>CM022303.1:606944162-608357659 GCA_011799875.1 Thinopyrum elongatum | reverse complement strand
TTGAATATGAGCATTGCTATACCACATCACATGCAAAACATCCTGCAAAACCAAGTTAGACGCCTCTAATCGGTTTATGCAAAATTTTATTTTACGTGGCTTCTAAGGTTTTTACTCAAACCGCAGCTACCAACGTTTTATCATCAAGTATGATTATTCATGTTGCTAGATTAACATCTCGGGGTGTATGAAACACGAGATAATTAAATCTCGAGCCCCATACTAAACTTCGTCATACACATGACCCCCGTGCAGATCATATCTGCAATGCCCTTTCATCTGCGAATTTCATCTTTCTTTTGACTATGGCAGAACCCAAAGAACTGATAGCACTTCCATGATCAATCAGGATCACGGATTGCCAGAACTTTGTCAAATTCCACCATGCTGTCTCGAGATTGAGCAAACGCAAATTCTAGGGAAGCAACAAGAACGTCGGGTAACAGATTTCATCTGTCACCCGCATAAATAATTTTCAGCAATAGATCTCATCTACTCCAAAATTATATTATGCAATACCCATACATCTCCATGTATTCTAGATCGTAACCTGCATCTACGCATAGCACGGCTCTTGATGCCACTGTAAGGGAACGCGACAGAAAACGAAAATTTTCGGTATAGCGAGCACGCCCAGGACCACTATGGAGACTGCATACAAGGTTTGATCTGATCCGTACCGACTCGAGCGCAGCGGAAGAAGAGTCGGTGGTGATCGTTGGTGCAGATCCCCACAGCTAGGATTTACAACCTCCCAACCGCGAGGATGTACTCCCTCGTCGGACAGCCCTTCGGGAGGCGGTCGGACAGTCCCTCGGGAGGCGGTCGGACAGTCCCCCGGACGATGTCGCGGACAGCCCTTCGGGAGGACCCTCGAAACTCGAACGGAGACTCGGACAGCCCTTCGGGAGGACACTCGAACAGCCCCTCGGGCAAAAGACCGAAACTACGACCTCTCTACGGGGTTGCACACATACGGTGTCAGCTATCCAGCAGGGCTTCGCCGTCCAGAACTAGTTCCTGCCGGAACCCAGACAGCCTTTCGGCTCTACGAAACTCTTTTCGTGGGAGGGAGAGAAGAAGCCAGATAATGCATGGCATGTGTATGAGAGCAAGGATGAAGAGATGGCAGCCCCCATCTCCTCTATTTATAGGAAAGCCAAGGGGTAGGGCTCCTCCACTAATTACCAAAAACCCATGCATTAGGTCACACCTCATGGGCATAAGGGTAAACTTGGGATGCCATGTGGAGCTCCAAGGAGCTCCCCCTTCCTTGGCCGGCCACCCCTAGGGGGCCCCCCATGAGGGGCTCTCATGGCCCCCCAAGCCCTTCTAGAAGCCTTTAGCAAAAGCCCTAAAAGGTGGCTTCCAAAAAATTATCCAAAAAGCACTTTCACTATTCATGACGACATTTTTCAGCGTCCGTTCAAACTGAAAATATTTATGTGGGCTTAGAACAATTCCAGTACCCACTAAAATAATTTTCAACGCGTTCTGGAACAATTCCAGATTAGTGATTTTCATCTGCGAAAAGCATCTGAAGCGGTTCCGGCAGCTCCGAAACATTTCCGGTTTTTCTTCCAGAAAATTCCCAGAAGTTTCCAGAATGATTCTGGCACCCTCCAAGAATTATCAGGCATGTGCCGAAAACAATTTGACTTTATGGTATCCTCTGAAACAACTTTTCAGTTTCACCGGAACTCATCTGGTGACCTCTTTGCGGAACCTTTCCGCTGTCCAAAACTTTTTCGGTGTCCGAAACTTTTTCGGTGATTTTCTCTCAGACTCCCTGTCTAGTATTCAGCAGATAGATGACCCTTAAGCGTGTGACCCTATAGGTTCGGTGAAGCATAGACATGACCTAGAACCCCTTCCGATCAATGATCAACATCGGAGCCGTGGACACCCATATTGACCCCTATACCCACACGAATGAATATTCGAGTGAACCTCCAGTTGCCGTGAGCTATTCTTGTTGCTTCGCGATATGTCACAAAACACCCGAGGTGAGATTTATTGCACCCCCGTGGATCAACAATTTGTCCACTATGCAAGTTACCTCGTTACCGGTTTTGTTCTCTTTTCTCGTTTCCGTGCTTCGGTATCCCAGTGATCAAATCACAAGTTGTCTGGCCAGACGATGATGGATACCGTTTCACCGAGAGGGCCCGAGTATATCTCTCCATCGTCGGAGGAGCAAATCCCAATCTTGAGCTATCTCGTTACTTGCCATACTTTTTCGTGAACCCGTAAGCCGCCGTAATAGCCACCCAGTTACGGATGACGTTTAACAAACCCCAAAGTTCACGAAGCAAGTACGAAGGAACTCGACACTCTCATGGTCTAAGGAATTATGCAAACATTAACTTCCCTGTGTAAAATACCATTAACTTGTGACGAATGTATCTCATAGCATAACATCAATTTGGGTCGATTCAACACAAGTGTTCTACCAACAATTTGTGCCCTCAAAATTGCCGGCATAGACATGCCCATGATCAGGAAAACAGGATCATCATGCAATACTCGAGCCAGTCATAGAGGCTTGACCAGGAATACATTTTTCCGTTTATTATCCCACACGTGCACATGAGTTTCCCTCCAAGCCTCGTTTTATTGTAGACTCGAGAATCATTGCAGTTATAGCATGGAACATAAACTTTCATTACAAACCAGGAGATACAAAATAACTGATATTACTGCCTCTAGGGCATATCTCCTACACATAGTACCCCTCCGTTTTTATTTACTCTGCATATTAGATTTGACTGAAGTCAAACTTTAACACAACAAACCATAATTATGGAGAGAGGGCAAACTGTACATACAAAATAATTGAAATTAAATTTCTTTATTTGTACACACTATCACACCTTTCCGATAATTTGGCGCGTGTGTGGTTGTTCACCTAACGGAGGGTAGTGTACCGCACGTGAACGACAAGAAGTGTGACCAAGACGCGTGGATCGTTACTTGATCGTAGTTTTCTTCACTGGTACATTAAATAAAAGAGTTTCGTTTCGTACATAATTTAAAACAATTGTTATGGAGAGAAAAAGAAAATCACTCCACTATATTAGTACTATATAAGCTGGAGCCTCAGCGCTTGTTCGCTAGGGTTTGCACTCTTCACACTCTCGCTGCACTACATATATATATACACGCTGGAGGCTCAGCGTTCCTTTGCTAGGGTTTGCTCTATTCACAATCTCTCACCCTCTTCATCAGATCTAAACAAGACTGCATCTCTCTCTCTCCCCCCCCCCCTCACAACTGGTGAAGGAGCCATCCGGATCCCGTCGCATCGGGAAGGGGAGGAGGTGCAGTGTTCACTCTGTCGCCTTCGGTGAGGGAGGCAATCCACTGTCGGCTGCGCTGTTCTCTTTCACCCAGCGCCTATGCGGGAGGGCCTCTGACCCCTTCTTCCTCACTGCCGTACGTAGTGTGGGCAGATTCGGCCTCCCGCCGCATGCCTAGCCACATCCCGACGACCCTAAGGTATAACTTTCTTTGAAACCGTCATTGCTCTAGCATGCAGATCTGTTTCGATTCAGTAGTCGAATCTAGGTCTTGGTTCAAAGAGGAAAGAAGGGAGGGTGGGCTAGAGCATGAATCTAGGACATGGTTCAATGAGGAAAGGAGGGAGGGAAAGTAGTATAGACTGGCTATCCTGCCGTTTTGTTGGTCGAAAAGGGAAAAGGGGGGTAACCCAGTACACACATCTGTAAGGAACCGATCTCTTTGTTGAAAAAGGAAAGAAACTGGGGGGTCGGTTAGTTTGTGCAGGACTAGATTTACTGCCCTCACATAGGAAAAAGGTTCAAAGAGAACAAATATGGGACCAACGCAGATATGCTGCTTGGCAACATACTCTGCATCACCCATTTATACATGTGGACGCACATGGTGCTGGCATGTCCCATGTCCCATACAACTATTTTGCTGTTGTTAATCTAAGAATGCCGCTGGAAAATTGATGCAATGCCACTGTTAAAAGTAAATAACATTTTTAACGAATGTTATTTTAAGAGAATGTCTCTGTTAATATGAATCAATGCAACCATTTTAGAAATGCTACTGTCCTACTTTGTTTTCCATCAAGATAAGGTAGATGCTTCTTTTTGTGGCCATATGATTCATCCTCCTTTATTGGCCAGTAATTGTTTCTTTTTTTACCTCTGAAAATAGGGATATCTATTCAACTCATTGCTATTGCGACCATTTGCTTCACTACGCAAAACACTTCTATTTTAAGAGTGTTTTTTGCAGTTCAACTTAAATCTCACACCGGCAAGTTTGCTTCATTTAGTTGAACTACACAAAAGGAGATTGGATATCCTATTCGTGTTGGTAGATTCATATTTGATCTTGTCTGCCTCATGAAAGGTCAGTACCAGCCTTCATCCACATGATTGTGCAGTGTGCTTTGAGATGTTGTGCTACTTGTAGTGGTACTGTTTTAAAAAATGTGGAATTGAAACTATTGTATTGCTGTCTTTTCCCATTAAGTGAGCAAAAATGGGACCAACCCAGACATGATGCTTGTTGCTTTGTTACAACAAACTCTGCATCACCCCCTTTATAAGTAGATGGAAGCACATGGTGCTGTTGCGCCCACTCTCCCCTGGAACTGTTTATGCTTTTTGTTAATCTAATGCCACTGGTAAAATTAAGCAATGCCACTCTTAGAATTAACTACTGAATCTTAGTTCAAAACTGCAACACTTGTTAGGGATCGGCGGGAGTACCATTTCTGTTAGGGATCGGCGGGAGTACATGTTTAAGAAATGTATTGTTGAGATAATGTCTCTGTTATTATATATCAGTTACAGTGTTTTACAAATGGTACTATCCTGCTTTGTAGTTCTTTCTACATGTTTAACCAAGGTATTGTTAAGATAATGTCTCTGTTAATATGAATCAGTTGCACTGTTTTAGGAATGGTACTTTTCTGCTTTGTCGTTCTTTATACATGTTGAAACAAGGTATTGTTAAGATAATGTCTCAGTTAATACGAAGAATCACACTGTTTGAGAATTGCTACTGTCCTGCTTTGTTTCCCATTAAGATAAGGTAGATGTTTTTTTCTTCTGGGAGTATAAGTCATCAACCGTTATTTCTCAATAATTGTTTCCTTTATACCTATTTGTGCATACAGGGATATCAAAACTTTTGCTCGGTTCTATTTCGACTTTGATTTTAGTTGAACTGCACAAAAGGAGCCAATGTGTTTAAGGCAAACTGTTGCATTATTGGGCCCAGTTGGTCTTTCCACTTTGTAGAAAGAAGCAGTCACTGTTTGCGCTACATTACAGAAGGAATGATCAAGAAGCTTTAGAGTATTAGTAGACGCTGGTGACATGACTAGTCTGCAGACCAAGGAAAACTCTACTCAACAGCACGTGGAGTGCAAAATTCACTCCACAAGGAAAGGTATGACCAAGTCAGTGGCCGACGCAGCTGTAACAAACGAGGTCAATATCGGCATTCATCCACATGATCGTGCTTTGTTATGTTGTGCTAATTATATTGTTGTATTGTTTTGAATAAATGTTTAATTCAAGCTATTGTATTGCTATCTTTTCCTGTTAAGATAATGAAGATGATTATAGTTGTGAGTGTATGTTTAATCAACTCGTACCACTATTATATTATCACACTTTTTTTGTATTTATGCAGACAGGGATGCTCAGCTTGATTTCAGTGGAACTGCACAAAATGTTCAGATGGTTCATGTCCTCCATAATACGTCATCATGCACAATACATCGAATGGTTCTCTAATCATTCGTCGTCACCTTGAGCCACCGGACTATCTACTTGAATGGAGCTGCCAACGTGTTCAACGCCTTGCAACATATAAATACGAAATCCACCATGCTACACAAGACATTGTTTGATTTTAGTGGAACTACACAAAAAGATACGCTGGTTAATCCGGCTCCATGTGCTATTTCAATGTGCAAACTGATGACAATCATAGGCATTACATATTTTGAATGGGAAAAGCTTGTCAAAGTTTAATCATTGATGTTAGCAAGAAGACATTCGTTTAATATTTTGGAATTGGAAAACCTTGTAAAATTGTGCTCATTGATGATACCAAGAAGACATGCATTTAATATTTTGTAATGGGATGCCCTTTGCTGTGAGCAGCGTCGATCTTTTTTTCCTATTTGTGTGTTCAGTTCAGAAGTAAATATTTACTCTGATGAGATGCATAGTCATGAATGTTGACTTATGTAAGGTATTTTAAGAGTTTGTTTTGAATGTTGTCTATGAAATGCCAGGCCTTGTGAGTTTGATTGCAAAATTGAGCTTGTAATGCTGTGGCATGCGGCATCACGAGCTGTTCACCGTGCCTCCTGAGAATAATGCTTCGTATTGTTTTGCACGTTGATCTAATGCCAGTGATTTGCATGTTAAGAAGATCATCCTCTTCTGTTGTTTCTGTGCTTAAGAAGTTCATCGTCTTATGTTTCATACTTTCATTCATAGCCTATATGATAACTCGGGTAGGTTAGAGGTGAAACGGTATGATCTTCCGACCAACTCATCGTATTAGGCCATGATTGGATCATCGATTTTGAGCCAAAACCGCTTGTAAAACTAACGCTTGTAAATAAAAGTAGATGGTCTTGGGCGAAGCGCTTGGTTGGTCATTTTCGACTGGTAAAATATACATTGGTTTCTCAGATTACACGCGTAACTCGCCGGTTTTTGTTACAGACCTCGGGCCGTCAATTTCATTACGCCTGTATTTTACGCGTTGTTTCTGGTGACGAGTAAATTACACTTGTATCCTTAATACAGGTGTGAAACAATCCAGATCTCCCAAGCGTGGCCTTACCATTTCATGCCGGCTCAGTCTCTCGAAGGTGCTCATAGGGGTCCGATGATCCTGGCTTCCTGAACGACCAGCGGGCGCTGTATCAGACCATCCATAGGGCCCACGAGGCCCTCTCCGTCGTCCTTCGAGTTGTTGCACTTGCCGTGGCGCCGCCGTCTTGTGTTGTCAACATGGTTAACGAACATGAGGAATCAGGAGATGACTTTACTTTGAGAGGATGACAGTGGGGACCCACCAGGGCCATAGCCGCACGTACGCAAGTGCCTCCTTATTATATACAACTATAATTTTTTTGCTTCCTCCTAGTTTCCTGACATCACGGTCCCACACCATTGTCAACCTATATAGTCAATAAACGAGAGAATTGCACAAGGAGCGGCCGACAGCTGGGACCCAACAGCTTGAGCAGTATTTGTTTTTTGAGGTGTGAGCAGAGTTTTTCTTGAGCGATGTTTTTGTTGTTGTTCAGAGGAGCAGGGTATCAACTGGGCGGGCTGTGGCCCGTCTGGCCCAGGCTATTCTTTTATGTCGACCAAATATCCAGCCCAGATATTAATTTTTCAATGTGAAAATGGCTAGCCCAGCTATACTTTTTTTGCGGAATACTCAACCCATGTCAACTTGTTATTCTCCGCCCCGCATTAGACTTGCCAAGAAAATGGGCTTTAAGAAATAATAAATGGGTTGTAATTAAAAAAATTGGCTGTAAATATAAAAAACGCACCGAATAGGTAATTTTTTTTAATTTCATTACTTGTTGCGCGCGCAAAATTTCGTTAGATTTTTACCTAATACAAATTTATTTTGAAATTATATTTAATCTAACTCAAAATTTTGGGTTAAAAAATATTTCGGATCCCATCAAAATGTGGGAAATTTTATTGAATTTTTTTGAGCGGTTGGTTGAAATTATTAACCGTTGTCCTGGCTAGAAAATGGGTTGTAATTTTAACAAACAGTAAATGGGTTGAGTAAATTCCATTAGAATTAAAAAATGGGTTTTACATTATAACAAATCGCAAATGGGCTATATGTTCTCTGCCATAGATGTGATGGTCACTTGTGGGCCTACTAAGTTGACGCGTACGCAAGGCTTTGTCAACTTATAGTCAACACACGATTCTAGTAGCAGTGGCTGTTGGATGTCCACCTAACGGTTGTGGTGCTTCTTCAATCTCAGATATTCATGCTTCAGCCGCCCAAACCACCGCCAGCGGTACCGCCTGCTACCGCCTCTCATGGCCGGCTATGCTGCCCTGCAGGCCTCACCGGCCCACCCTACTCCCATTGCCGTCCAGGCCATTTCTCTACTCACCAACACCTCCTGTTATTCTTCGGCGACGGCAGCCTCACACCGCAGCCGAACCAGTGAACCCTCGTACTCCCCTCCGCGTGGGCATCCACTTTTGTGTCTTTGGTGGCTCCGGGTCATTCCCTTCATAGGCCTCGCCATCGTCCATCGCGTTGGTTCTCTCGGCGTGGCGTGGTCAACTTTGTCAATAAACGACAGCCATCGGAAGAGGCATGTACGTGGAGTGGCTGACAGTAGGGACCTGCATGGCCCAGGGCCGCACGCGAGCAAGTCCCTCCTTATTATGCGAAAACAAATGATTTCTCCCCCTGATAGGTTTGAGCCACCAGCTACATCTTCGCACGCAGGGAAGTGTTTCCTTTATTACGCGGAAAAAAAAGTTACCTCTCCCTGACAGCTAGGACCCACCAGCTTTATTATCATCCATTTCACGAAAATATAGATTGTACCAAAGATGCTAAATTGTTTTCTTTTTATTCTAACTCGAAAAAGAAGAAATTAAAAAAACCAGAAAACATCTCCGCATGCAAGGAAGTGCCACCTTATTACGAACAAAAAAATAATTCCCCCTGCTAGCAGGGACCCACCAGATTTGGAGGCTGACTTGTGGGCCAACTAAGTTGACGCGTACGGGCTTTGTCAACTTAGTCAAAACGATTCTAGCTGCACCAACCGTTGGATGTTAAATCAACGGCCGTGCTGCTTCCTCAACCTCTGGTCTTCTAGCTCCAGCCGCCCAAACCAGGCCCGCCGTACCGCCTACTCTAGCCTCCCGTGGCCGGCTGTGCTACCGCGCAGGCCTCACGGACCGACCATACTACGACTGGCCAGGCCTTCCCTCTACTCACCCACACCCCCTGTTATTCTCTGGCGACGGCAGCCTTACGCCGTAGCCGAACTAGTGAACCCTCGTACTCCCCTCCGCGTGGGCATCCACCTGCCTCGTCTTCTCTGGCTCCGCGTCGTTCCCTTCCTAGGCCTCGTCGTCGTCCACCGCCTTGATGCACTCGGCGCCTCGTGGTCTGATACGTCTCCAACGTATCTATAATTTTTGATTGTTCCATGCTATTATATTATCTGTTTTGGATGTTTTATATGCATTAATATGCTATTTTACATGATTTTTGGGACTAACCTATTAACCTAGAGCCCAGTGCCAGTTCCTGTTTTTTCCTTGTTTTAGAGTTTCGCAGAAAAGGAATACCAAACGGAGTCCAAACGGAATGAAACTTTCGCGATGATTTTTCATGGACCAGAAGACATCCAGAGGGCTTGGAGTGCACGTCAGGAAAGCCACGAGGCGGCCACAAGGTCGGGAGGCACGCCCCCCACCCTTGTGGGCCCCTCGTGACTCCACCGACGTATTTCTTCCGCCTATATATTCTAAAATATCCCAAAACCTACCAGGAGAGCCACGAAACCACTTTTCCACCGCTGCAACCTTCTGTACCCGTGAGATCCCATCTAGGGGCCTTTTCCGGCGTCCTGCCAGAGGGGGATTCGATCACTGAGGGCTTCTACATCAACACCATTGCCTCTCCGATGAAGCGTGAGTAGTTTACCACAGACCTACGGGTCCATAGCTAGTAGCTAGATGGCTTCTTCTCTCTCTTTGATTCTCAATACAAAGTTATCCTCGATGTTCTTGGAGATCTATTCGATGTAATACTTTTTTGTGGTGTGTTTGCCGGATCCGATGAATTGTGGATTTATGATCAGCTTATCTATGAATACTATTTGAATCTTCTCTGAATTCTTTTATGCATGATTTGATATCTTTGCAACTCTCTTCGAACTATCGATTTAGTTTGGCCAACTAGATTGGTTTTTCTTGCAATGGGAGAAGTGCTTAGCTTTGGGTTCAATCTTGCGGTGTCCTTTCCCAGTGACAGTAGGGGCAGCAAGGCATGTATTGTATTGTTGCCATCGAGGATAACAAGATGGGGTTTTCATCATATTGCTTGAGTTTATCCCGCTACATCATGTCATCTTACTTAATGCGTTACTCTGTTCTTATGAACTTAATACTCTAGATGCAGGCAGGAGTCGGTCGATGTGTGGAGTAATAGTGGTAGATGCAGGCAGGAGTTGGTCTACTTGATACGGACGGGATGCCTATATTCATGATCATTGCCTTAGATATCGTCATAACTTTGCGCTTTTCTATCAATTGCTCGGCAGTAATTTGTTCACCCACCGTAATAATTTCTATCTTGAGAGAAGCCTCTAGTGAAACCTATGGCCCCCAGGTCTATTTTCCATCATATAAGTTTCCGATCTACAATTTTAGTTTCCTATTTACTTTCTTTGCAATCTTTTACTTTCCGTTCCGTAAACCAAAAATACCAAAAAACATTACTTTACCATTTATCCATCTATATCAGATCTCACTTTGCAAATAACCATGAAGGGATTGACAACCCCTTTATCGCGTTGGGCGCAAGTTGGTGTTTGTTTGTGCAGGTATTCGGTGGCTTGCATGTTGTCTCCTACTGGATTGATACCTTGGTTCTCAAAAGCTGAGTGAAATACTTACTCTACTTTGCTGCATCACCCTTTCCTCTTCAAGGGAAAAACCAACGCAAGCTCAAGAGGTAGCATGGTCAACAAGGTCAATGAATGACAGCCATTAGAAGTGGACTTTAGGCTATGAGGCTGACAGCTGGACCCACCAGCTACATCTTCGAACACAAGGAAGTGCCTCCTTATTACTCGCAAAATAAAAATGATTCCTCCCCCTGACAGTCAGGACCCACCAACTATATCTTTGCATGCAAGGAAGTATATCCTTATCCTCCCTGATAGCTGGGACCCACCCGGTCGAAGCGTACGTAGCGTTGTCGCGAACGTGTACGTACATACTGGTCGATTGGTCTCTCTGCAATGATGAACCGTGGTCGAGCAAGCAGCGGCACGTATAGTAGTAGAGCCCCCGACGTAGCAGTTCAGGCAGTCCCTTCTAAACCGTGTACATGTATGTACAACCACATGCCAAAAAATATGGCCACGTATATACATACAGGCGGGGTCTCGAACGCCTACTCGCGCATACGTACGGTCAGGGCTCATGTACATGGAGAGGCTACGGACAGCAGCAATGGCGTCCTGTTCATCGGGCAGCCAACCGACTGGGTCGGAATGGAGAAATAGCGTCCTGTTCATCGGGAGGCAACAAACTGGGTCGCAATGCATCCTGTTCAATGGGAGCCAACTGGCTTGGATGAAACAGCCGAAACGGGGTCTGGCGTACCGCAGTACGGAGGAAACGGCCTTCTGTTCGACCGGCTATGGTCGAAATGGCATCATGTTCACCGGGAGGGGTGTGGCGTACCGCAAAACGGAGGGAACGGACTTGTGTTGGAGCGCTATAGTCGAAACGGGGGTCCTGTTCATCGAGAGGGGTGTGGCGTACTGCAAAACGGGACTCCACGGGCTGCTATTCACCCACCGTCGACTTGCTTCAGCCTCCACCTCCACTGTTCATCCACCGCGTCTTCCTCCTGCCTCCACCAGCTACTGTTCATCCATGGGCTACTGTTCATCTAGCCCTCCATCGGCTACTGTTCAACCAGCCCTCCACGTGGTCCTGTTCATCCACCCCCAACCAGCTCGGCTATGGTGGCCTCCTCTCGGGGTCCTGTTCATACAGCGGCAACGGCCTATATACTACCACGGGGTCCTGTTCATCCAACCCCCACTGGGAACTGTTCATCCAACCCCAACCACGTACGTCTCGACTCGTTCAACCAACCCCCACGGTCACTGTTCATCAAGAGGCAGGAGGTTCGATCGGCTTCAATAAGCAGCAGCAGCAGCAATCGATCGCTCGGGTTCAATTAGCAGCACTAGCGAAGGAATCGCTCGGGTTCAGTTAACAGCCAAGGGATCGATCGCTCGGGTTCAGTAACATAGCTAGTGCAATCGCTCAGGTTCAGTAAGCGAACGCCTCGCTCGGGTTCAGTTAGAGCCCAACGCCTCACACACACGCGCGTATGTATATGAGAGAAACGTGCATCGCTCGGCCCCGACCACCCACCGTAACCGGGAACTCCCCGAAATTTTCCTCGCCCTCGCTTCTACCACGATTTTTTCCATCATGGACGGCCCAAAGAATGTCATGCAGGTGCGTCTCCAGCCCACCCAGGACGAAAAGCCCATTTTTTGTCATGATTTTTTGTCATAGAAGTAGGAGCCCACCACATCTATGATGATATCGGGTTTTGTCACAATTATCGTCATAGAAGTGTCATAAGCATGACAGAAAAAAAAATCGTTCGGCCCAAAATGTCACGGATGTGTCTTTTTTTTGTAGTGATATTGCTTGTTTCCCAAGATAAAAAATCTTTATATATACCCCCGTATGATTTGACCACCTCATCACAGAAAAATCCTCTGCTCTTGTTTCAAGTTGTTTCTCTGTCAGATCTATCAAGCCAGGCATCATGTCTTCTCCCTCCTCCAACAATGTAGAAGAAGATGCTTGGTTGATGAAGATAGAACTGAAAAGAGAGGGACCAAAGGAAGCCATCAAGGAGGACAAGGGCAAGGAAGCTACGGGAGATCAAGCTCAAACAGGAGGGCAGGCTATGCCAGCAGAAGAAGAAGAAGATATCCTTCAACCATACTACAATCATCTCATCCCTAGTGAAATTGAAGCCTTTAGAGCCTTTGAAACTGTTTGTGTTCAAAATAAATATCTCACTCGTGAAAATATTCTGTTACAAAGGCAAATCATCGCCCTCCGGAGCACCATTCATAGATTGGAGTACCTTTTGAGCCTGAAGTGTGATGCTACTACCTCAACACCACCACCTTCATCATCTTCCCCACCAAAGGAGAGTTGAGTACACGGGTATGGGCACTCCCCTTGGCTTGTGCCAAGCTTGGGGGAGATGCCCTGGTATCCTATCAACATCACTTTTATTACCTTTACCTATTTTAGTTTGATCCTTAGCTATTTCATGATTTAGTTGAATAAAAGTCTAGTATGATCTATTTTCGAGTTCTAGTTATGTGATCTATCTATCTATGTAATTGAGTTAGAGTTATATAATAAAGTTTAGTTTGAGTTTTTGCTTCTTTACTTTTATGTTGCAATCAAATAAAGGAAATAAATAAAAAAAGATCATATGCTAATCTTATGGTAAGTAATGACACCACATAAGGAAAAGTATAAGTGGTAAAATTTATTGGAAGTTGACAAACATAGCATTGGTCAATGATGCAACTCATGAAAGAATTAATAAGGGAAGAGAAGATTCACATGCAAATATACTATCTTGGACAACTTTTATGATTGTGAGCCCCCATTAATTATTATATGCCAAAATTGTTGATGTTGGACAAGGAAGACAACGTAATGATTTATGGTTGTTCATATTCACATAGAAGTTATATTGTCATAGATCCTTCAACATGTGGTGCTTGCTCAATATCTTTGCTAGCCAAAATTCCGCACTAAGTAGAGATACTACTTGTGCATCCAAAAACCCTAAACCCAAACTCATGTTTTGAGAGTCCACCATATGTACCTATGGATTGAGTAAGACCCTTCAAGTAAGTTGTCATCAGTGCAATAAGGAAATAAAAATTGCTTCTAAACGTGTTTGATCATTTAGTGTAAGAGAAAATTGAGCGTTGTACGAACTTGTGATGGCAAAGTAATAAAAGCGACGGACTGCATAATAAAGGTTGCTATCATAAGGGGCAATATAACGTGACGTTCTTTTGCATTAAGGGATTGTGCATACAAACCAAAAGGCGCATGACAACCTTTGCTTCCCTCTACGAAGGGCCTATCTTTTACTTTTATGTACTTACTTTTATGTAAGAGTCAAAGTATTCTTCCCTATTCCTTTTTATTTTCTCTTTTTGCAAGCATCATGTAGTGAGGAAAGATCTAGGCACATATATCCAGTTGAATGTGAGTGATCATGAGTTATTATTGTTGACATCACCCTTGAGGTGAATAAGTTGGGAGGCGAAACTATAAGCCCCTATCTTTCTATGTGTCCGGTTGAAACTTTTTGCTCATATGTATGTTGTGAGTGTTAGCAATCATAGAAGATTAAATGATGGTTGAGTATGTGGACTTGCCAAAAGGCTCCAATACGAGACCCTTCCTGAAAATATGATGCATTGTAGTTGCCAAGTTGACTGAGAACACAGTTTGTTGGTTTTCAATAGAGTTTATGCTTTTTACTTCGATGTTGTGATGAATTGTTACTTGTTCATGAGAAGTTATATGATAAAAGTTATATGATAAAGTTTTATGATAAAGTTTGTTGCTATTATAATAATAAGCATGATGCTACTATGTCCATATTTTGTTTTTATCGACACCTCTCTCTCTAAACATGTGGACATGATTTTCGATATCGGCTTTCGCTTGAGGACAAGTGAGGTCTAAGCTTGGGGGAGTTGATACGTCCATTTTGCATCATGTTTTCCTACTGTTATTTATAATGTTTTTATGCATAATAGTGCTTTATGGAGTAATTCTAATGCCTTTTCTCTCATAATATGCAAGGTTTACACAAAGAGGGAGAATGCCGGCAGCTGGAATTCTGGACCTAAAAATGCTATGTCAGAGATACCTATTTTGCACATCTCCAAATGAGCTGAAAATTTATGGAGAATTGTTTTGGAATATATAAAAAAATACTGGAGCAAATACTACCGGAGGGGGGGCCACCTAGTGACCACAAGACACTAGGGCGCGCCAGGCCCCCCAGGCGCGCCCTGGTGGGTTGTGGCCAGCCCAGCCCACCTCCGGTGCCCATCCTCTGGTACATAAGGTCTTTTGACCTAGAAAAAATAAGGAGAGGACTTTCAGGACGGAGCGCCGCCGTCTCGAGGCGGAACTTGGGCAGGAGCACTTTTGCCCTTCGGCGGAGCGATTCCGCCAGGGAAACTTCCCTCCCAGAGGGGGAAATCGAAGCCATCGTCATCACCAACAACCCTCTCATCTTTGGGAGGCCAATCTTCATCAACATCTTCAACAACACCATCTCATCTCAAACCCTAGTTCATCTCTTGTGTTCAATCTTTGTGCCGGAACCTCAGATTGGTACATGTGGGTGACTGGTAGTGTTGATTACACCTTGTAGTTGATTACTATATGGTTTATTTGGTGGAAGATAATATGTTCAGATCCATTATGCTATTTAATACCCCTCTGATCTTGAGCATGAATATTAATTGTGAGTAGTTACTTTTGTTCTTGAGGTCATGGGAGAAGTCATGTTGCAAGTAATCATGTGAAGTTGATATGTGTTCGATATTTTGACGATATGTATGTTGTGATTCCCTTAGTGGTGTCATGTGAACGCCGACTACAGGGCACTTCACCATCTTTGGGCCTAAGGGAATGCATTGTGGAGTAGTTATTAGATGATGGGTTGCTAGAGTGACAGAAGCGTAAACCCTAGTTTATGCGCTATTCTGTAAGGGGCTGATTTGGATCCATATGTTTAATGCTATGGTTAGATTTTACCTTAATACTTTTCTCGTAGTTGCGGATGCTTGCGAGGGGGTTAATCATAAGTAGGAGGCTTGTTGAAGTAAGAACAACACATAAGCACCAGTCCACCCACATATCAAATTATCAAAGTAGCGAACGCGAATCAAACCAACATGATGAAAGTGACTAGATGAAATTCCCGTGTGCCCTCAAGAATGCTTTGCTTATTATAAGAGACCGTTTTGGCCTGTCCTTTGCCACAAAAGGATTGGGATACCTTGTTGCACTTTATTTACCATTACCGTTACTTGCTCATTACAAAATTATCTTGCTATCAAACTATCTGTTACCTACAATTTTAGTGCCTGCGGAAATTACCTTGCTGAAAACCGCTTGTCATTTCCTTTTGCTCATCGTTGGGTTCGACACTCTTACTTATCGAAAGGACTATGATGTATCCCCTATACTTGTGGGTCATCAGTCTAGGTTTAGCATCTTTATTTTCCATAAGGTATTTAATAGCAGCATGATTGGTGTGAACAATTACTTTGGAATCAACAATATAAGATCTGAATTTATCACAAGCAAACACAACTGCTAAAAATTCTTTTTCAGTAGTAGCATAATTTCTTTGAGCACTGTCTAGAGTCTTACTGGCATAATGTATAACATTTAATTTCTTATCAACTCTTTGTCCTAGAATGGCACCAACAGCATAATCACTAGCATCACACATAATTTCAAAGGGTAGGTTCCAACCAGGTGGTTGAACAATAGATGCAAAAATTAAGGCTTTCTTAAGTACTTCAAAGGCTTCTAGACAATCATCATCAAAAACAAATGGAACATCTTTTTGCAAAAGATTAGTAAGAGGCCTAGAAATTTTAGAGAAGTCTTAATAAATCTTCTCTAGAAACCAGCATGACCAAGGAAACTTCTTATACCTTTGATATCTTTAGGACACGACATTTTTTCAATTGCATCAACTTTAGCCTTATCAACTTCAATACCTCTTTCGAAGATTTTATGCCCCAAGATAATACCTTCATTAACCATAAAGTGGCACTTCTCCCAATTCAAGACAAGATTAGTTTCTTCACATCTCTGCAAAACTCGATCAAGGTTGCTTAAGCAATCATCAAAAGAAGTTCCATAAACGGAAAAATCATCCATGAAAACCTCCACAATCTTTTCACAAAAGTCAGAGAATATAGCAGTCATACATTTTTGAAAGGTAGCAGGTGCATTGCATAAACCAAAAGGCATACGTCTATAAGCAGAAGTACCAAAAGGGCATGTAAAAGTAGTTTTTTCTTGATCTTCTTGTGACACAGGTATTTGGGAAAAACCAGAATATCCATCTAGAAAGCAGAAAATGTGTGTGTTTTGATAGTCTTTCTAGCATTTGATCAATGAAAGGTAGAGGATAATGATCTTTCCTAGTAGCTTTGTTTAATTTTCTAAAATCAATTATCGTTCTATAGCCTGTGACAACTCTTTGTGGGATAAGTTCATTTTTATCATTAGGAACAATAGTAATACCTCCCTTCTTAGGGACACAATGAACAAGACTTACCCATCTACTATCAGCAATAGGATAGACTATACCTGCTTCTAGAAGCTTTAGTATTTCATTTCTTACCACTTCTTTCATCTTAGGATTCAACCATCGCTGGTGATCAACAACTAGTTTAGCATCAGGTTCCATATTAATCCTATGCTGACATAGAGTGGGACTAATGCCCTTAAGATCATCGAGAGTATATCCAATAGTGGCACGGTGCTTCCTCAGGATTTTCAATAATATTTTCTTTTCATGCTCTGAAAGGTTAGCACTAATAATAACAGGATATATCTTCTTTTCATCGAGATAAGCATATGTCAGAGTGTCAGCTAATTGTTTAAGCTCAAACACAGGATCGCTCTTGGGTGGAAGAGGATCTCTAAGAGTTTCAACAGGTAAGTTGTGTTTCAAAATAGGCATTTGTTTAAAGAAGATCTCATCTATTTGATTCCTTTCATTCATAAACATGTCATTTTCATGGTCTAGCAAATATTGTTCTAAAGGATCAGTAGGAGGCACGACAATGGAAGCAAGACCAATAATTTCATCTTTACTAGGTAATTGTTTGTTATGAGGTTGTCTACGGAATTTGGAGAAATTAAACTCATGAGACACCTCACCAAAATTCACACTAACAGTTTCCTTCTTGCAATCAATCTTAGCATTCTCTGTATTCAAGAAAGGTCTACCATATATGATGGGACAAAAATCATCTTGTGGGGAACCAAGAACTAGGAAATCAGTAGGGTATTTTATTTTCCCACACAAGACTTCAACATCTCTAACAATTCCAAGTGGTGTAATAGAGTCTCTATTGGCAAGTTTAATAGTAACATCAATATCTTCTATTTCAGCAGGAGCAATATCATTCATAATTTCTTGATATAAAGTAAACGGGATAGCACTCACACTAGCACCCAAATCACATAAGCCATGATAACAATGATCTCCTAATTTAACAAAGACAACAGGCATGCCAACAACAGGTCTATGTTTATCCTTTTCATCAGGTTTGGCAATTCTAGTAGCTTCATCACAGAAATAAATAACATGCCCATCAATATTTTCAACCAAGAGATCTTTAACCATAGCAACATTAGGTTCAACTTTAATTTGTTCAGAGCATGTAGGTGTTCTAGTATAACTCTTACGAACCATAGCTAAAGCTTTAGCATGTTCTTTTATCCTAACAGGAAAAGGTGGTTTCTCAATATAAGCAGTAGGGATAACAGGATCAACATTATAAGTAGTAATTTCTTCTCTAGCTTCAATGTGTTCTACTATTTTTACTTCAATGGGAGGATGATATTTAAACCACTTCTCCTTAGGGAGATCAACATGAGTAGCAAATGATTCGCAAAAAGAAGCTACTATATCAGAGTCAAGTCCATATTTAGTGCTAAATTCACGAAAAGCATCGGTATCCATAAAAGATTTAACACAATCAAACTCAAGGTTTATACCTGACTCCTACCTTCGTCGAGCTCCCAATCTTTGGAGTTGCGTTTAATTCTTTCCTAGAGATCCCATCTGAATTCAATAGTCTTCTTCATAAAAGAACCAGAACAAGAAGTATCGAGCATGGA
Source organism: Thinopyrum elongatum (assembly GCA_011799875.1). Classification (NCBI taxonomy): domain Eukaryota; kingdom Viridiplantae; phylum Streptophyta; class Magnoliopsida; order Poales; family Poaceae; genus Thinopyrum; species Thinopyrum elongatum. Next base: position 608,338,886 of record CM022303.1, on the reverse strand, counting down.
TTGATCATTACGAGAAAGCCGAGCATAAAAATTCTGAATAATAATTTCTCTTGAGAGCTCATGATTGGGGCATGAATATAACATTGACTTAAGCCCCCCCCCCCCAAGCTTGAGCAGTACTTTCTCCTTCACGAGGCCAAAAATTATATATATAATTCCGATCATGATGAACCAGGTGCATAGGGTAAAACTTCTGATGAAATTCCAATTTCAATCGGTTGTAATTCCAAGCCCCAATATCATCACATAGCCAATACCATCTCAATGCCTTTCCCTTCAAAGATAAAGGGAAGACCTTCTTCTTGACTTCATCTCTGGGCAAACCTGCATGCTTAAATAATCCATAGACTTCATCCACATAGATTAGATGCATATCAGGATGTAGCGTTCCATCTCCTGCATAAGGATTAGCTAGCAGTTTCTCTATCATACCCGAAGGGATCTCATAAAAAATATTTTCAATAGGTTTGGTAGGTTGAGGAGCAACTCTTTGTGCTTCCGGTCGAGGTGAAGATACCACGAACAAGCCCTCAAAGGATTATTTTCCATAGTGATAAGTGACAATAAATTTCAGCACATAAAATAAAATTTTCCTTACCAAATTCCACTCACCAAAGGTGCTTCACTCCCCGGCAACGGCGCCAGAAAAGAGTCTTGATGACCCACAAGTATAGGGGATCTATCATAGTCCTTTCGATAAGTAAGAGTGTCGAACCAAACGAGGAGCAAAAGGAAATGACAAGCAGTTTTCAGCAAGGTATTCTCTGCAAGCACTGAAATTATCGGTAACAGATAGTTTGGTAGTATGATAATTCGTAATGGGTAACAAGTAACAATTGTAACAAAGGTGCAGCAAGGTGGCCCAATCCTTTTTATAGCAAAGGATAAGGCTGGACAAACTCTTATATAAAACAAAGCGCTCTCGAGGACACATGGGAATTATCGTCAACCTAGTTTTCATCATGCTCATATGATTCGCGTTCGTTACTTTGATAATTTGATATGTGGGTGGACCAGTACTTGGGTGCTGTCCTTACTTGGACAAGCCTCCCACTTATGATTAACCCCTCTCGCAAGCATCGGCAACTACGAAAGAAGAATTAAGATAAATCTAACCATAGCATGAAACATGTGGATCCAAATCAGCCCCTTGTGAACCAACGCATAAACTAGGGTTTAAGCTCCTGTCACTCTAGCAACCCATCATCTACTTATTACCTCCTAATGCCTTCTCCTAGGCCCAAATCATGGTGAAGTGTCATGTAGTCGACGTTCACATAACACCACTAGAGGAAAGAGAACATACATCTCATCAAAATATCGAACGAATACCAAATTCAAATGATTACTTATAACAAGACTTCTCCCATGTCCTAAGGAATAAACGTAACTACTCACAAAGCATGTTCATGTTCAAGATCAGAGGGGTAATAAATATCATTAAGGATCTGAACATATGATCTTCCACCAAATAAACCAACTAGCATCAACTACAAGGAGTAATCAACACTACTAGCAACCCACAGGTACCAATCTGAGGTTCTGAGGCAAAGATTGAATACAAGAGATGAACTAGGGTTTGAGAGGAGATGGTGCTGGTGAAGATGTTTATGAAGATTGACCCTCCCACGATGAGAGGATCGTTGGTGATGATGATGGCTTTGATTTCCCCCTCCCGGAGGGAAGTTTCCCTGGCAGAATAGCTCCATCGGAGCCCTAGATTGCTTCTGCCCAAGTTCCGCCTCGAGACGGTGGCGCTTCGTCCCGAAAGCTCTCTTCTTATTTTTTTTATAGGTCAAAACCCTCCATATAGCAGAAGATGGGCACCGGACGATGGCCAGGAGGCCCACAAGCCCTGGGGGCGCGCCCTGGGGGGTAGGGCGCGCCCCCCAGGCTTGTGGCCACCTGGTGGGTCCCCTTCTATTGTTTCTTCGCCCAATATTTTTTATATATTCCAAAACAATTCTCCGTAAAGTTTCAGGACATTTGAAGTTGTGCAGAATAGGTATCTTAGATTTGCTCCTTTCCGGTCCAGAATTCCAACTGCCGGCATTCTCCCTCTTCATGTAATTCTTGTAAAATAAGAGAGAAAAGGCATAAGTATTGAACCATAATGTGAAATAACAGCCCATAATGCAATAAATATCAACATAAAAGCATGATGCAAAATGGACGTATCAGGGATCGTCTTCAACACGGACGCTGGCTTGTGTGACTCGTTAGCATAGAACTGACACCCGACGTATTGGTCCACTATGTATCGGCCAGCTTCATTGGCTCGGGGCCAATAGAAACCGGCCCTGAACGCCTTGGCAACCAACGTCCGAGAGGACGCGTGGTGCCTGCAGGTTCCTGAATGAATTTCTTGCAGAATTTGTTGTCCTTCCAGGGATATGCAGCGTTGAGTGACTCCGGAGGTGCTTTTCTTATAAAGTTGATCGCCCATGACAGTGAAGGCTTTCGATCGGTGGAAGATCTGTCGAGCCTCAGTCTCATCTTCTGGAAGATCTTGCCTAAGCAAGTAAGCATGGTATGGTTCAGTCCACTCATGGGTGATTACCAGCATCTCTTGGACCAAGTCAATCACCGCGGGGATGTCTACTTCAGTCGGATTAGATGGACCAATTGGTTGTGGGGAATACTCCATGAAAGGATCTTCCTTGATTGTGGGCGAGTGTAAGTGCTCCAGGAACACATTTTTCGGGACATCCCTCCGAGTGGAACCTATTTTGGCCAAATCATCAGCCGCTTGGTTCTTGAGCCATGGAATATGATTGAGCTTCAGTCCTTCAAAGTTCTTTTCCAGCTTCATGACAATGTTGTACTAACCTGTCATGGCTGGACTCCGGATATCCCACTCCTTCATCACTTGATTGACTACCAAATCCGAGTCACCATAAACCATTAGTCGGTGAATCCCGAGTGAGATTGCCATACATAGCCCGTACAGAAGAGCTTCATACTCGGCCTCATTATTGGAGGAGTCAAAGCACATAACTGAGTCGGTCGCCTTTGGGGGACACTAAGACCACCCCAGCTCCGGAGCCGTGGAGCGTCTTGGATCCATCAAAGAACATCGCCCAGTGCTCTGGGAGACTTGGGACAGGTTGCTCCTGCTCCACCCACTCGGCGAGAAAATCCACTAGGGCTTGTGACTTGATGGCTTTCTTAGACTCAAACTTGATATCCAAAGGAAGGAGCTCGATGACCCACTTCGCCACTCAACCAGTGGCATCTCTGTTGTTCGTGATCTCGGACAAAGGAGAGTCGCTTATCACCGTGACCGAATGCTCTTGGAAGTAATGGGCCACCTTCTTTGCAGTCAGGTAAATCCCATACACCAACTTTTCGTAATGCGGGTACCTTTATTTGGAGGGAGTCAAAACTTTTGAGATGTAATAGACGGGTCGTTGGAGCTTGAAAGTTTTGCCTTGTTCCTCGCGCTCCATAGTGAGCATAGTAATAACAACTTGGCTCATGGCCGCGATGTATAAGAGCAAGGGCTCTTTGCTGCTCGGAGCAGTTAACAGCAGCTGGGTGGAGAGTAAGGCCTTGAGTTCCTGAAACGTGGCCTACCCTTTGGGAGTCCACTTGAATCTGTCAGATTACTTCATCAGTCGGTAAAGCGGCAGGGCTTTTTCATCGAGTCGTGAGATGAACCTACTCAGGGCTGCCAGACAGCCCGTGAGGCACTACACGTCATGGAGATGTTCTGGTTGTTTCATTTGGACGATCGCTTTGATCTTCTCGGGGTTCGCATATATCCCTCATTCAAAAATGAGGAAGCCGAGTAATTTGCCAGCCGGAACCCTAAAGGTACACTTAGCCGGATTGAGTTTTATTCCAAAGAGGTGCAAATTAGCGAAGGTCTCGGCGAGGACTGTCAGGAGGTCGGAACCTTTCCTAGACTTAACCACAATGTCATCCATGTAGGCCTCCACATTCTGATTGATTTGCTTTTGCAAGCATTTCTGGATCATACGCTGGAATGTGGCTCCGGCATTTTTCAATCCGAATGCCATAGTGACATAGCAAAAACACTAGAATGGGGTGATGAACGCTGTTTTTATTTCATCGGGACAATACATTTGGATCTGATGGTATCCGGATACGCATCTAGAAACGAAAGCCGCTCACACCCGGCAGTAGAATCTACTATCTGATCTATGCGAGGGAGAGGGAAATGATCCTTCGGGCAGGCCCGATTGATGTGTGAGGGAGAGGGAAATCGATGCACATCCAGAGAGAGTTACTCTTCTTTGTCACCATGATGATGTTGACGAGCCAATCGGAGTGGTACACTGTAACACCCTAAAAATTTAATCATGTTTTCACTAAATAAAAATTTGGCCAGAAATAAAATTTTGAATTATATTAAGTCTTTTGTTATTTTCAGAGTATTTTCTGCCCTCTGTTTTTCAATATTCTTCCCTCCATATAGAATTTTGAAAATAATGTTGTGGCTTTTGGAGTTTTCTTAAACCATTTCATTATTACTTTAACAACAGTAGGAATCATTTTCATAAGAAAATTTTGCCCAAAACAATTCTTTTAAAAAGGCATTTTCAATTCTTTAAATGCCTCTATTGCACTACAACTACTTTAAATAATTCTTTCAAAATTCCACAAAAATTATGGGAGGTCATGTGATGCCCACATATCACTTTTATGCAAAAACCCAACTTGGTCTTTTGGGAATTTTGAGTGAAACAAACTCCTTTCGATTTTGTCCTCTATTTGAGTTTCTACTACAACCCCAATTTTCCTTGCCCCAAAAATCCTGAAATTTTTCCCACTTATAGTTCTTACAACCAAACCCTTAAGTCCAAAATTTTAGCTCCATTGGAATCTTTTTAGTTCACCAAATATTCCCCCAAAGTTTCTGTCCAGAAATGAATATCAGTAAAACTTGCACTAGCAAGTTTCTCCTCTTACCCAACCAACTCCACCAACATCCCTACCATCTAATGAGACATAATACTGCCAATTTTCACTATCATCAAAGACACCTAGGTGGCCCTAGCATTTTATCAAACAGATTGTGTGCATGACAGAATTTGGCTATCTACCAAAACTACATTAGGAACTTGCTCTACTGCCCAAACAAGCATGTCCAGTAGCCTTGCCATCAGTGTAAACATGGTCCTACCAAAATTTAGCTTGAGAAGGTCACTGTGGCCCACCCTGGCAATTCATCGAGCACTTCAAGTGCATGCTCAGAGCGCAGCCAGAGCACCGGTATTGCAGGCATCGGCATCGCCCTGGCACCGTGCCTCTGCCACCTCCCTCGCTCGTGTCCCTCATCTGCTAGCTTCATGGGCAAGCCACCGCCCACGCCGACACCTCCTCTTGTCGCCTGGTGCCGGCCAGCGCCGTCAACCAACACCCTGCGCCGCCCGCCGCCGTAGCCTTCTTGGATACGGCACCGACCAGGGCACCTGGAGCCCCTCTGATCCAACCAGCTCACCTGGGCATTAACTGATGACCACCGCCCCTTCGCCGACCTCAGCTACCTCCCCACCGACCCCACCGGCCTCACCCACCGCCATAAATGGCCGTTGCCGTCGTGTCTTCTCGGGGAAGCCACGGAACCGACCTTCCCCGCCTATAAAAGGCCACTGCAAGCTCGTTCCCGATAGCACGGCATTCCCTCCTCCCCCTGTGAAGCAACCCAGAGCAGCATCATGACCAGAGCTGGTCGTCCTCATCGTCTTCGGCAACCCCGACCGCCACGACCTTCCAGTTGATTCCGGCGCCATCCGTGCCTCCCCTCCCCATCTCTCTGCACCACTAGCCTCCTGGAGCTTCCGCTGATCTTCTCCCCCTCTCAATTTGGCTCAAGCACCGGCATAGACAGAAGCCTCATCTTACCCGACGCCGCCGCCCGCCGAGGACCTCATCGCCGGCGACTCCGTCCACCCCGGAGCCCGAGGAGGGTACCCAGAGGATCGCCTTGATCCCCTGCACACGCACGTGGGCTCAGATCACCGTGGGTCACCGTCGTTCGCCGGCAATCGCCGGCGATAGCCGCGTCCTCCCCTGTTTCCGCGCGGCGGACGATGAAGACCAGTCAAACCTGACTGGTGGGCCCAGCGGGACCCACCGTCAGTGTCTAGGGGCCACGCCAGCGCGGATAAGTGAAGGCGTATTTTCGAAATACGCCTACGACGTCGTCGCCTCCCCGAACACCTGATCGGCTGGGCTCGGCCTAGTGACGCCGATGGCTATTCAGCGCTCAGGGCGCGATTCTGTTCCCTTTTCCCTTTTCATTTTCCAATAGCTTTCAAATATTTCCACAGTGGCCAATTCATATCCAAAATTTATGATTCAAATTTCTATAGACTTCTAAAGTCATGCTCTATTTATTTAGACTAGGTGAACATTTTCCCAAGGTTTGGTATTTATTGATCTATTAAATAGTCCAATTCTTTTTGTTTTCCAACTTAGAAATTCCATAGTAAAATCATCTGAACTTCAAATAATTTGATTCTTTTTCTGGTATTTCTAATTTTTCATCTAGTTTATTTTAGTATTTATTTCAAAATTTTCCAAACAACTTTATAGCACTGTTTTGAATTATGTGGTAATTCAAATATTTTTGAAAATAGGAAATGGAGGGAAGATAAAGTTTTCAAACTTTTTGAGTGCAACCAACACCCCTGCATGCTCAAGGCAAGCATCTTGAACACTTGATATGGTGAATTGCACAGTTGTTTATTTGCGAGAATAATTGCATCATGAATTTGTTGAATTCAAATAAAACTGGCATATGGCTATTTTGCATGATAGATTCCTTGACAATATTTTGTCTCTGTTAAGCATGAATTATGTGTGAGCATGGTTATTTTCACATGTCACATCTGCCATGTTGGTTCTAACTAAATTGCAGGAAAGAACCAGTCACGAGTAAAGTGACCGTGAGACTGAAATTTCTCATGGTGACGAGAATGATCAGTAAGGGCATGTCGGGACATGCCGGGTGGTGATGCTGTTGGGTATCACCAAGGAATATATTGTGCTAACCACTGCAAGAAAACTTAACCTCCTGAGTCGACCGTAGATCGGGTCTTGTTCCGGTAACCCCCATACTTGATTCGTGCTGCCACTTGTCCCTGCCACAGGTGGGGTATGGTTCAGTAAGTTGTTAACCCCTTTCCGTGCACACACCACATAGAGGGCTACGATGAGGGTTTCCATGTTGGTGGACTAAATCCTGTCATCGGGTCAGGGGGCATGGGTGTTTCCAGTTGTGACTGAGAGGGGGGCACCCCTTGTAATCCGCGTGTATGAATAGTGATCCCATGCAGGATGTTGGTCTCTCCGTCTTAGAGTTTTTCTTGAACGATGCTTTCGGTGATTCCTGGCATTCGGAAAGTTAATCTGGTGTGTGCTGGTCAGGTGTGTTTTCAACCCAAAGACCGTAATGGGAATTAGTCAGTGTCACGGTACTGACTAAAGAAATCATTTCCTTGTGGGTAAAGAGTACACCCTCTGCAGAGTTTAAACCTATTCGAATAGCCATGTCCGCGGTTAAGGGCTACAGTCTGGGTTGGTCAAGTGTCGGTCTTAGTGTCGGTCTTCGGAGGAAAATAATTAAATTGAGCCTGAATTATTTTGCAGGATAATTGTTGTCACCCTGATGCTACCATTAATATTTCATGCATGTTAATATTATTATGGTTATGCATATTATTGAGGACTAACCCGTTTCTCTTATTTTGTATTTCTTGAGTGTCTCAGGGGCTGGCTAGACTACCCCGGGCACTCAATTTTATTTTCAAGACCTCTCGTGGCGTCTCTCGAGTTAACAGGCGGTTTATCCCGCCACTACTCTTGTGGACACCCGACTGGCATTTCTCTTCAAGTCCGACCGTGGCGTCACTTGACACCCGACTGGCATTTCTCTTCAAGTCCGACCGTGGCGTCACTTGACACCCGACTGGCATTTCTTTTATTTTATTTTCTCAATGTCACTTGGGCTGGCTAGACTACCCGTGGCATTAATTTGCGTTATTCCTGACAAGTTTGATCATGACTAACATGCTATATGTACTACCGTATCATTTTGCTATTGTCATGTCATGATTTAGATTGTGTCAGCATGAGCATTTTAGCATGATCCAGCATGAGCATACGCATATAGTTTGGGTCAACATGATCATATATTTTGTCTGCTGCATTCGGTATATCTCTTGTTCATGATGTTTGCGAGTACATTCAAACGTACTCACAGGCTTGTCCCTGGCTATTTACTTGGCCAGGTCAGGAGTTCTACGAGGAGTACCACAACAGTGACGTCCGTGCGGAGCCTAGGATAGCAGCCATGCGGGATAGGAATTATCCGGGTCAGCTGTTCCTGTGGGAATGGAGCCCCATCGATGCTGGAGAACCACGAGTCATTTCCGTCATCCACCACCGGAATCACTGTTGTATCATTAGACCTTTATGGTCTTGTATCCAATTCTTGTAATAGCTTGGTAATTCTGTAACAAGGACGTGTCCACCAGTAACAGTAATCCTGGGCTGGTGATGACACGAGTGGTTAATTTCTGGGATATCGTGTCCCGGCCCCGACAGCCTTGGTATCAGAGCCAGGCTGACCATTGGCTAATCCTATCTTAGCATGGTCGCTATCTCTAGGTTTCCACACCATTCACATCCTTTCCTGTCCACAGTCAAGCCCATCTCATCCGATAAGCCTGCACAGTGGCGGCCGACATTTTTTGACAGTCGGTGCCCAACCTATCAACCTAGCCCATAGGCTGTGTGCCTATGGCCGACACCTGAGTTGTCTCATCCGCAAGCGTGCGATGGAAGACTCCGCTGGCTTATAAGAGAAGCCTTACCCCAACCCAGCACATCTCAGCCTCACTCTTAGTTCGATATCCAACCACCAAGATGCCAGGCCCCATCGTGCACAATGAGACCACCGCAGTCGAACTTGAAGGCTTTGTAGCCATCCTCGCCAATCTCACCCGTCGTGCTCTCGGCATCGAAGAGCCGCCGGAGTATGTCGTGTACCAAGAGCACGCGAGTGATGCCATCCACCACTTCTGGGCCACAGTGCACATCTACGGGAGGGGCTTCACTGCAGAGCGCCCTTACCGGTTCACCGGGAGGTCGACCTCCGACGAGCCCCAAGCCATCCAACTTGCAGCCCGAGAGGCAGTAGTTCAACTCCGGCATCTGTCGCCAGGGGTTAACTGCCGTTCTTTCTACTATTACCCTAGTCGTGAAGGCTATGGTAGACTGACCCAAGTCGCCAATGGAGACCATGAGACGGATCCTGCTCTGGTGCATCTGGTGCGCTACCTGAGAGCGCAAGAGGCATTGTTCGATCAGGTCACTTTTGACCTAATTGAGACCCGCAGGACGCTTGCTCTCCTGACCCCGGAGAGAAGTGAAGCTGCACCTGCCACTGACAACCCGATAGTACTATTCGGGAGACCAATCAAGCCTGCGAGGTCTGCCCCTGTTGCCCACCCGGGCAATGCCTTCGTTACCCAGGATGAATTCCGTTGTCTCTTTGGGATTTCCTCCAATGGGACTGTAGCCACTACACCCCGCGTGGGTCATCATCGCTACCCCTGTCCTGCAGCTCCTCATAACACTCCAGCCAACTCCGACGTTGAAGCCCCCGGAGAAGCCTCGACGTCCGCAAGACACGCCCGTCTGGACGTCGACGAAGTGGACTGAGTCTGCCAGAGTAGTTACCATGTCCTTAGTAACCCTGTTGCCCTGTAAAATTCCACCGTCATGCCGTAGACGAATATGTGTATATTTCTAGCAGTGTGTAGTGTTTGATTGAATGATGTGCTTGTGTGTTATTGTCTTGTGCATGATTGCTAGTCTGTTGTGATTTGCATTTAGTTCCTCCGCCCTTAACAAATCTCGAGGACGAGATTTTCTTAAGGGGGGTAGAGTTTTTAACACCCTAAAAATTTAATCATGTTTTTACTAAATAAAAATTTGGCCAGAAATAAAATTTTGAATTATATTAAGTCTTTTGTTATTTTCAGAGTATTTTCTGCCCTCAGTTTTTCAATATTCTTCCCTCCATATAGAATTTTGAAAATAATGTTGTGGCTTTTGGAGTTTTCTTAAACCATTTCAATATTACTTTAACAACAGTAGGAATCATTTTCGTAAGAAAATTTTGCCCAAAACAATTCTTTTAAAAAGGCATTTTCAATTCTTTAAATGCCTTTGTTGCACTACAACTACTTTAAATAATTCTTTCAAAATTCCACAAAAATTATGGGAGGTCATGTGATGCCCACATATCACTTTTATGCAAAAACCCAACTTGGTCTTTTGGGAATTTTGAGTGAAACAAACTCCTTTCGATTATGTCCTCAATTTGAGTTTCTACTACAACCCCAATTTTCCTTGCCCCAAAAATCCTGAAATTTTTCCCACTTATAGTTCTTACAACCAAACCCTTAAGTCCAAAATTTTAGCTCCATTGGAATCTTTTTAGTTCACCAAATATTCTCCCAAAGTTTCTGTCCAGAAATGAATATCAGTAAAACTTGCACTAGCAAGTTTCTCCTCTTACCCAACCAACTCCACCAACATCCCTACCATCAAATGAGACATAATACTGCCAATTTTCACTATCATCAAAGACACCTAGGTGGCCCTAGCATTTTATCAAACAGATTGTGTGCATGACAGAATTTGGCTATCTACCAAAACTACATTAGGAACTTGCTCTCCTGCCCAAACAAGCATGTCCAGTAGCCTTGCCATCAGTGTAAACATGGTCCTACCAAAATTTAGCTTGAGAAGGTCACTGTGGCCCACCCTGGCAATTCATCGAGCACTTCAAGTGCATGCTCAGAGCGCGGCTAGAGCACCGGTATTGCAGGCATCGGCATCGCCCTAGCACCGTGCCTCTGCCACCTCCCTCGCTCGTGTCCCTCATCTGCTAGCTTCATGGGCAAGCCACCGCCCACGCCGACACCTCCTCTTGTCGCCTGGTGCCGGCCAGCGCCGTCAACCACCGCCCTGCGCCGCCGCCGCCGTAGCCTTCTCGGATACGGCACCGACCAGGGCACCTGGAGCCCCTCTGAGCCAACCAGCTCACCTGGGCATTAACTGCTGACCACCGCCCCTTCGTCGACCTCAGCTACCTCCCCACCGACCCCACCGGCCTCACCCACCGCCATAAATGGCCGCCGCCGTCGTGTCTTCTCGGGGAAGCCACGGAACCGACCTTCCCCGCCTATAAAAGGCCACTGCAAGCTCGTTCCCGATAGCACGGCATTCCCTCCTCCCCCTGTGAAGCAACCCAGAGTAGCATCATGACCAGAGCTGGTCGTCCTCATCGTCTCCGGCAACCCCGACCGCCACGACCTTCCAGTTGATTCCGGCGCCATCCGTGCCTCCCCTCCCCATCTCTCTGCACCACTAGCCTCCTGGAGCTTCCGCTGATCTTCTCCCCCTCTCAATTTGGCTCAAGCACCACCACAGACAGAAGCCTCATCTTACCCGATGCCGCCGCCCGCCGAGGACCTCATCGCCGGTGACTCCGTCCACCCTGGAGCCCGAGGAGGGTACCCAGAGGATCGCCTTGATCCCCTGCACACGCATGTGGGCTCAGATCGCCGTGGGTCGCCGTCGTTCATCGGCAATCGCCGGCGACAGCCGCGTCCTCCCCTGTTTCTGTGCGGCGGACGATGAAGACCAGTCAAACCTGACTGGTGGACCCAGCGAGACCCACCGTCAGTGGCTAGGGGCCACGCCAGCGCGGATAAGTGAAGGCGTATTTTTGAAATACGGCTTCGACGTCGTTGCCTCCCCGCACACCTGATCGGCTGGGCTCGGCCTAGTGACGCCGATGGCTATTCAGCGCTCAGGGCGCGATTCTGTTCCCTTTTCCCTTTTCATTTTCCAATAGCTTTCAAATATTTCCACAGTGGCCAATTCATATCCAAAATTTATGATTCAAATTTCTACAGACTTCTAAAGTCGTGCTCTATTTCTTTAGACTAGGTGAACATTTTCCCAAGGTTTGGTATTTACTGATCTATTAAATAGTACAATTCTTTTATATTTTCCAACTTAGAAATTCCATAGTAAAATCATCTGAACTTCAAATAATTTGATTCTTTTTCTGGTATTTCTAATTTTTCATCTAGTTTATTTTAGTATTTATTTCAAAATTTTCCAAACAACTTTATAGCATTGTTTTTAATTATGTGGTAATTCAAATATATTGTTGAAAATAGGAAATGGAGGGAAGATAAAGTTTTCAAACTTTTTGAGCGCAACCAACACCCCTGCATGCTCAAGGCAAGCATCTTGAACACTTGATATGGTGAATTGCACAGTTGTTTGTTTGCGAGAATAATTGCATCATGAATATGTTGAATTCAAATAAAACTGGCATATGGCTATTTTTGCATGATAGATTCCTTGACAATATTTTGTCTCTGTTAAGCATGAATTATGTGTGAGCATGGTTATTTTCACATGTCACATCTGCCATGTTGGTTCTAACTAAATTGCAGGAAAGAATCAGTCACGAGTAAAGTGACCGTGAGACTGAAATTTCTCGTGGTGACGAGAATGATCAGTAAGGGCATGTCGGGACATGCCGGGTGGTGATGTTGTTGGGTATCACCAAGGAATATATTTTGCTAACCACTGCAGGAAAACTTAACCTCCTGAGTCGACCGTAGATCGGGTCTTGTTCCGGTAACCCCCATACTTGATTCGTGCTGCCACTTGTCCCTGCCACAGGTGGGGTATGGTTCAGTAAGTTGTTAACCCCTTTCCGTGCACACACCACATAGAGGGCTACGATGAGGGTTTCCATGTTGGTGGACTAAATCTTGTCATCGGGTCAGGGGGCATGGGTGTTTCCAGTTGTGACTGAGAGGGGGGCACCCCTTGTAATCCGCGCGTATGAATAGTGATCCCATGCAGGACGTTGGTCTCTCCGTCTTAGAGTTTTTCTTGAACGATGCTTTCGGTGATTCCTGGCATCCGGAAAGTTAATCTGGTGTGTGCTGGTCAGGTGCGTTTTCAACCCAAAGACCGTAATGGGAATTAGTCAGTGTCACGGTACTGACTAAAGAAATCCTTTCCTTATGGGTAAAGAGTACACCCTCTGCAGAGTTTAAACCTATTCGAATAGCCGTGTCCGCGGTTAAGGGCTACAGTCTGGGTTGGTCAAGTGTCGGTCTTAGTGTCGGTCTTCGGAGGAAAATAATTAAATTGAGCCTGAATTATTTTGCAGGATAATTGTTGTCACCCTGATGCTACCATTAATATTTCATGCATGTTAATATTATTATGGTTATGCATATTATTGAGGACTAACCCGTTTCTCTTATTTTGTATTTCCTGAGTGTCTCAGGGGCTGGCTAGACTACCCCGGGCACTCAATTTTATTTTCCAGACCTCTCGTGGCGTCTCTCGAGTTAACAGGCGGTTTATCCCGCCACTACTCTTGTGGACACCCGACTGGCATTTCTCTTCAAGTCCGACCATGGCGTCACTTGACACCCGACTGGCATTTCTCTTCAAGTCCGACCGTGGCGTCACTTGACACCCGACTGGCATTTCTTTTATTTTATTTTCTGAATGTCACTTGGGCTGGCTAGACTACCCGTGGCATTCATTTGCGTTATTCCTGACAAGTTTGATCATGACTAACATGCTATATGTACTACCGTATCATTTTGCTATTATCATGTCATGATTTAGATTGTGTCAGCATGAGCATTTTAGCATGATCCAGCATGAGCATACGCATATAGTTTGGGTCAACATGATCATATATTTTGTCTGCTGCATTCGGTATATCTCTTGTTCATGATGTTTGCGAGTACATTCAAACGTACTCACAGGCTTGTCCCTGGCTATTTACTTGGCCAGGTCAGGAGTTCTACGAGGAGTACCACAACAGTGACGTCCGTGCGGAGCCTAGGATAGCAGCCATGCGGGATAGGAATTATCCAGGTCAGTTGTTCCTGTGGGAATGGAGCCCCATCGACGCTGGAGAACCACGAGTCATTTCCGTCATCCACCACCGGAATCACTGTTGTATCATTAGACCTTTATGGTCTTGTATCCAGTTCTTGTAATAGCTTGGTAATTCTGTAACAAGGACGTGTCCACCAGTAACAGTAATCCTGGGCTGGTGATGACACGAGGGGTTAATTTCTGGGATATCATGTCCCGGCCCCGACATACACCTCTCGAATGAACTCGACGGCCAAGAGCAGCGCGATTTCCTCGCCAATTGCCTTGCACTTCTCGGTGGAATATCGACGAAGGTGCTCTTTGACAGGCTTCATCTTCGGGTCGACACAGAGTCTATGCTCAGCCAATCCCCTGGGCACACCCGGCATGTCGGAACGCTTCCATGCGAAGATGTCCTAGTTCTCACGGAGGAACTGGATGAGCTCACCTTCCTATTTGCTGTCAAGGCTGGTGGAGATGTTGGTCATGCACCATTTGGATCTTTGAGATGAATGTGCACTGGCTTCGTTTCTCCGGTCGACTGGAAAGCAGATTCCATAGTCGGCTTCTTGGACTTCAGCAGATCACTCAAATCCACTACCTTCTTGTATTCGTCCAACTCGGCCAGCGCCATCTGCTCATCAGCGATCTGGGAGCCCTTCTGGAGGCACTCCTCAGCTAGCTTCTGATTGCCTGTGATAGTGATCACACCATTCGGCCTTGGCATCTTGAGTTTAAGATACACATAACATGGACGGGCCATGAAACATGCGTAGGCTGGCCTACACAGGATGGCGTGGTAAGCAGTCCAGAAGTCTACCACTTCGAAAGTCAGTTGCTCCTTCCTGAAGTTCTTCTCTCCGCCAAATACAACATCGAGGGAAATTTACCCGAGTGACTTGGCCTTCTTCCCGGCGATTACCCCATGGAACTGCATGCTACTCTTGCTGAATCGGGACATCGGAATGCCCATCGCCTCAAGGGTGTTGGTATAAATGATGTTGAGCCTACTGCCGCTGTCCATGAGGACTTTGCGTAGTCGGACCCCTCCAATAGCCGGATAAACCACCAAGGCCTGCCACCCAGGGGTCGGTATGTGGGCTGGATGATCCAACTGATCGAATGTCATGGGCATCTTGGCCCAGTCGAGGTATTTGGTGACACTCGGAACTGCCATGTTAACCTCTTGGTTTATAACCTTGAGGCGGCTCTTGCTCTTGACGTCGGCGAAGATCATCAGAACTTTTATCGATGTTGGGATACCCGGAGGTTCCCTTGCCTCCATCATCATCATCGTCCTTGTCCTTGTCCTGGAGGGTCTTGCCGCATCTCTTGCTTCAGGAGTCGGCACTCCCGAGTGGTATGCTTGGGCAAAATCAAATTGCCCTCCTCATCTTTCTTCGTGTGGATCTGGCAGGGTTGATCAAGGATGTCACTCTTCTGTGTGACTTGCTTCTTCCCTTTCCAGTCCTTCTTCTCCTTCTGCGAGCCTTTGCCTTTGCCTTGGTCAGCCAGAGCCGCAGCCTTAGCATTTCCAGCCGCTTCAGCATTCCGCTTGTGCTTCTTGCCCTTGTTGTTATATGACTGGTTAGCGTCACCTGCTCGGCTCTTGCCACTTCTCAGTCGATCCTCCTCTTTGCCGTTAGCGTACCGATTGGCTATCTCGATAGCCCAACTGAGAGTCGGGATCTCAGTACGGCCGAATTTCAGGTTCAGCTCTCGGTATTGGACCCCGACCTTGAAAGCACAAATCGCCTGGTGCTCGGTGACGTTCTCCATCGTTTTGTGCAAGGTAATCCACCACTGAATGTACTCCCGGAGGGTCTTGTTTTGCCTCTGTACGCAGTGCTGTAACTCAGCCAATCCACCCGGCCACTTGTACTTGCCCTCAAAGGTCTTGATGAACACTCGCGCCAGATCATCACAGCAGAATATGCTACCTGGTGGGAGCTGAGTGAGCCAGGCCCGGGCGGAGCCTTTGAGCATTAATGGTAAGTGCTTCATAGCCACACTGTCGTTGCCGGCACTGATCTAAACAGCCACTCGGTAATCCTCTAACCATATTTTTGACTTGGACTCACCAGTGAACTTGTTGATCCCCATGGCCAATCTGAAGTTGTTGGGAATCTCCGCGGCCCGAATGTACTGACTAAAGCACTCGGGATCGGAGGGAGCGGAACCACTCGGCCGTCAGCATCTAGGTCCTCCCTTAGAGCTCGGCCCCTGTCGAGTAGGTTTTGAGCGAGAACGGATCTCACGTTGAACGGCGGGTTTCGGGCGTCCTTCGTATGACGGGGAGGACTCAGCCTTCGGTCGCCGCCGGGGAGACGCTACCCGACCACGCCTTCGATCTTCGTAATGATCTCTCGAGGAGGATGATGCCCGATGCCTCCCGGAGCCAAGTGGGTTGTGGGCCGACTAAACAGTCTCTGCTCGCACCGATGCGCTGTGGATGCAATCTCTGGATTGGGACACCACCGCATTTTGCGACAGCACCGTCTTCAGGAGCGCTTGGATCTGGCAAATCCCCTCTCCAGCGGTGGAGCCGGAGGGCTGTATGGAATCAGTGATTCAATTAGCTGCAGCCAGGTTTTTTAGCGGAGTACTAAGGACCTGATAGTTCCGAGGCTGATCACTCGGGAAAAGCCAGCGCTTGTGCCAACTGGAACTGGGCTGACAGCATGCGCGATCATCCAGCTCCTTCTGAAGCCACTCGAGGCGGTCCCGCTCGGCCAGAGTGGCCAAGCGCGTCGACTCCATGGTCAGGGCCTCAGGAGTCGTCCCCATGATGGGGGTGTTCAAGAACTGTTTGTTCCTGCGGCGGAGCTCCTCGTGTTGCTCCCGGGTGAGAGCTTGAGGGACGTACGGCTCGTGAGCGGGGGAGCGGATATCCTCGCCGCCGCCGTTGGTGTTCCCGCGCGTCCATCCGGGGGCTCCGTGTATCCCGCGGGTGCACGGTGTTCAGAGTTATCTGCCATGAGAACTTCAGCAGTCGACTCAACGCTCTCGCACTCGGACTCGTCGGAGGAGTCATCGAGTAGCCCATTATAGAGGTCGAGGGTGGGCTCATCGGACTCGAGAGCCGCCACATGCTCTGTCGTGGCCTGAAAGGCCAAAGCATGCCTGATCCAGCGTTGCAGCCGCGAGATTCCGGAGTGCTTGCGGTGGTGCACGGCGGGAAGTCGAGCGGCCACTCGGTACGAAGCTGAGGGCTGCCGGAGGAGGACTCCATGTGAGGATGCGCGGAAGTGTGCCACGCAGTGGACAGCCAGCGCTTCCATGTCCAGTGGGGCCTCGCGAAGCCACGATGAGTCGTCGGCGATGAGGCTGAGTGACCCAAAACGGATTTCGTTGCCGACCAACATGATGAAGATAATCCACCTACGCCATGAAACTTTGCTAGACGCTTAGCCCCATGGTGGGCTGATACGTCTCCAACGTATATATAATTTTTTATTGTTCCATGATGTTATATTATCATTCTTGGATGTTTTACAATCATTTATAGCAACTTTATATCATTTTTTGGGACTAACCTATTGACATAGTGCCTAGTGCCAGTTGTTGTTTTTTGCTTGTTTTTTTACTTCACAAAATATCCCTACCAAAAGGAGTCCCAATGCAGCGAAACTTTTTAGAGATATTTTTTGGACCAGAAGACAACTTGGGAGCCAAGAAAGCACCTGGGGGGAGGCCCGTGGGGCCCACAAGACACCAGGGCATGCCAGAGGCCCTTGGCGAACCCTGATGGGTTGTAGGGCCCACGGGGGTCTCCTCCACCGCCTCTTCGCTCTATAAATACCCAAATATTCTAGAAACCATAGGAGAGCAGAAGAAACACAATTCCAGCCGCCGCAAGTTCCAGAACCATGAGATCCAATCTAACGCCATCATGGAGGGGTTCATCATCCTCATTGGTGCCTCTCCGATGATGCGTGAGTAGTTCACCATAGACCTACGGGTCCGTAGGCAATAGCTAGATGGCTTCTTCTCTCTTTTTGATTCTCAATACAATGGTCTCTTGGAGATCTATTTGGTGTAATGACTTTTTGCGGTATGTTTGTTGGTATCCGATGAAGTTTGAGTTTATGATCAGATCTCTATCCATGAATATTGTTTGAGTCTTCTTTGATCTCTTCTATGCATGATTACTTATAGCCTCATATTTCTTCTTCGAATCTTTGGTTTAGTTAGGTCAACTAGATCGATTTTTCTTGCCATGGGAAGAGGTGCTTTGTGATGGGTTCGATCTTACGGTGTCCTCACCCAGTGACAGAAGGGGTAGCGAGGCACGTATGTATCGTTGCTATTAAGGATAACAAGATGGGGTCTATTCCAACATGAATAGATCTTGTCTACATCATGTCACCATTCTTATTGCATTACTCTGTTTCTCCATGAACTTAATACACTAGATGCATGCTGGATAGCGGTCGATGTGTGGAGTAATAGTAGTAGATGCAGAATCGTTTTGGTCTACTAATCTTGCACGTGATTCCTATATAATGATCATTGCCTTGGATATCGTCATAATTATTTGATCTTCTATCAATTGCCCAACAGTAATTTGTTTACCCACCGTATGTTATTTTCTCGAGAGAAGCCACTAGTGGAATCTATGGCCCTCGGGTCTATCCTTTATCATATTGCTTTCCGATCTATTTTTCACCGCATTTGTTTTCAGATCTATTATTCCAAAAACCCAAAAATACTTTGCTACACTTTTTATCTGCATCTTTTATTTCGTGTTTTATTCAGATCTATTTATCCAATATCATACTACTTAATCTATCTTTTTACCGAGGAGGGATTGACAACCCCTCTTACGCGTTGGGTTGCGAGGTTTTGTTCTTTGTGTGCAGGTATCGTTTACATAGTGTTGCTTGGTTCTCGTACTGGTTCGATAACCTTGGTTTCATAACTGAGGGAATACCTACCATAGTTGTACTGCATCATCCCTTCCTCTTTGGGGAAATACCAACCCAGTTCCAAGCCGCATCATGGGCGCCAACTGTCGGGGTTACGATCCTGACAATGAGTACTAGCGGTATGAAAAAGGGGCAGAGCCTAGCTACAGCGTAGGTGTAACACTCGGTGTTTAATGAGTTCAGGCCCCTCTCGGCGGAGGTAATAGCCCTATGTCTCGTGCTCTGAGGCTTGGTTTTTCTTGAGTGGTATGATTACTGATACGTCTCCAACGTATCTATAATTTATGAAGTATTAATGCCATGTTTACAACAATTTTATATGGTTTTGGTATGATTTGCATGGAACTAACCCGGACTAACGTTGTTTTTAGCAGAACTACCGTGGTGTTGTTTTTTGTGCAGAAATGAAAGTTTTACAAATGAGCTGAAACTTTTTGACGATTTTTTTGGAACAAAAGAGACCCCCGAAGCTTCGTGGGAGGGCCATAAGAGCCATGAGGAGGGCACAACCCACTAGGGCATTCCTGGAGCCCAACCCGAGGCGTGGTGGGTTGTGCTCACCTCGAGGCCCATCTTCGCGTGATTCCAACGCTGAAAAATCCTATAAATAGAGAAACCATCAGAAATAACCCTAGATCAGAAGATCCACCGCCGCAGGCCTTTGTGGCCACAAAAAACCAATCTAGACCCCGTTCCGGCACCTTGCAGGAGGGGGAAATCATCACCGGTGGCCATCTTCATCATCCCGGCGGCCACCATGATGAGGAGGGAGTAGTCCAGCCTCGGGGCTGAGGGTTTGTACCAGTAGCTATGTGTTTAATCTCTCTCTCTCTCTTGTGTTCTAGATTTGGCACGATCTTGATGTATCGCGGGCTTTGTTAATATAGTTGGATCATATGGTGTTTTCCCCTCTCTATCTTGTTGTGATGAATTGAGTTTTCCCTTTGAGATTTCGTTTTATCAGATTGAATATTTTTATGGATTTGAGACCACTTGATATATGTCTTGCATATGAATACCCGTGGTGACAATGGGGTATTATATTGATTCACTTGATATATGTTTTGTCACTTAACTCGCGGATTCCCTAGGTGACATTGGGGTAATCTATGCATAGGGGTTGATGCACGTTTTCGTCCTTGTTTCTCCTGTACAAATCTTGGGGAACTCTTTGAGGTTCTTTGTGTTGGATCGAGTATTATGAATCTGAAATTGTTTGACGCGTATCATATAATTAACTCATGGATACTTGTGGTGACATTAGAGTATCTAGGTCAGATTAGAGTTGGTTGATGCGTATCATATGGTGTTATTTTAGTACGAACTCTTGGATAGATTGAACAGAAAGAATAACTTTGTGTTATTTTAGTACGAACTCTTGAATAGATCGAACGGAAAGAATAACTTTAAGGTGGTTTCGTACCCTACAAACAATTTCTTCTTATGTTCTCCGCTAGATAAGAAGTTTGGAGTGATTCTTCATTGCATGTTGAGGGATGGTTATATGATCCAATTATATTAGCAATGTTGAGAGATTGCACTAGAGAAAGTACGGACCCTAGGCCTCATTTTCAAGCATTGCAATACCGTTTGTGCTCACTTTTGTTACTTGCTACCTTGCTGTTTTTTATTGTTCCTATTACAAAAACCTTTATCTACTATCCATATTACACTTGTATCACCATCTCTTCGCTGAACTAGTGCACCTATACAATTTACCATTGTATTTGGTGTGTTGGGGACACAAGAGACTTTTTGTTATTTGGTTGCAGGGTTGTTTGAGAGATACCATCTTCATCCTACGCCTCCCACGGATTGATAAACCTTAGGTCATCCACTTGAGGGAAAATTGCTACTGTCCTACAAAAATCTGCGCTTGGAGGCCCAACACGAGTCTACAAGAATAAAGTTGTGTAGTAGACATCAAGCTATTTTCTGCTGCCGTTGCCAGGGAGGTGAGTGCTTGAAGGTATATGTTTAGATCTTGCAATCAAATCTTTTAGTTTCTTGTTTTATCACTAGTTTGGTTCATAAAAGAAAAATACAAAAAAATGGAATTGAGGTGGTCTCATATTGTTCATCTTTATAATGTCTTTCTTGAAAATGATGGAAAGGAAAATTGTTCTCACCTAATAGAAGAAGAATTCAATAAAATGCTTGGCATGAATGATGAGCATGATTGCAATGTTGTTAGTATGAATTCTTTGAATATCCATGATACTAGTGATATGCAAAGCCATAAGCTTGG
Organism: Thinopyrum elongatum; assembly: GCA_011799875.1. Classification (NCBI taxonomy): domain Eukaryota; kingdom Viridiplantae; phylum Streptophyta; class Magnoliopsida; order Poales; family Poaceae; genus Thinopyrum; species Thinopyrum elongatum. The sequence continues at coordinate 608,317,736 of CM022303.1, read as the reverse complement.
GGATGTTATGTTTAATGAAGATGACATTTTTAGTTCCCCAAGTTTTGATGAGAAAATTTATTATGATGATAGCATGCCTCCTATTTATGATGATTATATTGATGAAAGTGGATTTGGAGAGGCCATGACCTTATTTAGTGATGAATCCACTATTTTGGAAGAGGTTGCAATTGATTATGACAACAAAGTTCCTATATATGATGATTATGGTGATGACATTTATGCTATAAAGAATAATGATAACCATGAAAGTTGTCATCATGATTTTAATTTTCAATCACATGATAGTTATTTTGTTGAATTTGCTCCCACTACTATTCATGAGAATAATTTTGCTTATGTGCAGAGTAATAAAAATTATGTGCTTGTGGATCATGAAAAGAATGCTTTATGTGATAGCTATATTGTTGAAATCATTCATCATGCTACTAAAAATTATTATGAAAGAGGAACGTATGCTTTTACATATCTCAATAATATCAAGTTTCCTCTCTATGTGTTGAAAGTTTTGAAGTTATGTTTGTTTTGCCTTCCTATGCTAGTTGATTATTGTTCCCATAAATTGTTTGCTCACAAAATCCCTATGCATAGGAAGTGGGTTAGACTTAAATGTGCTAGTCATATACTTCATGATGCTCTCTTTGTGTTTCAATTCTTATCTTTTATGTGAGCATCATTGAAATCATCATGCCTAGCTAAAAAGGCATTAAAAAAAAGCGCTCGTTGGGAGACAACCCAACATTTACCCCTACTGTTTTTGTGTGTTAACATGATTAAGCTACTGTAGTAATCATGTTTTATAGCTTTTGTTTCAATAAAGTGCCAAGTAAAGCCTTTGGGATAGTGTGGATGATAGTTGACTTGATTCTGTGCAAGAACAGAAACTTTTGCGTCCAGTGCAGAAATTACTATATTTTATTGGAACGTGGAAAAATTCTGCGTTTTTTACAGATGATTGATACACAAAATTTCTAATTTTTCTTAATTTTTCAGAATTGTTGGAGTTACAAAAGTATGACCTTAATTCAGATCTTTACATACTGTTCTGTTTTTGACAGATTCTGTTTTCAATGCATAGTTTGCTTGTTTTATAGTTTGTATGGCTTATATTGGTCAATATAAGTTGTAGATATTGTAGGGTACAGTAGGAATTGTGTGAGAACAATTATGAATCTTATCTTGACAGTACCAAAGTGAATGATTTGTCTTTATCATACTAACCCATCTCACGAAGTTCCGTTAAGTTTTGTGTGATTGAAGTTTTCAAGTTTTGGGTGAGATATCGATATGAGGAGAATAAGGAGTGACAAGTCCCTAAGCTTGGGGATTCCCGAGGCACCCCAAGGTAATATTCAAGGAAGATCCAAGCAACTAAGCTTGGGGATGCCCCGGAAGGCATCCCCTCTTTCGTCTTCAACATTATCGGTAACCTCACTTGGAGCTATATTTTCATTCGTCACATGATATGAGTTTTGCTTGGAGAGTCATTTTATTTTATTAGGATTTGCTTTCTGTTATTTATAATAATGTTTTGCATCTCTTACTTCAATAAAAGTGGCAAGGATAGCCTTCACCGTGTTTATTTTGCAAGTATATGAGTTGCTGTTTCAAAACAGAAACTTTATTGCTATTGCAAAAATTCTCCAGAAAAGTCAGAACATGATAAAATTTTGAAATTTTTTGCACAGTAATCTATGATAAATTTTCTACAGTGTGGTAAATTTTCAGAATTTTTGGAGTTAGGTAAGTATGAGTGTAATTGCACTCTTTATAGACTGCTCTGCTTAGACAGATTGCTGTTATGTTTGCACATGTTTGCTTGTTTAATTATTCTATTTGAGGATAGGAGTATTAAATATGCAGAGGCATTTAGTATGCAATCTTAAATAATAATTTAGTGATTTGTGACAGTAGAGAATGATAAGGTTATTGCATTGATTTATACTAACTTATCTCACGAGTTCTTGTTGAGTTCTGTGTGGATGAAGTTTTTAAGATTTAGGGAAACCTTGATATAAAAGGAAGGGATAATTGTATTTATACCTTTAGTTGTGTCCCCCTCGTCGGGATTGCCCCTAGTTTCTGAAAACACATGGTCTTGCCCAACCCACTTTGGCGTCTTGTGCTTTTGCCCTTTGACCGTCACTTTGAAAACTTCATAACTAATTCATACTAAATCAGAAAAATGCAAATAAGATACCAAAATGTTCGGAAAAACATCACCTGTATGTCAATGTCACTTGCATTCATGACAAAAGTGTTGGTAAGTGCCCATTCGAGTTTTAGCTCTTATCATACCACCATGAACAGTAAAATCTAAAAAAATACAAAAAAATCAAGAAAAAGTTGGTGGCAAAGAATTGCAAATGTTTTAAGTGCTTGCCATGTTTCATGAGGGAATGACATTCACGGAAGTCGTGGCAAAAAAACAATCTATTTTCGGGTGTCGATTGTTTTTTTTTTTGCCACGACTTCCACGAATGCCATTCCCTGATGAAACTTGGCAAGCACTTAAAACATTTGTCATTCTTTGCCACCAACTTTTTTTTTATTTTTTTAGATTTTACTATTCATGGTGGTATGATAAGAGCTAAAAATCGGATGGGCACTTATTAACACTTTTGTCATGAATGCAAGTGACATTGACATATAAGTGATGTTTTACCGAACATTTTGGTATCTTATTTGCATTTTTATGATTTAGTATGAATTAGTTATGAAGTTTTCAAAGTGACGGTCAAACGGTCAAAGGGTGAAAGCACAAGACGCCAAAGTGGGTTGGGCAAGACCATGTTTTTTCATAAACTAGGGGCAATCCTGACGAGGGGGGGCACAACTAAGGGTATAAATACAATTATCCCTAAAAGGAATTAAGGAGACACAAAAGCTCAAGCTTGGGGATGCCCAAGGCATCCCAAGTTAATATTCCAAGAAGTCTCAAGCATATCTAAGCTTGGGGATGCCCCGGTAGGCATCCCACCTTTCTTCATCGACAACTATTGGTTAGTATCGATTGAGCCTAAGTATTTGCTTCTTCACATCAGTTGTGCTATTCTTGGAATGTCATTTAGGTTTTGTTTTGCTTGTTGTTTTAATAAAATACTTACATCTGAGAGTTTTTAAATAAGAAAGAGTCCTCACATAGCTATCTATTTACTTAACTACTCGCTTGATCTTCACTTATATCTTTTTGGAGTAGCTTGTCATTTACTCTTGTGCTTCACTTATATCCTATGAGTAAATTGTTGAATGAATTGAATATCATGAAGTTGAAATTATATGTTCATATCATGCCTAGTGGTAGTTTCACATTGGGTTTAGATAGTGAAATCTTTTGAAGCTTGACAATCACAATATTGGTCATACAAGCAATTCATGAATGATTAGTATAAGGAAGAGAACTTTCACATACAAATATATTATCTTGGACATCTTCTATGATTGTGAATACCCATTAATTATTTTCAAACTTGAGCAAATTAGTTGAAGTTGGACAAGGAAGACAACGTAATGAGCTATGGTTGTGTATATTTGCATAGAAGTTATATTGTTATGGATCCTCCAACATGTGGTGTTCGCCTAGGATCTTTTGCTAGCCAAAAATTCGTACTAAGTAGAGACACTACTTGTGCAGGCAAAAACCCTTAAACCCGGTTTCTTGCCATGAGTGTCCACCATACCTACCTATGGATTGAATAAGATCCTTCAAGTAAGTTGTCATCAGTGCATAAAGCAATAAAAATTGCTCCTAAATATGTTTGATCTTTTATTGTAAGGGGAAATTGAGTGTTGTACGAACTTGTGATGATAAAGTAATAAAAGAGATAGGTTGCATAATAAATGTCACTATCATAAGGGGCAATATAACGTGACGTTCCTTTGCATTAAGAGTTTAGGCATCCAACAATAAAAAGCGCATGACAACCTCTGCTTCCCTTTGCGAAGGGCCTATCTTTTACTTTTCAGTATTTACTTTTATGCAAGAGTCAATAGTATGCATTCTCATTTCAACCTCAATTATCCTCTAGTTGGCAAGCATCATGTGGTGGGGAAAGATCTAGGCACATATGACCAGTCGAATATATTTGATCATGAATTATTATTGTTGACAATTATCTCTATGATAAATGAGTTGGGAGGCGAAACATTAAGCCCCTATCTTTCTCTGTGTTCGATGGATGCCATTTGTTCTAAGAATATGCTTTGAGTACTAGCAATCATAGAAGACTATATGATGATTGAGTATGTGGAGCTCTTACTTAGACTATGTTGAATAAGTTGAATTGCAATTGTTTGGTGACTAAGAATGTAGATTGTTGAGTTTCAAGAGAATTCATTCTTTGAACCTTAACATGTGAATTGGTTGCTACTTCATCATGATGAGTTTTATGAGAAAGAATTGTTGTTATGATGCTAGGAAAAGTGATTGAAACTATCATTGATCAAACTTATGCACTTTGCTAGCATTCACACTTCATAAATTATTTCTTTTATCATTTACCTACTCGAGGACGAGTAGGAATTAAGCTTGGGGATGCTGATACGTCTCCAACATATCTATAATTTATGAAGTATTCATGCCATCACTAGTAGAAAACAGGGCTTTGGTTCAGGCCAGAAAAGGGCATTAATCCCAGTTCTCCTACGAATCGGGACCAATGAGTGCATCAGTCCCGGTTCGTGAGGCCAGGGCGCCGGCCGGGCCTCGGGGGCCATTGTTCCCGGTTCGTCTGACCCCTTTGGTCCCGGTTCCAGACACGAACCGGGACCAAAGGGCCTTGCTCCTGGCGCTGCCCTTTAGTCCCGGTTGGTGGCTGGAACCGGGACTAAAGAGCAGGCTTCTGTCCCGGTTCTAGCCACCAACCGGGACTAAAGAGATGCCTATATATACCCTCGCCCCTGACCGCTCACTCCTCTGTTTTTTGGCCGTGTGGGAGGTGTGTGCATGCGCTACTCTGTCTCCCTTCTATGCATGCACATGAGGTGTTCGATGAAATGCCCGAGCCACACTTAAGCTTTCTCCTCTCCAAGCTCGACCTCCAAGCTCCATTTTCCTCAAGGTTTGGCGGTCCGTCCCGTCCCGTCCCCGTCCTCACCGCTGTCGATCGCCCGCACCGATCTCGTCGCCGGCACCACCATGGTGAGCCTCTTGTTCTTATCTTCTTTCTAAAAGAAAAAAATTCTTACTTGTATGATTTAGATAGATACTTGTATAATTTTCTTACTTTTATTATTGTTTGTTATTATATAGTGCCATGGTTTTGGTATCCGCCCCCGTCGGCCCTCGTCCTGCCTATGATTCGGATGTGGTATATTATCTTTTATAACTATTTGTTTCATTTAGTGTTTATGACAATTATGCCGACCAACATGACATAGATGTCTTTATCTAGGAGGTATGTGAACCGGAAATTCCAACCGACCCTCTTGTCGAGAGGTTAAATTTAGTTGAAAAAGAAAACAATTACTTGAAGAAAAAAGTGAAAAGAATTGAGGAGGAGAAGATGGAATTGGAGTTGCATGTTGCGGATGTTGTCGATGATCACAAGATCAAGATGGATGAAATGCGCTTGAAGATTAGAAAGATTAAAAAATATGCCATTGATACTGAGGCTTGGTATCATTATGCCGTTGGATCAATTGTTACCTTAGTTGCGATTATGATCGCATTTGTTGTTGCATTGAAATGTTTTACATAGTTTCAATGTATGTTTAATTAGATGCTCTAGAGAGCTATATGTTGTTCAATGAGAACTATGTATGAACTTTATGTATTTATTTTTTCAGTAATAACATTTGATCACTACTGTACTTTGGTTTTAATGTGATGATGAACTTGTATTAATTTGGTCACTTCTCTATTCATGATGTTCTGTAATGGTTTTTGATACACTTAATTATATAATGCACGCAGATGAACCGGCAATGGATGTACGGTGACAGACACACCTCCGAGTACATTGAGGGCCTGCATAATTTTCTCGAAGTGGCTGAGGCAAACAAGCATAATGGTTTTTATGTATTATCCATGCCCTATCTCTGGGAATACGAAGGATTACTCTGACTTGAAAACCCTTCACGTCCACCTGCTTGAGAAGGGTTTCATGCCACACTATAATGTTTGGACCAAGCACGGAGAAAGAGGGGTTATGATGGAAGACAACAAAGAAGAAGAGGATGACGACAACTACCCGCCCCCTGAAAACGATTATACTGCAACGGGGGAAGCTGAAGATCAAGAGGAACCAGACGATGTGCCCGATGATGATCTTCGCCGGGTCATTGTTGATGCAAAGAGACAATGCCAAAGTGAAAGGGAGAAGTTGAAGTTCGATCGCATGTTAGAGGATCACAAAAAAGGGTTGTACCCAAATTGCGAAGATGACAACACAAAGCTCGGTACCACACTGGAATTGCTGCAATGGAAGGCAGACAATGGTGTATCTGACAACGGATTTGGGAAGCTACTAAAAATATTGAAGAAGAAGCTTCCAAAGGATAACGAATTGCCCGACAGTACGTACGAAGCAAAGAAGGTTCTATGCCCTCCAGGATTGGAGGTGCAGAAGATACATGCATGCCCTAATGACTGCATCCTCTACCGCGGTGAGTACGAGGAATTGAATGCATGCCCGGTATGCGGTGCATTGCGGTATAAGATTAGACGAGATGACCCTGGTGATGTTGAGGGTGAGCGCCCCAGGAAGAGGGTTCCTGCCAAGGTGATGTGGTATGCTCCTATAATACCACGGTTGAAAAGTCTGTTCAGAAACAAAGAGCATGCCAAGTTGATGCGATGGCACAAAGAGGACCGTAAGAAAGACGGGAAGTTGAGAGCACCCGCTGACGGGTCACAGTGGAGAAAAATCGAGAGAAGGTGGGGGGACTTTGCAGGTGACGCAAGGAACGTATGGTTTGGTTTAAGCGTAGATGGCATTAATCCTTTTGGGGAGCAGAGCAGCAATCATAGCACCTGGCCCGTGACTCTATGTATCTATAACCTTCCTCCTTGGTTGTGCATGAAGTGGAAGTTCATTATGATGCCAGTGCTCATCCAAGGCCCTAAGCAACCCGGCAATGACATTGATGTGTACCTAAGGCCATTAGTTGAAGAACTTTTACAGCTATGGAATGGAAAAGGTGTACGTGTGTGGGATGAGCACAAACAGCAGGAATTTGACCTACATGCGTTGCTGTTTGTAACCATCAATGATTGGCCTGCTCTCAGTAACCTTTCAGGACAGACAAACAAAGGGATATCACGCATGCACGCACTGTTTAGATGACACCGAAAGTATATATTTGGACAAATGCAGAAAGAATGTGTACCTGGGACATCGTCGATTTCTTCCGACCAACCACCAATGTCGAAAGAAAGGCAAGCATTTCAAAGGTGAGGCAGATCACCGGAAGAAGCCCGCCCTCCGTACTGGTGATCACATACTTGATATGGTCAATGATTTACAAGTAATCTTTGGAAAGGGTCCTGGCGGACTATCTGTTCCGAATGACGCTGAGGGACGCGCACCCATGTGGAAGAAGAAATCTATATTTTGGGACCTACCCTATTGGAAAGACCTAGAGGTCCGCTCTGCAATCGACGTGATGCACGTGACGAAGAATCTTTGCGTGAACCTGCTAGGCTTCTTGGGCGTGTATGGGAAGACAAAAGATACACCGGAGGCACGGGAGGACCAGCAACGTGTGTACGAAAAAGAAAGCATGCATCCAAAGCAGTATCAAGGTCCTGCCAGCTACGCTCTTACCAAAGAAGAGAAGGAAATATTCTTTGAATGCCTGCTCAGTATGAAGGTCCCGTCTGGCTTCTCGTCCAATATAAAGGGAATAATAAATATCCCAGAGAAAAAGTTCCAGAACCTAAAGTCTCATGACTGCCACGTGATTATGACACAACTGCTTCCGGTTGCAATGAGGGGGCTTCTACCAGAAAATGTTCGATTAGCCATTGTGAAGCTATGTGCATTCCTCAATGCAATCTCTCAGAAGGTAATCGATCCAGAAATCCTACCAAGGTTAAAGAATGATTAGGTGCAATGTCTTGTCAGTTTCGAGCTCGTGTTTCCACCATCCTTCTTTAATATCATGACGCACGTCCTGGTTCGTCTAGTCGACGAGGTTACCATTCTGGGCCCTGTATTTCTATACAATATGTTCCCCTTTGAGAGGTTCATGGGAGTCTTAAAGAAATACGTTCGTAACCGTGCTAGGCCAGAAGGAAGCATCTCCACGGGCCATCAAACAGAGGAGGTCATTGGGTTTTGTGTTGACTTCATTCCTGACCTTAAGCCGATTGGTCTCCCTCAATCGCGCTATGAGGGGAGACTAACTAGAAAAGGCACGCTAGGTGCAGGCTCAATAATATGTAGGGACGGGCACTCTTGGGGTCAAGCACGCTACACAGTTCTACAGAATTCTACCTTGGTGACCCCGTATGTCAATGAACACAAGAATATTCTGCGCTCCAAACACCCGGAGCAGTGTGACGATTGGATTACATGTGAACACATCAGGACTTTCGGCAGTTGGTTGCAAACACATCTCATGGGTGACAAGATTGTTGGAGATGAGCTTTACTCATTGGCCAGGGGACCATCTTCAACTGTATTGACTTACAAAGGGTACGAGATAAATGGGAATACATTTTACACAATCGCCCAAGATCAAAAGAGCACCAACCAAAATAGTGGTGTCCGCTTTGATGCAGCAACCAACAGGGGAAAGGACACATATTATGGTTACATAGTGGACATATGGGAACTTGACTATGGACATGATTTTAAGGTCCATTTGTTTCGGTGCAAATGGGTTAATCTGTCAGGAGGCGGGGTACAGGTAGACCCGCAGTACGGAATGACAATAGTGGATCTCAACAATCTTGGGTACACAGACAAACCATTCGTCCTAGCCAATGATGTGGCGCAGGTTTTCTATGTGAAGGACATGTCTACCAAACCGAGAAAAAGAAAAGATAAGGAAGCGAATACATCATACGATTAACCAAAGCGCCACATAGTTCTTTTAGGGAAAAGAGACATCGTGGGAGTGGAGGGCAAGACAGACATGTCTGAAGATTATGAAAAGTTTCATGAAATTTCTCCCTTCAAAGTGAAGGCTGACCCAAGCACCCTGTTAAACGATGAAGATTATCCATGGTTACGGCGCAATAAGCAAGGGACACAGGTGAAGAAAAAGTGAAGACTTTCTCTCCAGAACTATTCTGATGATGGCTTCTATCTAGAATATCACTGCAGTTACATGTCAAGAAATGAAATCCCTTTTGTAAAAGATGAGTTTTTGTCTGAAACCCTGATACTTCGAAAGAGATTGTCCATTCTGTACACGAAGTGCATCCATTTTTTGCTGTAACGCTCTCAACTTTTTAGCACATGCTATGTGGGTGAAATGATGATACCATGCCAACTTTCAACCTTTTCAGAGTTCATTTGTAGTGCTTTTCAATTTCAGGGTCATTTAGCTAAAAAAATCAGTAAATGCATGAAAAATACCAAATGAAGTCAGAAAGGGTTGAAAATTGATGATGTGGCTTTGAATGGTGCATGTTGAACGCACAAAAAGTTTGGAGTTGAAATAAGTTCAAAAAAATGAAATCCCTTTGTAACAGATGAGTTTTCATCCGAAACCCTGATACTTCGAAAGAGATTGTCCATTTTGTACACGAAGTGCATCCAGTTTTTGCCGTAACCCTCTCAACTTTTTAGCACATGCTATGTGGGTGAAATGATGATACCATGCCAACTTTCAACCTTTTCAGAGTTCATTTGTAGTGCTTTTCAAAAGAATGAACTAAAAAGCTTTTATAAAACTCTAATAGCAAAAATAATGAACTAAAAAGCTTCTATAAAACTCTAATAGCAAAAAGAATGAACTAAAAAGAATCAATTAAAATATTTTGTTATGATCAACTAAAACAAAACTATAATATTCTTCAATAGCAAAAAGAATCAACTAAAAAACTTTTATAAACCTCTAGTTATTATCAAAATAATATTAACAAAAAAATTATATAAAATTTATGCAACTAAAATTATCAAAGTATTTTTTGTTAAAAACTTTAATAGCAAAGAGAATTTTCATAAAGTATTTTATGTTAAAAACTTTAATAGCAAACTAAAATGACATAAAAAATAAAAAAATATTATCAAAATTATATTAACTTAAAATTATATAAAATTTATGCAACTAAAATTATCAAAGTATTTTTTGTTAAAAACTTTAATAGCAAAATGAATTTTCATAAAGTATTTTATGTTAAAAACTTTAATTGCAAACTAAAATGACATAAAAAAGTAAAAAAAATGCCGCCTACTAGGCCACCACGGCCTGCATACGACTAGAAACCCATATGTATATGGGCCAGGATGCAGGCCCAATAGGCCCAACATGGCAGTGACAAAGTTTAGGCAAGTGCTGCCTGCATTAGAGAGGAGCTCGAAAGCTCAGCCGCAGCACGCCTTATAAACCAGTCCTGCCCTCTTTCAACTAACGAGATGGGACTAAACTCCCACCACACCGCTGTGCCAGGCTATTGGTCCCGGTTGGTGGCTCGAACCAGGACGAAAGGGTGGCATTGGTCCCGGTTTGAGCCACCAACCGGGACCAATGCCACCCTTTAGTCCCGGTTTGTTCCACCAACCGGGACTAAAGGTCTCTGCTTCCCGCCCTTTGGGCTGCTAAAAATAGACCTTTAGTCATGGTTGGTGGCACCAACCGGGATGAAAGGTGGCCTTTCGTCCCGGTTGGTGCAACCAACCGGGACCAATGCTTTGTGTATATAAGCAACACTTAGGAAATTTTCAGATTTCATCTACAGTTGCCCCCGACGACGCCGAGCACATCGACGCCGCCAGGCTGCCCGAGCTCGCCGTCGACACCCTCACCGTCAGGCTGCCCCACCTCATCGTCGACGCCCTCTGCCCCGAGGCACGCCCTGCCTCGACGCCGGCGCCGCTCCCCGCGCCCCTGCCCTGCCCTGACGCTGTCGTGCCCCTGCCCCTACCCCGACGCCACCCCCAACTGTGAGCCCCCTTCCCCCGCACCCCTGCCCTACCCCGACGCCGCCGCCACCCCAGCTGCTCTGCTTGCCACGCCGCCGCCCTGCTCATCTTTTTTTATAGATTTTTTTTGTCCATTGATGTATGTATGGATGATGTATGTATGTATATGTAGATGTATGGATGATCCATGGATGTATGCATTGATGTATGAATTATTTTTTTGTTCATAGAATTTTATTTGTTCATTGATGTATGCTTTTTTTTGTTCATAGAAAGTGTTTTTGTTCATAGAAAGTTTTTTTGTTCATATTAAGTTTACTAAGTTTTACTTTGCCTAAATCGGGGAGAGGCAACTTTACTAAATGTTCATGATTTTATTTTGTACATATAAATTTTTTTTGTTCATAGAAATTTTTGTTCATATTAAGTTTGCTAAATCGGGGAGAGGCTACTTTGCTAAAACTCATATTAAGTTTGAATATACGACCTCGATAACTTTGACATGAGGGGGGTCGTTAAAACATAACCCCGATAACTTCGACATGAGGGGGGGGGCGGGGGTTGTTAAAACATAACCCCGATAACTTCGACATGAGGGGGCGCGGGGGTCATTAAAACATAACCCCGATAACTTCGACATGAGGGGGGCGGGGGTCGTTAAAACACAACCCCGATAACTTCGACATGAGGGGGGTCGTTAAAACATAACCCCGATAAGGGGGGAGGAGTCCTCGACGATGTTTGCCACGAATCCATTGCTCATATGCATATGATTCCTTGTTGTGATATTAAGTCCATGTTTGCCACTAATCCATCTCTCATGTTTGTATATTGCCATGTTGTAATATTTGCAGAAACTATGGACAGGGACTTGGAACAAGAAGAGTTGTTGGGGGATATAATCCGCGACGGAGGTGATCCCTTATCGTTTCTCAACGACACCGATGGTCAAAAAGGAGAGGATGACGGCTCCGGTGATCCAACAATGGAGGAAGAAGGAGATTATGACGGCTCCGGTGACCGAACGGCGGAGGAAGGAGATCATGATCACGGCTCCGGTGACCGAACGGAGGAGGGAGCCTTAACTGCTACAAAGTCCGGCGAGGTATATATATATATATATTAATTAAGCATGTGCTGACTTGATGCATTAATTGTTTTGGTATGTACATATATTAACGCTTCTTTCTTCTTTTAGCACTCCGGATGGAGCCAAATTTCCGTAAGGAGACGAGGCCCGAAGAAAAGGTTGCGCCAGGATGAAAGGTTCATGATCACAAAAGTCAGGAAAGATGGCCAACCGATTGCTCCAAAGCGGACCAAGGACGCATTTGTACATCAGTGCGGAGTTGTTGTTAGGGACAGCATCCCGATCAGCATCCAACAATGGAATAAGAAGAAGGACCCTGAAGTTTCTTATGTCCAGGATAGACTGAAATATGATCTTTGAACCTCGCTGATGACAAATTTTAGTGTACCGCCAGAGGAGGATCCGAATAACCCAGTTATAGAGTGAAAGGTCAAGGCATTTGCTCTTAAGAAGATGGCAGCACTATTCAACAACTGGAAGAAAGAGTTGAACAAAAAGTTTGTTGAGAAAAACGAGACTCCAGAATTCATCGGTCGATATGAGAAGATAAGAGATCACTGGCCCGCATTTGTGGCCTACAAGAAATCGGACAAGGGTATGCAAAGGTCAGTGACAAACAAGCAAAATGCTGCAAAGAAGATGTATCACCATACCACGGGGTCAGGTGGCTACAGCAAAGCCCGGCCGTTGTGGGACAAAGCTGAGCAAGACCTGCTTGCTAAAGGGGTCCAACCAGCGACATTGCACTGGTCAGATCGGGCAAGGACTTGGTTCTTCGGGGTTGGGGGAACTTTGGACCCAGAATCAGGGAAGTGTTGTTGGACAAATGATCAACTTGCAATACCCATCAAGAAGCTTGAGACAGCAATCAAGGCAGCACGGGAAGGGACATTCATTCCCGACAAAGAGAACGACGAGTTGACAGAGGCCCTCGGGAATCCTGAACACCCTGGACGAACACGAGGCACATCAGGCTCCGTTCCGTGGGTGCATGGGTTTCCTGACAGTGGTGGTTATAGAAGCCGAGAGAGAAAGAAGAAAGAGGAAGCATGCGAAATGCAGAAGCTCAGTGCAAGATTAGCGAAACTAGAGGAACTTGAGAGCCAGCGAGCTACCGGCCAACCATCTCAGTGGCACGAAGATCCTTCATTCGATGCTACCCCAGAAGCTACCCCACCATTTGAGCGGAGAAGCAGCGTGGCTTCCATAGAGCTCGTTCAACCTGATTTCATGGCTCCTAGCTACCCTGTGGATAGTATCACGGAGGCTGAACATTGTGTGCTAATGGAAAAATGCCAGAACCTGACCTTGAAGGCGGCACTCGGCTCTGTTGTACCTCCTCGAGCTGTGGGAACTTTCCATTGCCGTTCGATTCCACATGGCTATGCTATTGTGATGGTGGATGAAATAATGGAGGGATTTGAGAAGCTGGAGCTTGACTACCCTACAGGTGAAGCGGAGATTCATCTGGAAAATGATTTAAAGAGTACATGTTAAGGGAGAAAGGAGTACATCAAGCTTCCAAACTGGACGCCTCAGCAGACTCAGTCGGATAAGGCCCCTCAACAGAGTCCTCTTCCGCCTCAGCTGTCACCGGTGCGTCAGCGGACTCCGCCTCCTCCTCCTCCGCTGCCTCCTCCGGCGCGTCAGCGCACTCTGCCTCCTCCTCCTCTGCTGCCTCCTTCGGCGCGTCAGCGGACTCCGCCGCCTCAGCAAGGGCGGAAGAGAGACGCCGCCACTTCGGCGGCTAGCAGTACAAGAGGTAGGAAGAAATTCAAAGCTGGTCCAAGCCTCAAGGCTCTGGAAAAGTTACCATATGAGAGGATCGGCGAGGAAACCGCGGACATCAGTGCTGCCGAAGTGCAAGCCCATTTTGAACGGAAGAAACGTCCACCTCCGAAGGAAACGGTAGATCTGGTGAAAGCGAAGCGCACTCTGGATGCCCTTAAGTGACCACCACCGCCTCCGCCGCAATCCAACTATGACCACTGTATTGAAAAGACATATGATGAAAAGCGGCGGTCAGGAAGTACTACCAATGCTGCAAGGGAAGCAAAATGAAGAAGTGGGAAAACAATTCCCCAGCTCAGTGAACAGGAGAAGCAATCGTGCCCCCCGCTCAAGGTGTCTAGCGATATCGCTAATCATCCGGGGCTACTGCCCGGTACCAATCTTGGTGATTACGTGGGTGATCATGTACAGTTTGAAACGTTAGAGGCAGTAGAGATCTTTAGATACGAGCACGGGAAGCCTCTCGTCAAACCTGATCATCCTCCTCTAACAACGATGATGCGAAGATTGCATGAGTGGTACTTGGAAAGCTGCAGGAAGAATGGGACCGATAGTTTGATGCTAAGAATTAAAGATGAGCACGACCTCATTGGAGTTGAGGTTATGCCTGTTGAATTTGTGGCATTATTTCAGTTATTCAATCAACAAGCCCTCGACAAACAACTAATGACTTGCTACTGTCTGTAAGTACTACTTCTGTAATTAAGTCTCTAGCTCAGCTTGTTCATTGCATGTATATATAATTATCCTCACTATATTATGCAGATTGAAGATCGTCGAATGCAAGAAAATACAAATCTATGACATTGGGTTCATTAGCCCAAATACCGTAAATGAATGGTCGGTAAAAAACAGAGTCGAAGATACTGAGGAAAACTTGCTACAATCGTTCCTTCGACATCAAAACAAAGGGAAATACTCTTTCCTTACAACTTCAAGTGAGTGTTACTGTCTTGTGCATATTCGGTTTCGCTTACTCGAGGTTAAGTAATGTAATTGATGAGTTATGCGTGCGCAGGTTCCACTTTTTTCTGCTATCCATTAAGCTTGACGGGGCAGTAGTAACTGTCTTAGACTCGAGACGTAAAGATCCCAAGGATTATGAGGACATGACTGCAATGCTCCAGAAGTAAGTTCAATCATTATCGCACCATATCGGCAACTTTCGTTCATTTCCTGATATCAAGTAATCATTTTTCTTTGCCTGGCAGGGTTTGGAAAAAGTTCAGCAAAATGGTTCCGGGTCTGAGGAACGAGCTGCGATTTACACACCCCAAAGTAAGTAGTACTAGCTAGTTTCGCGCATCTCTCATTGATTCTAGTTTCATCAATACCATCGTCATGCTTGATTATCAGTTTGATTGAACTCTATTCTCGTAAAGTGCTTGTTGCAGGCACCCGGGACTGATTTATGTGGATACTACGTTTGCGAGTTCATGCGCCACTCGATCGCTGAGCGGGGCTACTCTGACAAACAATTTGAAGTACGTACACAATATTCACAATTTTATTTTATTACCATCAATTGTGTTGAGTTTCATTCATATATATGTATTGACCCCCTTCTTTAAATTAGATGTGGCAGATGCGGGATGAACTCCTACCACATGATCGCATATGAGCAATTCAAGAGGAATTGGCGGGATTTTTTCTTGACCATGTCATACATAAAGACGGAGAATACCATGTGGAAATTCAAGATGATTTTCGGTAGATGATGTCAGGGATCGTAAGAGATGTTATATTGTATATATGTAGTAGCGTCGGATAGATATACGAAAACTTGTTGTTCGACCAAGCACGGAGAAAGAGAGGTCACTTCTCTCTATATATGTTCATGATCACGATGTTGTGTAATTAATGGTTCCTTCATTTGCTTACTAGCTAGCGTCGAGTTCTCTCTGTATGTAGTAGCTACCGTCAACCAAGCACGGAGAAAGAGAGGTCACTTCTCTCTATATGTAGCAGCTATAGCTAACACAATATGAAACACCTAAATTAACCCTCCAAAACCCCTAAACCCCCCCCCCCCTTTAAAAAAAACCCAGCGCCTGGGAGCTGCTGACGCGTGACTGCCTTTTAGTCCCGATCGGTGTTACCAACCGGGACTAAAGGTCCTCCTCCCTGGGCGCCCAACAGCGGCCACGTGGAGCTCCTTTGGTCCCGGTTCGTAAGCAAACCGGGACTAAAGGTTTTGGGCATTAGTCCCGACAGTTTTGTCCCGGTTCCGGTTCCAGAACCGGGACTAAAGGCCCTCTGGAACCAGGACTAGTACCCTGCTTTCTACTAGTGCATGTTTACAACAATTTTATATGGTCTTGGTATGATTTGCATGGAACTAACCCGGACTAACGTTGTTTTCAGCAGAACTATCATGGTGTTGTTTTTTGTGCAAAAATGAAAGTTCTCCAAATGAGCTGAAACTTTTTATCGATTTTTTTGGAACAAAAGAGACCCCTGAAGCTTCGTGGGAGGGCCAAAAGAGCCACGAGGAGGGCACAACCCACCAAGGCGCGCCTGGAGCCCAACCCGAGGCGTGGTGGGTTATGCTCACCTCGAGGCCCATCTTCGCGTGATTCCAATGCTGAAAAATCCTATAAATAGAGAAACCATCAGAAATAACCCTAGATCAGAAGTTCCGCCACCGCAGGCCTCTGTAGCCACGAAAAACCAATCTTGACCCTGTTCCGCCACCCTGCAGGAGGGGGAAATCATCACCGGTGGCCATCTTCATCATCCCGGCGGCCACCATGATGAGGAGGGAGTAGTCCACCCTCGGGGCTGAGGGTTTGTACCAGTAGCTATGTGTTTAATCTCTCTCTCTCTCTCTCGTGTTCTTGATTTGGCACGATCTTGATGTATCGCGGGCTTTGTTAATATAGTTGGATCATATGGTGTTTTCCCCTCTCTATCTTGTTGTGATGAATTGAGTTTTCCCTTTGAGATTTCGTTTTATCGGATTGAATATTTTTATGGATTTGAGAGCACTTGATATATGTCTTGCATATGAATACCCGTGGTGACAATGGGGTATTATATTGATTCACTTGATATATGTTTTGTCACTCAACTCGCGGATTCCCGAGGTGACATTGGGGTAATCTATGCATAGGGGTTGATGCACGTTTTCGTCCTTGTTTCTCCGGTAGAAATCTTGGGGCACTCTTTGAGGTTCTTTGTGTTGGATCGAGTATTATGAATCTGGAATTGTTTGATGCATATCATATAATTAACTCATGGATACTTGTGGTGACATTAGAGTATCTAGGTGACATTAGAGTTGGTTGATGCGTATCATATGGTGTTATTTTAGTATGAACTCTTGGATAGATTGAACAGAAAGAATAACTTTGTGTTATTTTAGTACGAACTCTTGAATAGATCGAACGGAAAGAATAACTTTAAGGTGGTTTCGTACCCTACAAACAATTTCTTCTTATGTTCTCCGCTAGATAAGAACTTTGGAGTGATTCTTCGTTGCACATTGAGGGATGGTTATATGATCCAATTATATTATCATTGTTGAGAGATTGCACTAGCGAAAGTACGGGCCCTAGGCCTCATTTTCAAGCATTGCAATACCGTTTGTGCTCACTTTTGTTACTTGCTACCTTGCTGTTTTTTATTGTTCCTATTACAAAAACGTATATCTACTATCCATATTACACTTGTATCACCATCTCTTCACCGAACTAGTGCACCTATACAATTTACCATTGTATTTGGTGTGTTGGGGACATAAGAGACTTTTTGTTATTTGGTTGCAGGGTTGTTTGAGAGATACCATCTTCATCCTACGCCTCCCACGGATTGATAAACCTTAGGTCATCCACTTGAGGGAAAATTGCTACTGTCCTACAAAACTCTGCGCTTGAAGGCCCAACACGAGTCTACAAGAATAATGTTGCGTAGTAGACATCAATTACAGAGATTGCTTAACCCCAGCATAGAAGGGGGAGTGCGGCTTATATAGAGTGCGCTGCAGCCCCATCGGCCCCACATCGCCGGGGCACTTAATGCTCATAACTACGACAGATACAGGTATAAAGCATCACAACTACAGCAGTTACAGGTAACGGTAGTTATGACTCCACTTAAAGGATGACTTAGGATTCCCCGACCATTGTAGCTCCCACATCGTCCTTCCACCTCAATTGTCCGAGTGGTGGGGGTCGTGCCGACTGTATATTGGTCACCGAGTGATGTTGAGGTGTTCGAGTGGACTTCCTTGTAGATGCATCCGAACGTGAGTGTGGTCTTGTGACCTACCAATGATGGTGTGGGCCCCTAGGTCGGCCACGTATGACAGGTTCTTGACCTTACATGTAGTAGGTGACCTCACCACCGCAAGCTTCTATTCTCGCGTGATCCAATCTAGAGGCCTTTTTTGATACTCTGCCGGAGGGGGAATCAATCACGGAGGGGCTCTGCATTAACCTTGCGTCCCTTCCGATGATGCCCTATGATGATGTGTGAGTAGTTTACCACAGACATATATACGGGTCCATAGCTAGTAGCTAGATGGCTTCTTCTCTCTCTTTGATCTTCAATACAATATTCTCCTTGATGTTCTTGGAGTTCTATTCGATGTAATCCTTTTTTTGCGGTGTGTTTGTTGGGATCCGATGAATTATCGGTTTATGATCAGATTATCCATGAATACTATTTGAGTCTTTCCTAAATTCTTATAAGCATGATTATTATAGCTTTGTATTTCTCTATGATCTATTGATTTGGTTTGGCCAACTAGATTGATTTATGGTCTGGCTCAGGGCCGGGCAGATCTGAAGTGCGATTTGCGGGTCGCCTGATGTAGCCTCAAAATGTTGGTCGGCCAGGGTTGATTCTTGGCCAACAGCGGAAGAGATCGGATCCGAGCATGACGCTGGGTCCGGGCTTGGGCTTGCATCGTGGTCGAGGCCTGGCGGGAAGATAGAGTTCACGCCTAAGTCGAGGCTCAGCGTGACGACCATTGGTTCCATGTCCAAGGTTGGGTCTAGTGTGGAATCTGATCCGTGGTCCGGATCGGGGGCCGGCTCCGAGGTCAAGCCCGCGGCGGCCGAGGAGCTCTCAATCCGACCTGGTGTTCATCCAGAGAGAACGGGCTCACCACGTGAAATCTGCGGTGTATTTCAGGCTTCTGAATGTGACAACTTGGTCCGGGGTGAAATTGTCAACGCAGGCGAGTGATAAGTCCATTTTGCATCATGTTTTCCTACTGTCATTTATAGTGTTTTCATTCAATATAACACTTTGTGGAGTAATTCTAATGTCTTTTCTCTCATAATATGCAAGGTTTACACAAAGAGGGAGATTACCGGTAGCTGGAATTCTGGACCAGAAAAAGCTATGTCAGATATACCTATTCTGCACATCTCCAAATGAGCAGAAATTTTATGGAGATTTATTTTGGAATATATAAAAATTATTGGAGAATAGAAATACCAGAGGGGGCCACCCAGGTGCCCACTAGGCACCAGGGCGCGCCTGCCCCCCTGGCGTGCCCTGGTGGTTAGTGGGGCCCCTGGCCAGCCTCCGGTGCCCATCTTCTGGTACATAAGCCTATTTTCCCTAGAAAAAATAAGGGGAGGACTTTCGGGACAGAGTGCCGCCGTCTCAAGGCAGAATTTGGGCAAGAGCATTTTTGCTCTCCGGCGGATCTATTCCGCCGGGGATACTTCCCTCTGGGGGGGAATCGAGACCATCGTCATCACCAACAACCCTCTCATCTTGGGAGGATCAATCTTCATCAACATCTTCACTAGCACCATCTCATCACAAAACCCCAGTTCATCTCTTGTGTTCAATCTTTGTATCAAAACCTCAGATTGGTACTTGTGGGTGACTAGTAGTGTTGATTACATCTTGTAGTTGATGCTAGTTGGTTTATTTGGTGGACAATTATATGTTCAAATCATTACGCTATTTATTATCCCTCTGATCTTGAGCATGAATATGATTTATGACTAGTAGCTTTTGTTCTTGACGACATGGGAGAAGTCTTGTCATAAGTAATCATGTGAATTTGGTATTTGTTAGATATTTTGATGATGTGTATGTTGTGATTCCCTTAGTGGTGTTATGTGAACGTCGACTACATTAAACTTCACCATCTTTGGGCCTAAGGGAATGCATTGTGGAGTAGTTATTAGATGATGGGTTGCTAGAGTGACAGAAGCTTAAACCCTAGTTTATGCGCTATTCCGTAAGGGGCTGATTTGGATCCATATGTTTAATGCTATGGTTAGATGTTATCTTAATTTTTCTTTCGTAGTTGCGAATGCTTGCGAGAGGGGTTAATCATAAGTGGGAGGCTTGTTCAAGTAAGAATAGCACCCAAGCACCGGTCCACCAACATATCAAATTATCAAAGTAGCGAACGCGAATCAAACCAAAATGATGAAAGAGTGACTAGATGAAATTCCCATGTGTCCCCGAGAACATTTTACTTATTATAAGAGACCGTTCTGGCCTGTCCTTTGCACCAAAAAGGATTGGGCTGCCTTGCTGCACTTATTGTTACTTTTGTTATTTGTCACTTGTTATAAATTATCTTGCCATCAAACTACCTGTTACTAAAAATTTCAGTGCTTGCAGAAAATACCTTGCTGAAAACCGCTTGTCATTTCCTTCTGCTCCTGGTGGGTTCGACACTCGTACTTATCGAAAGGACTACGATTGATCCCCTATACTTGTGGGTCATCAAGACACTTTTCCGGCACCGTTGCCGGGGAATGAAGCACTTTTGGTGAGTGGAAATTGGTAAGGGAAAATTTATATTACGTGCTAAAATTTACTGTTGCTTGCTACTATGGAAAACAATCATTTGAAGGGTTTGTTCGGGGTATCTTCACCTCGACCGGAAACACAAAGAGTTGCTCCTCAACCTACTACATGTACTGAAAATATTGGTTATGAGATTCCTTCGGGTATGATAGAGAAATTGCTAGCTAATCCTTATGCAGGAGATGGAACATTACATCCTGATATGCACCTAATCTATGTGGATGAAGTTTGTGGATTATTTAAGCTCGCCAGTTTGCCCAGAGATGAAGTTAAGAAGAAGGTTTTCCCTTTATCTTTGGGGGGGCATTGACATGGTATAGGCTATGTGATGATATTGGAGCTTGGGACTGGAATCGATTGAAATTGGAATTTCATCAGAAGTTTTATCCTATGCATCTAGTTCATCGTGATCGGAATTATATATATAATTTTTGGCCTCATGAAGGGGAAAGCATCACTCAAGCTTGGGGGAGGCTTAAATATATGATGTATACATGCCCCAATCATGAGCTCTCGAAAGAAATTATCTTACAAAATTTTTATGCTCAGCTTTCTCATGATAATCAAACCATGCTCGATTCTTCTTCGACTGGCTCTTTTATGAAGAAAACTATTGAATTCAGGTGGGACCTTCTTGAAAGAATTAAACACAACTCCGAAGATTGGGAACTCGACAAAGGTAATGAGTCAGGTATAACACTTAAGTTCGATTATGTTAAATCTTTTATGGATACCGATGCTTTTCACAAGTTTAGCAATAAATATGGACTTGGCTCTAAGATAGTAGCCTCTTTTTGTGAATCATTTGCTACTCATGTTGATCTCCCTAAGGAGAAATGATTTAAATATCATCCACCTGTTAAAGAAAAAAAATTGAGGAGCCTGTTATAGTTAGAGATGAAACTATCATTTACAATGTTGATCCAGTTTTGCCTACTGCTTATATTGAAAACCCATCTTTCCCTATTAGGATAAAAGAACATGATAAGGTTTCAACCGTGGTTAACAAAAGTAATATTGGAGCGCCTAGACCTTCCGAACAAATTAAAGTAGAACCTAGTATTGCTATGGTTAAAGATCTCTTGGTTGATAATATTGACGGGCATGTTATTTATTTCTGTGATGAAGCTACTATAATTGCCAAACCTGATGCTAAAGATAAGAATAAGCCCATTGTTGGCATGCCTGTTGTTTTAGTTAAAATAGGAGATCATTGTTATCATGGCTTATGTGATTTGAGTGCTAGTGTTAGTGTTATCCCTTTTACTTTATATCAATAAATTATGGATGACATTGCTCGTTCTGAAATAGAAGATATTGATGTTACTATTAAGCTTGCTAATAGAGATACTATCACACCACTTGGTTTTGTTAGAGATGTTGAAGTCTTCTGTGGGAAAATAAAATACCCTACTGATTTTCTAGTTCTTGGTTCTCCGCAAGATGATTTTTGTCCCATAATATTTCGTAGACCTTTCTTGAACATTGTTAATGCTAAGATAGATTGCAATAAAGAAACTATCCATGTTAATTTTGGTGATGTGTCTCATGAGTTTAATTTCTCTAAATTTCGTAGACAACCACATGATAAAGAATTGCCTAGTAAGGATGAAATAATTGGTCTTGCTTCTATTTCCGTACCTCCTACTGATCCGTTAGATTAATATTTGCTAGACCATGAAAATGATATGCACTTGCATGAAAGAAATGAAATAGATAAAATGTTCTTTGATCAACAACCTATTCTTAAACACAATTTGCGTGTTGAAACTCTAGGAGGCCCTCCTCCACCTAAAGGTGTTCCTGTGTTTGAATTAAAAAAATTATCGGATACTTTGAAATATGCTTATCTTGATGAAAAGAAGATATATCCTATTATTATTAGTGCTAACCTTACAGAGCATGAAGAAAAGAGATTATAAAAAACTCTGAGGAAGCACCGTGCTGCTATTTGATATACTCTTGATGATCTTAAGGGCGTCAGTCCCACTCTCTGTCAGCACAAAATTAATATGGAACCCGATGCTAAACCAGTTGTTGATCATCAACGACGATTAAATCCTAAGATGAAGGTAGTGGTAAGAACAATATTAAAGCTTCTAGAAGTAGGTATAATTTATCCTATAGCTGATAGTAGATGGGTAAGTCCTGTCCATTGTATCCCAAAAAAGGAGGTATTACTGTTGTTCCTAATGATAAAAATGAACCTGTCCCACAAAGAATCGTGACTGGCTATAGAATGGTAATTGATTTTAGAAAATTAAACAAAGCTACTAGAAAAGATCATTACCCTTTGCCTTTTATTGATAAAATGTTAGAAAGATTATCTAAGCACACGCACTTTTGCTTTCTTGATGGATATTCTGGTTCTCTCAAATACCTGTATCACAACCCGATCAAGAGAAAACCACCTTTACTTGTCCTTTTGGAACTTATGCTTATAGACGTATGCCTTTTGGTTTATGCAATGCACCTGCTACCTTTCAAAGATGCATGACTGCTATATTCTCTGACTTTTGTGAAAAGATTGCTGAAGTTTTCATGGATGATTTCTTCGTTTACGGAACTTATTTTCATGATTGCTTAAGCAACCTTGATCGAGTTTTGCAGAGATGTGAACAAACTAATATTGTCTTGAATTGGGAGAAGTGCCACTTTATGGTGAATGAAGGTATTGTCTTAGGGCATAAAATTTCTGAGCGTGGCACTGAAGTGGATAAGGCCAAAGTTGATGCAATTGAGAAAATGCCATGTCCTAAAGATATTAAAGGTATCGGAAGTTTCCTTGGTCATGCTAGTTTCTATAGGAGGTTTATTAAAGACTTCTCTAAAATTTCTAGGCCTCTTACTAATCTCTTGCAAAAAGATGTTCCTTTTTTTATGATGATTGTGTAGAAGCCTTTGAAACACTTAAGAAAGTCTTGATCTCTGCACCTATATATTGTTCAACCACCTGATTGGAACTTGCCCTTCGAAATTATGTGTGATGCTAGTGATTATGCCGTTGGTGCTGTTCTAGGACAAAGAGTTGATAAGAAATTAAATGTTATCCATTATGCTAGTAAAACTCTAGACAGTGCTCAAAGAAATTATGCTACTACTGAGAAAGAATTTCTAGCAGTTGTGTTTGCTTGTGATAAATTCAGATCTTACATCGTCGATTCTAAAGTAATTATTCACTCCGATCATGCTGCTATTAAATACCTTATGGAAAAGAAAGATGCTAAACCTAGACTTATTAGGTGGGTCCTTTTGCTACAAGAATTTGATTTACATATCACTGATAAGAAGGGAGCTGAGAATCCCGTAGCTGATAACTTGTCTAGGTTAGAAAATATTCTTAATGACCCACTACCTATTGATGATAGCTTCCCCGATGAACAACTAGCTGTCATAAATGCTTCTCGTAATACTCCTTGGTATGCAGACTATGCTAATTATATTGTTGCTAAATTCATACCACCTAGTTTTACATACCAACAAAAGAAAAAATTATTCTTTGATTTAAGACATTACTTTTGGGATGACCCACATCTTTATAAAGAAGGAGTAGATGGTATTATTAGATGTTGTATACCTAAGCATGAACACGAACAAATCCTACGGAAATTTCACTCTGAAGCCTATGGAGGACACCATGCAGGAGATAGAACTGCACACAAGGTATTACAATCTGGTTTTTATTGGCCTACTCTTTTCAAGGATGCTCGTAAGTTTGTTTTATCTTGTGATGAATGTCAAAGAATTGGTAATATTGGTACACATCAGGAAATGCCTACGAATTATTCACTTGTTATTGAACCATTTGATGTTTGGGGCTTTGATTATATGGGACCTTTTCCTTCCTCTAATGAGTATACACATATTTTGGTTGCTGTTGATTATGTCACCAAATGGGTAGAAGCTATTCCAACTAGTAGTGCTGATCGTAACACCTCCATTAAAATGCTTAAAGAAGTTATTTTCCCAAGGTTTGGAGTCCCTAGATATTTAATGACTGATGGTGGTTCACATTTTATTCATGGTGCTTTTCATAAATTGCTTGCTAAATATGATGTCAACCATAGAATTGCATCCCCTTACCATCCTTAATCTAGTGGTTAGGTTGAGTTGAGCAACAGAGAAATAAAGTTAATATTGCAAAAAATTGTCAATAGGTCTAGAAAGAAATGGTCTACGAAATTAGATGATGCACTTTGGGCTTATAGAACAGCTTATAATAATCCTATGGGCAAGTCTCCATATAAAATGGTTTATGGAAAAGCTTCTCATTTGCCTCTTGGGTTAGAACATAAAGCATATTGGGCAATTAAAGAACTAAATTATGACTTCAAACTTGCCGGTGAAAAGAGGTTATTTGATATTAGCTCTATAGATGAATGGAGAACCCAAGTTTATGAGAATGCCAAATTGTTCAAAGAAAAAGTTAAAAGATGGCATGACAAAAGAATCCAAAAGCGGGAATTCAAAGAGGGTGAGTATGTTCTATTGTACAATTCTTGTTTTAGATTTTTTGCAGGAAAACTTCCCTATAAATGGGAAGTGCCATATATCATTGAAGAATTTTATCGATCTGGAGCTATTAAGATTAATAATGCCGAAGGCACTAATCCGAAGGTGGTCAATGGACAAAGAATTAAGCACTATATCTCAGGTACACCTATTAATGTTGAAACTAACATTATTCAAACCATGACACCGGAGGAATACATAAAAGAGACCTTCCAGAACACTCCAGAACCCTGAAAAGGAAGAGGTACATGACACGGTAAGTAAACCGACTCGAAAAATCCATAAAAATATTTTCCGTCAGTTTTGGAATATTAGAAAAATAAAAAAATAAGAAACACACGAGAAGGCAACCCAGGTGCCCACTAGGCACCAGGGCGCGCCTGCCCTCCCTGGCGCGCCCTAGTGGGTAGTGGGCCCCTCGGGAACCTTCCCGACTCCGTTTTCCTCTGGATTACTTGTTTTGCAAGATAAAAAATCTTTATATACACTCCTAAATGTTTTGACCACCGCATCACGGAGAAATCTTATGTTCTTGTTTTGTGTTGTTTTTCTGTCAGATCTAGATTGCCATGGTGTCGTGGTGGGCGCACGGCAGATGCCAAAGGATGGCTAAAGAGAGGGGGAGGCTCGAGGGCACCGGTGGGCTCCAGAGGTGAGGTCGGCATGAGCGAGCGCGAGACGCAAGACATACCCAGGTTCGGGGCTCTCCGGAGAGATAATACCCCTAGTCCTGCCGGGAGTTGTTTATATGTGACAGTACAGAGTCGCTCCTGGAGCTGTTTGGAGGAAGAAGGAGGGCAGGCCAAGGCTTAGGCTGCTCCTTTTCCCAATGTGTGTATCTGTGTTCTACTGATCTCTCTCCGTGCATGGAGGCCTCCTGCGGGGTTTTATAGGTCAACCCCCCAGGGCTACAACGGTAAAGTTACAAGGCCGTGGGGCCGAGTTGTCATCGTCCGGGGAGCCGGTGCTGGGACCCGCCGGGTGTCAGGGCTCGCCGGGTTCTCCGGGCGCGGGCCTCGTGTGCCAGGAGGCACTGTTTGCCGTCTTGTCGATCGTCATGGAACGGCCGGGTCGAGTCTGCTACAGTGGCGCACCGTCCGGTCGCCGTCTGCTGGCACCAGCAGTGATGACGGGTGCGCTGTAGCCATGCCGGCCTCGGTCAGCAGGGTAGGTGGGGCACTGTTGCCACGCCTCTGCCGGTCAGAGGAGTTGGTGGGGTACTGCTGCCTCGATCATCCCTGTATGGAGACTCATCCCATCGTACGGCTGGGATGGGACGAGAGCCGACCCGTGGCCGGGTTGAGGAATGCGCCACAGGTGAGCTGGCTTGCTGGAGAAGTCTTGGTATGCCGGGTTCGGCCGGCCCGCGCCAGCTGGCAGGGCCGGGTTGCCGTCTTGGTTGGGTTGAAGGTTTTCGGCCGGGTTGAGCAACCCGGCCAAGTGTGAGCCGGATTGAGGGGCGATGCTGGCCCTGATGTTTTTCGAAATGGATCCGGGTTCCGTTGCCTGCCCGGGGTTCATCCCCCCGACAGTAGTCCCCGAAGCTGTGAAGGTCCGCCGGCTTCGAGCAGGAGGGCCTTCGCAGTTTCCCCCTTGAGGAGGCGATTGTTGGTGAAGTTTGCGACCGCCGGGTCCGGCAACACCCACTGTGCGCCGGCTTCCGGAAGCCGGATTGCGCCACCCCGGCAGGGGCGGGAAACCGAGGAGTCCGCCAAATCTTTCAGGCAATCTTTGGGCTCTGCGCGGGTGCCGCGTGGCGCTCGGGAGCCGAAGGGGCCTGACAGGCCACGCGCGCGACGATACAGCTCGACGGGCGGGGCCCGCCGCTGTGCGCCCTCGGCCCATGCGCGCAGATTTATTGCGGCGTCCGTGAGTCGGTTGCCATTCTCGAGGCAGTTATTGCGTGCGGTACATGCGCACTTATTGCGGGGAAGTGGGAGGGGCGGGCGCAAACGATCCCACTTCCCCACGTTTGAGTCGTGGCTTATAAATTGGGAGGGGGGGCGGCGGAAATCACCCTCGCACGCGCTCCCCTTCTTCCTCCTTCTCCTTCTGCTCTTGCGACCGCCGCGCGCTGCGACGCTCCGCCGCTCTTCGAGCAGAACTCCACCACCAATCTTCTCTCCTCTTCCCGCTCCGCCCCGCATTGCCGATGGCGCTGCCGTCGGGCTCGTGGATGGGATCCTCCATCACCGACGAGGATATTCAGTATTTGCACGACACCAAGCGTCTGCTGAGGGAGACGGAGGTGGTCGTGCGCCTGCCGGAGGGCGAGCAGGAGCCGCGGCCGGAGGGAACCGAGTGCGTGGTCTTCTACACGCATTTCAAGTGCGGGCTCGGCCTTCCCGCGGGCGACTTCTTCCGCGCTTTCCTGGAGTTCTTTGGGCTCCAACCACACCACCTTGGCACGAACGCCATTCTGCAGCTCTCCGGCTTCGTCACCCTGTGCGAGGGATACCTGGGGGTCGAGCCCACGGCCGACCTCTAGGTGCGCTTCTTCTCTTTGAAGCAGTAGGGCCCGAGGGCCGGGGAGATGTCCGCCTGCGGGGCCGCCGTCATCACGACGTGGACGCGCGAGGGGTGCCCCAAGATGCCGCTGGAGGATTCTGCCAAGAAGTGGCAGAACTCCTTCTTCTACGTCCGCAACCTCGGCGCGGACCGAATCAATCCGCCGCCCTTCGTCGACGTGATGCCGCAGGGGAAGCAGAACTGGAACTACTTCCCCAAGCACCCGTCACAGGAGATGCTCAATTTGTGCCAGCGGGTGGCGGAGATGAAGGAGTGGGAGGGGCTCACCGGCACCGATCTCGTAGCCGCCTTCATCATGCGCCGGGTGCTGCCGCTGCAGCGCCGTTCCCACATTATCGGCCTGATGACCGGCCAGCAAGACCCCAACAGGATGTCGCCCCTGCGCCTGGGGTCGGATCAGGTCGCCCGCTGGGTCAACGATATCTCCAAGGCCGGGCTGAAGGAGGACTGGAGGTTCGGGAAGCCTCCATACAGCCAGGCGATCCCGGCACTGGCGGTGAGTCCTTGGTCTTCGTATTTTGCTGCTGCCCATCTTCTTGTTCGTCCTGACGCGACGAGGGAGGTGCTACTGAATGCCATCCGGCACCCATATGACCGGACGCCGACGCAGGTGATGCGGGCCGGCTCGGAGGAGCCTGCGGCCCAGGGCGAGGACCCGGAGGAGGCCGACGCTAATGCCGGCGTGGTGCGTCACGCCGATAAGCTCGTGCGTTCTTTATTTCTTGAGGTGCCGGTCATGAGGCGGCGTGGGGATGTTGACTCGAGTTGATGACGTAGCGGCACCGAGTGGAGGAGGCGGCGATGCGGCTGGGGCCGGGTCGTCTTGGGGGGCGGCGGCGGTGAGCCAGCCACATGGGAAGGGCGAGGTGGCGCCCCGGAATCCGGCCGCGAAGTGCACGGCGGACCCGGCGACCGGCACGAAGCTGCCTGCCAAGAGGAGGTGTCGCGGTCCACCGGCGGCGCCGGCAAGGCTGACCGTTCCGCTGGTGCCCAGGTAAGAGCTCTTCTTTCGATTTCTGGCGAGTTGCCGGATTTGCTCCTGTTTGTCCTTGCTTCTTATTCTGTCGTGCTTTAGGTCGCCGATATCGCTGGCGCTGGCGGCGACGGAGGCCGCGCCCACCGGTGGTGCAGTGTTCCGGAAGACCCGGTCCAGCGTCATCGACCGGGACGAGGAGGAGGCCGACCCGGACCTAGGCTTGGACCCGGCCGACACCGAGGGCATGCCCTGGAGGGATCGGAACTGGGCCGTGGCGGACATGGAGGCGGAGTCGGCCCAGGCTTGGGCTATGGCCGTGGCCGCGAGGTGGGAGCCGGCAAGGAGCCGGCGTGGCCCGAGATGCCGGTAGGCATGGAGCCGGCGGCGACGGTTTATATGCCACCGCCGGAGGGGGAGCGCGGTCAGGACGGCCGTGCGGAGGTGGTGGACCTCTATTGGGAGGTCATGGTGATTGATGACGACACCCCGCCGCGAACCGACGTGGTCGAGCGGGTGGAAGTCGAGGGAGGAGGCGGCGGTGCCGTCTTGGAGGACGCGGCGCAGGTGGCGTTGGACGGGGCGCCTTGGGCGTCGATGGGTGGGGTGCCGCAGGAGGCGGCGTCGCAGACGACTCCGGCCGTCGTGCCGAAGAGGGCGCCGGCCGCGGAGGAGACGGTGAGCGGCGAGTACGCCCTGGTCTTCAAGTCACCAGGGCGCCGGGCTGCCAGGTCGCAGCCAGCCAGGGCTGGGCCCAGCGAGGTCCCCATTGGGCCCCTGACCCAGGAGGAGGCGGCGATGGCCGCCGTGAGCCAGCACCTTCGCGGCCGTGTGGAGCGGGTCCAGGACTTCGCCCAGGCCGAGACAGAGCGGACACGGGAGCTGGAGCGCGCCATGATGGTAAGCCTTTTCTTCATCTTCCTTTTTTCTTCTCGCGTGCTCTTGTAGTGGGGGCGCGCTAGCGCACCCACTGGGTGTAGCCCCCGAGATTCGGGCCAACTACGTAGTAGTTGGGTCGAATCTTAAAGTAGTCTGTCTGATTCTCGTTTTTTGCAGCAACTGTACGCCTACCGGGTCGGCGTCTTCAACCGGCTCCTGGAGAAGCACCGGCAGCTCAAGGCGCAGCTCGCCACCAAGGAGGAGGTGATCCGCGTCGCGGAAGGTAATTTCTTGTGTGCTCTTTTAGTGGGGGCGCGCTAGCGCACCCACCGGGTGTAGCCCTCGAGATTTGGGCCAACTACGTAGTAGTTGGGTCGAATCTTAAGGTAGTTTGTCTTCCGTTTCTGAATCTTCGTCATGCAGCCACTGCGGCCGAGGTGCCGGCGTGGCAAACCCGGCTGATCCGAGCCGTCTATCAGTACGACCGGGTTGTTGCTGACGTCGGCCGGCTTCGGGCCGAGGTGGCGGAGGCGAGGGCGGATGCGGCGGGGGCCCAGCGGGCGTTTGCCGAGGCCGACCGGCTGCGGGAACAGCTGGCCGGTGACAAGAGCTGGCTTCAAGCCGAGGTGGAGCGCCTCCAGGCGGAGGCGGCCAAAGCGGTGTAGGCCCAGCGAGCCCTTGCCGAAACCGGTCAGCAACGCGACAAGCTGGCCGACGACAAGGGCCAACTTCAGGGCGAGGTGGAGCGCCTGAAGGCGCTAGGGACCAAGGTGGGAGAGGCCCACCAGGCGGAGCTCCTTCGTCGCCGGGAGTACGAGAAGGCGGCCATGGCCAAGGACACCGAGCTGAAGGCGGCCCTCGCCAAGGTCGCCGACCTGGAGAAGGCGCTTCAGGACCGTGATGATGCTGTCGCCAGGGAGCGGCGTGTTACGTTGCTTGAAGCGCAGCACCTGGTTGAGACCTTCGCCAGTAAGTGCTTTCTTTGGATTCTGCCTGGTTGAGAAGCCGGCTTTCTTTCCCTTGGTGCTGATTTGTCTTGCTCTTCTTTTTGATAGGGCACTTCTCGGAGATGCGCAGGCTGGCGGAGGAGGCCATTCGCTTTCAGTGGGATCCGCAGGGGATCGTGGGCTCCGGGACTGACCCGCGGGTTGCTTGGACTTTCTCGGAGATTATAACCGCCGCCGAAGCTCGTCTGCGAGTCTTGGGCTTGCAGATGGCACGGCTCTCCGAAGCTAGCGTGGGGATGACGGCGGCCCTCTGGCCTGGCGCCGTTGCGCCAAACAACTTCTTGCGGCTGGCGCGGTGGTTGGAGGCGGGACCAGAGCGGCTTCATGCGTGGCGTGTCTCCGCCGCCCGCCCCGGCGCTGAGATGGCGCTTTGGTTCGTGATGTCTTGGCATCAGGATCTGGCGCTAGATCGGCTGACGGGCCAGCGAGCCGGCGCGGAGCGCCAGTTGCAGGCGAAGGCCGGACGGATCGCCGCTCGGGCTAGCTACATCGCCGGGTTCGCGATTCACGATGAGTTCCAGCCAGAGCAAATGGATGATGGCGGAGTCGTTCCTGTTGACGATTTCGGCCTGCTTCTGGATGATCCGGAGGGCAGCTCCGAGGAGACGAGCGTGGACGGGGATGAGGGCGCCGAGGTGGGAGATACCGGCGCCTCGGTGAACCCGGAGGCCACCGAGGGGGAGCCGGCAACTGCACAACCCGGCGCTGGAGACGCCCGAAGCTGAGGCCATCCTGTTTTACCTTTTCGATAATTTCTGTTAGGTAGCAGGTCCACCCACCCACTGGGGGTTTTGGGTGTAATGTAATGAACTCCGGCCTTGGGCCTGTTTTAACTTGCGATGTAAATACTTCGTGAGTGTCTGCACTTTTGCTTCTGTTTCTTGAGCCGTTTTCTTGCTTGCTTCCCCTTCGGGCCTCCCCCCCGCGAGTGAAATAGCCGGGTTCCATTCTGTGACATGGAGTTCGGTCCTCGGGAGGAGCGCGCGGTACTTAGGCTTTTAGAAACGTTGAGCGCGAGCGAAACACCCACTGGGCCGGCTGGCGGCAGCCGGCGAAGCCGGCTGGCGAGCAGCCGGTCGTGCGGCATGTTGATGTGGCGGGGCCGGGTTGGCCAATCCGGCGGACCCAACTTAGTGTTTCCGCAACGTGTTGGTACTTTGGCCCCTGGTTCTGGCCGGCCGACAGCCGAAGCCGGTTCTGTGGCGTAGGGTGAAGTGGGGGGCCGCGGCAGCCCGAACACGCCGAGATGCACAAAGGAGGACGGCGGGTGGCGGCCAAGCCGGCCAGCCCCCGAGCCCCCGGGATGAGCGAGTCAACCCGGCGGTGGGGGTTTTTTTTAGCACAATAACTTGGCTGGAAAAGGCAGCCCCCGAGCGTCGTTCGGGGACCCCATAGCTTTTCATATGGTTACAAAAGGTAGTGATACATACGTGCACACAGCTTAACTGTAAAACGGGCGGAGGAGTTCTGCATTCCACGGGAGGGTTGTTTCTTCGCCGGTAGTGTCTCTCTTGCGCTTGTTCGACTTGCGGGCGTCGATGAGGTAGTACGCGTTGCGGTCATACAGGGCTTTGCTGACGATGAAGGGGCCTTCCCATGGGGAGGACAGCTTGTGCTGGCCGGCTTGCTGTTGGACGAGCCGGAGGACGAGGTCTCCCTCGTGGAATGCAAAGGGCTTGATCTTCTTGCTGTGGTAGTGTCTCAGGCTTTGCTAATAAATGGCCGACCGGCTGAGTGCCAAGAGGCGTGCTTCTTCGAGTAGGTTGACGCCGTCTTCGCGGGCTTCCTTGGCTTCGGCTTCGGTGTACATCATGACTCGTGGTGAGTCAAAGTCGATGTCAGTTGGGATGACTGCTTCTGCTCCGTAGACGAGGAAGAACGGGGTGAACCCGGTCGACCAGTTTGCATTGTTCGGAGACTCCATAGGACGGCCGGCAGCTCGTCAAGCCAGTTGCTGGGTGAACGGACGAGCGGCTCGATGAGCCGCGGCTTGATGCTGGATAGAATGAGGCCGTTGGCCCGCTCGACCTGGCCGTTGGACTGAGGGTGGGCCACGGAGGTCAAGTCAAGGCGGATGCCAGAGACGGAGCAATACTGCGCGAGCACGCCCTTGGCGAAGTTGGTGCCGTTGTCCGTGATGATGCTGTTCGGGACGCCGTAGCGCACCGCGATGTCCTTGATGAACCGGACGGCTGTTGGCCCGTCCAGCTTCTTGATTGGCCGTGCTTCGATCCATTTGGTGAACTTGTCCACCACCACCAGCAAGTGCATCATGCCGCCTCGGGCGGTCTTGAAGGGTCCTACCATATCGAGTCCCTAGACCACGAAGGGCTAGGTGATCGGGATGGTTCGTAGTGCTAAAGCCGGCTGGTGGTTGCGCTTGCTGAAGCGCTGGCATCCTTCACACTTGAGGACAAGTGATTCAGCGTCTTGGAGGGCCGTGGGCCAGTAGAAACCATGGCAGAAAGCCTTGGCCACCAGGGACCTCGAGGCGGCGTGGTGCCCGCACTCGCCCTGGTGGATGTCGAGGAGGATCTCTATGCCCTTATCCTATTCCACGCAGCGCTGGAACACGCCCGTCAAACTGCGCTTGACGAGTTCGTTGTTGATGATGTTGTAGGCGGACGCCCGGCGCTGCACTTGCCGGGCTTCGGTCTCGTCCATGGGGAGAACCCGGTTCTCCGGGAACTCCGAGATGGGCAGGGCCCAAGATGGGGCCGTCACCACGGCAAAGACGGCCGTCATGGCGGGTTCCTGGGCGGCAGCCCCCGGGTTGGGGATGACGGCGGCCGGGTTGAGCGTGGCAGCCCCCGGGCCGGGTTCAGCAGTCCCCGGGCCGGGCTCAGCAGCACCCGGGCCGGGTTGAGCAGCCCCCGAGCCGGGAAGAGATACGGCCGGGTCGTCGGGGACGAAGATGGACTCGGAGTTTGGAGACGGCTTGACGGATGGCTTGTGAGGTGCTCGAGGGAGACGCTGGACGGAACGGATTGCCGGGATGAGCCAATCTTGGCTAGGGCGTCGGCGGCTTCGTTTTCCGTGCGCGGGACATGGAGGAACTCGCAGCCGTTGAAAAAGCCGGACAGCTGCTGGACGAGGAAACGGTAGCTGGCCATGTTGGCGTCGCGGGCGTCCCATTCGCCGGAGCTTTGCTGCACCACCAGGTCCGAGTCGGTGTAGCACAGGATGCGCCGGATGCCAAGTTCCTTGGCGAGCCGGAGGCCATGCACAAGGGCTTCGTACTCGGCGACGTTGTTGGAGGCGGCGAAGTGGATCTGGAGTGCGTACCGAAGCCGGTCGCCTTTCGGGGAAGACAGCACGATACCGGCTCCCAAGCCGGAGCGCACCTTCGAGCCGTCGAAGTGCATGCGCCAGTGCGTCGAATCCGGCGGTGGCGGCAGGTACTGGGTCTCGGCCCAGTCGATGAGGAAGTCGGCCAGAGCTTGGGACTTGATCATGGTGCGGGGCTCGTATTGGATGGCGTGGCCGGCTAGCTCGATTGCCCACTTGGCAACCCGGCCAGAGGCGTCCCGGCAACCTATGATATCGCCGATGGGGCCGTGCTCACCACGGTAACAACATGCTCTTGGAAGTACTGCTTCAATTTCTTGGTGGTGAAATACACGCCATAACACATCTTCTGGTAGTGCGGGTAGTTTTGCTTGGAGGCGGAAAGCACCTCGCTCAGGTAGTACACTGGACGCTGGACGGACTGGATCTTGCCCTTCTCTGGTCGCTCGACCACCATCACCGTGCTGACCGACCGCGAGGTGGCAGCAATGTAGAGCAACAGCGGCTCCTTCTCGGTCGGTGCGGCTAGGATGGGTGCGGTGGAGAGCATGCGTTTGAGATCCCGGAACGCTTCGTCCGCCTGGTCGTTCCATTCGAAAGGTGTCGTCTTCTTCATCAGCTGATACAGGGGCAAGGCCCACTCGCCCAGCCGGCTGAGAAACTGGCTGATCGAGGCCAAGCAACCGGCGAATTTCTGGACATCGCGGAGCCGTGTCGGCTTGTGCATGCGCTCGATGGCCTTGATCTCCGGGTTTGCCTCAATGCCGTGCTCCGAGACGAGGAAGCCGAGTAGCTTTCCGGCCGGCACGCCGAAAACGCACTTCTCCGGGTTGAGCTTGATCTTGTATTCGCGCAGGTTGGCAAAGGTTTCCTTCAGGTCGTCGAGGAGCGTGAGGTGCTGCTTGGTCTTCACCACGATGTCGTCCATGTAGACGTGGATGTTGCGGCCGAGTTGCGGTAGCAGGCATTTCTGCATGCAGTGGCGCACCGTCCGGTCGCCGTCTGCTGGCGCCAGCAGTGACGACGGGTGCGCTGTAGCCATGCCGGCCTTGGTCAGCAGGGTAGGTGGGGCACTGTTGCCACGCCTCTGGCGGTCAGAGGAGTTGGTGGGGTACTGCTGCCTCGGTCATCCCTGTATGGAGACTCGTCCCATCGTACGGCTGGGATGGGACGGTAGCCGACCCATGGCCGGGTTGAGGAATGTGCCACAAGTGAGCTGGCTTGCTCGAGAAGTCTTGGTATGCCGGGTTCGGCCGGCCTGCGCCAGCTGGCAGGGCCGGGTTGCCGTCTTGGTTGGGTTGAAGGTTTTCGGCCGGGTCGAAGGACTTGGCCGGGTTGAGCAACCCGGTCAAGTGTGAGCCAGATTGAGGGGCAATGATGGCCCCGATGTTTTTCGAAAAGGATCCGGGTTCCGTTGCCTGCCCGGGGTTCATCCCCCCGACACATGGCAAGTTCTACGAGAAGGTCATCAACCCCTACTTACCGGAGGTGATGAAGCACCCTCAAGCCATTGAGATGCGTGAGGGGGTCCTCCACATCCGGGATGTTCGAGGGCCCAAGAAGACGGGAAGCGTGGAGGCCAGGCTCGAGGCGGTGGAGCAGGAGATCTTCAAGTGCCAAGGGATGGTGGAGCATGGACTTAGTGCCAACCACTCGATGATCACGGAATTCACCCGTGATCACAAGGTGGATGGCCAGTTTATGAAGGACATCGTCTTCAACTTCAATGAACGAATCAATTATCTGCAAGGCCAAATTTATGATCTTCAAAATCAAAATTTTGAGTATGAGGCAAGGTTCAAAGGTATGAGTTTAGCTGCAAGTTTCAGGACTCCGGAGACTCGTGTATCCTCTTATGATGGCGAACCCATGCCCTGGAAACTGGAGGACAAGCCTACTACCTCATCACCACCACCATCACCAAAGAAGGAGACTTGAGTACACGGGTATGGGCACTCCCCTTGGCTTGTGCCAAGCTTGGGAGAGGTGCCCCGGTATCGTATCACCATCACTCTTATTATCTTTACCTATTTTTAGTTCGATCCTTAGTTATTTCATGATTTAGTAGAATAAAAAGTTTAGTATGATCTATTTTCAAGTGCCAGTTTCGTGATCTATCTATGTAATCGAGTTGAGAGTTATATAATAAAGATTAGTTTGAGTTTTTTCCTCTTTACTTTTATGTTTCAATCATAACAATGCAAATAATGAAAAAGATCATATGCTAATCTTATGGAAAGTAATGACATTACATAAGGAAAAGTATAAGTGGTAAAATTTATTGAAAGTTGACAAACATAGCATTGGTCAATGATGCAATTCATGAAAGAATTAATAAGGGAAGAGAAGATTCATATGCAAATACACTATCTTGGACATCTTTTATGATTGTGAGCCCCCGTTAAGTATTTTATGTCAAATTGTTGACGTTGGACAAGGAAGACAGTGTAATGATTTATGTTTGTTCATATTCACATAGAAGTTATATTGTCATAGATCCTCCAACATGTAGTGCTTGCCCAATATCTTTGCTAGCCAAAAATCCGCACCAAGTAGAGATACTACTTGTGCATTCAAAAACCTTAAACCCAATTTCAAGTTATGAGAGTCCACTATACCTACCTATGGATTGAATAAGATCCTTCAAGTAAGTTGTCATCGGTGTATAAGGCAATAAAAATTGCTTCTAAATATGTATGATCTTTTAGTGTAAGGGAAAATAAACGTTGTACGAACTTGTGATAGCAAAGTAATAAAAGCGACGGACTGCATAATAAAGGTTGCTATCAGAAGGGGCAATGTAACGTGACGTTCTTTTGCACTAAGAGCTTGTGTATCCAAAAACAAAAAGCGCATGACAACCTCTGCTTCCCTCTGCGAAGGGCCTATCCTTTACTTTTATGTATTTACTTTTTATGCAAGAGTCAATGATATTCTCCTCTATTCCTTTTATTTTTCTCTTTTGCAAGCATCATGTGGTGGGGAAAGATCTAAGCACATGTATCCAGTTGAATATGAGTGATCATGAGTTATTATTGTTGACATCACCCTTGAGGTGAATATGTTGGGAGGAGAAATTATAAGCCCCTATCTTTCTATGTGTCTGGCTGAAACCTTTTGCTCCATATATATGGTGTGAGTGTTAGCAATCATAGAAGACTAAATGATAGTTGAGTATGTGGACTTGCCAAAAAGGCTCCGACACTAGACCCTTCCTGAAAATATGATGAATTGCAATTGCATTGTTGACTGAGAACATAGTTTGTTAGTTTTCAGGAAAGTTTATTCCTTATACTTTGATGTTGTGATGAATTGTTACTTGCTCATGAGAAGTTTTATGATAAAGTTTATTGTTGTTATAATAATGATCATGACGCTACTATGTCCGTATTTTGTTTTCATCGACACCTCTCTCTCTAAACACGTGGACATGATTATCGATATCAGCTTTCACTTGAGGGCAAGCGAGGTCTAAGCTTGGGGGAGTTGATACGTCCATTTTGCATCATGTTTTCCTACTTTCATTTATAGTTTTCATTCAATATAACACTTTGTAGAGTAATTCTAGTGCCTTTTCTCTCATAATATGCAAGGTTTACACAAAGAGGGAGATTACCAGCAGCTGGAATTCTGGACCTGAAAAAGCTATGTCAGAGATACCTATTCTGCACATCTCCAAATGAGCTGAAATTTTACGGAGATTTATTTTGGAATATATAAAAATTATTGGAGAAAAGAAATACCAGAGGGGGCCACCCAGCTGCCCACTAGGCACCAGGGCGCGCCTACCCCCCTGGCGCGCCCTGGTGGTTAGTGGGGCCCCTGGCCAGCCTCCGGTGCCCATCTTCTAGTACATAAGCCTATTTTCCCTAGAAAAAATAAGGAGAGGACTTTCGGGACGGAGCGCCGCCATCTCGAGGCGGAACTTGGGCAGGAGCACTTTTGCTCTCCGGCGGATCTATTCCACCGGGGATACTTCCCTCTGGAGGGGGGAATCGAGACCATCGTCATCACCAACAACCCTCTCATCTTGGGAGGATCAATCTTCATCAACATCTTCACCAGCACCATCTCATCACAAACCCCCAGTTCATCTCTTGTGTTCAATCTTTGTATCAAAACCTCAGATTGGTACTTGTGGGTGACTAGTAGTGTTGATTACATCTTGTAGTTGATGCTAGTTAGTTTATTTGGTGGACGATTATATGTTCAGATCCATTATGTTATTTATTATCCATCTGATCTTGAGCATGAATATGATTTGTGAGTAGTAGCTTTTGTTCTTGAGGACATGGGAGAAGTCTTGTCATAAGTAATCATGTGAATTTGGTATTCGTTCGATATTTTGATGATGTGTATGTTGTGATTCCCTTAGTGGTGTTATGTGAACGTCGACTACATTGACACTTCACCATCTTTGGGCCTAAGGGAATGCATTTTGGAGCAGTTATTAGATGATGGGTTGCTAGAATGACAGAAGCTTAAACCCTAGTTTATGCGTTATTCCGTAAGGGGCTGATTTGGATCCATATGTTTAATGCTATGGTTAGATGTTATCTTAATTCTTCTTTCGTAGTTGCGGATGCTTGCGAGAGGGGTTAATCATAAGTGGGGGCTTGTTCAAGTAAGAACAACACCCAAGCACAGGTCCACCCACATATCAAATTATCAAAGTAGCGAACGCGAATCAAACCAAAATGATGAAAGTGACTAGATGAAATTCACATGTGTCCTCGAGAACGTTTTTACTTATTATAAGAGACCGTTCCGGCATGTCCTTTGCAACAAAAAAGATTGGGCTACCTTGCTGAACTTATTGTTACTTTTGCTATTTGTCACTTGTTATAAATTATCTTGCTATCAAACTATACCTGTTACTAAAAATTTCAGTGCTTGCAGAAAATACCTTGCTAAAAACCGCTTGTCATTTCCTTCTGCTCCTTGTTGGGTTCGACACTCTTACTTATCGAAAGGACTACGATTGATCCCATATACTTGTGGGTCATCAGCGAGACGCCCTACTGGGTCAGCGTGCAGAACAATGTTGCCGAATGCGAAGAGCTGGCCGGGGATGAAGATGTCACCGTAGCTAGTGTTGTAGTTGACCTGCAGACAAGCCATCGATCCTTTTCCATTCACACAGCGGAACTCTCAATGAAAGCACCAATGTCGGTACTAAAACTGGCAGACCTTTGGGTAGGGGGTCTCGAGCTGTGGGTCTTGGATCTATGGGTAACAGGGGACGAAGGAGACTGTATTTACTCAGGTTTGGGCCCTCTCGAAGAGGTAATACCCTACATCCTACTTGATTGTGTTGATGATTGTATATTGACTACAAGCTTGATCTACCTCGAGATCATAAGTTGTCTTCTAACCCTAGGGCTAGATGGTCGTAGTTGCGATCGTCCCTTCTACGAACTAGACCTCCCAGTTTATATAAACACTGGGGGTACCTAAGGTTATACATGGTCGATTTCTAATCTAGGGTTACATATGCCACCGAGCCGATGCAGGTCTTGGAGTACACATCAAGTCTTCGGTAGAGGCCATCTTGATCACGCCGAATTACGAGGCCTCTAGAGTCCTTCCTTAGAAAAAAGGTGGGCCATAAGCCCGACCCATGGACTGCGAGCCGACTAGGTCGGTACCCCCTAGTCCAGCACACCATCAATAGTAGTTCCGAGTTAGAGTTCTTGTACCTATTACTCTTGAAAGTTGCACACTCTCTAGACGGTTAGGTGTCGACTTGAGTGTTGAAGAGTTGTTGTCTTCACCGAGCAAGATCTTCAGCAACCAAGAGTAGTTGTGGTTCGCGAAGAAGTCTGTCGAAGGTTTGGAGACTGCTGACAAGTATCTACCACGATTGAAATCAATGGGAGTCTAATCAGCTCCGAGTTGAAGGAGAATAGGACGGAGAGAGGTTTGCTCCCGTGTTCAATAACAAGTCCCTCCAACCAGGCGAGCACCACCGGTTCACTTTACTATTCTGCAATACATTCTGCAACTACTCTTCGTGCTCTGTGTCGATAGGTTCTTCTGATTACTTACCAATTGTACTTGATCTGTATATCATATTCTTCTTGGTTTAACTATCATTCGGTGTTACTGTGGACTCTACTTAGTTAGTATTTGCTTCGCAGTTCTTCTCTTGTTTTCCCGTATGCTTCTGTATTGCATATCCATTGTCATTGTTAAACCTGTGATATACTATGCCCGAACAGTTATCGCTTCCTACCTTGAGAGATACTCCCTCTGTTCCTTTATATAAGGTGTATTTGTTTTTTCAAAAGTCAAACGAGTGCATGTTTGACCGAGTTTGTAGAAAAATATATCAATATCCACAATACAGAATTTATATCAATTGATCCATCATGAAAAGTAATTTCATATTTTATCTATTAGGTATTGCAGATGTTGTTATTTTATTCCATAATCTTGGTCAAACATTCAAATGGTTGACTTGCACGGAAACCAATACACCTTATATTCTGGAACGGAGGGAGTATGTTCCTCAATAGTGTGCTTGATTAAGTTCTACTCTACCGAACTCTTTTCTGATGCTGTGTTTGGGATCTATTCAAAACATTCGGAATTTTTTTTGAATCCCCCATTCACCCCCCTCTAGTCGATATACTCTCGGTCCCAACATTGTGCAATCTCATACATTAAATAATTGTCTCAACAAAGAGGTTTCTTGGATAATGTCTTTGAGCTTGGCTTTCATAAGATCCCTTATTGCTCGAATGCTTGCAACCATATCTTTCAACCTTTTCTTCTCTACATAAAGATGTTGTCCTCCTCTCCACGTCACGAGCTCTTCCTCCACTCCTCCATCGTCCCTCCTCTACCGCAGGGTCGGAGAGAAGGGGTGTTGCAATTGTATTGTGTACAAATGAAAAGACATTGTTTGATGTCGTTATGATGCAAGATTCATATTATCATTTTACAATGATTAATGGTAGCAGATACGACAAGTTGATGCAAAATATCTTTCAGCCGACATTTGGTATGGACATAATACTTTAGTTGAAAATATCATCCGACTGACGCCTACCACGCCTTAAAAATAGGAAAACACTAAAAAACAACCGAGTGATTACCTAAGGGGCGTAAGCCACCTCCAACGCGTGACACGCATCCATGCGGGCCCTCTCACCGCTTATCTCTTGCTCTTCCTTATCTCTTCCTCTCCGAGCGTGAGCCTCAATTTCTTTTCCTCTTTCTTCTTTTATTCCTTTTAGCGACCGTCGCTGTTGCAGGAGGTTCCCAATGTTACGAGATACAACAACCACTTGGACGGGCACACGAGGGAGGCACGACCGCTCTGGGCGCGAGCATCGGCTTGGGCTGCTGAGCCAACGGTGGTAGCCGGAAACTGCGAAGATGACGGAGCGGCGACTCTCTCTGCGACCGGCCGGCGAACTGTGACCGGAGCTGCAAGCTACCGAGGCAGCACTCTTTGTTGCAGACGTGCGCCGGAGCTACAAACCACCAGGCCACCGGCGACCTGCCGTGGAGCGCGGAGCAGAGCTGTGGGGGCGGCGATCGATGTTGCAAAAGGATGAGCGGAGCACCGGCATTATTGTGCAACACGGCGGATGCTCGTTGACGGCCGCTGGCCGATGTCTATTGACGCTCGTCAGTGACAGCGAGTGCTGCTATGCAGTAGCTCATCGATGTTGCCGGAGCTGCATTGAAGCGCGCGCGTCGCTGCAGAGAGGCACCAGTGATGCGATGCAGAGGCGGCGGTAGCGGCGGCTGCCGGTGCTGCAATGTGGTGCTCGTCGGTAACTGCTAGTGTCGCGGCGCATCGCTCGCCGATGCTGCTGGCGCTGCTAAGCAGCACGCTCGTCGCTGCAGAGAGACATCGGTGATGCGATGCAACGGCGGCGGAGGCTGCCGGTGCTGAGCGAGTGACGGCGGTGTTGCAGAGCATCAGTGGTGTGGGTGGCGTAGCTGCAAAGTAGCTGGCAGCATCGACGATGAACGGTGTTCGCTGCAGCACAAGGTCGCGCATCTCGTCGCTGGCCGTATTGGACAGAGGAAAGTGAAGGAAGATGCCTTACACAGTTTTGATCAAACGGCCATGTGCGGCTGAATCGGACAAGTGGGCAGGCGGCTGATCTTTGATATGTAGCAGCCCCTTAAAAATACGCCTTTTTCGATTGAAAACTTGAGATCAAGGATATGAAAGATCGGACGGCTCAGAAGAAACAGAGTCAAATACTCCTTCTGCCAAACTCTGAAACCCTTCTCTAGTCGAAATATAGCTGGCCAAACGGGCCTGTTTTGACGGGCTGGCACGATAGCCCGCGTGCCTGGCCCGTCACGGGCCGGCACGGCACGAGGCTATGTGGGTCGTGCCTGGCACGCGACCCTGCTTGGCCCGTGCCTGGGCTGCTATGCCTGGCACGCGTGCCAGCCCGGCACGGCACGCCCAGTAACGGGCCGGCACGGGCACGGCCCAGCAAGGCACGGCACGGGAGCCCGCGACACCTGGGAGGGAGGGAATCGATCGAGGGAGCGGGGGGACTGGGGGAGCGCTTCGATCGAGGGGGCGGGGGGACTGTGGGAGTGGGGCAGCGGGGGTTAGGTACTTAGGTTTAGCAGGTTTAGGAGGTTTTGGGGGATTTAGGGGGGGTTTAGGGTGGGGTTTGGGGCTGTTTAGGTATATTTTTTCTCAATTTTGAATATTTGAACATTGGAGGGGGGAAAGGAGGAACCGGCCACCTCCTCAGGCACATCGTCATGCATCAGAACGCGGACAAGGAGTCTGCGGGGACATAGGCCACGCTCAAGTTCAACCCTGACGGTACGGTACGCAATTTCACCTATGATCCTGCTCTTCATAGAGAAGCAATTTGCCGTTTAATTGCTTCTAATGATTTACCATTAGGTTTCGGTGAGTCTGAAGGTTTTGTCGAATACATTCAAACTGTGCATACTCCTAGTTTCAAATCAGTTTCTAGACAAACTACATCTAGGGATATGAAAAAATTATGCAAAACTAGTCTTCAGAAAATTAAAGAGGCAGCCACTAATGGTAAACTATGCAAAACTAGTCTTCAGAAAATTATGCAAAACTAGTCTTCAGAAAACTAGTCTGAAGGTTTTAATGAGGCAGCCACTAATAAAGCTCAAGATTTATCCCACATGATGACACTTTGCCTCATTTTAATTTTTTGGACTATTTGTGCCTAACGTGCTAGCCCGTGTAAAAATGTAAGTTTTTTGGCTATATAAAGGGCTGCCTACCCCTCTTATTTCTCACACTCAAACACCATATCATTTCCAAATTCCAACACTCAAACATGGATGCTCGAAGAGTTCAGCGAAGAAGCTCAGACATCTGGAACTACTATGATGAAGAAATATTTGTGGAGGATGGTGTCAACGTGCGTAAAGCGAGGTGCACACGATGTGGAACTTTGTTGTCCATGACCATGGGGTACGGAGGAACCGGCCACCTGTGTCGGCACAAAGATGGACACGCCAAGAGAGACGCGGAGGCCACGGGGCACCAAGCCGTGTAGTTCTATCTTTGTAATTTATTTTTCCTTTGTAATTTTCTTATCCTTTTGTAATTTTTATTTTCTTTTGTA
This sequence comes from Thinopyrum elongatum, assembly GCA_011799875.1. Taxonomy (NCBI): domain Eukaryota; kingdom Viridiplantae; phylum Streptophyta; class Magnoliopsida; order Poales; family Poaceae; genus Thinopyrum; species Thinopyrum elongatum. Next base: position 608,274,243 of record CM022303.1, on the reverse strand, counting down.
ATTTAGAGCGTGTCATTGTACTCTTTTACTTCTTAGGGACGGAAGGTTTTAATGAGGCATGCTTTAATAAAGCTCAATATTTATCCCACATGGTGACACATTGTCACAATCTTTTTACTTTCTATATTTATTGTTCCTTTTTATTTTTTTATTTTTTACTGACATACAAACTTTCTTCTTATTTTCTGGATGTAATAAACGTGCTACAATTCTTTGGAAGTAATAAACGTAGCAAAACCTAGTGCTGCTACCGTGCTAAAGCAGCGAAACGTGACGTGCATGCATGCATGCATGCAGGCTGCAGCCCTGCGTTGCTGCATCGATGGCACAAGCCGACGAGCGCGCCAGCAGCCCTGCACCGCGCCACCGCCCCTGCGCGCCTGCTCCAGCCAGACGTGCTTTTTTTTGAAAAAATCGGGCCACCTCGTGCTGGCGGGCCACCTCGGGCCACACGTGCCTACGGGCCAGCACGTTTAGCCAGGGGCCGTGCCTGGGCCTCGAAGGCCAGCACGCGTGCCGGCCCGGCACGGCCCGACTAGTTCGCGTGCCTCAGCGGGCCGTGCCGTGCCTGGCCCGTTTATCTCAGGCCGGGCCGGGCCGGGCCGGCCCATTTGGCCAGCTATAAGTCGAAAGAGAGGAAAAAATAGATTGCCAAACCCTAACCTCTCATGGACGACGGCGACGGCGGCCTCAGCTTCGATTTCGAGGGCGGCCTCGACACGGGCCCAGCGGCGGGCGGGCTAGCGCTGTCCTCGGCCGACGCCGGCGCGACCGGCGGCGGCGGCGGCGGAGATGGGGGTGGGCACGGGCGAGGCCGCGGGCGCGGCAGCTACAGGCAGACGGTGTGCCGGCACTGGCTGCGTGGGCTGTGCATGAAGGGAGAAGCGTGCGGGTTCCTCCACCAGTTCGACAAGGCCCGCATGCCCGTGTGCCGCTTCTTCCGCGACTACGGCGAGTGCCGCGAGCCGGATTGCGCCTACAAGCACTCCTACGACGACGTCAAGGAGTGCAACATGTGAGATCCCCAATTCGCTGCGATCCCCCCAAAGCTCTTTTTCTTTTTCTTTTTAATTTGGTCTGGAACTAGTTGATTTCTGTCGCCCTGATGGATTTGCTCTAGCTCTTGGAGATGTATGGCTGACCAATTTTGGTAGAATTTGGCAATTACGATTTGTTAACTTGGGAAGCTACCTCGTCGGGTGTTCATTTCATTGGTTGATTGGGGAATTTAGGCTTTGAGATTGCTGTGACCAAAATCCATGGATCAGTCTTCAATTGTTATCCTGTAGTTCAATTCAGTATGAGGGAATTTAGTGTCTAGAATGGGGTTTTGATTGCTGCTGATTGAACCTACTGACAACATATATTGAAACACATTGTACATGAAGTTGGTTGCAACAGAGAATGACTGTAGTATAACTTGTAGACCATGGTCGATGCAAGATGCTAGTTCAAATGTACTGTTACACTGATGAGCTGTTTTGTGTAGTCATATATTGTTAAAAATGCAAAAAATGATTCATTATAGGCATTCACCGAATCTGATGTTGTGTATCTCATGGTGGTTCGCAGGTATAAGATGGGATTTTGCCCTAACGGCCCAAATTGCCGGTACAAGCATGTCAAATTGCCTGGACCACCACCCCCTGTTGAGGAAGTTCTAGCAAAAATTATGCAGATGCGGTCTTCCAATTTCAACAAGTTTAATCAGCACAGGAACAATAATTATAATCAGCAGGGGGACAGGCCTCGACCTCCACCTGGTTCAGGCTTACCTAACCAAAATTCGACAGACAATGCTTCAACAATGCAACCAGCTGCCGGGCAACAAGCTCAAACAATGAATCAACAGCCCCAACAGAAGCAGCAGCAGGTGCAGCAGCAGCAGAAGCCAAATACAAACGACCAGGTTCAAGGTGTTCCAAATGGCTCCTCTAATCAACCCACCAGACTTGCAACACCCCTTCCACAAGGGTCATCTAGGTGTGTGTGGAGTTTCTAGTCAATCTTGTAAAGCTTTTAGCATACTCTGTGAAAACAATATACATAGTTTCAGCTCCCATAGCATATATATCATAAAATAGAAACATTATGTTATATGTTCTGACATTTGCTAACAGTGTACATAGTAAGGAGCGTACCTCTGCAGTTCCTGGAGGGAGTAGTGCGATAATTGGCATATGGAATGTACACTTATATATAACTCAATTATGTATCTCTTTGAGTTATTCGAATACTTTCTATGAACGCCTTATAGTTTCTCGCTGACTACATTATTTATGTATTTGTTCTAAAAGAATACTGTATGTATGCGTTTCAGTTTTTATCGTCTCTAGGTGATGTGCTCTAATACTTAAGCAGCCAAGATTTCAAACGATTATGTGATATTATAGTTGCAAAACCATACAGAACAATTGATATAAGTAAATCCAAATGTGCATCAATTGTTGTATTTGGGGTTATTGTGCTTCATGAATACAGTACTACAGGTTGACCTTCTACTATTTGATGTTGTGCTTCATAGTCATTTTTCAATTGTTGATTGATACATATCTTATTATTATGGATAAATTATTCCAGTACTTGTTATCTGATCTATTGTTATGATTAATGGATAATCTTGCACCCATAGTTCATAACTCCATCACCCAGAACACAGTGTTTCCTCTGTTAGAAGTTCTCTTTGTTGTTTCGCAGTATGAGGTGTCTTCTGATACTATAACAGTTCTCTAATTAGTCTCGGGTTCGTAAACTTGAAAAATCAGGTACTTCATTGTTAAGAGTTGCAATCGGGAGAACCTGGAAATATCAGTTCAGCAGGGAATCTGGGCTACTCAAAGGAGTAATGAGGCTAAACTAAATGAAGCTTTTGAATCCATGGACAATGTTATTCTAATATTCTCAATCAATAGAACACGTAATTTCCAGGTAAGACTGAGGTTTCATCTTTGCTATTTTTCCTGACTATGACATTTTTTTTCAAACTCATTATTGAGAGTTGAGAATACTATTTTGAGGCCATTCAGTAAGAGATGCATATTTAGCTCTAATACTGTTATGTTTTTCAAGGGTTGTGCAAAGATGACTTCTAGGATTGGTGGCTACATTGGTGGCGGAAACTGGAAATCTGCTAACGGAACAGCACATTATGGTCGGAACTTCTCACTACAGTGGCTTAAGGTACATGCTTTCTTATACATTCTGTGTTGGTGTTGGCTATCACCTTTTTTTGCCGCCTGGTCCTCTCCAGGACCTTACTAGAGCTGACAAGCGCAGTATATAGTTAATAGTTTGCACCATGTCACGTGGAAATGTTTGCCTTAATTTGGGTCCAGCCTGTCTTCCTACCATCTTGGTATGTGTATATTTACAACAGTTTTTGCACTGCAGCTTTGCGAATTGTCGTTTCAGAAAACTCATCATCTTCGCAACCCATACAATGACAATCTCCCTGTCAAGGTACTATTTCAGAGCATCACCTTGTGCCAAATGTGTGTTTGCCTGGGCTGTTTGATATCTCCTACATTCCTACCTAGTTAATTCACCTTTGACTTTTGCAGATCAGTCGAGATTGCCAGGAATTAGAACCTTTTATTGGTGAGCAATTGGCTTCTCTGCTTTATCTGGAGCCAGATAGCGAACTTATGGTATGCAACATATTTCTTGCCTATTACCATGTTGCTCGATATTGCCATTGGCTTGTTTCTTATTGGTGGGCATGTCAGCTTGAGCCGTCACAAGTATGAATGTACCATTGTGGGGATACTAACGGATTTGCTTTGAGCTAGTATTCCTGCTCACTAAACGTGATTTAAACTGCAGAAGAAGTACCATCACACCACCATGTTTCTTACTGCAGAAGAATTTACATGTATAGCTTAACCATTTTCATTCAGCACTTGGAGACAGAGTAGTGTTCTTTTAGTTACCAGTTAAATCATGATGGGTAACCAATAGCCTCCTGTTAGAATCTGTACAAGTGCACATATAAGATTTAAGGTGTCAGGATGTGGAGTATATTACCAACGTTTATAATATTTCATTACAAAGTCAGTAAGTACTAGGGATACATATCATTGATGAAAGGTCATAATAGATTTGCAGTTTTAAAATTGACTGAAAATTAATAGCGGCATATTGTAATATTGTACACACTTAATAAAATTGGAGTTATCAGTATGGTTGCACACATGATGACCTCTTGTAGAAGCAACAGGGTGCAACACCATTATTTTGTGGTGATCGGTACTGTTTTTGCTTGAAGATAGTTTGTCGTACTGGTACATGTGAATAATTGTGTATGATAGAATGGTAACTGGCTGGCTCCTTTGCTGAAAGGTCTAACCCACTTGTATTTGCTTGTTTCAACAATTTTTGGCAATCACATGTTGCATATCCCTTTCCTTTTCACTGTTTGAGGTGATGCCATGTGTACCTTCTGATGCTTGAACATGGGATTTTTCAGGCTATGCTAGTTGCAGCAGAGGCCAAGAGAGAAGAGGAAAAGGCGAAGGGAGTCAGTGCCGATGAAGCAGCTGACAACCAAGATATTGTGCTGTTTGAGGACAATGAAGAAGAGGAGGATGAGGAAAGTGAGGAGGAAGACGAAAACAATGGCCAAGAATCCCAGGGAAGGGGGCGGGGAAGGGGCATGATGTGGCCGCCTCAGATGCAGATGCCACGCGGACCGATGATGGGGCCGCGCGGCTTCCCTCCCAACATGATGGGCGATTTTGGCGTCGGCTTCGGCTTCGGCATGCCCGATCCGTTCGGCATGCCGCGGGGCTTCCCACCGTTCGGCGGGCCAAGGTTCCCCGGTGACTTCCCCAGAGGTCCCATGCCTGGCATGGTCTTCCCTGGAAGGCCTCCGCAGCCCGGCGGCATGTTCCCCATGGGCCTTGAGATGATGATGGGGCCTGGCCGAGGGCCGCTCGGCATGGGGATGGGCGGGCCAGGACGGCCGAACCGCCCCATTGGCCTGGCCCCCTTCATGCCGCCGCCGCCACCCCGTCCCGCGAAACGGGACCAGAGGAGGCCGGGCGGCGACAACAGGGGCGACAGGTACGAAACAGGGTCTGACCAGGGGAGCAGGGGCCATGACAACAATGCCGGCAACTCCGGAGCAGACGGGAACAGGTCCCAGTCCGGGGACAGGTTCGGCAGGAGCGCCTTCCGGGATGACGACAGCGAGAGCGACGAAGAGGCGGCGCCCAGGCGGTCAAGGAAGCGATAGGGCGGCGAACCAGTGCTTGTCGAGAACCAACCTTTGATCCGTGGAGACTGATCATCTTCTCTGTGCTGAGACGAGTTGTGCCGTGAACTGAAAAGCGAGCTGGAACAGGAGCAATAGATGTTGTCTGTTGTTACATTTTTGTTTTATACTCGGATTAGAACCGGATGGTGTGGTCGACTCTGGTTGCTGGGTGGTCTGCCCCAGCCGTGTTGTGGTCATCAAGAGTTTATACTCGTGCGGCAAGACTTGAGCTCATTTTGCGACATGTTGAGATTGATCGCTTGATCCTGTGGTTGATAATATATCCAGTTAGGACTCATATGACAAATGCAGTGTTGGTTAAGAACATCCTGCCGCGCCGTGTTATTTAGTCTGTGATTTTGATGATATAATGACATGGTTTGGTTGGGCTATATGGTTGGTCTGTCTCTGTCTCTGTCTCTGTCATGCTGCGTGTGCGAGAGGGGCCTGATGAGTGAAGTTCAGTTCGTTCTTAATACTAGCGTTCTCATTCTGTGCACATTACCATCTTCTTTTCGTGCCTGAGCTTGATGGTTTCTTTAGGGAGTGTGAACGGAGATGCAAAATATGCCATTGCCAGCACACATGCGAAGAAAATATGGCATGGCAGGTTGATGACTGACGGGGGCTGGCTGGCCATGGACGCATGTGGATGCACATGCACTGATGGAGTTGGCATTAGCAATGGACCCGCACTTGCGCTGTTGTGCAATGTACTTTGACTGGTCCAAGTCAAGCACGCGCACGCACACCTGAATCTGAACCTGAGCCAGAAGGGAATCGATCTTCAGCGCAACCGGATATGTCCATACCCTGCATGCATGCAATCTCCTGCCATCTCTCTCTGGCCCTCTCACCTATCAATGTGTACGTGTACGTGTGCTGCTACTGCATTTCACACTAGAAGAATAAGAGAGAGAGAAATGTATGTGGTAATCATGATAATAAGCGTATCTATCTTTCTTTCCTTGTTCATGGAGCAACAGTTGAACTGTTGGTGCACATGCCTGTTCCCAGATCACGCACTGCAGTCCGAATGGCCCTCTCAGGCAGGCATGCTCAGCGGAGACGCATGGGTCGTCCAAAGATCTCCAGCCGCGCGCCCCGAAGACAGCAGTGGAAGCAGCAGCGCGGTACTCACCGGACGATCAATGCGCGCCTGCCCTTGCCATGCATGGCCGGCAGCATGGGCGCCCGATCACAGAATGCACGCACACGTGGAAAGGGGAGGCCCGACCAAGAAAACAAAGAAAAGATATCCTGCATGTTCCTGGCAGGCATATGCATCGCGGAGTGCGAGGAGTAAAGCTCGCCTTTTCGTGTGCTGAGCTCTGCCGTTCGCCTTTCCTGCGTGCGTGCGTGCGTGCACTGCTGAGGTGTTGCGTCACGGATGGAGGCAGAGGCTAAATTTCGTGTTTTAACCTTTTTCGTATACTATTTTGGGATCTGACCCTTATTAAAAAAAAAATCAGAATCTGACCTTTTTCTTACCGCCAGACACCTTGACGGTAATAGCCTACCGCCATGCCCCTTGACGGTAGGGTTGAACACCCTACCACCAAAAAGTTCTAAGTTTTCGACACAGAGCGTGCCTACCGTGATGCATGCTTCGAGTTCGAGGTCGGCCTTTTGTTTCCGATTGGTTTTTTTGTAAGCCTCTCCGTGCCTCTCCAACATTTCGCTCCATCTCTCGTTCAGGAACGCCGACGCTGACGCACAGCGCGACCCTTGCTCCGTCTGGAAATTCAGCAAATGCAAGCGCTGCCCTAGGTCTAGGTGTGGCCGCGCCCGAGCGTGCAAGGCAACGCCGTCACGGTGTCCACACATACGTGCAGATGCATGACATCGGCGTACGTACGGAAACGAATGCTATGTTATGGTCTGAGCACCATGCGTGGCCGAGCTAGCTAACAAGGCCGGTCGGTTGGCCCCGCCTCCCGCGCATGCTGCAGAGGCCGCAACACGAGGCGATATTTTCATCTGACTGACAGTGACAGGAGGTGAGCTACAGCTATCCTCTCTCGTCTCTCTCTCTCTCTCCTAGACATGTGCCGAGACAAGGCCGTGGAGCCACGGACGGGAAGAGATCATGCATGCAGCGGAAAGAAAGAAAATATCGTGTGCACGGCACGCATGGTGGAAGCATGCGCAGCAGCGGCTATCTATCGTGCCAGCCATGTGGGTCTCCAAGATCCAGACAGATGAAACGTACATATCGGCATCATGGAGAAAGACAGGAAGACAGAGGAGGAAACGAGTGAAAGCTCAGTCGCCAATTGGATCGGCGAGGGAGACCGAAAGTATATTTCTACACCCGAGCTCAAATGCTCATGATGTGGACAGTAAAATCCAAAAAAAAAAAGAATTTTTTTGGCATACTTTACGAAATGTTTGTTGTGCATGTAAAATTACATCACGAAATCACATCGGTGAAAGTCGTGGCGAAAAAACAAAATCAAAGCTTCAAAATGCGTTTAAAAGTAATATTTTTAGAGCATTGATTTTATTTTATTTTACCACGCCTTCCTCCAACGTCTTTTCGTGATGAAATTTTGCATGCACAGCAAATATTTCTTAAAGTATGACACACACAAAATTCAGAATTTTTTAAAATATTTTTTTTATTGTTCGCACCAGGAGCATTTGAGACCAGGTGTAGAGACTCAACGTCCCAGTGAGACCTTGCTTGCTTGCACTGCTGCTTGCGGTTGCGGCCGTCATTCTTTTCAGCTGCTGTTTGACTCTCCGCGCACGGCCGTTAGAGCATTCGTGCGTGTCGCAACGGATATGCACATCCTCCCGTTCTCGATGCGTCGGCGAAAAAGGAGATGATGCTGACTACTCCCTCCGTTCAGAATTACTTGTCTCGGAAATGGATGTATCTAGAACTAAAATACGTCTAGATACATCCATTTCCGCGACAAGTAATTCCGAACGGAGGGAGTACTTCCCATTGGCCATTTCCCCTTGACAAATCAGTCGCCATATGCTGGATGATTCAGTTTTGTTGCTCCCGATCTGCCGGTGTGTTCAGATGCTTAATTATTAGGTGCTACTCTGCATACACAAGCCCAACTAACTAGCCGTCGAGTGCGAGCTTGCTCAAATCATGATGCACGCCATGGATAAGAACAGTGAATATGATATGTTCATTGTAACTCGATCTCATATACTCAGGTACTACCTTTGTCCTGGTTTATTGATCCCTTTCGTATTTAGTGTCAAAGTTTGACCATAGATTTAACTAACAAAATTTCAATGCATGTCATAAAAAATTATATCATTGAAAACTATGTTCAAATACGAATCTAACGATATAATTTTGGATGACATGCATTAATATTTTGTTATTTAAATTTATGATCAAAATTTGACACAAAATACGAAGAAGACCAATAAAGCACGAGGTAACACTTTACGTGTCTAATAATGGGCGTGCAACTGGCTAATTGTTGCCGCGTGCACTCCAAACATGCATGCATGCATGCACGAGTTATTAGTAAGTGAGGTTTAGCTCTGGACAGGCCGCATGTTTGCCTCCCGGAGAGTGGCATCAAAGGGGACATCATGCGGGCAGGCCAGGCAATGCCTGCATACGTTGCATTATTATTATCATTTGAAACTAGGGTTGCATCATTTTTCAATATCTTTGCATAGTGTGTGTCTTCTCTCTTTAACGGCACGAGGTTCCCATAATTAAAAGGCCCCATGGGGAACACTGATTCCTTCCTAATCATCATCATCGCCACCCCTCTGCTCTGCTTTGCTCTACCCTCCACCACTAGTAAGAGTAGTACTTGCTAATAGTATTTTCTAAAGTATAGTGCTAGATAGAGCAGCTTGTGTGATGCAACTATGTCCAGGTGATTAACAACTACAGTAGTGTCATGTCATCACATGGATTGGGCCCAGCTGATGTGTGTGTTAGTGTGTACATAAATATTAGGGCATGCAGTGCTGTCTCTGTCATCAATGTCGCTTTGCATTATTTTCTGGTGGTCTATGGTCCTATGTTGTTGTTAAACCTCTTAAATTCCCCCTGAGATCCCATAGACTGGTCCAAGTCCAGGGTTACTGTAGTATTACCTCCGTCCTGGTTTATTGATCCCTTTTGTATTCCATGCCAAGTTTTGACCTTAAATTTAACTAACAAAATATTAATGCATGTCATAAAAAAATATCATTACAAACTATGTTCAAATACGATTCCAACGATATAATTTTTGGTGACATGCATTATAATTTTAATAGTTAAACTAATGTTCAAAATTTAGCACAAAATTCGAAGGGGACTAATAAACTAGGATGAAGGTAGTACGCATGTTTTTAAATGACAAATACAATAAAATTAGGGTTCCTGCATGCGTGGTGTCATTTTCAGCCACATTATATTTATTTATGAATTACGATCAATTGGACATGTGTTGCGTGGTTCGGTTGCGCTGAGTACCTGTTTGTACAGTCCCACTGTTTGTGAGTTGTCCTGACAATGCCGGAGTATTAAAATCTTTGACCTTTTGCTGTTGCTTAGAAGGAGATTAGTACACTACTGGCATGCATTCGGCTGAAGTAGTAGTACTAATACGAGTAGTAGTTGGTTAGGCACAAGCATGGACCTGCTCTGCAGTGAGTAATCAAACACCTAATCTGAAATTAAGCTGCAGTCTCTGTCCTCTGTAGGGACAGAAACTTGCAAGAAGATGTTAACCTACATTTAATTGCCTGGGTGTTAGAAGGGATAGAGAGGGATGATTGGCGTAATGCGATGGATGTGTTATTGAGCCTCGAAGGCGAGAGTATATATTGAGTACAAGACTTGGAGGGCAAGACGCCTCTCCTAGAGATAAGGTAGGAGACGGATTATAAATCCTAGACTACCAAACACATGTAACCCAAATATATCTCTAACAATCCCCCGCAGTCGTAGCGGTAGCGTTGCAAACAACATGAGCGTCGCGGACGGTCAGGCTGGAGAGAATAGCAGGCGACGGCTGACATCCCCCCTCAGTCGTAGCGGGAGCGTCGTGGACGGTGTCGGGTCGCGGACGCGTTGACTGTAGAGTAAGCCGACGAGTTGCTCAAGCGGATGATAGCCCTTTGTGCCGATGTAGAGGTAGCCGAGAGCGTAGGGTGGTGTAGCCGTGGTCGAGGTAGCCGTGCGAAGAACGCCGTGGTCGATGTCGAGTCGGGGTAGCCGACGTCGAGGTAGTCGCCGTGGAGCCGCGGGCGCAAGGAGGCGCCGAGTTAGTCATGGGCGCAGTGGTGTCGAAGTAGTGTGCGCCGGGTAGAGGACGGTGCTGACGAGGCGTCGCGCCGGGTTTGCCAAACCCGGGGACACGACGGAGACGAAGGCATGCGTTGGTGTTGCCAGCACCAACCATGCGTAGACAGACGAAGACGAAGTTGACGAAGCGCCGCACCATGCTTGCCAGGCCCGGGGACACGTCGTGGACGAAGGCACGCATCAGTGTTGCCAGCACCGGGCATGCGTAGACGAGGGACCTGCCAGAGCTGTACGCCATGTCGAGGAGTCGGAGGGGCCAGCAGAGAAGGAGACTCGACGACGATTGTGACGCCAATCGGCATGGGGCCGATGTCACCAACGGGGGTCGGAGTAGACGAAGTGGTCGGGGAAGATGACGGCGACGCTGGTGATGGGCTCATGCTGGACGAAGACGAACTAGGTGGACGGGCGGCACCGGCTACGGAGGTAGAGGCGGTGGCCGAAAAAGAGCGGCGGCTAGGTTAGGAGCGCGGCGGCGATGTTCAAAGTAGGCGAGGAACCCGACAGCGTGACGAAGACCGGCGCGGACTGTGGCGTTCCCGCGCCAAGGAAGGCGATGTGGCGCATACCACGGGAAGTCGACGCGTGGGGACGGCGGTGGACCGCGGGCCGCGGCGCTACGGCCCGAAGGGGCGACGCAGCGGCAACAGGCGGGTCGGTGCGACGGCGGGAAGACCTCGGGTCGGCAGCGGGGACCGCGGGCCGCGGCGCTACAGTCTGAAGGGGCGGCGCAGCAGCGGAACCCGGGTCGGTGCAACCGCGGGAACGGTCTCGGGACGGCGGCGTGGACCGCGTGCCACGCTCGCTAGGGCCTGACGGCGCGACGCAGCGGTGGCGCGAGGGTCGGTGCAGCCACATGGACAACCTGGAGCGGACGGCCTCGGGACGACGCTGGACCACGGGCCGCAGCACTACGGCCCGAATGGGCGACGCAGCAGTAGCATGCGGATCGGTGCGGCCGCGGGAAGAACCACAGGGCGGCGGCGCTGCGGCCTAATGAGGCGACGCAGCGGCAGCCCGATGCTCGATCGATGGAGATGCACGTGTACTTGACGAAGATCTTCATGGAATCCTGTAGAGGCGCGCACAAGCGGCTGATCAAACCGATCGCGCGACGATGATGACGTGGATCGCGTGCTGTCGGATGATCAATCTGATCACTCGCGGGGTTGAATTAGCTGCTCGGCATACATTATGCTGTTCTTGTATCACGTACCAAAGCTTGGTATAACCACGTGCACCACAAACAATGGCCAGCACGGGCCATGCGTGATGCATGCATGGGTGACGAACGAAGCCAGCCCGCTGCACTCGTAGCACGGCGTACGGGCTTGATGCCGAGAGCCGCGGGCCGCGGTGCGCAACAGCTCGCCATGACAGTAGTGTTGCCTGCGTGATTTCTGGGTGATGCGGCCAGCCGAGCAGGATGGTGGCAGGGGCGGTGGAGGATTTCGATCAGAACGACACCCGGCGAAGAACGACGGACGGGAATTCATATCCAGCCAACTCATTCAGAAGTCTGAATTGATGAAGGAAGATGGGCAATATATTTTAATATTTTTTCACACGTTTAGACTATTTTAGTCCTTAGACGTGAGATCGATGTAGGCCGCAGTATCGTTTTATTTAATACTGCGTTGATAGGGTCTTGAATTCAAGACCTTATGGCTCGGATACCATGTTAGAACGTATAGAGAGGGATGATTGGCGTAATGCGATGGATGTGTTATTAAGCCTCGAGTGCGAGTATATATTGATTACAAGATTTGGAGGGCAAGACGCCTTTTTTAAAGATAAGGTAGGAGACGAATTACAAATTCTAGTCTACTAAACACATGTCACCCAAACATATCTCTAACACTGCGTGATAATTCCTAATTAATGCATGCAATGATGGAGCCAGCTCTTTCAGAGAGAGAATTCGAGGTGCTGGACTGGTATTCTGCTGACCAGATCTGAACTTATTTCAGATTTCAGACAGGTGAAGCTTCCCATGCCGCAAGTGTGTACATGTACTAATCTGAAAGATGAAATTCCACACCAGGTGAGGTGAATCCATGGCATCTTAATGGGCGGATGCATTATTGCACTCATACTCATCTTATGTGCACTTTGTATACAATCGATTGCTCCAGTCTGAAAATGCCTACAGTTTGAGTGTGGCAATACAGTACTAACCGTTCTTCAGTAAAAAAAAAACTACCTAGACGAACGCATGCTTCTTTGTTGACATAAAGGATTAAAGTTCTCATGATGGTAATGATGAGTGCGCAAGTGATGTTAAGGTCATCTAGCTCGGCCTGATTAACAAATATGCTAGTACCAGTAGTAGCTACTCTACCTAGCTATTTCAGGCAATTGCTCCTTTGATCCATGCTCTACTCCACTAATGACATATACCTAATTAATCTGATCACAGTCCTTTTTCATTTTGGTTCATTCATCCACAACCACAGGGGAAAAGAAAAGATGGCCCCTTATAATGCCATAATTCTAGGAAAGAGGACAGCCATCTTGGGATCATTGGATCCCTTTCCTGACTACTGCTTTTGACACTGTTCCCCACCCTCTTTTCAGAAGTCCATTCTTCCTTGGACAAAAAATTGTCAAGTAAAGCTTTTGCCGCCACATGCGCCCACACAAACCAATTTACAATTTGATCTGTGCCCTGTAAGCGGGGCCCACCCCATGAGCTAATCAGAGGAAGGGCACTGGTTGTGGGTGAGTGGTTTCCCTCCGGAGCACTGTTTTCGTTATCACTGCATGTGCGTAGAACAGAAGGGACGCGTTTGGTAGGCTGCATAGAGCCCAACCATGCCCGGGCCGGATGAAAATGGGCCGTTTGGTTGCGTGCAAGGAGGCCTGGCTCGCATCGGCACAAAACTTAAACCACCCCAGAGCCTGGCTCGCTGGGAACACTCGAATCGGCCGTTTCCAGCGAGCCAGGCTGAGTCGGGCGCAAAAGCAAGACGCGACGTAGGGCGTGGTGCAGGGGGATTCGGTCGAAGATGGCAGGGGGAAATCGGCGGGGGCGGGATGGCGCGAAATATACCCTCACCACCCCATTTACTCGCTCACCCCTAGCTGTAAGACAAGCCCTCCTCTGTTATTGGCACCAGCGGCGGCGACAACTCAGATCTGCGGCTGCGACGGCGGCGGCGGCGTTGGTGGCGGCAGCAGCACTCCAGGCAGCGGCAACAACACTCTCCGGCAGCGGCAGCTGCTTCTCCCCTTCTTCTTCGACTCCGTTCGGCCATCTTCATCTCCGCCATGTCTCCCTCGACCTCGAAGCCGGTAAGCTACCCCCTCCCCATCATCAGTTATCTGTTAGGTCGTTCGATAGGACCGTTTAGGGTCGATTGCGCCATCGCTGACCGCATCATGGATGTCGCTTAGGTTGTGGATAAACGGTCGATGCTTCTAGTTCAGGCAGCATCGCTTGTAGCTGTGGTTCAGGCCGGGATCCTGTTGGTCCATAAGATAGCTATTAATCCGGGATCATGAGAAGTTAGCGAATCTGAACTACATCTACGACTGCAACGACACAGAGGCTATGTGGATGATTCGACTAAAAAGAGCTCCTTCCGCCAGGCTTGTGCAAATGTTCAGGAACCGGGGGCTACTAGAAGATAGCATCCACACCACTGTGGAAGAACAAGTAGCCATGTTCCTTCATGTTGTTAGTCATAACCAGAGGTTCAGGGTTGTACACAAACACCTTCAGGAGATCAATGCAGACCATCTCCAGGTACTTCAAGCAAGTGTTGTATGCTATTGGGGAACTCAGAGGAGAGATGATCGTGTCACCAACCGGCCGGACTCCTACCAAGATTCGCACTAGCCCAAGATAGTATCCATACTTCAAGGTGAGCACTGACAGTATGTTGTTGATGCCTTCATATGCTGTTATTGTTCTATTGTAGCCATAACACAATCTTGTAATCCCATTCCAGGATTGCATTGGCGCAATAGATGGTACCCATGTCACTGCCAGAGTGCCGAGGTCACAAACTGCAGCATATGCAGGGAGAAAGCACTACACAAGTCAGAATGTGCTTGTTGTTGTTGACTTCGATCTGAAGTTTACATATGTGTTGGCTGGCTAGGAAGGATCATCACATGATGCTAACAGTCTCAGTGACAACATGTGTAGACCTGATGGCATCAACATCCCAGATGGCAAGTTCTATCTAGGAGATGCTGGCTATGCTTGTTCGCCAGGTGTCCTTCCATCCTTCAGGAAAACAAGGTACCATATCAACGAGTTCTCTGGTAGGAACTACCCTAGGACTCCACAGGAGCTGTTCAATCTCAGATACTCTAGCCTTAGAGTAACTCTTGAGAGGGCATTTGGAGCTCCTAAGAACAGGTTTAAGATCCTAGATCAGAAGCCATTTCACCCTTACCCTACCCAGGTCAAGTTTGTTCTTGCATGTTGCATCATTCACAATTGGATCCTGCAATGGGGAACTGATGAACTTGTGCTGGAGAGGAAGATGTGACTCCTGATGAGGTGATCAGCTCCGACTATGGTGTGGAGGCGTTTGACAACGAAGTGTGGAAGAAGAAAAGGTTGGGGTGGGCTCAGGCAACGTGGGATAATAGAGGCCAGACAAGGATCTGAAGAAGAAGAAGAAGACGGAGCACAATAACAACATAAGAAGAGGAAGAGGAAGAGGATGAACTTCCACCTAGTTAGCATCGTTGAACCTTCCCCTATTCAGCCAGAATGGCTCTTAATAACTTGTACTGTCATTTGCTAGTAGCTAGGATAAACTGCCATTTGTTTCCTAGCTAGGACAAGACTATGTTCAGTGTGTGTGGTAAGGTCAACACTAGTTGGAAGTGGTGATCACATCTTTAGCCGTTTGCAACCAACCAACGTGTTGTTTGTCTAACAATAGCGACGGCAACCAAACAGCGTGCTAACTAATTGCTCCCCTCATGCAAGGAGCCTAATGCAGGCAACCAAACTACGTGTAGATGTTGGCTTTTAGCCGGCAATAGCTCAGCCAGGCCCAACCGGGACAAGTATGCAAAATGCCCTAAAACAAAGATGTGAACCAAACACGTCCTAGGCATCTGACAGTGTCCTGGATAAGGGGGTACTAACCCAGCCGACCCATTCTCCTCGGGCTGGGCCGGTAAGCCACCATTCGTGATCAATATGGACTCTAGAGGCCATACGTGGGAGACGTGATCAAGACTGCCTCCCCCGAAGACTTGACGTATACTCCAATATCTCTGCCGCCGCCTAGCTCATAGTTACCGACCTTGCAACCCTAGATACCCTTCCCGGCGTGTATATAAGCCATAGGGTTCAGCCCGTAGAGGGGACATTAATGCTAAATCATTCACCTACTGATACGTCTCCAACGTATCTATAACTTTTTATTGTTCCATGCTATTATATTATCCATCTTGGATGTTTTATATGCATTATTATGCTACTTTATATTATTTTTTGGGACTAACCTATTAACCTAGTGCCCAGTGCCAGTTGCTGTTTTTTCCTTGTTTTTGTTTTTTTTTACAGAAAATCAATACCAAACAGAGTCCAAACGGAACGAAATTTTTTGAGGATTTTTCTAGGACCAGAAGACACCCAAGAACCTTCGGGAGGAGGTCAGAGTGGCCACCAGTTGGTGACAAGCTCGGAGGGCCAGCCCTAGGGGGGCGTCTCCCAGGATTGTGGGCCCCCTGATGCTCCTCTAACCCTAATCTCTGCTCTATAAATACCCTAATATTCCCCGTATACCAGAGGGCACACCAAAAATACTTTTCCGCCGCCGCAAGTTTCTGTCCTCGTGAGATCCATCTGGAGACCTGTTCCGGTACTCCGCCGGAGGGGGATTTGATCACAGAAGGCCTCTACATCAACCTTGTTGCCCTTCCGATGATGTGTGAGTAGTTTACCACAGACCTACGGGTCCATAGCTAGTATGTAGATGGCTTCTTCTCTCTCTTTGATCTTCAATACAATGTTCTACTCGATGTTCTTGAAGATCTATTCCATGTAATCTTGTTTTACGGTGCGTTTGTTGAGATCCAATGAATTGTGGATTTACGATCAGATTATCTATGAATATTTTTTGAGTCTTCTCTGAACTCTTTTATGCATGATTAAGATAGCTTTGTATTTCTCTCTGATCTATTGATTTGGTTTGGCCAACTAGATTGATTTTTCTTGCCATGGGAGAGGTGCTTTGTAATGAGTTCAATCTTGCGGTGCTCATAGCCAGTGACAGAAGGGGACATGACACATATTTGTATTGTTGCCATTAAGGATAAAAAGGTGGGGTTTATTCAAATTGATTGGATCTATCCCTCTACATCATGTCATCTTGCTTAAGGCGTTACTCCGTTCTTGTTAACTTAATACACTAGATGCATGCTGGGTAGCGGTCGATATGTGGACTAATAGTAGTAGATGCAAGCAGGAGTCGGTCTACTTGTCACGGACGTGATGCCTATATTCATGATCATTGCATTAGATATTGTCATAATTTTGCGCTTTTCTATCAATTGCTCAACAGTAATTTGTTTACCCACTGTATGCATTCTTTCAAGAGAGAAGCCTCTAGTGAAAACTATGGCCCCCGGGTCTATTTTATCATATTATTTTCAGATCTACAAAACCAAAAACCTAATAATACCTTGCTGCAATTTATTTACCTTCACTTTATTTTGCACTTTTATTTATCTTCTATACCTATCTCTATCCGATCTCATCCTTGCAAGTAACCGTGATGGGATTGACAACCGCTTTATCGCGTTGGGTGCAAGTATTTGTTTTCCAGGACAGAAGACACCCAGGGAGCCAACGAAGAGCACGGGGGGAGGCACCAGGGCGCGCCAGAGGCCCCTGGCGCGCCCTGGTGGGTAGTGGAACCCACGAGAGGCTTCTCCACGGACTATCAGCTCTATAAATACTCCAAAATCCCCAAAACCCTAGGGGAGTCGAGAGAAAACAGTTTCCGCCGCCGCAAGTTCCAGAACCACAAGATCCAATCTAGAGGCCTTTTCCGGCACTCTGCCAGAGGGGTCAACGATCACGAAGGGGTTCTTCATCATCACCCTTGCCCCTCCGATGATGCGTGAGTAGTTCACTACAGACCTACGGGTCCATAGGCAGTATCTAGATGGCTTCTTCTCTCTTTTTGATCTTCAATACAATGTTCTCCTCGGTGTTCTTGGAGATCTATTTGATGTAGTGACTTTTTACGGTGTGTTTGTTGGGATCCGATGAATTGTGAGTTTATGATCAGTTCTATCTATGAATATTATTTGAGTCTTCTCCGAACTCTTTTATGCATGATCTTTATAGGCGCGTATTTCTCCTCTGAAACTTTGGTTTTGTTTGGCCAACTAGATTGATTTTTCTTGCCATGGGAAGAGGTGCTTTGTGATGGGTTCGATCTTGCAGTGCTCAATCTCAGTGACAGAAGGAGACATGACACGCATGTATCATTGCCATTAAGGATAAAAGGATGGGGTCTATTCCTACATGAATATATCTTGTCTACATCATGTCATCGTTCTTATTGCATTACTTCATTTTTGGAAAACGTTTAGCTTCGGCGCACCGGCCGAATTTGGGCCGTATCCCTCGCCACACAACGCGCACACACGTGGACCCACGCAACCGCTTGACCACCGCTCACCACAGAAATCTTATCCCCACCCCCCACGCGAGTATCTCTATCCAGTTCTTCCCCTGCCGCCATTCTCTCTCTGTCTCTGAATCCCCAAAATACCAGCGCCGGTGGCTGCGGTTGAGGGGCGCCGGAGCCGACGCGAGTGGAGAGCTGAGTCCATGAAACTCCACCGCGACTAGCTGCACCCGCGGCCGCGCCGAGCGGCACCCATGGAGCGAGGCCGTGGAGCGGCCGGCCTACGGTGGAGGCCTCGGACCGACGGCGACGCGCGGAGGGAACACGCTGGGACCCGGTGAGAATGCGGTGCTGGAACCGCATCGAGATTTGCTTCAACCAGCGCGAGGATTTGTTTCAACCGGCAAGGACGGTGGTGGCGGCGAACAACGGTGGCCGTGGTAAGTTGCTGTCTTTTTTATTTTTGCTGGAACCACTTTCGATTTTTGCTGGAACCATTTTCTCGATTTGCTCCAGTAGGAGAGGATTGTGCCGGGCGACCACGGTGGCGGTGCCATGATTTTTGTTGCACAGATTTTTTGCTGGAACCAGCATTTTGAGTTCCTGCAAGCGGCAAGGATGGTGCTCGGGCGGATACAACGGCGAGTCCATGAATTCTTTTGCTGCATTGACCTTTTTTTTGGAGGAACCACTTTTCATTTTTTGTTGGAACTATAGCAATTTTTTGTTGGAACCATGTGTATTTTTTGCTAGAACCATATCAATGTGTTTTGCTGAAATCATAGCATTTTTGCTGCAACCACATTATTGTTTGCTGGAGCCATATTAATTATTTGCTGGAACCATGTGTTTTTGGTTTCAAACTGGCGTATTCTTTGTTTTTTGTGCTGCAACTGACGAGCGGCGACGGCGAGCGACGAGCGTTGGGGAACCAGCGGAGCTTCGAGGTCGCGGGGGCATGAATCGATAGTGCTCGTTGTGTTTTTGTTTCCTTATGCGTACTGGGAAGAAGGACAGGGAAGGGAAAGGAAGAGGACGTGAGATCTGACGGTTCGTGACTTTTAGATCGAATGGCTAGCAGCGGACCGGACGAAAGATTGGGCCGGTGCGCCGGCGCCTAGCGTTGGCCTTCGTTTTTCCATGAACTTAATACACTAGATGCATGCTGGATAGTGATCGATGTGTGGAGTAATAGTAGTAGATCCAGAATCATTTCGGTCTACTAATCTTGGACGTGATGCCTATATACATGATGATTGCCTTGGATATCGTCATGATTATTCGTTTTTCTATCAATTGCCCAACAGTAATTTTTTTACCCACCGTATGCTATTTTCTCGAGAGAAGCCACTAGTGAAATCTATGGCCCGCGGGTCTATCTTTTATCATACTGTTTTCAGATGTATTATTCCAAAAACCCAAAAATACCTTGCTGCACTTTTTATTTACTTTTTTTATTTTGTGTTTTCGCTAGATCTATTTATCCAATCTCATACAATTTTATCTATCTTTTTACCGTGGAGGGATTGACAACCCCTCTTACGCGTTGGATTGCAAGTTTTTGTCGTTTGTGTCCAGGTGCTGTTTACATAGTGTTGCTTGGTTCTCCTACTGGATTGATAACCTTAGTTTCATAACTGAGGGAAATACTTACCGTTGCTGTGCTGCATCATCCTCTCCTCTTCGGGGAAATACCAACGCAGATACAAGCAATTACTCCGTTCTTGTTAACTTAATACACTAGATGCATGTTGGATAGAGGTTGATGTGTGGAGTAATAGTAGTAGATGCAGGCAGGAGTCATTCTACTTGTCACGGAGGTGATGCCTATATTCATGATCATTGCCTTAGATATCGTCATAACTTTGCGCTTTTCTATCAATTGCTCAACAGTAATTTGTTTACCCACCGTATGCGTTCTTTCAAGAGAGAAGCCTCTAGTGAAAACTATGGCCCCGGGGTCTATTTTTATCATATTATTTTAAGATCTACAAAACCAAAAACCTAAAAATACCTTGCTGCAATTTATTTACCTTTACTTTATTTTGCACTTTTATTTATCTTTTATACCTATCCCTATCCGATCTCATCCTTGCAAGTAACCGTGAAGGGATTGACAACCCCTTTATCGCGTTGGGTGCAAGTATTTGTTTGTTTATGTAGGTGCAACCATTGGTGACTTGTGTGTTCCTCCTACTGGATTGATACCTTGGTTCTCAAACTGAGGGAAATACTTATCTCTACTTTGCTGCATCACCCTTTCCTCTTCAAGGGAAACAACCAACACAAGCTCAAGAAGTAGCTCCTAGCCCTAGACGTCCGACCTCCGGACGCCAATGACCTCCGTCGTGTCACCCAGCAGCGAGGCGAATCAACCCTGAAATTCTGGAATAGGTTCCTCACCAAGAAGAACCAGATCATAGACTGCTCCGAAGCCGAGGCCATCACCGCATTCAAGAATAATATCCGAGACGAATGGTTGGCCTGTCAGCTCGGCCAAGATAAGCCGAGGACCATGGCTGCCCTCATCTCGCTGATGAACCGTTTCTATGCGGGACATGATAGTTGGCTCGCTCGCAGTTCACACAACGGCAAGGCGGGCACCTTGGAAACACACGACGCCAATGGAAAGCCCAAGAGAAGTAAAAACAAGCGCAGGTATAAGAACGGCGGAAGCGACACAGAGGACGTTGCGATCAACGCAGGGTTCACCAGATCGAAGACAGAAAAAGAAGCCCTTCAAAGGGAACAGGAATGGACCTAGCCAGCTTGATAGACTCCTGGACCGCCCATGTGGAATCCACGGCACTTAGGACAAACCAGCAACCCACACTAACAGGAATTATTGGGTCTTTAAACAAGCCGACAAAGTCGCAACAGAAGGTCCAAGTAAAACCCAAAACCGAAGTGAAGACGAGGATGAACCTCGGAGGCCCAATAATGGAGGCCAAAAGAAGTTCCCTAAGATGGTAACAAAGGTCAACATGATCTATGCCACCCATATCCCTAAGAGGGAGAGGAAGCAAGTGCTTCGGGATGTCTACGCGATGGAGCCAGTCGCCCCGAAGTTCAACCCCTGGCCGGCTTGTCCGATCACCTTCGATAAGCACGACCATCCGACCAGCATTAGGCATGGTGGATCGGCGGCACTCATCATGGACCCAATTGTCGATGGTTATCACCTGACACGAATCCTCATGGACGGAGGCAGTAGCCTCAACCTCATCTACGAGGGCACGGTTTAGAAGATGGGCATCGACTCATCTCGGATCAAACCTAGCAGTACCACCTTCAAAGGTGTCATTCCAGGTGTAGAGGCCTGCTGCACGGGCACGATCTCCTTGGAAGTAGTCTTTGGCTTGCCCGAAAACTTTCGAAGCAAAGAATTAATCTTAGACATTGTCCCCTTCCAGAGCAGTTATCACGCGCTATTAGGGTGCACGGCTTTCGCACGCTTCAACGTTGTATCGCATTATGCTTATCTGAAGCTTAAAATGGCAGGACCCAACGGTGTTATAACAATCAATGGCAACATCGAGCTCTCGCTCCGGACTGAAGAGCAGACCGCGGCATTCACAGCTGAGGTGCAAGCATCTGAGGAGGCGACCCGCAGCGATAAACGCAGCGCTAGCTCTTCAAAGCGCACCCGGGCCGCACAAGTCAACCTCGGCCACATACCCCCGCACCCTAAATAGGGGTAAGGGCCCCTTGGGCACCCTCTTTAGATGGGGGACTATGTCCCCAGGGTGCATAATTTCGCACTCAAGATTCCCTGGGCCGCCAAGGAGCCAAAACACCGCCAACTCGTCGAAACGGTTTAACCGAGAACCGACGTGGCTTCGAGCCCTTTCACCAGCAGGCCTCTATCAAAGAGCCTGCAACCATGACCTCATCAGTGTGGTTTAAACCACGCAAATAGACTCCTGCAAGACCTCCTTCAAGGGGCTCGGCCAATAAACGCCTGGGCGCATAAAGGACCAAGATTGCACCAATCTTACTTCAAACACCATTGTCGATGCCCACAAGCTGGTCAACAGCTCGAAAGCGCAGATGTGCGGCAGGATGCGTCCCGGGTTCCTAAAAGCCCGATGTCAATAACCGCCCTATATCTCTCGTTCCTCCTTCTCCCCCTTACATTGTACTCTCTTTCTTTTCTTGTCGCAGTTGGGCATGTAAGGGCTTGAAATTACGAAATAAATAAAACTATGCGCTTTAAATGTCTTTACAGTATTTCTTTATAGACACGACCCTTCATTGCAAAGAAATCCTACAAAAGAAAGAGATACAACTGTATTACAAGTCCGAAATACTCCGCGTCTCGGATCTCGGCTTTATATGCATCAGTTTCGAACCTAGATTTCGGTCAATAGTGGGTTGCCCGGCTCCTATGTGTACCCCTTATGTTCCCGATGAATTCGGCTAAGGGTGTAACAGGAGAACCATTGCGATAGCACCGCCAGGTTAATTGGCAGAGTGCCTCAGTGGAGAAAGCAGAAAACTAACTATCTTGGTAGGCGCAAACTGGTCAACCATCTGTAGACCGCGTTAAGCGATGTGACAATAGAGATCACCCATGTTAAACGAAGGGCTCTACTGTCGGGCGGAAGTGTGTTACGGCCTCGACCTTGGCCTGACAGGCCAACCACTTCCCACACCGGGGCTGGTCATCAGACCCACTGTGAAACTCCTAGGACTACTTGAAAGCTCTCAAGCCACCATAGTCTGATTGCCTTGTTCCTATATGCAGAAGATCGCCTCCGGGCACCGAGAAATCGGCTAAGGGTCAAATCTGCATCTTGGAACACCCCTTGTAATAAACTACATGCGGGCTGAAGCCGATGACTGGCCTCTTTCAGGTCAAAAAAGTCACCCAGGAGGTAAAAATAAGTAAACGACATGCATATGGAATTTAAAACCATTCAAGCAAAAGATAAAGTCTTATACATCTCATCACTTTGGTATTCCGACGTCCTATGTAATAATACAACGTCTCCTTTGGACACGCGGTCTCAGATAGCTGAGCCCCCTCCTCCATCTCCTCGTAGAACTGCTCTGCAGTGCGAGGTTTGTCCACTAGAGGGCCCACGGCCACTGTCATAGCATCCACCTTGCCCCAATGCGTCTTAACATAGGCGTATGCCCTCCGTGCTCCTTCAAAGCACGCAGACCTCTTCCAGATATCGACCCGTGGGACAGCCCCATGAAGGTGTAGCACGAGGCCGAAGAGGCTGCCCAGAAGGACGTCGGTAGGCCAGAGCGCAACACAGAGGTCATTCGATTGCATAGCAGCTGCGCCGCCGGAGACCCCGGGAACTGCCCCTGGAAGGCCTTCTCCACTTCATGACCCGCCAGTTGGTCGAAGTGTGCAATGGCGTCCGTCACGCTCTGCGGGAGATCTGCAAAGAATTCTGCGGAATGCCACAGCTGGGTGAGCTCGACGCACCCTTTGCTGCCAAACACACAGTGCAATAAGTAGTGCTTACCCGAGGTGATTTTCTCCAACTGCTGAAGCACCTCGCGGTCCGCCCGGGCGGCGGTCTTGAGGTCGGCACGGGCAAGCTTGATCTTGTCAAGCTCCTCCTTCATTTTCTGCCCTTCCACCTGAAGCTGGTCGTGTGCCTCAAACACGCCCTTCAGGGTCTTCTCGACCTCAGCCACTCGCGCCCGGTTCTTTTCCTCGGCCACCTTTTCGGCGGCTCGGGCCTCCACCGCCTTCAGGGCTGTAGCTTCACGCTGCTCCGACTCTTGCTGAACCCTTTTGAGCTCGGCCGTGAGCATCTCTAGCTCAGCTAGCGCTGTTGTCATTAAAACAGTTCAGCCTTAGCTTTTGATACAGAAAATATATCATGCCTTGTAAAAATATCACGCAAGCTTTGACTTGCTTACCTTGAGACTGCTCAAATCTCTGGTTCGCCAGGTCGAGGTCCTTCTGAGGCCTACTGAGCTTCCGGTTCATCTCTGCTATCTCCTCGAAGACGGAGCTTGGAACCAATTTTGAAACCAGTTAACAGAAATCCTTAATACAACGCCCGCAGTCAAAATAATTATCCAGGACGATTGCCTTAAGCAAGTGACCTGGGGGCTACATGACAAGCTCCTCTTCAATCATGCAACCCCAAGGCGGGTTTCTTGAAACCAACTTTGGGCTTGGGGGCTACTCACTCACTAAGCCATTTAGAAGGATGTAATGACATGTCTTCGAACAATTACATGAATCTTTAATAGCACCCAGGGATAGAAGCATACCTCGAAGCTCGTCACAAGGCTTTTGAAAGCCCAATGCAGGCCGGCCCCTGCGAACCGGAAATCCTGCAGCACCACGCCCATTAAAGCACGGTGCTCTTCCTTAATGGAGGAACCCTTAAGGGTATCCTCCATCTCCTCGGTCCACCCCGCGCCGGCCCATTTTGGGGCAGTTGGCGGGAGTGGAGGAATGACCTCGGACCCAAGTGCCGACTCACCGGCCCGAGTAGGCTCCACCTACGATGGCGTAGCTGAAGCATATATTGGTTGGGCCAGTGACTAGCCCAGCCCCTCCTTGACAATGCTACTTCTTGAGCTTGCATTGGTTTTTACCTTGAAGAGGAAAGGGTGATGCAGCAAAGCAGAGATAAGTATTTCCCTCAGTTTGAGAACCAAGGTATCAATCTAGTAGGAGGAACACACAAGTCACCAATGTTTGCACCTACACAAACAAACAAATACTTGCACCCAACGTGATAAAGGGGTTGTCAATCCCTTCACGATTACTTGCAAGGATGAGATCTGATAGAGATAGGTATAAAAGATAAATAAAAGTGCAAAATAAAATAAAATTAAATAAATTGCAGCAAGTTATTTTTAGGTTTTTGGTTTTGTAGATCTGAAAATAATATGATAAAAATAGACCCGGGGGCCATAGTTTTCACTAGAGGCTTCTCTCTTGAAAGAACGCATACGGTGGGTAAACAAATTACTGTTGAGCAATTGATAGAAAAGCGCAAAGTTATGATGATATCTAAAGCAATCATCATGAATATAGGCATCATGTCCGTGACAAGTAGACCGACTCCTGCCTACATCTACTACTATTACTCCACACATCAACCGCTATCCAGCATGCATCTAGTGTATAAAGTTAACAAGAACAAAGTAACGCGTTAAGCAAGATGACATGATGTAGAGGGATAGATCCAATCAATATGAATAAAACCCACCTTTTTATCCTTAATGGCAACAATATAAATACGTGTCATGTCCCCTTCTGTCACTGGGTATGAGCACCGAAGATTGAACCCATTACAAAGTAGCTCTCCCATGGCAAGAAAAATCAATCTAGTTGGCCAAACCAAATCAATAGATCGAAGAGAAATACAAAGCTATCTTAATCATGCATAAAAAAGTTCAGAGAAGACCCAATTAATATTCATAGATAATATGATCATTGATGACCCACAAGTATAGGGGATCTATCGTAGTCCTTTCGATAAGTAAGAGTGTCGAACCCAACGAGGAGCACAAGGAAATGACAAGCGGTTTTCAGCAAGGTATTCTCAGCAAGCACTGAAGTTATCGGTAACAGATAATTTTGTGATAAGATAATTCGTAACAGGTAACAAGTAACATGTGTACCAAAGGTGCAGCAAGGTGGCCCAATCCTTTTTGTAGCAAAGGACAAGCCTGGACAAACTCTTATATAAAGCAAGCGCTCCCGAGGACACATGGGAATTATCGTCAAGTTAGTTTTCATCATGCTCATATGATTCGCGTTCATTACTTTGATAATTTGATATGTGGGTGGACCGGTGCTAGGGTTTAAGCTTCTGTCACTATAGCAACCCATCATCTACTTATTACTTCCCAATGCCTTCCCCTAGGCCCAAATCATAGTGAAGTGTCATGTAGTCGACGTTCACATAACACAACTAGAGGAAAGACAACATACATCTCATCAAAATATCGAACGAATACCAAATTCACATGATTACTTATAACAAGACTTCTCCCATGTCCTCAGGAACAAACGTAACTACTCACAAAGCATATTCATGTTCAAGATCAGAGGGGTATTTAATATCATTAAGGATCTGAACATATGATCTTCCACCAAATAAACCAACTAGCATCAACTACGAGGAGTAATCCACACTACTAGCAACCCACAGGTACCAATCCGAGGTTTTGGGACAAAGATTGAATACAAGAGATGAACTAGGGTTTGGAGAGGAGATGGTACTAATGAAGATGTTTATGGAGATTGACCCCCTCTTGATGAGAGGATCGTTGGTGATGACGACGGCTTCGATTTCCCCCTCCCGGAGGGAAGTTTCCCCGGCAGAACAGCTCCGCCAGAGCCCTAGATTGGTTCTGCCCAGGTTCCGCCTCGAGACGGCGACATTTCGTCCCGAAAGCTTCCTTATGATTTTTTCCAGGTAAAAACCCTCCATATAGCAGAAGATGGACACCGGAGACCTGCTAGGGGGCCCACAAGCCCCAGGGGCGTGCCCAGGGGGGTAGGGCGCGCCCCCCAGGCTTGTGGCCACCTGGTGGGTCCCCTCTGGTATTTTCTTCACCCAATAATTCTTATATATTCCAGAATAATTCTTCATAAATTTTCAGGACTTTTGGAGTTGTGCAGAATAGGTCTCTCAGATTTACTCCTTTCCGGTCCAGAAATCCAGCTGCCGGCATTCTCCCTCTTTGTGTAAACCTTGTAAAGTAAGAGAGAAAAGGCATAAGTATTGTACCAAAATATGTAATAACAACCCATAATGCTACAAATATCAACATAAAAGCATGATGCAAAATGGACGTATCAACTCCCCCAAACTTAGACCTCGCTTGTCCTCAAGCGGAAACCGAAATCGATAATCATGTCCACATGTTTAGAGATAGAGGTGTCGATAAAATAAAATACGGACATGAAGGCATCATGATCATCTTTAGAACAACAACATAATGTCATATAACTTCTTATGCCAAAGTAACAATTCATTCACAAGGTAAAGTATGAATCAAAAACTTCATTAAAAACCAACAAACTATGATCTCGGTCATTGAAGCAATTGAAATTTATCATAACATTAGAAAGAGTCAATGTAAGAGCTTTCATATACCAAGTTTCACATACTCAACCATCTTCTAATCTTTCATAATTGCTAACTGTAACATCCCCAGGATCACACTACAGTAAACCATTATGATCAGTGCCAAGTCATCCTGATATACAAAGTCTAATCATATTGGATTAATATCTTATTTCAATTTCCCTCTCTGAATTCTATTCAAATTCAAAGTGAAATTTCAAGTTGCACCAAAGTTGTTGGAAAAATGTTCATCATCTAGCAAATATTCCAAAACAAATGTTGTTAAGGAAAACAACATCACCATCAACTTATATTTGGGTTAGTGCATTTAAAATAGTGCAAAAACAGCACTTTAAATGCCATTTCATTTTTTTAAATCCAAATGGAGTCCAAATTTGCCCAAAACTTTTTGTGGCAGCGCATAGAAATGCCCTGCATTTAATGGGCCAGGTCCCACATTTCTTCCCTAAGTCAATAGGTGGCTCAAATAATCTTTTTCCACTTCTGTTTTGATTAAATGGAAAAGGGCAGAAAATAAAGAAAGGGCAGAGGCTTACCTGGCCACTGGGCCACGGCAACATTAGCCAGCCTAGCCCACCAGGAGGTCATCGTCCTCCTTCGTGCGCTG
This sequence comes from Thinopyrum elongatum, assembly GCA_011799875.1. Taxonomy (NCBI): domain Eukaryota; kingdom Viridiplantae; phylum Streptophyta; class Magnoliopsida; order Poales; family Poaceae; genus Thinopyrum; species Thinopyrum elongatum. Next base: position 608,246,399 of record CM022303.1, on the reverse strand, counting down.
TCGCGCGCGCTCGCTGACACAGCGACACCCGTCGCGCTGTCATGCATCCGACGGCTCTCCGGCTCCGTTAAGACCTCCCCTGGTCGCGTCCCTCTCCCCTAGCGAGCCCTAGCCCCCACTCCTCCCCGTTCCCCTCCTCTCTCTTGATCCGGCACATCCCGAGCGCAGTCGCTGTCGTCGCCGCATCGATCCCGCGGCCATCGGCCACCGCACGCCTCGCCGCCACGTCGTAGAGGATCGCCGTCGTCCGCTGCGTCTTCTGACGCCAGCAGTTGGAGCCGGGAGCCACTGCTCCGAGCCCGGTGACATCTTCTTCTTCCTCGGGCGCCGTCGTCTTCGTCATCGATTTCGGCCGCCCCGAGCCTCCCCGAGCCCGCTTTGCACATCTACAGGAGCGCTGTGAGCTCCTCTCCCTCTCCCCTCACTCCCCTGCTCCTTTCCGCGATCGTAGCCGCCTCTGTCGTCGCCGTCCGAACGCGGCTCCGCCGCGTAGCTCGCCGCCGTCGAGGTAGTCGACGTCGTGGCCGTCCGAGCCTGTAGACGTGCTCAGCGCTTCCGCGCGAGCCCAACGCCGCCCCTGGGGCTCCTTGCCGTGCCCCGTAGCGTCGTTTCCATCCGCGCCCGAACTCCGGCGTCCGCCTCGCCGCTCACCGCCATCACCACCGTCCACCTCCAGCCTCGCAATCACCCCAGCTAGACACAACACTTCACGTGCAGTCGAACGCACCCGTCCGCGATCGATTTGGTGGCCTGTGGGCGTTTTTCGCCGGCCACCCGAGGCCCTCCGCCGCAGAAATGGTCTCCGGCGCCACCTGCTGACCTGGCCGCCACGTGGACCCGCCTGAGTCGCTGACCGATGGGCCCCACTGCTTTGTTGACCGCGTTGACCACGGTCAACGCGGGTTACTGTTCACCATGGCCCACTGACGTGTGGGTCCCGTGCCTAATTAACCCCATTTAAATTTAAATTGAAATTAATTAGTTTAACCTGAGACTGATAGTGCGGGCCCGCCAGTTAATTAGGATAATTAGATTAATTAAACCCTGTTTAGCTAGTTCAGTCACTGACCAGTGGGACCCACTGGTCAGGTTTGACTCTGGTCAGTCGTCCTGTTGACCGCTGACGTCACCTAATCATCATGCTGACATCACCTTTCACTATTCTGGATAATTCGATTTAGTTAATTAAAATAATTCCAGAAATAATTTAAAACTTCAGAAAATCATAGAAAATTAACCGTAGCTCGGATCGAAAAGCTTTATACATGAAAGTTGATCAGAAAAACGAGACGAATCCGGATATGCTAAGCACATGCCTGTCAGGTGCCTCTAACTACCTGAACATGGAACCTTCCCCTCAGGTTCAGTATACCGAGATCGAGCTAAACGTCGGGAAAATATCCCGCTTCGTCTGCGACGTGTAGCACTGCGTTAGGTCACCCCTAACACCGCTTATTGCCATGTCATGCTTTGTGATTGCTTTTATTGCCGTGTATTTATCTGTTTCCTCCCCCACTTCTCTCTCGGTAGATCCTGGTACCGACGTAGTCTCTGAGGCCGACGCAGCTCTGGAGTACGACTACGCCGTTGACGACCCTGCCTTTGCCGCCAAGCAACCAGGCAAGCACCCCCCCTTTGAGCATGCCTATATCGCCTATTTCTCTTCTCTCTTGTGCTTGCATTAGAATTACTGCTGCTATTGCTTTACCTATTCTGATGCATCGCCTGATTTTGTAACCTGCTTTTGATAATTACCTGCTTATCCTAAACTGTTTAGTATAGGCTGGTTAGAGCCCCCAGTGACCCCACTTGTCCCGATTGCCCCGCTGGATTATCAGAAGACTCGACAACCAGGCCCCAGCACCGCACATCACATTCCTTTATCTGTACGACACTGCAGCGTTACTATCGAGTGCCAAGGGTGATACCTCGTCAGCACTTTCGATGTTAACTCTGTGGAGTAGTTACTCGGTCATGGTCATCGAGGGTGATTCCTCCTTCACCACTCCCGATAACGACGCTGTCGTGTAACACCTCTAGTGTGAACCTCGAGGGTGATTCCTTCTAAGTTCACCTTGACGGATACATTGAGTATGAATCCAACGAGGGTGATACCTCGGATTCCCTGATGTTATGGACACACGGATACTTGGACTTTACAACTGTTACTTGGAAAGGCGGGTCGACCCTGAGGGGTACCCGCGAGTGATGTGGAGACGGGTTGGCCTGGACGGTACCCGAGAGATAAATACGAGGCGTGGCCGGGCATTCTTAGCCCTTGCCGCAAGTCCTCGAGACGGGGCGACGGGGTCACATCGATCGTGAGTCTCTGCTCGTTACCGCACTATCAATAAACTAACGATTTGGATATGTGATCTAAGTGGGCCTCTGGCCTGATAGCACTAACCATCATGCGGGAATAGTTATGGGCACTCTGCATCGTATGCATCAGCCGAAAGCTCTGTCAGACGTCCAGTTCAGCATGGCGGCCGGGTCGGATCGTGCCGATGGCGCTGGTATCCACCCTGCACGCAACGACCCGGAGTGCATAGGGCGATGGCCCAAGACCCCTGAGCGCTTAGGATGTAGACCGGCGGGGACCTCTCTGCTGAGCTCTAGGTAGGGCTGCGGTGTGTCGTTTGGATGAGGCCTGGCATGACCCAGAAAAGTGTGTCCGGCCGGAGTCAAGCGAGCATGGTGGGTAAGTTGGTGCACCCCTGCAGGGAAGAACTAATCTATGCATAGCCGGATCCTCGGTAACGGACGCTCGGAGTTGTATCCCGATCGATACAACTAGAACTGGATACTTGTGATGAGAAATGGATAGTAGGGCTCTGGGATTGCTTTCTCGCAGGAAGTCGAGAAAGGGATCTCTGGGCGAGGTTGATTTCTGTATGGCTCTGGGATTGCTTTCTTGCAGTGAGTCGAGAAAGGGATCTCTGGGCGAGGTTGATGATTGTATGGCTCTGGGATTGCTTTCTCGCAGGGAGTCGAGGAAGGTTCTCTTGGTGAGGTTGATAACATTACTACTACTTTATACTGTGCTATCTACACTCTTCTAATGCTGCAAGACCGCTGAAGATTCTTGAAGATGCTGAAGATGCTAGTCTTTGATAGGACTAGGCCTTCTCTCTATTCTGGCATTTCTGCAGCCCAGTCCACATATACAGCCCTTCTTTGATAATGTTGCATATGTAGTGTAGATCCTTGCTTGCTGAGTACTTCGGATGAGTACTCACGGTTGCTTTGCTTTCTTTTTCTCCCCATATCCTTTTGGTGCAACCAGACGACGGAACCCCGGAGCCAGCTGCCCCCGCCGACGGCTACTACTACTACTACTACCCTCCTGGCGAGTACTACTACGAGTTGGCTGACGACCAGGAGTAGGTTCGGAGGGTCCCAGGCAGGAGGCCTGCGCCTTTTCGATCGTAGCTTTTGTTTTGCCCCGCTGTCTTAAAGGCTTATCTGTGTTTTCTTTTATATCTGTACTCAGATATCTGATGCTTCCGCTGACGCTTGTATGCGAGCATATGTATTCGAGCCCTCGAGGCCCCTGGCTTGTAATATAAAGCTTGTATGACTTTATTTATGTTTTTAGAGTTGTGTTGTGAAATCTTCAAGTGAGTCCTAGGCTTGATCGTGTGCATTTGCGTGTGTGGTTAGTGCACGATTAAGCCGGGGCGTCACACTAACACTCACGCGATACTTATGAGATCAAAGCTTCAATCGGACAGAGAAAGATAGGGGCTTATAGCTTTGCCTCCCAACCTTTTACCTCAAGGGTAGTGTCAACAATAATAGTTTATGCACACCTACATCCGAGTGGATATATATATCTGGATCTTCCCCAACATATAGTGCTTGCTGAAAAAGAAAAAGTATAAAAAGAAGAGGTGATGATCACCATGACTCTTGTATAAGGGTAGGAAATAAAATAAAAGATAGGCCCTTCGCAGAGGGAAGCAGAGGTTGTCATGCGCTTTTATGGTTGGATGCACAAAATCTTAATGCAAAAGAATGCCACTTTATATTGCCCCTTGTGATAAAGAACTTTATTATGCAGTCCGTCGCTTTTATTTCTTCCATATCACAAGTTCGTATAAAGATTATTTTCTTCACACTAATAGATCATGCATATTTAAAGAGCAATTTTTATTGCTTGCATCGACGACAACTTACTTAAAGGATCTTACTCAATCCATAGGTAGGTATGGTGGACTCTCATGGCAAAACTGGGTTAAGGGATTTTGGATGCACAAGTAGTATCTCTACTTGGTGCAAAATTTTTGGCTAGCATAGAATGAGAAGCAAGCTCAACATGTTGGAGCATCCATGACAATATAACTTCTATTCGGATATAAGAAAACATAACCCATTATGTCGTCTTCCTTGTCCAACATCAACCTTTTAGCATATAATATTTTAATGAGTGATCACAATCACAAAAGACGTCCAAGATAATGTATTTATATGTGAGACCTCTCTTTCTTTATTACTTCCTATTAATTGCAACAATGACCAAAACTATGTTTGTCAACTCCCAACAAGTTTCATGCGACATACTTCTTATATGTGAAGTCGTCACTTCCCATGAGATCATTATATAGTCTTTTTATTTCCTTTATTATTCTTTTCTCTTTTTCTCAAGATCATAGCAAGAAAGCAAAGCCCTCAACAGAAAACTAATCTTTATTATATAACTCTCGGACTCGATTACATAGAGGGAACACAAAGCAAAACTCAAAGCTAGATCATACTAAAAACTTTTATTCTACTAGGTAATGATAAAACCAAAAGGATCGAACTAAGAAAAACGATAAAGGTAAAGATATGATGGTGATACGATACTGGGGCACCTCCCCCAAGCTTGGCGAAAGCCAAGGGGAGTCCCATACCCATGTACTTAAGTCTCTTTCTTCGGGGGTGGTGATGATGGAGTTGATGATGTTGTGGGCTTGTCAGCCATCTTCCAGGGCATAGGTTCGCCATCATAGAAAGATGAACGAGTCTCCAGAACCCTCAAATCTGCAGCCAAACTCATCCTCTTAAATATATATTCATACGCACAGTTCTGGTTTTGCAGGTCATAGATCTGGGCATGGAGATGCTCGTTCTTCTCATGAATCTTGAAGATGGCCTTCCCAATCTCACTAGCATCCAGCTTGTGGTCACGGGTAAAATCCGTAATCATGGAGTGATTGACGTTGAGTCCGCGCTCCACCATCCCCTTGCACTTGAACACCTCTTGCTCCACCGCTTCGAGCCTGGACTCCACGCTTCCGGTCTTCCTCGGCCCTTGAACTTCAGGGATGTGAAGCACCCCCTCATGCATCTCGATGGTTTGAGGGTGTTGCAGCACCTCCGCAAGGTAAGGGTTGATGACCTTCTCGAAAAACTTGTCCTTGGGGGCACTTGGGGACGTCATGGCGATCTAGATCTGTCAGGAAAAACAGCTCGAAACAAGAACAGAGGATATTGCCGTGGTACGGTGGTCAAAACCTTCGGGAGATTATATAATGAATTTTTACCAACCAAAAGGAGTGTACTACAAGAAAACGGAGTACGAAGGGCACACGAGGTGGCCACAAGCCTAGGAGGCGCGCCCAAGGGGGTAGGGCGCGCCCCCAAGGCTTGTCCCCTCCTCGTGCACTTTTCAGACTACTTTTTATTTTCCTAATTTTTTAAATATTCCAAAACGGAGTAATATTGCTTCTAGAAAAGTTTTGGAGTCGGTTTGCTTACCGTACCACATACCTATTCCTTTTCGCAGTCTGGAACGTTTTGGAAAGTTTCCCTTATGTACTCCTCCGGCATTATGGTATTAATAATATTGGTTTCAACATTTATGGGAGTACCTGAGATATAATGTTTGATTCTTTGCCTGGTTACCACCTTCGGGTAATTGCCTTTAGCGTTGTTGATCTTGATGGCACCGGAACGATAAACTTCCTCGACAATGTATGGTCCTTCGCATTTAGAGAGAAGCTTTCCTGCAAAAAATCTTAAATGAGAATTGTATAGCAAGACATAGTCACCTACATTGAATTCACGCTTTTGTATCCTTTTATCATGCCATCTCTTAACTTTTTCTTTAAATAATTTGGCATTCTCATAGGCTTCGGTTCTCCATTCATCAAGTGAGCTAATGTCAAATAACCTCTTCTCACCGGCAAGTTTGAAATCATAGTTGAGCCCTTTAATTGCCCAATAAGCTTTATGTTCTAATTCAAGAGGTAAGCGACAAGCTTTTCCATAAACCATTTTATATGGAGACATACCCATGGGATTCTTATAAGCAGTTCTGTAAGCCCATAATGCATCAACAAGTTTCTTAGACCAATTCTTCCTAGATCTATTAACAGTCTGTTGCAAGATCAATTTTATTTCACTATTACTTAATTCTACCTGACCACTAGACAGAGGACGATAAGGAGATGCAATTCTATGGTTACTTAGCAAGCAATTTACGGAAAGCGCCATGAATAAAGTGTGAACCACCATCAGTCATTAAATATCTAGGGACTCCAAGCCTCGAGAAAATAACTTCTTTAAGCATTTTAATGGAAGTGTTATGATCAGCACTACTAGTTGGAATAGCTTCTACCCACTTAGTAACATAATCAACAGCAACCAAAATATGTGTATACCCATTAGAGGAAGGAAAAGGTCCCATATAATCAAATCCACAAACATCAAATGGTACAATAACAAGTGAATAATTCATAGTCATTTGCTGACGTCTACTAATATTACCAATTCTTTGACATTCATCACAAGGCAAGACAAACTTACGAGCATCCTTGAAAAGAGTAGGCCAATAAAAACCAGATTGTAGTACCTTGTGTGTAGTTCTATCACCAGCATGGTGTCCTCCGTAGGCCTCGGAGTGACACTTCTGTAAGATCTATTCCTGTTCATGCTCAGGTACACAACGTCTAATAACACCATCTACTCCTTCTTTATAAAGGTGTGGGTCATCCCAGAAGTAATGTCTCAAATCATAAAAAAACTTTTTCTTTTGTTGGTATGTAAAACTAGGTGGTATAAATTTAGCAACAATATAATTAGCATAGTCTGCATACCATGGTCTACTACGAGAAGCATTTATGATAGCTAATTGTTCATCAGGAAAGCTATCATCAATAGGAAGTGGGTCATCAAGAACATTTTCTAACCTAGACAAGTTGTCTGCTACGGGGTTCTCAGCTCCCTTTCTATCAATAATATGTAAATCAAATTCTTGTAACAAGAGAACCCACCTAATGAGTCTAGGTTTAGCATATTTCTTTTCCATAAGGTATTTAATAGCAGCATGATCAATGTGAATAGTGTGACACCCCCGGCTTAATCGTGCACTAACCATACACGCAAATGCTCACGATCAAGCCGAATGACTCGATTGAAGATATCACAACACAACTCTAGACACAAATTAAAATAATACAAGCTTTATATTACAAGCCAGGGGCCTCGAGGGCTTGAATACATAAGCTCGCTTACAAGCGTTAGCGGAAGCATCAGATATCTGAGTACAGATATAAAAGAAAGACAGATAGGCCTTCAAAAGGCAGGGCAAAAGAAAACACTACGATCGAAAAGGCGCAGGCCTCCTGCCTGGGACCCTCCGAACCTACTCCTGGTCGTCAGACAACTCGTAGTAGTAACCACCCTCGGGGTAGTAGTAGTAGTAGCCGTCGACAGGGGCAGCTGTCTCCGGGGCTCCATCGTCTAGATGCATCATTCGGGTATGGGGAAAAAGAGGAAGCAAAGCAACCGTGAGTACTCATCCGAAGTACTCAGCAAGCAAGGATCTACACTACATATGCAACATTATCAAAGAAAGGCTTTATATGTGGACTGGGCTGCAGAAATGCCAGAATAGAGAGAAGGCCTAGTCCTATTGAAGACTAGCATCTTCCAGCATCTTCGAGCATCTTGCATCATTTAGAAGAGTATAGAAAATCATAATATAAAGTAATAGTAGTGTTATCAACCTCACCCAGAGATCCTTCCTCGACTCCCTGCGAGAAAGCAATCCCAGAGCCATAGTATCCATTTCTCATCACAAGTATCCAGTTCTAGGTGTATCGATCGGGATACAACTCCGAGCGTCCGTTACCGAGGATCCGGCTATGCATAGATTAGTTCTTCCCTGCAGGGGTGCACCAACTTACCCACCACGCTCGATTAACTCCGGCCGGACACACTTTTCTGGGTCATGCCCGGCATCGGCCAAACGATACGCCGCAACCCGACCTAGGCCAAATAGAGAGGTCAGCACGCCGGACTAAACCTATGCGCCCAGGGGTCTTGGGCCTTCACCCCGGGAACTCCTGCACATTGCGTACACGGCCGGTGAGCAGACCTAGCAACCCACACTATCAAGGCGGTTGCGTTACGCGGTCCAACCCGGCGCGCGCCGCTCAGTCGCTGACGTCCATTAAGCTTCGGCTGATGCATACGACGTAGAGTGCCATAACTGTTCCCACGTGATGGTTAGTGCTATCGGGCCAGAGGCCCACTCGGATCAAATTTCCAAATCGTTAGTGTATTGGGGGTGTGCGGTAACGAGCAGAGACTCATGATCGATGTGACCCCATCGCTCCGTCTCGAGGACTTGAGGCAAGGGCTAAGAATGCCTGGCCACGCCTCGTAATTATCTCTCAGGGTACCGTCCAGGTCAACCCGACTTCCCATCACTCGCGGGTATCCCTCAGGGCCGACCGATGTCATCATGGTTCTGTGTTAAGTCAAAGTAACCGTGTGTCCAAACACCGGGGGGAAACCTAAGGAATCACCCTCGATGGATTCCACCTAATGTAGTCGTCAAGGTGAACTTAGGAGGAATCACCCTCGATGGGTTCACACTTGAGGTGTTGCATGACAGCGTCATTATCGGGAGTGGTGAAGGAGGAATCACCCTCGATGACCACGACCGAGTAACTTCTCCACAGAGTTAACATCCGAAGTGCTTACAAGTTATCACCCTCGGCACTCGATAGTAACGCTGCAGTGTCGTACAGATAAAGGGGATGTGATGTGCGGTGCCGGGCCTGGTTGACGAGTCTTTCGATCATCCAGCGGGGGCAACTGGGACAAGTGGGGTCACTGGGGTTTACTAACCAACCTATTCTAAGCAGTTTAGGATAAGCAGGTAATTATCAATAGCAGGTTACAAAATCAAGCTATGCATCAGAAATAGGATAAACGGTAGCAGCATCAATTTCTAATGCAAGCATAAGAGAGAAAGAATAGGCGATATCGGCATGTTCAAAGGGGGGGGTGCTTGCCTGGAAGCTCTGTGGCAAGAGAAAGGTCATCAGTGGTGTCGTTGGTCTCCGGAGCTGCGTCAGTCTCAGGGACTACGTCGGTGTCGGGGTCTACCGAGAGAGAAGAGGGGGAGGAAACAGATAAATACACAGCAAACAGATGTAAAACAGAGCATGACATGCTAATGTGCAGTGCAGGGTTGCCTAAAGACATGTCTAAATCATTTTAGTTTTTTTAGGATTTAAGTTGGATTTATTAACCGGTGTATATGCACTATTCATCTACCAGAAAGAGGCTAGAAGTTGCGGGTTCACCTCTGTAGAGGGTCCCGACATGGAAACAGTCAGCACGGTTGGATTCGTCTCGTCGTTCTGAGCAACTTTCATGTATAAATCATTTTCATCGGAGCTACGGTTTAACTTCTATTAATTTTCAAAGTTTTTATTATTTTCTGGAATTAATTCAATTTCGAAATTAAAAGGAATTTGCTAAGTGCACACAGAATGGTGTACACAGCAGAGAGCTGAGAGGCTGACAGTGGGGCCCAGTCAACACCCAGTCAGCAGTCAACTGGCTGACCACTGACTGGTCAAACCGACTGGTGGGGCCCACCTGTCATACTCAGTGGCTTAATTGTATTAGCTACCAGTGTTAATTAGTGTGGTGGGGCCCTACTGTCAGTGTCTAACTAATCTAACAGAGTTGATTAATTAGCCGAAAACATTATTTAATCTAACAGGGCCCACATGTCAGCGGTAGGTGGTGAACACTACGCGCGTTGACCACGGTCAATGCGGTCAACGGAGGGCTCGGGGCCCACAGTCAGGGTCACAGGGCGGGCCCCACCACTTGCCACGTCGGAGGGGTCGCCGGAAACGCGCCGGCGAGCGCTTTGCGGCGGCTGTCTCACCGTAGAGGCTCAGGATTGCGCTACGGGCCTCCAAAGCGAGTGCCGTAACTTGCGTTTGAACGGCCGCGAGGTGCCGCGTCTAACGGAGGCGGTTGCGAGGGCTGGGGTGGACGGTGCTCGCCAGCGTTGAGCTCGCGGCGCCTGCCGGAGTTCGGGCTCCAAGCAAAACACGTAGGGGGCTCGGGTTTGACAAGCGGATGGGTCAGGCGGCTTTGCGAAGAAGCATTGAGCACACCCATGTGTTCAGCTGGCCCTGAGACGACGTGTAACGACGGCGGCGAAGGAGCGTGCGGCGGCGGCGTTCGGTGGTTCGACTAACACAGCGATCTGTTGCGCGTGCGAGCGATTTGAGTGGCCAGGCCACACTACGGGAGTGCCCCGAGCACGGTGGTGTGCTTGGACGGCCACGACAGCGACGGGAAAAGCAATGGCGAGCACGGCAGCGGATCGGAATTTCGGCAACGGCGCTGCTGCGCGTACGGCCAGCTACGGGCGTGCAAAGGACATGCGAACGGGGAGGAGGAAGTGGCAGCTCATCGTGCGGCCCACGAAAGGCCTGCAGGGGCTTAGTAGCTGCGGATGTGACGGGGACGACGGCGAATGGGGGCGGGTCCCGAGGTAGAAGACGATAGCCTCGCCGTCAATGCTCGGACGCTAGGCTCGAACTAAAGGTTGAGGTGGACGAGGCAGACGGCGGAGGCCTCGTGGACGTGACAGGAGGGCGCGGGAGTGCCAGTCGCTACGGTGGTGCACGTCGGCGATCACCGGAGCAGTCGGTTGAAAGGGGATCTAAGGAGGGGAAGCGGACGAGCGCGCGGGGAAGAGGGAGGAGAGGGAGGCGAATGGAGGAGGCGTCCAGGGGGAACGGCTCGGGGGCGAGCTTATCCCCTCGCCCCACCTGCTCTCATCGCGGTGGCCGCTATGGCTGGTGGAGACGCGGTCGTCCATGGAGACAACGACACGGAGGGGGAAGTAGGTGAAGGGGGCCCTGCTGGGCTGCCTGGGCCGGCTTGGTCTAGAGCCAGGTAAGTGCTCGCCTTTTCTTTTTCTTCTGTTTTTCTTTCTATTTAATAGACAGAGAGAGAAAAGGGAAAAGATGGGTTACCAAATCAAATTGGAAAAATGTGTGACTTGGCCCATTAAATACTTTGCATTTTTAGGCACTGCCACAAAATGTTTGGGAGTGATTAGAATTCATTTGAATTTTCCACAAGTGAAATAGCATTTAAATATGTTGGAATGGTGCTGAATTAATTGATACTGTTCATCTTTGCATAAGAGTGATGTTGTTTTCCTTAACAAATAAATGTTATGGAATTTCTGCTAGGTGATGAACATTTTTCCAATAACTTTTATGCAAATTGAAATTTCACTTTGAATTTGAATTGGATTCAGAGAAGGAATTTGAAATGAGATATTAATCCAATATGATTAAGCTTTGTAAATCAAGATGACTTGGCACTGATCATAAGGGATTACTATAGTGTGATGCTGGGGATGTTACAAATCTCCTCCACTACAAGAAACCTCGTCCCGAGATTTAAGTGGGGAAGTAAAAGTAGCTTCAGAAGAACGAACCCTTATAGGGTTAATTATCTGGTGAACAATTCGGGGAATGTGGCAGAATTATCTCTCGAGTTGAAACTTAAGAAAACATCGAGAGCAAAGTATGAAGGTACAATAAGAAGTTTCAAGTGAATGGACAAACGATAGATACCTGAACAGAGTGTGAGAAAGGGGTTCAGAGCATCGAGAATAGATCATCTCTCGGAGGGTGACTCGTGATAACTCACAAAGCCAGGAGCATATGATACTTCAGAATCAAGGATAAACAGGAGAGTCAGGTTCCGATCTTGTGGAACTGTGAGAGGGGTGTCGATCAAAAGTAGGGAGAATGGTGACATCTTACCGGTCACGACAACAATTAAGCAGTGTAATAGATACTTATCAGTAGCCAATTAAGACATACCGATCCATACACAGAGTCAGGTACATGCGAACAGCATAATGGCGCAAATTCAAAAGCTAGATATGCTAGGCGGCACGCAGGCACACGGTAAGGAAGTACACAACGAGACATAGCAAAGGCTACATCAACGTCAGAGAAAACTGCTGGAGCAAGGAATCTGCAAGTGACAACACAGGGTGCCCTCGATAAATGGATCTTGCAAGCAGAACCTGGCCCACAATATTGAAGAAAGGGGGGGGGTACTTTCAGAACTCTGGGTGGATGTGATCACGTGATCCTAGAGTTAGAAAAATCATTTAACCCGAATAGAAGAGAGATCAGAGTCCTAGAGTAAAGACGAGGAATAAAAGATCCTAATACCACCCAATGGCGACGTGGGCCCGTAAGCCACACAACCATGTTAGTAAAACAGTTTTGGACGACTAGACTGAACTTCGGCCAAGGAGTTGGAAAGGGGGATTCCTACAGGCAGTCGGCTCTGATACCAACCTGTGATGCCCCGGCTTACTCATGCACTAACCATGCACGCAAATGCACACGATCAAGCCGAAGGACTCACTTCAAGATATCACAACACAACTCTAGACGCAAATTAAAATAATACAAGCTTTATATTACAAGCCAGAGGCCTCGAGGGCTCGAATACATAAGCTCGCTTACAAGCGTCAGCGGAAGCATCAGATATCTGAGTACAGATATAAAAGAAAGATAGATAGGTCTTTAAAAGGCGGGGCAAAAGAAAACACTACGATCGAAAAGGCGCAGGCCTCCTACCTGGGACCCTCCGAACCTACTCCTGATCATCAGACAACTCGTAGTAGTAACCACCCTCGGGGTAGTAGTAGTAGCCGTTGACAGGGGCAGCTGTCTCCGGGGCTCCGTCATCTGGATGTATCATTCGGGTATGGGGAAAAAGAGGAAGCAAAGCAACTGTGAGTACTCATTCGAAGTACTCAGCAAGCAAGGATCTACACTACATATGCAACATTATCAAAGAAAGACTGTATATGTGGACTGGGCTGCAGAAATGCCAGAATAGAGAGAAGTCCTAGTCCTATCGAAGACTAGCATCTTCAGCATCTTCGAGCATCTTGCAGCATTTAGAATAGTACAAAAAATCATAATATAAAGTAATAGTAGTGTTATCAACCTCACCCAGAGATCCTTCCTCGACTCCCTGCGAGAAAGCAATCCCAGAGCCATACTATCCATTTCTCATCACAAGTATCCAGTTCTAGTTGTATCGATCGGGATACAACTCCGAGCGTCCGTTACCGAGGATCCGGCTATGCATAGATTAGTTCTTCCCTGCAGGGGTGCACCAACTTACCCACCACGCTCGATTAACTCCGGTCGGAAACACTTTTCTGGGTCATGCCCGGCCTCGGCCAAACAATTCACCGCAACCCGACCTAGGCCTAATAGAGAGGTCAGCACGCCGGACTAAACCTATGCACCCAGGGGTCTTGGGCCTTCGCCCCGGGAACTCCTGCACGTTGTGTACGCGACTGATGAGCAGACCTAGCAACCCACACTATCAAGGCGGTTGCGTTACGCGGTCCAACCCGGCGCGCGCCGCTTAGTCGGTGACGTCCATTAAGCTTCAGCTGATGCATACGACGCAGAGTGCCCATAACTGTTCGCACGTGATGGTTAGTGCTATCGGGCCAGAGGCCCACTCGGATCAAATATCCAAATCGTTAGTGTATTAGGGGTGTGCGGTAACGAGCAGAGGCTCACGATCGATGTGACCCCGTCGCCCCGTCTCAAGGACTTGCGGCAAGGGCTAAGAATGCCCAGCCATGCCTCGTAATTATCTCTTGGGTACCGTCCAGGTCAACCCGACTTCCCATCACTCGCGGGTACCCCTCAGGGCCGACCAATGTCATCATGGTTCTGTGTTAAGTCAAAGTAAGCATGTGTCCAAACACCAGGGGGAAACCTAACGAATCACCCTCGATGGATTCCACCTAATGTAGTCATCAAGGTGAACTTAGGAGGAATCACCCTCGATGGGTTCACACTTGAGGTGTTGCACGACAGCGTCGTTATCGGGAGTGGTGAAGGAGGAATCACCCTCAATGACCACGACCGAGTAACTTCTCCACAGAGTTAACATCCGAAGTGCTTACGAGGTATCACCCTCGGCACTCGATAGTAACACTGCAGTGTCGTACAGATAAAGGGGATGTGATGTGCGGTGCCGGGCCTGGTTGACGGGTCTTCCGATCATCCAGCGGGGGCAACTGGGACAAGTGGGGTCACTGGGGTTTACTAACCAACCTATTCTAAGCAGTTTAGGATAAGCAGGTAATTATCAATAGCAGGTTACAAAATCAGGCTATGCATCAGAAATAGGATAAACGGTAGCAGCAGCAATTTCTAATGCAAGCATAAGAGAGAAAGAATAGGCGATATCGGCATGTTCAAAGGGGAGGTGCTTGCCTGGAAGCTCTGCGGCAAGAGAAAGGTCGTCAGTGGTGTCGTCGATCTCCAGAGCTGCGTCGGTCTCAGGGACTACGTTGGTGTCGGGGTCTACCGAGAGAGAAGAGGGGGAGGAAACAGATAAATACACAGCAAACAGATGTAACACAGAGCATGACATGCTAACGTGCAGTGCAGGGTTGCCTAAAGACATGTCTAAATCATTTTAATTATTTTAGGATTTAAGTTGGATTTATTAACCGGTGTATATGCACTATTCTTCTACCGGAAACAGGCTAAAAGTTGTGGGTTCACCTTCGTAGAGGGTCCCGACACGGAAACAGTCAGCACGGTTGGATTCGCCTCGTCGTTCTAAGCAACTTTCATTTATAAATCATTTTCATCAGAGCTACGGTTTAATTTCTATTAATTTTCAAAGTTTTAATTATTTTCTAGAATTAATTCAATTTCAAAATTAAAAGGAATTTGCTAAGTGCACACAGAATGGTGTACATAGCAGAGAGCTGAGAGGCTGACAGTGGGGCCCAGTCAACACCCAGTCAGCAGTCAACTAGCTGACCACTGACTGGTCACACCGACTGGTGGGGCTCACCTATCATACTCAGTGGCTTAATTGTATTAGCTACCAGTGTTAATTAGTTAGGTGGGGCCCGACTGTCAGTGTCTAACTAATCTAACAGAGTTGAATAATTAGTCAAAAACATTATTTAATCTAACAGGGCCCACATGTCAGTGGCAGGTGGTGAACAGTGCGCGCGTTGACCACGGTCAATGCGGTCAACGGAGGGGTCGGGGCCCACAATCAGGGTCACAGGGCGGGCCCCACCACTTGCCACGCCGGAGGGGTCGCCAGAAACGCGCCGGCGAGCGCTCCGCGGCGGCTGTCGCGCCGGAGAGGCTCGGGATTGCGCTACGGGCATCCAAAGCGAGTGCCGTAACTTGCGTTCGAACGGCCGCGAGGTGCCACGTCTAACGGAGGCGGTTGCGAGGGCTGGGGTGGACGGTGCTCGCCGTCGTTGAGCTCGTGGTGGCTGCCGGAGTTCAGGCTCCGAGCAAAACACGTAGGGGGCTCGGTTTTGACAAGCGGATGGGTCAGGCTGCTTCGCGAAGAAGCACTGAGCACACCCATGTGTTCAGCTGACCCTGAGACGGCGTGTAACGACGGCGGCGAAGGACCGGGCGTCGGCGACGTTCGGTGGTTCGACGAACACGGCGATCTGGTGCGCGTGCGAGTGATTTGAGAGGCCAGGCCACACTACGGGAGTGCCCCGAGCACAGTGGTGTGCTCGGACGGCCACGACAGTGATAGGGAAAGCAATGGAGAGCACGACGGCGGATCAGAGTTCTGGCAATGGCGCTGCTGCGCGTACGGCCAGCTACGGGCATGCAAAGGACATGCGAACAGGAAGGAGGAAGTGGCAGCTCACCGTGCGGCTCACGAAAGGCCTGCGGGGGCTTAGTAGCTGCGGAGGTGACGGGGACGACGGTGAATGGTGGCGGGTCCCGAGGTAGAAGACGACAGCCTCGCCGTCGATGCTCAGGCGCTAGGATCAAACCGAAGGTCGAGGTCGACGAGGCAGACGGCGGAGGGCTCATGGACGCGACAGGAGGGCACGGGAGTGCCAGTCGCCGCGGTGGTGCATGCCGGCGATCACCGGAGCGGTCGGTTGAAAGGGGATCTGAGGAGGGGAAGTGGACGAGCGCGCGGGGAAGTGGGAGGAGAGGGAGGCGAATGGAGGAGGCGTCCAGGGGGAACGGCTCGAGGGCGAGCTTATCCCCTCGCCCCACCTGCTCCCATCGCGGTAGCGCGCTGTGGCTGGCGGAGACGCGGTCGTCCATGGAGACGACGACACGGAGGGGGAAGTAGGTGAAGGGGGCGCTGCTGGGCTGCTTGGGCCGGCTTGGCTCAGAGCCAGGTAAGTGCTCGCCTTTTCCTTTTTCTTCTGTTTTTCTTTCTATTTAATAGATAGAGATAGAAAAGGGAAAAGATGGGTTACCAAATCAAATTGGAAAAATGTGTGACTTGGCTCATTAAATACTTTGCATTTTTAGGCACTGCCACAAAATGTTTGGGAGTGATTAGAATTCATTTGAATTTTCCACAAGTGAAATAGCATTTAAATATGCTAGAATGGTGCTAAATTAATTGATACTGTTCATCTTTGCATAAGGGTGATGTTGTTTTCCTAAACAAATAAATGTTATGTAATTTTTGCTAGGTGATGAACATTTTTCCGGCAATTTTTGTGCAAATTGAAATTTCACTTTGAATTTGAATTGGATTCAGAGAAGGAATTTGAAATGAGATATTAATCCAATATGATTAAGCTTTGTAAATCAAGATGACTTGGCACTGATCATAAGGGATTACTGTAGTGTGATGCTGGGGATTTTACAAATAGTAACTTTGGAATCAAAAATATAAGATCTGAACTTATCACATGCAAACACAACTGCTAAAAATTATTTTTCAGTAGTAGCATAATTCCTTTTAGCAATATCTAGAGTTTTACTAGCATAATGGATAACATTTAATTTCTTATCAACTCTTTGTCCTAGAACAGCACCAACAACATAATCACTAGCATCACACATAATTTCAAAGGGTAGGTACCAATCAGGTGGTTGAACGATAGGTGCAGAAATCAAGGATTTCTTAAGTATTTCAAATGCTTCTACACAATCATCATAAAAAACAAATGGAATATCCTTTTGCAAGAGATTAGTCAGAGGCCTAAATTTTTAGAGAAGTCTTTAATAAATCTCCTATAGAAACCAGCATGACCAAGGAAACTTCTTATACCTTTGATATCTTTAGGACACGACATTTTTTCAATAGCATCAACTTTAGCTTTATCAACTTCAATACCTCTTTCGGAAATTTTATGCCCCAAGACAGTGCCTTCATTAACCATAAAGTGGCACTTCTCCCAGTTCACGACAAGATTAGTTTCTTCACATCTCTGCAAAACTCGATCAAGGTTGCTTAAGCAATCATCAAAAGAAGTTCCGTAATCGGAGAAATCATCCATGAAAACCTCAACAATCTTTTCACAAAAGTCAGAGAATATAGCAGTCATACATCTTTGAAAGGTAGCAGGTGCATTACATAAACCAAAAGGCATACGAGTATAAGCAAAGGTACTGAAAGGGCAAGTAAAAGTAGTTTTTTCTTGATCCTCTTGTGACACAGGTATTTGGGAAAAACTAGAATAACCAACTAGAAAGCAAAAGTGTGTATGTTTTGATAGTCTTTCTAGAATTTGATCAATAAAAGGTAAAGGGTAATGATCTTTCCTAGTAGCCTTATTTAATTTTCTAAAATCAATTACCATTCTATAACCCGTAACAATTCTTTGTTGGATCAATTCATTTTTATCATTAGGAACAACAGTAATACCTCCCTTCTTAGGGACACAATGAACAAGACTTACCCATCTACTATCACAAATAGGATATATTATACATGCTTCCAGAATTTTTAATATTTCATTTCTTACCACTTCTTTCATTTTTGGATTCAACCATCGTTGATGATCAACAACTGGTTTAACATCTGGCTCCATATTAATTTTGTGCTGACATAGAGTGGGACTAATGCCCTTAAGATCATCAAGAGTATATCCAATAGCGGCACGGTGCTTCTTCAGAGTTTTCAATAATTTCTTTTCTTCATGCTCTGAAAGGTTAGCACTAATAATAACATGATATATCTTCTTTTCACCAAGATAAGCATATTTCAGAGTATCAGGTAATTGCTTAAGTTCAAACACAGGATCGCTCTTGGGTAGTAGAGGATCTCCAAGAGTCTCAACACGCAAGTTGTGTTTCAAACCTGGCATTTGTTTAAAGAAAATCTCATCTAATTCCTTTCTTTCATGCATGAACACATCATTTTCATGGTCTAGCAAATATTGTTCTAAAGGATCAGTAGGAGGCATGGCAATAGAAGCAAGACCAATAATTTCATCTTTATTAGGCAATTCCTTGTCATGGGGTTGTCTACGAAATTTGGAGAAATTAAACTCATGTGACACATCCCCAAAACTTACACTAACTATTTCTTTCTCACAATCTATTTTAGCATTAACAGTGTTTAAGAAAGGTCTACCGAATATAAGGGGACAAAAATCATCTTGTGGGGAACCAAGAATTAGAAAATCAGTAGGATATTTTATTTTCCCACACAAGACTTCAACATCTCTAACAATCCCAATTTGTGAAATAGTATCTCTATTAGCATGCTTAATAGTAACATCAATATCTTCTATTTCAGCAGGTGCAATATCAGTCATAATTTCCTGATATAAACTAAAGGGAATTGCACTGACACTAGCACCCAAATCACATAAGCCATGATAACAACGATCTCCTATTTTAACAGAGACAACAGGCATGCCAACAACAAGTTTATGTTTATCATTTTTATCAGGTTTAGCAATTCTAGCCGCTTCATCACAGAAATAAATAACATGCCCATCGATATTATCGACCAAGAGATCTTTAACCATAGCAATACTAGGTTCAACTTTAATTTGTTCAGGGGGTGTAGGTGTTCTAGTATAACTCTTACGGACTACGTTTGAAGTTTTAGCATGTTCCTTTATCCTAATAGGAAAAGGTGGGTTTTCAATATAAGCAGTAGGAATAACAGGATCAACATTATAAGCAATAGTTTCCTCTTCAGCCTTAATGGGTTCTACTATTTTTACTTCAATGGGAGGATGATTTTTAAACCACTTCTCCTTAGGGAGTTCAACATGAGTAGCAAATGATTCACAGAAAGAAGCTACTATCTCAGAGTCAAGTCCATACTTAGTGCTAAATTCACGAAAAGCATCGGTATCCATAAAAGATTTAACACAATCAAACTTAAGGTTTATACCTGACTCCTTACCTTCGTCGAGCTCCCAATCTTCAGAGTTTCGTTTTATCCTTTCTAAGAGATCCCACATAAATTCAATAGTATTCTTCATAAAAGAACCAGTACAACAAGTATCGAGCATGGATTGATCATTACGAGAAAGCCGAGCATAAAAATTCTGAATAATAATTTCTCTTGAGAGCTCATGATTGGGGCATGAATATAACATTGACTTAAGCCTCCCCAAGCTTGAGCGATACTTTCTCCTTCATGAGGCCAAAAATTATATATATAATTCCGATCACGATGAACCAGATGCATAGGATAAAACTTCAGATGAAATTCCAATTTCAATCGGTTGTAATTCCAAGTCCCAATATCATTGCATAGCCTATACCATGTCAACACCTTCTCCTTCAAAGATAAAGGGAAGACCTTCTTCTTGACTTCATCCTCAGGCAAACCTGCAAGCTTAAATAATCCAGAAACTTCATCCACATAGATTAGATGCATATCATTATGTAGTGTTCCATCACATGCATAAGGATTAGCTAGCAGTTTCTCTAACATACCCGAATGAATTTCACAATAAATATTTTCAGTAGGTTCAGTAGGTTGAGGAGCGACTCTTTGTTCTTCCGGTCGAGGTGAAGATACCCCGAACAAACCCCTCAAAGGATGATTTTCCATAGTAACAAGTGATAGTAAATTTCATCACACTATATAAATTATTCCTTACCAAATTCCACTTACCAAAGGTGCTTCACTCCCCGGCAATGGTGCCAGAAAAGAGTCTTGATGACCCACAAGTATAGGGGATCTATCGTAGTCCTTTCGATAAGTAAGAGTGTCGAACCCAACGAGGAGCAGAAAGAAATGACAAGCGGTTTTCAGCGAGGTATTCTCTGCAAGCACTGAAATTATCGGTAACAGATAGTTTTGTGATAAGATAATTCATAACAGGTAACAAGTGTAGCAAAGGTGTAGCAAGGTGGCCCAACCCTTTTTTTAGCAAAGGAAAAGCCTGGACGAACTCTTATATAAAGCAAGCGCTCCCGAGGACACATGGGAATTATCGTCAAGTTAGTTTTCATCATGCTCATATGATTCGCATTCAATACTTTGATAATTTGATATGTGGGTGGACCGGTGCTTGGGTGCTGTCCTTACTTGGACAAGCCTCCCACTTATGATTAACCCCTCTCGCAAGCATCTGCAACGACGAAATAAGAATTAAGATAAATCTAACCATAGCATGAAACATGTGGATCCAAATCAGGCCCTTACGAAGCAACACATAAACTAGGGTTTAAGCTTCTGTCACTCTAGCAACCCATCATCTACTTATTACTTCCCAATGCCTTCCCCTAGGCCCAAATCATGGTGAAGTGCCATGTAGTCGACGTTCACATAACACCACCAGAGGAAATACAAAATACATCTCATCAAAGTATCAAACGAATACCAAATTCACATGATTACTTATAACAAGACTTCTCCCATGTCCTCAGGAACAAATGTAACTACTCACAAAGCATATTCATGTTCAAGATCAGAGTGGTATTGAATATCATTAAGGATCTGAACATATGATCTTCCACCAAATAAACCAACTAGCATCAACTACGAGGACTAATCAACACTACTAGCAACCCACAGGTACCAATCCAAGGTTTTGGGACAAAGATCGAATACAAGAGATGAACCAGGGTTTGGAGAGGAGATGGTGCTGATGAAGATGTTGATGGAGATTCACCCCCTCTCAATGAGAGGATCATTGGTGATGACGATGGCTTCGATTTCCCCCTCACGGAGGGAAGTTTCCCTGGTAGAACAGCTCCGCCGAAGCCCTAGATTGCTTCTGCCCAGGTTCCGCCTCAAGACGGCGGCGCTTCGTCCCGAAAGCTTTCTTATGATTTTTTCCAGGTAAAAACCCTCCATATAGCAGAAGATGGACACCGGAGACCTGCCAGGGGGCCCACAAGCCCCAGGAGCGCGCCTAGGGGGTAGGGCGCGCCTCCCAGGCTTGTGGCCACCTGGTGGGTCCCCTCTGGTATTTTCTTCGCCCAATAATTCTTATATATTCTAAAATAATTCTTCGTAAATTTTCAGGACTTTTGGAGTTGTGCAGAATAGGTCTCTCAGATTTACTCCTTTCCGGTCCAGAAATCCAGCTGCCGGCATTCTCCCTCTTTGTGTAAATCTTGTAAAATAAGAGAGAAAAGGAATAAGTATTGTACCAAAATGTGTAATAACAGCCCATAATGCTATAAATATCAACATAAAAGCATGATGCAAAATGGGCGTATCAATCATAAACCCACAATTCATCGGATCTCAAGAAACGCACTGCAAAAGAAGATTACTTCAAATAGATCTCCAAGAACATCGAGGAGAACATTGTATTGAAGCTCAAAGAGAGAGAATAATCCATCTAGCTACTAGCTATGGACCCGTAGGTCTGTGGTAAACTACTCACACATCATCGGAAGGGCAGCAAGGTTGATGTAGAGGTCCTCCGTGATTGAATCCCCCTCCGGCGGAGTACCGAAACAGGTCTCCAGATGGGATCTCACAAGGATAGAAACTTGCGGCGGCGAAAAAGTATTTTTGGTTATTTGGGTATTTATAGAGCAAAGGTTAGGGTTAGAGGAGCACCAGGGGGCCCACAAGCCTGGGGGGTGCGCCCCCTAGGTTGCGCCCTTCGAGCTTGTCGCCAACTGGTGGCCCCTCTGACCCCCTCCCGAAGGTTCCTGGGTGTCTTCTGGTCCAAGAAAAATCCTCAAAAAGTTTCGTTCCGTTTGGACTCCGTTTGGTATTGATCGTCTGTAAAAGACAAAAACAAGGAAAAAACAGCAACTGGCACTAGGCTCTAGGTTAACAGGTTAGTCCCAAAAAATGATATAAAATAGCACAATAATGCATATAAAACATCCAAGATGGATAATATAATAGCATGGAACAATCAAAAATTATAGATACGTTGGAGACGTATCAGATACCTCCATTGGGTGTTCCTCCTACTGGATTGATACCTTGGTTCTTAACTGAGGGAAATACTTATCTCTACTTTGCTGCATCACCCTTTCCTCTTCATGGGAAAAATCAACGCAAGCTCAAGAAGTGGGAGGAAGAATTTCTGGCGCCGTTGCCGGGGAGGTTCTACATCAAGCCTACCAAGTACCTATCATAAACTCTCATCTCTTACATTACATTATTTGCCATTTGCCTCTTGTTTTCCTCTCCCCCACTTCTAAAACATTCATCTAGTGATAATGAAAATGATAATGATGATGTTCATGATGATACTCAACCAGACAATGATAAAAAACCAGATAATGTTGTTGAGATAGAACCTGCTATTGATCTTGATAACCCACAACCTAAAAATAATCTCTATGATAAGAGAGACTTTGTTGCTAGAAAACATGGTAAAGAAAGAGAACCATGGGTTCAGAAACCCATGCCCTTTCCATATAAACCATCTAAGAAAAAGGATGGAGAAGAATTTCAACGCTTTGCTGAAATGCTTAGGCCAGTCTTTTTGCGTACTCGTTTGACTAATATTTTAAAGATGACCCCTTATGCTAAATACATGAAAGACATTATCACTAATAAAAGAAAAATACCTGAAGCTGAAATCTCCACCATGTTTGCTAATTATTCTTTTAAGGATGGAGTAACTAAAAAACTAGGAGATCCAGGAATACCAACTATACCATGCTCCATTAAAAGAAACTATGTCAAAACTGCTTTATATGATTTGGGAGCCAGTGTTAGTGTTATGCCTTTCTCTTTATACAAAAGACTTGATTTGGATAAACTCACTCCAAATAAATATCATTGCAAATGGCTGACAAATCAAATGCCATACCTATCGGTATCTATGAGGATGTGCCCGTTGTTGTTGCAAATGTTACTATCTTAACAGACTTTGTTATACTTGAGATGCCAAATGACGACAACATGTCGATTATCCTTGGTAGACCCTTTTTGAATATTGCAGGAGCTATTATTGATTGCAATAAAAGCAAAGTCACTTTTCATATTAATGGTAATGAGCATACGGTGCACTTTCCGAAGAAACAATTTCAAGTAAATGGTATTAATGTTATTGAAAAGTCTCCGACAATTACTATTGGAAGTTTTCAACTCCCTCTTCCTACTGCCAAAAAGAAATATGAAATACTTATTGTTGGGCACATGCATATCCCCATTGAGGTAACTTATTGTCTCACGAAAATTCTTCGAGTTCATGTTAATCAAAAGTGGTTGTTAATAAGACTTGATCAACCTTATTAATGGATTGCTTTTGAGAAACATGTGGTCGATGAATTTAGTAAGCACAACTTTCTGTCTCTACCTTTTTTTTCTGTTAATTTTTAGTTAAATACAATAAAATGCCATGTTATTCCTGTTTTCTGAATTTTCCCGTGTAATAAAAAAGTGTCCAAAAATAAAAGTGCTCAAAATGACCTGAAATTTTGACACAATTTTTTTCTGAATATTTATGAATTTTTGATATAAACAACATCACAGGGGGGTTCCCCTGGTGGCCACTAGGCACCAAGGTGCACCAGCTACCCCAGGCACGCCCTAGTGGGTAGTGGGCCCCACGTGCCCCCCATCACTTATCCCTTTAGCCCAAGTCATCACCTACCTCCAGAAAAAAATCACTCTTGCTCTCTCTCTCTCTCTCTCTCTCTCTCTCGTGTTCTTGCTCTCAAACCCGCGGATTTCGATCTCTTTGCTCGAAGCTCCGTTTCCGAAACTGTTTTGGGGGATTGCTACTTGATATGTGACTCCTCCATTGCTCCAATTAGTTTTTGTTCTAGTGGTTTATATTTTGAGTAATTAGCTACTCCTGGTGCTCTATAAATGAGTTTGCATCTTGAATTCTTTGAGTTCCAAGTAGTTTGAATGCTTGATATAGCCTCTAGACATCCATATGGGTAGTTGCTATCAATCTTGTTAAGTTTTGTTGACAAAATTTTGTGGCCCAAATTTTTTCAGAAATTTGTTCATAGGAAAATGGACTTCTTTCGAAGGAGTTCATCTAAGAAGAATGCCAAAGGAGTCACCGGTGAATCGTCATATGGTGACATCAACACTCCGCGAAGGACGGAGGTCCGGCCGTGTGAATGGCCGCACATTGCCTTCATGGACGAAGCCAGATTCCACCAAGAGTTCACGCAATTCATTGCAAATTCTGGACTTACCAACTTCCTCGCAGATGAGTGTGACCAACACCACGTCCTTACAAATTACTTTGTGCAAAATTTCCATTTATTAAGTAGTAACAAGCCTCCTGAGGTTCGGTTTAATGTATACTCTGAAACTCGCCAAATACCGCTTACTAAATTTTGTGGGATATGTCTAATTCCCTCTGATGGGGAGTTAAGAGAACCTAGACCAGCGGAGTTTGAGGGTTTCCTCCGCACCGTAACTGCGGGTGAGGACAGAGGCGTGTCGAAAGCCACTGCCACTAGCTTGCAGTTCCCTTCTGTGCACTACTTTGCTCTTTTTATAACAAAATGCTTGACTGCTAGAGAGAAGGGCAGTATACTCAGTGCACCTGATCTCGCTATCTTACACTGTGCACTTCATAATGATCACACCTATAGCCTAGGGGCTATTGTTTCACGACATCTGCACACTAATAGAAGTAAGGGTAAAATTCATGGTGGTATTTATGCCACTCGCTTAGCGAGTCACTTTAATGTTCAGATACGCCAGCATGATTACTTTTGCCTAGAGTTTATCTAGACTGTAGTCGATGGTGGCCCACCATTTTCTTGATAACACTGAACTACTAGAACCCCTTCGCTAAAACTTAATATTCAGTGTGGAAACTCATGATATTATTCCGTTGCCTGCACCCGCTTTGTTTGATTTTCATGCCAGGAACGGATACACCGTCCTACAAACGGACATTGTCGCTTACCGGAACACTCAGGAAGCTGCAGAGGAGGAGCCCCAGGAGTGGGACGCTTAGGTGCCGCTGCCGCAACACTTTTACATGGGACCGGACGGCTACTACGGATGGTGATTACCAAGATAGGCCAAAAGCCTAAGGTTGGGGAGTATGTATTTCCACCGACATTACATTCATGTTCACACATTTCGTTCCAGTTGTCGGTGTCCACACTTTTTCATTGTATTATCCATATTAGTTTTATTTTCTCGCTTTCTTCTTGAGTGTTTGAAAAACTTTGAGAAAATCCAAAAATATTTCTTGCTTCTTTTCAGTTTTTCTTTCTAGTTTAATTAGTTGTAGTTTTAAAAGAAAACCCAAAAAGATTTCTTGTTCTTCTTTTCCTTGTTGGGAGCTTTCCCGTGTAAATAGTTTTTCTCGTTTTTGTTTTCCTTTCTTTAATTTGCTTCCTTCAAGAAAAACTAAAAACTACAAAAATATTTCAGTGTGTTTCCCTGAAATTCTTTTATTTTCTTTTGTTGAGTCGTACCAAGGAGAAGACCATGATGAAAATGTTGAGTGGCTCTCATATGCATTATTGTTGATCTAACAAAGAGCCCATATTATTTTGTCTTCTCCTCTGAATAAAATGTTGCAGATTCCAGCTTAGTCCACGACACTCTTGCACTATTATTATTTTCGTATCATTCGGTCGTGCAAGTGAAAGGCAATAATGACGATATATGATGAAGTGACTGTGACAGGGAAGAGCGGGTATGAACTCAACTTGTTTTTGTTTTTGTAAATATGTTTAACTCAGTATCCATGATTCAACATATTATGATTAAACAAGCTTGCAATGACAATTAGAGATTATAGTTGCTCATGCCATGCTTAAGTAGCTAGGAGTGGATAATGATTTATTTTGAGTGTCAACATGCATTAAAATGATTGTGATGTAGTATGATGATATGGTATCCTCCTCTGAATGTTTCAAGTGGCTTGACTTGGCACATGTTCACACATGTAGTTGAATCAAAACCAACATAGCCTCCATGATATTTATGTTCATGGTTTTTATATCCTCCTCATGCTAGTACTCAATGTTGATTATTCATAATGCATGATCATGACCGTTTTCGCTCTCTAGTTGGTCGCTTCTCAACCTAATTGCTAGCCTTTGCCTGTACTAAGCGGGAATACTGCTTGTGCATCAAAACCCTTAAACCAAAGTTATTCCAGATGAGTCCACTATATCTACCTATATGCGGTATTACCCTACCGTTCTAAGTAAATTTGCATGTGCCACCTCTAAATATTCAAATGAACATCTGTTTTGTGTGCTAGGACCGCTCATGAAGCAACAGGGGGTGGTCAGTATCTTCCATGATAAGCGGGTTATTCTCATGATGAGTGTTTATTCACTTGTCCTTGCAGAGAGGGGCCGGTAATAGGGATGCCCAGTCCCGAAATCAAAAAATACAAATAATTAAACAACACTCCCTCGGATTGTTGTTGGTATGGAGGGCACCCGAGGATTCGGCTAGCCATGGCTTGTGTTTGTTGGTGGAGGGGAAGTAAACTTTACTTTTACCGCTTGGGAACCGCCGCTAATGTCTTTAGCATGGAAGATATTGAAAACTCTTGGTCGTAACATTGACAGGAAGGGTATGCCTCCCGAAATAATATTTATCTCTGATTTAAGCTTTGATCTCTGGCACCTCTGCAAATCCCTGATTCCCTCTGCGAAGGGACTATCCATTTATTTCTATGTTATTTTACTTTTATGTTGAGTCATCACCTTCTCAAACAAGCGCCAGTCCTGAGAGCACTATTGTCATCCTCATGCATTGTGTATAGTTAATGTTGAATGCATAATGACTGGATCTCTTCTACCATGAATTACAATGTTTAGTCGCTGCTTGAACTTTGGAGGTGCTCTGCATTTATGTTTTGCGGTCTCAGAAAGGGCTAGCAAGATACCATTATTGTCATATTATATCATGATTGTTTTGACAAAGTGTTGGCAATTGAGATATCTTATTATTACTCGCTAGTTGATTGTTCCATTGATATGAGTGAATATAGTTTCTGACAGTTATCGTCCGCATGGTTAATTATGATCTTTGCTGAAAACCTGGGTGCTATTTAAGCATATATATGAACACAAAAACAAAAGAGTTCACAAAAGTTTTTCTTTATCACTTTCAGTTTGTCAGCTGAATTGCTTGAGGACAAGCAATGGGTTAAGCTTGGGGGAGTTGATACGTCTCCATCGTATCTACTTTTCCTAATGCTTTTGCTCTTGTTTTGGACTCTAATTTGCATGATTTGAATGAAAGTAACCCAGACTGACGTTGTTTTCAGCATAACTGCCATGTGTTTTTGTGCAGAAATAAAAGTTCTCGAAATCGAACGAAACTTTTTTGAGAATTATTTTGGAATAAATAAAAAATACTGGAACCAAGACCCACTGGAGGGGGGGCTAGCTGCCCACTAGGCACCAGGGCGCGCCACCCCCCTCTGGCGCGCCCTGGTGGGTAGTGGGGCCCATGAGGCTCCGCTGACCCTATCTCCGACGCTATAAAATCTTATTTTTCTAGAAAAAATAGGAGAGGAAGTTTCATCGCGTTCTACGATACTGAGCCGCCGCCACCTCCTGTTCTTCATCGGGAGGCCAGATCTGGGGCCCGTTCGGGGCTCCGGAGAGGGGGATCTTTGCTATTCATCATCATCAACCATCCTCCATTACCAATTTCATGATGCTCACCACCGGGAGTGAGTATTCCTCCGTAGGCTCGCTGGTCGGTGAGGAGTTGGATGAGATTCATTATGTAATTGAGTTAATTTTGTTAGGGCTTGATCCCTAGTATCCACTATGTTCTGAGATTGATGTTCCCATGACTTTGCTATGCTTAATGCTTGTCACTAGGGCCCGAGTGCCATGATTTCAGATCTGAACCGTTTATGTTTTCACCATTATATCTATGTTCGTGATGTGATCTTGCAAGTTATATGCACCTGCTACGTGTTCTGATCCGCATACCCAAGGTGACAATAATTGGGATTCTTTCCGGTGATTACCGTAGTTTGAGGAGTTCATGTATTCACCAGGTGCTAATGCTTTGTTGCAGTTCTCTATTAAAAGGAGGCCTTAATATCCCTTAGTTTCCTTATGGACCCCGCTGCCATGGGAGGGTAGGACAAAAGATGTCATGCAAGTTCTTTTCCATAAGCACGTATGACTACTTACGGAATACATGCCTACATTATATTTATGAACTAGAGCTAGTTCTGTGTCACCCTAGGTTATGACTGTTATATGATGAATATTATCCAGCGTAATTACCGATCCAATGCCTACGAGTTTTTCACATATTGTTCTTACTAAGTTACAATTGTTGCTGCTACTGTTACACCTACTACAAAACTACTGCTATTGTTACTGTTACTATCATTACCATTAACACTGCTATCAAACTATGATACTACTGTGCTACTGATCACTTTGCTGCAGATATTTAATCTCCAGGTGTGGTTGAATTGACAACTCAACTGCTAATACTTACAAATATTCTTTGGCTCCCTTAACGTCGAATCTATAAATTTGGGTTAAATACTCTACCCTCGAAAATTGTTGCTATCCCTTATACTTGTGGGTTATCAATACCTGTGGTGACAATGGGGTGTTCTATTGATTCACTTGATACATGTTTTGGCAATCAACTTGCGGATTCCCGCAGTGACAGTGGGGTAATCTATGCATAGGGGTTGATGCATGTTTTCATCGTACTTTCTCCGGTAGAAACTTTTGGGCACTCTTTGAAATTCTTTGTGTTGGATTGAATATTATGAATCTGAAGTTGTTTGATACATATCGAATAATCAACTCATGGATACTTGTGGTGACATTGGAGTATCTAGGTTACATTACAGTTGGTGGATGTGTATCATATGGTGTTATCTTAGTATGAACTCTAGGGCTGTTCGTGACACTTATAGGGATAGCTCAATAGATTGATCGGCAAAGATAACTTGGAGGTGGTTTCGTACTCTACAAAATTTCCATCTTATGTTCTCCGCTGGATAAGAACTTTGGAGTGATTCTTTGTCGCACGTTGAGGGATTGTTATATGATTCAATTATGTTAACACTGTTGAGATATTGCACTAGTGAAAGTATGAACCCTAGGCCTTGTTTCTAATCATTGCAATACCATTTTTGCTCCATTTTATCACTTGCTACCTTGTTGTTTTTAAATTTTCAGATTACAAAAACCTATATCTACTATCCACACTACACTTGTATCACCATCTCTTCGCCGAACTAGTGCACCTATACAATTTACCATTGTATTGGGTGTGTTGGGGACACAAGAGATTTCTTGTATTTGATTGCAGGGTTTTTTGAGAGAGACCATCTTCATCCTACGTCTCCCACGGATTGAAAAACCTTAAGTCATCCACTTGAGGGAAAAATTTTGTTGTCCTACAAAACTCTGCGCTTGGAGGCCCAACACGAGTCTACAAGAATAAAGTTGCATAGTAGACATCAATGATCCCGTGTACCACCCATGAATAGTCCCTCGAACTGAAGACCGAAAGCACGGCCTCTCTACTTGGTTGCAAGCGTGCAGCCTTCATGATCCGGCAGCGCTTCGCCGTCCAGAGCTAATCATCACCGGAGAATTAGAGGGAGGAGATTAGCACCACACTGAGCTTCAAATTATGAGGATAAGAGGATTAGCCCAGCTCTAATTAGTCAAGTAGGATCAACTAGAACTAGAACTAGAAGAACTAGAGGAGGCTCCAGAACTTGTATCATGAAAAGAGCACATGTCCTCAAGTATATATAGGTTATAGGGGAGAGGGAGGGCTGCCATCAAGGAGGAAAAGCCTCCTTGGGGCGCCGCCCAAGGGGGAGGAGGAGTTGGACACCTCCCCCACTCCTATTCGGCCTTCTTCCTTAGGGCATCTCCAACATCGACCCGCAAACCTCCCGCAACTGTCCGGACCGTGGAAGCCATCTGACGCCGACCTGTATCGGTCTGTGGGGCGGTCCGAACGCGATTTCTCCCACAAACAGGAGACAAAAGTGGGGGAGATTTGCAGGAGTACGGACCGATCCCAAGCCCGCTTCTGAGCGCCCTGGCCCACCAAAAAAAGCCTCCCCATCCCACGTGCGCATCCTGCCTGACGCCAGCTGCCCGCAGTCATGCCGCTATAGAGCGCACCAGTCTGCATTGAATGCGGCTCAGGACGGACACGACCTCTCACTCCCTCCGCCACTGAAGCGGCGCATCGGTCGAGGGTGTCGGCCGCTGCACGCCTGGCTGAACATGCCTCCTCGCCGCATTCATATGCCTCCATTAACCCGCGTGGAAGCAGAGAAACCTACTTTGACCACACGTCCATTCATGAGCGGGCCAGCGTTAAACACAATGCTGGCCGAGCTCCTCCCGTCTGCCCTTTATTTAAACGAGGCCAGACACAGGGCAAGAATCGCACCCCTCCACCGCTCCCCCCATCTCCTCCTTCACCACTCTTCTGATGGCTTTCGAAGAGCAGTTCTCTGGCATACAAGCATACAAGCCGGCTGGGTGGCCCGCTAATGTCTACTTCACAACCTTTCTTCTTGTAGACTCGTGTTGGGCCTCCAAGCGCAGAGTTTTGTAGGACAGTAGCAAATTTCCCTCAAGTGGATGACCTAAGGTTTATCAATCCGTGGGAGGCGTTGGATGAAGATGGTCTCTCTCAAACAACCCAGCAACCATATAACAAAGAGTCTGTTGTGTCCCCAACACACCCAATACAATGGTAAATTGTATAGGTGCATTACTTCGGCGAAAAGATGGTGATACAAGTATAATATGGATAGTAGATATAGGTTTTTGTAATCTGAAAATATAAAAACAGCAAGGTAGCAAGTAGTAAAAGTGAGAAAAAAAGGGTATTGCAATGCTTGAAAACAAGGCCTAGGATTCATACTTTCACTAGTGCACAATCTCTCAACAATGAAAACATAATTGGATCATAAAACAACCCCTCAATGTGCAACAAAGAATCACTCCAAAGTTCCTATCACGAAGAACATAAAAAGAAATTGTTGTAGGTAGAAAACCACCTCAAGTTATCCTTTTCGATCAATCTATTGAGTCATCCCTATAAGTGTCACAAACAACCCTAGAATTCGTACTAAAATAACACAATATGAAAACACATCAATCAACCCTAATGTCACCTAGATACTCCAATGTCACCACAAGTATCCGTGGGTCAATTATACGATATGCATCAAACAACTTCAGATTCATAATATTCAATCCAACACAAAGAACCTCAAAGAGTGCCCAAGATTTCTACCGGAGAAACAAGGACAAAAATGTGCATCAACCCCTATGCATAGATTACCCCAATTTCACATCGGGAATCCGCGAGTTGAGTGCCAAAACATACATCAAGTGAATCAATATGATACCCCATTGTCACCATGGGTATTCATACGCAAGACATAAATCAAGTGTTCTCAAATCCATAAAAGTATTCAATCTGATAATAACGAAATCTGAAAGGTAAAACTCAATTCATCACAAGAAGGTAGAGAGGGAAGAACACCATAAGATCCAACTATATTAACAAAGCTCGTTGTCGTGGTTTTGTCACAGCGGATGTCCTCGTGAAAGGACTTAGTCATGAGGTCATCGCTGCTAAGTGATTGCTTGAATGGGGTTGATCAGAATTGAGAGACAAGGGTTTACCCAGGTTCGGCCCCTCACGATGGAGGTAAAAGCCTACTCCTGCTTGATTGATATTGATGATGATGATCTCGGTTACAAGGGTGCGTATTAGCTAGCCTAGTACTCGAGAGATTGTAACTTAGTCCTTTCTGCCTCAGGGGCTCCCCTTTATATAGGTTGAGGCCCTAGGCTTACAACAGAGTCTGGGTCGCATTGCAACCTGTGTACTAATATACTTCCTACTTATCTTATTCCCTAAGTAAGGAAACTCTAGGTGGCGACTTGTACTTCTGGGCCGTCAAGCCGCCGTCTTCAAGTGCTGGGCCCTAAGCTAGCCCACTTTGTGAGCCGCCCCACAGGTCTTGATATCTTGGGCGCTTGGCCCGTCTTGAGTCTTGATCGTAAGTTGCCACTTGAATTACCCAACCCATCATGGCGGGTCATATCGTGGGGTTATATCCCCAGCATTAGCCCCCAGATTGATTTGAATTTATTCATGTCAACCTTTTATCCAGATGAACATCTTGAGTCGCCTTCCTTTCCTTGGAACTGCTTCATCGCCGGGTTAAGGATTTCGGCTTATGATAATTATGATGTCATCTTCCGGATTTCCTGGAACTATAGCATGACATCATAATGAATCTTTGAGTATATTTGTTGAGGCCGAAAATTGAGGCGTCCATTACTCAAAAAGTTACTGTGCTTCCTCTTTTTTCACGCCTGCCGCTTCTCCTTCCCTTTTCCTTATAAATACACCCACAGGGGTCCTTTTTACCTTTTACCATCTCAGCCCCGCTTCTTCTTCTTCCTCGCGCCTTCGAGCTCGTCCTCGACCGCACCGCTGCTGCGCTTCCTCTAGCTTGTCGGCCTCCTCGTCTGCGACCGCGGCGCCGCACTCACCATCGTCAGGGCTCGTCTGAACCTCTCCGCCGCGTTCCGCCGCATTCAGGTATGCCAAAACCTCTTCTTTTAGATCTACATTATCTTCTTCATGGTTCATCAGTAGTTCATCCGTGTTCGTCAGCTTTATATCACCATTGCTGTTCTAGATCTAGATTTTGATGAACTTCGCATAGAAATGCAGCAGCGCTAGTGCCTACATTTTTGTATCTAGAAAGCTTAAATCCCCTTAAGAATCTGTAAGTAGGATGACCACTGCTTCCAGGGCTTCACCTTAGGTTTAGCAATTATTTTTCTACTTAGACCATTTTGTAGATCCGCACTTGTAGATGTCTCAGCGGAAAATTGTTTATCCAACACTTAGCTGAAAATCAGAAGTCCTTAGTGTAGAATAAGGCGACTTCATATCATGTCATCTTATGAATGTGTTCTGTGACCCGCCCGACTTAGAAGTCGTCCTTTCGTCACGTCGGCTTATTTGTTGGGCGGTTTATCTATGACCTATAATCGTGTCTTGTTTAACCATAACCATTGTATTGCCTTGCCTCCTTATCACATTGATAACTGGGCGATTCGTTGTTCGTAAATGACCCGCCATTTATACTTCTGCAGTTCTTTGGTTTTGTCGTGGATTTAACACGGCAGATGCCCTTGTGAAACGACTTAGGTGTTGAGCTATCACACGTAGGTTAGCTCGAAGGGGTTGAGCGGGACAAAGGACACAAGATTTACCCAGGTTCGGCCCCTCTCAACGAGGTAAAAGCCTATGTCCTGCTTCTAGTTGTATTGCTTGAGTTTCGATTACAAGGGAGCGATTACGCTTGACCTAGCTATTGATCAGTTCTTTCTTGCCTTAACCCGCCGCCGGGTCTCGCTTTTATATACACAGGTCGAGGCCCGGCGGCTTACAAGAGTCCGAGCCGGATCACACAACGTGACCAGCTCGATTTCTAAATCACCTTGCCTTACCAGGCAAGTCATCATTGGGTGGCTCACACCTCCGGGTCTTGGGCCATCACTAAGCCCGCCTCTTAAGCCGCCGCCTTCCTACTTCGCCTACTTGGGCCTTCTTCACATTAAGTCGCCAACGGTGTAACCCAGCCCCTCCTGGGCGGGTCACACCTCGGTGTTATATCCCCAACATTAGGCCCCAGATTGATTTGAACTTCTTCATGTCAATCTTCAGTACTTCAGTTGGCGAATCATCTTCCAAAGCTTAGTTCTTGAATAAAACACTGGAACCCGCCATGACATCACGCAAACTGGATCATTGTAATCCGCCATGACATCATACATATTAAATATACGAAAAATCCGTGACATCATAACGGATCTCTTGTATTAATTAGTCGTCCGAGAATCGAGGCTCCCGTACAGTTGAGATAATCATGTCGTCTCCTTGATTTCCGCGCATGCCATTTCCCTGTTTCCTTATAAATAGGGACGGGGGGTCCTTTTTCATTTTTTACCCCCGCCTCCTTCTCTTCTTCTTCTTCTTCTTCTTCTTCTTCTTCTTCTTCTTCTTCTTCCTCGCGACGACCGCCGCCCCCGTCAACGTTTGTTCAACAGCTTCATCCCGGCCGCTGCATCGACCTGACTTTGACCAGAGATCACGATGCCCCTCCGCTGTCCATCAGCATCACCAGGTACCCATCTCTGCTTACTTTCAATCTGCATTAGGTTACCCTAGTTCATCGGGGTTCATCAGTGTTCGTCATGTTCACTTGTAGTTCATCCACCGTGTTGCTTAGTTTGATCCGAAAGCAATACTGAAGTCATACGGTGATAGCTTTAGCATCTGCTACCAATCATAGATTCCTTTTTCTTCTTCTGAGATTCAATCCCCAGCACACTAGTTCGTCCACCATGTTTTAGGTTTAGCAATTTCCCTCTGTTTTTTGAACTGCCGTAGATCCAAAATTATAGGCACGATCTATGAAACTTGTTTGCCCCACACTTAGGGAAATTTCAACAACCTTGGATTTCATAGACAATTGATGAATGGTTGACCCGCCATTCATTGTTCAGGCCGCTTACAGCAGCAACCTTGTTGCCAATACTTATCTGATTTTAACCATGAATCGGTAACCCGCCGGCATCTTTCCGGCTTATCCATATAACTCATAACCTTTTCCATAACTCGCCAAAATGATTATCCCTTATAACCTGGACTTATAACACGCCAGTGTATAGCTTGCTTCTTTGAACAGTTTATTTTACTCATCATTGGGCGGCTTAACATCATAATATTAACCCGCCAAACCTTTATTCTCAAGCATCCACTGCCAAAAATGACTAAGTCCACCACTTCTCACGACTGGGTTGCTTCCATTGTCACTGAACAATCTCTCAAGGAATATGTCGAGATGGGCGTATTGCCAGCAAAAAACGCCATCCACTGGCGAGTTCCAGGAGCTAAAGTTCCGCCTCAACCTAAAGAAGGCGAGGTTATAGTCTTTGCAGATCACCTCCTCCGTGGTTTCTCACCACCTGGGTCAAAAAATTTTCGGGACGTTCTGAACTTCTACAAGCTACAACCCCAAGATATCGGCCCCAACTCTGTTTCCAATATATGCAACTTCCAAGTCTTCTGTGAGGTGTACCTTCAAGAGGAGCCCAGCGTTGATCTATTCAGAGAATATTATTACTTGAACCGCCAGACCGAGATGACAGACGGGCCTAGCCTTAAACTCGGTGGGATTTCAATCCAGAGGCGGAGGGACGTCGTTGTCCCTGCAGCTGCACTACCCAGTCACCCCAAGGACTGGAACCAGACTTCGTTCTATTGCCAAGACACCTCTCCAGCGGGTGAAAATCCTCTACCGGGTTTCCGCACCTGCTGGCTCAGCCCTAGACATCCACACCCTGACCGGATCACTGCTGCACAACGAGCCAAGTACGCGCCTACGTTTTCAAGAATAAGGGCCTTATTAGCCAATGGCTTAACTGGTGTTGACTTGGTCCGATGCTGGGTCGCCTGGAGGATCTTGCCTTTGAGCCGCCGTACTGGCTTAATGTACCAATACACATGTGATGTGAAAGACCCACAGCGATATAATCAGACACGTCTTGAGGACTAGGAAATCAATGAAATGACCAAATCATTGCTCGGGGAGACGCTCGAAAATTGCAGCAAAACGGGACTGAACCCTTTTTGCGCTCTCAATCCCGCTCCCTACGTACGTATTTTAAGTCTTCCTTTTAAATCATTTATCACTCTCATAAACTGCACATCTTCTCATTGTCATTTGTGTTTTCAGGCCGACTCTCCCTTCTGGACCAAGAAACTGCAGGATAAGCCGGCCAAAAAGGCCAGAGCAAAGTCCAAGGCTCCAAAAAAGACCAAAGGAAAGAAATAGGATGCTGAAGACTTGTTTGCCCTTGACCACGAGTCGAAGGTAGAACTTGATTCTCTTGGCTTTCTTTTTATGCAACTTATTGACGTTGACTCCTCTCAGGATGATGCAAAGACCAGCCATGCCGACGCCGTAGAGGTAACTGAAATTTCCTCCGACTCAGAGCCTTTGCCAAGACAGAAAACTCGGCAGGTAACCCGGAAAGTAAGATTTTCTCACCCTCTTGCTTACTTGGATCCAAACTTTATTTTGAAGAAACAACAGCACGAGGCCAGGCGACTGTCTCGGAGTGATGGTGACGCGGAGCTAGTTTCCGGCTTACCAAATACTCAAACCCCTCAAGAGCGTCAACATGAGGTGCTACACGATCTAGACTCTCTTTATCCCTTAACCGGCTTCATACGCCAGCCTCTTACACCTTCTACCTCAAATTATCAGAAGACACCTCCGTCGTCTGGCGACTCTTCAGGAACCCAGATGCCCGTCTTCAAAGTTGCCCAAGGGTAGGTACTTCCATTTGGCTATCAATTGATTTGTTACGTCATACTCATATATTTTGTATCTTTGTTGCAGAGGCATGGCAAAAGCCGGAAAAAAGCAGAAGCTTGGTGGGTCTTCGAAAGATCCAAAAATTGCTGAGCCGGAGAAACAGTCTACCGACATCTCTGAGGCTCATACTCAAAACCCAGAAGAACCCATGGATGACCCGCTGCCAATAGTCGATGCCATCCTCCCTGAGCAAATGGACACGGAGCTTAACCCGGCGGCCAGCCATGACCCACCGAACCCTAAGCCGCCAACTCCTCAGAAGCCAGCTAAAGAGATCCCTCTTGACAAGGACTCCGGAGACGTGACCATCACTGGGACAGCTTACTCTGCGCCAGGGGCTTCCACTGTGTTGGCCAAACATGGCACCAAAGAAGAATCTCATTCTTTGGACAAAGGCAAGACCAAGCTGGATTTGGAAAGCTATGCCGCCTTCAGCGCAAGCGACATCCACGTAGGGTATTTGAGCCGCCTCCACACTAGCCGTGATTTAGAAGCCGGCTTAGTGAATCTCATGAAGGAGCGCTATGAGGTATGATACTAATCCCTCTCCATATGTATTCATATAGCCGCCAAGTCTAGAGTATAGGAAAAATTGAGTATGCTGTAGACTTTAATAATAATCTTCAAACTGTAGGCTCTTAGGGCCAATTTTATCTCTTAAGGCCCAAATCTGTAGCCCCCAAGGGCCGACTTAAGCTGACAAGCTGAGCCGGGACTTAGAGTCACTTAAGAAGTCCAAACAAGTAGCCCCCAAGGGCCGACTTAAACTGATAAGTTGAGCGGGGACTTCATGAAAAGTGAATTGACCCACATTAGCCCCCAAGTGCCAAGCAGAGTACTTGTAGTGTGCTTGGGACTTTAACAGAATATCAGCACCAATAATTAATCCTTGCTTTGTAATCATCACTTCATCATTGTATTGCAGGTAGAATTGAGCATGAAGGAATCGCAAGTGAGCGATTTGAGGAAGAGTATAAAGTTGCAGCAAGCAGAGACTTCCAAGGCCAAGCTTGAGCTAAAAACATCTTTGGAGGAAATTGAGAAGCTGAAGGCTGGTTTTGATGCAGAGAGGCGGAGGCAGAACTTAAGCTGGTTGCTGATGAGCTTGCCGGCTTAAAGCAACATATCACCCGTATGACAGCTGCCATCTTTGGTAAGACTCATGCATTTTAACATTTGTTTGATATTATTTTAAACCGCCAGGCGATTCTCAATTCCTGCTGTTTAACTTGCTTGGCAACTTACAAACAGGCCCCAGAAGCGCCGGCCTTGGCGAAAACATGCTGATGAAGCTCAAGGTAGTATACTCATTGGCTGAGCAGTTATACATTGGAACTTTGCGAAGCCTTGTGGCCTTAGGTGGGTACAGAAAGCCGCCAAGCCACATCAAAGCCATGCTGGATCACCTGTCAACTGTCCCAAGCTAGATTGACGAACAAAGACTATCAGCTGCCCGAGCCGGAGCCATCCTCGCACTTGGCCGGGCCAAAGCTTGGCAATCGGAGCTTGACCAGGAGGAGATAGCCACCGGGTGCCCAGAATTCAAAGATGATCAGACAGCCTTTGAGGAGAAGGACTTCAATCACTGCATCTGGGAGATGCGGCCCGTGGCTTGGAAGCTTGTTGAGGAGCTTAATTTAAACAACTACACGCCGACTTACGATGACAATAATCAGAAGATTAAGCCGCCAGCCCATAACGTCGTCAATCTTATTCCCCCTCGGCGTAAGCATTTCTTCGCCCCTGATGTTGATCATTCTGTTATACTCAATGATGAAGCCACTTTCGAAGCTTTAACCGGCATCGATTGGACAACGGCTGATCTTCAGATGATCGACGAAGAAGAAGAGCCAGCGGGGATGATTCGGAGTCGTTAACTCGCCATGAAGGAAACCCGTGACAAACCGGGCGGCTTTCAAGCCAAAGTAGAAGGGTGCTCTTTCAGAAAGCACTTTGCTCCAAACTTGAGGGCTCGTGATGGCCTTGTAATAGGCTAGGTTAAAACAATGACTCGCCATATCATGCCTTCGTGCATGTTGATCCTTACTTTTGAAACACCAATTTTAATCTTTGACGATGGGCTTGAACTTAATTATTTATGTAAGCCAGAGCTCTGCATGTCCTGCAGAAAGTTTAAAGAACATATGCCCTGGCGACTTAACGTCAAAAGCCAGGGCGGGTAACAACCAAAAACATAATATAGTCTTATGCAATTATGGAAAAGACTAGAATTAAGGCCATCGAAGCCAAAATATACTGGCGACTTAAAGTCAAAAGCCAGGGCGGGTTATCAAACCTCGCATATTCGTATAATAATTAAAAACATACCTGTAAAATTGGCTCATACTGCCGGCTTACATCGCCATATCCAGTGAGGGTGACAACCCAAAAATTTGTAAGCGCATAACTTCAATTGCGCAACCCAAAGCACGCTGGCGACTTAAAGTCCATAGCCAGGGCGGGTTACTCAAACATGAGTTATATAACCGGAGCTTCATGACCCGGATTGTCAGAAAATGCAATTAGCAGAAAATCTTTAGGAAAAACACAAATCCAAAAGACTCAGAAGAAAGATTCAAAAAACTCAAATAATTGCATAGCCGGCTTACCAAAGCACGACTACACAAGTTGGCTCACAGGGCCATGTGCTTTCAATGGCCGCACAGCCTTTGAGTTACTCCTAGCTCACTGTAATCCGGCTCTCACGTGACACAAACCGCCGTTCTAACCTTAACGAGTTCAGGGTCTTGAAAAAGATTGACTGTTTAGAGTTCAGCGGGTCACCTGGCGGAGTAGCAAGTTGAAAACAGGCAGGATAACTCAGAATTCGGCGTCCACACCTGGTCAAGAGGGTATGAAAGCTGAACCCGGTGGGTTGGAAGCCCCCAAGTGACCTTATGATCAAATAATAAAGACTCAGATACACAGGAAATGAAACTACAGAGGCCCTGAATTTTTCAGGGATGCCGACTTTATTATATTGATCACAAATATATATATATATACATTGACAAATGTGTGTACGAAGATAAGAGCAGGTGGCTCAGGTGTAATAAGGCCGAAGATGAGCAATATTCCAGGGCCGGCAGGTCTCCTCCTCCGACTTGCGTGAATCCTTATGTTCTCGTATATCAATAAGGTAATACGACCCATTATTTAGATTCATGCTGACCACAAAGGGTCCTTCCCAAGGTGGGGATAACTTGTGCATATCTGTTTGATCTTGGATCAGCAGGAGTACCAAGTCGCCTTGTTGAAATGTCCGGGTTTTGACTCTACGGCTATGATAGCGACGCATGTCTTGTTGATATATCGCTGAACGAGCCGCCGCAAGGTCACACTCCTCATCCAAAGCATCGAGTGCGTTTTGACGTGCTATTTCATTATCAGCTTCAACATAAGCCGCCACACGAGGCGAGTCATGATGGATATCACTTGGAAGAACGGCCTCTGCCCCATAAACCATGAAGAAAGGCGTATAGCATGTTGATCTGTTGGGGGTGGTATTGATACTCCAGAGTACTGAAGGTAACTCCTCAACCCAACAACCCGGCGTTCGCTTCAAAGGAACCATAAGCCGGGGTTTTATGCCTCTCAAAATTTCTTGGTTAGCCCTGTCTGCTTGACCATTAGACTGTGGATAAGCCACGGAAGAAACATCAAGACGAATATGCTCTTGTTGACAGAACTCCTTCATAGCACCTTTAGACGGATTGGTGCCATTGTCAGTGATGATACTATGAGGGTAACCAAAATGGAAGATCAATTTTTTAACAAACTGGACTGCAGTTGCCGCATCACACTTGCTGACCGGCTCTGCTTCAACCCACTTGGTAAATTTGTCAACCGCCACCAAGAGGTGGGTTTTCTTATCTTTAGACCTCTTGAAAGGTCCTACCATATCAAGCCCCCAGACTGCAAACGACCAAGTAATTGGAATTATCCTCAACTCTTGAGCCGGCACATGAGCCCGTCGAGAAAACTTCTGACAACCATCACATTTACTAACGATATCCTTTGCATCACCATGAGCCGTCAACCAATAAAACCCATGATGAAAAGCTTTGGCCCCAAAAGATTTTGAGCCGGCGTGATGACCACAATCACCTTCATGAAACGCACCCAAGATCTCACGGCCTTCTTCGGGAGAAACACAACGCTGGAACACACCTGTTACGTTGCATCGGTGTAACTCGCCATTGACAATAGTCATAGACTTAGACCGTCGGGTTATCTGCCTTGCTAAAGTCTCATCCTCAGGTAACTCGCCCCAGGTCATATAAGCCAGGTAAGGTAGATTCCAATCTGGAATAGCATGGAGAGCCGCCACCAACTCCGCCTCCGCTACAGGAATAGCCAAATCCTCGTCAGATGGTAATTTGACCGAGGGATTGTGCAAGACATCAAGAAACACATTGGGAGGCACCAGCTTACATTAACAACCAAGCCGGCTTAAAGCATCAGCCGCCTCATTCATCCTTCGATCGAGGTGCTCCACCTGATAACCCTTGAAGTGACCAGCGATGTTATCAACCACCCGGCGATAAGCCGCCATGAG
Organism: Thinopyrum elongatum; assembly: GCA_011799875.1. Lineage (NCBI taxonomy): Eukaryota > Viridiplantae > Streptophyta > Magnoliopsida > Poales > Poaceae > Thinopyrum > Thinopyrum elongatum. The sequence goes on along the minus strand of CM022303.1, from coordinate 608,204,928 downwards.
CGGGTCTTTGGAATCCCGTGTGCCTGAAACTTGCTGAGCCACAAGGTCTGAGTCGCCAAAACACCTGACCCGGCTCAAATTCATCTCTTTGGCCATACGAAGGCCGTGGAGTAAAGCCTCATATTCAGCTGCATTGTTAGTACAAGGAAACATTAGCCTCAAAACATAGCAAAACTTGTCACCTCGTGGGGAAGTCAATATGACCCCAGCCCCCGAGCCTTCTAGCTGCCTGGACCCATGAAATTGAATTGTCCAATATGTGTTATTAGGCTTTTCTTCAGGTGTCTGCAATTCTGTCCAGTTATTGATGAAATCCACCAGAGCCTGAGACTTGATAGCTATTCTTGGTACATACTTCAAACCATGAGGTCCAAGTTCTATTACCCACCTAGCAACCCGGCCTGTGGCCTCCCTGTTTTGAATTATGTCTCCCAGAGGGGCAGAGCTGACCGCAGTAATCGGATGACCAAGAAAATAATGCTTCAGCTTGCGACTCACCATGAACACTCCATATACCAACTTCTGCCAATGTGGGTATCGCTGCTTAGATTCAATCAACACCTCACTGACATAATAAGGCGGCCGCTGGACTGAGTATTCCTTACCCGCCTCTTTGCGCTCCACAACAATTGCCACACTGATAGCTTTACTATTAGCCACCATATATAGAAGCAAAGGCTCCTTCTCCAAAGGAGCGACAAGGACGGGCGGCTCAGCCAACTGCTTTTTGAGCGTCTCAAACTCCTTATCAGCATCGTCACTCCAGACAAAATGGTCTGTTTTCTTCATCATCTGATATAAGGGGATGGCCTTCTCTCCTAGGCGGCTTATGAACCGGCTTAGAGCTGCGATACGATCCGCCAGGCGTTGGACGTCATTGACACATGCCGGCTTAGCCAAGGAGGTAATCGCCTTAATCTTCTCCGGCTTAGCTTCAATTCCTCTCTCTGAGACATGAAAACCCGAGTTTGCCTGCAGGTACACCGACAACACACTTGGCTGGGTTAAGCATCATCTTATAAACCCGGACGTTGTCAAAAGTCTCCTTTAGATCATGCAAGAGCGTCGAATTTTTCCTGGATTTAACCACAATATCATCCACATAAGCATGCACATTACGCCAGTTTGACTGTGAAAGCAATTCTGAACACAACGTTGATAAGTCGCATGGGCACTCTTGAGCCCAAAAGGCATAGAGACATAGCAGAAAGCTCCAAAAGGTGTGATGAAAGCCGTCTTCTCTTGGTCTTTAAGTACCATTTTGATCTGATGATAACCAGAATAAGCATAAAAAAACATAAATTCTCACAACCCACCATAGCGTCAATAATCTGGTCAATGCGAGGGACAGCAAATGGATCAGCTGGACAAGCCTTGTTAAGATCAGTGTAATCAACACACATACGCCAGGTGCCATTTTTCTTAAGTACCAATACCGGGTTAGCCAACCACTCAGGATGAAAGACTTCAATGATGAACCCAGGTGCCAAGAGCCGGGCCACCTCTTCTCCAATGGCCTTAGGCCGCTCTTCATTGAAATGACGAAGGAACTATTTAACCGGCTTAAATTTAGGATCAACATTAAGAGTGTGCTCAGCGAATTCTCTCGGAACACCCGGCGTGTCAGAAGGTTTCCATGCAAAGATGTCCCGATTCTCACGGATGAACTCGATGAGCGCGCTTTCCTATTTAGGATCCATGTTAGCCCCTATTATGAACTACTGAGATGAGTCGCCAGGGACAAAGTCAACCTGTTTAGTATCATCAGCCGACTTAAACTTCAACAAAGGATCTTGCTCTGATGTGGGCTTCTTTAAAGGGGTCATATCAACCGGGTCAACATTATCCTTATAAAACTTAAGCTTCTCTGTAGCACAGGCTGATTTAGCATAGGCAGCATCTCCTTCTTCACATTCCAATGCAATTCTATGATCACCATGGACTATAATCGTGCCCTTACGCCCTGGCATTTTGAGCTATAGATAAACATAACAAGGCCGCGCCATAAATTTGGCATAAACCGGCCGTCCAAACAAGGCATGATAAGGGCTCTTTATTTTAACCACCTCAAACCATAACGTCTCTTCCCTGTAATCATAATCATCGCCAAAAGCCACCTCCAAGGCAATCTTACCAACTGGATATGCCGACTTACCAGGTAACACACCATGAAAGACTGTAGAAGAGGGCTTAAGCTCTTTATCAGTCAAATTCATTCGGCGAAAGGTATCATAATAAAGGATATTGATATTGTTGCCACCATCCATGAGCACTTTAGTGAATTTGTAACCCCCAACTTGAGGGGCTGCCACCAATGCTAGTTGACCCAGATTGTCAACCCGGGGTGGGTGATCCTCTCTACTCCATGTGATTGGCTGCTCTAACCATCGCAAGTATTGAGGTAACACCGGCTCAACTACCCTGACCGCACGCTTATGAACCTTCTGATCTCTCTTACAAAGACTGGTGGTGAAAACATGATACTGGCCACCGTTAAGCTGCTTTGGATTACTCTGATATCCTGACTGATGCTGCTGGTTGCCCTGACCAGACTGTTGGTTATAATTGCTCTGATTGCCCTGTCCTTGATACCCGGAATTTGAGCCGCCACCGCCAAAACCGGGCCCTTGTGAGCCGGCACCTGAACCGCCAGGCGGGCCATTATTGTTGCCATGGTTTTGATTGATGTTGGAATTCTTGTACTCTTTCATGATGATACAATCCTTCCAAGCGTGAGTCACCGGCTTATTTGGCTGACTGTGTTTTGGGCAGGGTTCATTCATCATTGCCTCAATATTAAATCTTGGCCCTCCAAAAACCTGCCTACCACTGCCATTGCGGCATTGGTTTTTATATCCAGTGTTAGTGTTAGCCACAAAATCTGACCCGCCGTTAGGTTGTCTGCGCTTACCACCATTACCCTGGTTGTGACCATTATGCCCTGTCACGTTCTGCTGCTGGCCCTTACCATTACCACTCTTCTTTCCCTTGTTAGACTTTTCATCATCAGATCCAGAATCTTTGGTAGTGTCAGAGTTGGCATATTTGATGAGAGCCGCCATGAGCTCCCCCATGTCACTACAATGACGCTTAAGGTGCCCAAGCTTCTGCTTAAGGGGGGTAAAGTGACAATTCTTCTCCAGAATCAGAACAGCAGAGCCTACCGCAATGCTATCTGATGAGTGGATAATAGCTGAGACCCGGCGAACCCAATGGTGGGCCGACTCATCTCCCGCTGTACGCAGTTGTCCAGGTCAATAATCGACAGAGGCTGCTTATACGTTCCCTTAAAGTTCTGAATGAAGCGCGCCTTCAACTCGGCCCATGAATTGATGGAATTGGCGGGTAATCCTTTCAACCAGGTACGAGCCGGTCCATCTAGCATCATAGTGAAGTACTTGGCACATACAACATCATTAACATCCAGCATCTCCATAGCTAGTTCATAGCTTTGAATCCAAGCCTTCGGTGGAAGATCAGCTGTGTAGTTAGGCACCTTACGAGGACCCTTAAAATCCTTAGGAAAACATTCATTGCGTAGAGCCGACACTAGACACGGTACACCAACTGTCCTAGAAGTCATCCCAGCTGCAACAGTGGCCGAAGGGTGCATCGGAGACTGCTGAAGAGCCCAAAATTGAGCCGCCAATTCCACCTCACAACGGGCCCTAGCCTAATCCACAAGGGCCTGAGCATTATTATCATCACGGGGCAGGTTATGTCCATGGGGCGGGTCATCATTACGAGGTGGGTTACGATGTCGTTCGCTGCTGGAAATCACCGGCGACTCAATACGCCGGCTGTAACTTCGACTTTGGCGCGGTGTTGAGTGAATTCGCTCATGACTGTATGAGTAAGCCGCCTGCTGTGCCACGGCCATCTGAAGAAGCTCCACAGCATTTTGGGTCTCTATCGCAGCTGGAGACTCGCCTTCGATCGGGATGGCCGCCAGCCATGTAGCTGCTGCTATCATATTATCCACCGGGTTAGAATAATGGCTAAAGGGTGTTGGAACCCGTTGAGGTGGGGTCAGATCCCTACGAGGCAGGTCTGGCAAACGAGGCTGAGCTGCCGCTCCGGTCCCTGGTGCCTCAGCAGCCCGGGTCACACCGGGCGGGTTACTTGTTCCTGCTCCGGGCATGTTAAAAAGATTTTGTCCCTCAAACTGTGAAGGTAAACGGCTCAGGTGCCTCCTTCGAAGAACAACTTTAGACGCATTCTGATCCAGATTCAGGCGAAAGGCCTCAGCCCTTATACGCTGTGATTCCGCCTCCTATCAGGGCTTGTTCCGTTGCCATCCTGGTGTTCTCTGCGTTGAGATCCTCTTGGGCTTTGGCCACCTCATCTCGCACCTTTGCCACTTCCGCATTATGCTGTACTTGATTTTTCGGAGTCACCTCCGTGGCTAACAGAGTCGCCAAAGTGCCCAAGAGCTCAGATAAGACCTGAGCCAGTGGTCGTGCTGAGCCGCTCGCCCCAGCTGTCGCAGCAGCAGTTGAACCGGATATCATTGCAGCAGCTATTGATGTGTTTAAACCCGGTTGCGTACCAGCCATGAAAATAGCAGCTCTGCTCGGCGGCTCATAAGGGTCCGGAATACTGTCACCATCGAAATAGCCCCCAAGCCCGCCATCCTGAAGCTAGTAGATTGACTCGGTTTCTCCGGTTGAGGACTCATCACCTGAATAGATGGCCGTCTCTCCACCAGACATAGATCCTTCCTCAAGATCCGCCCCATGAACAAAGCCAACAAAGGCGAGCTTCCGGCCATGTTGAACCCTGGCGGGTCGTGCGCGCTGAGCCGTCTCGATGATGTCAGTGCAGGTATCCGGCTCAGGCTCCGATTCACCGATCTTGCCGATGAAGACGTGAATTCCGCCAAAGGGGACCCGGTACCTGTACTCGATTGAGTCGGCCTCGGGGCCCCAGCCAGCGTCGTCGATGTAGATTTTGCCGCGGAGACTCTTAGTCATCCGGCCCACGGCATATCCTTCGATCCCTGAGAAGTTGCCCTTCAAGAATTTAAACCACCGTGCTCTGGCCCCACGGTGGGCGCCAACTGTCGTTGATTTAACACGGCAGATGCCCTTGTGAGAGGACTTAGGTGTGGAGCCATCGCACGTAGGTTAGCTCGAAGGGGTTGAGCGGGACAAAGGACACAAGATTTACCCAGGTTCGGCCCCTCTCAACAAGGTAAAAGCCTACGTCCTGCTTCTAGTTGAGTTTCGATTACAAGGGAGCGATTACGCTTGACCTAGCTATCGATCAGTTCTTTCTTGCCTTAACCCGCCGCCGGGTTTCGCCTTTATATACACAAGTCGAGGCCCGGCGGCTTACAAGAGTCCGAGCAGGATCACACAACGTGACCGGCTCAGTTTCTAAATCACCTTGCCTTACCAGGCAAGTCTTCATCGGGCGGCTCACACCTCCGGCTCTTGGGCCATCACCAAGCCGGCCTCTTAAGCCGCCGCCTTCCTGCTTCATCTACTTGGGCCTTCTTGGGCCTTCTTGACATTAAGTCGCCAATGGTGTAACCCGGCCCCTCCTGGGCAGGTCACACCTCGGTGTTATATCCCCACCAGGTTTGCTTAGGCGACTCATCATGGCAAAAACCACAACCTGCAACTGGGTGCAGTCCCAAGTTTCCCAACTTGTGCTAGATGATCTCGTGGGTCAAGGTCTGCTACCAGCCCAACAAGAAATTGGCTGGGAGCACCTGGTATAGAGGACTCCCCTCAACCCGGCCCGAAGGAAGTCATCATGTTTACTGATCACCTTCATAGGGGCTTCTCTCCACCCGAGTCAAAGTTCTTTCGAGGCATCCTTACTTTTTACAACCTTCATCCTCAAGATCTCGGCCCCAATTCCATGTCTAATTTGTGCTAGCTTCAAGTCTTCTGTGAAGTGTATCTGCAAACAGAAGCTACCGTCCCTATCTTTAGGGAGTTCTTCTACATGGACCGTCAGACTGAATGTGCGGATGGTCCCAGCATAGAACTTGGTGGGGTTTAGGGGTTTAGATTCAGAGGCGAAGAAACATTAATTTCCCTCAAGCTACCCTGCCGAGTCACCTAAAAGGATGAAACAAAACCTGGTTCTACTGTAAGAACACTGCCCCTGCAGATGAAAATCCTTTGCCGGGTTATAGACCTGATCGCCTTGATAACGCTATTGAGTACCCTAGCTGGGCCTCTTCAGAAGAACGAGCTCAAGTTTCCCACATATATCCAATGCTGAGGGCTTTGCTAGCCAATGGCCTAACCAGGACTGATTTAACCCGATGTTGGGTCAGCTGGAGGATCCTGCCCTTAAGTCGCTGTAGCGGCTTAATGTGCACTTATACGGGCGACTTAAATGATGTGCAACGCTTCAGTCATGCTGACTTGCCGGCTGATGAATTAAACAAGATTGTGAAGAAACTGCTAGGGGAGCCTCAAGAGGCCTGCAACAAGACAGGACTTAACCCCTTCTGTATTCAGAATCCTTCACCTCCAATAAGTATGCTTATAATCATTTATCCGGTTCATCAATCCTCTTCTTAACTTGAACTCACTTGTTGATCTTGTGAAAATTTGTGTAGGCCAATTCTCCATTCTGGAACAGGAAAAAGAAGAAAACTCAAGTGTGTAAGTCTAAGGCTGCCCAGGCTTCGAGAAGAAATAAGCCGGCTGTTGTAAATGAACCGGTAGCCGGAGATGAGTTGCCGGCGGCTGATGATGAGTCAGAGGTAGAACTTGTCTCCCTCGGCCATCTTTTTATTGAACTTGCTGATGCCTCTTATTCTCAGGATAACACTGAAACAAGTCGAGCTAGCGATGCTGAGGTAATTTCAATTTCTCCCGGCTCAGAAAACTTGTCTCCAAAGAAAATAAGGCGGGTCGTTCGACAAGTAAAGTTTTCTCACCCTGACGCTTATTTGGATCCCAAATTTCTTTTGAAGAAAGCACAACACGAAGGTACCTCAAGACGCCAAACCTGGAGCGGCTTTGGAGAGCTTGTTGCTGGCTTGTCTAACATACCACCCACCCGCAAGCGACGTACAGAGGTGCCTCATAGCCCAACATTATTTCTTCCTCAAGCCGGCCTTTTTAGGTGACCTGTTAACCCTTCTGACTCAAATTATCAGGGGTCGCCACCATCTTCTGGAGGTTCAACTGGTACTAAGCTGCCTCCATTTACCATCAACCAAGGGTAAGTGCCTTAAATGAGTCATGCTTCACTTATAGCCATTACTTTGTAGCTTTGAATATATTCCTTGCGATTGCAGTGCCCAGGCCAAGAAGAGGAAAACTGGTGACTCATTTGCCGCCCCAACTGCCAACAAAACTCAAGACCTTCAGCAGGGTAACCCGGAAATTCCGGTTACTCAAACAAACTTGGATGACCCGGAGCCGGCTCAGGGGTCAGTTATAACTGATAAGCCGCCAATGGCTGAAGAAACCCTTATTGATGATCAGGCGATGCCAAGCGAGCCAGCTGACCATCTTCATCTGCCAAGCCCGACTCATGCTCCAAGCCTTCATCAAGAGGCTGAAATTGTTAACCGGATGATGGTTGATGCTGAAGTGGTCATTACTGGAGAAGGCCAAACTGGTACTGATGCTTCAAACATCTTGGTCAAAATCCCAACAAAAGTTGAGCCTGTCTTGCAGGACAAGGGAAAAACCAAGTTGGAGCTGCCTGGTTTTGAGAAAATGAGTACTGAAGAACTGCATCAAGAGTTCTTGACCCGGCTGTCTGAAAGCCGGGATATTGAAGCAAACATAGTCAATATGTTGAAGAAGAAACATGAGGTATGAAATAACTTGCCTTTACCATGTTGTATACACATATGCTTAGCCCCCAAGGGCCGACTCATCTTCATGAGATGAGTCAGGTCTTCAAAATAGAGAATCTTTGAAAAGTAAGCTATAGACCCCAAGGGCCGGCTCATCTTTATGAGATGAGTCGGGTCTTTTAATTTATCCTTTCAAGAAAAAATGATATGCATTAGCCCCCAAGTGCCAGGTAGGTGGTTTGAAGCGACTTGGGACTTGTAAAAAATAGGTGAAATTTGCCTTTTGTAGCCCCCAAGTGCCGGATCATGCATCCTAGCCGGCTCAGGACTTAAATAACCTATAACTGAAATATTTGTCTTGCTTTTCAGGAGTCGTTGAACACGGCCGAGTCACAATTGACCGGTTTGAAGAAGGATTTCAATGCTGAGCAAACTTTGCGAATTAAGGCGCAATCAAGCCTTCAATCCCCTGTAGAGGAATTAGAAAAGGTCAAGGCGGCCTTTGAAACTGAAAGAGCCGCCTTGATAAAGCGTGCAGAGGATGCGGAAGGTTAGCTCAAGCCAGTTACATAGGAACTAGAGGGGTTGAAAAGCCATATTGCCCGCATGACTCAAGCCATTTTTGGTAAGTGACTCCTTGAATATATATGAAAACAACTCGCCTGGCGACTCGTATGCATGAATAACTCGCCTGACGGCTTATGTATTGAAATGTGTGCAGGTCCCAGAAGTCACAATCTTCGTCAGGATAACCTGAAAAATTGAAGGCTGTATATACTTTCTTGGAGAAATTGTACGCTGGAAGCTTATTTAGCATCATGGCTGTAACGGGCGGAAGATACCTGTCGCGCTTCATAAGAGACGTGTTCAAGTTACTCTCAACTGTCCCAAAGCAAATAGAAGAATTGAAGAAATCATCCGCCCGAGCAGGTGCAATGACATCTTTAAGCCCGGCCAAAGCTTATTGTCCAGAGATGGATCCTGCAGAGATGGCCGTCGAGTTTCCACAATTTAATGATGATGGTTGTTGTGGGGATCACGATCACCTATGGGGCCATCGGCCCTTTATGGTTCGATAAGGGGGAGATCACGTTGCACAAAGAGCAGAGGCCATAAAACAGCACGACAATGATGACACTCGTGGTTTTTGCCCAGGTTCGGGCTGTTGTGAAGCGTAAAACCCTACTCCTGCTTTGGTGGATTGAGTGGATGAACACAACGAGCGTGCAACACTCAAGCCCGGCAAGGTGGCCTCAGGAGAGCAACTACGCGTGTTCAAGTGTGCGGGGGTCCGAATCCTTTGCTAGGTTGCCTTGGACCTCCTTTTATAGCTTAAGGGTAACCACAATGGCAAAATAGTCTTTATCTTCTGATTAGATAGCCAACAGTGTTATCATACCTAACTCTGGCAGTTAGGACAAAGTGCCTTAAATGCACTGCTAGGTGTCACGCTGAGGAGGCAGCCCGGCAAGCCTGCCGCGCCATTTAATCATCTTTTGCTTATTATCTTGACACGCCTCTGGATGGGTGTCACTTGGATAAATCTTGTCTTCCAACTGGCTGCCACATACTTAGCAGAGGCCACTTGATCACTTGGGGGCTCGACACCGCACTAATAAATGACTTGTGTTGCTGTGCGGTGGAGCGGTGGAGTCTTGGCGGGGATCTTCACCCCTGGCGGTCCCGGCAAGCTTGCCGAGGGAGTCTTGGACTTGTCCCTAGGGCGGCCTCGACCCGGCCAGGCTCTCCTGTCCGGCAAGGGAGGCTTTCCCAAGGTGATATTCTTCTGTCTTGGTCTTCTTGATCCGCTCTTTGCTCTCACTAAGAGCTACTTCTCTGGCTTGGCTTTGCTTGCCGGGGAGGAGATTCCTTGTCCGTGCACAAGTCAGGGGAAACATACACCCCTATTTGTGTACCCCGAAAGAAGCCCCCGGACCTGAGCCATACGTGTCGCCGGGCACGTTGGGTTAGGTCCCAAACAGTGCATGCACACGTGCTGAAAGAATGCTGCGCGCACAGCGGTTGTCATGATGAACAGTCAATCCAACGTCCACTCCGCGTAATTACCGCAGGTCGTGGGCTCGTGGGACTATAGCAGTTAATGGGTAGTGCGCCTGTAAAAATGGTAACTTCCTGAGGATAGATAGCGAAAAGGCGGCCCCTGCGCCCGTTCGCAATAAAAAAGGAAGTGCGAAGGGACGCTGCTCATTCGCATCTTTTCCTCCTTCCATCATCTTCTTCCTCAAGCCAAGCAATTGTTCTTACGCCAATATCCTCTTCCACCGCTCCACCAAATCCTCTGATCCCCCGTAGATCTCGAGGGATGGGAAAGAAAACTACTACCATGAAGGGGAAGCGGGCGGCCACCATGAAGGAGGCTGCAGCGGAGGGGTAGAAGAAGAAGGCGGCGGAGCTGGATAGGAAACGGCAGGAGTATGTGGTCTTCTTTTCGTCAAGCTTGGATAGGAGCGCTCTGGTTGCAAAGTATGCGTACATGTGGGGAAGGGAAGTTCCAAAGGGGCATGGAGCGCCTGTGGTCCTGCCGGAAAGAAAAGAGGTTCCGCCAAACTCGTACCGCTTCTTCTGCGCGTACTTCCTCTTCGGTCTCACCTCCCCCTTCTCTGATTTCTTTGAAGCCATGATGGTGGTGTATGGATTTCACCTATTGGATTTCCACCCAATGCAATGGAGTGCATGGCGATCTTTCCTCATCTGTGTGAGAATTTCATTGGAGTCGCCCCCAACGTGGATCTGTTTAGGCATTTCTTCGTCCCGCGGGTCGAAGACAAGACTCAGCGCTCGAGGAATATAAGTTGGATTACCCGGGGCAAGAATGAGAATTGGGATTACCTCCCTGGCCATCAACACGGCAGATCGGAAGAATAGAGGGCGGACTGGTATTGGATTCAGGAGAAGTACGCCCCAGAATACAGCGAGGCGCAAACAGAATGCGTCGTACACGGCAGCGAATGGGGAAAACCAGGCCTAACCGATGATAGGCTTTGCCTGGCACAGAACAGGATTGCCCGTCTCTAGGCTGCCGGGCTAACCAACGAACAGGTGGGGCCGATTTCCTCATGCGTCGCATTGCGCCATTGCAGAAAAGGGACAGATTTGCCTGGTAGTACGGGGATGCCGCAGATAGAATGCGTCTGTACCCGGGTCTTACAAACAACCTGTCGGTATTTGGCCATGGTTGGCTGTGCGAGCAGCTGTTCAGCAGCCTTGGGCCATTCCGCTTGCCGGCAAAGGTAATACCACTGCACATTAACTCGGCCAGGGACCAAATTCTGAAGTGGATGCCTGACTACAATGCTTATGGAGTCAAGGCCGATTGGCCAATGCCCGAGCTGGATGCAGAGGTCGAGTGGTTCTCCAAACTTGAAGAAAGGGCTACAAGGGTGGAGAGCAAAATGTTCAAACGCAGCTCCACGATAGAGGCGGAATTCATTAGGAGGCTGATTCAAGAGGACAAGGCACTCCGGGCTGCCGAGAAGGCAAGGCCCAGAAGAGGGGAAGAGCAGGAGGAAGAACTGGAGGCCGAGGGCGTAGGCTCTTTAGATGAAAGGAATTAGGAGCATGTCGCGGAGGGAGCTGCCGGTATCGGTCCTACCGGGGCTGAACTTCTTCAGGCCGCGGCAGCAGAGGCCCAAGGAGGGGACGGGGCTGAGGAAGCAGAGCAACCTGAGGAAGAATGGCTCGCAATGGGTCCTCAAGCCCTGAATCCAGATCTGGAACAGCGTCCTCGCAAACGGGCAAGCCGGGGAACAGCGGCCCCTGCCCCCACACCAGCCATCAAGAAGGTGAAGCAGATCGCCTCCAAGAACGACAAGCCAGACATGGTATGTCGCCATTCTTCCCGCCTTTCCGAGGCCAGGACCCCACCCGCCAAGCAACAAACGGTCACGGGGGTTGATCCCAGCCCCCAGTCGAGTCCAGCATCCTCGCGCAGCTCGACTCCGTCAGAGCCCCTGGCCCCACCGAAGAGCTCCATGCTGCTGGGGAGTTCTGTTCCTCCGACCTTGAAGAGAGGCATGGCGACCCTGCCGCGTGCGGGATACACACTGGGCTCCATGCTCCTCGAGCCAGAGTTGGGAGAATCACTGATCTTTATTGTCGGGGAAATAAGTATTTGATGCTTGCTTGACTCAATCTAGCTTGTTGACTTGACAGGGACGAAGAACCTCTCATCCACCGGGCCAAACGAACCAAGCAGGTGGCGTCGCCGGGGCCCTTGGCGGGTACAGGGCTGGCGGGAGGCAACACAGAGGACCCTGCGCCCAGCCCCCGGCCCAGCCCCCGGCGTGATAGCATAGAGCAAGCTTCACCCGTCAGGAGAGACGCGGCAGAGTATGCACCATCTCCCACCAAGGAAGGAGAGGAGGCCCACCAGGGTGGGGCCCACCATGAGGGATCCACCCTACCCATCGTCCAAGCAGGGGAGTCTCCCGTGAGGGCCTCCACCGAGGGGTCGGCCCATGTCGAAGTCAGGGTCACCCAAGAAGGGGACACGGACTATGCCACGGCAACCGATGTTGCCGGGGAGATCGGCGCCCTTCCACGACAACCGTCACCGGGTAATCTGCTTGCCTTTGTCTCTTCTTATCTGGATTATTTCATTTCTAAGTCTCTAACCCATCGATTCGTAGCATCTCTTTATCCTTGCTTATTAACTTTGCTTGTAGCTCCGTTGGCCGAGGAGCCTGAGTTGCTGGAAGAAGTGGCCAACATTGGGAAGGATGCTGCCGAGGAGGCCACCAGGATTGTTGTCGTGGAAGGCCAAGGTCAGACTGTCGGGGCTACCCAGGAATTCCCCGAAGGAACAGAGAAAATCCCCGGTAGCACTTCTAGTCAAGACACAACTGTGGAGGAGAAGACCCCTCTGCAAGCCATGGGGCCCCTTCCCCCGCTCGGCACACCGGCCGCCGCCCTGCAGCCATCCTCAAGCAAACTGGCGCTGGTCCTTGCCCAACCTAGGCTCGTAGTCCCCGGCTCATCTGTTGGGGCGGGTGCGGATTTTGACGAAGAAATCTAGCTCATCTTAACACCGTTATTCCAGCAAGCCGAAGAGACTGTCGATTCTATGGGCGCAACCATGGACCTATCCTTCTTGGAGTCCATGGCAACAGGTATCAAAGATATGCAGAGCAGATACAACTTGAAGTGGCAGGCAATCAAGGAGCAACGCGATTCTGTCGGCCTCATGGATCAGAAACTGAGGGACAAGGGCAGCGAACTGCGCGAGTGGCATAACAAACAGTTCCAATCCCTTCAGTGGCAACAAGAGGTGATCACCATGGCCAAGGAGGATGTGGCTACCCGGGAGGTTCGCGTGGCGGAGCGCGAGGCGCTTCTGAATGCCAGGGAGAAGGACATATCTACCCGGGAAGGGAACCTCGAGGGCACCCTCCACAGCAAGGATGGAGAACTGGAGGCCCTTGTCCAGCAGCTCACCAAGGACCTGGAGGATAAGCACAAGGCCAAACTGGACGTGTTTACCCTTGAATCCTCTGCTCAACTGAAGAAAGTTTCTGACGAACTGGCTGCCGCGTCAATCACCAAGACCGATCTCGATTGCCAAGTGGGTAAGCTGATGGAAGAGCTTGCCGAGAGCAATAAAGACATCGCGGCTCTCAAAGAGGAAGCACAGAAGGCAGAGACTACCCTGAAGGAGGTGCAGTCGCAGCTTTCCTCCAAGAGCCATGATCTCAATACTGCTACCAGCACTGTCTCTGATATGAAGGCCAGGATTGGCTCCTTGGAGAGTGAGATCGAATCTGCCGGTGCTCGTGAAAAACTGCTGATAACAGACCTAGACGCAGCAAGGGCTCTTAGGAAGGACGCGGAGGAGAAGCTTGAGAACCAAATCCAGCAGCATGACCTTTGGATCAAGAGCTTGATTGACATTGCCGAGCGCCTCAGTGCCCAGATCGCAACAATGAACATGGAGAGTTGGGCTTCCACTGTTGGCCAGCATGAGGTTCCCAGCGCCAAGTTGACGATCTTTTTCGAGGGGTTGATTGAAGGGTTGAAGACGTATGAGGACGACAGGGACGCGTGCTTTGCCACCTTGTCCCGGAAGCTTGCTCGCGAAGCCCTGTTCATGGTCTTGAGCAATCTCGCCTACCGCCACCCAGACCTCAACCTCACCGATGGCCTCAAGAGGTTGCCACCGGGAGCCGATATTTCCGCTGCTGAGGAGAAAGCCGCTCCTCTCGCCGATAAGGTCCTATCCGTCCCAAGGGTTCCCGAAAAAAGCTAGCCTTGGGTTTATTCATGCTGTCGTACAACCCTGTAACAAAAACAATCATGCATCCTGTGTTTAGGTCCCGTACTATTTCCATTTATGCACTTGTCGGACTGATGTTTAATTATGCCGATACACGCTATCCCTCTTTTTTTTAACCATCAATCCGTATGGTTGGTTTCTTTTGCGTATTTTGGTTGCCTGCCAGTAGCATGCTGCCGCAATTGCTGCGAGAAATGGGTCCTTAGCATTCAGCTAGCGAGGATATGCCCCGGCAGGTTTTTCCTTAACGGCCTCTAGCGCAGCCATCAACCTTGTTGAGCAGGCTCGAAACAAAGGAAGGGCGCAGCTGAATACAACAAGGTACCATCGTACGAAAGACTTTTCATACAAAAATCTCGGTTGTCCAAGGGATAGACGAGCAAACTTCAAAAGAGAGGCTAATGATCATGTTAACTTAGCTTTATTTCACGTTCCCCTTCTTCACCGGGTACGCATTTGACCAAGTATACCATCTTTCTTCCCACTTGTGATATTTCTTCCTGTTCGTGTGTCCATCCTTGCTCTGAAAAGACAACAAACGAGAAGGCGCACAAGGGAAAAACTTGCCGTTTTATTAGTTATGCGCCCGCCCCCGTCATGAGCCAGTGGGGCCTAACTGAATGCTTGCCGCTGATGGTGTAAGGTAGAAGAGAAGGGTTGGCTCCGTCCTCCCTTTCCTCATACTTGTTAACGATCTTACGGCGGCAGGCACGAGGGTCATGCTGATGCAAAAGGCCTTGTCGGAGCATGCTTGCCGGGGCGTTGACCAACGGATCCGCACCAATGTTCCACTCAGGATTTATCCTTGGCGGGATAAATGCTGCACTGAGTTCCACACGGGCTCATCGACGCTGATGATGTTACTATTGCATGGCTCGATCATTGACAAGTGAGAAAGCAGTAGGAGGCCGACCACGTACCATTCTTCTTATTTTCTCAAATGATGTCTTTCGACATCAGGCATGCTTGATACGAGCTCGCCCGGAGAGCGGCATCGCCGCACGCCTCGCTTCTGTCTTCGGGGGCGGGTAGCATGGTGGTCACGCCACCCGAGTCGCCTATGGTCGCCGCATCGCCATCGCCTTCCGTTTCCACCACCATCGTGGTCGTGGCGGAGACGAGCGGCGGAATCCGGGTAAGATGAGGCAGGGGAGCGGCGCTGCCCTTCCTCTCCGGAACCGCTGGCGCAGAGAACATCTATGTGGATGACAGCGCAATCCGGTGTGCTGTTTACGACTTCAGGTTCGCACAAGCGATCCCCCCTACTTGGCACACCAAAGATGTCATGGGGATCACGATCACCTATGGGCCATCGGCCCCTTTGTGGTTCAGCAAGGGGGAGGTCACGTTGCACAAAGAGCAGAGGCCATAAATCATCATGACAACGATGACACTGGTGGTTTTCACCCAGGTTCGGGCCGCTGTGAAGCGTAAAACCCTACTCCTGCTTTGGTGGATTGAGTGGATGAACACAACGAGCGCTCAACGCTCAAGCCCGACAAGGTGGCCTCGGGAGAGCAACTACACGTGTACAAGTGTGCGGGGGTCCGAATCCTTTGCTAGGTTGCCTTGGACCTCCTTTTATAGCTTAAGGGGTAACCACAATGGCAAAATAGTCTTTATCTTCTGATTAGATAGCCAACAGTGCTATCATACCTAACTCTAGCAGTTAGGACAAAGTTCATTAAATGCACTGCTAGGTGTCACGCTGAGGAGGCAGCCCGGCAAGCCTGCCGCGCCGCTTAATCATCTTTTGCTTATTATCTTGACACACCTCTGGATGGGTGTCACTTGGATAAATCTTGTCTTCCAACTGGCCGCCACGTGCTTAGCAGAGGTCACTTGATCACTTGGGGGCTCGACACCGCACTGATAAATGACTTGTGTTGATGTGCGGTGGAGCGGTGGAGTCTTGGCGGAGATCTTCACCCCTGGCGGTCCCGGCAAGCTTGCCGGGGGAGTCTTGGACTTGTCCCTAGGGCGGCCTCGACCCGGCCAGGCTCTCCTGTCCGGCAAGGGAGGCTTTCCCAAGGTGATATTCTTCTGTCTTGGTCTTCTTGATCTGCTCTTTGCTCTCACTAAGAGCTACTTCTCTGGCTTGGCTTTGCTTGTCGAGGAGGAGATTCGTCGTCCGTGCACAAGTCAAGGGAAACATACACCCCTATTTGTGTACCCTGACAATGGTAGTGAATTTTCACCAGAAGATTATGCCCGTTGTGTGAAGGAGACCCATGTGTTGGCGAGTCAACTGGTTGAAGAGCTCAACTTGAAGAAATACCAGGTGGGTTATGATGAAGATAACACGTGGGTTCATCCACCTAACTTCTATCGACTGTAATCTGGACAATCTTCAGATCAAGGACGTAGAAGAGTCGGCGCAGGATAACCCGGAGACATCTACCGCTAGAGATCATCAAGATGTTAACCCGGAGCAGGTCGACCCGGAAGGTGCAGGAGCGGGTCAAAGGAATAGATGACTCCAAAAAACTTTGAGATTTTATGAGCCCAATTGTGGCTTTGTAATAGGATAGTAGAACCTTCGACGTCTGTGGTGCCTTCGTGCATATTTTGATACCTTGGAAGTAGAAATATTATGACTGGTGTGGTTCTTCTCTTGACCCGCCTAGTATGTTATGAATTCAACTTCTTTGAAGTATGGCAAGGCACAGTTGTATGAGCTGCCAATTGCAATTTCTTATTTTGATTGATTCATAAATGAAAATCATCATAACCCGGTGTGTTATTGACCCGGTGACTCATGGTCGTAATGAAACCTGTATGATCAAAAATAAGCCGGTGTAGAAATGACCCGGCGGCTCATAGCCAATTGATGATCAACATAAATAATCCTGTAAAAACAGATAGTTGTATAAAACAAATAAGTTAAATAAATACATAATTATAAATATTAAGTCGGCTTTCGAGGCTCGACGAAAAGACCGGCTTTCGAGGCTCGAGTCTTGCTTCAATGAAGCTGGCGTGATAGCGTATGGTTTGTACTAGCTCTCTGTAAGCCGGCTCTCACATGACTTAAGCCGGTGTTTTAACCTTGACGAGTTCAGGGTCATAATAGATTGACTATCAAGAGTACGCCGTGTCATCTTGGCCGATGAGCATCAAGCAAACACGCAGGTTTAACCATGTAATATAATGGCATATGTCGGGTCAAGAGGGATGTTAATAGCTAAACTCGATGAGTTGGAAGCCCCCAAGTGACCTATGATGAAGGAATAAAGACTCATACACAATATTTTGGACAAAACAACAGAGACACCGAGTTTCGGGGGTGCCGGCTTTATTATCATTGATCATAAAAGATATATACACTGATGTATGTACAAAAGTTGGAGCTAGTGGCTCTAAGTGTAATAAAAACGGAGATGAGCAATGTTCCAAGGCATGTTGGTCTCCTCCTCAGATGTACATGACTTTTTGTGTTCATGTATGTCAATCCGATAATATGACCCGCTGTTGAGGTTTTTGCTGATGATGAAAGGCCCTTCCCAAGGAGGTGAACGCTTATGCATACCAGTTTGATCTTGAATCAACCGAAGCACTAAGTCGCCCTCCTGGAAAGTACGGCTATGATAGCGACGTAGGCCTTGCTGATATATTGCTGATCATGATGCTGCAAAGTCACGTTCCTCCTCCAGAGCATCGAGTGAATCTTGTCGAGATTTCTCATTATCTGCCTCAACATAAGCCGCCACCCAGGGGGAATCATGATGAATATCTCTTGGGAGCATTGCTTCAGCACCATTGTAGCCACAGTGATCCCCCTTTTGATAATGCCATGTCATCATGATCAACAGTGCTTAAACATCATTTGGATCATATCCCTTTTTCAACTCAAATTCAAATTCAAAACTAAGCCAACAATAAAAGTTTTCAAAAATTAAAACTAAAATGTTCGGAGTGAACCAAATAATGCATAGGTAATTATGGTGGAGAAACGACTCCTTTATAAAATATTTAAATACTATTAGATGGATAAAATAGTAGTCAAAACTATTATTTAAATACTTTTAAATATTAAATGATTGTGAAACTATTTTAGTTTGGGCAGCAAGTTAATGTGGCAGTGGCATATTTGGTAACATAAAATTAGGTGCCATTTTGGTATTTTGTTAAAACAAAAATAAAAGGAAACTATAATAAAACAGGAAAGAAGTAAAATAAAAAGAAAGGAAAATACTAATAAAATAAAAGGGGGAAAACCTCCCCCTCCCCTACTAGGCCTTGGCCCAGCTAGCCATCCAGCCGGCCGGCCCAGCCGGCCTACCCTCAGCTCCCGGCCTATTAGGCCCCCCCCCCCCCCCACCAGAAACCCTAACCCTATCCCCACTCCACCCCCGATCCCCTTTTCCCCCCCACGAGCCGACGCCGTCACCGGCGCTCGTCCCCGACACCACGCCGCCTCCCGAGGACCTCGCCGCCGTCGCTTCCTCGCCTCCCTTCTCACTGGACGCCATCAAGCCTCGCCGCCCCCATTCCTCTACGTGGTTGTGAGCCCCTCTCCTTCACTCCTCTCCCCTGCAGCTCGAACGCGCCCCGGTCCCCGCAGCTGCACCGCCACTCGCCGAACCCCGTCCTGGCGCCGCCTTGCCTCTGCTCTGCCACATCCAGCCGCGCGCCGACCCGCGCTGCAGCTGCTCACTGCACGCGCTCGCCCGTCCCCTGCCTGCCGCCCTGCACGGCCGCCTTGCTCCGGCCACGGCCACGCCTGCACGGGCGCCCTGTCCGCGCTCGGCGCCCGCCAAGTCGCGCTCGCCGTGCTCCCGCCGCGGCCTGGCTCCGCCTCCAGCGACCACCACTATCGCGCCGCTGCTCCTCTGCGCCACGGTTCCACTGCCTCGCCCGCGCCTCCGCTCACGGCCACGCGCGCTCCCGCCCGCGCACCCCCCCCTCCGCGGCCACACCCGGCGCTCGGGGCCGGCGCCGCACCGGCGCCCCGGCGCGTCCCCTCGCTCATGCCCGTTCGGGCGAACACCCCGCCCGTGCCCGTTAAACCCGCTCCAGTGGCCTGTGTGCCACTGGCAGCTGGGGCCCCTTGGGGGTATGACCAGTGGGGCCCGCCCCCAAAACGAATTAAAATAAATAAATAAGTATTAGCTAATTAGTTGATTAAAAAATTAATTAACTTAAGTAATTCTGTTTAAGTAAACTAATTAATTAGTTAGCCTAATTAAACCGTAATTAGCTTAATTAAACCTAGATAGACTAATGTGACAATGACAGGTGGACCCCACCTGTCAGGTTAACCTGCTGACGTCATGGTGATGTCATTATGACATCACCATTCACGGTTTCAGATAATCCTAATTTAAATAGTTAAATAAAATCCAGAATATTGATTAAATCTTTAAAATTTAAAATAAAATAAACCGTAGCCCGGATTGAAAAACTTTGTACATGAAAGTTGCTCAGAACGACGAGAAGAATCCGAATAGGCGGTCCGTTCGTCCGCCACACGTCCCTAGCATAGCGAACATGGAACCTTTCCCCTCCGGTTCATCTGTCCGAAAATGCCAAACACCGGGGTTACATTCCCGGATGTTTTCCCTCTTCCCCTATATCGTGTAGCACCGCGTCAGAACACCCCTAGCTCTGCGTATTGTCATGTCATACTCTTGTCTACTTTATATTTACTGTTTCCTCCCCCTTTTCTCTCTTGGTAGACCCTGCTACAGACGCATTTTCCCGAGACCGACGCAGCTCAGGAGCCCGACGCCACCGTTGACGACCTTGCCTTTGCCAGAGCAACCAGGCAAGCCCCCCCTTTGATCATCTCGATATCACCCATTCTATTTCTCATGCTTGCATTAGAATTGCTACTGCTACTGCTTTACCTATTCTGATGCATAGCCTGTTTATTGTAACCTGCTATTGATACCTTACCTGCTTATCCTAAACTGCTTAGTATAGGCTGGGTCGAGACCCACTAGAGAACCCCACTTTGTCCCTTGTTGCCCCGCTGGATTATCAGAAGACCCGATCAACGGGATCGAAGACCAGGCCCCGGCACCGCACATCACCCCCCTTAGTGGTACGACATTACTGGGTTACTATCGAGTGCCGAGGGTGATACCTCGTATAGCACTTCTGATGTTAACCCTGTAGAGTAGCTATTCGGTCGTGGTCATCGAGGGTGATTCCTCTTTCACCACTCCCGATAACGACGCTGTCGTGCAACACATCAATTGTGAACCCATCGAGGGTGATTCCTCCTACGTTCACCTTGACAGTTACATCGAGTGGGTGCCCATCGAGGGTGATACCTCGGATTCCCCTGATGTTATGGACACACGGATACTTGTACTTTACATTGTTACTTGGAAAGGCGGGTTGACCCTGAGGGGTACCCGCGTGAGCCTAAGTGGCGAGTGTTGTGGAGACGGGTTGACCTGGAGGTTGCCCGAGATATGAATACGAGGCGCGGCCGGGCATTCTTGGCCCTTGCCGCAAGTCCTCGAGACGGGGCGACGGGGTCACATCGATCGTGAGTCTCTGCTCGTTTTCCGCAAGCCCCTAGTCCACTAACGATTTGGATATTTGATCCGAGCAGGTCTCTGGCCTGATAGCACTAACCATCACGTGGGCATAGTATGGGCGTTCTGCATCGTAGCATCAGCCGAAAGCTTTGTCAGACGTCCAGTTCAGCATTGTGGCCGGGTCGGATCGTGCCGTTGGCGCTGGTATCCACCCTGCTCGCAACGACCCGGAGTGCACAGGGCGATGGCCCAAGACCCCTGAGTGCTTACGATGTAGACCGGCGGGGACCTCTCTGCTGAGCTCTAGGTAGGGTTGCGGTGTATCGTTTGGCCGAGGCCAGGCATGACCCAGGAAAGTGTGTCCGGACGGAGTTAAGCGAGCGTGGTGGGTAAGTTGGTGTACCCCTGCAGGGAAGAAAACTTCTATCGATAGCCGGTCCTACGGTAAAGGACACTCGGAGTTGTATCCCGATCGATACAACTAGAACTGGATACCTGTGATGATACCTGGATATGTGGCTCTGGGATTGCTTCTCGCAGGGAGTCGGGAAGGGATCTCAGGACGAGGTTGATGACTGTATGGCTCTGGGATTGCTTTCTCGCAGGGAGTCGAGAAAGGATCTCTAGGTGAGGTTGATATCATTACTGCTACATTATATTGTATTGTTCTACTCTCTTCTATTGCTGCAAGACCGCTGAAGATGCTAGTCTTCGATAGGTCTAGGCCTTCTCTCTATTCTGGCATTTCTGCAGCTCAGTCCACATATACAACCTCTCTTTGATAATGTTGCATATGTAGTGTAGATCCTTGCTTGCTGAGTACTTCGGAGTACTCACAGTTGCTTTATTTTCTTTTCTCCCCATATCAGTTTGTCGTGACCAGATGACGGAGCCCCTGAGACAGCTACCCCCGCCGACGATCGACTACTACTACCACCCCGAGGGCGGATACTATTTGGAGTTGGCCGACGACCAGGAGTAGGTTCGGAGGGTCCCAGGCTGGAGGCCTGCGCCTTTCGATCGTAGTGTTTTATTTTGCCCTGCCTATCTAAAGGCATTTCTGTTTCTCTTTTAATATCTGTACTCAGATATCTTAAGCTTCCGCTGACGCTTGTATGCCATCGAGCTATGTATTCGAGCCCTCGAGGCCCTGGCTTGTAATATAAAGCTTGTATGACTTTATTTATATTTTAGAGTTGTGTTGTGATATCTTCCCGTGAGTCCTTAGGCTTGATCATGTGCATTTGCGTGTATGATTAGTGCACGATTGAGCGGGGCGTCACAAGTTGGTATCAGAGCCGACTGTCTGTAGGAACCCCCCTTTCCAACTCCTTGGCCGAAGTTGAGTCTAGTGGTCCAAAACTATTTTACTAACTTGGCTGTGCGGCTTACGGGCCCACGTCGCCTTTGGGTGGTATTAGGATCTTTTACTCCTCGACCTATACTCTGGGACCCTGATCTCTCTTATATTCGGGTTAAGATTTTACTAACTCTGACATTAGGTTCTCGTAACCACTTCATCCCGGAGAGCCCCTTAGCTACAGTTGATCGCTTACTTCGCCAGAAGATTCTGCAGATACACCTCGATGTTTTTCGAGACCCTATGCCCACTGCTTCGCAGTTCCTGACCACCGATATTCCCCGTGGATAACATCCTTGTCGTTTGTACCTTCATCCCCAGTGGCTCTTGTTGTTACAAGTTACCCTAATACTCTCTGTTGTACCGAGAATCCTTTGTGCCTTCTGCCTTGCAGATTCTTTTCGCACTGCGGATAGTTTACTTACCCGGGGATCCGTTCATCCCCAGTTGTTCTTATGCTTTCCAAAATACTTCGCAATGCTATCTGATCTCCCAAAAATCCTATGTAGCCTATTGCTCTTGATTTTCCTTGCCTGCTTGCATTATGGTTAATTCCATATGTCTAGCAATATTTACGAAAATCCTTTGTGACTGTCATTCTATTCCTATGGATTCAATGTGTGTGCGAATACTCGCAATCATCAATTAATCCTTAGAAATTTTCTTTCCGGCTCAAACATTGTCCCGAACATGAGCTGGTTCTCGACCAATCTATTTGTCGTCGCTTGTACCCCTAAGTCTATTCAATTAACCATCCTTAAACAGAGCGATTGCTTCTGATCCCAGGCTTTGGAAATCATAACTCCTTTGCATTTGAGCTTTGAATTAATGCCTTTGCATTGATTCTTCTTCTGGTGGAGTACCGATGCTCACATCAGATCCCTCATGGACCATCAGATCCTTTGTTGAATTATCATCCGACAGTGTCCTTGTATACAAAAACCTCGAGAAGTTCTTTCCTTGATACATAATGCCATTGGTAAATCCTATTCTCTGATATGGCCAACGATGCTCTGCTTTCGAGCTTGATTTATTTACTTCTGAACTTTGTAGTATATGTTCCTAAGATACCCAATGGGTTGGACCAATGCCTTTCCTAATCTGTGCAAAACCGAGAGTTTTCACGAGTCATATTCTCCTGGTGATTTACGAGATAAAATTTCAACACTACAAATCCATCGAAAATGAGATGTGAATGATAGGTTATGCATTGGAGAAGTGGGAGTCGACCTTGAACCCTTGTGTTCATGCCCATCGACCCGATGTAGAACTTATCATGGAAGCTGCTCGTAGAAATAATTACCCCTTGCTATAAGTTCATCTGGTATCTGTGGTTTGAACTTTTATAATCATGGTTCCGACCATACTTTCTCCCTGATTCCATTTCTCGAACAAGTTAAAATACTTGTCTTCTGCAGATCATTTCACCTGTCCAACCTCTATTCCAATGTACCTTCGGGTACTACCTATGGTATCTGATAATATCACAGAATCATGTTGCTTACTTATGAGTATTCATCAAGTACTAAATTCCACCGATTCAAAATTTTCCCGGGTTCTGAGTGGTTAACCACTCGAGAACACCGATAAGTGAATTGGGTCCGCTCTGTGATTCAACAACCCTTAGTAATCCTCTTTGCTTACAATTTGTACTCGATCACGTCATTCCTAGCCTGCTCGGTTACATAATTATCATTCTAAATTGTTAAACTGTGCTACCTGGACCTCCTTTCGGATGCACATTGCTGACAATGGGCTAAGCCTGTGTCGACTCTCATCGTTACATCATTTTGCTTACACAATATGAATCCAAGCGTCATATTTGTGGTTCCGTTGACCTTGAACCTCATTCCATCTGCTTTGATCATCTTACTGCTCGATTTTATCTTCATGAAACCCCTCGAGAAATGTGTCATGACCAATTTCAACAATTTGGCTCCTCCCGAGATATCAAATCAATTCATGATGTGAAATACCATCTTTGCCCCTCGATGAATTGTGTATCCTCAACAACACTCCTGACTTCCTGCCAACACAGACCTGGTTGTGTTTGGTTATACATTACGTTCCTTGCTATTCTTGAAATCGTTCCTTTGCATCTTTTGTGATCTTCAGACCCAACTCTTACTTGAAACACCATAAAAGTGCTACCTCAAAGCATGACTATGGTATTCCGAATATCCACAAGAACATTGGAAGCACATTGCCAAATGTTTTTGATCTGTTATCCAAACACCGTTGTATGGGTAATATCACAATTCTTTCCTTGTCCCTTTATATAAATGCTTTTGAACTTGTTGTTCCCTCATGTATATCATGCTCCGCTATTCCTTGGGAAGGATATACTCCCAATCCTGGTGTGTAAACACATTTTCCTTTCCATTGTTCTTTTTAATCTGATCATCGCATTTTCCTTTCCATTGTTTTGTTTAACCTTTCTTGTAATCTGATTTAACTGAGTAGCGATAATTTCCTGCTTAGGTAAGCACCTCGTTGAACCACTCTATGAATAAGACCCTGTTACTATTGTTGATGACATTCTGGTAACCAACGATGGATGAGAACTTTGCCTACTGGTCCGCCTCGTTTCAACGAGCAGGAAAATGGTTCTCTTCGTCCCTCGCCCTTGGTACCCACGTTGTTGCCAATATGACTGGCAGATTATGCTCTGACCTGCCCTGCTATCATGACCGTACGAGGCGTCAATGCTCTTTCTACTTTTAACCCACGTGGTGGGCCCATAACCCACAGTTCCACAGGATCGAAACCTGACTCTCCTGTACCCCGGTTTCCAAAGTTATTCCTCGTGCGTGGCCTTGTATGTAATTCATGGGCCACCTTCCTAGTGATATATTTTGGTAACAGACGCAATACTCAATTCTCGTGGCTCTGGACCCCTTTCACACTTGGTTTCAGACATCGAACGATTGCCTATTCGTTTGGAACTTCTCATGGTACTTACTTACTTTGCTCTCGATATCTTCTTAAGTTCCAATTCAAGAGATACTTATGCTTTGTCCCCTGAGTTAACCGTCTGATGCTCAATATTGTTAGAATCCGTACTTATAGAGTTTTCCCCTCTTATCCTTTCGTAAGTACGGTGAAGATCCTGAAGGAAGGATGACAACTTCATCATGATGACCTGAAGCAGAGAAATGAAGACATCAACAAAGTGGATCTACCTCATCGAGAAGAGCAACCAAGACCCAGAAGAATCGTTAGAATTTCGTGACAAATTCTTTTCCCCTTACTCTACCTCTTAATTCTCGGGACGAGAATTCTTATTAGTGGAGGAGACTTGTAACACCCCCAGTGGCTAGCCACAGTGATCCCCCTTTTGATAATGCCATGTCATCATGATCAACAGTGCTTAAACATCATTTGGATCATATCCCTTTTTCAACTCAAATTCAAAACTAAGCCAACAATAAAAGTTTTCAAAAATTAAAACTAAAATGTTCGGAGTGAACCAAATAATGCATAGGTAATTATGGTGGAGAAACCACACCTTTATAAAATATTTAAATACTATTAGATGGATAAAACAGTAGCGAAAAATATTATTTAAATACTTTTAAATATTAAATAATTGTGAAACTATTTTAGTTTGGGCAGCAAGTTAATGTGGCAGTGGCATATTTGGTAACATCAAATTAGGTGCCATTTTGGTATTTTGTTAAAACAAAAATAAAAGGAAACTATAATAAAAAAGGAAAGAAGTAAAATAAAAAGAAAGGAAAATACTAATAAAATAAAAGGGGGAAAACCTCCCCCTCCCCTACTAGGCCTTGGCCCAGCTAGCCATCCAGTCGGCTGGCCCAGCCGGCCTACCCCCGCTAGCCCCGGGCCTATTAGGCCTCTCCCCCGCCCCCCACCAGAAACCCTAACCCTAACCCTATCCCCACTCCACCCCCGATCCCCTTTTCCCCCCCACGAGCCGACGCCCACGCCTGGGCGCCCAACGCCGTCACCGGCGCTCGTCCCCGACACCACACCGCCGCCCGAGGACCTCGTCGCCGTCGCTTCCTCGCCTCCCTCCTCACCGGACGCCATCAAGCCTCGCCGCCCCCATTCCTCTACGCGGCTGTGAGCCCCTCTCCTTCACTCCTCTCCCCTGCAGCTCGAACGCGCCCCGGTCCCCGCAGCTGCACCGCCACTCGCCGAACCCCGTCCTGGCGCCGCCTTGCCTCTGCTCTGCCATATCCAGCCGCGCGCCAACCCGCGCTGCTGCTGCTCGCTGCGCGCGCTCGCCCATCCCCTGCCTGCCGCCCTGCACGGCCGCCTCGCTCCGGCCACGACCACGCCTGCCCGGGCGCCCTGTCCCCGCTCGGCGCCCGCCAAGTCGCGCTCGTCGTGCTCCTCTGCGCCACAGTTCCACTGCCCCGCCCGCGCCTCCGCTCACGGCCACGCGCGCTCCCGCCCGCGCACCCCCCTCCGCGGCCACCCCCGCCGCCCGGCGCCCCGGCGCGTCCCCTCGCTCGTGCCCGTTCGGGCGAACGCCCCGCCCGTGCCCGTTAAACCCGCTCCAGTGGCCTGTGTGCCACTGGCAGCTGGGGCCCCTTGGGGGTATGACCAGTGGGGCCCGCCCCCAAAATGAATTAAAATAAATAAATAAGTATTAGCTAATTAGTTGATTAAATAAATAATTAACTTAATTAATTCTGTTTAAGTAAACTAATTAATTAGTTAGTCTAATTAAACCGTAATTAGCTTAATTAAACCTAGATAGACTAATGTGACAATGACAGGTGGACCCCACCTGTCAGGTTAACCTACTAACGTCATGGTGATGTCATTATGATAAAATAGTTAAATAGTTAAATAAAATCCAGAATATTGATTAAATCTTTAAAATTTAATATAAAATAAACCGTAGCCCGGATTGAAAAACTTTGTACATGAAAGTTGCTCAGAACGACGAGACGAATCCGAATCCGCGGTCCGTTCGTCCGCCACACGTCCCTAGCATAGCGAACATCGAACCTTTCCCCTCCGGTTCATCTGTCCGAAAATGCCAAACACCGGGGTTACATTCCCGGATGTTTTCCCTCTTCCCCTATATCGTGTAGCACCGCGTCAGAGCACCCCTAGCTCTGCGTATTGTCATGTCATACTCTTGTCTGCTTTATATTTACTCTTTCCTCCCCCTTTTCTCTCTCGGTAGACCCTGCTACAGACGCATTTTCCCGAGACCGACGCAGCTCAGGAGCCCGACGCCACCGTTGACGACCTTGCCTTTGCCAGAGCAACCAGGCAAGCCCCCCCTTTGATCATCTCGATATCACCCATTCTATTTCTCATGCTTGCATTAGAATTGCTACTACTACTACTTTACCTATTCTGATGCATAGCCTGTTTATTGTAACCTGCTATTGATACCTTACCTGCTTATCCTAAACTGCTTAGTATAGGCTGGGTCGAGACCCACTAGAGAACCCCACTTTGTCCCTTGTTGCCCCGCTGGATTATCAGAAGACCCGATCAACGGGATCGAAGACCAGGCCCCGGCACCGCACATCACCCCCCTTAGTGGTACGACATTACTGGGTTACTATCGAGTGCCGAGGGTGATACCTCGTCTAGCACTTCTGATGTTAACCCTGTAGAGTAGCTATTCGGTCATGGTCATCGAGGGTGATTCCTCTTTCACCACTCCCGATAATGACGCTGTCGTGCAACACATCAAGTGTGAACCCATCGAGGGTGATTCCTCCTATGTTCACCTTGACAGTTACATCGAGTGGGTGTCCATCGAGGGTGATATCTCGGATTCCCCTGATGTTATGGACACACGAATACTTGTACTTTACACTGTTACTTGGAAAGGCGGGTTGACCCTGAGGGGTACCCGCGTGAGCCTAAGTGGCGAGTGTTGTGGAGACGGGTTGACCTGGAGGTTGCCCGAGATATGAATACGAGGCACGGCCGGGCATTCTTGGCCCTTGCCGCAAGTCCTCGAGACGGGGCGACGGGGTCACATCGATCGTGAGTCTCTGCTCATTTTCCGCAAGCCCCTAGTCCACTAACGATTTGGATATTTGATCCGAGCAGGTCTCTGGCCTGATAGCACTAACCATCACGTGGGCATAGTATGGGCGTTCTGCATCGTAGCATCAGCCGAAAGCTTTGTCAGACGTCCAGTTCAGCATTGTGGCCGGGTCGGATCGTGCCGTTGGTGCTGGTATCCACCCTGCTCACAATGAACCGGAGTGCACAGGGCGATGGCCCAAGACCCCTGAGTGCTTAGGATGTAGACCGGCGGGGACCTCTCTGCTGATCTCTAGGTAGAGTTGCGGTGTATCGTTTGGCCGAGGCCGGGCATGACCCAGGAAAGTGTATCCGGACGGAGTTAAGCGAGCATGGTGGGTAAGTTGGTGTACCCCTGCAGGGAAGAAAACTTCTATCGATAGCCAGTCCTACGGTAAAGCACACTCGAAGTTGTATCCCGATCGATACAACTAGAACTGGATACCTGTGATGATACCTAGATATGTGGCTCTGGGATTGCTTCTCGCAGGGAGTCGGGAAGGGATCTCAGGACGAGGTTGATGACTGTATGGCTCTGGGATTGCTTTCTCGCAGGGAGTCGAGAAAGGATCTCTAGGTGAGGTTGATATCATTACTGCTACATTATATTGTATTGTTCTACTCTCTTCTATTGCTGCAAGACCGCTGAAGATGCTAGTCTTCGATAGGTCTAGGTCTTCTCTCTATTCTGGCATTTCTGCAGCTCAGTTCACATATACAGCCTCTCTTTGATAATGTTGCATATGTAGTGTAGATCCTTGCTTGCTGAGTACTTCGGAGTACTCACGGTTGCTTTATTTTCTTTTCTCCCCATATCAGTTTGTCGTGACCAAATGATGATGCCCCTGAGACAGCTACCCCCGCCGACGATCGACTACTACTACCACCCCGAGGGCGGATACTATTTGGAGTTGGCCGACGACCAGGAGTAGGTTCGGAGGGTCCCAGGCAGGAGGCCTGCGCCTTTCGATCGTAGTGTTTTATTTTGCCCCGCCTATCTAAAGGCATTTCTGTTTCTCTTTTAATATCTGTACTCAGATATCTTATGCTTCCGCTGATGCTTGTATGCAATCGAGCTATGTATTCGAGCCCTTGAGGCCCTGGCTTGTAATATAAAGCTTGTATGGCTTTATTTATATTTTAGAGTTGTGTTGTGATATCTTCCCGTGAGTCCTTAGGCTTGATTGTGTGCATTTGCGTGTATGATTAGTGCATGATTGAGCCGGGGCGTCACAACCATAAACCATGAAGAAAGGTGTATAACCAGTTGATCTGTTGGGGGTGGTCCGTATGCTCCAAAGGACAGAAGGAAGCTCCTCAACCCAACAACCTGGTGTACGCTCAAGAGGAACCATAAGTCTGGGCTTGATGCCTCGTAAAATCTAATGATGAGCACGCTCTACCTGTCCATTGGATTGGGGGTGTGCCACAGAGGCTACATCAAGCCGGATATGCTCTTGCTGGCAAAACTTTTTCATGGCTCCTTTGGATAGATTAGTCCCATTATCAGTGATGATGCTGTGTGGATAACCAAAACGAAAGATCAATTCTTCACAAACTTGACTGATGTTTCTGCATCGCAATTACTAATAGGCTCTACTTCAACCCACTTGGTGAATTTATCAACAGCCACGAGAAGATGAGTTTTCTTGTCCTTGGACCATTTGAACGGACCAACCATATCAAGCCCCCAAACTGGGAAAGGCCAAGTGATGGGAATCATCCGAAGTTCTTGAGCCGGCACATGAGTTTGACGTGCAAACTTCCGACATCCATCATATCTACGCACGATATCCTCAGCATCTGCATGAGTCGTGAGCCATTAAAACCATGTTGAAACGCCTTCGCAACGAACGATCTTGAGCTAGCATGATGACCACAGTCGCCAGAGTGGATTTCATTGAGAATCTCACGGCCCTCATCACGGGAAACACAACGTTGAAAAACACCAGTGATGCTTCTTCTGTGTAACTCGCCATGGACAATAGTCATTGATTTTGAACGGCGAACGATCTGACGAGCGATAAGTTCATCTTCAGGAAGCTCGCCTCGAGTCAGATAATTCAAATAAGGGACCGTCCAGTCAGGGGTAGCATGAAGAGCCACCACCAGTTGTGCTTCCAGGTCAGGAACAGCAAGGTCTTCTTCGGAAGGCAATTTAACAGAAGGGTTATGAAGAACGTCAAGGAACACATTGGGAGGGACCAGCTTACGCTGAGAGCCGAGTCATGACAGAGCATCAGCCGCCTCATTTTGCCGCCGATCGATGTGATCCACTTGATAACCCTTGAAATGACCTGCAATGTTAGTCACCGCCTGCCGATAAGCCGACATGAGGGGGTGCTTAGAGTCCCACTTTCCAGAAACTTGCTGAGCAACCAAATCTGAGTCGCCCAAGCATCTGACCCAACTAAGATTCATCTCCTTAGCCATCCGGAGACCATGGAGGAGAGATTCATACTCAGCTGCATTGTTAGTATAGGGAAACATTATCCTCAGGACATAACAAAATTTATCACCTCCTGGTGAAGATAAAATGACTCCAGCCCCCGAGCCTTCCAACTGTCTGGAACCATCAAAATGAATTGTCCAATAAGTTTTATCTGGCCTCTCTTCGGGAACATGAAGTTCAGTCCAATCATTGACGAAATCCACTAGTGCTTGGGACTTGATAGCTGTGCGAAGCACATATTTCAGATGATGTGGCCCAAGTTTGATTGCCCACTTAGCAATCCTACCTGTGTCTTACCTGTTTTGGATGATGTCTCCCAACGGGGTAGAGCTAACCACAGTTATTGGGTGTTCCAGAAAATAATGCTTCAGTTTGTGACTCGCCATGAAGACCCCGAATACCAGCTTCGGCCAATGTGGATATCTCTGCTTAGACTCTGTCAAGACTTCGCTGATATAGTAGACTGGTCGTTGAACAGGATATTCTTTTCCTGCCCCCTTGCGCTCTAGGACGACTGCAACACTTACTATTTTGTTATTAGCAGCAATGTACAGGAGCATAGGCTCTTTGTCGATAGGAGCAGCCAGGACGGGCGGCCCAGCTAACTGCTTCTTAAGGGCTTCGAAAGCGTTGTTGGCAGCATCACTCCAAACAAAGTTATCTGTTTTCTTCAACATTTGATACAAAGGGATGGCCTTCTCTCCCAGGCAGCTTGTGAACCTGCTCAAGGCGGCTATTCAACCCGCCATACGCTGCACATCATTAATATTGGCCGGCTTACCCAGGGAGGTCACCGCTTTGATTTTCTCTGGATTGGCTTCGATTCCTCGTTCAGACACCAGGAAACCCAATAATTTGCCTGCTGGTACTCCAAAAACACACTTGGTCGGGTTAAGCATCATCTTGTACCGCCGAAGGTTGTCGAAGTTCTCCTTAAGATCATCCAGCAAGGTCTCCTTCTTTCGAGACTTGACGACAATATCATTAACATAAGCATGAACATTGCACCCAATCTGTTTGTGAAAACAATTCTGCACTGTGCGCTGATAAGTCACCCCTGCGGTTTTAAGCCCGAAAGGCATCAAGACATAACATAAAGCCCCAAAAGGCGTGATGAAGGTTGTCTTCTCCTGCTCCTCAACAGCGATCCTAATCTGATGATAGCCGGAGTAAGCATCTAGGAAACATAAACTCTCGCACCCCATCGTAAAATCAATGATTTGGTCAATACGGGGGAGAGAAAACGGGTCTTTAGGACAAGCCTTGTTAAGATCTGTGTAATCAACACACATTCGCCAAGTACCATTCTTCTTTAAAACAAGCACAGGATTGGCCAGCCACTCAGGATGAAATACTTCCACGATGAACCCGACAGCTAGGAGCCGGGCCACCTCTTCCCCAATAGCCTTGCGTCTCTCCTCGTTAAAATGACGGAGGTATTGACGGACTGGTTTCTTCTTAGGATCAACATTGAGGTGGTGCTCAGTGAATTCTCTCGGTATGCCAGGCATGTCAGAATGTTTCCATGCAAAGACATCTTGATTTTCACGGATGAATTCGATTAGTGCGCTTTCCTATTTGGGATCCATGCCAGTCCCAATAGTGAACTGCTGAGACAAGTCGCCCAGGGTGAAGTCAACCTGCTTTGTGTCTTTGGCTGCTTGGAACATCAGAGGCGGGCCAGATTCTGTGGTGGGCTTCTTTAGAGATGTCATATCAGCCGGGTCAACATTGGATTTGTAGAATTTCAACTCCTCCGCTGCACAGGCCGTTTCAGCATAAGTCGCGTCCCCTTCTTCACACTCATGAGCAATCTTCCTGTCCCTGTTGACTGTGATAGTACCCTTTGGCCCAGGCGTCTTGAGCTTGAGATAGACATAACAGGACCGAGCCATAAAACGAGCATAAGCCGGCCGTCCAAACAAAGCATGATAAGGACTCTTAATCTTGACCACCTCAAATGTCAGAAACTTTGTTCTGTAATTATACTCATCGCCAAATGCAACCTCAAGCTTGATCCGCCCAATAGGGTACGCAGATTTGCCAGGAACAAACCCAGAAAAAATGGTGGAGGAAGATGAGAGCTGCTTCTCTCACAAATTCATACGCCTGAAGGTGTCGTAATACATAATGTTGATGCTGCTTCCTTCGTCCATGAGTACCTTCATGAGATTATATCCACCAACTTGAGGCGCCACCACAAAAGCCAAGTCACCAGGGTTATCAACCTGTGGCGGGTGATCAGCCCTACTCCAACTAACCAGTTGTTCTGACCTATTCAAATACTGAGGAACCACCGGCTCAACCAGATTAACAACACGTTTCTGGACCTTGCTGTCCCGCTTGCAAGTACTAGTGGTAAACACCTGATACTGCCCATTGCTTAACTGCTTAGGATTGCTCTGCAAACCTGTCTCGTGGCTCTGATGATGATTGCCACCTTGGCCAGAGTGCCGATTGCCAC
Source organism: Thinopyrum elongatum (assembly GCA_011799875.1). NCBI lineage: Eukaryota > Viridiplantae > Streptophyta > Magnoliopsida > Poales > Poaceae > Thinopyrum > Thinopyrum elongatum. The sequence goes on along the minus strand of CM022303.1, from coordinate 608,172,068 downwards.
CTTGGTTTCCAGACCCCTGATATCCAAATCCTGAGCCGCCCGAGCCTTGATAGCCCGGGTTATGATAATTACCCGATGAGCCGCCTCCTGGGAAATTCGAGACACCAGCCCTTGGTTGTCCAGGGTTACCACCACCACCCTGACGATTCTGGTGGACTTGATTGCGATAAGCATGCATTATGTGACAGTTTTCCCAGGAGTGAGTCGCCGGTCGATTTGGGGAACTGTGCTTAGCACATGGACCTTTAAGGGCTTCCTCAAAATTACGAGTTTATTTGCATTGAATGGCCTCCCAGAATTATTCCGTCTCTGGCCCTTATAACTAGTATTAGTATTAGCAACGAAGTCTGAGCCACCCTTCAGCTGTTAACGTTTCTTGCCATTGTTCTAACCACCATGGTTTCCATTGTGCCCGGGGTTACCCTGCTGCTGACCCTTGCCGGCACCATTCTTTTTACCCTTGTTGGTCTGGTCATCGTCCGGATTAGGATCTTTGGTGGTGTCTGATTCTGTATACCGGGTTAAGATAGCCATGAGCTAGCCCATGTCCGTAACCGTCCTCTTGCGTCGACCAAGCTTTTGGACGAGTTGGTCAAAGTGGCAGTTTTTCTCCAGGATCAACACGGCTTGAGCTGCCAATATGCCATCTGAGGAGTGGATGGTATCCACAACCCGACGAGACCAATGATGAGCTGACTCGCCTTCACGCCGAACACAATGCTGCAGATCAACAATCATCATAGGACGCTTGCAGGTTCCCTGGAAGTGTTTGATGAAGCGCGCCTTCAATTCTGCCCAAGTGTTGATGGAGTTAGGTGGCAAGTTCTTGAGCCAGGTACGAGCCGGCCCTTCCAACATCATAGTCAAATACTTGGCGCAGACTGCATCATCAACATCCAGCATGTCCATGGCAATTTCATAACTTTCAATCCAAGCCGCCGGCTTGAGGTCAGGGGTGTAGTTGGAAACCTTTCGAGGGCCCTTAAAATCCTTGGACATATGCTCATTACGCAAAGCCGGCACCAGGCACGGGATCCCGATAGTTCAGGTGCTTCACCCAACACCTTGCGAAGCCAAGGGGGTCATAGGAGGTGATTGATGAGCCGCCACATTGGCAGCCTCTGCCTCCCGTCGCGCCCGAGCCGAGTCGACGATCTCCTGGGTGTCCACAGCCCCATGCCATGGAGGGTAACGCAGTTGTTTGTGTATCCATCGAGTGTTGCTTGAGACGGCCGGCGACTTAGCATGACGGCTCCTGCTCCGACTGGGATGTGGAGTGGAGTGGAGGCGTTCCCGACTGCAAGAGTATTTCGCCTGTTGAGCGACCACTATTTTTAACAACTCAATGGCATGCAAAGCCTCCCTCTCCATAGGGGTTGCACCCGTGATCGGAAGTGCGGCAAGATTTGTAGCGGCTGCCACCAGGTTATCAACAAAGGTTGGAGAAGTGACCAGCCGGAGCCACGAAGCGTTCGGGTGTCATCCAGATGGGCGGCGGATTTGGAGTTGGCTGGTTCGGAGATGGCCCACCGTTACCGCTCTGTGGCACGACCCGATTCAATTGGGGTATAACCGGTGTTGCAGGGTGCTACTTCTTGAGCTTGCGTTGATTTTTTCCTTGAAGAGGAAAGGGTGATGCAAAAAAGTAGAGATAAGTATTTCCCTCAGTTAAGAACCAAGGTATCAATCCAGTAGGAGGAACACACAAGTCCCCAATAGAAGCACCTGCACAAACTAATAAATACTTGCACACAATGCGAAAAAGGAGTTGCCAATCCCTTCACGGTGAGTGAGATCTAATAGAGATTGATATAAAAGGTAAATAAAAGTGCTAAATAAAATAAAAATAAATAAATTGCAGCAAGGTATTTTTGTATTTTTGGTTTTATAGATCTGAAAATAATATGATGGAAAATAGACCCGGGGGGCATAGGTTTCACTAGAGGCTTCTCTCTTGAAAGAACACATACGGTGGGTAAACAAATTACTGTTGAGCAATTGATAGAAAAGCGCATAGTTATGACGATATCCAAGGCAATGATCATGAATATAGGCATCACGTCCGTGAAAAGTTGACCGACTCCTGCCTGCATCTACTACTATTACTCCACACATCGACCGCTATCCAGCATGCATCTAGTGTCTTAAGTTAACAACAACGGAGTAACACCTTAAGCAAGATTACATGATGTAGAGGGATAGATACAATCAATATGGTAAAAACCCCATCTTTTTATCCTTAATGGCAACAATACAAATACGTGCCTCGCTGCCCCTACTGTCACTGGGTGAGGACACCGCAAGATTGAACCCAAAACAAAGCACCTCTCCCATTGCAAGATAGATCAATCTAGTTGGCCAAACCAAATCAATAGATTGGAGAGAAATACAAAGCTATCTTAATCATGCATAAAAGAGTTCAAAGAAGACTCAAATAATATTCATAGATAATCTGATCATAAACCCACAATTCATCGAATCTCAACAAACACACCGCAAAAGAAGATTACATCGAGTAGAACTCCAAGAACATCAAGGAGAACATTGTATTGAAGATCAAAGAGAGAGAAGAAGCCATATAGCTACTAGCTATGGACCCGTAGGTCTCTGGTAAAGTACTCACAAATCATCGAAAGGGCAGCAAGATTGGTGTAGAGGCCCTCCGTGATCGAATCCCCCTCCGGCAGAGTGCCGGAAAAGGCCCCACGATGGGATCTTGTCTGAACGAAGTATGTCTACCAGGAAGGGGGGTGAATGGGAGTTTTAGATTAACTTCAGAAAACTCAAAACTGTCAGAACCCAGCAGCGGAGCGAATGAAAAGCAAACTACAGCGAGCTAAAACTAAGTACTGAATGGAAACAACAACATGCATCCAAACAAATCACATGATGAAAAACATATCGAATGTAAACATAGGTAGCAGAGGTAACCAGTGATGCTCGATGGCGACCGGGTATTTGTTCGACTAGTTCATCCTTCTGCACAAGGACTACATCTGGTTGGAGGGGCAGTGACTTAGCACGGAAAATAAACTCTCTTCACCCTATTCTCCTCGACAATTGGTTCGTCAACCAATGCCGATCACTCATGGTAGATACTTGAGGCGATCTCCAAACCTTTACAGACTTCTTCTTCGAGAACCACAATCACTCTTGGTCTCTGAAGAAATTGACACATAACCATATAGAGAGTTTGCAGCTCTCAAGAGTAATAGGTGGAGCGTACTGGACTTAGATTCGAGTGATGCTGAACCACTATCTAATTCTTCGGCTCTAGGGGTTTTCTCTCGGTGGATTTTAAACTCAAATCGCTCAGAGAGGGGGTTGCTCAACAATCTTCTCAGAATCAAACGGAGCAGCCACCGGACAAAGCCGGTGCGGGGTGGCTATTTATAGCCGCAGCCTTTCCTGATGGAAAATGACCATTTTGGACACGAGATGCAGCCAATGGCCAACCAACACGTTTGCAACAGTCGGATTTGGGAGCAACGGTAACATTACTTGAGGAAAGAGTAATGCTAACTCCTCGGTCTAAGACAAATCTCTCGCAGCGAAGAAGATCACAGTCTCTTGCTGGCGAGTATTTGCTCGAAACACAAAGAGATTTCTCTCGCAACTTTCATAGGATTTGGGTTTAGCATCAGAGAATCAAAGTTTCGAATGCTACACCCCTCTTAATAGTATGGTGGTCCTATGACTCAATAAAGAGAAGAAGAACTACGAAAAGAATGCTACGTCTTCATTTCGTCTTCAATATCCATGGACACAGTCATTTTCTTCAGACAGGCACCAAACCAATTGCTTCACTTCAACAATTTTTGAGGGGTCACTCTTGTTATCATAATCTTTGGTGATAACCTTCACTGCAGCGCAGGGAGATTATCTTCATCGTTTAGCTCAAACTCCTCGTGATCTCAGGGACCTATTACTCTGTGTGCACTAGCAAACACATAAGTCCCATCCTATTTATGTCAACAAACTCCAAAACATAAGGGGCCTATCATTGCACCAACAGATCTCACGAGAACAAAAGCTTGCGGCGGCAGAAAAATATATTTGGTGTGCACTATGTTAATAGGTTAGTCCCAAAAAATGATATAAAATAGCATATTAATACATATAAAACATCCAAGATGGATAATATAATAGCATGGAACTATCAAAAATTATAGATACGTTGGAGACGTATCAAGCATCCCCAAGCTTAATTCATGCTCATCCTCGAGTAGGTAAATGATAAAAACAAATTTTTTGATGTGGAATGCTACCTAACATGTTTATCAACTAATCTTTCTTATTTTGGTATGGATATTCAGATCCATAAGATTCAAAACAAAAGTTTAATATTGACATAAAAACAATAATACTTCAAGCATACTAATAAAGCAATCATGTCTTCTCAAAATATCATGGCTAAAGAAAGTTATCCCTACAAAATCATATATAATCTTGTCATGCTCTATCTTCATCACACAAAGTATTTATCATGCACAACCCCGATGACAAGTCAAGCAATTGTTTCATACTTTTAATATTCTCAAGCTTTTTCAACTTCCATGCAATTCATGAGCGTGAGCCATGGATATAGCACTATGGGTGGAATAGAATATGATGGTGGATGTTGGGTGGAGAAGACAAAAAAAGTCTCACATTGACGAGGCTAATCAATGGGCTATGGAGATACCCATCAATTGATGTCAATGCAAGGAGTAGGGATTACCATGCAACTGATGCACTAGATCTATAAGTGTATGAAAGCTCAAAAGAAAACTAAGTGGGTGTGCATCCAACTTGCTTGCTCACGAAGACCTCGGGCATTTTGAGGAAGCCCATCATTGGAATATACAAGCCAAGTTCTATAATGAAAAATTCCCACTAGTAATATATGAAAGTGACAAAATAGCAGACTCTCTATATGAAGAACATGGTGCTACTTTGAAGCACAAGTGTGGAAAAGGATAGTAACATTGTCCCTTCTCTCTTTTTCTCTCATTTTTTTCTTTTTTTTCTCTTTTTTTCCTTTTGGGCTCTTTGGCCTCACTTTTTTATTTTAAGTTCGAAGTCTCATCCCGACTTGTGGAGGAATCATAGTCTCCATCATCCTTTCCTCACATGGGACAATGCTCTAATAATGATGATCATCATAGTTTTATTTACTTACAACTCAAGAATTACAACTCGATACTAGAACAAAAATATGAATCTATATGAATGCCTCTGGCGGTGTACCGGGATGTGCAATGATCTAGCGTGACATGTATAAAAAAAATATGAACGGTGGCCAAGCCACAAATACTATGCCAACTATATGATCATGCAAAGCAATATGACAATGATGGTGTGTGTCATAACAAATGGAACGGTGGAAGTTGCATGGCAATATATCTCGGAATGGCTATCGAAATGCCATAATAGGTAGGTATGGTGGCTGTTTTGAGGAAGATATAAGGTGGCTTATGTGTGAAAGAGCGTATCATATCACGGAGTTTGGATGCACCGGCGAAGTTTGCACCAACTCTCAAGGTGAGTAAGGGCAATGCACGGTACCGAAGAGGCTGGCAATGATGGAAGGGTGAGAGTGCGTATAATCCATGGACTCAACATTAATCATAAAGAACTCACATACTTATTGCAAAAATTTATTAGCCCTCAAAACAAAATACTAATACACATGCTCTTAGGGGGACAGATTTGTAGGAAAAGACCATCGCTCGTCCCCGACCGCCACTCATAAGGAAGACAATAAAAAAAATCATGCTCTAACTTCATCGCATAACGAGAGACCATACGTGCATGCTTCGGGAATCACAAACCTTAACACAAGTATTTTTACTAATCACAATTACCAACTAGCATGACTCTAATATTACCATCTTCATATCTCAAAACAAATGCAAGGAATCAAACTTCTCATATATTCAATGATCTTCATGAAATTTTTTATTATATCCCTCTTGAATACCCATCATATTAGGAACAAATTCATAACCTAAGAAAATTGCCATACTATTTTTAAGACTATGAAAATAATATAAGTGAAGCATGAGAGTTCATCAATTTCTTCAAAATAAAACCACCGCCGTGCTCTAAAAAGATATAAGTGAAGCACTAGAGCAACTACCTAGCTCAAAAGATATAAGTGAAGCACATAGAGTATTCTAATAAATTCATGATTAATGTGTGTCCCTCTCAAAAGGTGTGTACAGAAAGGATGATTGTCGCAAACTAAAAATTAAACACACATATAATACAAGACACTCCAAGCAAAACACATATCATGTGGTGAATAAAAATATAGCCTCAAGTAATTTTACCGATGGATTGAAGACAAAAGAGGGGATGCCATCCGGGGCATCCCCAAGCTTAGATGCTTGGTTGTACTTGAATATTACCTTGGGGTGCCTTGGGCATCCCCAAGCTTAGGCTCTTGCCACAGTCCTTATTCCGTAGTCCATCAAAACTTCACCCAAAACTTCACAACACAAAAATCAACAAAAAACTCGTGAGATCCGTTAGTATGATAAAACAAATCTTCACTTTTAGGTACTGTTGTGAACTCATTCCAATTTTATATTTGCATTATATCTACTGTATTCTAACTTCTCCATGTCTCATACCCCCGGATACTACCCATAGATTCATCAAAATAAGCAAACAACACATCAAAAACAGAATCCGTCAAAAACAGAACAGTCTGTAAAGACCAGAATTATAGTCGTACTTATGTAACTCCAAAAATTCTGAAAAATTAGGAAAATATATTAAATTCACATACAAATCTTGTGTAAAAAATTCAGAGTTTTTGCATGATTCAGTGAAATTTAACAATTCTTCTACTGGACGCAAAAGTTTCTGCTTTTCAGCAAAATCAAATCAACGATATACCAAAGCATCCCAAAGGTCTTGCTTGGCTCAAACACTAATTAAACACTAAAACACAAATATTACAGAAGTAATATTGCATATTTATTCAAGAACAAAAGCAAAAAAAAAAAAAAAATTGGGTTGCCTCCCAACAAGCGCTATTGTTTAACGCCCCTAGCTAGGCATAATGCATAGATCTAGGTATTGTCATCTTTCTTCTTGTCTTCCATAGATGTGTTTTTGTCAGAAGGTTTTTCAAATAAAACATGAAACACATCATCCATAGAAATTTTAGCACTATCAAGTTTCCCATCCGTATATCCCCTTTTATTACCGGCTACAATCCAAGAATATTGTTGATTAACATCATTCAAAACTTGTTGGATCATATCCAAAACGGGGATATCCTTTTTAAGATTCTCATCAAAGATGCAGTCATTGCCAAGCAAATGCCTTAATAAATAATCACTATTGTAAAGTATCTCATCTAATACCGGTTTTTCATGGTTCATTCCATAAAAATCAAAGATCTCCCTAGCTTCCCGCACTATGTAATCGAACTCATTCATAAGGACAAGAGTAGCTATTTTCTTAGCTCTAAGTTCTTTTATAACAAGCAACTCGTAAAACAATCTTTGCAAAGTAGGATGAGTACGAATAAATCTTTTCTCAAGTTTAAGAACAAGTGTTGAAATAGCTTCTGCATAAGTTTTAGTTCTTTTAAGTATAGGAACATCATCACAAGTCAAAGCTCCAACGCAATTAAAGAATTCTTGGATGGTTTCCTTTCCTATAACATTCCCTTGTCCCATAACAAAAGTTTTAGCATCCAGATTAGTAGAACGTCCAATTTTAGGAGTTCTCCCATCATCTGTTTCTATCATACCGAAATCACTCATGATGATAGGTTCAAACCAAGCAATCTAGCACACAAGCAAACAAAAAGCAAACGAAAAGACGAATGGAAAGAAGGCGAATAAAAAGGCAAATATTTTTGTATTTTTCTGAAAACATTTTAGTAGTGGGGGAGATGAAAACGTGAGGCAAATGGAAAATAATGTAAGTGAAAGAGAAGAGAGTTTATGATAGGTACTTCGTAGGATTGATGTAGATCCTCCCGGCAACGGCGCCAGAAATTCTTCCTGCTACTTCTTGAGCTTGCGTTGATTTTTCCCTTGAAGAGGAAAGGGTGATGCAACAGAGTAGAGATAAGTATTTCCCTAAGTTAAGAACCAAGGTATCAATCCAGTAGGAGGAACACACAAGTACCCAATAGATGCACCTGCACAAACTAACAAATATTTGCACACAACGCGAAAAAGGGGTTGTTAATCCCTTCACGGTCACTAGCAAGAGCGAGACCTAATAGAGATTGATATAAAAGATAAATAAAAGTGCTAAGTAAAATAAAGATAAATAAATAGCAGTAAGGTATTTTTGTATTTTTGGTTTTATAGATCTGAAAATAATATGATGGAAAATAGACCCGGAGGCCATAGGTTTAACTAGAGGCTTCTCTCTTGAAAGAACACATACGGTGGGTAAACAAATTACTGTTGAGCAATTGATAGAAAAGCGCATAGTTATAACGATATCCAAGGCAATGATCATGAATATAGGCATCACGTCAGTGACAAGTAGACCGACTCCTGCCTGCATCTACTACTATTACTCCACGCATCAACCGCTATCCAGCATGCATCTAGTGTATTAAGTTAGCAAGAACGGAGTAAAGCCTTAAGCAAGATGACATGATGTAGCGGGATAGATCCAATCAATATGGTAAAAAACCCATATTTTTATCCTTAATGTCAACAATACAAATACGTGCCTCGCTGCCCCTACTGTCACTGGGTGACGACACCGCAAGATTGAACCCAAAACAAAGCACCTCTCCCATTGCAAGATAGATCAATCTAGTTGGCCAAACCAAATCAATAGACCGGAGAGAAATACAAAGCTATCTTAATCATGCATAAAAGAGTTCAGAGAAGACTCAAATAATATTCATAGATAATCTGATCATAAACCCACAATTCATCGGATCTCAACAAACACACCGCAAAACATCCAAGAACATCGAGGAGAACATTGTATTGAAGATCAAAGAGAGAGAAGAAGCCATATAGCTACTAGCTATGACCTGTAGGTCTGTGGTAAACTACTCACACATCATCGGAAGGGCAGCAAGGTTGGTGTAGAGGCCCTCCGGCAGAGTGCCGGAAAAGGCCCCAAGATAGGATATCATGAGAACAGAAGCTTGCGGCAGCAGAAAAGTATTTTTGGTGTGCCCTCTGGTATACAGGGAATATTTGGGTATTTATGGAGCTGGAATTAGGGTTAGGGGGTCCCAAGGGGCCCAAAAGCCTGGGGCGCGCCTCTAGGGCTCGTGGCTCCTCTGGCCTCCTCCCAAAGCTTCGTGGTTGTCTTCTGGTCCAAGAAAAATTCTCAAAAAGTTTCGTTCCGTTTGGTAATGATTTTCAATAAAAGACAAAAATAAGGAAAAAAAACAGCAACTGGCACTGGGCACTAGGTTAATAGGTTAGTCCCAAAAAATGATATAAAATAGCATATTAATGCATATAAAACATCCAAGATTGATAATATAATAGCACGGAATAATCAAAAATTATAGATTCGTTGGAGACGTATCACAGGGGTGCTCGGCCTGGCTCCTGGCGCGGGCGTGTTGAAGAGATGTCTTCCCTCAAAACCAGGAGGTAAGCGAGTCGCGTGATGTCTCCTGTGAACTTCCTCCGAAGCATGCTGACAAAGGCTCAAATGCCATGCCTCCGTCCTTAGACCCTCTGTCTCATTACGGATCTGGGTTTGCAACTGCGCCATGCGAGTACTCTCAGCGTTGATATCCTCCTGAGCTTTGGTCATCTGCTCACGGATTTTAGCTACCGCTGCATTGCGCTCTTCCTGGTTTTCTGCTGTTACAGGCGTCTCAAGAAGAACCGTCAACGAGGTGGCTAACTCTGAGAAGACATGAGTCGGCGGCTTGACGGGGCCAGCCACGTTTGGATCCGTCACCGATGCACCAGCGCCTCCCGCAGCGCCTCCCGCGGTAGAGTCAAGGGCTGGCGCGGTTCCTGCCATGTAGACTGTGGCCCAACAAGGCGACTCATGGTTAGCCGGGGCCGACTCATCGTCGGAGCAGCCCCCAAGCCTGCAGTCTTACAAGGGGTGGATTGACTCCGTCTCCCCGACCGATTACTCGCCGTCGGAGTAGACCAGGATGTCACTGCCCGACGCTGAATTGTCTGCGAGGTCAACTCCCTGGGTGAAGCCAACGAAAAAGTGGTTTCGACCGGCTTGAGAACGGGCGGGTTGCATGCGCCGAGCCGGCTCGACAATGTCGGCGCAGATGTCTGGCTTGGGTCCCGATTCGCCGATCTTGCCGATGAAGACGTGGATCTTGCCAAAGGGGACCCGGTACCCGTACTCGATTGAGTCGACCTAGGGGCCCCAGCCCGAGTCGTCGATGTAGAGCCTGCCACGGCGACTCTTGGTCATGCGACCGATCGCATATCCCCCGATCCCTGGGAGAGCTCCCACCAAGAACTCAACAACATGGTGGGCTCCAACTGTCGTGGTTTTGTCACGGCAGATGTCCTCATGAAAGGACTTAGTCATGAGGCCATCGCTGCTAAGTGATTGCTTGAACGGGGCTGATCAGAATCGGGAGATAAGGGTTTACCCAGGTTTGGCCCCTCACGGTGGAGGTAAAAGCCTACTCCTGCTTGATGGATATTGATGATGATGATCTCAATTACAAGGGTGCGTATTATCTAGCCTCGTACTCGAGAGATTGTAACTTAGTCCTTTCTGCCTCAGGGGCTCCCCTTTATATAGGTTGGGGCCCTGGGCTTACAACAGAGTCCGGGTCACATTACAACCCGTGTACTAATATACTTCCTACTTATCTTATTCCCTAAGTAAGGAAACTCCAGGTGGCAACTTGTACTTCTGGGTCGTCAAGCCGCCGTCTTCAAGTGTTGGGCCCCAAACCGGTCCACTTTGTGATCCGCCCCGTAGGTCTTGATATCTTGGGCGCCTTGGCCCGTCTTGAGTCTTGATCGTAAGTCGCCACTTGAATGACCCGGCCCATCATGGTGGGTCATATCATGGGGTTATATCCCTAACACTTGTGTTACATCAAGATCGGGCCAAATCAAGAACACGAAAGAGGGAGATCAAACACATAGCTACTAGTACATACCCTCAGCCGCGAGGGTGAACTACTCCCTCCTTGTCATGGAGACCGCCAGGATGATGAATTTGGCCTCCGGTGATGATTTACCCCTCCGGCAGGGTGCCGGAACGGGGCCCCGATTTAGTTTTCATGGATACAGAGGCTTGCGGTGACGGAAATTCTCATCTAGGGTTCTTTCTGGGGGTTTGGGTAATTATAGGAATTTTTGGCGTCGGTCTCACGTCAAGGGGGTCCACGAGGCAGCGACAAGCTCGGTCGCCCCTCCCTGGGGGGTGGGTAGGGCGCGCCTAGCGAGCTTGTCGTGCCCTCGTGGGTCTTCTAGTCCTCCCACGAAGCTTCGGCGCTCTCTTTTGGCCCATAAAAAATCACCGTAAATTTTCAGCCCATTCCGAGAACTTTTATTTCTCCACAAAAAAGACACCACGGTAGTTCGGCAGAAAATAGCGTCAGTCCTGGTTAGTTCTAATCAAATCATACCAAAACCATATAAAATGGTTGTAAACATGGCATGAATACTTCATAAATTATAGATACGTTGGAGACGTATCAACATCCCCAAGCTTAATTCCTGCTCATCCTCAAGTAGATAAATGATAAAAGAAATAATTTATGAAGTGTGAATGCTGGCATAGTGCATAAGTTTGGTTAATGATAACTTCAGTCCCTTTTTCTAGCATCATTATATATCATAAATAGTAGCTCATCTCATAAAACTTCTCATGATCAAGTAGCAAGCTATTCACATGTTAAAGTATAGACCATAAAGTTTCTTGAAAACTAACAAACTATGTTTTCAGTCATCAAACAATTGCAATTCATCTCATTTTCAGGAAGGGTCTATTTAAGAGCTTTGATTTAGCAAATTCCACATACTCAACTATCATATAGTCTTCCATGATTACTAACACTCAAAGCATATTTTTAGAACAAATAGCATCCATCAAACACAGAGAAAGATAGGGGCTTAATGTTTCGCCTCCCAACTTATTTATCATATAGATAACTGTCTACACTAATAATTCATGATCAAATATATTTGAATGGCCATATATGCTTGGATCTTTCCCCACCACATGATACTTGCCAACTAGAGAATAATTGAGGTTGAAATGAGAAGGAATACTATTGACTCTTGCATAAAAGTAAATACATAAAAGTAAAAGATAGGCCCTTCGTAGAGGGATGCAGAGGTTGTCATGAGCTTTTTATTTTTGGATGTGCAAGTCCTTAATGCAAAGGAATGTCACGTTATATTGCCCTTTGTGATAGCAACCTTTATTATGCAGTCCGTCGCTTTTATTTCTTTACCATCACAAGTTCGTAGAACGCTTATTTTCCCTTACAATAAAAGATCATACATATTTAGGAGCAATTTTTATTGCTTTTTTCACCGATGACTACCTACTTGAAGGATCTTATTCAATCCATAGGTAGATATAGTGGACTCTCATGGCAAGAAACTGGGTTTAAGGGTTTTTGGATGCATAAGTAGTATTTCTACTTAGTACGAAATTTTTGCTAGGAAAAGATCCTAAGCAAGCACCACATGTTGGAGGATCCATAACAATACAACTTCTATACAAATATAACCAAACTTAACTCATTACGTTGTCTTCCTTGTCCAACTTCAACTAATTTACTCAAGTTTGAAAATAATTAATGGGGCTCACAATCATAGAAGATGTCCAAGATAGTATATTTATATGTGAAATCTCTCTTCCTCTAATATTCTTTCATGAATTGTTCAAGTGACCAATGTTGTGTTAGCCGACTTTCAATAAATTTTACCACCTATACTTCTTATATGTGAAGTCATTACTCCCCATGGGATAAGCATATGAAACATATATAATTTCAGATTTATGATATTCAATACATTCAACCATTTACTAATAGCACTACAAAAAAACACTTCCGTGATGATACATGTTTGTCACAGTAGGTCACGTTTTCTGTCATGCATGTACATCCATGATGATTTTATGACAGAATCAAGATAATCATACCTGTGCAGTCGTAGAAGTGTTCCATGAAAATATTGAAATTATCATCACGGAAGTGTCCACTTCCAGGACGATAAATCGCGTGTCATGGAAGTGCTTTCGTCAAGGGTAACCGACACGTGGCATCCACCGTAATGGGTCGCCATTAAGATATCAGGTTCCGGTTTGGATCCGATAACCCGTTAAAGTCCAGGACCAATGGGGATTTTCCACGTGTAAAATTCTCATTCGTCGGAGGATCCACGTGTCGGCTTAGCATTGGGATAGATTTCATCCACTTATTGTACGGGAGGCACCTATGATACGTCAAACATGTGGCAAGGCCCAACAGTGGCCCATTTGGGTGAAAGAGGACGGGCCAGTCAAAATTAGCAGGCCGGATCATACAGGCCTACTTCTATCTGGTCCATTTAGGCCCACAGGCCATACGAGATGTGCCAATACGGGCCGTCAATGGACCATTAACTATTTGACACCATTGCAGCCCATTGTCAGTTCAAGCCCGTTAACAGCCCGCTATATACTTGGGCTCAATATCGGCCCGACGTAGTTTCGGCCTGACATTTACATATGGAACGATCAATAGATTCATCACAACATGTACTTAGTTCATAGTATCATTTATCTTTTGTATTGTAGATATAAGTAATTTCTTTATAAACTTGGTCAAAGTGTCAAAAGTTTGACTTAAAAAATTATAGGCACTACATTATTGAACGGAGGGAGTAGCTCTTTCTCTCTCTGTACTATCTCTCTTTTTTTCTTTGGCATGGCTCTCTGTACTCTCACTTGATCTCTCTTTACCAAGGGATTATACAGTCACTGTGTCAGCGTATAGCTCCGTATATTGTTTAGTTGACCGGGCAACCAGTCCACATGCTGCCTTGTCAACTCGTGTTGTCTATCTTGGTGTGCTGGCCCATGTGGTAGTGGGTGAAAATAAATAAACTAGAGGCCCGTCTGACACGCGGTGAAGTAAAAAAAGTTGAAACCACTGGCGGTAGCACCCCACACGCTAGTAAATTGAGGGCACACTTCTTCCGCGTGAAGGACGCACTCGCGCACACCACACCACTGCGCGGTGGCATGCAAACAAGGACGCACTCACGCAGACCCAGCACACAATACACACCAGCACACGTGTACACCGGCGTCGCCGCAGGCTGAGATGGACGGCAAGGCAGCCAACAAGCGGAGGCGTCTCGAGCCAAAACAGCATCCGACGAGCCTGGACTTCATCAGCAGCCTCCCCGACGACATGCTGCTCGTCATCATCGCCCTCCTACCCATCAAATCTGCTGTGCGGACCACCCTGCTCTCCCGGCGGTGGCACTCCTCTGGCACCGCGTCCCCCTCAACCTCACCGTCGACAGCTGCCTCTGCGACAGGGATTGCAAATGCATGGCCACAGCCTCCAAGATCCTTGCATCGCACCCTGGGCCAGCCAGACGCCTTGACATCCGCATGTTCAGTACCAACTTCAAGGTCCAAGCCAAGTTCGACGAGTGGTTCTTATCCCCCGCCCTAGATCAGCTCGAGGAGCTCAGGTTTGAAGCTGGACAATGTCGCTCTTTGCCGCCGTCCGCATTCCGCCTCACGCCAATGCTGTGCCACGCCAGCTTCAGCTCCTGCTATTTTCCCCCGATTAATGCCGCGCCCGCCCTTCTTCTCCCTCAACTCAAGTAGCTCGACCTCTTCGACATTGGCATCTTGAAGAAGGCTATGGAGCACCTGCTCGGTGGCTGTACTGCGCTCGAGTACCTTCGTCTTCGGCAGATCCACGGGTTCATTAGCCTCCACATCGCTTCGATGAATCTCCGATGGATTTATGCGTCTTGCTGGCCCCGCAACAAGACATCAATTGGGAAGAGATCACTTGAGTTGTTCCATGTTATGGTCATTGAGAATGCGCCTTTCCTTGAGAGATTGCTTGTATCTGATCTAGAAGGTCCAACAAAAATCAGGGTCATTGACACGCCAAAATTGACAGCGTTGGTGTACTCATCTGCCAAATTCTCCAAACTCTTTATTGGATCCATAATCGTTCGGGTACAACACTCATCTTCTTCTCTGTCTTCTTGAAATTCATATTTTTAAATTTCTTCTTGATGTATTTACGACTGTCATCCAGAAAATGATTCCCACAAGCTTGACCCAGTCTGTGCGCACAGTGAAGAACTTGGTAATAAAATCTATCGGCCCCAATCTGGATCAAGTTGTTGGATTCCTTAGATGCTTTCCGTGCACGGAGAAGCTACTCATCGAGGTGAAACTTCTTTCCGATAAGTAAACGGTAATCACAACATAGCTCAATTTTTTCGTAATTTTCCCAAATTATGATGACAAGTGTAGTGTTCAAAACTGCATCTACGCACTGCACCGAAAGAAATGTTTTTAGTATTTTTTTCTCACATGATCACCTGCATCGTTTTTTTTTTGTTGTACTAGTAGCCTAGGCTATTCATAGTGCCAAGTAACTTAGACTAGTAACTCTATGTTTAGCCTAAGAGCAAGTACTACCTCCATCCGGATTTACTCTTCGTATTTTGTAGTATCAAAATTTGACCATAGTTATAACTGACAAAATGTTAATGCATGTCACTAAAAATTATATCGTTGGATTCGTATTTGAACATAATTTCAAATGGTATATTTTTTGGTGACATGCATTGGCATTTTTTAGGTAAATCTATGGTCAAAATTGTACACTAAATACGAGGTACTCCCTCCATCTCAGTTTACAAGTCGTGCACGTGTACCTAGGTCATTAATTTGACCAACTTAATAAGAGGCATACATTAGAAAAAATATATCATTAGAAACTTTAGATATTCTATTTTCTAATGATATAATTTTTATGTTAAACAATTTATTTTATATAAGTTAAATTGACGACCTAGATACATGTGCAAGACTTGTAAACTGAGATGGAGGGAGTAGTACAAAAGTGGGATATAACGGCCCTCCACTCTGTAGGCCAAAACACGTGCCAAATTCACTTCTGATGCATTTGGAATCGATGCCCTCCATTGCTCACCTGGTGCCCCAATCTGGATCACCTACTTTGCTTCGGTGCCAAATTAACTCATGCAATGAAAAAACACTTGCGTGCGAGAGGGAGAGGACTGAGGCAATAAAAAACACTTGTTTGGGAGAGGAAGAGGCTGGTGTAGTTGGTTTGATTGATTTGTTTATACATGTGGTCTATGTGCACAGCGGTGCCAACTCTCTCCCATTGCTAGAGTGGTGCCAAAATCTTTTGATTTGACATCGATGCGTATTATGTGGCATTCTTTTGAGAAATATGGCATCGGCCACATAGTGGAAGGCAACAAATGCCCAACATCTTCACGTGCTCCTAGGTAAATGAGAGGAAAGAGAAAGAGAGAGAGAGAGTGAAAAAATATCACAAGCCTTAGAGCCAACCCTATAGCCAACCCTGTCGTATGAGCAAATGATATTGGTACCTCTTGATGACACGGCAATCTTATGCAGCCAGCTGCTCTAATATGTTCTCTTCTTTTGCAGATAAAAAAAGACCCGAAAGTGAAAAATGTGTTGCACTATAACAATCTCATCGAATCCCTTGATCTCCATCTTACAAAAATTGATTTGATCAACTACCGAGGCTGCATATCTAAGATTAAATTGGCCAGGTTCTTTGTTCTGGAGGCAAGTGTGCTCAAGGTAATGAGGTTTGGCGTTCTCTGGCGCAACAATGAATGGCGTGCTGATCACCGCAAGCGTCTAAGGCTAATTGACAAAGGCTCCGTAGAAGCTGAATTTGTTTTTGAAACATCAAGTTGCCAGAGACTCAAAAATTTATTTGCCCATTAGTGACTTGTTAGGGCGGTGGATTTATAATGCTGCATCCACCTAAAGTAACGAAAGTTCTTACATAAACTTCCTAATAATTCCCTCTTCGTAGGTGCAGCATTACTCCTAGCATTTGTAATATCAGTTTGAAACTTGTAATATTACGACTATCTAGCATGAGGTACTACTATGTTACGATAAATGTTCGCATGCATAGGTGCGGCAACGATATACCCATTACACGAGTACAATATTTATTATTACTCGTGGCAATGCACGGGAAATTATGTCGAACATGGCTAGTTGTAAGCAGGCTAGCTCTACAGCCATGATGATAGCGACTGCACACAGTGAGGCTGACTTTGGTATGCCGAACACGGCGCCTACACTCAGGTGTCATCTCCGGCGCAGGGTCTTGTAACTTCACTGTCAGGAGCAGCACGTAATAATTTGACCAACGGGTAGTACAGTACTACTACATTGGTAGTACTACTAGTACTAGCACCACTGTTTGGATTTAGTAGTACTACCACCTCCGTCTAGATTTAGTATTTGACTAGCAATATCTAGTAATGCATGTCACAAAAAATATACTACTCCCTCTGTAAATAAATACATGGAGTATTGTTTTATTCGGTTTTGAATGTAGTTCCCAATGATATTATACACTCTCCGTTCCGGTAGATGGCTCAAATCTGAAATCCCATCAATCAGACTACTATTGTACTCCCTCTGTACTTGTGCATTAGTCACGTTACGAAAACCAAATAATCCCAAAACTTTTAGGCACAGTGCATTAACTACCCACCTCGTTCCCTGTTTTTTGCTAGAAAAAAGAAATCAGCCAATAGGAGATGTGGGGTGCGTATGCATTCAATGACTTGAGACTACTTAGCACAACATGCAGTACTCAATTCTCTGCATGCAATGACATTTATTACAAAATACTACTCCTTTCGTTCCTAAATATAAGTCTTTTTAGAGAT
The DNA here is from genome assembly GCA_011799875.1 of Thinopyrum elongatum. Taxonomy (NCBI): domain Eukaryota; kingdom Viridiplantae; phylum Streptophyta; class Magnoliopsida; order Poales; family Poaceae; genus Thinopyrum; species Thinopyrum elongatum. Next base: position 608,154,180 of record CM022303.1, on the reverse strand, counting down.
TGCAATATGGACTACATGCGGAGCAAAATGAGTGAATCTACACTCTAAACTACGACTATATACATCCGTATGTAGTCCATAGTGAAATCTCTAGAAAGACTTATATTTAGGAACGGAGGGAGTATCAAAGTTCTCTCGTTTTGCCCCAACTTGGTCTCGGTGAGATGACTATACTGCGCCGGTACGGAGGAAGGGCCGAGGAGTAGATGGCCAACATACACGTGAATGCAATGCAGTCTGCACTTCTCGTATAAAGGCTCCCCACCAGTCCAAATCTACGAAATCCTACGCACCTACGCACCCTAACCAAGGGCAAGAGTGATCACTCCAATCACAAGATCAGTTGACTAGAAGCTAGACCCATGGAGGCGATGAGCGCGAGCATGAGCCAGCTGTGCCAGATGGTCCACGATGCCGGCCTGCGGCCCGGCACCAAGGAACGTCTCCAGGTCGTGCTTGAGGCCGCCAGGGCGAGAGGCCTCTTGGACGATAGCTTCGTCTCCTTGTTCGACGAGGTCCTCGTCGGCTTCCTCGACAAGTTCACCATCGTCAAGAAGCTCGCGGACGACCTTGACCTATGCCTCCAGCCCACGCGCCCAGGCTCTGCGATGCCCACCACCCTCAATGGCCTCTATGGTGACAACCTCTTCGATGAAGTGGTGGCCCTGCGACTGCCCACCATCGCGTCGGAGAATGTCCACCTCGAGGTCGCGCTCGCCGCACAGCGCCTGGCGCAGCATGACACCATCGACATAATCACCCACGTCTATGAGCAAATCATCCACAAGGACTACTACGTGCAAGAGGAGGACGATAGGACGCTCGCCTTCTTGGACCACAGGGCAACCTTGGACGGCATTGTTCAGAAGCACGTTGAGCTCGCCGCCAACGCCGCTGCTCCTCACACGTCGGTTGGTGACCCGGCGCACTAGGGCGTGAGGATGTCGCTGATGGATCCGTATGTATCTTTATCTTTCCGTCAATTCCATGTACTAGTATATTGTATAATTACTAGTAGACTGCCCGTGCGTTGCCACGGGCATGTCAACTTTAACATGGATTGAAAAGATAGCCAATAACAAAAAATAATAATTAAAATCCACTTCACTTGCAATATATTTTGATAAAAAAAATTGAAACATTGAACTCTTTATTGTGCACTTCATTACAAATGATAATAACACTTGAATGCCTTTATTATTTATGCTTAAGATTCGATCATCTCACGAAAGCATGTGTATTGTTATTATCCATTAATTAAAGAAAACACATGGAGTACTGTGTTCCCTTTAAACAAATGTTCGAAGTTGTTAAAACCAGAGAGAGAGAGATCTGCAAACCCCCAAACCTAGAACATAAGTGGGGACGTGTCCTGACAGCACATCATGCCAGACCAAAACTTTCAACTCTCATTGTGTGGCAATATAAAATGTCCGGAAAAAATACAGCTCTCTGAAATAATGCAAGGCAGCGCCAAGATATCGAGGTTCTAAATTGCTAGGAGCTTAAATGCTTAATAATACTACTTCATTAATACCTACCATCATTCCAGATAACCTGCAAAACCAGAGGTAAAAGACTACAAATAAAAATTTCAGTTGAGTTGAAAGGCTCAAACTAAAAGCCAACAAATATATGCAGGGTTATTTCATACTGCTATTTTATTCAGCACCAATAACCTCCTTGTTAGCATCATAATATATCATCCAAAATCATATTACCAATTTTGGGGCAACTTTATACTACTTACAAATATAAAGAATAATATTAACTAAAAAAACCTTGGATTGTAATAGATGTGAAAAATACTTCTATGTTTCAAGGAATCATATGGTGTGAGTATCGTCTGAAAGCTTTTAGGAGAAATAAGGATACAGAGCTGTTTTGTTCAACGAAATAGATTAGCTCTCCTTACACTAAGTCTAAGTTCATCATCATTCATCATTGTTACATGTATAAATCGGGATAACACACAATGAATAAGAGGAATAAGGATAGAAAGTTGTTAACTTCATCACAATGTTCATTTGCTTATACTTGAAGAAATAAGACAACATCTCCTGTGAAAAATTTATTTTTATTGACAAACGAATTCCCTCCATTTGTTAAAAAGATGCCTATTTGGTTCACCTGGAAGGCAAAGGAGAATTTCATAACATGTCTATGGTACCTTGCTAGAAGGAAAAAGATAACGGGTATACTTGGCTCAAAATCAGAATGGATGATAGAATTACATAGAGCTGTTTGTCCTTTTCGAAGATACAACTTTTGTAAGGAACTGTGTCAACGAATTCGCACAGAAAATATATCATCTGATTCCGGTAATGTAATAGAGCACACTAAATCGTATTTATGAATGCGTAGGAATCTGGACTCTTTAGAAGAAATGGACAGAGCAAATGAGCATGGTCCAATGCAGGTTCTACAGGTTCTATTGTACACATGTTTTTATACAAAATTTATTAGAAACACAGGAACAAAATATGTTTGAGTAGATAACAAAATTTGTTTTAGAAGATGATGACTTCCTAATATTGAAGCACGTAACTGAACTCTACTGGTTTTTGGGAGTTGAAACGGAGGTACAAGACAAGAATGAAGAAATAGGTTTTATTTCTGTTACTCACAAACTACATGTACAACATTGAGAAGCTCCTTGTGAATCAAGCTTACAACAGTGAGCACTGAAAAATCATACTCTCTTCTTGCTAGCCGGTGGTGAGAACACCTTTGCAGCAATTAGTATTGAAATGTTCTCCTTGATAGGTTCATGAAGAATGCCAGCAATGAAAATCTCATCCAGTATTTAGACCTGAAAATTTCACCATTGGTACTCATGGGATTAGTTAGTACTAAAAAGAATGGTAGCTCTTGCAAGAAATTTCATATAACTCGATTGCTGGTTCTTCGGTGTCAAAATTTCAGCATATATGTGAATATTAAATCGACCTCACATACCTAAAGAAATTAGGAAAAACACGAAGGCTGTAGTGCGGCTCCCATGTCCTTGACAGTTTCGGCACGCATACCCCATCCTCGCCGGTTGTGGTGCGACCCCCACATCCTTGGTGGCGGCCACGGTGCCCACATCCACCTGCATCCACGTTTGGTCTGTACTGGAGCAGCCACACACTTGTACCCGTCACGACTGTGTGTCATTGCAGATTAGAGAGAGAGAGAGATACTGTTCAGGATCCAGAGACGGCAGAAGATACCTGGGCCGCCGGCACTGATCCAAAAATCCCTAGGACCAAACCCTAGCAGCAGGCCCTCCCATCCTCTTCAAGGCTGCCTACCGCCTCGTGCTACTCCTTTTCTCGCTTTTCTCCATCGGCGCTCACCTTCCCACTGGTGCCATCCGTCATGCCCTTCGTCTGACATCAAAAATAATTTGTTGTCAATATATATTGACAATTAGGCATGAACAATCATTACAAACTCAAAATTCAATTACTCTAAAAGAACAAGCTCGATATCAGATTACTTGATCTTTCGTAGATAAAAACAAAATACGAAACCAAACTTTGCGAGAACAGCAGGAGGTTGGCCCAAATAGCTGCTCCATCATCATATGCATAATTTAAGATAATTAAATATTCAAATTCATCTGCGCGGGCATCAAGCTTCATTATAAGGGTTCAGATTTATTTTAGGGTAGAGAGACTTTAGATGGTTTCTATTTCCCTAAATTCTAAGCCCAATGTGCCTCTATGTCCCTGTTTCTTACCTCCTCACTCACCGACCAGATCAAGAAGCAGCACCACGATCATGATTCAAGTATTTTTTAGATGGTTCTGTACGGATCTTCAAATCTAATTTCCTACCATCCATATCTAAATGTTTCTTCTCAGAAATATTTTGACAAACTGTACGCCTTTTTGGTTGATGATTCACGGGATTTGTTTCTCTTTTCCGATCTTTCATTTGGGAAACATGTTTGCGTGTGTTAAAATAGAATGCTGCTCCAATACCCTATGTATAACCAGGAAAGTTAACAAAACATTTGTAAATAGTCACCACAAAAATATTGTAACATACTCCATTAGGTTGAGGACACTAAAGTGTGCTCCTTGCCATAGCTCTTTGTAGGTGGAGTAGACTGTAAGTGTCGATGGTATTTACCAACAACGATGCTGTTGTAGAGCTCATCACCATTATCTGCAAAAGAAATGGCAAATGTAAATTTGTTTTTGCAGGGAAAGGTAAATTGATGACTGAAACTATAAGCAACATGCATCAGACAGTTGAAGGCAAGAAAAGGAAGGTATTCGATCGGCTCACATGAACACACCTTCGCTAAAAACCAGCAAAAATTGAAGGCAAGAAAAAGGAAGGTATTCAATCGGCTCACATGAATACACCTTCGCTAAAAACCAGCAAAAGGAAGGCAATGAATGAACCCTAATGCTTACAGATCAGGTGCATTACAAGTGAAGATATCCAAAAAAAGGAGATCTGCAGTTCATATCAATACGAAGAAAATATAATGCTGCAGGAAAACAGTGGTCCCATAGGTGGTTTGCTGACCATGTACATAGATTGTCTAAAGTCATATTTCATATGAGCTTATCTATGAGTTTCGGGCAGTATATAAAATAATGAGATCAGCTGACCACCAGTATCCAGTATAAGTACTTCCCTTTTCCTAGAAAAGTTGGGAGAGGGGGAGTAGTTTTCTGCCTGAGGCTTGGACTGGTGTGCATATCTCACAGGCGACTCATTTTCCCTCGTCCCTCTTCAGATTAATATCGTCTTTTCCATATTTCAGATCTGCAATGAACCAACGATGTATGAGCAACCTGACCAATCAAGAGATCAGCTATAGGATATCATTTTGATACTATCAGCCTATGTATGGAATGCAGTTTCAGGCTTTCAGCACAAATCACTGGAAAGTTAATTATGAGAAGAAACAAACATAACATCGCCTCATTATACTTCCAGTAAGCCTTTCTCCTGATGCAATAATCTTAAACAAGAAGGGAACTTTCCGAGGAACAAATGTTAATTTTAGGTCAAGAAAATAAGCTCGATAGTCCTGAACTCCGAATCATATGAAATTAGTCTGACTGAAAAATTAAACATGGCATGATTCACATAGAAATAAGCACTTGAACCAATGGTAATCGTTGCCTGCTCTCCAACGAGGCAAAATTATCATTTTTTCTATCTCTGTATTATCATGGTACAAAAGACTAAGGAAATATAGCCGTTTTTTGTTCTCTACCTTCAATAGTTAATGCTCGTAAAATAAGACTTTACCTGGTTATCAGTCAGAAGCACATGCTGTCTCTCTGTGGGAAATTGCACACTTGAACCATCAGGTATATAAAAAATTCTCTCTCAATTGTAATGCCACTGATGCACACGCCAAGACATAGGATACCATTGGTAGATTACAAAGGTACACCTCTACAAAGAGTATGAAAAAATGAAGATTCATTAAATGTTCACCACCAACAGAGAGAAACATGACAACTCTAAAAGTTGAGAGAAGACCTCAAGGAGTCAATGTTTCACTGTTAGTCTGCATCGTCACAACCTAAAGCAGAAACTACAAAATCGGTTATTAAGTCACCACTGAAATTGGTCCCAAAGATAAAGAGTATTATTTCCAATGAGAATTGGTGTAGTAAGTGGGCATCTTGCCACAACATACAAGCCATAGGAGTATATTATTATGATCAAAGTGGTGTTTCCACCCTCCGATTTCCATTAAGGGAAACCATAAACGAGCTACAAGAACCAGTTCACCGCAAGCCATAGGAGTATAATTGGATATCACAAATGTTAAAGCTAGAACTGAACATAGTATCCCGTTTTGAAACCAGTAAATTGACATGTTTTCTGTTTTTTAAAGAATCCTTGCAAAGCATCTCTATGAGCAAGAACTATCTTGTGGAACAGAATTTAATTAGTGACAGGGTTTATGCTCTTACCTATACACTTAATTTAAGCAAGCGAGCATTCAGACATGCCATTTGTTTCCGGAACAACACCATAACAATTCTTAACTTCTAAGAATGCAGTCTCCACTGTATTTCTTTTGCAAAATAATTCCTTGCAGGGTACACATGTATTGCTAACATGTATTTTTACAGAAAAATAGTATCATCTAACTACTACGTACAGCCACATCGATGGCCGGGTTACAGAGCTCAAGAGAGAAAGAGGAGAAGTAAACCGAGAGATTTACCGAGCCGGCAGCGAAGCAGATGATAAGAGACTCGGCGAAGCAGCTTCAGTGACGACGGCATGTACGAGCTTAAGCAGGGTCAAGATGACATCTCTGTATCACCATATTAAAGCGTTATCAACAAATACAACATGTACTGTCAATGGAGATTTTTCAGAGAACACGTCCAGACATAAACTATAACGCACACATATTCAAGAGCCAGCAAGGTTACACCGCCATCTATGCATTCAGCGGTCAGGGCGCACGTTGAGCGTTGGGTGCAGGACGAAGGGACGTGGGGGAGGGGGCGAGGGGGTGCTTACTGCTGGGATCAGGGCCTCGGGGGTGGAAGGAGACGCCGTCGTCCTTACCAAAGATCTTGTAGATGCCATCAATGAGTGAGGTGTGGATGTCGCCCAGGTCCAGCACGTCCTTCTTCACCGCCGTGCCGCGGATCCTCCCCTCCTTACACGAATCCTTGTTCTTCCCCGTCAACCGTCGCGTGCAAGCAGTGGACGACCGCCGGATACCATACCCGACGGCGAGGAGAGACTCCCAGCCCCGCCTGCTCTTTCTCGGCATGTCTGAATCAGCAGCGTCCGTGGGAGCCTCCTCCGGTGCACCCATAGCGGCAGCCTGGCCCCGCCGCTTGCTCTTCTTCGCCATCTCGTCATCATGGACGACGGGGGGAGGGGGTGCGCACGAAGCGGCAACTCGTGCATCGTGTGGCTCTTGTCTCTTCGTTGCTCGCGACCTCGCTTACCAGGCGGACAGAATGCCAGATCTGAATCCGCCGCACGGCTGGAGTTTGGGAGAGAAGCGGAGCTACGGAGGGGCGGCGGTCGGGGAGGGAGGGGAGGAAATTGGTGCGGCAGCTGTTGCGGGTGGAGAGGGGATTGCGGCCGGGAGCGAGGGAGGAGGTGGGGGCAGGGCGGCGCGGCACCGGGATCCAGGGAGGTTGGGGGTCGGGCGGCGCCGGGAGTGAGGGAGAAGGTGGGGGCGGGTGACGCCGGGATCGGGGGAGGAGATGGGGGGCGGGCAGCACGGGGAGCCGGGGAGGAGGTCGGGGGTGGAGGAGAGTCATGCGTGTGATTGGTTTAGGTTTTTTTTCGCTGGTTAATTTTTGTAGGTTTTTTTTCGTTGGTTTTTTGTCCTTCGCTGGTAGATGGGTGCGACGGGAGGTGCGGCCCTGGACTGCGTGGGGGCATCGCGACGTGGTTTTTTCGGTTTGACGCGGCTAACAGTGAGGTGGGATGAGGGACGAAAAAAACCATGGTAGGTGGGACGAAAATTAACCGCAGAGACTACCAACTGAGACATTAGGAGTAGAGATTATCTTACCTTTCGCATCAACTTCATAATTTTCGTACGTACCATGCATGAACTGCGTCATAACCAAACTTATCATTTGCCCTGTTTGGATACTCTAACTTAGCTAGAGGTTAGAGTTAGTTTCTAGCTCATGACTAACCCTAAACTAACTCTAGCCAAAGAGGTGTTTGGATGACTGGGTTAGATTGACATTAAATGCACTAGGAGAACTAACTCCAATTAGCACCTCTCGGGTGGGATAGTTTTTTTGGGTCGGTTAGATGCAACTAGCTCAAACTATCCCTCATGTTTGGATACTTTAGGGCTATTTGAGCCCAAACTAGCGCCAACTAACTCTTACTCTAGGGAAAATCGTTATTTCTATCTATCGGTCGCGCCAAGGAGCAGAACCAAAATTTACAAGTTACAAGTTCAAAAGGAAAAGCCTGCCGTGTTCGCGTCGCAACCCCACACGGTTGGTTCGGCACGCCCCTCAAGGGGGAATGTGTGTTGTGTTGCATTTTCACTTATAAGTGGGACCGTAGTTGAGCAAACTGACTATCGGCAAACCCCCACCCCGCCCACCGCGTGATGGCTGAGTTAGAGAAAACAGGAGGGAGAAGAGATAGATGTAGCATGGACTCCAAGAAAATTGGTGTCAGATGGGACTCGTGTGGGTGGCGTGTGCCGTACTGCTAGACGTGAATGCTAGTTATGGCCCATGCCACCCCACTATATCGAGGTGCTGGTTACGTAGAGCGAACACCTTATCTCTCCAGGAGTACGGTACACCACTAGTACTACTCACATTGTAGCGAAATTTCCTAGAGTCCATGCTCAGCCCTCCTCTCTCTCTTCTCAGCCAGCCAGCAGACGCGCTGAGTGTGCCCATTGTCTGTTTGCTCACATTCGGTCCCACGTGTCAGTGAAAACGCAAGACGACCCACTGAACCTGCACATCTTTTACCTCGACGTGCTGGTGATGAAAAATAAATCCAATAAACATCTTCGGTGGCCGCTTTTGGAGTTACTCAAGAGTAAGATTCTATTTACAGTTTAATCCAAGATGCACAGCACGTGCCTTCAACTAGCACTCCATTTTCTTGCATGACACGACATGCTGGATGTCCCACGTGTCGGCAAAAGGAGGAAGAACTCGACCAAATCTTCTCCACATTTAGACCGGAGGAGTAGGAAACACAGCAAGCCCTGTGCCAACATCATACGTAAAAGCCACCTCACGCTATCACCATATTTCTCGGCCTCCGTGCGACACCTAGCTCTAGTTGATGGTATACTACTACTAGGACTAACTATTGTACTAGCATACTACTACTGGCTCTATGTGATGTGGTAACTTCATATAACCGGATGTTGGCTATACTACTACGGTACTCACACTCCAAGAAGTGACTCGAAAACCATTCATAAATTGGGTTTATCACATGCATATGCAAATGTACCATTCATTACATACAACAAGTCATCAACACACAACGACAACGAGGATACATGTTGGATTATAGATTATTTCCAACAAAACATTCTATTAAATACTAAAGTTTTTATCACACAACAAATAACAAGCAATGAAATGAACTTCAGCTCAACCAATCCTCGATGTTGGAAACGCTTGCTTTGAACCATAAGTAAACCTCTGGGAAGGGCCAACTATTGTCAATATCGAGACCAACGCAGGACTCATCATCCAGGCTGAAGCGGCCTATATCAGGACGCATATTGTCATAGCCAGGGTAGGGAACCATAGCAATGTCCGAGGTATAGATACAGTTGCTTCTCATAAATGGTAGTAATGTTGTGCCAACAAAAGCAGGATCGCCTTTCACCATCATTGGATAGTTTTGTCCAAGGAAGAGCGAGTTTTCTCCAAGACTATCAATATGGAACCAGGCAGAAGGTGCTAGTGCTAGCACACTAGTATCCATCCCGAATACCCTGCAACGGATGTTGGAATAGGTCTGGAGAGTGCGACCATGGGAGACAACACCTGCTTCCTTAGTAACATCAGCAGTGCCCTGTATACATACAAGAAGAGGTGATCCATCGGAATAAGTTGCCAGGTGCCACTGAGTATGTAGATCCTGCTCGTCCTCATGCTCGTGATCATCACCATCGTCATCTCCCCCTTGGTTATAATTTTTTTCAAGTATAGGTGGTGGAATGTTCACAGGACCATGGAAACACAAGAAGGTTAATTAGTATGGGGATACTAACTCGCATGCACGTGGATCAAACAATTCTAATTACAGTGGAAGACAAACGTACCGAAAAAATAAGGATTCCATGCAAAAACAGTGCCACGAGTGGTGGCAGCAAACACAAGATGCTCATATTGAATTGCATCACAGTACTCATCCGTGTACAGAAATTGATTTTTTAGCAATATCCATCGAGGCGTGGAAGTAAGGACAGCAACAAGCTTGTCGAAGATAGCAACAACATGATAGTTCGTGTAATCCCAAGAACGGTTGGGAACTCGACATATTGCTATCTTCTATAGACGACAGTCACCATGATCGTATTTGAACGTACGTAGATCATCTGTGTGCTCAACCTCAGGGCACTCTGATATTTTTGGAAGTGGAACCCGGTGACGAGTGTACACATTCACAAGTTCCCACTTGCAGTTGTACCCAATATAAACAACCCAATCTCCATTTGCGCCTGCCCAGGCCTTACCCTTAAGTGATGGCATCTTAACATCACACGTATCATTATCAAGCGGCATCAACTTGCACAAGGCAAGGCTTCCGTCGTCCCCGCGCCAGCGAGCAGGGTCATGGCGAGGAAGATAGGGGAGATCAAACCTCTCCTGAACCCTTGGGTTCTTTGTAATGATGTTATTTGTTGAGTCGAGAATGGTCTTGAGCGAACCTGCCATGCTAGCCGAGGTGATGATGTCACACCAATCAATGAGTTCCTCGACCACGTCATCTTTCAGATCGGGGCAAGAATAATGGGGTCGTTTCCGGCCAATTCCCTCCATGGAGAAGACGATGGAACAATGGCAGAAGGAAGGGTGAAGGCAAATGGAGGGAGGAAGAGCGTGCGACAGCAGTTCCAAATTGAGAGGGAAAGGCAAAGAGGTGGTGGACGGTTGCCACGGTACAGGAAAAGGCGCCCCGGCCTACATAGACGTCCGTTCGGAAATTGTACAAAAGGACTCACCGTCGTCTCACTGACATGTTGGAACGGGACCGCATGTCAACGAAACATGGTGTGTCATTTCTCGTGCAAAATGCGATCTGGACGCGTTGGCCCGAGCTGCCGCATTATTTCTTGACTTTATTTTTTTAATGTCGTGCCATTCAGTTTTGAAGCACAACTAATTGGTACTGTATACAGAGAAAATATAAACTACCCTACCACTACTCCACCTCTAGTACTAGTATCAAAAAATATATATAGGCTGGAGCTTCAGCACTTGCTTGCTAAGGGCTGCCCATTTGCTTCTCACACTATCACCCTCTCTCCAGATCTAACAAAGACGGCGGTGGACCCTCTCTCTCCCTCGTCACCGGTGGTCACAGATCTGCCAGGATCCCGTCCGCCGGGGAAGAAAAGGACGTGTAGCGTTGACGCACTCGTCGTCGGCGAGCGAGGTCACACACCGACGACAAGGCCGTCCTCTCTCACCTAGCGCCCGCGCGGGATGGCCTCCGTCCCCAAGCTCGCTGCCGTAGTGTGTGCGGAGGACGACGACCACGAGCGAAGCCACTTCCCGCCGACCCTCAGGTATGCTACCTCTTTTCGAACTATACCCTTGTTCTATTGCCCCATCTGCCACGTCGCTGCATGTGGATCTTTTTCCACTCCACCATCTCCCCAATTTGCTATCCTCTGCTCTATTGGTCACGCAGACGAAAACCTTAATTTGCACTATTAAAGGAAACCCTACTTCATGCAGACTAATCCATGCCTGGGTTGAATAAGGAAAGGAAGGGAGAAAGTACTGTCAAAGAGACTAGGTATCGAACCCGCATCTAGGTTGAAAAGGGGAAAATCAGTAGCTAAGGAACGAGTCTCGTGTCTCTTGGTTGAAAAAGGGTAGAAAGGCATGACAATGCAATAGAGAATGACCAGGTCGATCGGTTTGTTGTCCTCACATAGGAAAAAGGTGGCTAAAGAGAACAAAAATGGGACGTAATCCACATATGTTGTCTGGATATTTGTTGCTCTGGGCAACCATCCCTCCCTCACCACTCTATGCGTCCGTGGAGGTACATCGTACTGGTAAGCCCACTGTCCGAATGGGCCTCCCATGCTCTTATTGCCACTTTTTTACTGTTAGTATGACGCCACCGGTAAAGTCAAGCAATGCTACTGCTAAAGTGATGCCACATTTAACTAATGCCGCACTCAGTCTAATGCCACCGATAAATTTAAGCAATGCCATTTATTGTCACTGGATTATTTCAGGGTTAGCTGTTGATTGTGGATGTATTAAAGATTTCTCAGCTAAGGCATTCTAATGCTGCTGCACAGCCAGTATACCAACGATGAAACTTGTTACTACCTTCAGATTTTTGCACTGTTAATGCTTATAGATTACATACCTCACTTTCATGAGATAAGTCAATTTTTTTGTACAGTGTCACCAAAATGCCAAGGCCCTGATGTCATTTTATTTCGGTTAAACTACACAAAAAATTATGAAGAGAAGAGGAAAGGTCAAGAGTGGGCACCTCCTCCTCCGGCTGTTTTCTTGATTCGTTTGATCACGTTTTTGTGTTTGATCGATTATCAAGATTGGGATAGCAATTTTTAGGTCCCCTCAAGTTCGAAATGATATTTACCTTGAAGGTACATGGTTTGCAATTTTTTCATACTGTCGTTAATTACTAATGCTAGTTACCTTCAGACTTTTGTATTTGGTTTAATGATGTTGCACAGCTAGTATACCAATGCTGAAACTTGTTACCTTTACATTTTGTTTAGTTAATGCTTATAGAAATCTTCCAGTGCTAGCTTATGGAAATCCGTCCAGTACAACCATTGTACTGTACCCCGTAATAAAAAAACTACTCTACTGTTGCAGTAGCCACTGGATTAGTGTATATTTGTACTATTTGAATGGTGTTGCATTAGCGTATGGACATATCTGAGGTGTGGTAAGCTTTCCCAGATATGTGCTCAAGAAAACTACTACCTGTTTTTTCTAAATACTAGACGTTTGGGTACTTTAAATTGAACTGCGAAAACGTCTTATATTAAGGAACAGAGGGTGTAGAGTTCACTCAAATTATGCCGCTAAATCTAGTCACACCTTTGTTAAAATTAATGTTCATTATGTTATCGGAGGAGGTCTGCATGTTTGTCTCTAATGCCTGTCGATTACATACGTGACATCATGATGTAATGGTAAGTCATTTCTTTGTGTACAGTGTCACCGAATTGTCAAGGCGGTGATGGCATTTTATTTTAGTTGAACTGCACAAATATGCTTAAAAGAAGAAGAAAGGTCAGGAATGGTTCAATCTTTCAGAAAATACTATGTATGCCTTCCTGACATCAGCCGATGTTGCCTTATTTATTCCTTCAAACAGGTGGTTAGAAACAGTCTTGCTACCTTTTCCCATTAAGAAATTGGAATACTTATATTTGTGAGTCTATGCTTCAACTAGTGCCACTTTTATAGTAATCACACTTTCAATATATGTGCAAACAGGGATGCTCTATTATATTGGAACTGCGCAAAAAGTCCAAATGGTTCAACATTATGAGCATGTTTTCTTCCAAACCGTTATATCCAATTGGTGGCACTATGAGTTGTTCATTACGAAGGTGCATGGTTTGCTATTATCTTGCTACTCTTTTTGTACTGTTAGTAGATAGTAATATTAGTGTTTTGCATGTGAATTTATTGGCAGGGTGGACCTACATTGGAGGTGCAGGACATGATTCAATGATTGGATGCTCAATTTCGGTTGTATCGATTTCACCTCTTCCATCACTGTGAACATGGATATCCTTGGTCTGATAAAGAATAGGCGCTATATTTCTGCTCTGTACCAGCAAATCAATTCAGAGCGAAATTGTCTAGGGCAAAACATGACAGTATCAAATTGTCCAGTGCAAAACATGACAGATGCTAAGCGGAAACGACTAGCAGAGATGTGTTTAAACCGAAAATACAAGGTAGGGTATATGTTTACTAGCTGCTTGATATTTGTGCAAACAGATGTCTGCCCGTTGCTATTTGGCAAACAAACAAAGTGACCTCAATTTTGGTGGAACTGCACAAGAAAATAGTATAGTCACTGCATGCAGTGCCATTTGAAAATAGACACAGAAAGATTGGATAGTCACTTCATGGACTGCACAAAAGTAGTATTGTACTATTTATTGGTCAACACTAGGTGCTTCATTGCTTTGGTCTGATTATACAATGGGCATCACTTTGCCTAAGTTAAAATTTGTATTCCAAAAATAGTCTCGCTGTGTGATCGAGAGAAGACCAATTCATATTGCAGTGGATGTTCCTCCATCATGTGTGGTTCATTCTCATGGTTCCAGCTATTGGTGAAACCACTTAAGTTTGCTAGAGGAAATGTAGACTTCAGAAACAAATTTGTCTTTCACTCTGTACTGAATGTTGGCCCAGAGAAGCATCCATGTTAGTAGTAAGAACAGATGTTTTTTCTAGATCTTTGCTTTAGGAGCTACATACTTGTATATGATCTGCGAATCATTGAGATGCATTAACATGTTGATCTTATGTATGGGAATTGTACTAGTTGGTTGTGAATTTGAGCTACTAATGTGAACATATTACAATGCCAGGCCTGTGAGTCTCGTGTGAACATTTCGAACGGATCGGCTCTTACTACTGTGCACAGCATGATCCTTATTTCTGTGTGCTCAGTGTTTACAAGTTACTAGCAGTTCCTTATTTCTGTTCGCTCAGTGTTTACAAGTTACTGATCGATCACTAGCTAGCCTACTAATACGCTCCTGGCAGTTTTAGTTGCGATGCAAGATCCGAAGGTGGCACTTTTTTGAATAAAAATGCCTACCTCTGAAGAAACTGACATGCTGTTCTGAAGAAAATGCCATGCGAATCTGAAGAAACTGCCAGCAGAAACGTTCGCAAATGCCTTATCTCCCAGCGAACGTTCATCAGCTATTGCGATCCTACACCTACACTATCCGACCGACTCGATCCTATGCGAATAACCAGTGGATCATGCACGTACCTCATCTGGATGAATCGAATGCACTCGTTTGACAGTCATGCCGATGTGCGACCCAGCACGGACGGAACGCACCACTGACGGGATGGGACGGGACGGCACAGTCATAATTTTAGTTTTTCTAGTTTTCCATGGCAAGCGGGCGCGCTAAGCCATGCTAGCTTATGCATGGAATTCTGATGACCGCGATGACCGTCGCGTTTCCCGCGACACACTGGTTCACCTACCTTCCGCCTATAATTACTGGTTCCCGGCGTTCTCCGATGGCACCATCACCCAACTCGCCCTATCCTCATAAGCCCCCACCGGCCCGATGTCGCTCGCCACTTGCGCTCGCTCTCGCCATGTCCGTCATGCCCCCGCCCGTCCGCAATAGGCGACGCCGGAGGCGGTCACCACCGGAACTAGGGTTCGGTTTTTCACCGGAAGGCAGACGGAGAGAGGAGGCATTCTATCGGTCTTTAGATGGCAATGCGGAGTATGAGGACTTGTTGGAGCGCGACCACCTGGCGAAGGAGCAGCGTATTGCCGATTTGCGCTGCCAGTGTGGCATGGAGCAGCAGCGCACCGACGCTCTGAGTCACAAGCAGAGCGCCCGCAACTGGGCCGACTACGTGGAAGCCGGCGCCCGGCAAATAGCCGTGGAGGCTGTCGGGCACGCACGCGTTCGTGACGCCGAATTTTACTACCGGCTCATCAAGTGGGTTTCCCTCTTAGAAGCCGAAGCTTCGGTGGACCACGCCAGCATGCAAAGGGCCAACGCGCGCGAGCAACGCGGCCTATCGCACCTCTAGCAAGTCCGAGGCGAGGAGGAGGACGTCGGTGCTGGCGTTTAGCGTGTACCGCAAATGGCGGCCGGCATCGTCTAGTTAGCTAAGAGTAAGTTAGTACTTGTACACTACTAGAGTATTAGTGGGAGTAGATAGTTAACTTGGCTATGATGGTTGTCAACGTGGAAGTTCAGTACTCTATATCTGGATCAGACCTGTTACTTTGCTCTGAATGTTGAACTTTCCATTTGAACGTATGGAATGGGTTGTTATTTTTTTAAATGGGTTGTATTTGTCCGCCAGGGTTTAGAGGCTGACTTGTGGGCCTGCTAGGTTGACGCGTACACAATCAGGAGATAATTGTACGTGGAGAGGATGATAGCAGGGACCCACCAGGGTCATGGTAGTACGCAAGCAAGTGCCTCCTTATTTCAAGACAAAAAACGGTTCCTCCTAATGGATTTCTGACATCTGGGTCCCATGCCATTGTCAACGCAGTCAATAAACAAGAGAATTGCACAATGAGTGGCTGACACCAAGGACCCACCAGCTCGCCCAGTTCTTTTTGTTTTTGAGACAGAAGCTGGGTGTCAACTGGGCTGTGCGGGGCACTCTGGCCTATCTAGCCAGTCTTTTTTTATGTTTACCACAAGACCAGCCCAATAGTTTTTTTTCTTCCTGAAAATGGCTAGCCCAGTTTTTTTGTTCTTTTGCAGAATACCCAACCGAGGCCTACTTGCTTTTGTCAGCCCTGCTTGGCTGCAAATCTTTCAAGACGAGGAGAGTTTTCCACAGATTTGAGGCTTACTTATGCGCCTACTATAGGTTGACGCGTACACTTTCCTAAAAAAAGGTTGACGCGCACGCAAGGCCGTGTCAACTTAGTCAACACACGAGAGAAGTGAATGTTGGATGTCCATCCAACGGCCGTCGTGCTTCTTCAATCTCTGCTCTTCCTACTCCAGCCGCTCAAACCAGCGGCGGCGGGACTGCCTGCTCCCTCCTCCCGTGGCCGGCTGTGCTGCCGCGCAGGCCTCACCGCCCCACCCTACTCCCATCGCTGGCCTAGCCATCCCTCTACTCACCCACACCTGCTGTTATTCTCCGGCGACGGCAGACGAACCAGTAAACCCTCGTACTCAGCTCCGCGTGGGAAACAACTACTGAGTCTTCCCTGGCTCCGTGTCATTCCCTTCCTAGGCCTCGTCGTCGTCCACCGCCCTGGTGCTCTTGGCACGGCGTGGTCAACGTTATCAACGAACGACATCCATCGGAATAGGACTGTATGCGGAGAGGCTGACAGCTGGGTCCACGGCCACACGCAAGGAAGTGCCTCCTTATTATGCACAAAATAATGATTCCTCCACCTGACAGCGGGGACCCACCGGAAGGGCCTCAGTATTTCACGAAAAAAATGTTCCTCCCACTGACAGCTCGGACCCACCAGCTATATCTTCGCATGCAAGGAAGTGTCTCCTTATTATGCACAAAAAAATGAATACTCCCCCTGCTAGCTGGGACCCATCATATCTGGAGGCTGACTTATGGGCCTACTAAGTTGACGCGGACGGAGGGCTTTGTCAACTTAGTCAATATGAACGATTCTAGCTGCAGTGACCGTACGATGTCCATCCAACGGCCGTCGTGCTTCTTCAACCTCTGGTCTTCTTGCTCCAGCCGCCCAAACCAGCGCCGGCCGTGCTGCCTGCTCCTGCCTCCCGTGGCCGGCTGTGCTGCCGCGCAGGCCTCACCGCCCCACCCTACTCCCATCGCTGGCCTAGCCATCCCTCTACTCACCCAGACCTCCTGTTATTCTCCGGCGACGGCAGCCTCACACTGCAGCCAAACCAGTAAACCCTTGTACTCCCCTCCGCGTGGGAAACAACTGCCGATTCTTCCCCAGCTCTGGGTCATTCCCTTCCTAAGCCTCGCCGTCGTCCACCACCTTGGTGCTCTTGGCACGACGTGGTCAACGCGGTCAAGGAACGACTTACATCGGAAGAGGACTGTACGTGGAGAGGCTGACAACTGGGTCCACGGCCGCAGCAAGGAAGTGCCTCCTTATTACGCGCAAAAAAATGATTCCTCCACCTGACAGCGGGGACCTACCAGAAGGGCCTCTGTATTTTGGCTTAGCTGTATTTTGCAGAAAAAAATGTTTCCCCCCTGACAGCTGGGACCCTCCAGCTATATCTTCGGACACAAGGAAGTGCCTCCATATTAGGCGTGAAAAAAATGAATCCTTCCCCTGACAGCTCGGACCAACCATCAATAACTTTGCACGCAAAGAGGTGCCTTCTTATCCTCCCTGACAGACGGGACCCACCTGGTCAAAGCGTACGTAGCGTTGTCATTCTGGTCGCGAACGTGTACGTATATACTGGTCGATCAGTCTCCCTACAACGATGAACCGTGGCCGAGCAAGCAGCGGCACGTGTAGTAGTAGAGCCCCCGACGTAGCAGTTCAGGCAGTCCCTTCTAAACCGTGTACACATACGTACAACCACATGCCAAAAAATACGGCCACGTACGTACATACGGGCGGGGTCTCGAACGCCTACTTGCGCGTACGTACGGCCAGGGCTCGTGTACATGGAGAGGCAACGGCGTCCTGTTCATGGGAAGCCAACCGGCTGGGTCGGAACGTAGAAACTGCGTCGTGTTCATCGGGAGGCAACGGAATGCGTCGTGTTCATCGGGAGCCAACCGGCTTGGACGGAACAACCAAAACGCGGTCTGGTGTACTGCAGAACGGAGGAAACAGCCTTCTGTTCGACCGCGTACGGTCAAAATGGGGTTCTGTTCATTGGAAAGGGTATGGCGTACCGCAAAACGAAGGAAACGGACTTGTTTTCGAGCTCCTACAGTCGAAACGGGGTGTTGTTGATCGGGAGAGATGTGGCGTACCACAAAACGGAGGAAACGGACTTGTGTTGGAGCGCCTACGGTCGAAATGGGGTCCTGTTCATCGGGAGGGGTGTGGCGTACCGCAAAACGGGACTCCTCAGGCTACTGCTCATCCATCATATACTGCCTCGCTCCAGCCTCCACGAGCTACTGTTCATCCACCGTCGACTTCCTCCAGCCTCCACCAACTACTGTTCATCCACGGGCTACTGTTCATCCAGCCTCCACCGGCAACTGTTCAACCAGCCCTCCATGGGGTCCTGTTCATCCACCTCTAACCGGCTTGGCGGCCTCCTCGATTGGGGTCCTATTCATCCAACGGCAACGGCCTCTACTACCACGGGGTCCTGTTCATCCAACCCCCATCGGAACTATTCATCCAACCCCCAACAACGGTCACTGTTCATCCAGAGGCAGCTTCGACCGGCTTCAGTTAGCAGTAGTAGCGAAGGAATCGCTCGGGTTCAGTTAACAGCCAATGGATCGATCGCTCGGGTTCAGTAACGTAGCTAGTGCAATCGCTCGGGTTCAGTATGCGAACGCCCCGCTCGGGTTCAGTTAGAGCCCAACGCCTCATACACGTACGCGCGTACGTGTACGAGAGAAACGCGCGAACCTCCGTGCATCGCTCGGCCCCGACCACCCACCGTAACCGGGAACTCCCCGATATTTTCCTCGCCCTCGCTTCTACCACTATTTTTTCTGTCATGGTCGGCCCAAAGAATATCATGTAGGTACATCCCCGGCCCGCCCAGGACGAAAAGCCCATTTTCTGTCAAGATTTTTTGTCATAGAAGTAGAAGCCCACCACATCTATGATGATACATGGTTTTGTCACAATTATCGTCATAGAAGTGTGATACGTCTCTGTCGTATCTACTTTTCCAAACTCTTTTGCCCTTGTTTTGGAGTCTAATTTGCATGATTTGAATGAAACTAACCCGGACTGACGCTATTTTCAGCAGAATTGCCTTGGTGTTATTTTTGTGCAGAAATAAAAGTTCTCGGAATGACCTGGAAATTTACGGAGAATATTTTTGGAATAAATAAAAAATACTGGCGAAAGAATCAACCAGAGGGGGTCCACCCATTGGCCACAAGCCAGGGGGCGCGCCCTGGCGGCTTGTGGGCCCCCTGGACCTCCTCCGACCCTAATTCCAACTCTATATATTCACATCCGGAGAGAAAAAAAATGAGAGAGAAGGAATCATCACGTTTTACGATACGGAGCCGCCGCCGCCTCCTGTTCTTCATCGGGAGGGCTGATCTGGAGTCCGTTCGGGGCTCCGGAGAGGGGGATTCGTCGCCATCATCATCATCACCAACCTTCCTCCATCACCAATTTCATGAAGCTCACTGCCATGCGTGAGTAATTCCATCGTAGGCTTGCTGGACGGTTATGGGTTGGATGAGATTTATCATGTTATCGAGTTAGTTTTGTTAGGGTTTGATCCCTAGTATCCACTATGTTCTGAGATTGATGTTGCTATGACTTTGTTATACTTAATGCTTGTCACTAGGGCCCGAGTGCCATGATTTCAGATCTGAACCTATTATGTTTTCATGAATATATATGTGTTCTTGATCCTATCTTGCAAGTTATAGACACCTATTACGTGTTATGATCCGCATACCCCAAGGCGATAATAATTGGGATTCTTTCCGGTGATTACCGTAGTTTGAGGAGTTCATGTATTCACGAAGTGCTAATGCTTTGGTCCGGTTCTCTATTAAAAGGAGGCCTTAATATCCCTTAGTTTCCATTAGGACCCCGCTGCCACGGGAGGGTAGGACAAAAGATGTCATGCAAGTTCTTTTTCATAAGCACGTATGACTATATTCGGAATACATGCCTACATTATATTGATGAATTGGAGCTAGTTCTGTGTCACCCTAGGTTATAACTATTGCATGATGAATGCCATCCGACATAATTATCCATCACCGATCCATTGCCTACGAGCTTTTCACATATTGACCTTTGCTACATTACTTTGCCGTTGCCACTGTTCCAATTGCCACAAAACTACTACTGTTACTTTTGTCACCGTTACCGAAACTTCCATACTACTTTGCTATTAAAAATTTGCTGCAAATATTAAGTCTTTCAGGTGTGGTTGAATTGACAACTCAGCTGCTAATACTTGGGAATATTCTTTGTCTCCCCTTGTGTCGAATCAATAAATTTGGGTTGAATACTTTACCCTCGAAAACTGTTGCGATCCCCTATACTTGTGGTTTATCAAGACCTTTTTCTGGCGCCGTTGCCAGGGAGCATAGCTCAATTCTCTGAGTCACTTGGGATTTATATCTGTTGATCACTATGAAGAATTTTAAAGATACCAAAACCAAGATCTGTCCCTCTACTACGAGGGAAGGTAAGGAACTGCCATCTAGCTCTGCACTTGATTCACCTTCTGTTTTGAGTAAGCTTGCGACACCACCACCTGCTAGTAATTCGGATATGTCGCAAGTAATTGATGATGCCACTTCTGCTATGCATGATGCTTATGATGATACTACTGCTTTGCTTGATAATACTATGCCACTAGGTGAATTACTTGATAAACACCTTGCTAGAGCTAGAACTATTGACTATGCTGAGGATGATGATATTTCTGAAACTGATGAAATTATTGAAACTGAACACTTTGAGACACCTGCTAGACCTAGCTCTCCTAGATATGAATTGCTTGATATACCTGAGAGTTATGTTATGGATGGATAGGTAGCTAGAGACTTTCTTGCTTGTAAGGATAGAGATGGTCTTAAGAAATTATTATGCAAGTGGAAAGAAAAATCTTTGAATGCTAGAATGCAATATGATCCTAAGTTTGCTACTTCACCTATCTTTGTTACTGATAAGGATTATGAATTCTCTGTCGACCCTGAGTTAATTACTTTGGTTGAATCTGATCCTTTCCATGGCTATGAATATGAAACTGTTGTGGCACATCTTACTAAATTGAATGATATAGCCACCCTATTTGCTCAAGAGGAAAAAATTCGCTATTACTATATTCTTAAGTTGTTTCCTTTCTCATTAAAGGGTGATGCTAAGATATGGTTTAATTCTCTTGCTCCTGGTTGTGTGTGTAGTCCCCAGGATATGATATATTACTTCTCTGAAAAATATTTTCCTGCTCATAAGAAACAAGCTGCTTTACAGGAAATATTTAACTTTATGCAAACTGAAGAAGAGAGTCTCCCGCAAGCTTTGGGGAGGCTTCTCCAATTACTTAATGCTTTGCCTGATCATCCTCTCAAGAAAAATGAAATACTTGATATCTTTTATAATGGACTAACCGATGCTTCTAGGGACCACCTAGATAGTTGTGCTAGTTGTGTTTTCAGGGAACAAACTGTTGAACAAGCTGAAGTGTTATTGAATAATATATTGAGCAATGATAATGATTGGACTCTTCCCGAACCACCTCCTAAGCCAACTCCAAAGAAAAGAGGTATTCTATTTCTCAATCCTGAAGATATGCAAGTGACAAAGAAATCGATGAAAGAAAAAGGTATTAAAGCTGAAGATGTTAAGAATTTACCACCTATTGAAGAAATTCATGGTCTTAATACCCCGACACATGTAGTAGAGGTAAATTCTCTCTATAGATTTGATGAAGGTGATATTCCTTATACTAAATTTTCTAGTCAATGCTTGGATGAATTTGATAACTTTATTGTTAAACAAGAAAACTTCAATGCTTATATTAGTAGACAATTGGAACGTAATGCCTATATGCTTGAACGCTTGGGTGATTATATGTGTAGAACTGTTAATGATCTTAAGCTTATCAGTAAACATGCTTCCATGGTAAAAACTCAAGTGGAACAAGTACTTAAAGCTCGGAATGATTTGCTTAATGAGATGAGCAATAAAAACAATGATAATGTTGTTAGAGTTATGACTAGAGGTGGTAAAATGACTCAGGAACCTTTGTATCCTGAGGGCCATCCTAAGAGAGTTGAGCAGGATTCTCAAAGAATTAATACTGATGCACCTAGTCCTAGTAATAAAAAGAAAAAGAAAGATGATAGGACTTTGCATGCTTCTAGTGAACCTGTTATAGACACACCTGAGAACCCAAATGATATTTCTATTTCTGATGCTGAAACACAATCTGGTGATGAACATGAACCTAGTGATAATGTTAATGATGATGTTCATGTTGATGCTCAACCTAGCAATGATAATGATGTAGAGATTGAACCTGCGGTTGATCTTGATAACCCACAACCTAAGAATAAACGTTATGATAAGAGAGACTTCATTGCTAGGAAGCACGGTAAAGAAAGAGAACCGTGGGTTCAGAAACCCATGCCCTTTCCTCCTAAGCCATCCAAGAAAAAGGATGATGAGGATTTTGAGCACTTTGTTGAAATGCTTAGACCTGTCTTTCTGCGTATGCGTTTGACTGATATCCTAAAAATGTCTCCTTATGCTAAGTATATGAAAGATATTGTTACAAATAAAAGAAAGATACCGGAAGCTGAAATTTCCACCATGCTTGCTAATTATACTTTTCAGGGTGGAACACCAAAGAAACTAGGAGATCCAGGAATACCAACTATACCATGCTCCATCAAAAGAAACTATGTTAAAACTGCTTTATGTGATTTGGGAGCTGGTGTTAGTGTTATGCCTTTCTCTTTATATCGTAGACTTGATTTGAATAAGTTGACACCTACTAAAATCTCCTTGCAAATGGCTAATAAATCAATTGCTATACCCATCGGTATTTGTGAGGATGTGCCTGTTGTGGTTTCAAACGTTACTATCTTAACGGACTTTGTTATTCTTGATATTCCCGAGGACGACAGTATGTCGATCATCCTTGGTAGACCCTTTTTGAATACCGCAGGGGCTGTTGTTGATTGCAACAAAGGCAATGTCACTTTTCATGTTAATGGTAATGAGCATATGGTACACTTTCCAAAGAAACAACCTCAAGTGAATAGTATCAATTCTATTGGAAAAAATTCAACAATTACTATTGGAGGTTTTGAATTCCTTCTTCCTACTATCAAAAAGAAATATGATATTCTTATTGTTGGGGACATGCATATCCCCGTTGAGGTAACCTAGTGTTATTCGAAAATTCTCCGGTTTCATGTTAATTGAAAGAAGTTTGTTAATAAGACTTGATCAACCTTGTTAATGGATTCCTTTTGATGAGCATGAGATGGATGAATTTAGAAAGCACAACTTTCTGTACCCACCTTTTACTTTCTGTTATTTAGAATAAATAAAGCAAAAATACTATTACTCGTCTGTTTTTCTGAATTATCCATGCAATAAAAAATGTCCCGAAAATAAAAGTTCTCCAAAAGCCCTGAAAATTTGGTATGATTTTTTTAGAATATTTGAGAATTTCTGGCACTGAGAACACACCAGGGGGATGCACCAGTGGGCCACAAGCCCTGGGGGCGCGCCCACCCCCCTGGGCGCTCCCTGGTGGCTTGTGGGTCCCACGTGGGTCCCCCTCACTTATTCCAGCAACCATCCACTTTGTCTTCCTCCTAAAAAATCATCCCATTGCTCAAACCCGTGTTCTTGCTCATCTTGCTGCCATTTTCGATCTCCTTGTGCAAAGCTCCATTTGCAAAACTGTTTTGGGGGATTGTTCTTCGGTATGTGACTCCTCCAATGGTCCAATTAGTTTTTGTTTTAGTGCTTTATATATTGCAAATTTTTGCTGCTGTGGTGACCTTGTTCTTGAGCTTGTATGTCAAATTTATAAGGTCCAAAGCAGTTTCGATGCATGATATAGCCTCTAGGCACTTGTAGGAGTAGTTGCTATCAATTTTGTTGAGTTTTGTTCACTTTTATCTTGAGTCACTAGAAATTTCAGAATTTTTCAGAGAAAAGAAATGATGAAGAGATGGTTGAGGGGCTCTTCAAGTAGGGGTTCAAAGGAAAATGAAAATGAAGAGAAGAAGAAGCCCAAGTACAACCTCCCTCGCACCGCGGAGGTTCGGCCGTGTGAATGGCCAAGTGATGCATTCTTGAGGGCGGCCGGAATTTATGAGGATTTCTATTATTTGGCGGAGAATGCAGGCATCACCGACTTCCTCCACGATAAGTGTGACCAATACCTCCTACTCACTAATACCTTTGTGCAAAAAATTTACTTTCGCTATAGGGAAGATCCTCCTATGGTAGAATTTCACTTATATGATGTGCCTAAGAAAATGACTCATTATGATTTTTGCAATGCTTGCAAATTACCTTATGAGGGCAGCGTCAGTCAACCACGTCCTAGAGATATGGAAGATTTTATTGATGAAGTTACCGTAGGGGAAGAGAGAGGGGTGTCGGAAGCGAGAGTGGCTAGCTTACATTTCCCTGTTTTACGCTATTACTCATTATTTGCGGGGAGATGTTTGATTGGTCGTGGGGAGAGTGGAGGCCTTAGTGCCCATGACCTTGCCATTTTACGCCATGCTCCATATACTGATAGAACTTTTAGTTTGGGCGCTATGGTTGCTCGACGGTTGAGTTTAAACCGTTCGAGGGGTCCTATCTTCGGAGGTATTTATGCCTCCCGCCCTGCTAAACATTTTGAGATACCCATTAGGCTAGATGAAAGGGAAGAAATGCTGCTGCCCACTAGATATTTAGATTATGATAGTATGGTAGCGCATGATTTTATTACCAAAGACGATGATAAGCGGCTCATCTATAACTTAGTATTCAGTCAGGGTACTTGTCAGATTATTACTTTGCATGCACCTTCTTTGTTCGATATTTATTCAGGCAGGTACATTATTATGCCCGATGACATTTATGCATACTGGGAGCGGACTCGATCCCCAGTTCCTGAGCCAGAACCATCACCTGATTCGTATGAGGAGTCTGTTTATCAGTGGGAGCCACAGGAGCTCGCTAACCAGTGGAACCCTCAGGATCCTCCTCAGTACCCAGGAGAGGGCTACTTTGCTCCGTGGGCATAGACCAACTTAGGCCAAAAGCCTAAGCTTGGGGGAGTACGTATCTCTCACCGACATTACATTCATGTTCACACATTCATTCCAGTTGTCGGTTTTCATACTTTTTCATTGTATTATCCATGCTAGTTTATTTCTTTTTCTTGCTTTCTTCTTGTGTGTTCAAAAAACTTTGAGAAAATCCAAAAAAATTAGTTGTAGTATTAAAAGAAAACCCAAAAAGATTTCTTGTTCTTCTTTTTGTTTGTTCGGAGCTCTCCCGTGTAAATAGTTTTTCTCGTTCTTGTTTTTGCTTTCTTCAGAAAAACATTTCAGTGTGTTTCTTTGAAGTTCTTTTCTTTTCTTTGGGTCGAGAGGAGAAGACCACGATGAAAATGTTGAGCGGTTCTCATATGCATTATTGTTGATCTAACGAAGAGCCCATATTATCTTGTCTTCTCCTTTAAATAAATGTTTGCAGATTCCAGCTTAGTCCAATGCACGTGCACCCTTATTATTATTCACACCGTTCGGTCGTGCAAGTGAAAAGGCAATAATGACGATATATGATGAAATGATTGAGATGGAGAAAAGCTGGTACGAACTCGACCTATTTTCTTTTTGTAAATATGATTAGTTCATCGTTCCTGATTCAGCCCATTATGAATGAAACATGTTTGCAATGACAATTAGAGATTATAGTTACTCATGCCATGCTTAATTAGCTAGGAGTTGATAATGGTTTGTCTTGAGTGCCAACATGCAAATTAAAATGGTTATGATGTAGTATGATAGGATGGTATCCTCCTTTGAATGATTTAAATGGCTTGACTTGGCACATGTTCACGCATGTAGTTGAATCAAAATCAACATAGCCTCCACGATATTTATGTTCATGGTGATTTATATACTACTCATGCTTGCATTCAATGTTGGTTAATCTCAATACATGTTTATGTCTGTTGTCGCTCTCTAGTTGGTCGCTCCTCAATCTTTTGCTAGCCTTCACTTGTACTAAGCGGGAATACTGCTTGTGCATCCATTTCCATAAACCCAAAGTTGTTCCATATGAGTCCACCATACCTACCTATATGCGGTATTTACCTGCTATTCCAAGTAAATTTGCATGTGCCAAACTCTAAACCTTCAAATAATATTATGTTTTGTATGCCCGAATTGCTCATGTAGCAACTGGGGGCTGTCAGTATCTTCCATGCTAGGTGGGTTATTCTCACGATGAGTGTTTATTCACTTGTCATTCACGAGAAAGTGGCTGGTAATTGGGATGCCCAGTTCCATGCTCTAAATCAAATCAAAATATACTATCAAACAAAACTCCCCCAGGACTGTTGTTGGTATAGACGGTACCCGTTGTTTCGGACCAGCCATGGAGTGTGCTTGTTGGTGGAGGGGGAGTAAAAAATTTACCATTCTGTTTGGGAACCACCTATAATGTATCTAGCATGGAAGATACCGAGATCTCTTGGTCGTTATGTTGACAATGAAAGCATGCCGCTCAAAATTATATTCATCTCTGTTTTAAAAGCTCGAGCTCTGGCACCTCTGCACATCTCTGCTTCCCTCTGCGAAGGGCCTACCTATTTACATTTATGTTGAGTCATCATCCTCGTATAAAAAGCACCAGTTAGAGAGCACCACTGTCATTGTTATTAATTGATATTGAGTATGACTGTGACTGGATCTCTTTTACCATGAATTACAATGTCTAGTCAGTCCTTGATCTTCAGGGGTGCTCTGCATTTATGTTTTGCGGTCTCAGAAAGGGCTAGCGAGATACCATTTTGTTATATCATATCATGATTATTTTGAAAAAGTGTTGTCATCCGAGATTCATTATTATTGCTCACTAGTTGATTATGCCATTGATATGAGTAAATGTGAGACCTAAATGTTATTGTGAATATGGTTAGTTCATAATCCTTGCTGAAAACCTGAATGCTGGTTGTACATATTTGCAACAACAAGATCAAACAGAGTTTGTAAAAGTTTTTCTTTGACACTTTCAGTTTGTCAACTGAGTTGCTTGAGGACAAGCAAGGGGTTAAGCTTGGGGGAGTTGATACGTCTCTGTCATATCTAATTTTCCAAACTCTTTTGCCCTTGTTTTGGACTCTAATTTGCATAATTTGAATGAAACTAACCCGGACTGACGCTGTTTTCAGCAGAATTGCCTTGGTGTTATTTTGTGCAGAAATAAAAGTTCTCGGAATGACCTGGAAATTTACGGAGAATATTTTTGGAATAAATAAAAAATACTAGAGAAAAAATCAACCAGAGGGGTCCACCCATTGGCCACAAGCCAGCCCCCCCCCCCCGGGGGCGCACCCTGGCGGCTTGTGGGCCCCCTGGACCTCCTCCGACCCTAATTCCAACTCTATATATTCATATCCGGAGAGAAAAATGAGAGAGAAGGAATCATCATGTTTTACGATACGGAGCCGCCGCCGCCTCCTGTTCTTCATCGGGAGGGCTGATCTGGAGTCCGTTCGGGGCTCCGGAGAGGGGGATTCATCGCCATCATCATCACCAACCTTCCTCCATCACCAATTTCATGATGCTCACCGCCGTGCGTGAGTAATTCCATCGTAGGCTTGCTGGACGGTGATGGGTTGGATGAGATTTATCATGTAATCGAGTTAGTTTTATTAGGGTTTGATCCCTAGTATCCACTATGTTCAGAGATTGATGTTCCTATGACTTTGCTATGCTTAATGCTTGTCACTAGGGCCCGAGTGCCATGATTTTAGATCTGAACCTATTATGTTTTCATGAATATATATGTGTTCTTGATCCTATCTTGCAAGTTATAGACACCTATTACGTGTTATGATCCGCATACCCCAAGGTGACAATAATTGGGATTCTTTTCGGTGATTACCGTAGTTTGAGGAGTTCATGTATTCACTAAGTGCTAATGCTTTGGTCTGGTTCTCTATTAAAAGGAGGCCTTAATATCCCTTAGTTTCCATTAGGACCCCGCTGCCACGAGAGGGTAGGACAAAAGATGTCATGCAAGTTCTTTTCCATAAGCACGTATGACTATATTCGGAATACATGCCTACATTATATTGATGAATTGGAGCTAGTTCTGTATCACCCTAGGTTATAACTGTTGCATGATGAGTGCCATCCGACATAATTATCCATCACTGATCCATTGCCTACGAGCTTTTCACATATTGATCTTTGCTACGTTACTTTACCGTTGCCACTGTTACAATTGCTACAAAACTGCTACTGTTACTTTTGTCACCGTTATCGATACTTCCATACTACTTTGCTATTAAAAACTTTGCTGCAGATATTAAGTCTTTCAGGTGTGGTTGAATTGACAACTCAGCTGCTAATACTTGGGAATATTCTTTGGCTCCCCTTGTGTCGAATCAATAAATTTGGGTTAAATACTCTACCCTCGAAAACTGTTGCGATCCCCAATACTTGTGGGTTATCAAAGTGTCATAAGCATGATAGGAAAAAAATTTGTTCGGCCCAAAATGTCACGGATGTGTCTTTTTTTGTAGTGTAGGATATAAGTGAAGCACGAGAGTAAATGACAAACTACTCCAAAAAGATATAGATGAAGATCAATGAGTAGTCAAATAATTAAGTAGCTATGTGAAGACTCTCTCTCATTTAAGAATTTCATATCTTAAGTATTTTATTCAAACAGCAAGAAAAACAAAATAAAATGGCATTCCAAGGATAGCACATATCATGTGAAGAAGCAAAAACTTAGGCTCAAGCCAAACTGGCCGATCATTGTTGAAGAAGAAAGGTGGGATGCCAACCGGGGCAAACCCAAGCATAGATGCTTGAGACTTCTTGAAATATTAACTAGGGATGCCTTGGGAATCCCAAGCTTGAGCTCTTGTGTCTTCTTCATTCCTCTCATAACACGGTTTCCCTAATTCTTAAAAACTTCATCCACACAAAACTCAACAAAACTCGTAAGATACGTTAGTATAAATCAATGCAAAGCCTTATCATTCTCTACTGTAGCAAATCACTAAAATTATAATTTAACAATGCATACTAAATGCCTCTGCATATTTAATGATCCTATCCTCAATTAGAATCATTAAACAACCAAACATATGCAAACAAGGCAAACATAAAAGCAATCTGTCTAAACCGGACAGTCTGTAACGAGTGCAATAATATTCATACTTCCCTAACTCCAAAAATTCTGAAAAATTACCACACTGTAGAAAATTTGTTATATCTCACCGTGTAACAATTTCAAGATTTTATCACGTTCTGACTATTCACAAATATTCAAAACATAACAACAAACTTTCTGTTTTCAA
This sequence comes from Thinopyrum elongatum, assembly GCA_011799875.1. Lineage (NCBI taxonomy): Eukaryota > Viridiplantae > Streptophyta > Magnoliopsida > Poales > Poaceae > Thinopyrum > Thinopyrum elongatum. The sequence continues at coordinate 608,124,539 of CM022303.1, read as the reverse complement.
ACAGCAACATATAGACATGCAAAATAAGCATGGTAAAGGCTATACTTGACATTTTTATTGAAATGAAAGATGCAAAGCATTACTCTAAATAACATCAAGCAAATCCTAATAAAATAAAATGGCGCTCCAAGCAAAACTCATATCATGTTGGAGACAAAAGAGGGGATGCCTTTCGGGGCATCCCCAATCTTAGTTGCTTGGGTATTCCTTGAATATTACCATGGGGTGCCTTGGGCATCCCCAAGCTTAGGGTCTTGCCACTCCTTATTCTCCTCATATCTATATCTCGCCCAAAACTTGAAAACTTCAATCACACAAAACATAACGGAACTTCGTGAGATGGGTTAGTATGATAAAGAGCAAATCATTCACTTTGGTACTGTCAAAGACAAGATTCATAATTTTTTCCACATAATTACTACTGTACCTTATCATTTCCACAATTTATATTGAGCAATATAAGCCATAAAACTAGAAAACAAGCAAACTATGCATTGAAAACAGAATCTGTCAAAAACAGAACAGTCTGTAATGATCTGAATAATGACTATACTTCTATACCTCCAAAAGTTCTGAAAAATTAGGAAAGCGTAGGTGATTTATATATCAATAATGTGTAAAAACTTTAGAATTTTTAGACGCTCCAGTGATTTTAAATAATTTTGTTACTGGGCGCAAAAGTTTCTGTTTTTGCACAGAATCAAGTCAACTATCATCCACACTATCCCAAAGGCATTACTTGGCAGCTTATTGAAACAAAAGCTATAAAACATGATTACTAAAGTAGCTTAATCATGTAAACACACAAAAACAGTAGGTATAAATATTGGGTTGTCTCCCAACAAGCGTTTTTCTTTAATGCCTTTTTAGCTAGGCATGATGATTTCAATGATGCTCACATAAAAGATAAGAATTGAAACATAATGGGAGCATCATGAAGCATATGACTAGCACATTTAAGTCTAACACACTTCCTATGCATAGCGTTTGTGAGCAAACAAATTATGGGAATAAGAATCAACTAGCCTAGAAAGGTAAAACAAGCATGACTTCAAAACTTTCAACACATAGAGAGGGAACTTGATATTCTTGAGATATGTAAAAGCATAAGTTCCTCTCTCATAATAATTTTCAGTAGCATCATGAATGAATTCAACAATATAACTATCACATAAAGCATTATTTTCATGATCCACAAGCATAACATTTTTATTACTCTCCACATAAGCAAATTTCTTCTCATTCGTAATAATGGGAGTATCATATGAAACTTGAATACTATAAATTGTTTCCACATTAAAAGAGTAATGTTCAGAAAATGGGTAATCATAATTATGACAATTCTTTTAAGAATGATCATCACTACTTTTTATAACATAAGTATCATCACAATAATCATCATAAGTAGCAAATTTGTTCTCATCATAGTTAATTGAAACCTCTTCCAAGATAGTGGAGTCATTGCTAAATAAAGTCGTGACCTCTCCAAATCTACTTTTGTCATTATAATAAGATTCAACACCCTACAAAATAGTGGGATCATAACTTACTAGAGTTGACACTCTTCCAAACCCACATTCATCATTGTAATCATCATAAATAGGAGGTCTGCTATCATCATAATATATTTGCTCATCAAAACTTGGGGGACTAAATATATCATCTTCATCAAACATAGCATCCCCAAGCTTAGGGATTTGCATATCATTAACATTATGGATATTCAAAGAGTTCATACTAGCAACATTGCAATCATGCTCATCATTCAAGGATTTTATGCCAAACATTTTATTGAATTCTTCTTCTATCAATTGAGCACAATTTTCCTTTCCATCATTTTCAAGAAAGACATGATAAAGATGAATAATATGAGGCAACCTCAATTCCATATATTTTTGTAATTTTCTTTTATAGACCAAACTAGTTATAAACAAGAAACTAAAAGATTCAATTGCAAGATCTAAAGATATACCTTCAAGCACTCACCTCCCCGGCAACGGCGCCAGAAAAGAGCTTGATGTCTACTATGCAACCTTTCTTCTTGTAGACTCGAGTTGGGCCTCCAAGCGCAGAGTTTTGTAGGACAGTAGCAAATTTCCCTCAAGTGGATGACCTAAGGTTTATCAATCCGTGGGAGGCATAGGATGAAGATGGTCTCTCTCAAACAACCCTGCAACCAAATAACAAACAGTCTCTTGTGTCCCCAACACACCCAATACAATGGTAAATTGTATAGGTGCACTAGTTCGGTGAAAAGATTGTGATACAAATGTAATATGGATAGTAGATATAGGTTTGTGTAATCTGAAAATATAAAAACAGCAAGGTAGCAAGTAGTAAAAGTGAGCAAAAACGGTATTGCAATGCTTGAAAACAAGGCCTAGGGTTCGTACTTTCACTAGTGCAAAATCTCTCAACAATGAACACATAATTGGATCATATAACAATCCCTCAACGTGCAACAAAGGATCACTCCAAAGTTCCTATCGCGGAGAACATAAGAAGAAAGTGTTGTAGGTAGCAAACCACCTCAAAGTTATCCTTTCTGATCAATCTATTGAGCCGTCCCTATAAGTGTCACAAACAACCCTAGAGTTCGTACTAAAATAACACCATATGAAAACACATCAATCAACCCTAATGTCACCTAGATACTCCAATGTCACCACAAGTATACGTGGGTCAATTATACGATATGAATCAAACAACTTCAGATTCATAATATTCAATCCAACACAAAGAACCTCAAAGAGTGCCCCAAGATTTCTACCGGAGAAACAAGGATAAAAACGTGCATCAACCCCTATGCATAGATTACCCCAATGTCACCTCAGGAATCCGCGAGTTGTGTGCCAAAACATACATCAAGTGAATCAATATGATACCCCATTGTCACCACGGGTATTCATACGCAATACATACATCAAGTGTTCTCAAATCCATAAAAGTATTCAATCCGATAATAACGAAATCTCAAAGGTCAAACTCAATTCATCACAAGAAGGTAGAGAGGGGAGAACACCATAAGATCCAACTATATTAACAAAGCTCGCGGTACATCAAGATCGTGCCAAATCAAGAACACGAGAGAGGGAGATCAAACACATAGCTACTAGTACATACCCTCAGCCCCGAGGGTGAACTACTCCCTCCTTGTCATGGAGACCGCCGGGATGATGAAGATGGCCTCCGGTGATGATTTCCCCGTCCGGCAGGGTGCCGGAACGGGGTCCTGATTGAGTTTTCATGGATACAGAGGCTTGCGGCAGCGGAACTTCTCATATAGGGGTTCTTTCTGGGGGTTTGGGCATTTATAGGAATTTTTGGTGTCGGTCTCATGTCAAGGGGGTCCACGAGGCAGCGACAAGCTCAGTTGCCCCTCCCTGGGGGGTAGGGCGCGCCTAGCGAGCTTGTCGGCCCTCGTGGGTCTTCTGGTCCTCCCACGAAGCTTCGGGGATCTCTTTTGGTCCATAAAAAATCACCATAAATTTTCATCCCATTCCGAGAACATTAATTTCTGCACAAAAAACGACACCATGGTAGTTCTGCTGAAAACAGTGTCAGACCGGGTTAGTTCTAATAAAATCATACCAAAACCGTATAAAATTATTGTAAACATGGCATGAATACTTCATAAATTATAGATACGTTGGAGACATATCACCCACCGAGCCCGCCGGATACGAGCGAGGTAACTCGCTGCTCCATCTCCCACGCCTGAGCCGATGGAGCAAGTTGTCACACCAAGCCGCCATGTGGATCAGCAACCCGCCGCTCCAGGACAACTCGATGAGGAGTGGCGAGTTGCTCCACACCGGCACGGCGGCGTGAGCATCACCGCATCCAGTGCATGCAACCGCGCCATCCATCGTCGACGTGCGCATAGCCGCGCCATGCATGCAGAGAAAGAAGCCGCCTGTGCGGATGCCGACGAGGTGGCAGCCAGCACGTCCGTGCCCGCCACCATCATCAAGGAGAAGTAGAACACAGGTCGGCGCCGCCGCTTGCATCCCACGGAGGCCACCGCTAGAGACCTGGCCGGTTCTCCTTTATCTCGGACCATCCTGGGCACCCGCCTGAGCTCCACAGAAGCACCATTCCCCTCCACCTAAAGCACCCTCTTTGCCGCTCCGATGAGCGGCGCAGCCGGACATTGTGAAGATACGGGCGAAGAATATACCTTCGGGGCTCCTGGCAGTCCGGTTAGCAGTCTGCCGGACATGGGGAAGACAAGCCCCGATCCGGCCATAGACTAGTGTAGTGTATCCGTGTCGCGGGAGTGGAGCTCCGCGCGACCGTACGTGCACATAGTTTTATCTTTTTAGTTGAATATATGTCCAAAATGTAACCGTATTCGTCCGGTTTGTATGAAATTCGTCATGTTTATATGAAATCCGGCCTTGTTTGCACGAATTTCATCCGGTTTGTTGAAAAAGGGTTTGAAATGTATACGGCTAGCGTTGGATAGTGTCCTCCCGCATCCATGTCCGTGGACTAGTCCCCCCGTGTCCGCGGACGGATGCAGGAAGAAATTTTCAGGTTGCCGTTGGAGACGCCCTTAGGGAAGGGAGGCGCTTTCACACTTGGGCCTTTGTGGCCCAAGTTGCCTTCCACCTCTTGACCTTTTTAGTCTCGTTGATATTAAATTAAATATAAAATTATTCTACATACTTTCAGACCATTTTATACATAATTTAACATCTCCAGAAATATTTTCCACCTATATATATTTATCGGCAATACCCGGTATTACCCGATATTCACGGAAACCTTCCGATGACCCCGAAACGCTTCCGGATTCTCTCGAAACTATTCCGAATATTAATGCAACAATTTCACAAATATATTATCATCACTCCCATCGTACTAACACTCAACAGATCATGATTGCCTTAACCTTCTGATCCCGTAGGTTCGGCAACTCATAGACATAAACGAAATCGTTCATTCGATGACCAACAGCGGGACTGTGGACGTAAATATCAATCCCTGTGAGCACACGAATGATATTCGAGTGAACCTTTGGTTATCATGTGATGTTCCCTTTACTTCGCGATACTTCACAAAACCCAAGATGCATTGGTATCCTCCCGAATCATCACCATGCTCACTATACCGAAATCCTCGTTACCGGTTTTGTTCTTCTTTCCCGTTATTGTGTTTCAGCATCCCTGTGATGTAGTCAACTATGTCTGGCCAGATGATGATGGATGTCGTCACACACTAAGATGGCCCTAAGAATATCTCTCCATCCTCGGAGAAGCAAATCCCACTCTCGAGCTATCTACTCCCTTGTCAGACTTTCTGATGATCCTGTAAGTTGTCGCTATGATCACCGTGTTACAGGTGACGTTTGAGCAACCCCAAAGCCCATCGTACGGTAAGAAGTGACTACGATACTCTTATGGTCGAAGGAGCAAAATCACACGTTAACACTCTGTGTTATTACAATTGATTACAGACGATATTATCTCAATTCATAACAAACAAGTTTGGGTCGATTTAATATGATCGTTCTTCCAATGTCATAATATCAATGTTGTTTTAGGACTATTGTTACACTTAACAATTCTAAAATCCGGAAAACGTGATCACCAACAAAACTTGAGCTAGCCTTAGAGGCGAGACTAGGAACCTTTATTTTATACGTTTATCATTTCACACGTTCATATGAGTTTTCCACTGAATCGCATATTCCAGGGTCATAGCAGTTATAGCATGAAATATAAACACTTAATTATGAATATGAAAATATAATAACACGATATTATTGCTTCTAGGGTATATTTCCAACACCATACGGGGTGTTGGACAATGAGACTCCGCCTCGCCGACGCCCACCGCCGGCGGGGCTGCCGCCGCCTCGCGGAGGCGAGCGGAGTGAAGCGGCTAGGGTTTGGTCCGGCGAGCGGAAGAGGAGGAATTATGTGGGGTCGGGTGGGCCAGCGTGGACCGGCTCCGACGTGGCGGACGCGCACGGGCGCCCCGTATCCGCCCCATATTTGGGCTGGATATGAGGGGTGCCGGTCAGCCGGGCGTTTGAGGCCCGTTTGAGGCGCCCATCTGAGTCGAAATTTCGTGACCGGGCCGTCCGCCCGGGCATTTGAGACGGGTTTGGGGTGCCTGGCTGTAGATGCTCTTATAGACATGTTCTTTTGAGTTTTAAACGTCCAATCCGCTAAATTTTGGGGGTGAAAATTCATGGCGCGTTTTCGTTTAGGAGGGAAAGGAACATGACACTCGTTTTTTTTACGTTTGAAAGGGAAATAAACATCACGCTCAATATTTTTGTAGAACCGATGGACGAAGAAGGGAGAAATACAAAGGACCACACGCCAAGGACTATGGCGTTTTGACAAAACGCCAAGATCAATGGTGTTTCCTCCTTGCCATGTCAGTACCAACTAGACGAGTGTGGGTCAGGGTGAAACGCCGATAACCCTGGCCTCTCCCGTGAAACCGAGACACCATAAATGTTAGCATGATAAAAAAAGGTTATATCCGAAAAAATTGAAGAAACAAGGTCAATTCGTGCTTAAGTTTGCGACAAAGGTGACAGAGAAATTTTGTCCCTCAGTGGCTTGCGCACGCATGGGCGAGCACTACGCAACATGCAAACACTGACCATCCGCATCACCACAGCCACACAAGCACGTAGAGTCCAGAGACTGACGGACTTGCCCGTACCCTGCATGCACTGTGTTGCCATATGTCTCTAGTCCTCTCAACTTACCTATCTACGTGTACGTGCACGGGAAATGCGTGCACTGCATCTCACACTAGAAGAAGAAATTAAGAGTGACAACGCATGGGAAATGTACGTGGTATACTGGTACTGTATGTGATAAGCGTATCTTCATCTTCTTTCTTGATGGGGCAACAGTTGATGAACTGTTGGTGCACATGTGTGCCCATGGCACACTGCACGCAGTTTGAGTGGCCCTCACAGCCGAGGCACACGAGTCCAAAGATCTCAAGCCAGCCTGAGCCTGCGAAGACACCAGTCGAAGCACAGAAGCAGTAGCGCAGTGCTCACCGGACGATCAATGCGCGCCATGCATGGCCGGCAGCATGGGCGCAAGATCACAGAATATGCACCACGTCGAAAGGAGAGGCTGGAGAGAAATTTAAAAAAAAAAATAGATATCCTGCTAGCTGCTCCCCGCAGGCATGCATGGCCGTCCTCGGGCATGCAGAACGAGCTGGCCTTTTGGTCTCGCTGCACTTTGCAGCCTGCCCCTGCCCCGGATTCGGGTAGTACGTGTTTGTTTCCTTGTTCACCGGCTTCGAGTTCGAGGTGGGCCTTTTGTTTTTTGAGTGGTTTTTGTAAGCCCCAGCGTGTCTGCCTGTCTGCAGCAGCTTGCCTGAGTCCAACTCCAACGCGTGACCCCATCTTGTCCGCGCTTGTTCATTTGGATCAAAACGGATGGATGGTTCAGCCCAACGAGCGGCCGCATCCACATTTTATGTCCGTTTGGTGTCCAGCCCGCCCCATTTCCGACGCAAACATGCACCCGGTTTGTGTCCACACGTACGCCGAACGGACGGGCACGCGCTTGTTCCTCGCCCGCCTCGGAGACACGTGGCTGCCGTCCACCTGCCTTCACCGCCCAACATTAATGCGCAAGCGCGACGGGACCCGGTTGTCATTCACATGGGCGGAGGGTCGTCATCCTTCTTAATGTGGAAGCCGTGGACCCGCCAGTCTACAGCTTCCATTTCCTGGCCGGCCTGCCTCCTCGAGCCCCGACACAAGCAAACCCTAGCCACCGCCGTCGCACCCCACTCGCCCACCTCCCTGCCGGGGCCATGGGCTGGCATTGGATCGACAAAGGGAAGCACGACCACGACGCCGGCTCCTCCTCTGGCCGGCGCCGCTCCAGCAGGTCCGCGCCGCCCGCACCACCTTCTCCGCCCGCACCACCTGCTCCGCCAGCTTTCGAGATCGCGCCGCCGACGGCCGGGCATCGCGACCAGCCGTACGTCCACGTCGATGTGTGCTGGCGTTACTGGGAGACGGCGACGCCATTGCCGTGGGGAGATGTCCACCTGCCAAACAACTGGCATCTCTCCGCCGACCGCGTGCCGATCCCTCCAGTGCCCATGAGCTGCCGCGGCCGCCGTGCGGAGATCAACCGTCGTCGCGCCCGCCTGCCACCAGATCTGCTGGAGGACCCCAGGTACGCAATAGATTCGCCGCTGTGGGATACGTGGCTCCGTGACGAGCACGACCTGCGGCGGCAATCTTTTTTTGCCGGTCGTCCTCCTAGCCCGCGCCGCCCGCGTCCTCCTCCTGCTGACAGCCCTCCCCAAATGCGGGGCCGTCGGCGTGTACGCGGCATCACGCCGACGCCTTCTCCGTCCCCATCCCCGCCACCGCCGCCGCCCATGATCGAGGAGGAGGAGTCCCGCCTCATGAGGCGAGTCATGGAGGACTCCATGGCCACACACGACGAGCCGCAATGGGATGGCCTGGAGACTGCGCTGGCCCTCTCTGCGGCCGGCGACGTGGCCATCCCGGAGATGGACGTCGACGTCAAGGAAGAGGTGCCGAAGGAGGTGGTGGAGAAGCCGCCCATCGCCGCGTGGAACTCTCGTCTGTTGGGCTAGCGGTGGAGCTGGTCGTGCACGGCGCCGAAGATGGCTGACTCAGTGGGTGTCGGCCCATGGTCAACCACGCCGCCGCGGTCACCAGAGCACGAGCAGGAGCCACGGGAGGAGGTGGTGCGGGCGCCGCCGGCACCCCCGGTCTGGCAGGGGCCGCCAGCCCACCTTAGGCAGCCACCGTCCTACGTCGACCTCACCAGCGACGACGACGAGTAGGACGGCGACTCCTGAAGACGATGGCGGCCACCGGCGACAGGTCTTTATCTAGTTTTTTATGTCTTTTATTAAGTTTTAGTTTAATTAAGACCTGCGTTGAACTTTGGTACTATGGACGTATGGAGGTTTATGTTTATATTTATGTCTTCGTATTATTTGCAAGTTTATTTTCTTTTTTTTTTGGCAAAAAATCAAAGACCACAACCCCGAACAATTTAGGACGAGAGGTGTCGGTTGGGCGCACCGATGGCCGCACGATCGCAAGCGAACGGCTGTGTCCGTTTTCCTGTCCTAGACGAACGAAAAGCGGACGAACCGGACGATTCGTTTGGGGTCGTGCGTTGGAGTTGGCCTGAGTGCCTGTCTCTCTGAGTGCATGCATATGCTGCGTCACCCTCACTCGCGCCGGCTTACGGTTGCCTGTGTCAATTCGTGCATCGATCGCAGCATACCGACATACAGCTCTTCTCTGTACTACTGTATTTATTATCAACATGCGCCCCATCTCTCGTTCAGAAACGCCGACTCACGGTCACGCGAGTCACACGAGCGGAACAAACAGTGCTGTTACCCTGCTCTGTTTGAAATTCAGCAAAAGCAAGCAGGCGTGAGCCCGAACGTGCACGACATGGCTGTTACCCATACGTTACGTGCATGTACATGTCAAACATCGGCGCGGGAAAACGAATGCTAAGCTCTGGGCACCCAGCATGTACTCCCTCCGTTTTTAAATATAAGTCTTTTTAGACATTTCAAATGGACTACAATATACGGATGTACGTAGACATATTGTAGAGTGTAAATTCACTTATTTTGCTCCGTATGTAGTCATTTGTTGGAATCTCAAAAAAAACTTATATTTAGGAACGGAGGGAGTACATGTGGCCGGCCGACCCGCGCCTGCTGCAGAGGCCGGAACACGAGGCGATATTATCTTCTCTTGTCCCTCTCGTCGTCTCTCTCTCTGTCCAACATGCGCGCGCCGACGAGGGCAAGATGCCCTCTACGACATGTGCCGTGACAAGCGCCAAGGTAGGCCGTGCCCCCACGGACGGGAAGAGCATGCATGCAGCAGAAAGAAAGGAAATCGTGCGCTCGGCCTGCATGGTGGCCGGTGGGAGCATGCGCAGCTCCTATTCGCTTGCTGGTTTCGAGTGTTTCATGCAATGCATTGAAATTGGGAGCTTTGTGCTCCTTCAGTGGAGAAAAAGATGCTTGCTGGTCAATGCGGTGGATGTGTATACTAGTATGGTGTAGTGCTAGTGCCATGTGGGTCTCCAAGATACAGATGTATCGGCGTCAGGGAGAAAGACAGAGAAATACAGAGGAGAAAACGAGTGAAAGTTCAGCCGCCAATTGGAAATGGATCGGGGAGGGAGAGATCTTGCTTGCAGTGCTCGTCGTGGCTGCGGCCCGTCATTCTTTTCAACTGCTTTTTGACTCTCGCGCGCACGGCCGCTAGCTAATGCGCATGCGCGCGTGTCGACAACACAACAGGGAACGGATATGCACGCGCTCCAGTCCTCGATCCGTTGGCGAAAAAGGAGATGATGCTGACTACATACTACGGTACTACCCATTGGCCGTCTTCTCTTGACAAAAGATCAGTCACCGTATGCCGCATGACTCGATTTGGCTTAGCTTCTCTAGACCTTACTGCTTGTGTGTTCATTCAAATGCTTAATTATCACTACCCCGCATACACAAGTCCGACTGGCCGTCGAGTGCGAGCTTGCACATGTCATGATGCATGCCATGGATAACAACAGTGCACATGATACGTTCACTGTAATCCGATCTCACATACACTCATGGATGTGTTTAATTGTGAGCATGCGATGCACACAATTGGCCAATGACTCGACGAGTCCATCAGCCGCGTGCACTCCGAACATGCATGCATGCACGCACGCACGAACGCACGAACTGCATGATGACAATATACTACTACTACTACTCGTAAGTGAGGTTTAGCTTTGGACAGGCCGCATGTTTGCCTCCCGGAGAGTGGCATCAGCGGAGACATCATGGCGGCAGGCCAGGCCATGACATGCCTGCATACCTCGCATTATTTTCTACGTAATTCTTTTCTTTGCATAGTGCGTGTCTTCACTCTTTAACGGCATGAGGTTCCCATAATTAAAAGGCCCCATGGGGAACACTGATCCCTTCCAAATCATCATCATCATCGCCACCCCTCTGCTCTGCCTAGACCACTCCACCACAGGGTAATCAAAATTTATAATAAAAGTAGTACTTGCCAATAGTATTTTCTAAAGTATTGGGCAGCCATGTCCAGTTGATTAACAACTACTCCAGTAGTTTTTTTGAAAGATCCAGCATTGCTGGCATTCATTGATAATAGCAGAAAGCAGCGGAAAACAACAAGGTGGTGAAGGTCCTAGGACCAAAGGATCCGAAGATCAAAAGACAAAAAGAAAAACAGCAGTCCTAGTAGCTGCAGCACAACACTCTTTACAAACCACACTAGGCAGCGCAGCTCCGACTCCGACGATGGACTACTAAAAAAATTGCTCACCGCCGTTATCGTTGCCACAGAAGCCACCGTGCACGCCCAGTCGTAGGAAGGCACCACAGGGATCAAAGTCTTCAAGACGGCGCCCTAAAGAGGGGAACGACGTTCAAGACGACGCCACCGCCCGACCCTGCAGCAGGATCTAGGTTTTCACCCGAAGTACTTAATCCGGGAGATCCGGCAGTGAGATTCCCGACGACGCCTCCAAGGAGGATGGCGACGCCCACAGGCGACGTCGCCGCCGGCCGGCCAGCACCGGCCAGGCTTTCACCCGGGGCAGCCACTCCCACGCAGCAACCGAAGTCGACCCTTGCCTCCACTGGGCCGTGCACCCCACACACAGCAAGCGCGCCGTCGCTGTGCAGGGCCACCATCAAGCCTCCCCCGACGACGGGCTTGCAGACACCAGAACAGGTCATGCACCCCGCATCCAAACCGCCGGCGGGGCCCCTCTGCTCTAGCACAGCCCGCGGTCGCGAACCAGCCGCGGTCACCATGCGCCACCACGCCCAGATCCGCGCTGCCCGGAGCTCTCCCGCCCAGCATGCCTCCTACGCGCCAGATCCGGGCGTCTCGGAGCCCCACGCACGCCACCCGCGACCGGCACGCCGCAGATCCGTGCGGGGGCGACGGCAGAGCACCATCCACACGCGGCGCCTCGGATCTGGCCGCCGCGCCATGCCGCAGCACCGCGCGACGCGCTCCCCTGCAGACGAGCGCCCCTGCGCGTCGCGTCCAGCCGCGAGCCCGCCCGCGCCCGCCGCCTCCGTCGGCGCCAGCTCGCCGCGCCCAGATCGGCGCCTCCGCGAGCCACGCGCGCCCGACGACGCCAGCTCGCCGCGCCCATCCGCGCCTCCACGAGCCACGCGCGCGCCCGTCGCCGCGCACCTCCGCGAGCTCGCACCCGCCCGCGCGCCTCCGTCAGCTCGCGGCGCCGTCCCCAACACTCCCTGCAGGCACGAGCGCCCCGCACTGCCCGAGCTGCACAAGAGGGTGAAAACTGAGAGGCCCGCCGCCGCCAACGCCGCGCGGGCTTTGCCCGGCGGCGCTTGCCGGCGGCGGCGGGGGAGATGGAGTTCGGGGGCAGCTAGGGTTAGCGCCCGAGTCGCCCGCGGGAGGGCGACGCGGGGCTCTGTGCGGTAGCCATCGTGTCAAATGTGTCACCAAGAATTGGGCCCAGCTGATGTGTGTGTATACAAATATTAGGGTATGCAGTGCTGTCCCTGTCATTAATGTCGCTTTGCATTATTTTCTGGTGATCTTTGGTCCTATGTTGTTGTTAACCTCTTAAATTCCCCCTGAGACCGATAGAGTGGTCCAAATCCAGGGTTACTAGTACACATGTTTTTGAATGATAAATAAAATAAAACTAGGGTTCGTGCATGCATGGTACGGTGTCATTTTCAGCCACATTATATTTATTTATGAATTACGAACAATTGGACTTATGGTGTGTGGTTCGATTGTGCCGAGTACCTGTTTGTACAGTCCCACAAGATTGTTTGTGAGTTGGCCTGACAATGCCGGAGTATTAAAATCTTTGACCTTTTGCTGCTGCTTAGAAGGAGATTACTAGTACCCTACTGGCATGCATTCGGTTGAAGTAGTAGTACTAATACGAGTAGTAGTTGGTTAGGCACAAGCAAGGACCTGCTCTGTAGTGAGTAATCAAACCTAATCTGAAATTAAGCTGCAGTCTCTGTCCTTTGTAGGGACAGAAACTTGCATGCAGATGTTAACCTACGTTTAATTGCCTGGAGTGCTAATTCCTAATTAATTGGCCCATGCATGCATACTGTACTGGTTTGCAATGATGGAGCCAGCTCTTTCAGTGGGAGAATCCGTGGTGGTGGACTGCCTGCTGACCAGATCTGAACTTATTTCAGATTTCAGACAGGTGAAGAAGCTTCCCATGCCGCAAGTGTGTGCATGTACTATTAATCTGAAAGAAGAAATTCCACACCAGGTGAGGTGAACCGTTGGCATCTTAATCTCTACCTAATAATAAAGCACGGAGTGCTTCTGCCGGTCCGTCCGTCGCATCTTTTTACAAAAAAAACCCTCTGTTTTCTTAAAATCAACCCGCAGTCCGGACTTAAGTCACATTCGAACCGTTATTTTACATTTTTACGAAAACCCCCTGACCTTTTAGGTAATTCATCCGCGGATCATATTTAAGTCAAACAAATGATTTTCTAAATTATCCATATCTTTTAAACCGTAACTCCGATTTGAACATGTTATGTATGAAATTTGATTAGAAAAATATGTAGAATATGAATATGCGATTATTTTTACCTATTAAGTATTTTTAAATATTATTTTGGAACATATTTAAGTCAAACAAATGATTTTCTAAATTATCCGTATCTTTTAAACCGTAACTCCGATTTTAACATGTTATATATAAAATTTGATTAGAAAAATGTGTGGAATCTGAGTATGATGTTAATTTTACCTGTTAAATATTTTTTAAATATTGTTTTGGAAGCAAACTTATAATCTATATCGCACGATCTGTTTTTCTTTCGTACCGGCGGCGATCCGGATCGCAAATAAACACCCACTATAACCATATAGGGAAAACAAAACATCGATAACTACACATGCATACCTCTGAAAAACGTCGTCTGGGAAAACAACAGATTTCTCATCGCGAGAGTGAGAGAAAGCGAGAGAGAGGGGGAGAGGGAGAGAGAGACGCCTTAGGATTAACCACATTCAAACACGTTTTGGTTTGTGTGAACACTGAGGCCATTGCCGGCGAGGGTGAGAAGGAGGATAAGCGGCAACACAAAAATGATGTCTCGCTAAAATAAAGAAGATAGACCTATTTGTGGTCTTGAGTGATGGTTGTTGGGTTGAGAGCGTGTGTTATGTTTTTTCTCTCGTTGCAACGCACGGGCTCTTTTGCTAGTCATCTTAAAGGGCAGATGCATTATTGAACTCATATTCATTTTATGTGCTCTTTGATAACAGCATCTCTAGCAGACCCCGTATAACGCTGGCCCGCAGAACGCGTTTACAGTTCGCGGAAAAACGGCTTTGCGGGGCGGCATGGGCGGCCGCATAGCGGACCCGTATAAAATGATATTCGCAAAATATGCTCTTTTACGGGTCGGCTTTGCGGGGTCTGCTCGGGCGCCGCTCCCGCCGGCCCGCAAATCCAAAATTTGCAATTTAATTTCACACATAAAAATACATTTCTTTGCTTTTTCAACGGCATTGGATACATAGTACTTCACCAAATCTTTGCTAGAATAGCAAGACCAAAGAAAACAAGAACCATAATTATGCATTTTAGAAGATATCCAACTTCCATAACTGCTCCCACTAGTTGGACCAATATCTTCTCCATGCATTCGTTGTTGATCTGCGCATTCTTAATTTTGCATTCTTCATTCTTCTTCTTTGGTTCTAAAGAAGTAGACGTTGCTTTCCCTTTAATTTCTTCTCTAATTGCACATGCAGCCGCATCATTAGCTTCAATTCTACTAAGGAGTGCACGAACATCTATTAAGTTTCTTTCTATTAATAAATCAATGTATTCTCCTTCCCAAATCCAAAACGAGTATCCATCTTCCTGCACACATGACGATGTTCAAAATGAGCTATCGCAATTGAACAGAAGAATACGGTGCCAAAGCCGAATGAAAACAACACATACCCCGTCGTTTTCGCATTTGAAGAACACCCATCCGGGGTGCTTCGGCGTGCCCGAAGTTAGGCGCACCACTGTCCGCATGCAGTCGTCGCACTGTATGAGCGGCATCGGTGAGCCGGCGACCGCTGCGCGAGCGCCGAGCCCGGCGGACGGCCAGCCGAATCCCTGCCGGCAAACCGTCGGCGGCGGCTACAGGACAAACCCGTACCGGCATGCGGCGATTGGGCTTTGCCGGGGCTGCGCGGGGTGCTCCCCGACCAATCCATGGCTTGGCGCAGCCACCGGTGGCCTAAAAAAGCCAAATCCGACCGCCCGCGTCGAACGGCCGCCGATCTGCAGCTTTCCGGCCCGCCGACGCAGGAGGAAGTGGCGGAGGGCAACCTCGGACGTGTGGCGGCCTTCCGGCGTGATCCTGCAGGCTACTTTCGCCGGAATCGTGGGCGGCGGCCCGGCGGCGGGGCGAGGGGGAGAGGGGCAGCGGTGGGTGGGGAAAAGCGCGGGCTGAAATTTCCTCCCCACCAACCGCTCCCGCTATATACAGGGCGCCGACGGGCCGAGGGGGGAACCCGCGTTTTCGCGGGTTGGGACGGGAATTATGCCGCGCCCCGCAAAAACTTTTACGGGTCAGACGCGTTTGCGGGGTCTGGTCGGGCAGGATTTTCCGCGCCGACCCATATTTTGACGGTTATTTTGCGGGTCACGGCTTTTTGCGGGGTCTGTTAGAGATACTCTAAGGTATAAACCGATTGCTCTATTCTGAAAATGCCTACAGTTTGAGAGTGGCAACACAGTACTGAACTGTTCTCGATTCAGTCAAAAAAACTACCTAGACCAACGCATGCTTCTTTGTTGACACAAAGGAGGATTAAAGTTCTCATGATGGTAATCATGAGTGTGCAAGTGCTGTTAAGGTCATCTAGCTCGGCCTGATTAACAAATCTGCTAGTATAGCTAGTCTACTACCTAAGCTGTTTCAGGCAATTGCTACTTTCATCCATGCTCTACTCCACTAATGACATATACCTAATTAATCTGATCACAATCCTTTTTCGTTTTGGTTCATTCATCCACAACCACAGGGGAAAAGAAAAGATGGCCCCCTATAATGCCATAATTCTAGAAAAAAGGACCGTCGTGGGATCATTGGATCCCTTTCCCGACTACTGCTTTTGACATTGTTCCCCTTGATCTCTTTTCAGAATCCCATTCTTCCTTGGACGAAAAATTGTCATGTCAAGCCTTTGCCGCCACATGCGCCCACATAAACCAATTTAAGACTTGATCGGTGCCCTGTAAGCGGTGCCCACCCCATGAGCTAATAAGAGGAAGGGCACTGGTTGTGGGTGCATGGGAGGGCCGTTTTGGCTCTTGGGAGCATATGCTCCCTAATAAACAGTAAATTCAAAATAAATAGTAAATAAAATTTAAAAATTCTGATTTTTTTCCATAGGTGTTCTTGTTAGTGTAACAAGAGTGCTTGCCAATTTTCATGCGAAAGAGGATGACGGTGATTTGTTGGTGAAAAAAACAAAAATAAGTGTAACATTTGGACGTAACATTTGTCGTTCGACTTGTTTTTTTTCACAGATCAAAATACTTAAGCTTTCCTTCTCAAAATTTGCAGGTAGCGTTTTGGTGTGACAATAATCACATCTATTTTTTTTCAAATTTTTTTTACATTTGGAAAAAAAGCATTTTTTGTGGGCAGGAGCATATGCTCCCAAGAGCCGAATTGGATTTCCGGTGGGTGCATGCCCTACTCTTCCTCGTCTCCCATGCCCTACTCTTTCTCGTTGGAGCCCGGAATCCGTTGGATGCCAGTGGACATCAGATCGATGACGGATCCATCCCGGGACGAGCCGCCGACGTCCACCACGATGCGGTTGCGGCGCCCGTACTGATGCGCCATACGGGGCGCCGGAGAATGCGACTCTGCCTCGCTGACTTTCACCGCCGCGAGGGCTGCCGTCGCCTCCCGCTCCCGGAGCCTTGCACGGCGGGCACGCCGTGCCATGGTCTCGTCGGACGAGGTGAAGGACTTGGATCCGCTGTCCGCCATGCCGGAGACGACCGGAAGGAGCCAGAGACGAGCTTGGGTGGCGGAGGGGAATGGAGGGGGAAGGAGTGAAGTGGCTAGGTGTTGTAGGGTGGAGACCCTAAGTGGAGATCTTTCACGAATTGGAGGGGGATCCACGAAGAACGCGAAGAACACGAAGAACAAGAGGAACACTCAAGAACAAGTCCAATCACACATCCACTAGACCAACAAACACACAAGATCCACAAGATACATGAACAATCAAAAGGAAATAAGATACATGATAGAGTCCATCCCAAATCCTATGAAGGAGATGAGGGCTTGATGATCTAGATAGATCCTTCCCACAAGGAGGTCTTGAATCCGTAAGGATCTTCTCTAATGGAGGTCTTGAACTCCAATGGAGTGTTCTCTCTCTCAAGAGGAATCTCACAAGGGGAGATACATGAGCTAAGCGTTAATGTCTAGATCTATTCTTAGCTAAGTCTAAATGAAGGAGGAAGAGGAGTATATATAGTCCTAGGCAATGAAAGGGTAAGGAGGGGCGAAATGGTAATACAAGGCAAAAGCCCAACAGCCACACGTAGGAGGCCCCGTGCGCACGGGGTGTCCAGCGACCTGGCGCGTTAGCCCGTGTGCACGGGCTTGTACTGTGGGCACGAGGGTCCCGTGTGCACGGGGTCCAGGGGCCCGTGCGCACGGGGTATCCTGAAGCTTGCTGTCAGCCTTCTCGTGGACACTCGTCGGTGCAGGTGGATCCTTGCCTTCTCCTTGACGGTTCCTTCTCCATTTCCACTCTTCTCTCAGGGATGGTGTAGGCGCTCGCTTGTGGATGACTTCCTCCATGGCACGTTCATCATTGGGCTCAAACCTATATGGGCAAATGGTAGGACGGTCAAGTAGTATACCATCCTCGAGGGAACTAAGAAAACACGCATTAAGGATGAAATTCACCTTAGTGTGATTGAAGTAGAAGTTGGGCGTGTCTCTTAGCAATGGGACTCTTGACATGGTGATGTCTGTAGGATGCTCCACATCATCCCCTCCCCCTTGGGAAAGATCCGACCTCGGATCGAAAACCAAATCACCATGGGAAAGAGATGATGTCGTCGTGTAGAAATGGACGATCACCAAGCATTCATCATCTTGTAGCTCGAAATGGGCACTCCCCAATATCGCACCGTCTTGTAATTCCTTCAAAAGGAGAAAAGAAAACAAACACTTGGAAAAATAAATGTGGCTAGCGTTAGTGCAAAACCAAGCATTCAAGAGATGATTCACCCAACAAGTGTCGTCATCAAGCATAGCATATGGTGTGACAAAGGATTGTGACATGGCAAGTAAGCATATAAGTTGAGCACAATCAAGTACATCATGGAAACAAGCATGCAAATGGGAGGTCGAGATGCAAATATGTGTGATAAGAGAACAAGCATCTACCTCAAGGTCATAGCAAACATGCACAAAGCGCTCAATAAAAGGTCTATGGTAGGCATAAGAATCATTCACAACACCAAAGAAAATGAAATGTCTAAACACATGGGGCAAGTGCAAGACAATCCAAGCATAACGTGCATAGGGTGTAGTGAATATATTGTGTCACTCAACACAATGGAAAGAGCAATTGTTCATCATGTGTGAGGCAAACAAGTCAATCATGTGACAATCAAAGGGACATGGCATATGTGAAGAAATGACATTGTTGCAACCCAACATATGATAGGGGCAAATAATGAACAAGTTGGATGCAACACACAAGGCATATATATCGTGAGGCATGGCAATGTGGCAATCATGAGGGAAAACGATATCTCTAATATGTGTGCAATATGTCATGGTGCAAGCAACACATGAAGTATGATCCACAATATCCATGCTCAAGAAAGATGTCACCTCAAAAGCATGCCTTTGTGTGTCCTTCACAATGCCGAAGTAGTAGCAAATGCGGTGTAGAAGCACGTCGGTCAAAAGTGGCTCGCTCTCAAGAGCTTGAATGGTCAACTCACGTGAAGTGGAAGTTGACATGATATCGAAAGATCCTACACATGCACACAACAGGGCAAAGAACGTATGTGCATGGTAGATAAACACATCGTCCATCATAATGGTTCTCTTCTCTTGCACATAACCATTAGAAGCAAAAGTGTATGAATAATATGATGCAACAATGGTGATATTCATGGCACTAGGCATATGGTGCAAAGAAGGAAGGCAAGCATGGTTCACAATAAATATGTAGAAATCTCCAAATATATGCGAGAATGCTATGGGGGCAATCTCCTTAGCAAGGCTAAAATCATTGTTGCACTCAATACATGTCAAATCATCTAGCATGAGAGAGGCAACATATGAAGAGATATGACAAGTAGCAATAGCAATCATGTGCAAGGCATGGCAATAGTGGCTATCGACCGCATGAAATGAGAAAATATGGATCATCGGTGATGCAACATAGGCAAGCATATCAATCATAGCATGCAAACTAGTAGCGTGAAGATGCAACAAACTAGAGGAATCCAAGGAACATGGCAATAACAAGCAATATCTCCACCAAGCTTGCCAATACACATACAAGTACTAGAATCAAGTGTCATGTGAGATGCAAAGCATAGGTCACAAATGCATGGCAAAGGCATAGGAATGAGCATACCATGCAAAGTGAACATTGCAATATGGGCATAAAGCGAGAAGTGGTAAATAACCCATAACCATGTGAGGGTCATGTAGTGCGCGAAGGGAGCGGTGGGAATGAAAATCCACGGGATCCCAAGCCATCATTGCTCTCTAGAGCTCGTTTCGTCAACTCATGGGATTGCGAGGTTGACGAGTAAGTATGGGGACCTACACAAAAAAGACTCAAACCAAAGAAAGTGTGCGCGTGGTAAATGTACACATCATCCATCATGATGTGTATGTGCATGTGAGAATTAACACAAGATAAACAATGCTCAAAGAAATTTGAGACACGGTAGAGAAACATGTCATCCATCATGCAATGATATTTATTGTGTTCAACATGATTAGGACGCAAACTATAGCAAGTGTGTGGCACAACAATAGCATTTGTATTCATGGAATGCATAGGGTGCACACAATCATGGGAATCATGCAAATCATAGGATGGATCGAAATCTCCTAATATGTTTGAGGAAACTATGGGGGTCTCCTCAAGAGCAATAGTGGAATCATCAAATGGAGAATATTGAAAACATGGCAAACAATGCATGTCCGAAGCTAGGTGGTCAGGGCATGGCATATGAGATAAATGATGCAAAGGGAGCATATCAATATCATCACACGAAAAACAAATGCCAATAACCAAGGACTTGTCATCTATGCCATATGTGCAAATTAGGTTTATTTTAATGGCATATGCATAGTCACAATGATGAGATTGCAAATATGACATATGGTTGATCTCATGCATAGCATATGACAAGTCAAGCGGATTGTCAAACATGATGTGACCGAGAGAATTACCACAAGAAATCATACGTAACATGGCATCACAACTAATAGACTCCACATGGCAATCACCAAACACATCATAAATGGGTAAATCATCGCATGGGGAAATCATACTAGCATTAAGCATGGTAATAGGTTGATCAACATCAATGTCTAGAATGTCCACTAGTGGGACAAGAGCATCACCTTCACCTATGTTACCTTTCTCATTCCACTCATGTGGCATAGGTGAGGTGGTAAGAACCAACTCGTTGTCATCGTCATCGAGATGGAACCATGTGGGGGTGCATCATAGTCCACCATGGCCATTGTCTTGTCCAAAGGAAGGATGTCGTCGTCGAGGATCGTGGCATCATCGTATATGGGACCTAGCACCAAATGAGAAGACACAAAAGAGGTAGAGGTTAAGTTGTTAGAAATCAAAATGGCCTCACATGCCCCATCAACTACCTCACTCTCTCTATGTGGTGGTGGCTCACTCACTCCCTCAAGGTAGGTGCACTCAATGTTACATATGGTGGAGTCACTCAAATCACTCAAGTGGTGGTGGTGTTGGATCTCCTCACATGGGAATTGGGGCAGCTCATCATAGATGGTGCTAGTGGTGAAGTCACTCTCACTCTCAATATGGTGGCACAAGTCACTCCACTCATCATCATACGCCTCCATGGTCGAAGGGAAAATTCCATGCTCAACCGTCTCGTAGTCGTCGCCATGGATGAATGCCGAAGATGGCACATCATCACTCTCGCCGTGAATGAAGGCCGAAGATGGCACGTCATCACTCTCGCCGTGGATGAAGGCCGAAGATGGCACATCATCACTCTCGCCTCCAAAGATGGAAGCATCATCCTTGCTCGTCACCATGTCGCTCGCCTCCAAACCTTGATCCTTGAGGTGCTCAGTAGTCGTAGTCGTCGCCGCACCATCTTGAAAACTAGTCGTGGTAGACTCGGCATCATCAATGCCACAAAGAGGGATGGCGGTGAAGTCAAACTTGGAAGCATCGTCTTGGAGCTCATCGGGCTTGGACATCTCGGTGGTACTAGCCTCATGCTCGCCGTCTTGGAGCGTGGTCGTTGCGAAGTGTGCTCGGGGTCGAGGAGACTTGTCCTTCATGAGTTCTTGTTCCGCCTTGGGAGCACCAATGTAGAGGTCGTCGAGGGACTCGTAGTTGTTGAGGAAGATAGTCTTGACGATGTCGTTGTTCAATCCCATCATCAAGCGGAACTTCATCCAAATGGGGTCGTCCACGCCGGCTCGCCGCAAGGCTTCCTTCATGTTCTTGAAGTACTCGTCGAGGGACTTGGATCCTTGTATGGTGTTCTCCAATTGACGAAGAAGATGTTCCGTGTAGGTGGAAGACACAAATTCTCGCTGCATCACTTTCTTCGTCTTGGACCAACTCATGTCGAAGTTTCTCGAAGGTGTGTGAAACCACGATGTCGATGCGTAGTCGTGGAAGGTACTTGTGGCGCACTTCACTTGATCTTCGGAGGGGACATTATGTAGCTTGAGGTATTGGTCCATCTTGCGCTCCCACTCAAGGTACTCTTTGGGGTCATGAGTCCCAAAGAATGGAATCTCATTGTCGTCGTAGTCGAAGTAGCTCGTGGAGGTAGTGGACTTGAGCTCGTGGAGTAGGCGAAGATGCCGTACATCCGAGTGCGAAGATGCCATCATAGTCAAGGAAGCCGTAGTGTCGGGGTCGGTGTTGCTGTACTGTATGGCCCGTGCGCACGGGGGTGCAGAAGGCCGTGTGCACGGGGTCCCGTGGGCATAGGGGTCAAAGTCCCGTGTGCACGGGGTTGGCAGAGAATCCAACATGCTCTAGGAAGACCGCTCTTCCGTTCTTGTGGTACGCCCTTGATGAACTTGAGCGTTTTGGTCTTGTCGGTGTCGATGCCGGTATGTACTTGCTGGAGATGGTAGCTCAAAAATCTTTACACGTGAGCGTCTTCTCGAAGATGAGGAAGACCGTTTGTGGTTGTTGATAAGGACCTTGAGATCCTCCATGTGCTTGTCCATCTTGGCATCGGTGAAGTTCTTCATGGCATCGAACTCGTCTTTGTGGTTGTAGACCGAAGATGATGTGCTTTGCCTACCCATCACAAGACTCGAGCAAAGGTGAGTAGGAAATGAGATAAACAATACCAAGCTACCTTTTCCCAAATTTGAGGATGTATCTCATGTCACTCAATGTGAAATGAAAGAATAGTGGAATTGGTACCGGACTTGTTCACTCACACCTACAAAGTAAAGCTTATCGAGTGGCTTGGTTAGGACAAATGGCACAAATTCATGCAAATTGAAGTCCAAGATATTGTAAATGTTGAAATAAATCCAAAGGACTCAAAATGCAAAGCAACTGATCACAAATATAGAGGAGGGCAATAAAGAAACACACACGGTGGGATAATGGGGCTTGTGCAACTATAGGGATGAGCAATACAAAATTGCCTAACGAAGACTAAGCTCGTGTTGCACCAACACTAGGAGAGCACTAGCTTGATTGCATACTTGGGCATGATTCACCACTTGGCACCAACCTATATGTATGGAACAAGAATGTGTTCCTATTCCATGTATCCTCATGCACAAGTATCTCTTTTCATGCTCAACTCTCTTTTGCTTATAAGCTTATGATCTTTCTTTTCTTGCTTAAAAGCTTTTTTTGTCTCTTTTTTTGCTCTTCTCTTCCTTTCCACTCTTCTTAATGAGCCTCGACCGCGAATATGAGATAAGTACCACAAGATATGCACGGGAGCAAGTAATTGCACTATATGATATATCCAATGATGCAACAAGATGATATCGTATCACTAAGGTGCACAAGTTTTTGCGAAGCCCGACAATACTTGGATAGCTAGTCTCAATAGGTAAGAAGATGTGCGCAAAGATGGTGGGGCTATCAAGATGTAATGGCAAGGAAGGAAAAGTATATGACGGAATGGACACCTTCATCGCACTTGAAGTCGGTGGTAACAGGCCTTGCTTCCGGTTGAAGATGGTCTCAAAGGATGGGTGGTCGACGTCGATGCGGAATGTCGTGGTGCATGTGGTCGATGGAACGATACAAGTGTCCGGGGGTGGATGAAGATGTAACCGTCCCTAAGTAGGCAAAACACCTTAGGAGACTCAAATCACAACTCAAACAACCACAAATGCAATAAGAACCAAAATGGGTTAGTTTGCGGAAGTTTTATGCGGTGCTGCAGAAGTTATGGCGGGAGGACTATGCAAAAGATGTGAAAATACACAAAATTTGATGGAGTCAAATGATGGTAAAACCAAGATGAGCAGCTCGGGCACGTCGCTAGCTTTCCAACGAGCCAAAGAACACCCAAATCGGAGTTCGGAAGTGGGAGATATGGGCGAAAACGTGAAGCGGTGGCTGCTGTCCTGTAGGGGGGCCATGCGCACGGGTGATGACCCACAAGTATATGGGATCAATTGTAGCCTTTTTGATAAGTAAGAGTGTTGAACCCAATGAGGAGCAGAAGGAAATGACAAGTGGTTTTCAGCAAGGTAATGTCTGCAAGTACTGAAATTGTAAATAGCAGAGTAGTTTGATAGCAAGATAATTTGTAACGAGCAAATAACGGTAGTAGTAATAAAAGTGCAGCAAGGTAGCCCAATCTTTTTGAGTCAAAGGACAGGCCAAAACGGTCTCTTATAATAAGCAAAGCGTTCTTGAGGGTACACAGGAATTTCATCTAGTCACTTTCATCATGTTGGTTCGATTCGTGTTCGCTACTTTGATAATTTGATATGTGGGTGGACCGGTGCTTAGGTGCTGTTCTTACTTGAACAAACCTCCTACTTATGATTAACCCCCTCGCAAGCATCCGCAACTACGAGAAAAGTATTAAGAATAAATTCTAATCATAGCATTAAACTTTTGGATCCAATCGGTCCCTTACGGAATAGCGCATAAACTAGGGTTTAAACTTCTGTCACTCTCGCAACCCATCATCTAATAACTACTCCACAATGCATTCCCTTAGGCCCAAATATGGTGAAGTGTCATGTAGTTGACGTTCACATGACACCACTAAGGGAACCACAACATACACACTATCAAAATATCGAACACATATCAAGTTCACATGATTACTAGCAACATGATTTCTCCCGTGACCTCAAGAACAAAAGTAACTACTCACAAATGATAATCATGCTCAAGATCAGAGGGGTATTAAATAACATATTGGATCTGAACATATAATCTTCCACCAAATAAATCATATAGTAATCAACTACAAGATGTAATCAACACTACTAGTCACTCACAAGCACCAATCTATAGTTCCGGTACAAAGATTGAACACAAGAGATGAACTAGGGTTTGAGAGGAGATGGTGCTGTTGAAGATGTTGATGGAGATTGCCCTCCCCAAGATGGGAGAGTTGTTGGTGATGATGATGACGATGATTTCCCCCTCTGGGAGGGAAGTTCCCCCGACGGAATCGCTCCGCCAAAGGGCAAAAGTGCTCCTGCCCAAGTTCCGCCTCGAGACGGCGGCGCTCCGTCCCGAAAGTCCTCTCCTTATTTTTTCTAGGTCAAAATGACTTATATACCAGAAGATGGGCACGGGAAGTGGGCCGAGGGGAGCACAACCCACCAGGGCGCGCCTGGGCTCTCTGGCGCGCCCAGGTGGGTTGTGCCCACCTGGTGGGCCCTCTCTGGTACTTATTGGCTCCAATATTCCTCATTTATTCCATAAAAATCTCCGTGAAGTTTCAGCTCATTTGGAGTTGTGCAGAATAGGTAGCCTGACGTAGCTTTTTCAGGTCCAGATTTCCAGCTGCCGGAATTCTCCCTCTTTGTGTATACCTTGCATATTATGAGAGAAAAGGCATTAGAATTACTCCAAAAGGCATTATTATGCATAAAAACATCATAAATAACAGTAGGAAAACATGATGCAAAATGGACGTATCAACTCCCCCAAGCTTAGACCTCGCTTGTCCTCAAGCGAAAACCGAAATCGAAAAACATGTCCACATGCTTAGAGAGAGAGAGGTGTCGATAAAAACAAAATACGGACATAGAAGCATCATGTGCATTATTGTAACAGCAACAAACTTTAACATAAAACTTTTATCATAGAACTTTTATCATAGACTTCTCATGAATAAGTAACAATTCATCACACTATCGAAGTATAAAGCATAAACTCTATTAGAAACCAACAAACTATGTTCTCAGTGAACTTTGCAACTACAATTCATCATCTTTTTAGGAAGGGTCACGTATCGGAGCCTTTAGGCAAGTCTACATACTCAACCATCATATAGTCTTCTATGATTGCTGACACTCACCGCATACACATGAGCAAAACATTTCAATCGGACACATATAAAGATAGGGGCTTTATAGTTTCGCCTCCCAACGTATTCACCTCAAGGGTGATGTCAACAATAATAACTTATGCTACCCATATTCAACTGGACATATGTGCCTAGATCTTTCCTCACCACATGATGCTTGCCAAAGGACAAAAATAAAAGGAAAAGAGAGAAGAACTTTGACTCTTGCATGAAAATAAATACATAAAAGTAAAAGATAGGCCCTTCACAGAGGGAAGCAGAGGTTGCCATGCGCTTATTTGTTTGTATGCTCAACCCCTTAGTGCAAGAGAACGTCACGTTATATTGCCCCTTGTGAAGGCGACCTTTATTATGCAGTCTGTCGCTTTTATTTCTTCGCCATCACAAGTTCGTACAACGCTCAATTTTCTCTTACACTAAATGATCTTACACTTTTAGAAGCAATTTTTATTGCCTTATTGCACCGATGACAACTTACTTGAAGGATCTTACTCAATCCATAGGTAGGTATGGTGGACTCTTGGAAATAAGATTTGGGTTTAAGGGTTTTTGGATGCATAAGTAGTATCTCTACTTAGTGCGGAATTTTTGGCTAGCAAAGATGGGGGGCAAGCACCACATGTTGAAGGATCTATGACAATATAACTTCTATGTGAATATGAACAAACATAAATCATTAAGTCGTCTTCCTTGTCCAACGTCAATAATTTTGGCATATAATATTTTGATGGGGGCTCACAATCACAAAAGATTTCTATGATAGTGTATTTATATGTGAATCTTCTCTTCCCTTATTAATTCTTTCATGAGTTGCATCATCGACTAATGCTATGTTTGTCAATCTCTAATAAATTTTTCTACTTATACTTTTCCTTATGTGGTGTTATCACCTACCATAGGATTAGCATATGATCTTTTCATTTATTTCTTTTCTTTTTATTGCAACAATAAAGTAAAGAAAGAAAAAACTCAAACTAAACTTTATTTTATATCTCGCACATGATTACAAGGATAGATCACTAAGCAAGCTCTCAAAAAGAAAAGATCAAACTAAACTTTTATTCATCTAAAGCAAAAGATCGAACTAAGAAAAGTAAAGGCAAAAGGTAGTGGAGGTGATACGATACCGGGGCACCTCCCCCAAGCTTGGCGGAAGCCAAGGGGAGTGCCCATACCCGATACTCAATTTTCTTTTGGTGGTGATGAAGTAAAGACGATCTTGTCCTCGGGTTTCCATGGCAGAGGTCCACCATCATAAGAGGAAGAATGAGTCTCACGGGTCCTGCAACTAGCAGCCAAACTCATACCTTTAAACCTCGCCTCATATTCAAAGACTTGGTTTTGGAGATCGTAGATCTGGCTTTGGAGGAAGTTGATTTGCTCGTTGAGGGTGAAGACGATGTCCTTCATGGACTTGCCATCCACCTTGAGATCACGGGTAAAGTCCGTGATCATGAGGTGATTGGCATTGAGTCCACGCTCCACCATCCCCTTGCACCGGAAAACCTCCTGCCCATAGCTTCAAGCCTGGCCTCCATGGTTCCCGTCCCCTTGGGGCCTTGCAATCACGGATGTGAAGCACCCCTCATGCATCTGGATGACCTGAGGGTGCTGCACTACCTCCCGCAAATATGGGTTGATGACGTTCTTGAAGAACTTGTCCTTGGAGGAGCTTGAAGCGGCCATGGTAGATGGGATCTGTCAGGAAACAGCAAGGAAAAGGAAACAGAAGATTTCTCTGCGATACGGTGGTCAATAGGTTTGGGGGGTATGTAAAGATTTTTTTATCTTGGGAAACAAGCAAAGGGTAGAAAAACGAAGTCCGGAAGGTACCCGAGGTGGGCACAACCCACCTGGGCGCACCTGGCTTGCCAGGCGTGCCCTGGTGTCTTGTGCCCACTAGGGGTGCCTTCCTGGTTGCTTCTTATTTTCCTAATTTTCTAAATATTCCAAAACTGACAAAAAATATTTTTGCGGAATTTTCCGAGTCCGTTTACTTACCGTATCACGTACCTCCTCTTTTTCACGATTCTGGAGTGTTCCGGAAGGACTCTTTTATGTGTTCTTCCGGTGTCATAGTTTGGATAATATTACTTTCAATATTAATGGGCGTACCTGAGATATAATGCGTTATTCATTGCCCATTAACAACCTTCGGGTTAGTGCCTTCGGCATTGTTTATTTTGATAGCTCCTGACCGATAAACCTCCTCGATAACATAGGGTCCTTCCCATTTGGAGAGAAGTTTTCCTGCAAAGAATCTGAAACGAGAGTTGTACAAAAGAACATATTCTCCAACTTTGAACTCACGCTTTTGGATTCTTTTATCATGCCATCTTTTAACTTTTTCTTTAAACAATTTGGCATTTTCATAAGCTTGGGTTCTCAATTCATCTAATGAGCTAATATCAAATAACCTCTTTTCACCGGCAAGTTTGAAATCATAGTTGAGTTCTTTAATTGCCCAATATGCTTTATGTTCTAACTCAAGAGGCAAATGACAAGCTTTCCCATAAACCATTTTATAAGGAGACATACCCATAGGATTTTTATATGCTGTTCTATAAGCCCAAAGTGCATCATCTAATTTCTTAGACCAATTCTTCAGGGACCTATTGAGAGTCTTTTGCAAATTAATTTTATTTCTCTATTGCTAAGTTCAACTTGACCACTAGACTGAGGATGATAGGGTGATGCAATTCTATGGTTAACATCATACTTGGCAAGCATTTTACGGAAAGCACCATGAATAAAGTGTGAACCACCATCAGTCATCAGGTATCTAGGGACTCCAAAACTTGGGAAAATAACTTCCTTAAGCATTTTAATAGAGGTGTTGTGATCAGCACTACTAGTTGGAATAGCTTCTACCCACTTAGTAACATAATCAACAGCAACCAAAATATGTGTATACCCATTAGAGGAAGGAAAAGGTCCCATGTAATCAAAACCCCAAACATCAAATGGTTCAACAGCAAGTGAATAATTCGTAGGCATTTCTTGACGCTTACCGATATTACCTATTCTTTGGCATTCATCACAAGATGAGACAAACTTACGAGCATCCTTGAAGAGAGTAGGCCAATAAAATCCAGATTGCAATACCTTGTGAGCAGTTCTGTCTCCCGCATTATGTCCTCCATAAGCTTCGGAGTGACATTTCCGTAGAATTTGTCCCTGTTCATGCTCGGGTACACAACGTCTAATAATACCATCTACTCCTTCTTTATAAAGATGTGGGTCATCCCAGAAGTAATGTCTTAAATCATAAAAGATTTTTTTCTTTTGTTGGTAGGTAAAGCTAGGTGGTAAATATTTAGCAACAATGTAATTAGCATAATCAGCATACCAAGAAGTGCTATTAGAAACATTTATTGCAGCTAACTGCTCATCAGGAAAACTATCATCAATAGGTAGTGGATCATCAAGGACATTTTCAAGCCTAGACAAGTTATCAGCTACGGGGTTCTCGGCTTCCTTTCTATCAATAATATGTAAATCAAATTCTTGTAGCAAGAGAACCCATCTAATAAGTCTAGGTTTAGCATCTTTCTTTTCCATAAGATATTTAATAGCAGCATGATCGGTGTGAACGATAACTTTAGAGTCGACAATGTAAGATATAAATTTATCACAAGCAAACACCACTGCTAGAAATTCTTTTTCAGTAATAGCATAATTTCATTGTGCACTGTCTAGAGTTTTACTAGCATAATGAATAACATTTAGTTTCTTATCAACTCTTTGTCCTAGAACGGCACCAACAGCATAATCACTAGCATCATACATAATTTCAAAAGGCAAGTTCCAGTCAGGTGGTTGAACAATAGGTGCAGAAATTAAGGCTTTCTTGAGTGTTTCGAAGGCTTCTAAACAATCATCATTAAACAAAAGGAGTATCCTTTTGCAAAAGGTTCGTAAGAGGCCTAGAAATTTTAGAAAAGTCTTTGATAAATCTCCTATAGAAACCAGCATGACCTAAGAAACTACGAATACCTTTGATATCTTTAGGACATGGCATTTTCTCAATTGCATCAACCTTAGCTTTGTCCACTTCAATACCTCTTTCAGAGATTTTATGGCCCAGAACAATACCTTCATTAACCATAAAGTGGCACTTCTCCCAATTCAAGACAAGATTTTTTTGCTCACATCTCTGCAAAACTCGATCAAGATTGCTTAAACAATCATCAAAAGACTTCCCATACACAGAAAAGTCATCCATGAAAACCTCAACAATCTTTTCACAAAAGTCAGAGAATATAGCAGTCATACATCTTTGAAAGGTAGCAGGTGCATTGCATAAACCAAAAGGCATACGTCTATAAGCATAAGTTCCAAAGGACAAGTGAAAGTGATCTTTTCTTGATCAGGTTGAGAAACAGGTATTTGTGAGAAACCAGAATATCCATCAAGGAAACAAAAATGTGTGTGCTTTGACAATCTTTCTAGCATTTGATCAATAAAAGGCAGAGGGTAATGATCTTTTCTAGTTGCTTTGTTTAATTTTCTAAAATCAATTACCATTCTATAGCCTGTAACAATTCTTTGTGTAATAAGTTCATTCTTATCATTTGGAACAACAGTAATACCTCCCTTCTTAGGGACACAATGAACAGGACTTACCCATCTACTATCAGCTATAGGATAGATTATACCTGCTTCCAAAAGTTTTAATATTTCCGTCCTTACCACTTCTTTCATCTTCGGATTTAACCGGCGTTGGTGATCAACAACGGGTTTAGCATCAGGTTCCATATTAATTTTGTGCTGACATAGAGTGGGACTAATGCCCTTAAGATCATCAAGAGTATATCCAATAGCAGCTCGGTGCTTCCTTAGAACTTTCAATAGTATTTCTTCTTCGTGTTCTGAAAGGTTAGCACTAATAATAACAGGATATATCTTTTTCTCATCAAGATAAGCATATTTCAAAGTGTCTGGCAATTGTTTTAATTCAAACATAGGATCACCTTTAGGTGGAGGAGGACCTCCTAGAGTTTCAATAGGCAAATTGTGTTTAAGCAGGGGACATTGTTCAAAGAAAATATCATCTATTTCATTTCTTTCATGCATATGTAAATCATTTTCATGGTCTAGCAGATATTGTTCTAAAGGATCAGTAGGAGGCACAACAATAGAAGCAAGACCAATTATTTCATCCTTACTAGGCAATTCTTTTTTATGAGTTTTTCTACTAAACTTGGAAAAGTTAAACTCATGAGACTTATCACCAAAGCTGACACCGACAGTTTGTTTCTTACAATCTATTCTAGCATTAACGGTGTTCAAGAATGGTCTACCAAAGATAATGGGACAAAAATCATCTTGCGGCGAACCAAGAACAAGAAAATCAGTAGGATATTTTATTTTCCCACACAAGACTTCAACATCTCTAACAATCCCGATTGGTGATATGGTATCTCTATTAGCAAGCTTAATAGTAACATCTATGTCTTCTATCTCTGCGGGTGCTATGTCATTCATAATTTCTTGATATAAGGTAAAGGGAATAGCACTCACGCTAGCACCTATGTCACATAAACCATGATAACAGTGATCTCCTATTTTAACTGAGACAACGGGCATACCAACAACGGGTCTATGATTATCTGTTTTATCAGGTTTGACAATTCTATTAGCTTCATTACAGAAGTAGATAACATGCCCATCTATATTTTCTTCCAGGAAATCTTTAACCATTGCAACACTAGGTTCTACTTTGATTTGTTCATCAGGTTTAGGTGTTCTAATATAACTCTTGTTGACCACAGTTGAAACTTTAGCATGTTCCTTTATCCTATCAGGGAAAGGTGGCTTCTCAATATAAGCAGTAGGAATAACTGGATCAACATTATAAACAATAGTTTCCTCTTTAGCTGGTACCGGTTCTTTAACTTCCTTTTTAATAGGTGGGTGATATTTAAACCACTTCTCCTTAGGGAGATCAACATGAGTAGCAAATGATTCACAGAAGGAGGCTACTATCTCAGAGTCAAGTCCATATTTAGTGCTAAACTTGTGAAAAGCATCGGTATCCGAAAAAGATTTAACACAATCATACTTAAGCTTAATACCTGACTCTTTACCTTCGTCGAGTTCCCAATCTTTAGAGTTGCGTTTAATTCTTTCCAAAAGATCCCACCTGAATTCAATGGTCTTCTTCATAAAGGAACCAGTACAAGAAGTATCAAGCATGGATTGATCATCACGAGAAAGCCGAGCATAAAAATTCTGAATAATGATTTCTCTTGAGAGCTCATGATTGGGGCATGAATATAACATTGACTTAAGCCTCCCCCAAGCTAGAGCGATACTTTCTCCTTCACGAGGCAAAAAATTATATATATAATTCCGATCACGATGAACTAGATGCATAGGATAATTTTTTTGGTGAAACTCCAATTTCAATCGATTCCAATTCCAAGATCCAATATCATCGCATAGCCTATACCATGCCAATGCCTTTCCCTTCAAAGATAAAGGGAAAACCTTCTTCTTAATTTCATCTCCGGGTAAACCTGTAAGCTTAAACAATCCACAAATTTCTTCCACATATATCAAGTGCATATCAGGATGTTCGATTCCATCTCCTGCATAAGAATTAGCTAGCATTTGTTCTATCATACCCGAAGGAATTTCATATTCAATATTTTCAATAGGTGCAGTAGGTTGAGGGGTAATTAATTGTGGTTCCGGTCAAGGTGAAGATACCCCGAACAAACCCCTCAAAGGATTGTTTTCTATAGTAACAAGAGACAATAAATTTCAGCACGTAGTAATAATTTTTTCTTACCAATTTTCACTTACCAAGAGCGCTTCACTCCCCGGCAACGGCGCCAGAAAATAGCCTTGATTACCCACAAGTATATGGGATCAATTGTAGCCTTTTCGATAAGTAAGAGTGTCGAACCCAACGAGGAGCAGAAGGAAATGACAAGTGGTTTTCAGCAAGGTAATGTCTGCAAGTACTGAAATTGTAAGTAGCAGAGCAGTTTGATAGCAAGATAATTTGTAACGAGCAAGTAACGGTAGTAGTAATAAAAGTGCAGCAAGGTAGCTCAATCCTTTTGAGGCAAAGGACAGGCCAAAACGGTCTCTTATAATAAGCAAAGCGTTCTTAAGGGTACACGGGAATTTCATCTAGTCACTTTCATCATGTTGGTTTGATTCGTGTTCGCTACTTTGATAATTTGATATGTGGGTGGACCGGTGCTTAGGTGTTGTTCTTACTTGAACAAATCTCCTACTTATGATTAACCCCCTCGCAAGCATCCGCAACTACAAGAAAAGTATTAAGAATAAATTCTAACCATAGCATTAAACTTTTGGATCCAATCGGTCCCTTACGGAATAGCGCATAAACTAGGGTTTAAGCTTCTGTCACTCTCGCAACCCATCATCTAATAACTACTCCACAATGCATTCCCTTAGGCCCAAATATGGTGAAGTGTCATGTAGTCGACGTTCACATTACACCACTAAGGGAACCACAACATACACACTATCAAAATATCGAACACATATCAAGTTCACATGATTACTTGCAACATGATTTCTCCCGTGACCTCAAGAACAAAAGTAACTACTCACAAATGATAATCATGCTCAAGATCAGAGGGGTATTAAATAGCATATTGGATCTGAACATATAATCTTCCACCAAATAAACCATATAGTAATCAACTACAAGATGTAATCAACACTACTAGTCACCCACAAGCACCAATCTATAGTTCCGGTACAAAGATTGAACACAAGAGATGAACTAGGGTTTGAGAGGAGATGGTGCTGTTGAAGATGTTGATGGAGATTGCCCTCTCCAAGATGAGAGAGTTGTTGGTGATGATGATGACGATGATTTCCCCCTCCGGGAGGGAAGTTCCCCGACGGAATCGCTCCGCCAGAGGGCAAAAGTGCTCCTGCGGAAGTTCCGCCTCGAGACGGCGACGCTCCGTCCCGAAAGTCCTCTCCTTATTTTTTTCTAGGTCAAAATGACTTATATACCAGAAGATGGGCACGGGAGGTGGGCCGAGGGGAGCACAACCCACCAGGGCGCGCCTGGGCTCCCTGGCGCGCCCAGGTGGGTTGTGCCCACCTGGTGGGCCCCCTCTAGTACTTATTGGCTCCAATATTCCTCATTTATTCCATAAAAAATCTCCGTGAAGTTTCAGCTCATTTGGAGTTGTGCAGAATAGGTAGCCTGACGTAGCTTTTTCAGGTCCAGATTTCCAGCTGCCGGAATTCTCCCTCTTTGTGTATACCTTGCATATTTTGAGAGAAAAGGCATTAGAATTACTCCAAAAAGCATTATTATGCATAAAAACATCATAAATAACAGTAGGAAAACATGATGCAAAATGGACGTATCAATGGGATCTAAGGCCCGTGGACACGGGGTCCCGTGCGCACGGTACACGTGCCATGGACACGGGGTCACCTGGAACTTCGTGGGGGGCCGTGGGCACGAGGGTGGCAGAAATTTCATGATTTCTATGTCAGATTTGAAGGGGTAAATAAAAATTGGGCTATGGGGACGCAATTGGAGGTGGATCTACTTGCTAAACACCAGATCCATGGATTGGAATCAACAAAAACTCACAAGAAACATCAAATCATAAAAAAATTGGTATGGCTATTTTTGTGGGGAATTTTTGAGTTGGGACAAAAACACACAAAATTAGGCTAGAAAACGATGGGGGGACTCCAAATTCGTGAGCAACGTGGCTCTAGATACCAAGATGTTGTAGGGTGGAGACCCTAAATGCAGATCTTTCACGAATTGGAGGGGGATCCACGAAGAATGCGAAGACCACGAAGAACAAGATGGGAAATCACAAGACGAACACTCAAGAACAAGTCCAATCACACATCCACAAGACCAACAAACACACAAGATCCACAAGGTACATGAACAATCAAAGGGAAATAAGATACATGATAGAGTTCATCCCAAATCCTATGAAGAAGATGAGGGCTTGATGATCTAGATAGATCCTTCCCTCAAGGAGGTCTTGAATCCGTAAGGATCTTCTCCAATGGAGGTCTTGAACTCCAATGGAGTGTTCTCTCTCTCAAGAGGAATCCCACAAGGGGAGGTACATGAGCTAAGCTCTAATGTCTAGATCTATTTTTAGCTAAGTCTAAATGGAGGAGGAAGAGGAGTATATATAGTCCTAGGCAATGAAAGGTTAAGGAGGGGCGAAATGGTAATACAAGGCAAAATCCAACAGCCACACGTAGGAGGCCCCGTGCGCACGTGGTAAGTTGAGCCCGTGCACACGGGGTAAGTGGAGCCCGTGCGCACTGGGTGTCCAGGTACAGCGACCTGACGCGTTAGCCCGTGCGCACGGGCTTGTACCGTGGGCACGGGGGTCCAGGGGGCCGTGCGCACGGGGTATCCTAAAGCTTGCTGTCAGCCTTCTCGTGGATACTCGCCGGTGCAGGTGGATCCTTGCCTTCTCCTTGATGGTTCCTTCTCCGTTTCCACGCTTCTCTCGGGAATGGTGTAGGCGCTCGCTTGTGGATGACCTCCTCCATGGCACGTTCATCATTGGGCTCAAACCTATATGGGCACATGGTAGGACGGTCAACTAGTATACCATCCTCGAGGGAACTAAGAAAACATGCATTAAGGATGGAATTCACCTTAGTGTGATCGAAGTAGAAGTTGGGCGCATCTCTTAGCAATGGGACTCTTGACATGGTGATGTCCGTGGGATGCTTCGCATCACTAGGGTTTTGTCCGGCGAGCGGATGGGGAGGAATTTATGTGAGGTCGGGAGGGCCAATGAAGGTCGGGTCTGACGTGGCGGGTGTGCCCGGGCGCCCTTATATCCGCCCCATATTTGAGCTGGATATGAGGGGTGCCGATCAGCCCGGGCGTTTGAAGGCCGTTTAAGGGGGCCGTCTGGGTCAAAAAATCGTGATCGAACAATGACCGGACAGTCCGCTCGAACGTATGAGGCGGGTTTAAAGCGCCCGGCTGTAGATGCTCAGCGTATCTTTCTTTCATGATGGAGCAACAGTTGAACTGTTGGTACACATGTG
Source organism: Thinopyrum elongatum (assembly GCA_011799875.1). Taxonomy (NCBI): domain Eukaryota; kingdom Viridiplantae; phylum Streptophyta; class Magnoliopsida; order Poales; family Poaceae; genus Thinopyrum; species Thinopyrum elongatum. The sequence goes on along the minus strand of CM022303.1, from coordinate 608,088,627 downwards.
TATCCATGGCACACTGCACGCAGTTTGGCGCCCCTCTCAGCCGAGGCACACGGGTCCAAAGATCTCTAGCCAGCCTAGCCTGCAAAGACCAATCGAAGCACGGAAGCAGCAGCACAATAAGAGCATCTACAGCCGCATATGACAAATATAACCCTTCAAACGTCCGCAGACGCGTTTGGATGTGTCCGTCGGCAATGACCGGGCACTCATCAAATTAACACAACTGCATCCGTACATTTTATAGATTCTCAAATCCATAAAAAAAACATACTTCCTCTGTCCCAAAATAAGTGTCTCAACTTTACGTTAACTGTAGTACAAAGTTGTACTAAGGTTGAGACACTTATTTTGGGATGGAGAGAGTACAAACTAAAAAACCTACGTACTACGTAGATGATCTAGCTACTCCTCGCCGAATATGTCGACGATCTCCAAGCCTGGCTCCGGCAGCATGGGCGGCAGCTGTAGCTCCGGCTGCTCCGCTCCGGCCTCCTCCTCTTCTATCTCCGCATCGAGTTCGGCGAAGAGCGCGTCGGACGCCGCCTGCTCCTGCCGGTTGGCCTCCACATAGGCCTCATCTAGGATGGACTCCAGGATGGCCTATTGCTCCGCCATCTCCGCGGCTTGGGCGATGGCGAACTCGGCCTCCGCCTCTGCCATGGTGAACCCCGCCTCCTCCATCGGCTCCGGTAGCTGCTCTCCATCCTCCTCCGGCACCGGCGAGTCCGGAGGCAGCCCGACAGCAATGCGGGCGGCGCGCCTCGCTTGGATCTCCTCCGCGATCTGCCTCCGGCGCTCCGGCGTCAGCATAGCGTACGTCGTGATCTTACGCCGGACCATGGCGATGCCAGAGAGCGTGGGAGAGAGGGGGGAAGGAGGCGGACGGGCTTGGGTGGCGGCGTAGGGAGGGGGGAGGTGGATGGGCTAGGGTTGAGGGACGCCAGCCAGTTTAAAAAGCCGGATTTGGACTCGGGTGGCGAGCCGGAGCGGTGCGCCGCTCGCCGCGGCGTTCACACCGCAGCGACGGAGGAGGCGTCCGTCGGACCGCCGGGTTTCCTGACGTTCCCGCGTGGGACCCCCCATTTGGGCTGGATATGAGGGGTACCGGTCAGCCCGAGCCTTTGAGGTCCGTTTGAGACATCCGTCTGGGTCAAAATTTCGCAACCGGACACCCGTCCAGGCATATGAGGCGGGTTTAATGCGCCCTGCTGTAGATGCTCTAATCACCGGACGATCAATGCACGCCATTCATGGCCGGCAGCATGGGCGCACGATCACAGAATATGAGGCGGGTGCAGGAAAACGAATGCTATGCTCTGGGCACTCAGCATAGCATGTGCGGCCGAGCCTGATGTACTACTTTATAAGGTCTTTATGAATAATTAATAATATGGATGTATGCATCGTTCAAATGCAGAGGCCAGGGGTAATCCTCCTTTTCAAAAAAATATTAGCATGTGCGGCCGAGCCTTGGTCGGCCGACCGGTCGGTCGGTCCCCCTCCCGCGCCTGCTGCAGAGGCCGCAACACGAGGCGATATTATCTTCCAGTTTAGCTGCGTATTAGTCGACTGATTTTTCAATTCGGTGTCAGTCGATTTTTGAAAGAAGAAGGGAGGGGGAAGAACCTCGCCGGAGATTTCATCATCCCATTATCTATCTTAGGGTTCAGGGCGAGGGCGGTGGTGGACGGCGGTGGGGGGAGGGCGGTGATGGGGCGGTGGCGCACTTCGCCGGAGAAAAAAATTCAATCGTCGGCAGGGCTAGAGGGGTGGCCGGGGGTGGCAGCTAGACCGGCGGTGGGGGGGGGGGGGGGGGGGTGGGAGGTGGGGGGAGGGCGGGTCCGGCGTGGCGGTCGCGGGTGACGATGGCCGGCAGCACGTTTGCCGGTCTGGGATCTGAGAAAGAAGAAGGTCCAAGCGCCACATGATCTTTATCCAACGGTCTACAAATCGACAACTGATCTGTAGCCTCTCCCATTATCTTCACTTGTCTCTCTCGTCCCTCTCTCTCTCCAACATGCACGCGTGCGCGCGGGCGCACGAGGGCAAGATGCCGTCCACGACATGTGCCGTGAGAAGGCGCCAAGGCCGTGCGGCCACACAGACGGGAAGAGCATGCAGCAGAAAGAGAAAAAATATCGTGCGCTCGGCCCGCATGGTGGCCGATGGGAGCATGCGCCGCTCCTGTTCGCTTGTTGGTCAATTTCATGCAATGCATTGAAATTGGGAGCTTTGTGCTCCCTCAGTCGAGAGAAGAAAAAAAAATGGTTGCTGGTCAATGCGGTGGATGTGTATATCGTGTAGTGCTGGTGCGGGTGCCATGTGGGTCTCCAAGATACAGATGTATCGGCGTCAGGGAGAGAGACAGAAAGACACGGGGGAAAACGAACGAGTGAAAGTTCAGTCGCCAATTGGAGGGAGATCTTGCTTGCTTGCACTGCTGGCTGCCGCCCGTCATTCTTTTCAACTGCTTTTTGACTCGCGCGCACGGCCACGCCGCTAGCTAATGCGCATGCGCGCGTGTCGACAACACAGCAGACAACGGATGTGCACGCACTCCCGTCCTCGATCCGTCGGCGAAAAAGGAGATGATGCTGACTACATACTACGGTACTACCCATTGGCCGTCTTCTCTTGACAAATCAGTTTGGCTAGCTTCTCTAGACCTTACTCGTGTGTTCATTCAAATGCTTAATTATCAATAGCCCGCATGCACAAGTCCGACTCGCCGTCGAGTGCGAGCTTGCTCATGGCATGGATAAGAACAGTGCACACGATATGTTCACTGTAACCCGATCTCACATACACTCATGGATGTGTTTAATTATGAGCATGCGATGCATGCAATTGGCCAATGACTCGACGAGTCCATCCGCCGCGTGCACTCCCAACATGCATGCACGCACGCACAGATTGCATGATGGCAATATAGTACTAGTAAGTGAGGTTTAGGTTTGGACAAGCCGCATGTTTGCCTCCCGGAGAGTGGCATCAGCGGAGACATCATGGAGGCAGGCCAGACAATGACATGCCATTCTTTTTCAATTCTTTGCATAGTGCGTGTCTTCTCTCTTTAACGGCATGAGTTCCCATAATTAAAAGGGCCCATGAGGAACACTGATTCCTTCCTAATCATCATCGTCACAGTGCCCCTAACCTATGCTTTTCTCTGCCTAGACCACTCCACCAGAGCCACATGGCAATCAAAATTTATAATACCAGTAGTACTTGCCAATAGTATTTTCTAAAGTATAGTGCTAGATAGAGCAGCATGTGTGATGCAGCTATGTCCAGGTGATTAACAGCTACAGTAGTGTCATGTTATCACAAGGATTGGGCCCAGCTGATGTGTGTGTATATGAATATTAGGGTATGCAGTGAGTGCTGTCTCTGTCATTAATGTCGCTTTGCATTATTTTCTGCTGGTCTTTGGTCCTATGTTGTTGTTAACCACTTAAATTCCCCCTGAGATCCATAGACTGGTCCAAATCCAGGGTTATTAGTACAAGTCTTTAAATGATAAATAAAATAAAAGTAGGGTTCGTGCATGCGTGGTGTCATCTTCAGGCACCTTATATTTATTTATGATTTACGATCAATCGGACTGTGGTTCGATTGTGCTGGGAAGCCATTTGTACAGTCCCACAAAACTGTTTGTGAGTTGGCCTGACAATGCCGGAGTATTAAAATCTTTGACCTTTTAGTATACTAGTACACTAAAACTAATCTGAAATTAAGCTGCAGTCTCACTACTGTGTAGGGACAGAAACATGCATGCAGATGTTAACCTACATTTAATTGCCTGGAGTGCTAATTCCTAATTAATTGGCCCATGCATGCATACTGTACTGGTTTGCAATGATGGAGCCAGCTCTTTCACAGAGAGAATTCGAGGTGTTGGACTGCCTGCTGACCAGATCTGAACTTAAATTCAGATTTCAGACAGGTGAAGAAGCTTCCCATGCCGCAAGTGTGTACATATGTATCAATCTGAAAGAAGAAATTTCACACCAGGTGAGGTGAACCCTTGGCATCTTAATGGGCAGATGGATTATTGCACGCATATTCATGTTATGCATACAATCGATTGCTCTGATCTGAAAATGCCTACGGTTTGAGAGTGGCAACACAGTACTGAACTGTTCTCGATTCAGTCAAAAAAACTACCTAGACGGACGCATGCTTCTATGTTGACATAAAGGATTAAAGTTCTCATGATGGTAAAGATGGGTGCGCAGGTGCTGTTAAGGTCATCTAGCTCGGCCTGATTAACAAATATCCTAGTACTAGTAGTAGCTACTCTACCTAAGCTATTTCAGGCAATTGCTCCTTTGATCCATGCTCTACTCCACTAATGACATATATACCTAACCAATCTGATCACAATCCTTTTTCATTTTTGTCCATTCATCCACAACCACAGGGGAAAGGAAAAGATGGCCCCCTATAATGCCATAATTCCAGGAAAAAGGACGGGCCGTCTTGGGATCATTGGATCCCTTTCCTGACTAGTGCTTTTGACACTGTTGCCCACCCTCTTTTCAGAATTCCATTCTTCCTTGGACGAAAAATTGTCATGTCAAGCCTTTGCCGCCACATGCGCCCACACAAACCCAATTTAAGACTTGATCGGTGCCCTGTAAGCGGGGCCCACACATCCCATGAAACTAACCAGAGGTAGGGCACTGGTTGTGGGTGAGGGGTTTCCCTCCGGAGCACTGTTTTCGTTGCCACTGCATGTGCGCACAACAGTACGCATGTATGCAAACATTTCTTGAACTGCCAAACTATTCAATCTGATGGGCAGACCGCGGCGTGTTTGGACGGTGCCCTTGTTTCGATCAGAGCACTGCGTGGCTCAGAATGTTACCTGATCTGGGGAAAATGCCCTTGAATTCCAACCAGCTTTTACGTATCTGCATGTTGCTTTCCTGCACCAGAAACAGGAATGGCATGGATATTTCTAGTTTCATTTCTGCTAAGAGCTAGAAGGGCAATGCTCCAGCCGGTTTCGCGGAAGAAAAACTTTCCCATTATACTAGTCCTCAACCGTATAGCTTCACTTACGTTAGTGCAGTGTTCAGAAATACACAAATAGAGCCAAATGGCAACTTACTGTCACATATAGAAAGAGCCGCAACAAGGCTGCGAAGCATGATTGCATCCAAATGGAGTTACGGCGTCGGTAGAGATATAGAACAAAGAGTGAGGAGAAGCGTGTCTACGTGGCGTCTCCTGGGCCTCTCCGTCCGGCTCGTCAGCCACTTGACGACCGATCGACCAGGAGGAAGAAGAACTGGAGCAATAACTGTAAACGGACTACCTCCCCCCAGACCAGGTAAATTCAGCAAAGATGCTACATACGTACCTGAGACTGAACGAAAGCCGGTGATACTTTTCACAGTGGTTGCGGTTGCAGTGGTCTATTTACTGCAGGAATCCTTCCTTGTGTCCGGCGACGACAGAAAGCGGCCGCAGCGGCACACAGTTGCTTCATTGCTCGCACATCATTTCCGGAGATTCCTAGGATGATCAAAGGAGGGAAGACCACACCCACACACACGCTGCCTGGCCGTGATGCAGCAACAGTGAAGCCAATCATGGTCACGAGAGGAGCAAGGAAGCTGAGCTCTGCCCCTTTTCTCTTTCTCTTTTCATTTCTTTACAAAAACCTGCACTTTTCATTGGTGGGTTCGCGAGAAAAGCTTCTCTTCTCTGCCTCAATTGATCGTTGGTTATTGAGTACTGTAGTAGAATAGCGGTCATAGATGGCTATGTTTGTACTAGGGCATATGTGAACAGTGCCAGTTTTGGGGCGATTGGTTGATGTCAATTTATCTTCCATGGATTTTAGTGGGCGACAAGTGTACTGGCTATGCCACTAGTACTACTACTAGAGCCCTAGGGTCATCAAGTCACATCGGAAACAATCATTACTGTTCCTTGACACGACAAAGGATAGGAGGAGGGGGAGAGAGGACATCACGCACACAGTGATGAGAGTTAAAGCTGGGAACGGTACGCTACTGGGCAAGGAAAGCAGCCCTCCAAGAAGAAAAGCCCTAGGATCTAGCGTCGCCGAACGCCATGGCCACGCACTGCTCTGTCCTGCACCTACTCCCTACTGACACAAAGCTCCATTGGGCAATGGATCCAGTCGCCTCCCATGGAATCAACTAATGCAACACAAATTATTGCAGGTTAGAACTAAACAGAAGCATGCACGAAGCTGATAGTGCCATTGAGAAGTACTCGTATTAGGCAAAAGAAATGAAACGAAAAGTCACGTGGCTACAGATATGCTTAGCTTCACCTATAAAGGAGAGAGAAATCTGAAGATATCTAGTACTAGTAGTAGGTGAATTATAGATAAGCAGGAATCCTGAGGGAGGCCGGCCGGGGAGAGGGAGGCTTTTGCTTTGATGGACTTGACGGGGAGCCATCGGTGTCACCACTATGGCCGCTCTAGCTAGTGACCAGGCAGAACCTTAGCCATAGGTAATTGCCATCATGATTTCCCCCGAGAGGGAGGCCCACCTCCTACTATACTATCCCGATGAACTAGGAAAATAAAAAAAATAAAAAATCAATCTTTTTACTGGATGTGGATCCCTCTGTTTCTTTTCATAGCAAGCTCAAAAAAAAGCCCAACTCAAAAGAAAAAGAAAAAGGATCGCATGCATACACACGACGACGACGGTACTGTAGTAGCACAGTGGCATACTTACTTGGAAAAGAAAAAGGAGTTATTCAAACTTCAAAGCGATGTCTTGGGAACTAGAGAGAGGGGGAAAATAAGATAGAATAGCGCTTTGCTTTGGTACTTGGTACGTGTTCTTTTGGTATTTCCATGCTTGGTTCCGAGCCGCTTTCCCCAACCCAGCCCCAGAATGCCTCGCTGATCGTTCCATCCATGGATGGATCTGTCGATCACCTGTGGTTGTGGCCAGCCCCACATCTCTCGCTTTGGCATCGCCACATGCATGCATGCATGCAAATGCAAATGCAAATGCTTTGGATTAGAATAAAGCCAAGGGCGGCTTCTTTAGATGAGCTTCTTCCGGTTGCGTTTTAGGCCAACATTGTGGCCGAGGAGAATGTGCTTGTGTCCCTGTTTAGAGCGCATGCAGGAATGTCAATGGACAATAGACGTTGTAGTAAAACCACTCAAATCCTGAAAGAAAGAAAGAAAAAAAAGAACAGGCACCTCACGCTGTAAAAACGGGATCCACGCCAGCCAGCCAGCAAAAGAGGAAGAAAAAACAGTCTTGCTAAGTCTCAGTCGATGCTATACGCATGAGCTTTACATTGAGATCTGTGCAAAAAAAAAAATGAATTTTTCTTTCTTCCCTCTTTGCATGTTATGTCACTTGACTGACTGAGACTTGGTTAATTCTCAGTCGACTGAGACCTAACCACACCCAAGAAAAAAACACGTTACAGGCTGTACTTGTAGTATACTAGTAGTAGGAAGTTACTACGGGAGAAGTAGCAAGGTGGAAAGATGTTCTACAGCTTCGTTCGATAACAAACCTGTCGTGGTGAAAACCGCGCTGCGTTTTGCTAAATTACGGGCATGCAAAGGGAAGATGCCGGTGGGGAACCTAGGGCACCAACCATTTCGAGAGGCCGCCCCATGCATCCCCATGGAGCAATGGACCACGCATGCACTGCCTGCCCCTGCCCCGCGCCAATCCCAAGGGCTGGCCATGGCCATGGCCCTCTCCTCTCCTCTCCTATGTAGCAAGCCTCGGGCGCCCCCCGCTGTGGTAGCTGCGTACCCACCACTCCGCTCCCAAGTCCCAAGTTTGTTTGTTTGGCTCTCTCCACACCACTGCCCAATGCAAACGAGAAAGAAAAAGAGTAGGCGTCGTGTTTGACCCTCACCCCACAAAGAAAAGAAAAAGAGGCCGTCCTTTCTTCCCCATTCTCATCTCGACGCTGCTACGGGCTAGAGAGAGAGAGAGAGCATGGACCATCTGGGGTCCAAGGAGGGAGGGAGGGATGGTCCTGCCCCTATCTCTGCGCCGTAGTTCCGTGTGTGGGGTCGCCGCCCAGCCCCGCTACAGCACACACGCGGCCACGCCCGATTTTTATCCGTCCGTCTATCTACTGTCGCTGCCGCTGCAAAAAGCTTTTCATTGGCCCTAGAAATGCATCGTCCTTGTCGTCGTCTTCATCATCGTGACGAGGCGCACCGGCACGTAGCGGGGCCATGGACGGAGGGAACGGACAATCGTGTGACCGCGGGATTCACGCGAGCGGCTGACGGGCGGGGACCGACCCTGCCCGGGAGCGTTTCAATGTGCCGTGCCAGGGTAGGTACGGCAGTTGGTCAGGCTGGGGCTGGGCACGCACCGCGACGGACAGGCCACAGACTCTCTTTGTTACAGTGTGGCAGCCGCTCTGACGGGCGACGACTAGCCCGGCCTCCATCCTATCCTAGTACTAAAGCTCCTCCTTCCCTAGCCAGGGGTTGTTGCCTAAGAGCATCTCCACTTGCCCCCTTAACATGGCCTCCAGGGCTTTTTTTTTAGCGTCGGCGTCGAAAAATTGGCCCAGACGCGTCCTCAGGACCTTGTTTATCGACTGTTTGGGCCGAAATAACAGCCGGCGAACCCGAGCCGAAGCCAGGCCCCCGCGGGGCGCCTGGGGGCGCCGGCTGAAGCCAAAAGGCGTGTGGGTCCGCTCTGTCGGCGAGAAGATAGGCCTTTTCCCGCCGATCCCCCACTTTTCCCTCCATTTTCCCATTGCTTCCCCCTTTGCCCATCTTCTCCCGCCATTCTCCTCCCGCTCCCCGCCATCCCGCCATGCCGCCGAAGAAGTATTCGGCCCCTCGCGCCGCTGCCGCTGCCGATTTCACCCAGCCGAAGCAGAGGAAGCCGAGGGCGCCGATGGCAAAACCACCGGGCATGTCGAACGCCGAGTAGAAGGTGGAGGTTCAGCGCCGGGAGGCTGTCACCACTGACCGGCGGAACAGGCTCAACGCCAAGAAGGCCCGGGACGCGGCGGCGGCGGCGGTGGAGCAGGCAGAGGCGGCTCGCGCGGGGATGATGAATCCGCCCGGCGGACACGGCCCGCTGTTGGGAAACGTTGAATGGAAAACAAAAAAAAAATTCTACGCATACGCAAGATCTATCCATGGAGATGCATAGCAACGAGAGGGGAGAGTGTGTCTACGTACCCTCGTAGACCGTAAGCGGAAGCGTTTGTTAACGCGGTTGATGTAGTCGAACTTCTTCGCGATCCAACCGATCGAGTACCGAACATACGGCACCTCCGCGTTCAGCACACGTTCAGCTCGGTGACGTCCTCGCCTTCTTGATCCAGCAAGACGGCGAAGTAGTGGATGAGTTCCGGCAGCACGACGGCGTGGTGACGGTGATGGTGAAGCTATCTCCGTAGGGCTTCGCCTAAGCACTATGAAAATATGATCGAGGGACAAAACTGTGGAGGGGGGGCGCCGCACACGGCTAAGAGATTGTCGTGGTTATGTGTGACGTCCCCCTCCCACATATATATAGGTGGGGAGGGAGGAGCAGCCAAGGAGGCGCCCCAAGTAGGCCAAATCCTACTTGGGGTCCTCCCCAAGCCGCGCCCCCCTTTCCTTTCTAGGTGAGCGGGGAAAGGCAAGGGAGGGTGGCGCCCCCCTTTCCTTTCTCCTATGTGGAGGAGAAGGCAGGAGGGGCTAGCCCTCCCCCCTTTCCTTCCCTAGGGCCGGCGGCCAGGGAGAGGGGCGCGCCAGCCCCCTTGTGGGCTGGTCTGTCCCCCCTTGGCCCATTAGGCCCATACACCTACCGGGGATGTCCGGAACCCCTTCTGATGACCCCATGACTACCCGGTGCACTCCGAAACTCTTCCGGTGTCCGAGTATCATCGTCCTATATATCATTTTTTTTACCTCCGGACCATTCCAAAGCTCCTCGTCATGTCCGTGATCTCATCCGGGACTCCGAACAACATTCGGTCACCAATTCATATAACTCATATAACACTATATCGTCAACGAACGTTAAGCGTGCGGACCCTATGGGTTCAAGAACTATGTAGACATGACCAAGACACCTCCCCGGTCAATAACCAATAGCGGAACCTGGATGCCCATATTGGCTCCTACATATTCTACGAAGATCATTATCGGTCGAACCTTATGACAACATACGTAATTCCCTTTGTCCATCGGTATGTTACTTGCCCGAGATTCGATCGTCGGTATCTTCATACCTAGTTCAATCTCGTTACCGGCAAGTCTCTTTACTCGTTCCGTAATACATCATTTCATAACTAACTCATTAGTCATTTGCTTGCAAGGCTTATTATGATGTGTATTACCGAGAGGGCCCAGAGATACCTCTCCGATACTCGGAATGATAAATCCTAATCTCGATCTATGCCAACTCAACAAACACCTTCAGAGATACCTGTAGAGCATCTTTATGATCACTCAGTTATGTTGTGACGTTTGATAACACACAAGGTATTCCTCCAGCATCCGGGAGTTGCATAATCTCATAATCGAAGGAATATGTATTTGTCATCAAGAAAGCAATAGCAATAAACTGAACGATCATATGCTAAGCTAACAGATGGGTCTTGTCCATCACATCATTCTCCTAATGATGTGATCCCGTTATCAAATGACAACACATGTCTATGGTTAGAAAACCTTAACCATCTTTAATCAACGAGCTAGTCTAGTAGAGCCTTACTAGGGACACGGTATTTGTTTATGTATTCACACATGTATTTAAGTTTCCGATCAATACAATTCTAGCATGAATAATAAATATTTATCATGAATAAGGAAATATAAAATAACAACTTTATTATTGCCTCTAGGGCATATTTCCTTCAGTCTCTCACTTGCACTAGAGTCAATAATCTAGATTACATTGTAATGAATCTAACACCCATGGAGTATTGGTGATGATCATGTTTTGCTCACGGAAAAGGCTTAGTCAACGGGTCTACCACATTCAGATCCGTATGTATTTTGCAAATATCTATGTCTCCATCACTGCTAGGGAAAACCTTATACACAGAGGTATAGCAGTAGCGCTGGTTAGAACTAAGCGCTACTGCTAGTAGTAGCGTGCGTCAAGAAAGCGCGCTACAACTATAGTTGTAGCAGTAGCGCGTCTGCACAAAAAAGCGCTACTACTATAATTCCCACACTGTTGCCGGTAGGCTAGGAATAGTAGTAGCGAGCCTGAGGAAAACACGCTATTGCTAAGTGCCTTGTAGCAGCGCGTTTCTGTTGTAGAGCGCTACTGCTAAGAAAAAGAAAATAAGTGAAAAAATAAATAGAAAAGTAAATGAAAATGAAATAAATAGAAAATGGAGAAATGAAAAAAAGAAAAAAAAAGAAAAAGAAAAATAGAGGAGAAAGGCATAGCAGTAGCGCTTGTTCTCACAAAGCGCTATAGCTACGTTAGCAGTAGCGCTTTTGGCGTACCCGCGCTATAGCTAAGTTCGTTAGATAAAAGGAAAATAAATAGCTACTTCCTGTAGCAGCAGTGCGTTTTAGTGGAAAGCGCTATAGCTAACTTAGCTATAGCGCGTTTTTCGTACCAGCGCTACTGCTAGTTTGACTTAACCACGCTCGAAATTTTGCTAAGTCATTTTCCCCCCTCTCCCCTTCTCCCCCCACTCGATCTGTCGCCGCCGTCGCCCGAGCCCGCCCTCGCCCTGTGCCTGAGCACGCCCGAGACGCCGGCCGTCGCCCGAGCCCGCCCGAGCCCTCACCGCCGCCGCCCGAGGCCGCCCTGGACCTCACCGCCGCCGCCCTGGACCTCATCGCCGCCGCACTCGACCTCGCCGCCGCCGCCCGAGCCCGCCCTTGCCGCGGACCGTAAGCCTCTCCCTCTTCTCTCACCTGCCCTCCTCTCTCTCTCTCTCTCTCTCTCTCTGCTTGCTAGGGCAAATTTCATAGAGCGCTACTGTGATGATGTTCATATGAACCCTAGGTGTTCATATGAACCCTAGATTTCTTTAGGACAGTAGGATTTTTGTTAGCATTTAGGAAAATAATTTAGCAATTTTTTTAGGAAATTAGCTAGGGCAAATTTTTATGAAAATGCCTAAACAGTAATTCCATTTAGCTTTAAATTAATAGAGGATAAATGGCTGCACGGTCATTGTATTAATTTAGTCCACTCGTGTGTTTCTTCGCCGACCTTTTCTGTTGTCATTAATGGTCAACCGTTTGCGAGATTCAGAGGAGACAGAGGTGTTCGACAAGGTTGTCCCCTGTCCCCATACCTTTTTGTCCTAGCAATCAATGAACTTTCAATTGCGCTGCAAGAGGCCATGGCAGCTAATTGTTTTGAAGGTATAACTCTGGGGCCAAATTGCCCTGCTATCCACTCTCTCCTTTTTGCAGATGATCTACTTGTTTGTGGAAAGGCTACAGTACAAGAAGCAACTAGAATGAAGCAGATCTTGCATGATTTCTGCCTACGCTCGGGCCAGATTCCAAATTGGAGTAAATCTGGGATAATCTTCAGTAAACATGTTCATCCTAGAGAATGTCAATTAATCAATCAGATTTTCCCGGTGCCAACCATTGACAACAACTTCATTCATCTTGGCCATCCTCTCAACCTCCCGAGTAAGGATAGAACAATAGCCTACAACTTCGTGTTTGATAAATTCAAATCCAAGCTCACAACGTACAAGGCTGATAAACTTTCTCATGCTGCAAGGCTTGAGCTCATCAAATCTGTTTTCTCCTCCATTCCAGTTTACTATATGTCCAACATACTTTTCACCAAAAAGTTTATTGCCAAGCTCACTGCTGTTATTAGGAACTTCTGGTGGACTGGTATCAGAGAAGAAACAAATTCTAGAAGCCTTTGCTTGAGGGCTTGGAAAGACATTTGTACTCCAAAAAATGAGGGTGGGCTTGGTATAAGAAATCTCCAAGCAATGAATCAGAGCCTCATTCTTATGGCAGCTTGGACGATTGCTGATCAACCAAATGATTTCTTACATGCTGTCCTCAAATCCAAATACTTCTCAGACTCTTCCATTTGGCGCCCAAATTCTAATGCTCCCAAATCAGCCTTTAGCTATAAAAAATTAATAGAGGCTATAAACAAAAAATAGTAGCATTTAGCTTTAAATTAATAGAGGCTATAAACAAAAAACAGTAGCATTTAGCTATAAAAAATTATTTGGACTATGGACCTGAATCTGGTCCAAATTTCATTCAAATGAAATTTGAATTATTTGGACTATGGACCTGAATATTTTTTAAGAAATTGGGTGTAGGTACTAAGGTCTTGCTGTGAAAATTTTGGTGAGGTCAGAAGGGTTAGAGAAAATGGAGTTCCTTTACAATTTCTAATAAGGTCAAGTATTGTTGGAATATTTGCTCTAAAACAATTTGGATGAAAAGAAAATAATGTGTGTGTGTGTGTGAGAGGAATAGCTAGAACAGAATTTGGGTTCTGTCCTAGGCAGAGAAGTGTTTAGTGAGGTCATTTTGCAAAGGTTTTTTGTTTTGAAAAGACCACTATTTTTCAAGGAAAATAATTTAGGCAAGTTTTATTTAAAGATGATCCCTTCCTAGACATTTAGCTTTAGACAAAAAACAAAAGTATTTAGCTATAAATAAAAAACAGTAGCTATGGCATTTAGCTATAAACAAAAAACAAAATTGTTTTTCTTTTTCAAAAACTTGGTTAAAGTAATTGTTGCTATGTAAACGAAAAACAAGATTGATGTTATATGATATATGTCATTCATGTTCATTTGCATATTCCATTATTGTTGATTATATCTTTTCATTGAAGTGTTTGCTCATGTTATATGCAACATTGAAGTGGTTCGATTGTGACCAAGTGGCCTTTGGTTGTTTCCAGGGAATGAAGCCGAGTGGCCTATGTTTTGCCGGAATGTTGATTCATTTCCGTTCCGCAAGTTCCAGGTGCTCGATTTGTCCACTTTTTAGCAAAGGTCATGCCGAAATTTTCCGTGAATTTCGGCATGACTTGTGCTACAAACTAGGACATATCGAGTGCCCGGGATTTGCCGCACTGGGAAGGAATCAATGTTCCTGCAAAACATAGGCCTTTTTTTATGTCATTATTCATTTTATTAGGTCTAGAATTAATTGACTAGATTTAATCGTAGGAAACATGGCTAGCAACGATGAAGGACAGGGTTCTGGTAATTGCAACGTCTACCTGGTGGCAAACGATTATTTGAACCTTCTCGACGAGCAACGATTGTTGCAGGGCCCACCTGTCACATCCGAGACCGACATCGAGACCGGCGCCGAGACTGGCGTTGAGACCCAAACCGACACCGAGACTGGCGAAGCCGGTATAGAACCGAAACCGAAGAGGAGACGTTGTAACACCCCAGGTGATTAGCAACAGTAATCACTTTTGATAATGACAAGTCAGCAAGGTTAACAGTGTCAAACCATCATTAGCATCATATTGTATTTCAACTCCTAACTCAAATTCAAATTTAAATGAAAGTAGAAAATAAAAGTTATCCAACATAGAAACTAAAATGTTCAATAAATAGCAAATATTGCAGAGACCATTCTAAAATTGTAACCAACAATAAATAAATTAATTAAGTGGCTCAAACTTTATCAAAACAGCTAGGATTAATGCATTTTAATTATTATAAAAGTGGTGTGAGATCCATTTCACTCCAAACCAATTTTTGACAGTGGTAGAGGATGCCTAGTATTTATTGGAACAATTGCCATGTTCTATAAAAATTATTTTGAGGCCTAGCTTTTTACTAAACAGGGAAATAAGAATAAATAAAAATGAAAAAGAACAAAACAGAAAGACAGAAGAAAAGATAAATGAAAAACCCCCCTGGGCCTGTCGGCCCAGCTGGCCACCAGGCCGACTAGGCCCCGGCCAGGCGTTAAACCCCTAGGGTTGGGGGGCAGCATACCAAGGCTGGCGGGGGGGATGGCACATACAAAGGGGTGCGACGGCGAACGGCATAGAATGTCGACCATGGTAAAGAAAAAGGGGTCCGAGAAGTGGCGGGGGATGAACGTTGTACATAGGAACCGCGGGGCGCGGTGTTCGGTACGGGGCGAGGATATGGAGAGTATTTGGCGGACAAGAACGGTCGTAGAAATTATGAAGTACAGTTTCGGGGATGGCATGGAGACGGCAGGGCAGTAGCCAATAGAGG
Source organism: Thinopyrum elongatum (assembly GCA_011799875.1). Lineage (NCBI taxonomy): Eukaryota > Viridiplantae > Streptophyta > Magnoliopsida > Poales > Poaceae > Thinopyrum > Thinopyrum elongatum. The sequence goes on along the minus strand of CM022303.1, from coordinate 608,073,453 downwards.
CAGTCCAAGGGTAAAGGTAGATTGGGGGGCGAGTGGGAGGAAATCGGGAGGGCGTGTTCAGGAAGCCGCCCAGAGCCAGGCGGTAGAGTACCCCTATAACACGTAGGTAAAGGAGAGACCGTGCTGAAGGCGGCCCGACCAAGAGTTCATCAGAAGAGAGAACGAGAGGGCTGTAAACGAGGGGTCGCCCTCAGTGAAGGGGGAGGGAACATCCGAGGGGCGATGGAAATACGTGAGGGGCGGACATGGGAAGAAACCTCAGTAGGAGATACAGAGGGCAAGGGAAACAGGGAGGACGAAGAATCGACACCTCGCCTCGTGGCGTGTCACCCTCCCAGCCCTATCCGGGTTCTCACCGCCCCCCCCCCGTCGCCACACTCCTCCCCCTCCACTCCTCTCTCCTCCTCTCTCTGCCCCCGATTGGATCGGGGGGAGACCTCGGCGCCCGACCCGCCACGCCGTCGCCGCCGCCTCACTCGAGTCGTCAACCGGCGACCACCGCCGCCCGGTGTCGCCCCGGTCCCGCCGCCGCCTCGCCGGCCTGCGTCGCCTCGCCTCCTCCTCATCCCGGCCACCACCGCCGCCTCGCCACCCTCTCTGTAAGCGCCGCCGCCCGCGGCCCCTTCCTCCCTCGCCCCCGGTCACCACCGCCCTCGGGCCGCGCCCCGGGCGCGCACCGCCTCGCCCCGTCGCCGCGCTACGGCCTCGCGCCCGATCCGCCTCTGCCGCCTGCTTCGCCTCGCCCCTCGCTCCGCTCCAGCTGCAGCCGCCGCTCGCCCGCGTGCGTGCTGCCCCGCCTCGCCGGCGCTACCCCCCCGTGCTGCAGCCGCTCGCCGCGTGCTGTGCACGCGCGCGCGGGCGTTGACCCTCTCCAGTGGCCGGACATGTCCGGCCCCAAAGGGGCTGGCCGCGGACGTGTCCGCCCCTGGCCACTGACTAGCGGGGCCCACTGCCCAGAACGTTTTAATAAAAAGAAAACAAAAATAATAAAAATAAAAATAATTAATTAATTAGTTAATTAATCCTGATTAGGTTAATTTAACTAACTAATTAGTGTTAATTAAACAGTAATATAATTAGTTAACCCTAATTAATTTAACAGTCTATGACAGGTGGGACCCGCCCTGTCAGGATGCCTGCCGACGTCAGCATGATGTCATGCTGACGTCATCGCAGCACTGTTTCGGATAATGTTGATTTAAATAAATAAATAAATTTCAGAAATTAATAAAAACTTTAGAAAATCATATTAAATAAACCGTAACTCCGATGAAAATACTTTATACATGAAACTTGCTCAGAATTCCGATACGAACCCGAATACGCCCTCCGTATTCCCGTCAGATGCCTCTAGCTATAAGAACATTGAACTTTTAGACCGGTTTCAGTAAATAAATAGTGCCCAACTTTAATTAAATAAATCCGAAAAATTCCTAAATTAACTGAATCATTTAGATAGGCAGTATACCACCCTAGCACTGCGTTTAGACATGTCATGCATCCCTGTTGCATCATTAGCGTGCATTCATTGTTTCGCCCCCCTCCGGTCCCTCTGCCCGAAAATGCCGGACACCGGGAATACTTTCCCGGATGGGTTCCCTCTTCGCCGGTATCACCTATCCCTGCGTTAGATCACCCCAGCACTGCATATTGTCATGTCATACTTTGTGTAGCATTGTTTGCTTTGTATTTACTGTTTCCTCCCCCCTCGTTCTCTCTCGATAGACGCTGAGACCGCTGACGACGCTGCCGTGAACGACTACTACGTCGACGACCCTTCTCTCTCGACACAGCTTCCAGGCAAGCCCCCCCTTGATCACCAGATATCGCCTATTCTCCTCTATACTGCTTGCATTAGAGTAGTGTAGCATGTTACTGCTTTCCGTTAATCCTATTCTGATGCATAGCCTGACATTGTTGCTACAACTGTTGATACCTTACCTGCAATCCTAAATGCTTAGTATAGGTTGCTAGAATTACATCAGTGGCCCTACACTCTTGTCCGTCTGCCATGCTATACTACTGGGCCGTGATCACTTCGGGAGGTGATCACGGGTACATATACTATATACTATTACATACTTATGTTACTGTTCGGAGATGGGGGCTGAAGGGGCAGGTGGTTCCATCCAGGCAGAGGTGGGCCTAGGTTCCCGACGGCCCCCGAGTGTTACCTTGTGGCGGAGCGACAGGGCAGGTTGCGACCACCTAGGAGACAGGTGGGCCTGGCCCTGGTCGGCGTCCGCGGTTACTTCAAATTAACACGCTTAACGAGATTGGGTATTTGATCTGAGTCTGGCTACGAGCCTATACGCGCTAACCACCACGCGGGAACAGTTATGGGTACTCAACGTCGTGGTATCAGTCGAAGCCTCCTAGACGTCAGCGACTGAGCGGCGCGCGCCGGGTTGGACTGCGTAACGCAACTTCCTATGTAATGGAGGTTGCTAGGTCTGCTCTCCGGCCGCCCACGCAACGTGCAGGTGTGAAATGGGCCCAGACCCCTGCGCGCATAGGATTTAGACCGGCGTGCTGACCTCTCTGTTAGGCCTAGGTAGGGCTGTGACGTGTTGATCTTCCGAGGCCGGGTATGACCCAGGAAAGTGTGCCCGGCCAGAGGGATCGAGCGTGTTGGGTAATGTGGTGCACCCCTGCAGGGAAGTTTATCTATTCGAATAGCCGTGTCCCTCGGTAAAAGGACGACCCAGAGTTGTACCTCGACCTTATGACACCTAGAACCGGATACTTAATAAAACACACCCTTTCAAGTGCCAGTTACAACCCGGTGATCGCTCTCTCACAGGGCGACGAGGAGAGGATCGTCGGGTAGGTTTATGCTATGCGATGCTACTTGGTGAACTTACCATCTACTCTCTTCTATATGCTGCAAGATGGAGGCTGCCATAAGCGTAGTCTTCGACAGGATTAGATATCCCCCCTCTTATTCTGGCTTTCTGCAGTTCAGTCCACTGATATGGCCCTTTACACATATACCCATGCATATGTAGTGTAGCTCCTTGCTTGCGAGTACTTTGGATGAGTACTCACGGTTGCTTTGCTTCCCCCTTTTCCCCCTTTCTTTTCTTTCTGGTTGTCACAACCAGATGCTGGAGTTCAGGAGCCAGACGCCACCGTCGACGACGACCCCTACTACCCTGGAGGTGCCTACTACTACGTGCAGGCTGTCGACGACAACCAGGAGTAGTTTAGGAGGATCCCAGGCAGGAGGCCTGCGCCTCTTTCGATATGTATCCCAGTTTGTGCTAGCCATCTTATGGCAACTTGTTTAACTTATGTCTGTACTCAGATATTGTTGCTTCCGCTGACTCGTCTACGATCGAGCACTTGTATTCGAGCCCTCGAGGCCCCTGGCTTGTATTATGATGCTTGTATGACTTATTTATTTCATTAGAGTTGTGTTGTGATATCTTCCCGTGAGTCCCTGATCTTGATCGTACACATTTGCGTGTATGATTAGTGTACGATTGAATCGGGGGCTTCATAAGTTGGTATCAGAGCCGACTGCCTATAGGAATCCCTCTTTCCAACTCCTTGGTCGAAATTGAGTCTAGAAACCAAAAACTATTTTACTAACTTGGCTGTGTGTCTTACGGGCCCATGTCGCCATTGGGTGGTATTAGGAGCTTTTATTCCTCGTCTACACTCTGGGACTCTGATCTCTCTTCTATTCGGGTTAAAATGAATTTACTAACTCAAACATTAGGATCTCGTGATTACATCCACCCGGAGAGCCCGTTCATTCCAGATGATCGACTACTTCACCAGAAGATTCCGAAGATACCCTTCGATGTTTTCCCGAGACCTTTGTGCTCATCGCTTTTGAAATTCCTTACCACCGATATATCCTTATGTATAATTACATACACTTGCCATTCATACATTCAATCCAGTTGATCTTGTTATTACAAGATGCCCCGAACAACTTTTCGTTTTTCCGACAATCCTTTGAGCTTACTGCCTTGCAGTTATTGCCTCATGAATACCCCCTACGGATAATTCCTCACACTTACCGAGTATCCGTTCCTCCCTCTTTTGTTCATATGATTCACAAGATGCATACAAATACTATTCGATCTTTCGAAAATCCGTAGCAGCTTATTGCTCTGCAAATACTTATGCTTGCATTATGGTTGCTTCCCATACGACGGGCAATATTCATTAGTATCCTTTGACACCGTCATTTTCATCTTATCGAGTCAACATGAGTGCGAGTGCACGCATTCATTAGTTGATCCTTTTACATTATCTTCCGGCTCAGATGTCATTTTGAACATGAGCTGGTTCTCGACCAATCTAATTGCCGTCGATCGTACCCTTAGGTCTATTCAAGCTACCCATCCTCTATTAGAGCGTCTGCTTCTGATCCTTCGTTTTGGAATTCATAATTCCTTTGTTATCTAAGCATCAAATTATTCAGATGTCCTATAATCCGATGCCTTTGCGTTCTTTCTTCATCTGGTTGTGTGCCGATGCTCACATCAGCTCCGCTATGGACATCCGATCCTTCGTCGGATTATTTATCGACAGTGTCCTTCATATTTAACTGCCTTGTGAATTCTTCCATGATACATAATGCATTTGGTAAATTGTATCCTCTGCCTTCCCAACCATACTCTGCTTTCGAGCTTGTATAATTTACTCCTGAAGCGTTATATGTTCCTAAGATGCCCTATGGGATGAACATATACCTTCCCTAAACCGTGTGAACCCGAAAGTTTACACAAGACATTCTCTTCTGGTGTTTTACCATATACTTTTCAATTCTACAACTTCTTCGAAGACGAGAAGCGAATGAAATGTTATGCATTGAAGAAGTGGGAGTCGACCCCGAACCTTTGTGTCCTTGCCCATGGACTCGATGTGGAGCTTATCATGAAAGCTTCTTGCAAGAATATTTAATCATTTGAATAATTCTTTTGGTATCCTTAAATTGAACCTTGTAGTTATGGTCCCGACCATACTAACCTTATTCATTATATCTGAAAGGAAACCATTCCAGTGCCTCGTCTATTTTTGACAAGGTTAAAGTATCTGCTATCGCAAGTCAACGACCCAGTTCAACTTCTATCATGTTCTACCTTCGAGTATTACCCCCTTGAATCCTGATGATATCATGGGACTGCAATACTTCTTATGAGTCTTCGTCAAGTATTCCTTCTCACTGATTCAGTATTCCACGGGTTTTGGGTTGTTTGTCAACTGAGAACATCGATAAGTGAATCGAATCCACCCTGTGATCCAATACTCCTAGTAATGTACTGCTGGGAAATTTAACTTTCAACTCATGTCATTCTTAGCCTAATCGGCTACATCGTTATCTTAACTATGCTACCTAGTACTACTTCTCGGAGCACAATTTCGACGATGAGTTAAACTTACATCGATCTTCATCGTCATATCTTTTGCCTTGAACAGCAAGCTTGATTCCGAGTTTGTGTCGTACCATGGTTTCAATAGCCTTTTGCTTCATCATTCCTTTTGCTTGATGTCATCGATGATCGATTACATCTTCAAGAAGCCTCTCAACAAATGTGTCGGATCACCTTCAACACTTTGACTTCTTTCGAGATGTCAACTGTTTTCATGTTGAGGAATACCCTCCTTGCCCTTGATACTTTTTGTTATCATCGACAACACCCTGAACTTCTTTTCATCGCGAGCTTGTCCGTGTTATGGATGCAACTTGCTATCCTGTTTGCATTATATTCTACCTTGAAGTATTACTGTCCTTTATGCCGAGTATGTTGTGAGGATTGCTTCACCTCTTTGAAAATTCTTGGCATAGTGATACTTCTCACCGTCACCATTCCTTCTTGGTCCCCGTGTTGTTTCTAACCGGAATATCGACAATTGAACTATGATGTGTGAATTCAAAACTTCTAGCAACCCTATTGTTTTGAAGTGAATGGCCGATAGTTTCATTCTAAGTCCTTTGGTTATCGAATCACCATTCTGACATTGATCGTGCTACTTGGTCCATATTTCCAGGTGCACTTTCATTCAATGTTTAATTGAGGATGTTTTCCTCGAGCATACCTCATTATATCATTTGGTCTAACAAATGTCATCTTCTTGTTCGCATAATTGTGGAGATCCATCTTGTGGAATTCTAGATGAATTGTCGCTGAGTCCATCAGCCACCTCCTCATCCTCTCCTTGGTTTAATGATGAACTATTGCTTCGGGAACCTGCTCCTATAGTTCATTTCCCGAGAATCTTACAATGTCATCTCGACAATTTGTGTTGCACCTTTTCTTCTCGGACATCCTGAGTCTGAGGTATCCCAACACTAAGCAGAACTGGATCTCGGTCAGATAAGATGGTTGGAACATAATTCCCGGAGTTATAATATTGGTCCTTTGATGACCCAGTTAGGTGATGTCATGCCTAGCACACCTGGCTGGAGGACTTAATAATATAGTTTCTTTCTTTTGCAAGAATAGCCATTCTTCCAGGAGGAAATTGTAAGACTTATTCTTGAGTTGTTTTGATGGATCCCTTGTGTAACCAAAGCCTGACCTTTTATCTGATAACCCTGTCGATGCTATCTCGAAGCATAACTATGGTACTCCGTACATCCTTAAGAACATTTGTGGCCCAATGCTAAATGTTTCTTGAACAGTTACCCAAACACCATTGTATGGGTGCATATCATGATTCTTCTTACTCCTATTAACTAAATGGCCATGCCTTTGATCTCAGACACGTATATCATGCCCCGCTTAGCCTTGGGAAGGATATACTCCTATTTACTTGTGTTTAAACACATTTTCCTTTCCATTGTTTTGTTTAATCTGATAAACATATTTTCCTTTCCATTGTTTTGTTTAACCTTTCTTGTGATCTATATGATCTAAGCAGTAATATTTTCCTGCTTATGTAAACACCTCGGTGTACAACTCTGCCAGTAAGACCCTGTTCCTATTGTTGATGACATTTCGGTAGGCACCGATGGACGAGAACTTTGCCTATTGGTCCGCCTCGTTCAACGAGCAGGAAAATGGTTCTCTTCGTCCCTCGCCCTTGGTACCAACATTGTTACCGACATAACTGACAGGTTATTCTCTAACATGCCTTGCTATCATGGTTATGTAACATGATAGCGCCCTTCCTACTTTTAACCCACACGGTGGGCCCATAACCCACAGTTCCACAGGATCGAAACCTGACTCTCCTGTACACCCCCTGTTCCCAAGGTTGTTCCTCGCGCGTGACTTCGTATGTAATTCACGGGCCACCTTCCTAGTGATCTATTCTGGTATCAGACGCAATACTTATTCTCGTTGCCCTGAAACCCTTTCACCTTCTGTTTAGGCATCGAACGATTGCCTATCCGTTTGAAACTTCTCATGGTACCTTCTTACTTTGCTCTCGATATCTTCTTAAGTTTCAATTCGAGAGATACTTATGCTTCTTCCCCTGAGTTAACTGTCTGATGCTCAATCTTGTTAGAATCCGTCCTTATAGAGTTTTTTCCCTTCTTACCCATTCGTAAGTACGGTGAAAATCCTGAAGGAAGGACGACAACTTCATCATGAAGACCTGAAGCGGAGGAATGAAGAAATCAATGTAATGGATCGACCTCTTCGAGAAGAGCACCCAGGACCGGGAAGATCCGTTAGAAATTTCGTAACCAGAACTTTCCCCCTTACTTCCCCGCTTAAATTCTCGGGACGAGAATTCTTGATAGGTGAGGAGAATTGTAACACCCCCGGTGATTAGCAACAGTAATCACTTTTGATAATGACAAGTCAGCAAGGTTAACAGTGTCAAACCATCATTAGCATCATATTGCATTTCAACTCCTAACTCAAATTCAAATTTAAATGAAAGTAGAAAATAAAAGTTATCCAACATAGAAACTAAAATGTTCAATAAATATCAAATATTGCAGAGAGCATTCTAAAATTGTAACCAACAATAAATAAATAAATTAAGTGGCTCAAACTTTACCAAAACAGCTAGGATTAATACATTTTAATTATTATAAAAGTGGTGTGAGATCCATTTCACTCCAAACCAATTTTTGACAGTGGTAGAGGATGCCTAGTATTTATTGGAACAATTGCCATGTTCTATAAAAAACATTTTGAGGCCTAGCTTTTTACTAAACAGGGAAATAAGAATAAATAAAAATGAAAAAGAACAAAACAGAAAGACAGAAGAAAAGATAAATGAAAAACCCCCTTGGGCCTGTCGGCCCAGCTGGCCACCAGGCCGACTAGGCCGGCCCACCCCTCACTCCCTTATCCCCCCAAACCCTAGCCGTTCTCCCCCCCCCCCCGTCGCCACACTCCTCCCCCTCCACTCCTCTCTCCTCCTCTCTCTGCCCCCGATTGGATCGGGGGGAGACCTCGGCGCCCGACCCGCCACGCCGTCGCCGCCGCCTCGCTCGAGTCGTCGCCCGGCGACCACCGCCGCCCGGTGTCGCCCCGGTCCCGCCGCCGCCTCGCCGGCCTGCGTCGCCTTGCCTCCTCCTCATTCCGGCCACCACCGCCGCCTCGCCACCCCCTCTGTAAGCGCCTCCGCCCGCGGCCCCTTCCTCCCTCGCCCCCGGTCACCACCGCCCTCGGGCCGCGCCCCGGGCGCGCACCGCCTCGCCCCGTCGCCGCGCTACGGCCTCGCGCCCGATCCGCCTCTGCCGCGCGCACGCGCGCGCTCGCCGCTGCCACCGCGCCCACGCACGCACGCGCGGTCGCCCGCTCGCTCCCACGACGCCTGCTTCGCCTCGCCCCTCGCTCCGCTCCAGCCGCAGCCGCCGCTCGCCCGCGTGCGTGCTGCCCCGCCTCGCCGGCGCTACCCCCCCTCCCCCGTGCTGCAGCCGCTCGCCGCGTCGCCGCGTGCTGTGCACGCGCGCGCGGGTGTTGACCCTCTCAAGTGGCCGGACATGTCCGGCCCCAAAGGGGCTGGCCGCGGACGTGTCCGCCCCTGGCCACTGACCAGCGGGGCCCACTGCCCAGAACGTTTTAATAAAAAGAAAACAAAAATAATAAAAATAAAAATAAAAATATTTAATTAGTTAATTAATCCTGATTAGGTTAATTTAACTAACTAATTAGTGTTAATTAAACAGTAATATAATTAGTTAACCCTAATTAATTTAACAGTCTATGACAGGTGGGACCCACCCTGTCAGGATGCCTGCTGACGTCAGCATGATGTCATGCTGACGTCATCGCAGCACTGTTTCGGATAATGTTGATTTAAATAATTAAATAAATTCCAAAAACTAATAAAAATTTAGAAAATCATATTAAATAAACCGTAACTCCGATGAAAATACTTTATACATGAAACTTGCTCAGAATTCCGATACGAACCCGAATACGCCCTCCGTATTCCCGTCAGATGCCTCTAGCTATAAGAATATTGAACTTTTAGACCGGTTTCAGTAAATGAATAGTGCCCAACTTTAATTAAATAAATCCGAAAAATTCCTAAATTAACTAAATCATTTAGATAGGCAGTATACCACCCTAGCACTGCGTTTAGACATGTCATGCATCCCTGTTGCATCATTAGCGTGCATTCATTGTTTCGCCCCCCTCCGGTCCCTCTGCCCGAAAATGCCGGACACCGGGAATACTTTCCCGGATGGGTTCCCTCTTCGCCAGTATCACCTATCCCTGCGTTAGATCACCCCGGCACTGCATATTGTCATGTCATACTTTGTGTAGCATTGTTTGCTTTGTATTTACTGTTTCCTCCCCCCCTCCTTCTCTCTCGATAGACGCTGAGACCGCTGACGACGCTACCGTGAACGACTACTACGTCGATGACCCTTCTCTCTCGACACAGCTTCCAGGCAAGCCCCCCCCCTTGATCACCACATATCGCCTATTCTCCTCTATACTGCTTGCATTAGAGTAGTGTAGCATGTTACTGCTTTCCGTTAATCCTATTCTGATGCATAGCCTGACATTGTTGCTACAACTGTTGATACCTTACCTGCAATCCTAAATGCTTAGTATAGGTTGCTAGAATTACATCAGTGGCCCTACACTCTTGTCCGTCTGCCATGCTATACTACTGGGCCGTGATCACTTCGGGAGGTGATCACGGGTACATATACTATATACTATTACATACTTATGTTACTGTTCGGAGATGGGGGCTGAAGGGGCAGGTGGTTCCATCCAGGCAGAGGTGGGCCTAGGTTCCCGACGGCCCCCGAGTGTTACTTTGTGGCGGAGCGACAGGGCAGGTTGTGACCACCTAGGAGACAGGTGGGCCTGGCCCTGGTCGGCGTCCGCGGTTACTTCAAATTAACATGCTTAACGAGATTGGGTATTTGATCTGAGTCTGGCTACGAGCCTATACGCGCTAACCACCACGCGGGAACAGTTATGGGTACTCGACGTCATGGTATCAGCCGATGCCTCCTAGACGTCAGTGACTGAGCGGCGCGCGCCGGGTTGGACCGCGTAACGCACCTTCCTTTGTAATGGAGGTTGCTAGGTCTGCTCTCCGGCCGCCCACGCAACGTGCAGGTGTGCAATGGGCGATGGGCCCAGACCCCTGCGCGCATAGGATTTAGACCGGCGTGCTGACCTCTCTGTTAGGCCTAGGTAGGGCTGCGACGTGTTGATCTTCCGAGGCCGGGTATGACCCAGGAAAGTGTGCTCGGCCAGAGGGATCGAGCGTGTTGGGTAATGTGGTGCACCCCTGCAGGGAAGTTTATCTATTCGAATAGCCGTGTCCCTCGGTAAAAGGACGACCCGGAGTTGTACCTCGACCTTATGACAACTAGAACCGGATACTTAATAAAACACACCCTTTCAAGTGCCAGTTACAACCCGGTGATCGCTCTCTCACAGGGCAACGAGGAGAGGATCGTCGGGTAGGTTTATGCTATGCGATGCTACTTGGTGAACTTACCATCTACTCTCTTCTATATGCTGCAAGATGGAGGCTGCCAGAAGCGTAGTCTTCGACAGGATTAGATATCCCCCCTCTTATTCTGGCTTTCTGCAGTTCAGTCCACTGATATGGCCCTTTACACATATACCCATGCATATGTAGTGTAGCTCCTTGCTTGCGAGTACTTTGGATGAGTACTCACGGTTGCTTTGCTTCCCCCTTTTCCCCCTTTCTTTTCTTTCTGGTTGTCACAACCAGATGCTGGAGTTCAGGAGCCAGACGCCACCGTCGACGACGACCCCTACTACCCTGGAGGTGCCTACTACTACGTGCAGGCTGTCGACGACGACCAGGAGTAGTTTAGGAGGATCCCAGGCAGGAGGCCTGTGCCTCTTTCGATATGTATCCCAGTTTGTGCTAGCCATCTTATGGCAACTTGTTTAACTTATGTCTGTACTCAGATATTGTTGCTTCCGCTGACTCGTCTACGATCGAGCACTTGTATTCAAGCCCTCGAGGCCCCTGGCTTGTATTATGATGCTTGTATGACTTATTTATTTCATTAGAGTTGTGTTGTGATATCTTCCCGTGAGTCCCTGATCTTGATCTTACACGTTTGCGTGTATGATTAGTGTACGATTGAATCGGGGGCTTCACAGACGTCGACGCCCAAACCAGCTCATCACTACTAGACTGGTGGTCACGGAGGTGGACGACAGCAATTTTGAGCCAAAAGAGCCTGGGGAAGCGCGAGCGTGCTACGGCAATCAAATAGGCTGCATCGTACGGACAACCGCCACCATCAACGATGAGAAACTAAAGAAGATAGAAAATATGAAGCACTCCCTCCTAGCGAAGCTGCACCAGGTATTCTTGTTCCCGGGCCGGGATGAAAAGAAATATCCTGATCCAGATAAAGACCCGGCAATGAAGAAGATAAACAAACGCGCCATGAGCAAGTTTAGCGACGCGTTGGCCGCCTGGAAACTAAGGGTGAAAGCAAGGATCATCGACAAAAAGAAACCCTACTCCGAGATTGTAAAGGATAATCCGACAATTACGAAAGAGCAGTTTGAAATATTCAAGGCGGCTTGCGTTGCCGAAGCTGCCAAAGAAAAGTCAAAGTACATGAAGGGGCTTCAAGAGAGGAACATGGAGTTCCACCACCTCGGAAGCCGTGGTTACGCAGGGGAAGAGGTCCATATGGGCCAAGGAGGACGCGGAACGCGAAAGTCTGGGCATCCCAGACCCCTTGGCGGAGTTCACCGTCCCGCAGGAGCGTGACGTTCTCAGGGCCCAGTACCGTTGGGACCCAGTGAAGAAGGTTTTCGAGATGGACGCGGTCACGACGGAGTTCATGAGACTGCTGGTAATTTTAGCTTCTGATCAATTTGACTGCACGTTTAGTCATATTTGTAAACGATCCTTGTTCCTTTTGCAGAGAGAGCAGCACAGGATTGCGGCCGAAAGCGACTCGCCGTCTGAGGCGTTGGCGACGCCCAAGCGGTACACCCCATTCAACCGGGCCTTGAACATATTGAAAGGACTCCCGGTGGACACTCGACCGTCGTATGGACGCGTGCACGGCGTCGGAGATGGCGCCACGTGGAAGAAGTACTACCGTGAGACCACGGAGGAGAGAATGGAAAGACGGAGGTTAAATGTAGAAAACATCGACAAGAAGATTGAGATTGCGGTTGAGAAGAAATCAGTTGAGACAGTCGCATCAGCGGTAGCTGCCGCAAAACAGGAGATTGTAGCTTCGTATGGTGTCTTCATTCCGGCTATCGTCAGTTGGAGCAGGCAAAATCCAAATAAAGAGGCAGCGGACTTTCCCCTTTCCGACTTCTTCGGGGGCAGCTCGACTAGCGTTGCACCAGCACCTGCTCCCGCACCTGCTCATAGCAGCCCGTCCTCCATCTCGGACTTGCTCGGCGATGCTTCATCTTTGGCTCAGCTCGACGCCCTCACGGTACCTGTCACACCGGCCCTCTTCAATAAATGTATAATCTCCCGTTTCCGTTGCCTTTCGGATGTCTCATGTCACAGACATGTCTTTGCAGGCCGACGTAACCCCATGCACCATATTGTACACCATCAGCGGCCAGAAGGTGGACGTGGGGAAGGCGACGATAGTGAAGCCGAAGGAACAATTGTTCCATAGCCGGCCGATCCCCCCTGACGTCTTCAAGGTTTCCGTGGCCAGTGTCAAACCGGGCCATGAGAATTTGGCTCTTCCGGTACTAGGGGGAGATGACGACGAGACCCCGTGGCGGCTTGGCGATTGCAAGAGATGGGTCCAGTTGTGGCCAAAGAGTCTGCTTCGTCTGGAGGCGGCCGGGAGCACACCCACGACCACGCAGCCTCAGCAAGGTATGAACATCAACACCCCACCTACCCAATTAGCGTCGCCTGTCGTGCCGGGTGATAGCGGACGGGGTGAGGAAGAGGCTCCATTAGTCGCTGATGACGTCGCCGCCGTCGAAGAAGCAATGCATGATATCGATGCCACCGATGAGGATGAGGATGAGGACGACGATGACACTCTACAGTATCTCAATACCGGCGCCTATGACGATGGAGGATTGATGGCTCAGCAGTATGAGTACTCAGGGTTTGAGTGTCATGAGTCGGTGCCTGAATTGCCGGAGCATGAACATATTATAGACAACCTTCCAGTAGCAAAGAAGCATAGGAAGAGATCGAGGAAAGGCAACAAAGCTGCATCTATGATCCAGCCGCCTCAGCAGCCTCGGGTTCAAGACCGTATAGCTATACCCGGTGCGGCAAAATGTCATATTCCCGGTCATCCGATCCTACCTAAGGCAGCGGTAGAGGCCATATACGGCGATCTAAGGAGACTTCATGACGATGTGATGCGGAGAGAGAAAAGCCTAATCGCCTCGGAAAATCCAGGATACCCACTCTACGTGGTTAACGTCCCGCGACAAAGGTTGTACATCGACACATTCCCCGCGGAGAAGTTCTTCCTTTGATTTGATTACATCTTCGACATGTTTCACTTGAAAAAGCTGGATTTTACGTTTGTCCGCCTTTTTGCCTTGTACATGAACTACATCATCGGGATTGAGCAGATACCTTATATCTGTGTCGTTGACCCGTACTTTATGCACGAGGGCTTCTTGGCAGTCTGCCCAGAGCACCGTGAATACGCGAGGGACTACATCGCCGATTTCATGGTCGCCAATAAGGACAAGGAGACGATTCTCGTGCCTTATCATCCCATGTAAGTCATCCGCGCGGATATCCTTCCTTCGATTTCAATCATTCATTTGCATGGTGGAGGCTAATTTGAGGTGTACTTATTTTACGCAGCCACGGGCGCGCCGTCCTCATCATCCTTTACCCCCGATTCTCCCACGCTCTTTACTTGGACTCGTCGAAGAACATGAACAAAAAGGATTACACCCACATCAAGTCTGTTCTCGACAGTGCTATCTTTATCTACGGCGTACAGGGTGGAGAGATCAAGACCAGGAAGACAAGGAACCGCAGGCCCGCCTTCGGCCATAAGACCGACTTCTGCTGCATCCAACAACCGAGTGGTACACATAGTGATGGATTCTATGTCCTCCACCACATGCTGCAGTACAGACGGGATCAGCAGAACCTTCGCATGTCACCTAGATCCGGCGATGCCCATATTCTGCAATGGGCAAAGAACCTAGGAGATATCCCGGATCATCGACTTCGAGTTGAGTTCTATCACATCCAGCGTGAACTTGCCCAAATCATCATGAAGGAGGTCTTAAAAAAACAGGGATGCTCTACGAAGAAGGGCAAATGTCGCGGGAAGACGTCCGAACACGCGTATCGGCTCAGCGTCTCGACCTGAAGCCATTCACTGCGCTCGGGGACTATCTCCCTGACTTGGCTGGATGGCACGATATGTTGGAGTGATTGACGATATATGACAATGTGTTCGTTTAGTCCATACTTTCTCTATGACGAAACTTTGAGTTATGCACGACGAAACTTTATTTGTGATGTAATTAAACCATCCTCCTCAACTAGCGAAGATCACTCTAGTTAGGGCATTTTGGGTACGATGAACTTTGTTATTTATGCTTATGATATGTTGCTTCTATTTTTGCCAAGTCTGTCTCTTTCTGTTGCTCAACTATATATGTTGCATATCATCGACTCATGTGACGATGCATGTGCATATATCATCGATGGCGAAGAAGTGCTACGCCAGGAGTATACGACGAGTGGCCGAAGTGTCAGGCCCAGGTGTACCGATTTCCG
This sequence comes from Thinopyrum elongatum, assembly GCA_011799875.1. Lineage (NCBI taxonomy): Eukaryota > Viridiplantae > Streptophyta > Magnoliopsida > Poales > Poaceae > Thinopyrum > Thinopyrum elongatum. The sequence goes on along the minus strand of CM022303.1, from coordinate 608,058,303 downwards.
ATTTCCGAGCGACAGCCAGTAGTTAGTTTAGGTTCACGCTAGTGCGAGGGAGGGATACGAACCAACGCCTCAAGAAGTACTGCATTATGTATGATGAGACATGTGTCATGTAACTTGTATAGCTATATCGCGTGATTATGATGTGACGACATGATTTGTGTTGGATGATATGATGAGACTATTATGTGTATGATATGATGAGCATATTGCATGTTTATAATATGATTAGAATACTGTATAAAACCTATACAAAAACATCGCAAATACGTAGCAAAAAAAAGAGATATGAGAAAATATAGTAGTAGCGCTCTTTAGCGCTGGACTGGAAAACGCTACTGCTAAAGCACTTAGCAGTAGCGCTGGTGTGGAAAGCGCTACTGCTAAGTTGGTATAGCAGTAGCGCGGCTCAACACAAAGCACTGCAGCTATTAGCAGTAGCGCGTTGCCGCAGAGCACGCTACTGCTACGCATGTATAGCAGTAGCGCGGGCCATCACGCGCTACTGATACAGGTTAGCTGTAGCGCCGTATCAGTAGCGCGGGTACCCGCGCTACTGATACACCAAATACCCGCGCTACTGCTAGGCTTTTCCCTAGTAGTGCATCCTTGACCTTTTCACGAATGGAGTTGAAGCGTCTCTTGATGTGTTTGGTTCTCTTGTGAAACCTGGATTCCTTCGCCAAGGCAATTGCTCCAGTGTTGTCACAAAAGGTTTTCATTGGACCCGATGCACTGGTATTACACCCAGATCGGATATGAACTCCTTCATCCAGACTCCTTCATGTGCTGCTTTCGAAGCAGCTATGTATTCCGCTTCACACATAGATCCCGCCACGACGCTCTGCTTGGAACTGCACCAATTGACAGCTCCACCATTAAATTTAAATATGTATCCGGTTTGTGACTTAGAGTCATCCGGATCAGTGTCGAAGCTAGCATCGACGTAACCATTTACGACGAGCTCTTCGTCACCTCCATAAACGAGAAACATATCCTTGGTCCTTTTCAGGTACTTCAGGATGTTCTTGACCGCTGTCCAGTGATCCACTCCTGGATTACTTTGGTACCTCCCTGCCAAACTTATGGCAAGGCACACATCAGGTCTGGTACACAGCATAGCATACATGATAGAACCTATGGCTGAGGCATAGGGAATGACTTTCATTTTCGCTCTATCTTCTGCACTGGTCGGGCTTTGAGTCTGACTCAATTTCACACCTTGTATCAAAGGCAAGAACCCTTTCTTTGACTGATCCATTTTGAACTTCTTCAAAACTTTGTCAAGGTATGTGCTTTGTGAAAGTTCTATTAAGCGTCTCGATCTATCCCTATAGATCTTGATACCCAATATATAAGCAGCTTCACCGAGGTCTTTCATTGAAAAATTCTGATTCAAGTATCCTTTTATGCTATCCAGAAATTCTATATCATTTCCAATCAACAATATGTCATCCACATATAATATTAGAAATGCTACAGAGCTCCCACTCACTTTCTTGTAAATACAGGCTTCACCGTAAGTCTGTATAAAACCATATGCTTTGATCACCTCATCAAAGCATATATTCCAACTCTGAGATGCTTGCACCAGTCCATAGATGGATCGCTGGAGCTTGCACACTTTGTTAGCACCTTTAGGATCGATAAAACCTTCTGGTTGCATCATATACAACTCTTCTTCAAGAAATCCATTAAGGAATGCAGTTTTGACGTCCATTTGCCAGATTTCATAATCATAAAATGCGTCAATTGCTAACATGATTGGGACAGACTTAAGCATCGCTACGGGTGAGAAAGTCTCATCGTAGTCAACTCCTCGAACTTGTCAAAAACCTTTCGCCACAAGTCGATCTTTGTAGACAGTAACATTACCATCAGCGTCAGTTTTCTTCTTGAAGATCCATTTATTTTCTATGGCTTGCCGATCATCGGGCAAGTCCACCAAAGTCCATACTTTGTTCTCGTACATGGATCCCATCTCTGATTTCATGGCCTCAAGCCATTTATCGGAATCTGGGCTCATCATAGCTTCTTCATAGTTCGTAGGTTCGCCATGGTCTAATAACATGACTTCCAGGACTAGATTACCGTACCACTCTGGTGCGGAACATGCTCTGTTCGACCTACGAGGTCCAGTAATAACTTGATCCAAAGTTTCACGATCTTCATCATTAGCTTCCTCTCTAGTTGGTGTAGGCATCACGGGAACGGTTTTCTGTGATGTGCTACTTTTCAATTCGAGAGAAGGTACAATTACCTCATCAAGTTCTATTTTCCTCCCACTCACTTCTTTTGAGAGAAACTCCTTCTCTAGAAAGGATCCATTCTTAACAACAAAGATCCTGCCTTCGGATCTGTGGTAGAAGGTGTACCCAATAGTTTCTTTAGGGTATCCTATGAAGACACACTTCTCTGATTTAGGTTCGAGCTTATCAGGCTGAAGCCTTTTGACATAAGCGTTGCATCCCCAAATTTTAAGAAACGACAGCTTAGGTTTCTTGCCAAACCATAGTTCATACGGTGTCGTATCAACGTGAATGCGGCTGTCTCTAATGCATAACCCCAAAACGATAGTGGTAAATCGGTAAGAGACGTCATAGATCTCACCATATCTAATAAAGTACGGTTACGATGTTCGGACACAAGATTATGCTGTGGTGTTCCTGGTGGCGTGAGTTGTGAAACAATTCCACATTGTTTTAAATGAAAGCCAAACTCGTAACTCAAATATTCGCCTCCATGTTAAGATCGTAGAAACTTTATTTTCTTGTTACGATGATTCTCCACTTCACTCTGAAATTCTTTGAACTTTTCAAATGTTTCAGACTTGTGTTTCATCAAATAGATATACCCATACCTACTCAAATCATCTGTGAAGGTCAGAAAATAATGATACCAGCCGCGTGTCTCAACACTCATCGGACCTCATACATCGGTATGTATTATTTCCAATAAGTCATTAGCTCGCTCCATTGTTCCGGAGAACGGAGTTTTAGTCATCTTGCCCATGAGGCATGGTTCACAAGTATCAAATGATTCATAATCAAGTGATTCCAAAAGTCCATCTGCATGGAGTTTCTTCATGCGCTTTACACCAATATGACCTAAACGGCAGTGCCACAAATATGTTGCACTATCATTATCAACTTTGCATCTTTTGGCATCAATATTATGAATATGTGTATCACTACGATCGAGATTCAACAAGAATAGACCATTCATCAAGGGTGCATGACCATAAAAGATATTACTCATATAAATAGAACAACCATTATTCTCTGATTTAAATGAATAACCGTCTCGCAATAAACAAGATCCAGATATTATGTTCATGCTCAACGCGGGCACCAAATAACAATTATTGATTTCTAAAACTAATCCCGAAGGTAGATGTAGAGGCAGCGTGCCGACGGCGATCATATCAACCTTGGAACCATTCCCTACGCGCATCGTCACCTCGTCCTTAGCCAATCTTCGTTTATTCCGCAACTCCTGTTTCGAGTTACAAATATGAGCAACCAAACCAGTATCAAATACCTAGGCGCTGCTACGAGCATTAGCAAGGTACACATCAATAACATGTATATCAAATATACCTTTGTTCACTTTGCCATCCTTCTTATCCGCCAAGTATTTGGGGCAGTTCCGCTTCGAGTGACCATTCCCTTTGAAGTAGAAGCACTCAGTTTTAGGCTTGGGTCCAGCTTTGGGCTTCTTCCCGGGAGTGTCAACTTACTTGCCATTCTTTTTGAAGTTCCCTTTCTTTCCCTTGCCCTTTTTCTTGAAACTAGTGGTCTTGTTAACCATCAACACTTGATGCTCCTTCTTAATTTCTACCTCCGCGGCCTTAAGCATTGCTAATAGCTCAGGAATCATTTTATTCATCCCTTGCATATTATAGTTCATCACGAAGCCTTTGTAGCTTGGTGGCAGTGATTGAAGAACTCTGTCAATAACACTATCAACTGGAAGATCAACTCCCAGTTGAGTCAAGTGGTTATGATACCGAGACATTTTGAGTATGTGTTCAATGACAGAACTGTTCTCCTCCATCTTGCAGCTATAGAACTTGTTGGAGACTTCATATCTCTCAACCCGGACATTTTGCTTGAAATATTATATTCAACTCTTGGAACATCTCATATGCTCCATGATGTTTAAAACATCTTTGAAGTCCTAGTTCTAAGCCGTAAAGCATGGCACACTGAACTATTGAGTAGTCATCAGATCGAGCCTGCCAGACGTTCATAACATTTGAAGTAGCTCCTGCAGCAGGTCTGCCACCTAGCGGTGCATCAAGGACATAATTCTTCTGTGCAGCAATGAGGATAATCCTCAAGTTACGGACCCAGTCCGTGTAGTTGCTACCATCATCTTTCAACTTAGCTTTCTCTAGGAACGCATTAAAATTCATGGGAACGGTAGCTCGGGCCATTGATCTACAACATAGATATGCAAAACTATAAGACTAAGTTCATGATAAATTAAGTTCAATTAATCAAATTACTAATGAACTCCCACTAAAATAAACATCCCTCAAGTTATCTAAGTGATACATGATCCAAATCAACTAACCCATGTCCGATCATCACGTGAGATGAGGTAGTGAAAGTGCAACTAATCCCTGGGTGGTTTTGGTAATTCATAGCAACATATAGCTCATTGAACTAATTCATAACAAAATGATCTACATCGACATTGATCATCCACATCTTCAACACCTACATGAAGTCATCATCGACAAAACCCAAGGTTAGTTCATCCCTCATAAGGGGGATATCACATCTAGGGGGAGCTTTACTCTAAGAATTGAGCTAAAGCAACTCTAATGGTGTGAACACAACAATGCTTTATGTAAAAGTGGTAACCCCACTTGTGCTTAAACGATGAGTATGACCTATGATCAAATGTTCTCATTTGACTCCTAAGTCAATATACTCATATATAGATGACCTAGTCATCGCAAAATTGCTTGATAGATGCTAGAGTGTTTGTGCATGCTTTGCCACATATTTCATTTGCTATCTTATTGTGTGAGCATGTTGGTTGCATATTTTTCTCATTCAAGGACATCCATTTGTTGCTTTGATTGATTGGCTTTTCGTTTGCCAAATGGATGGACAAGAATGCCTAAGTACTCCCTCTAGCTATCTATGCTTTTCTCGTCTCGAACTCTATTCATGCTACATCACAAAGTTTGATCAAGTCATATTCGGACCCTCCGGGAGAGGAGCACTCGGAGCCACCGATTTGTCATAGACTTAAACTTCCAAAACCTCTTAGTGTATTTCGGTCTGACCGATCCATCCCTTTCGGTCATATCGAGTTCATTAAGTTGATCTAGGTTTTAATCTCGGTGCAAACGATTTGAACCATTCGGTCACACCGAGTTGTTCCACTCGGTCACACCGACAGGGTCTGGATATATATACCCGGGTTGAAAATTTGGAAATTCCTCCAAACCTCTTCGCCCGCGCCTGTCCAGCTCTGCCGACTCGTGGTCTTCGGATCGTCTCCTCATCGCCCGCGACCTCCTACCGCTGGTCTTCGCCGCCGTCGACGGGAATCCTCACCGCCGTCGTCGTCGTAGCTGGTTCATCACCAAGTTAGGGTATGAACTCGACCCTTTGTGCTTTCCTCACGCCGATTCTTAGCACAAAGTTCAATGCCATGATTCTTGCCACGATTGAAATAGTTCTATCCTGTCAAAACTTCCTCTAGATTAGTTTTGATCCAAAAACTTAGGGTTAGGTTTCCGCCGAACTCATCTCGGACCGACCAATTTGAAAGATTCGGTCTCACCGATTTGGCCCAGGCCATTGCACATGTACTACTCGATCTGACCGAAGTGTACAAATCGGTGTGACCGAGTTTAGTTTCTCAGTGAAACCCTAGCATCACGGAGTCACCAAACTATGTCTCGGTCTGACCGATTTCACATGTTTACACTCTAAAGTTGCTTCGGTGTCACCGAGTTTGTCATATCGGTAGCTCCGAAATGCTTTCTGCAGAAAACTAAAATTAAGTTTTTGAGTCATTCCTTTTGCCGAAATAGCTGCACTTTGTGATGCTCATCTACTCTATCTCAATCCATCTGTTCACATGGTCAGTTTCAGCTATGTCAGACCAGAGTGACAGCCAGAACAAGTCAGAAGAGCACCAGAGTCTCAGTGAGGGCACTAGTCCCTCAAGCAGCTATGATGATGGAAGCAGGAGCACACCCAGCAATCTGCCTAAGGCTGCTACTAGGCAGAGGAAGAAGAAAACCTCAGACTCTGAAGATGAGGACTACATTGCTGATGAGGAGGTCACTTCCAAGAAGAAGTTGATCAAGAAAGAGCTAGTTGCTGCTGCTGCTGCTGGCATCAAGCCTGGTATGAAAGTAAAGGTTCCAGCCAGAAGAGTTCCAATGTCCAAAGTCAGAGCCTCAACTCAAGCTGCTGCCACTTTAGCAAGTGGTGCTGGAAAGGAAGAAGAGGTTGCTGGAGGCAAGAAGAGAAAGGAAAGGGTCAAGAAGACCATGGCTAGAGTTGTTGGAAAGCCTTCTATGATGGAGTAATCTGATGAAGATGATGAAGAGGAGGAGGCTGCTGCACCTCCACCTAAGGCACAGAAGCTCATGGGAGATGCAATCAAGTCAGGGGCTGCCCCATCCAAGCCCAAGACTGCTCCCAAGACAGCTCCAAAGCAGACTGCACCTAAGAGAAGTACAAGAAACATTCCTGCTGCAGAGAACAACAAGGTCCCAGTTCCTGAAGTTGAAGAAGATGAAGAGCCCCAAGTACTCAGAAAGCTCAAGCCCAAGATACCTGATCATGATGACAACCATCCTATTGCTGAGAACATGAAAGAAAGGAAGGATGCAGGTCTTAGACTATGGAGGCAATCAGATCCCTATGCAACAAGGAGAAGGACTGTTGTGGATTACAGGTTCCACACTAAGGAACAACAGGACTTCTATGAGACAGTCCTCCTGGACAAGAAGCCCATAGTCAGTGATATGAGATGGGTTGATTGGGAGTTCATTGACAACAATGAAGATCACTTTCCTGGAGTTCATGAGAGCTTTAGAATGAATGCAGTTGACAAGTTTGTGGGTCAGAAATTGACCAAATGGAATGATGAGATGGTGATGCAGTTCTATTCCACAACCCATTTCTACCCAGATGGCAAGATTGTCTAGATGACAGAGGGTACAAGGTACCAGTCTACCATTGCTGAGTGGGCCAAGCTGATCCATGCTCCTGAAGAGGCTGAGGATGACACTGATGTCTATGCCAAGCCTAGGAAAGGCCACAACTCCATGGCACACATGTACAAGGAGATACCAAATGAAGCCTTGGATACACACAAGTTTGGCTCTGTTTATTATCTACTATCAGGGCTGCCAACAATCAACACTATCCTGAGGCACACTTTGTTGCCCAAGTCTGGAGATCACAGGATGATCAGAGGGCACTCCATCAATTTGCTACACATGTTTGATGTGCCAGAGAAATTCAAGGTGATGTCCCTAATAGTTGAAATCATCAAGAGAACTGCAGCTGACCAGAAGAGATCATATGGCTATGCCCCACACATTCAGATGCTCATCAACTACAAGGTGGGCACAGGCACATATCTGCTAGATAAAGAGCACCTTCCCCTGAGGCCAGATTTTGAGGATAACACAGTTGTCATGGATGCTTCACATCCTACTTCTGTTGAGTCATAGGAGAAGAGAGAGAAGGCAAAGGCTGAAAAAGCTTCAAAGATTCCAGATGCCTCAGTTGCACATCTCAAGACCAAGCAGGACCAGCTCAGCTATCTGCTTGAAGCCACAGTGAGGATTGAGAAAGGATTAACCACCCTGACTCAAAACCAAGAAAGTCTTGAGAGAATCATTGAAACTTAGTTTTATGATCTAGACTTGAAGGTCATAGAGATTCAGACTGCAGTTGAGCAACTACAGGAAGAAGCAGAGGAGAGGAGAGGAAGATCTACCACAGATGCTTATCAGAGGGTGCCTAGAGCACAAAGGTCTGCAGCTGTGCCAGTCACTGACACCAGGGCCACAACTTCTGCACCTGCAGCCACAGCCTCAGTTGCCCATCCAGTGGCAACCCTACAGTTCCTCAGACATCAGCTGAAATCTTTGCAGATGCTGTTCTCTCCATGCCATCTTCGCACTCCGGAGCTCCTGGAGACCGTGCTTAGAGTGCCGTATAGCACTATATATTTTCAAGCTTTTTGGTAACTTGTTGCCAAAGGGGGAGAAAGTATATAGATCATAGGCTTCGAGAGAGAGTGTGTTTTGCTTTATTTGTCTCTCTTGGTACTTATTTGGTCATTTGTTTGCTACTTATTAGATGATCATGTGATTGATCATATTTTGCTTAAATATGTGTGCTTGAAGGATGTTATCTTATCATTTGTGTATGATCAATCATATTTGTCTTGGTGATAAGTGCATGCTATCTATACTTTATCATTTTGAGCGCTCCACCAAGATGTATGTGACATGGAAGAGTAACCCATGATCCTAATCGATTGTGCATTTGCATTCAAAAGCAAATCATAAATAATGCACAAATTTAGGGGGAGCTCTTGCTTATCACATACTTCTCAAAGCCACGATATATTTCATTCTTATTATCATTTGTCGAAGCTTTGATCTATATGTTGTCATCAATTACCAAAAAGGGGGAGATTGAAAGTGCAACTAACCCTGGGTGGTTTTGGTAATTCATAACAACATATAGCTCATTGAACTAATAACTTTTCAAGTTGATTATTTCAGATAGTTCAATGATTGGCATGGCATGGACTAGAGATGTGGACCCCTCAAAATGCTAAGGACAAATATTGGCAAAAGCTCAAGACTCTACATTTCTGTTTTAGTGATCCAAGATCACATTGAGTCCATAGGAAAAGCCAATACTATTAAAAGGGGATGAGGTGTTGCTTAATGGTCTACTTGCTCAAAATGCTTAGTGATATGCTCCACAGCCCTCAACCATCTTCTCATATCCAAACATGTCCTAAACCTAAAGTCAAACTCGGCCCCACCGATTTGATCTATCCGGCGCCACCGAGTTCACTTGACATAGCCATAGTCAGAAACCCTAATCAGTTCGGTCTAACCGATAGGGATCTCAGTCTCACCGAGATAGGATTGCAAACTCTCTGTTTCCCTTCATAACGTTTCGGTCTCACCGAGATGAGCGATCGGTGAAGGAAATATGCCCTAGAGGCAATAATAAAGTTATTATTTTATTTCCTTATGTCATGATAAATGTTTATTATTCATGCTAGAATTGTATTAACCAGAAACTTGATACATGTGTGAATACATAGACAAAATAGAGTGTCACTTGTATGCCTCTACTTGACTAGCTCGTTAATCAAAGATGGTTATGTTTCCTAACCATAGACATGAGTTGTCATTTGATTAACGGGATCACATCATTAGGAGAATGATGTGATTGACTTGACCCATTCCGTTAGCTTAGCACTTGATCGTTTAGTATGTTGCTATTGCTTTCTTCATGACTTATACATGTTCCTATGACTATGAGATTATGCAACTCCCGTTTACCGGAGGAACACTTTGTGTGCTACCAAACGTCACAACGTAACTGGGTGATTATAAAGGTGCTCTACAGGTGTCTCCAAAGGTACTTGTTGAGTTGGCGTATTTCGAGATTAGGATTTGTCACTCCGATTGTCGGAGAGGTATCTCTGGGCCCACCCGGTAATGCACATCACTATAAGCCTTGCAAGTATTGTAACTAATGAGTTAGTTGCGGGATGATGTATTACGGAACGAGTAAAGAGACTTGCCGGTAACGAGATAGAACTAGGTATTGAGATACCGACGATCGAATCTCGGGCAAGTAACATACCGATGACAAAGGGAACAACGTATGTTGTTATGCGGTTTGACCGATAAAGATCTTCGTAGAATATGTGGGAGCCAATATGAGCATCCAGGTTCTGCTATTGGTTATTGACCGGAGACGTGTCTCGGTCATGTCTACATAGTTCTCGAACCCGTAGGGTCCGCACGCTTAAAGTTCGGTGACGATCGGTATTATGAGTTTATGTGATTTGATGACCGAAGTTTGTTCGGAGTCCCGGATGAGATCAGGGACATGATGAGGAGTCTCGAAATGGTCGAGAGGTAAAGATCGATATATTGGAAGGCTATATTCGGACATCGGAAAGGTTCCGAGTGATTCGGGTATTTTTCGGAGTACCGGAGAGTTACGGGAATTCGTATTGGGCCTTAATGGGCCATACGGGAAAGGAGAGAAAGGCCTCAAGGGTGGCTGCGCCCCATCCCCATGGACTGGTCCGAATTGGACTAGGGAAAGGGGGCGCCCGCTTCCTTCCTTCTCCTTCTCCCTTCCCCTTTTCCTATTCCATGTGGGAGGTGGAATCCTATTAGGACTAGGGAGTCCTAGTAGGACTCCACACCTTGGGCGCGCCCTGTGAGGGCCGGCCTCCTCCTCCCTCCATCCTTTATATACGTGGCCAGGGGGCACCCCATAGACACAACAATTGATCATTGATCTCTTAGCCGTGTGCGGTGCCCCCCTCCACCATAATCCACCTCGATCATATCGTAGCGGTGCTTAGGCGAAGCCCTGCGTCGGTAGCATCATCATCACCGTCACCACGCCATCGTGCTGACGAAACTCTCCTTTGAAGCTTTGCTGGATCGGAGCTCGCGGGACGTCATCGAGTTAAACGTGTGCTGAACTCGGAGGTGCCGTGCGTTCGGTACTTAGATCGGTCGGATCGTGAAGACGTACGACTACATCAACCGCGTTGTGCTAACGCTTCCGCTTTCGGTCTACGAGGGTACGTGGACACACTCTCCCCTCTCGTTGCTATGCATCACCATGATCCTATGTGTGCGTAGGAAATTTTTGAAATTACTACGTTCCCCAACAATCGGTCCCCCCGAGTTCGCAATGCAAACTCTCTGTTTCCGTTTCGTAATGTTTCGGTCTCACCGAAAGGAGCGATCGGTCCCACCGAATTTGCCTGACCAACTCTCTGTTTGCTTATTACTGAAATCGGTCTCACCGAGTTGAAGTAATCGGTTAAACCGAGATCAAGTTTTGCCCTAACCCTAGCTCATCGGTCCCACCGAGTTGATCATGTCGGTCCCACCGAAAAGCCAAATGTTCACATTTTTGACTCGATCGGTCTCACCGAGTTTATCTATTCGGTCTGACCGAGTTAGCTCATTTGTGTGTAACGGTTAGATTTTGTGTGGAGGCTATATATACCCCTCCACCCTCCTCTCCATCAGTGAGAGAGCCATCAGAACGTGCCTACACTTCCACTACTCATTTTCTGACAGAGAACCACCTACTCATGTGTTGAGACCAAGACATTCCAATCCAACCACAAGAATCTTGATCTCTAGCCTTCCCCAAGTTGCTTTCCACTCAAATCATCTTTCCACCATAGCCAAATCTATGAGAGAGAGTTGAGTGTTGGGGAGACTATCATTTGAAGCACAAGAGCAAGGAGTTCATCATCAACACACCATTTATTACCTTTTGGAGAGTGGTGTCTCCTAGATTGGTTAGGTGTCACTTGGGAGCCTCCGTCAAGATTGTGGAGTTGAACCAAGGAGTTTGTAAGGGCAAGGAGATCGCCTACTTCGTGAAGATCTACCCGAGTGAGGCAAGTCCTTCATGGGCGATGGCCATGGTGGGATAGACAAGGTTGCTTCTTCGTGGACCCTTCATGGGTGGAGCCCTCCGTGGACTCGCGCAACCGTTACCCTTCGTGGGTTGAAGTCTCCATCGACGTGGACATACGATAGCACCACCTATCGGAACCACGCCAAAAATCTCCGTGTCTACATTGCGTTTGCCTCTCCAAACCCCTCCCTTTACCTTCATATGCAATGATTTACATTTCGCTGCTATACTCTTAGAATTGCATGTGTAGGTTGATTGCTTGACTTGTGCTAAGTTGTTAAAATCTGTCAAGACTTAAAATTGGGAAAAGGCTAGATTTTTATTTGGTCAAGTAGTCTAATCACCCCCCTCTAGACTTACTTTCGATCCTACAAGTGGTATCAGAGCTATGGTCTCCATTTGCCTTGATTTCAATAGATTTGGTGATCATAGCCTTGGTTTCACAACCTAGGAGAGTATGGCATCTAGCGAGGGAAATTACCACCGTAGAGGTCCTTACTTTGATGGTACTAATTTTGCTAGTTGGAAGCATAAGATGAAAATGCATATTCTTGGACATAACCCCGCCGTTTGGGCTATTGTGTGTATTGGCTTGCAAGGTGAATTCTTTGATGGAAGAGAACCGAATCGTGAAGCAACCGCGGAAGAATTGAAGATGTTGCAATACAATGCTCAAGCTTGCAATATCCTCTTCAACGGATTGTGCCCCGAAGAATTCAACAAAATCAGCCGCCTTGAGAATGCAAAGGAAATTTGGGATACTTTGATTGATATGCACGAAGATACCGAGTCCGTCAAGGAATCCAAATTGGATGTGCTTCAAAGTCAACTTGACAAGTTCAAAATGAAGGATGGCGAAGGTGTCGCTGAAATGTACTCTAGGCTTGCTCTCATCACAAATGAGATTGCCAGCTTAGGAAGTTAAGAGATGATCGACAAATTCATCATCAAGAAGATCCTAAGAGCCTTGGATGGAAAGTATGATACCGTGTGCACATTGATCCAAATGATGCCCAACTACAAAGATCTCAAGCCAACGAAAGTCATTGGTAGAATTGTTGCTCATGAGATGTCACTCAAGGATAAAGAAGAGCTTCACAACAAGTCTAGTGGTGCTTACAAAGCTTCATGTGAAGCTTCTACATCATCAAGTGAGAAACAAGTCTTCAATGAAGGATTGAGCCTAATGATGAAGAACTTCAACAAGTTCTATAAGAGTAGAAGCAAAGAAAGAAGTCACAAGTCAAGGTCCTACAATGACAAAAGATCTTCTAGTCGTGATCACAATTGCTACAATTGTGGAAGACCCGAACATTACTCTAGTGAATGTATGGCTCCCTACAAGAGAAGAGAAGACTCGCCTAAAAGGAGAAGCAAAAGAGAAGAATCACCTCCGAGAGAGAGAAGGAGTAGAGATGATCGTTATGAACGAAGACCCTCTCGCAGAAGCAAGGATTCGGAAAGGAAGGTCAAATCATCAAAGAGCTACACAAGACGAAGACATCAAACTCATGTTGCTAAATGGGTATCCGGTTCCGACTCCGACAACTACTCCGAGAGAAGTTATCACTCCGACTCCGAACATACTCAAGATGAAGGTGTTGCCGGTCTTGCACTTGTGTCATCCAACTCCTACGACATATTTGATTCACCAAATGAAGGGATTGGAAGATGCTTCATGGCTAAAGGTCCCAAGGTATCACACCTTGAGTATGTTGATTTCAGTAGTGATGAGGATGACTTGCTAGGTGATGATGATTTACTTGTTAACAATTCTAGTGATGAAAACTATGATGAAATTGCTCTTATTCATGCTAATCCAGATGAAACGAATGACAATGTTAATAAGGAGATTGAGCGTCTAACTAAAGAACTAAACAGTCTTAAGTTAGCTCATGAAACTACCTTAGAAGATCATCGAGAGCTTTTAAAGACTCATGAGAAGCTACGCTTTGAAAAGCTCAATCTAGAGCAAGAGCATGAGTTCTTAAAAGCAATCAATGATGATCTTCGTAAGAAAAGTTCTTCTTACATTGCCAAGCGTTTACTCTTGTCTACTTACATGCCTCAAGTAAAATTTAGCAACAAGAGTAAGAAAGATTCTTCGTCTAGTAGTAACAATAATCATGTTAAATCCAATATTGTTGCTTCTAGTAGTTCTCTTGATTCCACTAATGATTCTCTTAGCCAAGTTACACTTGAGCAAGAAAATAGCTTATTGAAGGGAATTATAGAGAAAGGTGTTTACAAGAGCCTTGCCGGAAGTAAGCAATTTGAGGAAATTGTACGCAAGCAAGGAAGGCACCGGAAGAATCAAGGTGTTGGTTTTGAACGCAAGTTCAATGCCAATGGAGTTGAGTGGGAAGAAGATCAATACTCCAAGACGAATTTTGTTCCTCAACAAGAGAAGTATGACCCCACTTCTTTCGAGGGAACACAAGCTCAAGAAGATCTTCCACCACAAGACCACAAGCTAAAAGGCAAGGACAAGCTTCAAGAGGATATTGATGCATTTTAAGAAGCTCCTAAGGCCTTGGTCAAGTGGGTTCCCAAGACTACATTAAGTTCTACTTCATCAAGTACGACTAGAACTCCAAGGATTCCCATCAAGATGATGTGGATCCCGAAGAAGAAGAACTAGAGAGTTCTTGAGGGTGACTCAGCCAACATACTTCACTCATATTCATTTTGGCAAGAACAAGTGCAAACAACTTCCACATCTTGCACTAGTTCAAGGAGTCACAAACCCTCTTGTCGGTAAGACAAGGGACAAGGTAAACTAATACTTTCATGGACATCATCATACGTGTGAACTTCACTCTATGTCTATGGATATTCTTGCATGTTCCTTGTGGGACTAACCCATCTAGGTATTGAAAGTGCAACTCACTCCAAAGGATTGCTCCAAATGATCTACATCGACATTGAGCATCCACATCTTCAACACCTACATGAAGTCATCATCGACAAAACCCAAGGTTAGTTCATCCCTCATAAGGGGGATATCACATTTAGGGGGAGCTTTACTCTAAGAATTGAGCTAAAGCAACTCTAATGGTGTGAACACAACAATGCTTTATGTAAAAGTGGTAACCCCACTTGTGCTTAAACGATGAGTATGACCTATGATCAAATGTTCTCATTTGACTCCTAAGTCAATATACTCATATATAGATGACCTAGTCATCGCAAAATTGCTTGATAGATGCTAGAGTGTTTTTGCATGCTTTGCCACATATTTCATTTGCTATCTTATTGTGTGAGCATGTTGGTTGCATATTTTTCTCATTCAAGGACATCCATTTGTTGCTTTGATTGATTGGCTTTTTGTTTGCCAAATGGATGGACAAGAATGCCTAAGTACTCCCTCTAGCTATCTATGCTTTTCTCGTCTCGAACTCTATTCATGCTACATCACAAAGTTTGATCAAGTCATATTTGGACCCTCCGGGAGAGGAGCATTCGGAGCCACCGATTCGTCATAGACTTAAACTTCCAAAACCTCTTAGTGTATTTCGGTCTGACCGATCCATCCCTTTCGGTCATACCGAGTTCATTAAGTTGATCTAGGTTTTAATCTTGGTGCAACCGATTTGAACCATTCGGTCACACCGAGTTGCAGCAACCGCTTGTGATTCTGCATCTCGGTGCCACCGAGTTGTTCCACTCGGTCACACCGACAGGGTCTGGATATATATACCCGGGTTGAAAATTTGAAAATTCCTCCAAACCTCTTCGCCCGCGCCTGTCCAGCTCTGCCGACTCGTGGTCTCCGGATCGTCTCCTCATCGCCCACGACCTCCTGCCGCTGGTCTTCGCCGCCGTCGACGGGAATCCTCACCGCCGTCGTCGCTGTAGCGGGTTCATCACCATGTTAGGGTATTAACTCGACCCTTTGTGCTTTCCTCACTCCGATCCTTAGCACAAAGTTCAATGTCATGATTCTTGCCACGATTGAAATAGTTCTATCCAGTCGAAACTTCCTCTAGATTAGTTTTGATCCAAAAACTTAGGGTTAGGTTTCCGCCGAACTCATCTCGGACCGACCGATTTGAAACATTCGGTCTTACCGATTTGGCCCGGGCCATTGCACATGTACTACTCGGTCTGACCGAAGTGTACAAATTGGTGTGACCGAGTTTACTTTCTTAGTGAAACCCTAGCATCTCGGAGTCACCGAACTGTGTCTCGGTCTGACCGATTTCACATGTTTAGACTCTAAAGTTGCTTCGGTGTCACCGAGTTTGTCATATCGGTAGCTCCAAAATGCTTTCTGCAGAAAACTAAAATTAAGTTTTTGAGTCATTCATTTTGCCAAAATAGCTGCACTTTGTGATGCTCATCTACTCTATCTCAATCCATCTATTCACAGGGTCAGTTTCAGCTATGTCAGACCAGAGTGACAGCCAGAACAAGTCAGAAGAGCACCAGAGTCTCAGTGAGGGCACTAGTCCCTCAAGCAACTATGATGATGGAAGCAGGAGCACACCCAGCAATCTGCCTAAGGCTGCTACTAGGCAGAGGAAGAAGAAAACCTCAGACTCTGAAGATGAGGACTACATTGCTGATGAGGAGGTCACTTCCAAGAAGAAGTTGATCAAGAAAGAGCAAGTTGCGGCTGCTGCATGGACATGTAAGGTTGGTTCATGCCGCTTCATCCCACAATAAGACGTTGGTGGTAAGCAGTATGGCTATCACCGCCCACAACTCTTTGTGTTCTACTCGTGCATATCATCTATGCATAGACCTGGCTCGGATGCCACTGTTCGGATACGTTGCATGGAAAGCAAAAAAAAATCTACGCACACGCAAGATCTATCCATGGAGATGCATAGCAACAAGAGGGGAGAGTGTGTCTACGTACCCTCGTAGACCATAAGCGGAAGCGTTTGTTAACGCGGTTGATGTAGTTGAACTTCTTCGCGATCCAACCGACCGAGTACCGAACGTACGGCACCTCCGCGTTCAGCACACGTTCAGCTCGGTGACGTCCTCGCCTTCTTGATCCAGCAAGATGGTGAAGTAGTGGATGAGTTCCGGCAGCACGACGGCGTGGTGACGGTGATGGTGAAGCTATCTCCGCAGGGCTTCTCCTAAGCACTACGAAAATATGACCGAGGGACAAAACTGTGGAGGGGGCGCCGCACACGGCTAAGAGATTGTCGTGGTTATGTGTGGAGCCCCCTCCCACATATATATTGTCGTGGTATTCTCGCATCAGTCGGCAGGGGGGTGCACGAGACGACAAATGCCACGGGGTGGCTTGAGGTGAGGGCAAGACTGCCGTGGAATGTCCGGGACGGGTATGCGAGTAGCACGCAGGGGTTTACCCAGGTTAGGGGCTCTCCGAAGAGATAATACCCCTACTCCTGCATGTCTGGATATATGTGGAATATACGTAGCATTACAGAGTTGCTCCTGGAGCTGTATCTGAGATCAGTGCCATGGGCACCTGATCTCGTATATATGCGGGTGGCTGGATGAGCATGCAAGCTCTAGTGGCCGAATGACTTGTGGCTGGATGAATGGGTGTGTGCCCGTGAGCATGTATGCATGCGTGAGAGGGAGTGGATGGATGGATGTGTGCTAGTGTGTGTGTGAGAGAGCCTGAGGGGGAACCCGTTGCATGGGTGTGGCCTGGGGGGTTTTATAGGCTAACCCCCCAGGGGTACAATGGTAATATGGCCGGGTGGTAGGCCCCGTCCGCCAGCGTCTATGGGGGCCGGGTTCTCCGCCAGCTGCTGGGCCCTACCGGCTGCCGAGGAACCGGTCGACAGGGGGGGCCGCCGGCTGCGGGCCCCGCTGACGGCTCTTCACTGTGGCGCCGTCCGTGCTAACGGAGGCCGTGTCGGGCACGCCATGGCTACAGCGCAGCGCCGGGTGGGTCGGTGGCCGCTTGGCGGCGCCTACTGTAGCCATGCGGCAGTGATTTGGGGGCGACATGGCGCACTGTGGTCATGCCCCAGCTTGCCTCCTGGTCGGGCTCAAACTCCTGGGGGGGGGGGCCGCCTGCTAGGAGCCGGCCCGTACCCTCGCCGCCTTCTGGAGTGCGCCGTCTTCTGGGGTATGTCGCCTTCTGGAACGCGCCCTCTTCTAGGAGGCGGCCTTCTAGCTTCAACCGCTTTCTTGGGGCCCGCCGTCTTTTAGGAGGCGGCCCTCCGGTCCCGTCCGGCCCCGGAGGCCGGTCTTACGACCAGTCGGACTGAGGGGCTTGGCCAGCCCCGATGTCTTGAAATATTGTCTCGCCGTCTTCGGGGTACCCGTGGTCAATTACCCTGACAGTAGCCTCCGATCCTCCGGGCAACTTGGCAAAGTTGGGCGGAGGTTTTTTAGCGGGTGTTGATGTAGAAGATGCTTGATGACGGCTGGCTGCAGGCCGCAGCCAGCACGGCTTGCTTCCGGCGGGGGCGCGCGAGCGCACCCGCTGGGTGTAGCCTCCGAGCCTCCGGGCAACTTTGGAAAAGTTGGGCAGAGGCTTTTCGCGGTTGTTGGTGCAGACGATGGCGTCGAGGGGCCGGTTGCAGCCGACGGCGGGAGTGCAACAGGCGCGGCATGTTTCGAGTGGGGGCGCGCAAGCGCACCCATTGGGTGTAGCCTCTGAGCCTCCGGGCAACTTGGGAAAGTTGGGCGGAGGGTCTTGTTGTTGATGATGAAGCCGACGGCGGTGTCGAGGGCGCCAGGCGCGGACACAGAGTCCGCCCGCTGATGGGCGTGGGGCCCTGCCGGGCGCGGACGCAGGGTCCGCCGACTGAAGCTGTCGAGCGCGGGCGCGGAGTCCGCCGACTGATGGTGTCGGGCGCGGACGCGGGGTCCACCGACAAATGCTGTCGAGCACGGACGTGGAGTCCGCCGACTGATGCTGTCGGGAGCGGACGCGGGGTCCGCCGACCGATGGTGTCGGGCGCGGACGCGGGGTCCGCCGACCGATGCTGTCGGGCGCGGACGCGGGGTCCGCCGACTAGTGCTGTCGGGCGCGGACGTGGGGTCCGCTGACTGGTGGTTTCGGGCGCGGACGCGGGGTCCGCCGACTGATGGTTTCGGGCGCGGACGCAAAGTCCACCGACTGATGCTGTCGGGCGCGGACGCAAAGTCCGCCGACTGGTGCTGTCGGGCGCGGACGCAGAGTCCGCCGACTAGTGCTGTCGGGCACGGACGCGGAGTCCGCCGACTGATGTTGGTGATGACAGCCGGCTGCGAGCTGCAGCCGGCGCGGCTTGCTTTCAGTGGGGGTGCGCCAGCGCACCCACTGGGTGTAGCCTCCGGGCGACTCGAAGAGTCGGGCGGAGGGTTTTTGCTGTAGATGAAGCGGGCGGTGGGATGCCGGTTGCAGCCGGCGTCGGGCCTGCAACCAGTCTCTGAGCCTCCGGGCAAGGAGGGGGTTCCCCTCAGCGATGATCGTGCAAAAGACAAAGTTAGTCCGCGCAGATATATCAAATGTTTGTTTTTAGCAGTGCAAGATTTATGCGGAGGGTGCCGACTCGGTTTCGTCCGAGCCCCCTTCAATCTTTTTCATGTTCCCTCCACTCTTTGGCTTGTGCTCTCGCTAGCCGGACAGCCGCGCTGCGGTCTGTGGCTGAGAGTGGGCCGCAGAGTGAAGCGCGCAGTACTCAGACTCTGGAAGCAGATTTGACCGAGCAGATACTCATAAAGCAAACGGCCGGGTCACCCGAACCGTTTTTCTCCCAGGACATTTTTAGCGTGGGTGGCCTCCAGTGTTTGCTCTTGCTAGCCGGACAGCCGCGCTGCGGTCTGTAGCTGAGACGAAGAGTGAGCCTTTGGTACCAAGCACGCTACTAAGCCGTCTGCGGGAACAAACGTCTCAGGCCAAGCGGCCAGCCTCCGGGCCAACTCTGGCTGGCGCCGGGGCGAACAGTGGTGCAACTGTAATAAAAGACGGAGGTGGTCCCCGAGTGTCACTCGGGGTTATCCGGGTTTGCACGCTGTGCGAAAATATGCGGGTGAGGGGCTCACATTGCTTTGACGCAGACGAGGCGGAGGTTGACGAAGACAGCCGGCACGGCGCGGCGCTTGCGGCGCGCGCCGGCGTACCCGCTGGGTGTGGCCTTCGAGCCTCCGGGCGCTCGAAGGGGGTCCCGGCCGGTCAGGCTCGACCGGCCAGGCGGCGGAGCGGGACGCACCCGAGCTGGCTTGGCGCAGCCGGCGATGCGTTGAGGTGGCCGGGTCGGCTTGGCACTGCCGATCGGGCGCTGAAACGGGCAGGCAGGGCGGGTCGTGGCTGGCCGTCCGAGTGGCGAAGCAGGCGGATGGGCCAGCCAGACGGCATCTTCTTTTTCTCTTCGGCTGGCTTCTGGCAGCCGGACAAAATCTTTTCTCTCTGCGGCCGGCTGCTGGCAGCCGGACGTTTTTATACTCGGCTGGGCACCCGGGCTCTTTTCTCTAGCCGGCCTGATGTGGACGGCGGCGACCGCGGGCGAGAGCAACTGGGGGCTCGACGGGGAGCCGGCGGCCAGATGGGCCGGCCGGGTGGTGGGCGAAGCCGGCGTGGGCGGCTGGCGGCCGAGGGGCGATGCGGGGCGAGGCGGCCAGGCCAGCACGCGAAGGCGAGCGGGCCAGCCGGCGCGCGGGGCGGCGACTCGGCCAACGGGCGGCGCAGGCAACCCGGAGCCGGCCCAGGCCGGGCGCGCGGAAGCGGGGAGGCGGCCGGCAGGCGGGGCGAGGTGGAGCCGGGATGCGGGCGCGGCGAGGCGGCGCAGAGGCCGCGGGAGGAGGCGGCGGAGCGGAGGCGCTACATGGTGCAAAGGAGCTCGGAGAGGAGCCAGAGGGCCACCCGCGCGCGCGGAGCGGAGGGGGCCGGGCGCGGGCAGCCAGCCGGCAAGCCGGACGGGGCTGACGTGGCCGGAGGTGCAGGAGCCGGACAGCGGGCCGGCAGGCGCGGGCGTGGGTGCGTCGGGACGAGGCGGACACGGGAGAAGGCGGCGCTCGCGGGAGAAGGTGGAGATGGCCGGGGCCAGGAGCTGGGCAGCCGGCCGCGGGGCGAGCGACGTAGGTCAGCGCGGGGCCTGGCCATCGGTCGGGCGCGCGACACGGGCGAAGCAGGCGCGCAAGGGCGGCTGGAGCGGCGCAGAGGAGCGCACAGGAGCGGCTGTTGCGGCAGGAGGCGGAGGCGGGCTCGCGGCGACCAGGCGGACGTGGGTGTAGAGCAGCGCAAGGCTGCCGGGGAGGCACGTGTGTTGGGGCGCGGAGGAGAGGCGACGGACAGCCGGCCAAGCCGACGAGCGGCTGGGTCGGAGGAGAAACCGGCAGGCGGGAGGCTGAGCCGGCAGCGCGTGGACACGGGGACGTGCACGGGCGCGTGGGCTGGGGATGAGCAGTGACGAGGCATGGCACTATAGTAGTTGTAACTACAGCGAGACGCAGCAGCAGCTACAGGTACATGGAGCAGTTGCAGTGGTGTGGGAGCGAGGCCGCGCGCACAAGGGCCGAGACATAGCAGCCGTGCAGCAGCAGAGCAGCGAGGAGCGCAGGTCGCCGGCCGAGCGGGAGGCTAGGCGCTGGGTGAGACGGCGGCCGCGGAGGTCGTTGCGGCAGCTGCACCTGGCAGAGGAGCGGCCGGTGACGCGACTAGGCGGTAGAACGGACACGCAGCGACGCGGCAGCGGACGGAGGCGAGCTAGTGTACGGCCATTGTCTGACCAATATATGGTCATTATCTGGGTCATGCATGGCCGATGTATGTGTATGGCTTGGAGCTCAGGCTTGGCAGCGAGCGCAGCAAGAACATGGAGCAGGCCGAGCCATGGAGGTTAGAGAAAGAAGTGGACGGCGTCGAGGCAGACGGTGCCGAGGCCGACGGCGAGGACGCGGCGCACGGCGCGGCCGTCCCAGAGGCGAGTCGATGTCGAGCCTCCGAGCGCGGCCGAAGAGACGACGACGGCATCGCGGCGGTGATGACGAGGATGGCGAGGCCGATGACGAGGACGCGCCGATCCACGCGGCCGCTCCAGAGGCGGGTTGATGCCGAGCCCCAGAGCGCTACCGGAGAGACGGCGCGACGCCGCGGCGGTGATGGCGAAGATGGTCCCGCCCGGACCGCGGTTCCGGCGGCAGCTCGCCCCACGGTGGGCGCCAACTGTCGTGGTATTCTCGCGTCAGTCGGCAGGGGGTTGCGCGAGACGACAGATGCCACGGGGTGGCTTGAGGTGAGGGCAAGACTGCCGTGGAATGTCCGGGACGGGTATGCGAGTAGCACGCGGGGGTTTACCCATGTTCGGGGCTCTCCGGAGAGATAATACCCCTACTCCTGCATGTCTGTATATATGTGGAATATACGTAGCAGTACAGAGTTGCTCCTGGAGCTGTATCTGAGATCAGTGACATAGGCACCTGATCTCGTATATATGCGGGTGGCCGGATGAGCATGCAAGCTCTAGTGGCCGAATGACTTGTGGCTGGATGAATGGGTGTGTGCCCGTGAGCATGTATGCATGCGTGAGAGGGAGTGGATGGATGGATGTGTGCTAGTGTGTGTGTGTGAGAGCCTGAGGGGGAACCCGTTGCATGGGTGTGGCCTGGGGGGTTTTATAGGCTAACCCCCCAGGGGTACAATGGTAATATGGCCGGGTGGTAGGCCCCGGCCGCCAGCATCTATGGGGGTCGGGTTCTTCGCCGGCTGCTGGGGCTCGCCTCTGCTGGGCCTTGCCGGCTGCCGAGGAGCCGGTCGACAGGGAGGGCCGCCGCCTGCGGGCCCCGCTGACGGCTCTTCACTGTGGCGTCGTCCATGCTGACGGAGGCCGTGTCGGACGCGCCATGGCTACAGCGCCGCGCCGGGCGGGTCGACGGCCGCCTGGCGGCGCCTACTGTAGCCATGCGGCCGTGACTTGGGGACAACATGGCGCACTGTGGCCATGCCCCAGCTTGCCTCCTGATCGGACTCAAACTCCTAGGGGGAAGGGACGGGTCGCCTGCTAGGAGCCGTCCCATACCCTCACCGCCTTCTGGAGTGCGCCGTCTTCCGGGGTACGCCGCCTTCTGGAACGCGTCGTCTTCTAGGAGGCGGCCTTCTAGCTTCAACCGCTTTCTTGGGGCCCGCCGTCTTTTAGGAGGCGGCCCTTCTATCCCGTCCGGCCCCGAAGGCCGGTCTTACGACCAGTCGGACTGAGGGGCTTGGCCAGCCCCGATGTCTTGAAATATTGTCTCGCCGTCTTCGGGGTACCCGTGGTCAATTACCCCGACATATATGGGTGGGGGGGAGGGAGGAGCGGCCAAGGAGGCGCACCAAGTAGGTCGCATTCTACTTGGGGTCCTCCCCAAGCCGCGCCCCCCCCCCCCTTTCCTTTCTAGGTGAGCGGGGAAAGGCACGGGAGGGTGGCCCCCCCTTTCCTTTCTCCCATGTGGAGGGGAAGGTAGGAGGGGCTAGCCCTCCCCCCTTTCCTTCCCTAGGGCCGGCGGCCAGGGGGAGGGCGCGCCAGCCCCCTTGTGGGCTGGTCTGTCCCCCTGGCCCATTAGGCCCATACACCTACCGGGGATGTCCGGAACCCCTTCCGATGACTACCCGGTGCACTCCGAAACTCTTCTGGTGTCCGAATATCATCGTCCTATATATCAATCTTTACCTCCGAACCATTCCAGAGCTGTTCGTCATGTTCGTGATCTCATCCGGGACTCCGAACAACATTCGGTCACCAAATCATATAACTCATATAACACTATATCGTCAACTATATAGCGGAACCTACGGGTTCGAGAACTATGTAGACATGACCGAGACACCTCTCCGGTCAATAACCAATAGCGGAACATGGATGGCCATATTGGCTCGTACATATTCTACGAAGATCTTTATCGGTCGAACCTTATGACAACATACGTAATTCCCTTTGTCCATCGGTATGTTACTTGCCCGAGATTCGATCGTCGGTATCTTCATACCTAGTTCAATCTCGTTACCGGCAAGTCTCTTTACTCGTTCCGTAATACATCATGTCATAACTAACTCATTAGTCATTTGCTTGCAAGGCTTATTATGATGTGTATTACCGAGAGGGCCAAGAGAGACCTCTCCGATACTCTGAGTGACACATCCTAATCTCGATCTATGCCAACTCAATAAACACCTTTGGAGATACCTGTAGAGCATCTTTATAATCACCCAGTTACGTTGTGACGTTTGATAGCACACGAGGCATTCCTCCGGTATCCGGGAGTTGCATAATCTCATAGTCGAAGGAATATGTATTTGACATGAAGAAAGCAATAGCCATAAAACTGAACGATCATTATGCTAAGTTAATGGATGGGTCTTGTCCATCACATCATTCTCCTAATGATTTGATCCCGTTATCAAATGACAACACATGTCTATGGTTAGGAAACCTTAACCATCTTTGATCAAGGAGCTAGTCTAGTAGAGGCTTACTAGGGACACGGTATTTGTTTATGTATTCACACATGTATTTAAGTTTCCGATCAATACAATTCTAGCATGAATAATAAACCTTTATCATGAATAAGGAAATATAAAATAACAACTTTATTATTGCCTCTAGGGCATATTTCCTTCACCCGCAAGCTGCGTGGAGCCAGCATAGCGTCTCGTCGCCGGCCAGCTTCTCGCCGCCGCCACCGCCCTGGGGGTATGATACGTCTCCATCGTATCTACTTTTCCAAACTCTTTTGCCCTTGTTTTGCACTATAATTTGCATGATTTGAATGGAACTAACCCGGACTGACGCTGTTTTCAGCAGAATTGCCATGGTGTTATTTTTGTGCAGATATAAAAGTTCTCGGATTTATCTAAAAATTTACGGAGAATATTTTTGGAATATATAAAAAATACTAGCGCAAGAATTATCCAGAGGGGGGCCACCCAGAGGCCACAAGCCCTGGGGGTGCGCCCTGTAGGCTTGTGGGCCCCCTGGACCTCCTCCGACCTCAACTCCAACTCCGTATATCCCTATTCGGGGAGAAAAAAATCTGAGAGAAGGATTCATCGCGTTTTACGATACGGAGCCGCCGCCACCTCCTGTTCTTCATCGGGAGGGCAGACCTGGAGTCCGTTCGGGGCTCCGGAGAGGGGGATTCGTCACCGTCATCATCACCAACCTTCCTCCATCACCAATTTCATGATGCTCACCACCGGGAGTGAGTAATTCCGTCGTAGGATTGCTGGACGGTGATGGGTTGGATGAGATTTATCAAGTAATCGAGTTAGTTTTGTTAGTGTTTGATCCCTAGTATCCACTATGTTCTGAGATTGATGTTGCTATGACTTTGCTATGCTTAATCCTTGTCACTAGGGCCCGAGTGTCATGATTTCAGATCTGAACCTATAATGTTTTCATGAATATATGTGTGTTCTTGATCCTATCTTGCAAGTTGTAGACACCTATTACGTGTTATGATCCGCATACCCCAAGGTGACGATAATTGGGATTTTTTCCGGTGATTACCGTAGTTTGAGGAGTTCATGTATTCACTAATTGCTAATGCTTTGTTCCTGTTCTCTATTAAAAGGAGGCCTTAATATCCCTTAGTTTCCATTAGGACCCCGCTGCCACGGGAGGGTAGGACAAAACATGTCATGCAAGTTCTTTTCCATAAGCATGTATGACTATATACGGAATACATGCCTACATTATATTGATGAATTGGAGCTAGGTCTGTGTCACCCTAGGTTATAAATGTTGCATGATGAATGCCATCCGACATAATTATCCATCACTGATCCGATGCCTACGAGCTTTTCACATATTGATCTTTGCTAAGTTACTTTGCTGTTGCTACTATTACAATCACTTCAAAACTAATACTCTCACTTTTGTCACCGTTACCGTTACTTCCATACTACTTTGCTATTAAAAACTTTGCTGCAGATATTAAGTCTTTCAGGTGTGGTTGAATTGACAACTCAGCTGCTAATACTCGTGAATATTCTTTGGCTCCCATTGTGTCGAATCAATAAATTTGGGTTGAATACTCTACCCTCGAAAACTGTTGCGATCCCATATACTTGTGGGTTGTCAAGACCTTTTTCTGGCACCGTTGCCGGGGAGCATAGCTCTATTCTCTGAGTCACTTGGGATTTATATCTTTTGATCACTATGAGGAATCTGAAATAACAAAACCAAGATTTTTCCCTCTACTACGAGGGGAGGTACAGAACTGCCATCTAGCTCTGCACTTGATTCACCTGCTGTTTTGAGTAAGCTTGCGACACCACCACCTACTATTAATTCTGATATGTCGGAAGTAATTAATGATGCTACTTCTGCTATGCATGATGCTACTACTGCTTTGCTTGATAATACTGTGCCACTGGGTGAATTTCTTGAGGAACAACTTGCTAGAGCTAGAGATATTGAGAATGCTGAAACTGATGAAATTATTGAAACTGAACACTTTGAAACACCTGCTAGACCTAGCTCTCCTACATATGAATTGCCTGATATACATGAGGGTTATGTTATGGATGGATAGGTAGCTAGGGACTTTCTTTCTTGTAAGGATAGAGATGATCTTAAGAAATTACTATGCAACTGGAAAGAAAAATCTTTGAATGCTAGAATGCAATTTGATCCTAAGTTTGCTACTTCACCTATCTTTGTTACTGATAAGGAGTATGAATTCTCTGTCTATCCTGAGTTAATAACTTTGGTTGAATCTGATCCTTTCCATGGTTATGAATCTGAAACTATTGTGGCACATCTTACTAAATTAAATGATATAGCCAACCTATTTGCTCAGAAGGAAAACATACGCTATTACTATATTCTTAAGTTGTTTCCTTTCTCATTAAAGGGTGATGCTAAGTTATGGTTTAATTCTCTTGCTCCCAGTTGTGTGCGTAGTCCCCAGGATATGATATATTACTTCTCTGAATAATATTTTCCTGCTCATAAGAAACAAGCTGCTTTACAGAAAATATTTAACTTTGTGCAAATTGAAGAAGAGAGTCTCCCACAAGATTGGGGGAGGCTTCTTCAATTACTTAATGCTTTCCCTGATCATCCTCTCAAAAAAATGAAATACTTGATATCTTTTATAATGGACTAACCGATGCTTCTAGGGACCACCTAGATAGTTGTGCTGGTTGTGTTTTCAGGGAACGAACTATTGAGCAAGCTGAAGTATTATTTAATAACATATTGAGTAATGATAATGATTGGACACTTCCCGAACCACCTCCTAAGCCAACTCCGAAGAAAAGAGGTATTCTATTTCTCAGTCCTGAAGATATGCAAGTGGCAAAGAAATCTATGAAAGAAAAAGGTATTAAAGCTGAAGATGTTAAGAACCTACTACCTATTGAAGAAATACATGGTCTTAATACTCCGACACAGGTAATAGAGGTAAATTCTCTCTATAGATTTGATGAAGGTGATATTCCTTATAATAAGTCTGCTAGTCATTGCTTGGATGAATTTGATAACTTTATTGTTAAACAAGAAAACTTCAATGCATATGTTAGTAGACAATTGAAATGTAATGCTTATATGCTTGACTGCTTGGGTGACTACATGTGTAGAACTGTTAATGATCTCAAGATTATTAGTAAACATGCTTCCACGGTAAAAACTCAAGTAGAACAAGTTCTCAAGGCACAAAATGATTTGCTTAATGAGATGAATAATAAGAACAATGATAATGCTGTTAGAGTTATGACTAGAGGTGGTAAAATGACTCAGGAGCCTTTGTATCCCGAGGGCCATCCCAAGAGAATTGAACAAGATTCTCAGAGAATTAATACGGATGCACCTAGTCCTTCTAAAAGTAAAAGGAAAGATGATAGGACTTTGCATGCTTCTAGTGAACCTGTTGTAGACACACCTGAGAATCCAATTGATATTTCTATTTCTGATGCTGAGACACAATCTGGTGATGAACATGAACCTAGTGATAATGTTAATGATGATGTTCATGTTGATGCTCAACCTAGCAATGGTAATGATGTGGAGATAGAACCTGCTGTTGATCTTGATAACTCACAACCTAAGAATAAAATATATGATAAGAGTGACTTTGTTGCTAGGAAACATGGTAAAGAAAGAGAACCATGGGTTCAGAAACCCATGCCCTTTCCTCCCAAATCATCCAAGAAAAAGGATGATGAGGATTTTGAGCACTTTGTTAAAATGCTTAGACCTGTCTTTTTGCGTATGCGTTTGACTGATATTCTGAAAATATCTCCTTATGGTAAGTATATGAAAGATATTGTTACAAATAAAAGAAAGATACCGGAAGCTGAAATTTCCACCATGCTTGCTAATTATACATTTAAAGGTGGGATACCAAAGAAACTAGGAGATCCAGGAATACCAACTATACCATGCTCCATTAAAAGAAATTATGTTAAAACTGCTTTATGTGATCTTGGAGCCGGTGTTAGTGTTATGCCTTTCTCTTTATATCGTAGACTTGATTTGAATAAGTTGACACCAATTGAAACCTCTTTGCAAATGGCTGATAAATCAACTGCAATACCCATCGGTACTTGTGAGGATGTGCCTGTCGCACTTGCAAATGTTACTATTTTAACGGACTTTGTTATTCTTGATATACCCGAGGACGACAGTATGTCGATCATCCTTGGTAGACCCTTCTTGAATACTGCAGGGGCTGTCATTGATTGCAACAAGGGCAATGTCACTTTTCATGTTAATGGTAATGAGCAAACGGTACACTTTCCGAAGAAACAACCTCATGTGAGTAGTATCAACTCTATTGGAAAAATTTCAACAATCACTATTGGAGGTTTTGAGTTTCCTCTCCCTACTATCAAAAAGAAATATGATATTCTTATTGTTGGGGACATGCATATCCCCATTGAGGTAACCTAGTGTTATATGAAGATTCTTCGGTTTCATGCCATTCAAAAGAAGTTTGTTAATGAGACTTGATCAACCTTGTTAATGGATTCGTTTTGATGGGCATGAGATGGATGAATTTAGTAAACACAACTCTTTGTACCCTCTTTTTACTTTTTGTTATTTAGAATAAATTAAGCTAAAACACTGTTATTTCTCTGTTTTCTGAGTTTTCCGTGCAATAAAAAAATGACCAGAAAATAAAAGTTCTATAAATGCCCTGAAATTTTAGTATGATTTTTTCCACATTATTTGAGAATTTCTGGCACTGAAAACACATCAGGGGGGTGCACCAGTGGGCCACAAGCCCACAGGGCGCGATCACCCCCGGGGCGCGCCTACAGGGCTTGTGGGTCCCACGTGGGCCCCCCTCACTTATGCCAGCACACATCCACTTCGTCCTCCTCCAGAAAAAATTCCACCATAGCTCAAACCCGTGTTCTAGCTCATTTTGCTGCCATTTTTGATCTCCTTGCTCAAAGCTCCATTTGCAAAACTGTTTTGGGGGATTGTTCATCGGTATGTGACTCCTCCAATGGTCCAATTAGTTTTTGTTCTAGTGCTTTATATATTGCAAATTTTTGCTGCTGTGGTGACCTTGTTCTTGAGCTTACATGTCAAATTTATATGGTCCAAACTAGTTTTGTTGCATGTTATAGCCTCTCGACACTTGTGGGAGTAGTTGCTATCAATCTTGTTGAGTTTTGTTCACTTTTATTTTGAGTCACTAAAAATTTCAGAATTTTTCAAAGGAAAAGGAAGGAAATGATGAAGAGATGGTTAAGGGGTTCTTCAAGCCGGAATTCAAATGAAAATGAAAATGAGGAGAAGAAGAAGCCCAAGTACAACCTTTCGCGTACGGCGGAGGTTCGGCCGTGTGAATGGCCAAGTGATGCATTCTTGAGGGCGGCCGGAATTTATGATGATTTTTATTATTTGGCGGAGAACGCAGGCATCACCGACTGCCTCCACGATAAGTGTGACCAATACCTCTTACGCACTAATACCTTCGTGTAAAATTTTCACTTTCATGCTAGGAAGGATCCTCCCATGGTAGAATTTCACTTGTGAGACTATTGCTTTGCCTGCTTCTTCTTTGTTCGATATTCGTTCAGGCAGGTACACTATTATGCCCAAGGACATCTACAGATTTTGGGGTCTTTCTCAACCCCCAGCACCTGAGCCAGCATCAGTTCTTGATGCATATCAGGAGCCTGTTTTTCAGTGGGAGCCACAAGAGCTCGCCAACCAGTGAACCCTCAGGACCCTCCAGAGTATCGAGGAGAGGGTTATTTCGAGCCGTGGCCCTAGACCAACTTAGGCATAAAGCCTAAGCTTGGGGGAGTATGTATTTCTCACCGACATTGCATTCATGCTCACACACTCATTACAGTTGTTGGTGTTCACACTTTTTCATGGTATTTTCCATGCTAGTATATTTCTTTTTCTTGCATTCTTCTTGTGTGTTTGAAAAACTTTGAGAAAATCCCAAAATAATTAGTTCTCGCTTCTTTTTACTTTTTCTTTCTAGTTTAGTTTAGTTGTAGTATTAAAAGAAAACCCAAAAAGATTTCTCGTTCTTCTTTTGCTTTTTGTGAGCTCTCCCGTGTAAATAGTTTTTCTCGTTTTTG
Organism: Thinopyrum elongatum; assembly: GCA_011799875.1. Lineage (NCBI taxonomy): Eukaryota > Viridiplantae > Streptophyta > Magnoliopsida > Poales > Poaceae > Thinopyrum > Thinopyrum elongatum. Next base: position 608,028,147 of record CM022303.1, on the reverse strand, counting down.
TTTTACTTTTTTTTCAGAAAAAGAAAAACTCCAAAAAAACATTTCAGTGCGTTTCTTTGAAATTGTTTTCCTTTTCTTTGGGTCGAAAGGAGAAGACCACGATGAAAAATGTTGAGTGGCTCTCATATGCATTATTGTTGATCTAACAGAGAGCCCATATTACCTTGTCTTCTCCTTTGAATAAATGTTTGCAGATTCCAGCTTAGTCCAATGCACGTGAACTCTTATTATTATTCACACCGTTCGGTCGTGCAAGTGAAAGGCAATAATGACGATATATGATGAAATGGTTGAGATGGAGAAAAGCTGGTACGAACTCAACCTATTTTGTTTTTGTAAATATGAGTAGCTCATCGTTCTTGATTCAGCCCATTATGAATGAAACATGTTTGCAATGACAATTAGAGATTATAGTTACTCATGCCATGCTTAATTACCTAGGAGTGGATAATGGTTTGTCTTGTGTGCCAACATGCAATTTAAAATGGTTATGATGTAGTATGATAGGATGGTATCCTCCTTTGAATGATTCAAGTGGCTTGACTTGGCACATGTTCACGCATGTAGTTGAATCAAAATCAACATAGCCTCCATGATATTTATGTTCATGGTGATTTATATCCTACTCATGCTTGCACTCAATGTTGGTTAATCTCAATGCATGTTTATGACCGTTGTCGCTCTCTAGTTGGTCGCTCCTCAATCTTTTGCTAGCCTTCACTTGTACTAAGCGGGAATACTGCTTGTGCATCAATTTCCTCAAACCCAAAGTTGTTCCATATGAGTCCACCATACCTACCTATATGCAGTATTTATCTGCCGTTCCAAGTAAATTTGCATGTGCCAAACTCCAAACTTTCAAATAATAATCTGTTTTGTATGCCTGAATCGCTCATATAGTGAATGGGGGCTGTCAGTATCTTCCATGCTAGGTGGGTTATTCTCACGATGAGTGTTTTTCACTTGTCATTCACGAGAAAGTGGCTGGTAATCAGGATGCCCAGTTCCATGCTCGAAATCAAATCAAAATGTAATCAAAAAACAAAACTCCCCAGGACTGTTGTTGGTATGGATGGTACCCATGGATTCGGCTAGCCGTGGAGTGTGATTGTTGGTGGAGGGGGAGTAAAAACTTTACCATTCTGTTTGGGAACCGCCTATAATGTATCTAGCATGGAAGATAGCGAGATCTCTTGGTTGTTATGTTGACAATGAAAGCATAACGCTCAAAATTATATTCATCTCTGTTTTCAAAGCTCTGAGGTCTGGCACCTCTGCAAACCCCTGCTTCCCTCTGTGAAGGGCCTATCTATTTACTTTTATTGTTGAGTCATCATCTTCTTATAAAAAGCATCAGCTAGAGAGCACCACTGTCATTTGTATGCTTTGTTATGAATTGATATTGAGTATGAGTGTGACTGGATCTCTTTTGCCATGAATTACAATGTCTAGTCAGTCCTTAATCTTCAGGGGTGCTCTGCATTTATGTTTTGCGGTCTCAGAAAGGGCTAGCGAGATACCATTTTGTCATATAGTATCATGATTGCTTTGGAAAAAGTGTTGTCATCCGAGATTTATTATGATTACTCGCTAGTTGATTATGCCATTGATATGAGTAAATGTGAGACCTAAATGTTATTGTGAATATGGTTAGTTCATAATCTTTGTTGAAAACCTGAACACTGGCTATACATATTTGCAACAACAAGATCAAACAGAGTTTGTAAAAGTTTTTCTTTGTTACTTTCTGTTTGTCAACTGAATTGCTTGAGGACAAGCAATGGGTTAAGCTTGGGGGAGTTGATACGTCTCCATCGTATCTACTTTTCCAAACCCTTTTGCCCTTGTTTTGGACTCTAATTTGCATGATTTGAATGGAACTAACCCGGACTGACGTTGTATTCAGCATAATTGCCATGGTGTTATTTTTGTGCAGAAATAAAAGTTGTTGGATTGACCTGAAAATTTCTGGAGAATATTTTTGGAATATATAAAAAATACTGGCACAAGAATTATCCAGAGGGGGGCCACCCAGAGGCCACAAGCCCTAGGGGGCGCCCATCCCCTTGGGGTGCGCCCTGTAGGCTTGTGGGCCCCCTGGACCTCCTCCGACCTCAACTCCAACTCCATATAACCCTATTTGGGGAGAAAAAAATCAGAGAGAAGTATTCATCGCGTTTTACGATATGGAGCCGCCGCCACCTCCTGTTCTTCATCGGGAGGGCAGATCTGGAGTCCGTTCGGGGCTCCGGAGAGGGGGGTTCGTCGCCATCATCATCACCAACCTTCCTCCATCACCAATTTCATGATGCTCACCGCCGGGAGTGAGTAATTCCATCGTAGGCTTGCTGGAAGGTGATGGGTTGGATGAGATTTATCATGTAATCGAGTTAGTTTTGTTAGGGTTTGATCCCTAGTATCCACTATGTTCTGAGATAGTTTTGTGATAAGATAATTCGTAACGGGTAACAAGTAACAAGTGTAACTAAGGTGCAGCCAGGTGGCCCAATCCTTTTTGTAGCAAAGGACAAGCCTGGACAAACTCTTATATAAAGCAAAGCGCTCCCGAGGACACATGGGAATTATTGTCAAGTTAGTTTTCATCATGCTCATATGATTCGCGTTCGTTACTTTGATAATTTGATATGTGGGTGGACCGGTGCTTGGATGCTGTCCTTACTTGGACAAACTTCCCCACTTATGATTAACCACTCTCGCAAGCATCCGCAACTACGAAAGAAGAATTAAGATAAATCTAACCATAGCATGAAACATATGGATCCAAATCAGCCCCTTACGAAGCAACGCATAAACTAGGGTTTAACCTTCTGTCACTCTAGCAACCCATCATGTACTTATTACTTCCCAATGCCTTCCCCTAGGAACAAATCATGGTGAAGTGTCATGTTGTCAACATTCACATAACACCACTAGAGGAAAGACAACATACATCTCATCAAAATATCGAACGAATACCAAATTCACATGATTACTTATAACAAGACTTCTCCCATGTCCTTAGGAACAAACGTAACTACTCACAAAGCATATTCATGTTCATAATCAGAGGAATAATAAATATCATTAATGATCTGAACATATGATCTTCCACCGAATAAACCAACTAGCATCAACAACAAGGAGTAATCAACACTACTAGCAACCCACAGGTACCAATCTGAGGTTTTGAGACAAAGATCGGATACAAGAGATGAACTAGGGTTTGAGAGGAGATGGTGCTGGTGAAGATGTTGATGGAGATTGACCCCCTCTCGATGAGAGGATCGTTGGTGATGATGATGGCTTCGATTTCCCCCTTCGGGAGGGAAGTTTCCCCGGTAGAACAGTTCCGCCGGAGCCCTAGATTGCTTCTGCCCAGGTTCCGCCTCGAGACGGCGGCGCTTCATCCCGAAATCTTCCTTCTAATTTTTTCCAGGTCAAAACCCGCCATATAGCAGAAGATGGGCACCAGAGGCCTGACAGGGGGCCCACAAGCCCTAGGGGCGCGCCCCCCAGGCTTGTGGCCTCCTGGTGGGTCCCCTTTGGTATTTTCTTCGCCGAATATTTTTTTTTATTCCAAAATAATTCTCCGTAAATTTTCAGGACTTTTGGAGTTGTACAGAATAGGTCTCTCAGATTTGCTCCTTTCCGGTCCAGAATTCCAACTGCCGGCATTCTCCCTCTTCATGTAAACCTTGTAAAATAAGAGAGAAAAAGCATAAGTATTGTACCTTAATGTGTAATAACAGCCCATAATGCAATAAATATTGATATAAAAGCATGATGCAAAATGGACGTATCAACTCCCCCAAGCTTAGACCTCGCTTGTCCTCAAGCGGAAGCCGAAAATCGATAATCATGTCCACATGTTTAGAGATAGAGGTGTCGATAAAATAAAATACGGACATGACGGCGTCATGATCATCTTTAGAACAGCAACATATATTGTCATATGATTTCTTATGCTAAAGTAACAATTCATTCACAAGGTCAAGTATGGAACAAGAACTTTATTGAAAACTAACAAACTATTATCTCAGTCATTGGAGCAATTGCAATTTATCATAACAGAGGAAAGAGTCAATATAAGAGCTTTTCAGCAAGTTCACATACTCAACTATCATTTAGTCTTTCATAATTGCTACCACTCACGCGATACTTATGAGATCAAAGTTTCAATCGGACACAGAGAAAGATAGGGGCTTATGGTTTCGCCTCCCAATCTTTTACCTCAAGGGTAATGTCAATAATAATAGTTTATGAATATCTACATCCGAGTGGATATATATATCTGGATCTCCCCCAACATATAGTGCGTGCCAAAAAGAAAAAGTGTAAAAAGAATAGGTGATGATCACCATGACTCTTGCATTAAGGTAGAGGGTAAATAAAAGATAGGCCCTTCGCAGAGGGAAGCAGAGGTTGTCATGCGCTTTCATGGTTGGATGCACAAAATCTTAATGCGAAAGAACGTCACTTTATATTGCCGCTTGTGATAAAGAACTTTATTATGCAGTCTGTCGCTTTTATTTCTTCCATATCACAAGTTCGTATAAAGCTTATTTTCCTCACACTAATAGATCATACATATTTAGAGAGCAATTTTCATTGCTTGCACCGATGACAACTTACTTGAAGGATCTTACTCAATCCATAGGTAGGTATGGTGGACTCTCATGGCAAAAACTGGATTAAGGGATGTTTGGATGCACAAGTAGTATCTCTACTTGGTGCAAAAGATTTGGCTAGCAAGGGTTGAGAAGCAAGCTCAACATGTTGGAGGATCCATGACAATATAACTTCTATTCGGATATAAGGAAACATAGCCCATTATGTTGTCTTCCTTGTCCAACATCAACCTTTTAGCATATAATATTTTAATGAGTGCTCACAATCACAAAAGATGTCCAAGATAGTATATTTATATGTGAGACCTCTCTTTCTTTATTACTTCCTATTAATTGCAACAGTGACCAAAACTATGTTTGTCAACTCACAACAAATTTCATGCAACATATTTCTTATATGTGAAGTCGTCACTTCCCATAAGATCATTATATAATCTTTTTATTTCTTTCATTCTTTATTTCTTTTTCTCATGATCATAGCAAGAAAGCAAAGCCCTCAACTCAAAACTAATCTTTATTATATAACTCTCGGACTCGATTACATAGAGGGAACACAAGGCAAAACTTAAAGCTAGATCATACTAAAACTTTATTCTACTAAACCGAGATATAACCAAAAAGATCGAACTAAGAAAAACGATAAAGGTAAAGTTGTGATGGTGATATGATATCGGGACACCTCCCCCAAGCTTGGCAGTTGCCAAGGGGAGTGCCCATACCCATGTATTTAGTTCTCTTTCTTCGGCGGTGGTGGTGTGATATTCTTGGCGATGATGCCCCTTAGAATGCGATTCTCCTCCTCAAGCTTATTATTTTGCTGCTTAAGATCCATTATTTCCTTGCGGAGTTTGCCTGTGACAGCTAGAGCTCCAATCACCCATGGATGCTTCATGGCTGTGGGATAAAAAGCAACACTCTTCTTCATATATTTGCTAGACCATGAAAATAATATGATTATGAATAAAAGAAGGGAACTAGATGAGATTTTCTTTAAACAGATGCCTGTTTTGAAACACAATTTGCCTGTTGAAAGTCTTGGAGATCCTCTACCACCCAAGAGTGATCCTGTGTTCGATCTTAAACAATTACTTGATACTTTGAAATATGCTTATCTTGATGAGAAAAAGATATATCTTGTTATTATTAGTGCTAACCTTTCAGAGCATGAAGAAAAGAAATTGTTGAAAACTCTGAAGAAGCACTGTGCCGCTATTGGATATACTCTTGATGATCTTAAGGGCATTAGTCCCACTCTATGTCAGCACAAAATTAATATGGATCCTGATGCTAAACCAGTTGTTGATCACCAACATCGATTAAATCGAAAGATGAAGGAAGTGGTAAGAAATGAAATATTAAAGTTTCTGGAAGCAGGTATAATTTATCCTATTACCTATAGTAGATGGGTAAGTCATGTTCATTGTGTCCCTAAGAAGGGAGGTATTACTGTTGTTCCTAATGATAAGAATGAATTGATTCCACAAAGAATTGTCACAGGTTATAGAATGGTAATTGATTTTAGAAAATTAAACAAAGCTACTAGGAAAGAACATTACCCTCTATATTTTATTGATCAAATGCTAGAAAGACTATCCAAACATACACACTTTTGCTTTCTAGATGGTTATTCTGATTTTTCTCAAATACCTGTGCCGCAAGAGGATCAAGAAAAAACTACTTTTACTTGCGCTTTCGGTACCTTTGCTTATAGACGTATGCCTTTTGGTTTATGTAATGCACCTGCTACCTTCCAAAGATGTATGACTGCTATATTCTCTGATTTTTGTGAAAAGATTGTTGAGGTTTTCGTGGATGATTTCTCCGTTTACGGAACTTCTTTTGATGATTGCTTAAGTAACCTTGATCGAGTTTTGCAGAGATGTGAAGAAACTAATCTTGTCTTGAATTGGAAGAAGTGCCACTTTATGGTTAATGAAGGTATTGTCTTGGGGCATAAAATTTCTGAAAGAGGTATTGAAGTTGATAAAGCTAAAGTAGATGCTATTGAAAAGATGCCGTGTCCTAATGATATCAAAGGTATAAGAAGTTTCCTTGGTCATGCTGGTTGCTACAGGAGGTTTATTAAAGACTTCTCTAAAATTTCTAGGCCTCTCACTAATCTCTTGCAAAAAGATGTTCCATTTGTTTTTGATGATGATTGTGTAGAAGCATTTGAATTTCTTAAGAAAGCCTTGATTTCTGCACCTATTGGTCAACCACCTGATTGGAACCTACCCTTTGAAATTATGTGTGACGCTTGTGATTATGTTGTAGGTGCTGTTCTAGGACAAAGAGTTGATAAGAAATTAAATGTTATCCATTATGCTAGTAAAACTTTAGATAGTGCTCAAAGAAATTATGCTTCTACTGAAAAAGAAATTCTAGCAGTTGTCTTTGCTTGTGATAAGTTCAGATCTTATATTGTTGATTCCAAAGTAATTGTTCACACCGATCATGCTGCTATTAAATACCCTATGGAAAAGAAAGATGCTAAACCTAGTCTTATTAGATGGGTTCTCTTGCTGCAAGAATTTGATTTGCATATTATTGATAGAAAGGGAGCTGAGAACCCCGTAGCAGACAACTTGTCTAGGTTAGAAAATATTCTTGATGACCCACTACCTATTGATGATAGCTTTCCTGATGAACAATTAGCTGTCATAAATGCTTCTCATAGTGCTCCTTGGTATGCTGGTTATGCTAATTACATTGTTGCTAAATTTATACCACCTAGCTTCACATACCAGCAAAAGAAAAAGTTTTTCTATGATTTAAGACATTACTTTTGGGATGACCCACACCTTTATAAAGAAGGAGTAGATGGTGTTATTAGACGTTGTGTACCTGAGCATGAACGGGAACAAATCCTACGCAAGTGTCACTCCAAAGCTTATGGAGGACACCATGCTGGAGATAGAACTGCACACAAGGTATTACAATCTAGTTTTTATTAGCCTACTCTCTTCAAAGATGCTCGTAAGTATGTCTTGTCTTGTTCTGAATGTCAAAGGATTGGTAATATTAGTAGACGTCAGGAAATGCCTATGAATTATTCACTTGTTATTGAACCATTTGATGTTTGGGGATTTGATTATATGGGACCTTTTTCTTCCTCTAATGGGTATACACATATTTTGGTTGCTTTTGATTATGTTACTAAGTGGGTAGAAGCTATTTCAACTAGTAGTGTTGATCATTACACTTCCATTAAAATGCTTCAAAAAGTTATTTTCCCGAGGTTTGGGGTCCCTAGATATTTAATGACTGATGGTGGTTCACACTTTATCCATGGTGCCTTCCGTAAATTGCTTGCTAAATATGATGTCAACCACAGAATTGCATCTCCTCATCATCCTCAGTCTAGTGGTCAAGTAGAATTGAGTAACCGAGAAATAAAGTTGATTTTACAAAAGACTGTTAATAGATCTAGAAAGAATTGGTCTACGAAACTTGATGATGCATTATGGGCTTATAGAACTGCTTATAAAAATCCTATGGGTATGTCTCCATATAAAATGGTTTATGGAAAAGCATGTCACTTACCTCTTGAACTAGAACATAAAGCTTATTGGGCAATTAAAGAGCTCAACTATGATTTCAAACTTGCCGGTGAAAAGAGGTTATTCGACATTAGCTCAGTTGATGAATGGAGAACCCAAGCCTATGAGAATGCCAAGTTGTTTAAAGAAAAAGTTAAAAGATGGCATGACAAAAGGATACAAAAGCGTGAATTTAATGTAGGTGACCTTGTCTTGCTATACAACTCTCGTTTAAGATTTTTTGTAGGAAAACTTCTCTCTAAATGGGAAGGTCCTTATATTATTGAGGAGGTCTACCGTTCCGGTGCCATAAAAACCAACAACGCCGAAGGCACCAACCCGAAGGTGGTAAACGGACAAAGAATCAAACATTATATCTCAGGTACTCCCATAAATGTTGAAACAAATATTATTAATACCATAACACCGGAGGAGTACATAAGGGATACATACCAGAACGTTTCAGACTCCGAAAAGGAATATGTATGTGGTACGGTAAGTAAACCGACTCCAAAACTTTTCCAATGGCAATTTTACTCTATTTTGGAATATTTAAAAATTAGGAAAATAAAAAGTAGTCCAAAAAGTGCACGAGGAGGCGACAAGCCCTGGGGGCGCGCCCTACCCCCCTGGGCACGCCTCCCTGGCTTGTGGCCACCTCGTGTGCCTTCCGGACTCCGTTTCTTGTAGTACACTGATAAACCACAAGTATAGGGGATCGTTTGTAGCTTTCTTCGATAAATAAGAGTGTCGAACCCAACGAGGAGCTAAAGGCCGAACAAATAGTCCCTCAAGTTCTATCGACCACCGATACAACTCTACGCACACTTGACGTTTGCTTTACCTAGAACATGTATGAAACTATTTTGCAAGAATAAAACTACGAGTACTTTGCTAGAATAAAACTACGAATAAATTGTGAGGTAATAAAAGTGAATAGCTTTTGTCAATAAGAAAGTCATCTGTCCCTAGGCAATCGATAACAAGTACCGGTAATCATTCTTGTAATTTTATATGAGGGAGAGGCATGAGCTAACATACTTTCTCTACTTGGATCATATGCACTTATGATTGGACCCCTAGCAAGCATCCGCAACTACTAAAGATCATTAAGGTCATTAAACCCAACCATATCATTAAGTATCAAGTCCTCTTTATCCCATACGCAACAACCCACCTACTCGGGTTTAAGCTTCTGTCACTCTCGCAACCCACCCTAAGCGAATCATGAACGTATTGCAACACCCTACAGCATGGATCCCTCACGTTTGCGCGAGACGGAGGGCACCATAGGACAGCATCATAAATAAAATATACAATCATACCAACCAAGATCACGATGAACCCATAGGACAAAACGGATCTACTCAAACATCATAGGATAACCATAGATCATTGGGAAATAATATATGGAGTTGAGCACCATGTTTAAGTAGAGATTACAGCGGGGAGAAGAGGTGTTACACCGCTGCATCAAGGGGGAGAAAGTTGGTGTTGACGGTAGCAAGATTGTTGATGTAGATCGCTGTCACGATCCTCGCCCCGATGGCACTCCGGTGCCACCGGGATAGAGGGGGAGAGAGCCCCCCTCATTCTTATTCTTCTTTGGCCTCCCCCCTAGATGGGAGGAGAGTTCCCCCTCTGGTCCATGGCCTCCATGGCGGCGGAGGTGCGGGAGCCCCTCCGAGATTGGATCTCCCTCTCTGTTCTCTTCTATTTCGCGCTCCCCAGATCTGGCCCTTCACCGTTTCTTAAATTTCCGGAGATCAGTAACTCCGATTGCGCTGAATTTTTACACGATTTTTTTTTCATAAATTATCTTTCTTGCGCCAAAAGAAGGGCCCCAACCGACGTTCGAGGAGGGCACGAGATACCTGGGCGCGCCAGGGGGTGCCTGGCGCGCCCTGGTGGGTTGTGGTCACTGGGGGCCCGTTTGCGTTGATTCCACCTCCCAAAAATCATAAATATTCCAAAATAATTCTCCGTAAATTTTTATCGCGTTTATACTTCGTTTGATATGGATTTTCTGCGAAACAAAAAACATGCAACAAACAGGAACTGGCACTGGGCACTGGATCAATAGGTTAGTCCAATAAATCATATAAAAAGTTGCCAAAAATATGTGAAAGTTGTATAATATTGGCATGAAACAATCAAAAATTATAGATACGACAGAGACGTATCATACACTTCTTTTGGTCGGTAAGAATTCATTATATAATCTCCCTAAGGTTTTGACCACCGTACCATGACAAAATCCTCTGTTCTTGTGTTAGGCTAATTCTGCAGCAGATTTGGAACAAGATGTCTTCTCAAGAGTCGGTCGGGGAGAGTCGGGTCTCTCACCCGATGCCAGGCCCAAGAGCATACAGCGAAGCTGACCACATTGGGTGGTCAACGGAGGAAGAGATGGAGGCTGACCTGAAAAGAGTGGATGCCATGGAGGAGGATCAAGAAGCTACCTCTCGCCTTCAACCTGGAGCCATGCTTGAGGAACTCCAAAGCTCAGGAATACCAGATTCGGTTATACCTCCCAATGCTAGATTTCTCTTTTATGATAACATTGTTCTAAAGGATCAGTAGGAGGCACGGCAATAGAAGCAAGACCAATAATTTCATCTTTACTAGGCAATTCTTTATCATGGGGTTGTCTACGAAATTTGGAGAAATTAAACTAATGAGACGCATCCCCAAAACTTACAGTAACAGTTTCTTTCTCACAATCTATTTTGGCATTAACGGTGTTCAAGAAAGGTCTACCAAATATAATGGGAGAAAAATCATCTTGTGGGGAACCAAGAACTAGAAAATCAGTAGGGTATTTTATTTTCCCACGCAAGACTTCAACATCTCTAACAATCCCAATTGGTGATATAGTATCTCTATTAGCAAGCTTAATAGTAACATCAATATCTTCTATTTCAGCAGGTGTAATATCATTCATAATTTTTTGATATAAAGTAAAGGGAATAGCACTCACACTAGCACCCAAATCACATAATCCCCCAAATCACATAAGCCATGACAACAATGATCTCTTATTTTAACAGAAACAACAGGCATGCCAACAACAGGTCTATGTTTATCTTTATCATCAGGTCTAGCAATTCTAGCAGCTTCATCATAGAAGTAAATAACATGCCCATCAATATTATCGACCAAGAGATCCTTAACCATAGCAATACTAGGTTCAACTTTAATTTGTTCAAGGGGTCTAGGTGTTCTAGTATAACTCTTACGAACCACAGTTGAAGCTTTAGCATGATCTTTTATCCTAACAGGGAAAGGTGGTTTCTCAATATAAGCAGTAGGAATAACAGGATCAACATTATAAGTAATAGTTTCTTCTTCATCTTTAACAGGTTCTACTACTTTCACTTCAATGGGAGGATTATATTTAAACCACTTCTCCATAGGGAGATCAACATGAGTAGCAAATGATTCACAGAAAGAAGCTACTATCTCAGAGTCAAGTCCATATTTAATGCTAAATTCACGAAAAGCTTCGGTATCCATAAAAGATTTAACACAATCAAACTTGAGGTTTATACCTGACTCCTTACCTTCATCGAGTTCCCAATCTTCAGAGTTGCGTTTAATTCTTTCCAATAAATCCCATTTGGATTCAATAGTCTTCTTCATAAAAGAACCAGTACAAGAAGTATCGAGCATGGATTGATCATTACGAGAAAGCCGAGCATAAAAATTCTGAATAATAATTTCTCTTAAGAGCTCATGATTGGGGCATGAATATAACATTGAATGAAGCCTCCCCCAAGCTTGAGCGATACTTCCTCCTTCACGAGGCCAAAAATTATAAATATAATTTCCATCATGATGAACTAGATGCATAGGATAAAACTTCTGATGAAATTCCAATTTCAATCGGTTGTAGTTCCAAGTCCCAATACCATCGCATAGCCTATACCATGTCAATGCCTTCTCCTTCAAAGATAAAGGGAAGACCTTCTTCTTGACTTCATCCTCGGGCAAACCTACAAGCTTAAATAATCAATAGACTTCATCCACATATATTTGATGCATATCAGGATGTAATGTTCCATCTCCTGCATAAGGATTAGCTAGCAGTTTCTCTATCATACCCGAAGGGATTTCATAATAAATATTTTTAGTAGGTTCAGTAGGTTGAGGGGCAACTCTTTGCTCTTCCGGTCGGGGTGAAGATACCCCGAACAAACCCCTAAAAGGATTATTTTCCATAGCAAAAAGTGACAATAGATTTCAGCACACTATATAAATGTTTCCTTACCAAATTCCACTTACCAAAGGCGCTTCACTCCCCGGCAACGGCGCCAGAAAAGAGTCTTGATGACCCACAAGTATAGGGGATCTATCGTAGTCCTTTCGATAAGTAAGAGTGTCGAACCCAACGAGGAGCAGAAGGAAATGAGAAGCGGTTTTCAGCAAGGTATTCTCTGCAAGCACTGAAATTATCGGTAACAGATAGTTTTGTGATAAGATAATTCGTAACGGGTAACAAGTAACAAGTGTAACTAAGGTGCAGCAAGGTGGCCCAATCCTTTTTGTAGCAAAGGACAAGCCTAGACAAACTCTTATATAAAGCAAAGCGCTCCCGAGGACACATGGGAATTATTGTCAAGTTAGTTTTCATCATGCTCATATGATTCGTGTTCGTTACTTTGATAATTTGATATGTGGGTGGACCGGTGCTTGGGTGCTGTCCTTACTTGGACAAACCTCCCACTTATGATTAACCACTCTCGCAAGCATCCGCAACTACGAAAGAAGAATTAAGATAAATCTAACCATAGCATGAAACATATGGATCCAAATCAGCCCCTTACGAAGCAACGCATAAACTAGGGCTTAAGCTTCTGTCACTCTAGCAACCCATCATCTACTTATTACTTCCCAATGCCTTCCCCTAGGCCCAAATCATGGTGAAGTTTCATGTAGTCGACGTTCACATAACACCACTAGAGGAAAGACAACATACATCTCATCAATATATCGAACGAATACCAAATTCACATGATTACTTGTAACAAGACTTCTCCCATGTCTTCAGGAACAAACGTAACTACTCACAAAGCATATTCATGTTCATAATCAGAGGAATAATAAATATCATTAAGGATCTGAACATATGATGTTCCACCGAATAAAAACCAACTAGCATCAACTACAAGGAGTAATCAACACTATTAGCAACCCACTGGTATCAATCTGAGGTTTTGAGACAAAGATCGGATACAAGAGATGAACTAGGGTTTGAGAGGAGATGGTGCTGGTGAAGATGTTGATGGAGATTGACCCTCTCTCGATGAGAGGATCGTTGGTGATGACGATGGCTTCGATTTCCACCTCCGGGAGGGAAGTTTTCCCGGCAGAACAGCTCCGCCGGAGCCCTAGATTGCTTCTGCCCAGGTTCCGCCTCGAGACGGCGGCGCTTCCTTTTGATTTTTTTTCCAGGTCAAAACCCTCCATATAGCAGAAGATGTGCACCGGAGACCTGACAGGGGGCCCACAAGCCCTATAGGCGCGCCCAGGGGGGTAGGGCGTGCCCCCCAGGCTTGTGGCCTCCTGGGTGGTCCCCTCTGGTATTTTCTTCGCCCAATATTTTTTATATATTCCAAAATAATTCTCAGTAAATTTTCAGGACTTTTGGAGTTGTGCAGAATAGGTCTCTCAGATTTGCTCCTTTCCGGTCCAGAATTCCAGCTGCCGGCATTCTCCCTCTTCATGTAAACCTTGTAAAATAAGAGAGAAAAAGCATAAGTATTGTACCTTAATGTGTAATAACAACCCACAATGCAATAAATATCGATATAAAAGCATGATGCAAAATGGACGTATCAATGTTGCTACGACTTTGCTATGCTTAATGCTTGTCACTAGGGCCCGAGTGCCATGATTTCAGATCTGAACCTATTATGTTTTCATGAATATATTTGTGTTCTTGATCCTATCTTGCAAGTTGTAGACATCTATTACGTGTTATGATCCGCATACCCCAAGGTGACAATAATTGGGATTCTTTCTGGTGATTACCGTAGTTTGAGGAGTTCATGTATTCACTACGTGCTAATGCTTTCTTCCGGTTCTCTATTAAAAGGAGGCCTTAATATCCCTTAGTTTCCATTAGGACCCCGCTGCCACGGGAGGGTAGGACAAAACATGTCATGCAAGTTCTTTTCCATAAGCACGTATGACTATATACGGAATACATGCCTATATTATATTGATGAATTGGAGCTAGGTCTGTGTCACCCTAGGTTATAACTGTTGCATGATGAATGACATCCGACAAAATTATCCATCACTGATCTGATGCCTACAAGCTTTTCACATATTGATCTTTACTAAGTTACTTTGCTGTTGCTACTATTACAATCACTACAAAACTACTACTCTTACTTTTGTCACCGTTACCGTTACTTCCATACTACTTTGCTACTAAAAACTTTGCTGCAGATATTAAGTCTTTCAGGTGTGGTTGAATTGACAACTCAGCTGCTAATACTCGTGAATATTCTTTGGCTCCCCTTGTGTCGAATCAATAAATTTGGGTTGAATACTTGATACGTCTCCAACGTATCTATAATTTTTTATTGTTCCATGCTGTTATATTATCATTTTTGGATGTTTTACAATCATTTCATATCAACTTTATATCATTTTTTGGGACTAACCTATTAACATAGTGCCCAGTGTCAGTTGTTGTTTTCTGCTTGTTTTTTACATCGCATGAAATCAATACCAAACGGAGTCCAAACGCAGCAAAAATTTTGGAGATTTTTTTGGACCAGAAGACATCCAGTGGGCCAAAGAAGTACCGAAGAGGGGGCCCGAGGTGAGCACAAGACACCGAGGCGCGCCCTGGTGGGTTGTGCCCATCTCGGAGACCTCCCGCACCGCCTCTTTGCTCTATATATACCCCCAATATTCCAGAAACCCTAGGGGAGTTGACGAAAATCAATTCCAGCCGCCACAAGTTCCAGAAACCACAGATCCAATCTAGACACCATCACAGAGGGGTTCATCATCCTCATTGGTGCCTCTCCGATGATGCGTGAGTAGTTCATTGTAGACCTACGGGTCCGTAGTTAGTAGCTAGATGGCTTTCTCTCTCTCGTTTGATTCTCAATACAATGGTCTCTTGGAGATCTATTTGATGTAACTCTTTTTGCGGTGTGTTTGTTGGGATCCGATGAACTTTGAGTTTATGATCAGATCTATGTTTTTATCCATGAAAGTTATTTGAGTCTTCTTTGATCTCTTATATGCATGATTGCTTATAGCCTTGTATTTCTTCTCCGATATTTGGGTTTTGCTTGACCAACTTGATCTATTTATCTTGCAATGGGAAGAGGTGCTTTGTGATGGGTTTGATCTTACGGTGCTTGATCCCAGTGATAGAAGGGGAAACGACACGTATGTATCGTTGCTATTAAGGATAACAAGATGGGGTCTATTTCTACATAAATAGATCTTGTCTACATCATGTCATCGTTCGTATTGCATTACTCCGTTTTTCCATGAACTTAATACACTAGATGCATGCTGGATAGCGGTCGATGTGTGGAGTAATAGTAGTAGATGCAGAATCATTTTGGTTTATCCGTACTCATCCTACCTTGTAAAGATTGTTTTATGAGTTACCCGTTATAAAGAATCCCAAAGCTAAAAAGTTGGCCACTCTTGTTCTTATGAATGAATTTGACTACATAATACGGGAAGCTAGGGAAATCTTTGATTTTTATGGTATGAATCATGAAAAACCCGTGATAGATGAAATTCTCCATAATAGTGATTATGCTTTAAGACATTTACTTGGGGATAATCAAATCTTTGATGAGAATCTTAAAAAGCAAGTCCCTGTTTTAGATATTATCCAACAAGTTTTTAATGATGTTAATCAACACTATTCTTGGATCGCTGCCGGAAATCAAAAGGGTTATGATGATAAGCAACTTGATTGTGCTAAAGTTTCCATGGATAATGTGTTTTATGTTGTTTTTGCAAAGCCTCCTGAGAAAAACACCTCCAAGGAAAACAAGAACAAAGATGACAATACTTAGATCATTTGCTTTATGCCTAGCTAGGGGCGTAAAACGATAGCGCTCGTTGGGAGGCAACCCAACTTGTATCTTTTTGCTTTTTGGTTTTCTTGCTGTTTTCAATAAAATACCCAATTATGCCTCTGATTAGATGTGTTTTGTGGTTTAAATTAGTGTTTGTGCCAAGCAAAGCCTTTGGGATGATTTGGGTGATAGTTGATTTGATCTTGCTGAAAAACAGAAACTTTGGTGCTCAGGAAAACAATTCTTATTTTTAACAGAAGAGTGTTTTTGATTTGATTCTTTTTCAGAAGATTAATAAACAAATTTCTCACGTTGTCCTAATTTTTCAGAATTTTTGGAGTTACAGAAGTATTCGAAGTTTTCATATTGCTACAGACTGTTCTGTTTTTGACAGATTCTGTTTTCTTTGCGTTGTGTGCTTGTTTTGATGATTCTATGGTTTACTTTGAAGAGTTTTTGCCATAGAAAAGTTGGAATAAAGTATATATAATGCAAAAATAAAATATGAATGGGTTTGCAACAGTACTTATAGTAGTGATTTGCTTTCTTATACTAACGGATCTCACGAAGGTTTTGTTGAGTTTTGTGTGATTGAAGTTTTCAAGTTTTGGGTGAGATTACGATGGATGAAGGAATAAGGATTAGCAAAAGGCTAAGCTTGGGCATGCCCGAGGCACCCCAAGATAATATTCAAGAAGTATCAAGCAACTAAGCTTGGGGATGCCCCCGAGTGGCATCCCCTCTTTCTTCTAACGACCATCGGTATTTTACTTGGAGCTATATTTTTATTCGTCACATATTATGAGTTTTTCTTGGAGCATCTTGTATGATATGAGTCTTTGCTTGTTTTGCTTTTTATTTTAAGTCTTGAATCCTTGCTGGACACACCTTTTTGGGAGAGCCAAAAATTATGCTATGCTTGCTCCTATGCTTCACTTAAATTTTTATGAGCTATGGAATTGCTCTAGTGCTTCACTTATATCTTTTTGAGCACGGTGTGCTTTGTTATTTTTGAAGAAATGCTCTCATGCTTCACTTAGATTTATTTGGGAGTTAGTAAAATTTTAAAGAAATTCTCTCTTGCTTCACTTAGATTAATTTGAGAGAAAGAAATATTATGCTCATGTTCTTCACTTATATTTGTTTGAGCTTATTAAAAGCAACATATGAAACTAGTCCCAAAGTGATAGATATCCAAGAAGGATATAATAAAAAAATTCATGAAGATCATTGGACAAAATAAACTTTATTCTTAGTAATAGTTTTGAGATATGATGATAGTGATATGTGAGTTATGTTGATGAGTAATTATGCTTTAGTAAGAATATTGGTGTTAAGGTTTGTGATTTCCTATGCAAGCACGAAAGTCAATAGTTATGCAATGAAATTATATCCTACTTGTGGTGAATTATTCGGTGTTAATTATGCTTAATGCTTGCTTACAAGATTTTTCGTTTCTTGGTTGAACGCTTCTCAATCTTTTTGCTAGCCTTCATTTGCACTAAGTATAATCACTACTTGTGCATCCAAAACCCTTTAAACCAATTTTGCCATATGAGTCCACTATGCCTACCTATATGCGGTATTTCCGTGCCATTCTAAGCAAATTTGTATGTGCCATCTCTCATTTTCAAAATAAATTTCTCTTTTGTGTGCTCGTACCGCTCGCGAGGCGGTGAGGGGGGGCCGATATTTTTCCATGCTAGATATGTTATTCTCACGATGAGTGTTTATTCACTTGTCATTGCATGAGAGTACGGCAAAGGTATTAGGGATGCCCAGTCCCGAAATGAAAAAATGAATTTACTTTATGCTGTCAAATAATAAATTCCTTGGAAAGTGTTGGTATGGAGGGCACCTGTGGATATGGCTAGCCATGGAAAGTGAAAGAAATGGTGGAAAAAGGAATAAACTTTAATTTCTATTTGGGAACCGCCTATGATATATCTAGCATGGAAAGTATTGGAAATTCTAAGCCATTTTCGTTGGTGGGAAAAGTATGCCTCTCAAAATGTTTTTATCTCTCAATTTAAGCTTTGAGCTCTGGCACCTCTATAAATCCCTACTTCCCTCCGCGAAGGGCCTTTCTTTTACTTTATGCAATTTTTATTTTTACTTGAGTCTTCATCTTCTCTTATAAAGCACCAACTAAGGGGCACTATGATCGTACTTGAGCATTGGGTGTAGCTAATATTCGAGTGTGTTTCATGAATGGATCAATGATTGAGCATAATGGGCTAGGGATAACTTGCTTTAGTGTTGATATTTTGAAAGACATGGTTGCTTGTTGATATGCTTGAGTATTAAAGTCCTCATGTCAAAACTAGACTATTGCTTTGAACCATATAAAAGTCCAAATGTCCATGCTACAAAGAAAAGAATATGTGATGAACATGTTAGGCAGCATTCCACATAAAAAATTATGTTTTTATCATTTACCTACTCAAGGACGAGCAGGAATTAAGCTTGGGGATGCTGATACGTCTCCAACATATCTATAATTTTTGATTGTTCCATGCTGTTATATTATCATTTTTGGATGTTTTACAATCATTTTATATCAACTTTATATCATTTTTTGGGACTAACCTATTAACATAGTGCCCAGTGCCAGTTGCTGTTTTCTGCATGTTATTTACATCGTAAAAAATCAATAACAAATGGAGTACAAACGCAGCGAAACTTTTTGAAGATTTTTTTTTTGACCTGAAGACATCCAGTGGGCCAAAGAAGTACCGAAGAGGGGGCCCGAGGTGAGCACAAGACACCGGGGCGCGCCTGGGCCCCCAGGCGCGCCCTGGTGGGTTGTGCCCATCTCGGAGACCTCCTGCAACGCCTCTTTGTTCTATAAATACCCTAATATTCTAGAAACCCTAGGGGAATCCACGAAAATTAATTCCAGCCGTCGCAAGTTCCAGAAATCACAGATCCAATCTAGACACCATCACGGAGGGGTTCATCATCCTCATTGGTGCCTCTCTGATGATGCGTGAGTAGTTCATTGTAGACCTACGTGTCCGTAGTTAGTAGCTAGATGGCTTTCTCTCTCGTTTGATTCTCAATACAATGGTCTCTTGGAGATCTATTTGATGTAGCTCTTTTTGCGGTGTGTTTGTTGGGATCAGATGAACTTTGAGTTTATGATCAGATCTATGTTTTTATCCATGAAAGTTATTTGAGTCTTCTTTGATCTCTTATATTCATGATTGCTTATAGCCTCATATTTCTTCTCCGATATTTAGGTTTTGTTTGGCCAACTTGATCTATTTATCTTGCAATGGGAAGAGGTGCTTTGTGATGGGTTCGATCTTATGGTGCTTGATCCCAGTGACAGAAGGGGAAACGACACGTATGTATCGTTGCTATTAAGGATAACAAGATGGGGTCTATTTCTACATAAATAGATCTTGTCTACATTAGGTCATCGTTCTTATTGCATTACTCCGTTTTTCCATGAACTTAATACACTAGATGCATGCTGGATAGCGGTCGATGTGTGGAGTAATAGTAGTAGATGCAGGCAGGAGTCGGTCTACTAATCTTGGACATGATGCCTGGATATCCTCTTGACTATTTGAAGTTCTATCAATTGCCCAACAGTAATTTGTTTACCCACCGTTTGCTATTTTTCTCGAGAGAAGCCACTAGTGAAACCTACGGCCCCCGGGTCTCTTTTTTAATATATTTGCCTTCGCGATCTATTTTTATTTGCTTTTATTTTTAGATCTATTAATGCAAAAATACAAAAATATCTTGCTGCAATTTTTATTTATTTATTTTATTTCGCGTTCCCGCGAGATCTATTTATCTAATCTACTACAATTTTACCTATCCTTTTACCCGTGAGGATTGACAACCCCTCTCTTACGTCGGGTTGCAAGTATTTGTTCTTTGTGTGCAGGAGCTGTTTACGTGGTGTTGCATGGTTGTCCTACTGGTTCGATAACCTTGGTCTCATCATTGAGGGAAATACCTACCATTGCTGTGCTGCATCATCCCTTCCTCTTTGGGGAAATACCGACGTAGTTCAAGCAAACATCAATACTCTACCCTCGAAAATTGTTGCGATCCCCTTTACTTGTGGGTTATCAGGGTATGCACCCTCGCCTGGCTACGCCGACGGCGACACGCATGGTGGATTCAACCCTAACATCACCTTTCCACATGGCCAGCACGCCTCACCCTCCCGTCTGAACGCCGACCAACGCACTCCCTCGCCCGCGTTCGCCGGCGTCCAGTACCCCCCGTACACCTACTCGCCGCCGGCATACACAGCCTCCCCGACGCCGCTTCTACGCCGTGGCACCCTGCCCTTCTCGCAAGCCTCGTCGTCACATTTCGGTAACCCCGACGCGACGGAAGCCGACATGGACGAGATCATCACGAGCGGCTCGATCGCCACCGTCTCCTCCCCCGGGTTCCACGCGGAAGACGACACAATGGACCCCACTAGCGACATGGACGACGAACTCGACGACAGCGAGGAGGAGGAGGAGGAGCTGGAGCCGGCGCCAGCGCCAGCGAGGAAAGGGAAAAAGAAGAAGCGGGGGGCAAGGACGGGCAAGCCGCGCGTCAAGTGGACGTCCAAAGAAGACGAGTGCCTCGCCGAAGCATGGAAGACCGTCAGCCTCGACCCTGTCACCTGCGCGAACCAGAACGCCGACACGTACTGGACGCGCATTAAGTCGGCGTTTGATGAGCGCAAGCTGGTCGACCCCTACTTCGCCACCATCCACATGCAGCGTGGCGCAAAGGCCATGTCGAATCATTGGACGATCATCCAAACGGCCTGCAACAAATGGCATGGGATCGTCGAGGAGATCGCGGCTCGCCCGGAAAGCGGCGCGAACGTCGAGGGCCAGGTACGCACAGCCGCGCGGCTCTCGCTTCTTTTCGCCGTGTACGTCGCCGACACTTGTTCTTCGGTGCAGATGGTTCGGAAGTTCACCATGTACCGCCAGGACAGCAGCGACCAAGAGTTCAAGTTTCGTCACGTGTTCACCCGGATCGAGAAGTGCGATAAGTGGACGGATGTCCGTCGCACCCTCGCCAAGGCCAAGGAGACGTACAAGCCGGACGTGCCCGAGCCGGGCGCGGGGGATGGGCGCCCTGACGGCAACAAAAGAGCCAAGACGGCGAAGGACGCCGCACCTGCTGCCGAGCGGCTGCAATCGTCGATCGAGCAGTGCATCGCCGACGCCGAGAACCACGCCGCCAAGAGGAAGGAGAAATCCGAGGCGCGGTGGTCGGCGTTGATGACGAACAGCGCCGTCAAGCTCGACCTGCTCCGGACCAACGTCGCCGCGAAGAAAAGGAACACCGACCTGGGCTTCTTGATGGGGGCGGACATGTCGACGATGGACGAGCAGGTCAAGGCGTGGTACTTAGCGGAGCGTGGCCTCATCTTGAACCAGATGCCGTCGACCACCGCGCCTACGCCGACGCCCAGCCCGAGTGGTGAAGCCATGCCGACGCCCAGCACAGAAGCCACGCCGACGCCGAGCAGCCCGAGCACAGAAGCCACGCCGACGCCGAACAGCCCGAGCACAGAAGTCACGCCGACGCCGACGACGGCCAGTCCCACGCCGGAGGAGCCCGTCGTTTGATGCATTCCTTTGTCTACGCGTCCTTTCTTTTGAGCGCCGAACTATCGTTTATGTTTTATCGCCGAACTGTGGCATGGTGATCGCCGAACTTTGTGGCAGATCGCCGTTGATCGCCGAACTTGTGGCTTTTTTGGCAGCGGGAAAAGACAAGTTTGAATTTACGTGCGTCTTGGAGCCTAAACCTAGGGACGTGACTGGGAACTGCATCGTCCCCGGGACGGAAAAACCGCCGACGCATTGGGCAAACCACTATCCCCGGATGCGCTGCGGGCCGAACGGCCGGAGATGCTCTAACATGCGGTTAACTATGTACACGTAAACGGTGTAAGAAACAAGAAGCGCGGCCGGCGGCTTGGATCCGAGCACGCCGTGGACGTACAGTACTGGTAATGAGAATGGGGTCGCCGGGTACAGGGCGGCCGGCTGGACCCTGGATGGTCACCATCGGCACATGTTGCTTGGACCGGCCTACGTGCGTACTGGTAATGACCGTGGCATAGGCGCGGGTACGACCCGTCGGTAGGTGGGTGCACTCTCGCCACGGCGGCCGTACCGCGCCGCGGCCCCTCCTGTCCTGCCTGCATGCGCCGCGCGGCAGTGGTACGTACGTGTAGGCGTAGGTCGTGGTACCGCCACGGCGCGGGCACTGCGGGCAGTGGGGGGCCGGTCGCCGATGCGAGAACGCATCACTGCGTCCTGTGATAGTTTTTTTTTTTTTTGAAATTATCCTGTGATTAGTTTTAGGGCATCTACAATGGGCGAAGCTTGTATGGACGCTAACAGAGAAAAAAAAAATCAAAGAATTAAAAACGCATCTAAGCGCCCTGGCTTACAACGGCAAACGCTAACTAAACGGGCTAATTTAAAGACCTGGGCGCTTGCTGCGGGAAGCAAAAAGGTCTAGCGCTCGACGCGTTTTGCGTCAACGCCTCATCAGACGTTGGGATTCTTTAAACTAACCGCTAATCGGCCGGGATTCTTAGAGCATCTCCGGCCGTTCCCAGTGCACCGCCCGGACGCAATTTTGGCCCTTCGGTCGGCGCTTTTTTGGCCCTGGGGGCGATCTATTTCCCAGCCACGCCCCCAGGTGTCGGCCCCAAGATGTTATAAATTCAAATTTGACATTTCCCGCTACAAAAAAAAACGCTACAAATCCGGCGATCAGCGGCTGCCACATAGTTCGGCGATCACCATGCTACAGTTCGGCAATCAATCACTCGAAAATTCGGCGATCAAAAGAAAAGACGCGTAGGCAATGCATTAAACGGCGGCGTTGTCCTCCGGCGTCGGACTGGCGGGAGTCGGCGTGCGCGGGCTGGTCGGCGTCGGCGCGGCTTCTGTGCTGGGCGTCGTGGAGGCATCATCGCTCGAGCTTGGCGGCGGCGTTGGGGTGGGCGTGGGAATTGCCGCGGCCGTCGACGGTATCTGGTTCAAGATGAGGCCGCGCTCCACCATGTACCACGCCTTGATCTGCTCGTCCATCGTCGACACGTCCGCCCCCATCAAGAACGCCAGGTCGGTGTTCCTCTTCTTCGCGGCGACGTTTGTCCGGAGTAGGTCGAGCTTGACGGCGTTGTTCTGCATCAACACCGACCACCGGGCCTCGGATTTCCCTTCTCTCTGGGCGGCGTGGTTCTTGGCGTCGGCAATGCACTGCTCGATGGACGCTTGCAGCCGCGCGGTAGCCGGGGCGGCGTCCTTCGCCGTCTTGGCTCGTTTGTTGCCGTCTGGGCGCCCATCAGACGCGCCCGGCGTCGGCGCATCCGGCTTGTACGTCTCCTTGGCCTTGGCGAGGGTGCGCCGGACCTCCGCCCACTTCTCGCACTTTTCGATCCGGGAGAACACGTGGAGGTACTTGAAATCTTGGTCGGCGCTGCTGTCCTGGCGGTACATGGCGAACATCCGAACCATCTGCGCCGAAGAACAAGAGTCGGCGATGCACACGGCGAAAAGGAGCGACAACCGACGTCGGTGCATACCTGACCCTCGACGTTGGCGCCGCTTTCCGGGCGAGCCGGCTATTATTTCGTCCCAAACCGGCGATAAACAAGGCCGTGGGGGCGCGACTGGGCCGATTTTTCGGCGCCGGCGCTAAAAAAAGGGCGCTGGGGGGCATGTTGGGGGCGCGAGTGGAGATGCTCTTACCGTGGCGCCCGTGCTAAGCGTCCGCATTGGACATGCCTTTAGTGGCAAGTGCACGCCGGCCCTTTTTTTTCGGGAGAAAGACTTATATTACTCAATCAGTAAGTTCTTACAATCATCGATCATCGACTCACAGACCTTATCTGGTCCTGAGCCTAACCACGTCACAGTTCTACCTTCAACTCTGGCAAAACCTGCTAAACAGTCACTAGCTTTATTCTGACTACGAAAGACATGAGTAATACTAGTTTCTCTCAAACTCCTCAGATACTTAATCTCCTTAACAATAGAAGCGTAGACAGAGCGATCAACACACGGATCTTGGATCATAGCCACCGCCAAACCGGAGTCCATCTCAATAGCAATAGGCAAACTACTTCGTTGAAGAGCAAGGGATAAACCCTCCATACACGCACAAAGCTCAGCTTCAAGCGCATCACGACAAGTGTGAAGATGCCTACATGCCGTGAAGATGATCTCCCCCTTCTCACCCCGCAGAATCATACCAACACCAGCATCACCTCTTACACCCAAGGATCCATCTGTATTAAGCTTCACCCACCCGGGCTTAGGTAAATCCCAGGGGAGTAGCTGTGGAGATTTCGTAGCATGCGATATAGGGGGCATATGAGATATAGAACTCTTCCCTTTAGCCGGGTCCATAGAAGAATTTAGTTTGATCCCAATAAGCGAATCCAAATAACTACGAAGGAACCAAACTGAAACTTCCACAGGTGGAGGCGACTTGTTGTGTGTGACTTCATTCCTGATGAACCAACACCTCCAAAAGACCATCAAAAGCATGCATCGAGCAATCTCATCGAGGGGTGCAATTGCATGTAGTAGCCACTCCTTCCCCAAGTTCACGAAAGACTCCCGCGCAGGTAGACACCACACCTCGGACATAGCATTGTACAACTGGCGAGCGAGGGGACAGTTTAACATGGGATGAAAATTATCTTCTGGTTCGACCGCATACACTGGGCACAAGCTCGAGACCTCCAAACCAATTTTCTGTTTATTGAGCCAGGTGGGAAGGGATTTCGTAGCCAGTTGCCATGCAAAGTTCCTGACTGTAGGGGGCACGCCAAACCCCCAAATAACCTGCCAACATTTCCTTCTGCCCGAGGGATTGGAGCTCGATGCCGTCGCATTGTCTCTGTTGGTTTCCTCCAAGGCCAGGTTATAAGACGATTTAACAGAGAACATACCCAGCTTTCCTGGTCCCCATGCTAAGGTATCACCATCTAGTCTCGGTGAAGGTTTAATTTTCATAATCTCCTCCACATCTGCCTGTACAAAATACCTTGACAGGACATCATACTTCCACGCGCCATTTTCATTGAGCAGATCCGCAACAAAACGGATACGACAATTTCCTCGCTGTGATATAGGTTTATAAGAATAGGGCCTTGGTATCCAACTATCTCTCCAAACTCTGATGCTACGGCCATTGCCAACTCTCCACAGTAAGACTTTCTTCCACAAATCAAGACCATGACTAATTGCTTGCCAAGAAGAAGAGGCATTACCCGAGAAAACAGTGTCCTCTAACTTGCCATTTGGATAGTATCTCGCCTTTAGCACATGGGCACACAAGCTGTCCGGATTATCAATCAGTCTCCATGCCTGTCTGGCTAATAAAGCTTGGTTGAACAATCTAAAGTCACGGAAGCCAAGACCTCCTTTATCTTTAGGTTGGAGAAGATGATCCCAACCCTTCCAATGAACTTTCCTCTTCCCTTCCTTAGAGCCCCAATAAAAGTTTCTAACCATACGAGTCAGGTCATCACACAAGGAGAACGGGAACTTGAAAACACCCATAATGTAAGTCGGCAGTGACTGTGCCACAGATTTGATAAGGACCTCTCTTCCAGGTTGCGCCAAGTAGTTGTCCCCCCACTGAATTAGACGTTTAGTCAGACTCATTTGAAGATTTTGAAAACGTCCTTTAGACATACGCCCATCCGGAGTTGGGAGACCCAGATATTTCTCCTCAAAGACAGTGTTAGTAACCTGTAGAGCAGCCCGAACTTGATCTTGCACCACTGTCGGGCATGCATCCCCACAGAAGAGGGAAGACTTACTATAGTTAAGACTCTGCCCGGTAGACATGCCGTAAGTGTCAAGAACACTCTTAACCTCCAATGCTTGGTCCTGAGACGCCTTAAAGAAAAGCAAAGTGTCATCTGCAAATAATAAGTGTGATATACCCGGAGCCCTTCTGCAAATTTTAACAGGTGTAATACTGCCACTAGCAACCTTGCTTCTCAACAATGCCGACAAGCCATCCGTAATAAACAAGAACAAGAAAGGTGAAAGGGGGTCACCCTGCCGAAGACCACGCGACGGTGCAAATGAATCTAAGAGGGTCCCATTAAGTTTGACAGAATATCTCACCGATGTGACACACGGCATTATCCAGTCGACCCATTGATGAGAGAAACCCAGCTTTTGCATCTTCTGCTTCAAGAAACCCCAATCCACCCTATCATACGCTTTTGATAAATCCAACTTATATGCACAGAAACTTTTTGATGGATCCTTTTCTTGCTTAATATAGTGATAACACTCAAAGGCCACTAGTGCATTATCGGTTATCATCCTCCCAAGGATAAATGCCCTTTGCTCCGGGGAAATTAGGTCATCCAACAAGGGCCTAAGCCGGTTAACTAAGCATTTTGAGATCACCTTGTAGACCACATTGCACAAACTTATTGGCCTGTAATCAGACATTCGGAGAGGGTTAGGTATCTTTGGAATCAGTACAATAGAAGTTGAGTTCACACCTTCTGGCATAACACCAGTACGAAAAAAATCCTTTACCGTAGTCAGATCACTTTCCTTCAAAACACCCCAATTGCACTGAAAAAAACGGGCCGGAAATCCATCCGGGCCCAGGGCTTTTAGAGGCCCAATCTGAAAAAGAGCATCTCCTATTTGTTTGTTAGAGAACGGCGCGCACAGCCGCACATTATCAGCATTAGAAACTCGTGCTTCAATCAGGTTCCGAAATATGAGAAGCGTCAAGAGATGGATCAGAAGTGAAAATGTTGTGAAAATAGTCATGTGACACCTTCCCCATTGCTTCAAAATCAGAATGTACCGTCCCAATGCTATCCATGAGCTCTTTGATCTTATTTTTCCTCGCCCTCCACACTGCCTTGTTCTGAAAAACTTTGTATTTCTATCACCTTCTTTCAACCAAGTGATCCTTGAGCGCTGTAACCACATCATCTCCTCTTGATAAAGCAACTCGTTCATCCTGTCTGTAACCCTACGGATATCTTGTCTATCCGTGTTCATAGACATCAACTCTTCTAGTTGGGTTCTAGACTTGGCCAACTCCCTCGTGACGTTGCCAAATTTCCTACTCCACGATTTCAGTGCCGTCATGGTTTTATTCAAAGCTACTTGCGGCTTGGCCATATTACCCACCGACCCAACAGAATCCCAGGCTTGCTTAATGACATCCGGTAGCCCCTCATCTCTCTCCCAAAAGAGTTCATATCGTCTAGATGAAACCCTAGACGGCCCCGGATCCGGTGCGCCCTTGACTATCACAACAACGTGATCAGAGCAAGGTGATGGTACATGTAGCACCGAAGCATATGCAAACATATTACGCCAATCATTTGTCGCCACCGCTTGGTCAAGACGAACTCGAACATTATTTTGTCCACTCCTCTGATTGTCATAGGTGAAGGGTGTTCCAGCAAAGCCAAGATCAATCAAACCACATGTCTCCAATGTATCCCGAAAAGCTAGCATTTGTGGTTCTCCCCTCGGCGTAGCTAACATGTGTTCGAAACCCCATAGGGCTGTTGGGGAACGTAGCAGAATTTTAAAATTTTCTACGCATCACCAAGATCAATCTATGGAGTCATCTAGCAACGAGTGAGAGGGGAGTGTATCTACATACCCTTGTAGATCGCGAGCGGAAGCGTTCAAGAGAACGGGGTTGATGGAGTCGTACTCGTCGTGATCCAAATCACCGATGACCGAGCGCCGAACGGACGGCACCTCCGCGTTCAACACACGTACGGAGCAGAGACGTCTCCTCCTTCTTGATCCAGCAAGGGGGGAGGAGAGGTTGATGGAGATCCAGCAGCACGACGGTGTGGTGGTGGAAGCAGCGGGATTTCAGCAGGGCTTCGCCAAGCGCTACTGGAGGAGGAAGAGGTGTCACGGGAGGGAGAGGGAGGCGCCAGGGGCTGAGCTGTTTCTCCCATGCACCTCCCCACTATATATAGGGGTGGAGGGGGCTGGTTTCTTGCCCTCCAAGTCCATTGGGGCGTTGGCAAAGGTGGAAGGAAAGAAATCCCATCCTTTCCCTTCCCCACCGATTGTTATCCCCCTTTTTTAGGGATCTTGATCTTATCCCTTCGGGATATGATCTTATTCCTTCTAAGAGGGAATCTTGGTGCGCCTTGACTAGGGGTGTGGGGCCTTGCCCCCACTACCCACGTTCATGTGGGTCCCCCCATGCAGGTGGGCCCCACTCCGGAACCTTCTAGAACCTTCTCGGTACAATACCGAAAAATCCCGAACATTTTCCGGTGGCCAAAATAGGACTTCCCATATATAAATCTTTACCTCCGGACCATTTCGGAACTCCTCGTGACGTCCAGGATCTCATCCGAGACTCCGAACAACCTTCGGGTTACCGCATACTAATATCTCTATAACCCTAGCGTCACCGAACCTTAAGTGTGTAGACCCTACGGGTTCGGGAGACACGCAGACATGACCGAGACGACTCTCCGGTCAATAACCAACAGCGGGATCTGGATACCCATGTTGGCTCCCACATGCTCCTCGATGATCTCATCGGATGAACCACGATGTCGAGGATTCAATCAATCCCGTACGCAATTCCCTTTGTCTATCGGTACGATACTTGCCCGAGATTCGATCGTCGGTATCTCGATACCTGGTTCAATCTCGTTACCGGCAAGTCTCTTTACTCGTTTCCGTAACACATCATCCCGTGAACAACTCCTTGATCACATTGAGCTCATTATGATGATGTCCTACCGAGTGGGCCCAGAGGTACCTCTCCGTTACATGGAGTGACAAATCCCAGTCTCGATTCGTGCCAACCCAACAGATACTTTCGGAGATACCCGTAGTGCACCTTTATAGCCACCCAGTTACGTTGTGACGTTTGGTGCACCCAAAGTACTCCTACGGTATCCGGGAGTTGCACAATCTCATGGTCTAAGGAAAAGTTACTTGACATTGGAAAAGCTTTAGCAAACGAACTACACGATCTAGTGCTAGGCTTAGGATTGGGTCTTGTCCATCACATCATTCTCCTAATGATGTGATCCCGTTATCAATGACATCCAATGTCCATGGTCAGGAAACCGTAACCATCTATTGATCAACGAGCTAGTCAACTAGAGGCTTACTAGGGACATGTTGTGGTCTATGTATTCACACATGTATTACGATTTCCGGATAACACAATTATAGCATGAATAACAGACAATTATCATGAACAAGGAAATATAATAATAACCATTTTATTATTGCCTCTAGGGCATATTTCCAACAGTCTCCCACTTGCACTAGAGTCAATAATCTAGTTACATTGTGATGAATAGAACACCCATAGAGTACTGGTGTTGATCATGTTTTGCTCGTGAAAGAGGTTTAGTCAACGGATCTGCTACATTCAAATCCGTGTGCACTTTACAAATATCTATGTCTCCATCTTGAACATGTTCACGTATGGAGTTGAAGCGACGCTTGATATGCCTGGTCCTTTTGTGAAACCTGGGCTCCTTGGCAAGGGCAATAGCTCCAGTGTTGTCACAGAAGAGAGCCATTGGACCCGACGCATTTGGAATGACTCCTAGGTCGGTGATGAACTCCTTCATCCATACTGCTTCGTGTGCTGCCTCCGAGGCTGCTATGTACTCCGCTTCGCATGTAGAACCCGCCACGACGCTTTGCTTGCAACTACACCAGCTTACCGCTCCACCATTCAAAATATACACGTATCCGGTTTGTGACTTGGAGTCATCCGGATCTGTGTCGAAGCTAGCGTCGACGTAACCCTTTACGACGAGCTCTTCGTCACCTCCATATACGAGAAACATATCCTTAGTCCTTTTCAGGTACTTCAGGATGTTCTTGACCGCTGTCCAGTGTTCCTTGCCGGGATTACTTTGGTACCTACCTACCAAACTTACAGCAAGGTTTACATCAGGTCTGGTACACAGCATGGCATACATAATAGACCCTATGGCTGAGGCATAGGGGATGACACTCATCTCTTCTATATCTTTTGCCGTGGTCGGGCATTGAGCCGAGCTCAATTTAACACCTTGCAATACAGGCAAGAACCCCTTCTTGGACTGATCCATATTGAACTTCTTCAATATCTTATCAAGGTATGTGCTTTGCGAAAGACCTATGAGGCGTCTCGATCTATCTCTATAGATCTTGATGCCTAATATATAAGCAGCTTCTCCAAGGTCCTTCATTGAAAAACACTTATTCAAGTAGGCCTTTATACTTTCCAAGAATTCTATATCATTTCCCATCAGCAGTATGTCATCCACATATAATATGAGAAATGCTACAGAGCTCCCACTTACTTTCTTGTAAACACAGGCTTCTCCATAAGTCTGTGTGAACCCAAACGCTTTGATCATCTCGTCAAAGCGAATGTTCCAACTCCGAGATGCTTGCACCAGCCCATAGATTGAGCGCTGGAGCTTGCATACCTTGTCAGCATTCTCAGGGTCGACAAAACCTTCCGGTTGTATCATATACAACTCTTCCTTAAGAAAACCATTAAGGAATGCCGTTTTGACGTCCATTTGCCATATCTCATAATCATAGTATGCGGCAATTGCTAACATGATTCTGACGGATTTCAGCTTCGCTACGGGTGAGAAAGTCTCATCGTAGTCAACCCCTTGAACTTGTCGATAACCCTTAGCGACAAGCCGAGCCTTATAGATGGTCACATTACCATCCACGTCAGTCTTCTTCTTAAAGATCCATTTATTTTCTATGGCTTGCCGATCATCGGGCAAGTCAGTCAAAGTCCATACTTCGTTTTCATACATGGATCCTATCTCGGATTTCATGGCTTTAAGCCATTTGTCGGAATCCGGGCCCGCCATCGCTTCTTCATAGTTCGAAGGTTCACTGTTGTCTAACAACATGATTTCCAGGACAGGATTGCCATACCACTCTGGTGCGGAACGTGTCCTCGTGGACCTTCGAAGTTCAGTGGTAGCTTGATCATGATCATTATCAATAACTTCCTCTCTAGCCGGTGTAGGCTCCACAGAAACATTTTCCTGTGCTGCGCTACTCTCCGGTTCGAGGGTCATCTCATCACGCTCCACTTTCCTCCCACTTACTTCTTTCGAGAGAAACTCTTTCTCTAGAAAGGATCCATTCCTGGCAACAAAGATCTTGCCCTCGGATCTTAGGTAGAAGGTATACCCAATAGTTTCCTTAGGGTATCCTATGAATACGCATTTTTCCGACTTGGGTTCGAGCTTCTCTGGTTGAAGTTTCTTCACATAAGCATCGCATCCCCAAACTTTCAGAAACGACAGCTTAGGTTTCTTCCCAAACCATAATTCATACGGTGTCGTCTCAAAGGATTTTGACGGTGCCCTATTTAAAGTGAATGCGGCAGTCTCTAAAGCATAACCCCAAAAGGATAGCGGTAAATCGGTAAGAGACATCATAGATCGCACCATATCCAATAGAGTGCGATTACGACGTTCGGACACACCATTACGCTGAGGTGTTCCAGGCGGCGTGAGTTGTGAAACAATTCCACATTTCCTTAAGTGCGTGCCAAATTCATGACTCAAATATTCTCCTCCACGATCTGATCGTAAGAACTTTATTTTCTTGTCACGTTGATTCTCAACCTCACTCTGAAATTCCTTTAACTTTTCAAAGGTCTCAGACTTGTGCTTCATCAAGTAGACATACCCATATCTACTCAAATCATCGGTGAGGGTGAGAACATAACGATAACCACCGCGAGCCTCAACACTCATTGGACCACACACATCAGTATGTATGATCTCCAATAAGTTGGTTGCTCGCTCCATTGTTCCGGAGAACGGAGTCTTGGTCATCTTGCCCAAGAGGCATGGTTCGCATCTGTCAAATGATTCATAATCAAGAGACTCCAAAAGTCCATCTGCATGGAGTTTCTTCATGCGTTTAACACCGATATGACCAAGGCGGCAGTGCCACAAGTATGTGGGACTATCGTTATCAACCTTGCATTTCTTGGCATTCACATTATAAACATGTGTAACATCACGTTCGAGATTCAATAAAAATAAACCATTCACCAGCGGGGCATAACCATAAAACATATCTCTCATATAAATAGAACAACCATTATTCTCAGATTTAAATGAGTAGCCATCTCGCATTAAGCGAGATCCAGATACAATGTTCATGCTCAAAGCTGGTACTAAATAACAATTATTGAGGTTTAAAACTAATCCCGTAGGTAGATGCAGAGGTAGCGTGCCGACGGCGATCACATCGACCTTGGAACCATTCCCGACGCGCATCGTCACCTCGTCCTTTGCCAGTCTACGCTGATTCCGCAGTTCCTGCTTTGAGTTACAAATATGAGCAACCGCACCGGTATCAAATACCCAGGAACTACTACGAGTGCTGGTAAGGTACACATCAATTACATGTATATCATATATGCCTTTGGTATTGCCGGCCTTCTTGTCCGCCAAGTACTTGGGGCAGTTTCGCTTCCAGTGACCGTTTCCCTTGCAATAAAAGCACTCAGTCTCAGGCTTGGGTCCATTCTTCGACTTCTTCCCGGCAGCTGGCTTACCGGGCGCGGCATCTCCCTTGCCGTCCTTCTTGAAGTTCTTCTTACCCTTGCCCTTCTTGAACTTAGTGGTTTTATTCACCATCAACACTTGATGTTCCTTTCTGATCTCTGCCTCCGCTGACTTCAGCATCGCATATACCTCAGGAATGGTCTTTTCCATCCCCTGCATGTTGAAGTTCATCACGAAGCTCTTGTAGCTAGGTGGAAGCGACTGAAGGATTCTGTCAACGACCGCGTCATCCGGGAGATTAACTCCCAGCTGAGACAAGCGGCTGTGCAACCCAGACATTTTGAGTATGTGCTCGCTGACAGAACTATTTTCCTCCATCTTACAGCTGTAGAACTTATCGGAGACTTCATATCTCTCGATCCGGGCATGAGCTTGGAAAACCATTTTCAGCTCTTCGAACATCTCATATGCTCCGTGATGCTCAAAACGCTTTTGGAGCCCCGGTTCTAAGCTGAAGAGCATGCCGCACTGAACGAAGGAGTAATCATCGGTGCGTGTCTGCCAAACGTTCAAATCGTCTGGCAGTGCTGGGAGAGCAGGTGGGTCACCTAACGGTGCTTCAAGGACATATGATTTCTTGGCAGCTATGAGGATAATCCTCAGGTTACGGACCCAGTCCGCATAGTTGCTACCATCGTCTTTCAGCTTGTTTTTCTCGAGGAACGCGTTGAAGTTGAGGGTAACATTAGCGTTGGCCATTTGATCTACAAGATAGATATGTAACATTTAGACTAAGTTCATGACAATTAAGTTCATCTAATCAAATTATGTAATGAACTCCCACTCAGATAGACATCCCTCTCGTCATCTAAGTGATTACATGATCCGAATCGACTAGGCCGTGTCCGATCATCACGTGAGACGGACTAGTCATCAACGGTGAACATCCCCATGTTGATCGTATCTTCTATACGACTCATGCTCGACCTTTCGGTCTCTTGTGTTCCGAGGCCATGTCTGTACATGCTAGGCTCGTCAAGTCAACCTAAGTGTATTGCTGTGTAAATCTGGCTTACACCCGTTGTATTCGAACGTTAGAATCTATCACACCCGATCAACACGTAGTGCTTCGAAACAACGAACCTTCGCAACGGTGCACAGTTAGGGGGAACACTTTCTTGAAATTTTAGTAAGGGATCATCTTATATATGCTACCGTCGTTCTAAGCAAATAAGATGCAAAAACATGATAAACATCTCATGCAATCAAAATAGTGACATGATATGGCCATTATCACTTTGCTCCTTTTGATCTCCATCTTCGGGGCTCCATGATCATCATCGTCACCGGCATGACACCATGATCTCCATCATCATGATCTCCATCATCGTGTCTTCATCAAGTTGTCTCGCCAACTATTACTTCTACTACTACGGCTAACGGTTAGCAATAAAGTAAAGTAATTACATGGCGAATTTCAATGACACGCAGGTCATATAATAAATTAAGACAACTCCTATGGCTCCTGCCGGTTGTCATACTCATCGACATGCAAGTCGTGATTCCTATTACAAGAACATGATCATCTCATACATCACATATATCATTCATCACATCCTTTGGCCATATCACATCACAAAGCACTTGCTGCAAAAACAAGTTAGACGTCCTCTAATTGTTGTTGCAAGTTTTTACGTGGCTGCTATAGGTTTCTAGCAAGAACGTTTCTTACCTACGCCAAAACCACAACGTGATATGCCAATTTCTATTTACCCTTCATAAGGACCCTGTTCATCGAATCCGATCCGACTAAAGTGGGAGAGACAGACACCCGCTAGCCACCTTATGCAACTAGTGCATGTCAGTCGGTAGAACCTGTCTCACGTAAGCGTACGTGTAAGGTCGGTCCGGGCCGCTTCATCCCACAGTGCCGCCGAATCAAGATAAGACTAGTAACGGCAAGAAGATTGACAAATCGACGCCCACAACTACTTTGTGTTCTACTCGTGCAAGATACTACGCATAGACCTAGCTCATGATGCCACTGTTGGGGAACGTAGCAGAATTTTAAAATTTTCTACGCATCACCAAGATCAATCTATGGAGTCATCTAGCAACGAGTGAGAGGGGAGTGTATCTACATACCCTTGTAGATCGCGAGCGGAAGCGTTCAAGAGAACGGGGTTGATGGAGTCGTACTCGTCGTGATCCAAATCACCGATGACCGAGCGCCGAACGGACGGCACCTCCGCGTTCAACACACGTACGGAGCAGAGACGTCTCCTCCTTCTTGATCCAGCAAGGGGGAGGAGAGGTTGATGGAGATCCAGCAGCACGACGGTGTGGTGGTGGAAGCAGCGGGATTTCAGCAGGGCTTCGCCAAGCGCTACTGGAGGAGGAAGAGGTGTCACGGGAGGGAGAGGGAGGCGCCAGGGGCTGAGCTGTTTCTCCCATGCACCTCCCCACTATATATAGGGGTGGAGGGGGCTGGTTTCTTGCCCTCCAAGTCCATTGGGGCGTTGGCAAAGGTGGAAGGAAAGAAATCCCATCCTTTCCCTTCCCCACCGATTGTTATCCCCCTTTTTTAGGGATCTTGATCTTATCCCTTCGGGATATGATCTTATTCCTTCTAAGGTGGAATCTTGGTGCGCCTTGACTAGGGGTGTGGGGCCTTGCCCCCACTACCCACGTTCATGTGGGTCCCCCCATGCAGGTGGGCCCCACTCCGGAACCTTCTAGAACCTTCTCGGTACAATACCGAAAAATCCCGAACATTTTCCGGTGGCCAAAATAGGACTTCCCATATATAAATCTTTACCTCCGGACCATTCCGGAACTCCTCGTGACGTCCAGGATCTCATCCGAGACTCCGAACAACCTTCGGGTTACCGCATACTAATATCTCTATAACCCTAGCGTCACCGAACCTTAAGTGTGTAGACCCTACGGGTTCGGGAGACACGCAGACATGACCGAGACGACTCTCCGGTCAATAACCAACAGCGGGATCTGGATACCCATGTTGGCTCCCACATGCTCCTCGATGATCTCATCGGATGAGCCACGATGTCGAGGATTCAATCAATCCCGTACGCAATTCCCTTTGTCTATCGGTACGATACTTGCCCGAGATTCGATCGTCGGTATCTCGATACCTTGTTCAATCTCGTTACCGGCAAGTCTCTTTACTCGTTTCCGTAACACATCATCCCGTGAACAACTCCTTGATCACATTGAGCTCATTATGATGATGTCCTACCGAGTGGGCCCAGAGGTACCTCTCCGTTACATTGAGTGACAAATCCCAGTCTCGATTCGTGCCAACCCAACAGATACTTTCGGAGATACCCGTAGTGCACCTTTATAGCCACCCAGTTACGTTGTGACGTTTGGTGCACCCAAAGCACTCCTACGGTATCCGGGAGTTGCACAATCTCATGGTCTAAGGAAAAGTTACTTGACATTGGAAAAGCTTTAGCAAACGAACTACACGATCTAGTGCTAGGCTTAGGATTGGGTCTTGTCCATCACATCATTCTCCTAATGATGTGATCCCGTTATCAATGACATCCAATGTCCATGGTCAGGAAACCGTAACCATCTATTGATCAACGAGCTAGTCAACTAGAGGCTTACTAGGGACATGTTGTGGTCTATGTATTCACACATGTATTACGATTTCCGGATAACACAATTATAGCATGAATAACAGACAATTATCATGAACAAGGAAATATAATAATAACCATTTTATTATTGCCTCTAGGGCATATTTCCAACAAGGGCCTCATTAAAGGCTCCAACTACAAGCCATGGAAGATCATTCGTGCCTTTCAAATTAAGCAATTTTGACCACATGAGATGACGATTTTCCACTCTGGGTTCACCATATACACATGTCACTCTCCACTGCTCCGCCCCGTCATGTAATCTGATTAATGCATCAATGTACCGATCCTCTTTATCAATTATGTCCACCATACAAGATTCATGCCAAAATAAAGATAAACCTCCACTCATACCATTACTATCCACACCTGCAAATCCTTTAAGACTGAGCCTACCACAAATTCTTCTCATTCTAGCTTCCTTCTGCCTAGTTT
This sequence comes from Thinopyrum elongatum, assembly GCA_011799875.1. Taxonomy (NCBI): domain Eukaryota; kingdom Viridiplantae; phylum Streptophyta; class Magnoliopsida; order Poales; family Poaceae; genus Thinopyrum; species Thinopyrum elongatum. The sequence continues at coordinate 607,991,259 of CM022303.1, read as the reverse complement.
CACACAAAAACACAAGACTGGGTGAATGCGACTTCACCATGGTCGCAAGCTCGCAAACTGTCCGGGAATTCCCCCCTCCCTGGCAGTTCCAACTTAGCAAATTCATTGAGACCGGCGGTCCTCAATCTCGGAGGTCGCCTCAAGTAGCATGTCAGTGTCATCTCCTCGTCCATCCTGGCCCTGTCTCATTCTCTTGACAATGGGTTCCTTTCCTGGTGTGGAGTTCGGTGGTGTCGTCAGCAGTCCCCCATCGGCCGGTCCATTCTCCAAAAATAACACCGCATTCGACACTTTGCCCACAAAGTTAGGGACCTCCCGTCCACGCACATTGATTGAACCATCACCTTTGATCAGCCGTTTCCGAGCACTCTTCCCATCCTCCCCCATAACAGCATCGCTAGCCGATATAATGTCGTCAGTACTTGTGCCAGCATCCTCACCTCTACCACGCCCCCCGTATGAAGCAGTTCTTCCTCCGCGCTCCCCTCTTCCTCCTGCACCTCTGCCGCCCCCTCTGTTATGCATATCAAAGGTACCGCGGCCTCCTCCCTGTTGCGTCCATCCTCCTCCTCTACCACCCCTTGCACCTGCATCCGACGCCTCACCATTCCAATGAAACCAATCACCCCATTCACACGAGCTCGGCTCATGAATCCCATCCCCACACTCCTCCACAACATGCCCCATACAACCACAGAAATAGCAAAAATCCGGTAGTTTCTCATAGCTAACCGGATATCTCTTCCTCTCCTTCAAGGTAATTGGAACGAACCTAACCAACGGGTTATTCACATTGACAAAAAACCTTACCCTCAGAAAATTTGATGGATTGATCTTCCCTTCATTCACCACCACTGTAAAGGGGGGATCGCCTACTTTCTTCGCAACCTTCTCTGCTAACTCCTTTTTCCTCGTAAGTCCATCCGGCATGTGACGACCCCGGCTTAATCGTGCACTAACCATACACGCAAATGCACACGATCAAGCCTAAGGACTCACTTGAAGATATCACAACACAACTCTAAAACATAAATAAATTCATACAAGCTTTATATTACAAGCCAGGGCCTCGAGGGCTCGAATACATAGCTCGATGGCATACAAGTGTCAGCGGAAGCATCAGATATCTGGGTACAGATATATTACAGAAACAGAAATAAGCCTTTATGAAGGCGGGGCAAAATAAAACTCTACGATCGAAAGGCGTAGGCCTCCTGCCTAGGACCCTCCGAATCCTACTCCTGGTCATCTGTCGGCTCCTCGTAGTAGTACTCGCCGGGAGGGTAGTAGTAGTAGCCGTAGTCGTCGACGGGGGCTGCTATCTCAGGGGCTCCGTCATCTGGCGGCGTCAAATGGATATGGGGAGAAAAAGAAAATAAAGCAAACGTGAGTACTCATCCGAAGTACTCAGCAAGCAAGGATCTACACTACATATGCAACATTTTCAAAGGTGGCTGTATATGTGGACTGGGCTGCAGAAATGCCAGAATAGAGGGGGAAAGCCTAGTCCTATCGAAGACTAGCATCTTCAATCATCTTCATCGGTCTTGCAGCATTAGAAGAGTGCAGATTAACATAATGTAAAGAAGTAGTAGTAGTAGTAGTATCTTCAACCTCGGCCAGAGATCCTTTCTCGACTCCCTGCGAGAAAGCAATCCCAGAGCCATACTATCCATTTCATCTCAAGTTCTAGTTGTACCGATCGGGATACAACTCCGAGTGTCCGTTACCATAGGACAGGCTATCGATAGATTAGTTCTTCCCTGTAGGGGTGCACCAACTTACCCACCACGCTCGCTTAATTCTGGCCGGACACACTTTACTGGTTCATGCCCGGCCTCGGCCAAACGATACGCCGCAACCCGACCAAATACTTAACAGAGAGGTCAGCATGCCGGACTAAACCTATGCCCCCAGGGGTCTTGGGCCATCTCCCCGGGAACTCCTGCACATTGCGAGGGCGGCCGAGAGCAGACCTAGCAACCCCTTAATACAAGCGCAGTTGCGTAACCAGTCCAACTCGGCGCGCGCCGCTCAGTCGCTGACGTCCATTAAGCTTCGGCTGAAGTATACGACGCAGAACGCCCATACTATGCCCACGTGATGGTTAATGCTATCAGGCCAGAGGCCCCTCGGATCAAATATCCAAACCGTTAGTGTGTTGGTAGTGCGGAAACGAGCAGAGACTCACGAAAGATGTGACCCCGTCGCCCCGTCTCGAGGACTTGCGGCAAGGGCGAGGAATGCCCGGCCACGCCTCGTGTTCAACCCTCGGGCACCATCCAGGTCCACCCGATTCCACATCACTCACTATTAAGCTCGCGCGGGTACCCCTCAGGGCCGACCCGTCTTTAGTATCATGGTTCAGTGTTCAGTCATAGTAACCAAAGTATCTGTGAGTCTGACACCAAGGGGAATCCTGAGGAATCACCCTCGATGGAATTCCTTCTGATGTTACCGTCAAGGTGAACGGAGGAGGAATCACCCTCGAGGTCCACACTTGAAGTGTTGCACGACGACGTCGTTAACGGGGGTGGTGTAGGAGGAATCACCCTCGCTTACCACGACCGATTAACTAACCTACAAGGTTATCATCAAAAGTGCTGACGAGGTATCACCCTCGGCACTCGATAGTAACCCAGTAGTGTCGGCAACTAAGGGGGAAGTGACGTGCGGTGTCGGGGCCTGGTCTTCAATCCCGTTGTTCGGGTCTTTTGATAATCCAGCGGGGCAGTCGGGATAAAGTGGGGGTCTTTGGTGGTCTCTAACCAACCTATTCTAAGCAGTTTAGGATAACAGGTAAGTATCAACAGCAGGTTACAAGTAAACAAGCTATGCAGCAGATATAGGATACAGTAATAGCAGCAGATTCTAATGCAAGCATAAGAGAAAAGAGAATGGGCGATATCGGAATGCTCAAAAAGGGGGTGCTTGCCTGTCTGCTTGACGGCAAGGGTCTGATCGTCAGGAGCGTAGTCGACCTCCGGAGCTGCGTCAGCCTCGGGAGCTACGTCAACGTCAGGGTCTATCGAGAGAGAAGAGGGGGAAGAAACAGGTAAACATAATGCACACAACTGCAACACAGGGCATGCTATGCTATGATGCAGTGCAGGGTTGCCTAACGATGCATCTAGGTCATTTTAGTTATCTTAGGATCAACATGGGATTTATTAACCGGTATGTGTGCACTATTCATCTACCAGAATCGGGCTCAAAGTTACGAGTTCTCTTACGCAGGAGGTTCCGACATGGAAACAGACGACACGATCAGATTTGTCTCGTCGTTCTGAGCAACTTTCATGTTTTAAGTTTTTCAATCCGAGCTACGGTTTATTTTCTACGAATTTTCAAAGTTTAATTAGTATTCTGAAATTGCTTTAATTTTAACAGAAATTGATATATGACATCAGCAGTGATGTCAGCAAGTCAAACCGGCTGACCAGAGTCAAACCTGACAGGTGGGTCCAGTGGGACCCACTGGTCAGTGACTCAGCTAACTAACTGGATTAGTTTAATCTAATTAATCAAATTGGCAAGTGGGCCCGCTCTGTCAGTGTCTGATCAGGGTCTTAATTAATTAACTTAATTAATTAATCGATTTCTATTTATTTAAATTAGTTTAAATAGGCGGGTCCCACATGTCGGTGGCACAGAGCCAGCCCAGTCAGCGTTGACTTCGGTCAACGGGACCAGTGGGGCCCATGGTCAGTGGCTGGGCGGTGGGGCCCGCTGTGCCACGTCGGGCGCCAGCTCGGCGCCGGTCACCAGAGTGCGCCGGCGAGGACAAATGGCAGCGAGCAACTCCGGCGAGCCCGGGTTCTCTCTGTGGTGGTCCGTTTCGGACGTTCTCGGGCTCGTTCGGACGAGTGGAGAGCGCCGTGTCGCGTGAGACGACTGGTTGGTCGCGGGGACGGCCGGAGGGACGCCGGCGACGATGGATGGCGGCGGTGGTTTCGGGCGTGCTTCGGGTTGGGGGCTACGATGCGCGCGCGATCGTGGCAAGCGGCTAGTCGCGGCTTACTCGATGCGACGAACAAGATAGGCAAGAGCCCGGGACCATTTGGTCATCGGAGCTTCGCCGGCGATGATGCGGGCGGCGGAGCGATCGGGCACGAGCGAGGTGTCGGCTATCGCTACGGAAAGAGCTCAGGGAGAGGGAGAGAGGAACGTGGAGCTCACAGTGGAGCCATAGGGAGTGGCAGCGGGCTCGGGGAGGTCCGTTGGTGGCGGCACGGCGGCGATGGTGACGGCGATGCAGTGAAGGGGATCGGCTTGATCACGTGGCTGCGCTGCTCCCTGAGTCGAGGCAGAGCTCCCGCTCGATGGAGACGAAGGCCCCGGAGCGCGTGGACACGAAGGCGAGGTCGGAGGGGCTCGGTGGCTGCGAGTTCGACGCGGCGACGGCGGCGGCTGCACTCGGGAGGAGCCGCATCGAGAGAGGGAAGGGAAACAGGGAGAAGTGGGGGCTAGGGTTCATCCAGGGGGAAGAGAGGCTGCTGGGGGGGCTCTTATCGGCACCGCGGAGTCGCCGGATGAACGACAGCAAGGTGGGCAACGGCGTGTCGGCGTGCGGGCGCGATAGCGCGGGAGGAAAGGGATGAGCGCCGGTGGGCTGGGCCAGTTGGGCTGGCTGAGCGCACCGTGGCTTCGGCCCAGAGGCCAGGTAAGTGCACAGTAGGTCCTTTCATTTCTTTTTGTTTTTCATTTTTGTTATTTCTTTCTACTCTCTGTCTTGTATTAATTTAGACCAGTAAATGATTTTAGTTGTTTATGAAATTTGACACGCAATTAAAGCGCAATATTATGATGCTGCACAAAAAGTTTGGGGACCACTTGAATTTGTTTGGATTTTGTTTAAATGAGAAAGGGATTAAATAGGCTGATTTGCTACTGTCATTGGATGCTTAGGTCATTTCAAGAATTCAAGTAATGTTGATGATATTTTTATGATGGCTTTAAGAATATTTGAAACACTATGAACATTTTAGTTTCTGATTTGAACAACTTTTATTTTCCACTTTGAATTTAGTTGAAGTTTGAACTAGGTGTTGAAATGCAACATGATGCAAATGATGACTAGGCACTGTCAAACTTGTTGACATGGCATTAACAGTGGGTGGTTACTGTGGCTAATGACATGGGGTGTTACACGGCAGCCCCTTGATCCTAGCCCACAAAGGGTACATGTTCAAGGCATAGTCCGACACATTGGTGTACCCATCATACTCAACCAGCACCACTGGATCTCTTCGAAACTGCCATGGCCCTCCCTCCATAACACGTTTCTAATCACCCAAACAATGGCACTGAGCCAAGAATAGATTTGGCCCCTTGATATTGAAGGTGACGCCCTGCGCACACGACAACGCGTTCCTCATGGCATTCAAAAGCGCTGCATGACTAAACGGCCTCATGGTATGAACCCTGAATAATGCAAGCCATCTCACTTCTTTGATCAACTCCTCTACCTCCCCCGAAAGATCTAGGTCTTCTTCTTCCTCACCATGCAAGTTCAAACCATCAAACATGTCCTCCAGATCTGGTTCTGGTCCAAATTGATCCCAGCCTTCCGCCTCCTCTTCTTCCTCCCGTTGCACCTCCTCAGATCCCTCCTCACGAACTCCCATCTGGCCGTCCTTCGTAGGCCGAGCAGATTGCACGCCGGCCCTTTGCTTCCCTTATGATCAAAAGTCACCGCCGCCGTCGTCGTTAGTTCTAAGCATGTTTTTCACAAAAAAATGTTTTAAGCATGTTTATAATTGCTTCCAGCTTAACGGATTTGTTCGATAGCTGCTGCGAGACTATGCGTGGCTTCGTCGACGGTCGTGTAGGCAGACGCTTTGGTCATCTCATATGCAGTGGTGGTGGTGTAGCTTGATAATGGCGAGCATATGCAGCTTGCAGTGGTTTAAGGACAAACACTAGCACACCCTGCAATGGATAAATAGTAACGTGCATACATGTCGATCGTCCGATTGGCCCGGATAAAAAGTGAGACGTGCGGGTAGCGTCAGAAATCGCATGTATCGACCACGTACGCACATGAAAATGGTTGCTCTCGACCCCAACCAAGTATAGGCACGGTCACATCGACGAAAAATTTCGTGTTTTGACCCTTTTCTGGTCTAATTTCAACATCTGACCCCCGTTTGAATTTTTTTGGAATCTGACCCCTTTGCCTACCGCCAGGGGTCCTGGCGGTAGCCCCCTACACCCTACCGCCGGGGTCCCTGGCAGTAGGTGACGGGACGGCGCCTAACGGCCGTCAGCTGCAACTGACGTGGAAAAGGGGCCTACAGCCACAGACCGTGCCGGTAGGCCACTAACACCTACCGCCAGGGTCCCTGGAGGTAGACTCCTAGGGTGGATAAGGTTGGGAGGGGCTGGTGTGTGGGCCCCACCACCACTCTTCTTCCCCATTCTTCTTCTTCCCCGTGGTGAGCTCCTCCCCTCTCTCTCTCTCTCCCCCACCCAAACACCCCCTAGATCCACTCCATTTGCTTGAGATTTCATCGGTGGATCCGGAGCATTTTCATCCCCCCAAGGTACCTCTCTCAATTCCCCTCATTTTGATTGGTTGAAATCTTGGTTTTGTGTGCATTTGCTCAATTTATTGCAACCCTAGGTGTTGATCTTGTTGTGTGCATTTATGATGCATTTATGGCACATTTATTATGCATTTATGGCTATGTTTGTGCTTGCCTAGGGTTAGGGGTTATAGTCGTAATGTTAGGGGTTAGTGTTAGGGTTTGCATTATAGTTATGGTTAGGGTTATGGTTAAGGTTAAGGTGAAATTAACTATGAATAAAAGTTTTTTGTCCAATGTGTGCATAAATTATGTTATTGCTCCATTTGAATTGGTTGGATGACATATATGGATGACTTTATTGTTTCCATTGTTCTTAGATGCATAAGCTCGTAAATGTTCATTATTTGGAAAAGACGACATTTATGAATGGAAAAGACGATGAAGGGGAAGAGGCTATGGTTTTTGACACAAGTCCAAGCTTTGATGATCTTGTAGTGAAAGTGAGAGGCGTCTTACATTGGAATGACCCAAATGCCGAGGTTAATCTTATTGGGAGGTATGACGTTGGATTGGGAGTAAAGTCCCGATTAAAGAGTATGCCCATCACCTCCCAATTGCATTGGAATGTGTACAAGGACAAAGTAGATGCATCACAAGACAAGTCTCTTGAGATATTTGCCACAAAGATTGATCCTCCTCCCTTGCAAATTGATTTGAACCGCAATGTATCCTCCCCAATACATGATGGTAGTGCCGAGGTGTATGTCCCCAATTGTTCTAGCCAACCACCAAGTAGCCAACCCAATGAAGATCATATCAATGCTAGCGCCATAGTACTCCGAGATGATGCTATTCCTCTTGTTCAAGAAGATGCTAGTGGTCATGTTGATGATGATGCTATGGATGAGGATGGGTTGACGGCGCAAGAAAATGAAATATACAAGAAGGTGACCGGCAAGGAAAGAGGGCCGTCGTTGTTTAGGGATGTGAGTCTTGCGGACAAGGCCGTTGTTGATGGTGGGATGAGATTGGGGTTGTTTGAGCCAACACCGTGCCCCAAGGTCGGTGATCCTCGGCCACAAAATGAGGATGAGAATGCTCATTTGAAGAAAGGCATCAAGTTTGGTTCTTTGGTAGAGTTCAAGATATGGTTGTGTGACTACGCCATTAGGAACCATAGGCCGTTTTTTGTTGGTCATTACAATCAAAATGTTCGGTACACAGTCAAATGTGACCAAGAAGGTTGCCCTTGGAGGGTCCGTGGTAGAAAAATCCAAGAAACCGGGCAATGGATGTTGAAGGGTTATGTTGCCACTCACACGTGCGTACCCCCGGACAAGGCCGACCGAAGCAATGGACACGGTCAACTCACGTCTGAGTATCTAGGCTACAAATTGTTGAATCAAATAGCACATGATCCAACCATGAAGGTCAAGTTTCTCATGACTTCGATTGAGGAACTATTCGGATACCCGGTCAAGTATGGGAAGGCATGGATGGCCAAAGGCAAACGCTATTAGGATGTTGCATGGTGATTATGAGGCCGCATATAACATTCTGCCGAAGATGTTTGCAGCCATTGCTCACCGGAACCCGGGCATGCACCATCGGGTCGAGTCAATTGACGGAGTGTTTCGCCGTGCCTTCTAGAGCTTTCGACAATGCATCGAGGCATTCACGTATTGTCGGTCGGTCTTGTCTATAGATGGTACATTCTTGACCGGCAAATACAAGGGCACATTGATGGTGGCAATGGCCCACTCGACAAATGATAACGTGTTGCCGGTGGCATTTGCCTTGGTGCCTTCGGAGCACTATGACAATTGGGAGTGGTTCATGGAGCATGTGAGGACAAAGGTGATTGGCAAGAGAGACGTATGCATTATATCGGATGGCCATCATGGGATTCTCAAAGCAATAGATGTTGATATTCCAGGTCTTCCAAAGCTTCAACACCATTGGTGCATGAGACACTTTGTGGCAAACTTTTACCGGTCATGCAAGAGCAAGGAGTTTTGCAAAGACCTTACCCATGTTTGCGTTGCTCAACACCGACACATTCAAAAGACGATATGATAAACTCCTCAAGGCGTTGGAGAAGAACAAAGGGGGGAAAGAATTCTTGACTAGGCATGAGCCGGATAAAGAAAAGTGGTCACGCGCTTACGATGAAGGAGGTATGCGATATGGGGACATGACAAGCAACATGGTGGAATGCTTCAACAATGTGTAGAAGGGTGTCCGTTCCTTTCCGGTGACCGCAATACTCAAGTACACTTTCATCAAGCTCAACGAGTACTTCCGAAAGCATTCCAAAAGCACGACCAAGTGGATTGGCGAAAAGATGGACAATCCATTCAAGGTTCAGGATTGGTTGTTGCATCAAGCACGCAAGTCTTCCCACCAACATTTATCATGAACTATCTAGTACTAAGGACAAGAAGCCATGTGTCGTGAACTACCTCGTAGACCTAAATTTGTCATTTGTAATGAATTTGTCATCAAAACTATCTCATAGACCAAAGTTTGTCTTGAATTTCTTTGTTACCGTCATGAATTTCTGTGATAAACTGTTGTGGGATGTGTTAAATGAACACAAAATAGAGCGCTCTGTTTTTTACACCTACTGCCAGGGCCCCTGGCGGTAGGGTGCACGACCCTACCGCCAGACGTAGTGGCAGTAGGGCGCCCCCCTTCGAATTTGGCTGCTGTAACGGACGTGGGGCGTTTTCTGGCGGTAGGGTTGGCTTCCCTACTGATGCGGCTTGAACTACGTCGGTATTTTCCCAAAGTGGAAGGGATGATGCAGCACAGCTACAGTAGGTATTTCCCTCAGTGATGAGACCAAGGCTATCGAACCAGTAGGAGAACCACGCAACACTACGTAAACGGTACCTGCACACAAAGAACAAATACTTGCAACCCGACATAAAAGAGGGGTTGTCATTCCCTCCCGGGTAAAGAGATAGATAAATTTGTAGTAGATCGGATAAATAGATCTCGCGGGAACGCGAAATAAAATAAATAACAATAAATTGCAGCAAAATATTTTTGGGTTTTTGGATTAATAGATCTGAAAATAAAAGCAAATAAAAATAGATCTCGAAGGCAAATATGATAAAGAAGAGACCCGGGGGCCGTAGATTTCACTAGTGGCTTCTCTCGAGAAAAATAGCATACGGTGGGTAAACAAATTACTGTTGGGCAATTGATAGAACTTCAAATAATTATGACGATATCCAGGCAATGATCATTATATAGGCATCACGTCCAAGATTAGTAGACCGACTCCTGCCTGCATCTACTACTATTACTCCGCACATCGACCGCTATCCAGCATGCATCTAGTGTATTTTAAGTTCATGGAGAAACAAAGTAATGCAATAAGAACGATGACATGATGTAGACAAGATCTATTCATGTAGGAATAGACCCCGTCTTGTTATCCTTAATAGCAACGATACATACGTGTCATTTCCCCTTCTGTCACTGGGATTGAGCATCGTAAGATCGAACCCATCACAAAGCACCTCTTCCCATGGCAAGAAAAATCGATCTAGTCGACCTAACTAAACCAAAGATTCGAAGAAGAAATACGAGGCTATAAGTAATCATGCATATAAGAGATCAAAAGACTCAAATAACTTTCATGGATAAAAACAGAGATCTGATCATAAACTCAAAGTTCATCGGATCCCAACAAACACACCGCAAAAAGAGTTACATCAAATAGATCTCCAAGAGACCATTGTATTGAGAATCAAAAGAGAGAGAGAGGAAGCCATCTAGCTACTAACTACGGACCCGTAGGTCTACAATGAACTACTCATGCATCATCGGAGAGGCACCAATGAGGATGATGAACCCCTCCGTGATGGTGTCTAGATTGGATCTGTGGTTTCTGGAACTTGCGGTGGCTGAATTGTATTTCGTCGACTCCCCTAGGGTTTCTGGAATATTGGGGTATTTATAGAGCAAAGAGGCGGTGTGGGAGGCCACCGAGGTGGGCACAACCCACCAGGGCGCGCCTGGGCCCCCAGGCGCGCCCAGGTGGGTTGAGCCCCCCTCGGGGCACCCCTCTGGTACTTCCTTGGCCCAAGTTGTGTCTTCTAGTCCAGAAAAAATCACCAAAAAGTTTCGCTGCGTTTGGACTCCGTTTGGTATTGATTTTCTGCGAAGTAAAAAACAAGCAAAAAACTGCAACTGGCACTGGGCAGTATGTCAATAGTTTAGTCCCAAAAATGATATAAATTTACTATAAAATGATTGTAAACATCCGAGATTGATAATATAATAGCATGGAACAATCAAAAATTATACATACGTTGGAGACGTATCACCTACCGCCAGACCCCTTGTCGGTAGGGTGCCAACCCCCTGAAAATGTTGCTGTTACCAAGATTAGGCATTTCCTGGCGGTAGGGTTGGCTACCCTACCGCCAGACACCTTGGCGGTAGGGTGCCAACCCCCTGAAAATGTTGTTGTTACCAAGATTAGGCATTTCCTGGAGGTAGGGTTGGCTACCCTACCGCCAGATCCCTTGGCGGTAGGGTGCCAACCCCCTGAAAATGTTGTTGTTACCAAGATTAGGCATTTCCAGACGGTAGGGTTGGCTACCCTACCGCCAGACCCATTGGCGGTAGGGTGCCAACACCCTCAAAATAGAGCTTTTTCACCCCTTTTTTACAAACATCTATCAACTAACATCCACAAATGACATCCAGACATGATCAAGTAGCAAGGACATACATAACTAAGCATAGTTCATTACATCCACAAATGACACTTATTCAAGTGACTTAAAACATCTACCGATTCGAATGACATGAGTTCAAACTACAAGCTCAAGCTCGAGCATACATTTTCTACACCGGAAAAATAGCTCTAAAACGTATCAGACGTTCAATTTGTTCGTCACGCTCACGATTAGGCTTCAGTCGAAAGTCTGCGGATCCCGCCCAATTCTCCAACACACCATTCGTTTCGCGGAACCAGCCCCATCGAGCACGGCGGTCCGGATTCTCTGACACGCCTTGTGTGATTGCCCATCCAATGACCTGTCCGAGTTTTGTCAAGTCCAGCTCACGGAATTCTTCTTTGCTGACAGAGAACTCAATCTCCATTGCCAAAACGTGTCTGTAAGCGTATTCCAGCTCCTGGAGCTCATGAAGTATATTCTTTTTTTCTTTCACAAGCCTCTGGAAAACTTTTTTCTCCTTACGATCACAAGGTTCGTCGATAATGTAATACTTGCTAAAATCCATCATGGCCGCATTTGCATCATCACAACTCTTTAACCATGCTTGAAGCTCCCTCGTCATACCACGCTGTCGCTCCGCTACAACCTTCTCACACGCTACCACCAGACTCATAGCTGCAATGTCCATCCTACATGAATATACGGGTTTAAGATGACAATCAACAAAATAAATCAAATGGAGCACAACACTTGGTTACTATTAAGGTGATCTTGATCTTAATTATTTTCTTAAGCCTAACCCTAACCCCAAAGACGACCACTAATCATAGCACTAGATCTAGATACACAAACAATTCTAGGCACATAATACATAAGGAAATAACAAACATAACCCTAAATGCATCATACTAATTGATTTGACCACACCAAAATGATGAACTAGGGTTTGCAATAAAATGAGCTAATGCACGCAAAACCAAGATTTCAACCAATCAAAATGAGGGGAAGTGAGAGAGGTACCTTGGGTGATGAAAGTGCTACGAATCCACCGGAGAAATGTCAACCAAATGAGAGAGATTTGAGAGACTCTTGTGGTAGAAAGAGAGAGGGATGACTTGAGCTCGGGGGAGAGGTGAGGTGTGGGGTGACTTGTGCTGAATGAGTGGGTGTAGGGGACCAAAGGTCCCCCACTCCCAACCTTATCCACCCCAGCAGCCTACCGCCAGGGCCCCTGGCGGTAGGTGTTAGTAGCCTACCGCCAGGGTCTGTGGCGGTAGGCCCTTTTCCACGTCAGCTGCATCTGACGGCCGTTAGGCGCCGTCCCGTCACCTACCGCCAGGGACCCCGACGGTAGGTTGTAGGGCTGGCGGTAGGCAAAAGGGTCAGATTTCAAAAAAAAATCAAACAGGGTTAGATCCCGAAATTATACCAGAAAAGGGTCAAAACATGAAATTTTGCCTCACATGGATGGACGGACCTGCAAGCGGCCGGACGCACGCGGTACGCACACCCATGACCCGCGGCATCGCACTCGTGTGCGGACGACTCCGTGCCGTGCGCGCCCGCGTCAGAACCGACGTACAAAAGGTCCTCCACTGCCACCGCCACTCGCTCCGGCCTTGGTGTCTTTGCCCGCCGCGACGCGGGAGGCACGTAGTACAGTGTGAAAGGCGTGGCCGATTTACCTCGCCTCGCCGCAGAACGGTTTTCGGCCCGGCCCTGACGCCGCGGTTGTTGTTGACGACGGTGCCACCGCCAACGACTCCGCTCACGGTCCCATGTGCGCACACTGACCCGACCCGAGCCGGTTCCGCGTAACCCGCAGCGGCGACGCGACGCGACGTCAGCCGGAGCCGTGCGCGCTTGTCGGTCGGCACGAGGAGCCGCTCCGGACGGAGCTCATTGCCCACGACTCGCCGTGGAGTGGACTCACGCACGACACGGGTGGCAAATTTGACAATTTTGACCTCGGGACGAAATCAATTCGCCCGGGAAACTATTTCACTCCCTTGACCTTTTTGTGTAGCGCCCGCCACGTCGGCGTCACACCCTACGGTGCAGCGCCTACCTCTGGGGCGTTGCACTCCAGTCCACCGTGGCAGCCCTGGGCCCCGCACCCAGCAGTGCAGCGCCTATGATCTAGGCGCCACATATGTAATGTGCAGCGTCTAGACCTTAGGCGCTGCACTGTGACTTAGATGCCAGCCGCCCGCTCCCCCTCCCCCCACCCCACCCATTCGTTCCAGGAGGAGTTACAGAACAGGCGCGCTGGCGGCTTCCTCCTCTCCCCCTCTCAATCCCCTCTCCTGCATTTCTTCACCAATCCATTCTAGAAGGTACTCTCCTCCGATCCCCTTCTTTCTATCCGTAGAAAATATGGTATTTTGAAGATTTGGGGAATCCTTGTTTGATTTGATTAGATTTGAATCTTGCATGTATTAGAATTTTGCATGTATTACAACCCTTGTTTGTTTGATTTGTGGAACCCTAGTTTAGTTTATTTTATTGAAAAGATATGGTTGGATACATAGATTGACATGTTATTTCTATGGAAAAGTTATTTGTATGAAGTAGGCCTAGTTTAGTTTATTTGTACTGAAATTATACTCGTATTGAGAAAAATGCTTTGGATACATATGCTTTGAATTTTGCATCTAGTAGGCCTACTTTAGTTTTTTTGAATTGAAAAGATAATCGTGTTGACAAGAATGCTTTGTTGAAATTGTTAGGATGGTTTGGCTTCTCGATGATCACTGGGACAAACAACACCGGTCGTACGCTATGTCGGTGGAGCAGCGGGTAATAATGAAAGTGGCCGGTGTTATGAATTTCGTATTTATTTCAAACACAAATGCCCCATATGTAATGTTATGATTTGTTTGTTTGTAGGAGCTTGCACCTCTGAAGCTTCGGTCTCACGGGGTCACCCTTGGATGGATGCGCTATGATGAGCGGTACACACCGTATGTAAGGGAGACAGGACTTCTTCCTTTCATTCAGTTGGTCAGCCGGTCGACGCCACCCAACAATGCTGCAGCACTCACCGCGCTTATTGATCATTGGAGGCCGGAGACACACACTTTCCATCTTCGGACCGGGGAGATGACCGTGACGCTCCAGGATATTGCTATGATCACCAGTCTTCCTATCGATGGGAACCCTTTATGTATGAACATCGATTCTGATGGGTGGCGCGCGCAGATGCATGCCCTTATCGGTATGGTTCCTCCGGAGCCTGGGGAACCAGAAGCAGAAGACAAGAAGAAGGAAAGAGTCGCAGCCGGTGCTCCTTTCACGTGGATTACATCGCACTTTAGTACTTGCCCTGAGGATGCTAATGAGGACACGGTCAAGACATATGCTCGTGTCTACATGTGGTACGTGATATTCAGGACTATGTTTGCTGATGGCACAGGCAAGAATGCTCCATGGATGTGGCTGAAGGCGTTGACCGTCTTCGATAGCAAATGGAGTTGGGGTTCGGCGACACTGGCTTACTTGTATCGACAGGTATGAAGTTGTTTCCTTTTCACTTCATTGATACATTATCAATGCGCTCTTGCTGTTAATTCAACCATGTTCTCTTTTATGTGCAGTTGGACGAAGCCTGTTGTAGGCAATCTGGTGGTATTGGTGGTTGTCTGCTCGCACTTTCCTTATGGAGCTGGGAGCGTTTGCCGGTTGGACGACCGAAGACCATGAAGTACGAGGATTGGGACGACAAAGACGACCCACTACGGCTCCCCACTTGGGCTCACAAGTGGGATGTGTTAAATGAGACGACGGATGATCCCTCGGTCATGTACAAGTTGTACAAGAGCGAGCTGGACGCGATCACGCCTGAGCAGGTGAATCGACATTGCATAAGTGATTATCATGCTTGTATCGTAACTCAATATCTATTTTGCATTCTATCCCATTTTGCAGGTGGAATGGGAGCCGTATGGACAAGGAGAGAGTTTTGGTAACCCTATAGAGTTCAGGCTGAATCCGATGTGCACTAGGGATAGGGATCTCTGGCATATGCGGTGCCCACTGATATGCAACTGGGCGGTTGAGCTTCACCTGTCACATCGGGTGTTCCGCCAGTTTGGTTTGTTCCAGCCACACCCGCCGGAGTGGGAGGACACGGACAAGTTGCTACACGCGTAAGATATAATTAACCTTGAACACTTAGCAGCTTCTCGGCGGTTTCGATGATGCTAATATTCTGTTTGTAACTTGCAGGTTGGATAGGAAAAAGCAGCGGAAGATCAAGGATTGGGTCAAGCATCACAGGAAGTATGTTGTGCAGTTCGCGCTTTGTGTGGAGCAAGCTAGGGCTGGAAAACGAGCCCAGCTTCGTGAGCACTGCCCGGTCGCATTCAACAACTATCTCACATGGTTTCTTGCAAGTACCCGTGTGGAGGTATGCAAGCCGGCGTATGCTGAGGAGATTTTGGAAGAACCCACCGTGTTTGATGAGGTAGCCCAGCACCAGTACAACGCATTAGTCAGGAAAGGCAACTCAGTGATCCCTTCAGCTCCAATGATGAACTTTGTGGTATTTGCCTTTTTTGCTTTTCCATTCGCACTATTCACATCTTCGCTTGCCTAACACTTTGATACCATTTCTGTTCATAGCGTGCCCAGATCAAGAAAGCAGCTGATGAGACCGAGACTATTCTGGAAACAACCCCGGCTGGCAAAAGCGATGGGGAAGGTGCACTTCGAGCATTCATTAAGGTTCACATCTCTTTCAAACTAGCAGTTAACATGTGTTGCTACGTTCCATGTCTCATTCACTTGTACATGTTGCAGCGCCAGGGCCAAAAGTTAAGGCGGCTATCAAACCTTTTCGGTTGTCGTGACCCCGAGTATGTATCACCAGAACGGTCTAGGTCTGCGACACCATCAGATCCCACTTCGGGCCAGGGCCATGGTGATCCTTTGGAGGATGAGGATGTGGGTGTGGTCACCCAAGAGGTATGGCATGAGCATATATTCAATTGTTGATGCATTGCTAACTATATCCTCACACACGGTCTTTTCATATCTTTTGTTGATGCATAGGTTGCTGATGATATGACCTTGGGGACGTACCAGGTTCGGTCTGCATATGAGTTAAAGCCTAGGAAGGGATTCAAGAAGTACACACCTGAAGACTTCTCCCAAAGAGGCAAAAGGACGGTCGGCACCTCGCGGATGGCGGCTTTGGATGACTATTTGGATGACGTGGAGGAACCGGAGCCGGAGCCGAAGCGGGTTCCTCTTCCTAGGAAGGTGAAGAAGATAAGCATCAAGAGGGGGGGAGGAGCTAGCAAGCGCGGAAGGCACTAGTCATCATCCTCTATTTATAATGTTGAACTTAGAGTGGTGGTAGCTCTTAGTAATGTGGAACTTGTTATGTCGTTTAACTTGGAGTGGTGGTAGCTCTATGTTAAACTTGAAGTTGTGGTAGCTCTATGTTAAACTTGAAGTTGTGGTAGCTCTTAGTAATGTGGAACTTGTTATGTCGTTGAACTTGGAGTTGTGTTAGTAATGTTGAACTTCTTGTGATGGTCATTCTAGGAAAAGCTGTCTTTGTTGAACACTTTTTGATCCTTACTGTTTATAATACGAAATATTGAACTGTGCCTGAAAATGACCCAGTCTGAATGACAAAAAAACACTAAGTGTTTGTGTGGCGCCTAGCTGGGAGGCGCCACACTCTACCGTGTAGCGCCCAGAGCTTGGGCGTTGCACTGTACAGTGTGGCGCCTCCCATCTAGGCGTCACACAAACACTTAGCGAATTTTTTGGCCCAAACTGGAGGCAAGCCTTCTGTTGCTCTCTGGATACCTACAGACTTGTGTGACGCCTAGCTTGGAGGCGCCACACTGTACAGTGCAGCGCCTAGATCGTGGGCGTTGTACTATACAGTGTGGCGCCTCCACGCTAGGCGCCACACAGGTCTGTAACTTGCCCTACGTTCTGTTGCTCTCTGGATAGCTACAGACCTGTGTGGCGCCTAGCTTCGAGGCGCCACACTGTACAGTGCAGCGCCTAGCGAGTGGGCGTTGCACTATACAGTGTGGCGCCTCCACGCTAGGCGCCACACAGGTCTGTAACTTGCCCTACCTTCTGTTGCTCTCTGGATAGCTACAGACTTGTGCAGCGTCTTGATTGGAGGCGCCACACTGTACAGTGCAACACCCATGAGCTAGGCGTTGCACTTGGACTTAGTGAATTTTTTAGCATATGCAGACATAGTAAGGTGATGTGAAGTAGGATTGATACATAGCAAGCAAACAACTGTGAAGACAACATATGCACAAAGTACTTCACGACACATAGTACTTCGTGACACATAGTAGTTCTTACAACCAAATCAAGGAGGAGACATAGTAGTTCACGACACATAGTAGTTCTTACAACCAAATCGAGGAGGAGACATAGTAGTTCACGACACATAGTAGTTCACAACCAAATCGAGGAGGAGACATAGTAGTTCATGACACAGAGTAGTTCACAACCAAATCGAAGAGGATGACATAGCTCTATTGCGTAGAGCAAGGCCCCTTTCCCTTCTTCTTCTTCCTCTCTTCTTCCTCTTCCTCCTCCCTTTTCCTTATGAGGTGAGCCTCCTTAACCACCCTCTCCATGAATATCTGATTCTCCCTCTCTCTTTTTTCAGCTGCAATTGCCCAAAGCTTCATGGTTCTTTCTTCAAAATCCTTTTGACGCTTCTTCTGTGCCTCCTCACATTTCCTCACCAACGCTTGCTCCCTAGCACGCATCGCATTTGACGCTCTCTCTCTTTCCTTCCTCTTCTCCTCAAGCTCCTCTTCCTTCTTCTTCTTTAGCTTGGCTGCATCCTCCTCTCTAAGCTTCTTCGCAGCCTTCTCCCACCATCCCGCCATCTCATCTTCGCCATCCTCCTTCATTGTTGGTTTGTTGGGTTGGGAAGCCGCCATACCTACAATGAGTGAAACATAATGGTTAGTAAAGACAATAACAACAAATAGAAGCACATGTAAAACAAGAACATATGAAAAACAAGAACATATGAAAAACAAGAACATATGAAACATTATAGTTAGTGAGGAACATACGGAAATGGTCCATCGAGGTATCCAAACATTCCTCTATAACGAACTTGCCCTTGTCCATCACCACGGCCAAGTCCACCACCAAGGCCAAGACCATCACCAAGGCCTAGACCACCACCACGAGCTCTACCACCACCACGGCCTCTTGTAAGTCCTAGTTGCCGACCTCTTTGTTGCCTAGATCCTCTTTGGCTAACACTTGGTTGGCTTGGCACTTGTTGGCTACCACTTGGTTGCCTTGGCACTTGTTGGCTACCACTAGGTTGGCTACCACTTGGTTGGCTTGGCACTTGTTGGCTACCACTAGGTTGGCTACCACTTGGTTGCCTTGGCACTTGTTGGGTACCACGTGGTTGCCTTCGCACTTGTTGGCTACCTCTTGGTTGGCTTGGCACTTGTTGGCTACCACTTGGTTGGCTCCCTTGTGTAGCTCCTTGTTGGCTTGTGCTTGCATCATTTTTCTTGGACCTTTTCCTTGGTTTCGTATATTTTCTTTTGTTGTGGCCATGACCTTTGCACTCCCCACAACGGGAGCTCTCACGAGGCTCTTGGAATTGGTCGTTGCCCGCTTCGCGGCGGCCACCATGGCCCCATCCGTCCATGTCGCTTCTAAGACGCTTTGTCTTACGTCTACCCCGTTTAACAACCTTCAACTCCGGATCCGGCCATAGTTGAACTCCATGATACTCCGGCCATTGTGATTGGTCAAAGTACGGGTGAAAGTGGGGAGCCCATGTTTTCTTGACCGTCATGATTGAGAACTCCGACTCCCTCATGGTGTGTGGGTGATTGATGTCCACATTCCTAACGCGACCGGCGGTATACAAGTGTGAGCATGGGAGATGAAGCAACAATGGCCTCCCGCAAGTGCAATCACATTGTGTTAACGACACCTTGAAAGCCCGACCTCCATGTTGCCGGCCATCGTTTGTGGTTCCTCCTGGCTCTTTCACTTCGTACTTCCACTCTTCGTTGTCATATAATATAGCTTCTTCTGAGTCCGCCTTCCGTGATTGAAATACCAACCATTCATCAACCTTGGGTGGGAACTTGTACTTGTACTTGCGCGGGTTCTCACCCGCTATCTGTGCATCCGTTTCCATTGAGTACTTTACAAAGTACGCATTCATCTTGTCAAATGTATATTGAACTATTGCCGTCACGGGTAATCCACGTGCACCTTTGAGCACCCTATTGAAGCATTCGGTCATATTGCTTGTCATTTGACCGTATCTCCGGCCATCTTCATCAAAAGCACGTGCCCACTTGTTCCGGTATTGAATGTGCCTATTGAGAAAGTCTTGACCCCCGGGATCAAGTTTTTTGTGTGCTAGCAATTTGTTCAACAAAGGGGAGAACCGCTTGTCGGAGAAAGCGAGACAACAATCTTGAAGATCATCGGCCAACTCCTTAAGGCCACATGCCCTATAGAAGTTCGAACAAAAGTGCCTCATGCACAATCGATGGTGCAACGGAGCATGCCCGGGAATGTCAATCTCCACCGCGTTAAGAATTCCTTGATGCCGATCCGATATGACACAAATTTCCCTCTGAGCGGGTAATACCTTCGTCCTCAAAAGACGCAAAAACCACTCCCAGTTGTCATTGTTCTCCACCTCAACCAAAACAAATGCCAATGGCAACACCCGGTTATTGGCATCACTTGCTATCGCAACCAACAAGGTGCCCTTGTATTGTCCGGTCAAGAACGTGCCATCAATGGCGATGACCGACCTACAATGTTCGAAAGCCCTCACGCATTGCTCGAATGCCCAAAATGCACGGCCAAATACTCGGACTTTCCTTCCGTCATGAACCGTTGTTTTTTCCCCATGAGGCTCGACCACATGAACCATGCCCGGGTTTGTCGCGGCCATGGCTAACAACAACCTAGGGATTCGGTTGTATGCTTCCTCCCAAGTACCATACAACATCTTAAATGCGGCTTGCTTCGCCTTCCATGCCTTGCCGTATTTCACCTTGTAATGAAAGATGGCTTTCACAAGGTCAATGACATGTTGGACGCTCATTGTTGGAAGTGTGGATATCGAGTTGGAGAGCCTGTAAGCGATGAACTCGGACGTGAGTTGTTTGTGGTCTTGGGACACAATCTTGCCATCCACCCTTTTGCCTTGGCACATGTGAGTTGGCACACAACTCACTACATGCCAAGTTGGACCTCCTTTCCATGGTCTTGCACGCACAATCCACGGACATATTTCATCTTCACATGCACATGCAACCGTGTAGCGCACATTGACGTCCGGGTTCACCACCTTGTGTGGACGATAATGCGTAACCGAGTAGTTGTCGAGCCACATCTTCAATTCCAACAAGGTTTCGAACTTAGAACCTTTAGCAATCCGGTTCTTGTCGTCTCCCAAATCACGGTGAGAGCTTGGCCTAACCCCAAGAGATACACATTGGCCACCATCTACCACGGCTTCATCCGCGAGACTAACATCCTTGAACAATGTAGTCCGATGATCCCGACCGAATACCTTCTCGAAAGCTTCGGCCTCCTTCACCGTGAACCCCTCCGCATCAACTTGTTCATCGGGACCATCGTCATCCGAGTCCGATGCATATGCACGGGAAAAAGGGATGGAATGGTCCATTGTCTCTTGCAAATGATATTTGTCGAGATCACCCACATTGTTGTCACGGAGATCAACTTCATTGTCATCGTCCGCATACTCATCATTGTCCTCTTGCAAAGCTTCATCTTGGTTGTTTGTAAACGGGCTCAATGTTGGCCTCACTTCTTGGGTCAAAAGAGGTTCAACAATTTCATCTCGCTTCAAGGGTGGGGGGCTACTAGCAACCAAAGGGGAGGGGTTCCGGTTCAAGTCCAAATGCAAACTTGAATCAACCTTCTTCGTTGCAAATAACTCAAGAGCCTTGTCTAGTGATTCGGCCACCGTCTCCTTGTATGCAACCCAACGTTGCTCCGAGTTGACACGCATTGTCTTCCAACGGATGTGCATTCCAAAACCAACATTATGCCTTCCCTCCAACTCAACGATATCACTAGGGTCCATCCAATTCAAATCTTTCCTCACTTGTTGCAAGAGCTCCGCATAGCTAGGACTACTATCAAACACCATGTCAAGCTCATCCGGGTCCGGTTTTATATTGCCTTTCAAAAAGGCGTCTTTGTCCCCATGATGAACAAACACACATGTTCTTCCCATCCCTATAAGCATTCAAACAACACAAGGTCACATTGCTTCCATGAGTACTAATACAAGGATTAACACGGAATACAAACCCTAATATATATATATATATATATATATCAAATAACAACCCTAACCCTAACCATAACCCTAACCATAACCATAACCCTAGCCCTAAACCTAACCCTAGCACCAACATAAGAACACCCATAAGAATAACCCTAGCATACTAACAAAGCCTAATCATAGGAAATTGGCAAACAAACATCTCACATCTCCATGCAAATCTCTAGATCCAAACAAAACTAGGGTTTCCCCAAACTAGCAATAAATGAGCAATTTGATAACATTACTTGGATCTAAACAAGGGGATCGGAGAAGATTACCTTGAGGGAGGGTTTGACTTCGAAATCCACGGACAAATTCTTCAAATTTGCCAGATTTGGGAGAGGATTTGAGAGGGGGAGAGAGTGGGAGAGGGGGCAAAGCTCGGGGAGAGAGTGGGAGAGTGTGTGGTGTGGGGGGAGTGGGGGAGGGGGGGTCAGCCAAGTGGCTGGATAAGTCACAGTGCAGCGCCTACGCGCTAGGCGCTGCACTTCAAATGTGTGGCGCCTAGATCTTAGACGCTGCACTTTACATGTGTGGCGCCTAGCTCGGAGGCGCTGCACTGCTGGGTGCGGGCCCAGGGGCTGTCACGGTGGACAGGCGTGCAACGCCCCCGATCTAGACGCTGCACCATAGGGTGTGGCGCCGGCGTGACGGGCGCTACACAAAAGGGTCAGGGAAGTGAAATAGTTTCACGAGCAGTTCATTCTGTGAATTGATTTCGTGCAGAGATCAAAATTATCAAATTTGCCGACACGGGTCCGAGCGGAACTTGCACGGAATCTCTCTGGCTACCTCAGCGACTCCACCTGACGACGCACGCACGCTACAAGCAGCAGCAGCAGCATCAGCGTGACCCGGGAAGGGAATCGTGCGTCCGAACCTCCACGAAAACGCATGTGATCCACGCTATATTCTAGTAGCATCCCTACCCGTGACAGGCTGACAGCGCAGCAGGTCAGGTCCACGACCAAAACACCAATTATCTCCGGGATTGGTCGACAAATAACCACGAGTTTACCCCATCCCGGACATGTCGCCCGGCCGCCCAGCACGCCCGCACGCCCATTCTCAGACGGCGCTAAATCAAAAGAGGAACTAACAATTATTATAACAAAAATCCGACGGTGTGGAGGCCGGTCAGGGCGCTGTCGAGCTTTTTCGCCTGAGGCCGACCGCCGACGGATCCGCCCGCGCGCCGTTCCTGTCGCCGGGAAAGCAGACGACGGAGTGGACGCGCTCCACGTATCCCTGTCATTCCCAGCGCCGTTTTTGGTAGTACTAGATCAAATCCGTGTGTGTCCATGCTTGTATGGACGTACAAGCGTAGTAGTACGTGTGTGTTGTATATCCGAGATCGGTGAGATGGGGAAGGAGACGGACGGGCCTGCGCGTGATAAATGCCGCCCCCATCAGCAAACAGTTCGCGGAAAGGAACTGCTCCGGTGCTCTTGTGCGGAAATGGATCCAGGCGCTTGTGAGAAAATAGGAGCGCCGTATGTTGAGGTAGTAGTATTATACTCGGATTTTACGTGGACCTGGTTTGTATAGCTGCACTTGTGGAGTACGTGCGGTTTTAATGACTTCCATTTCCGGCTCACGTACGACCGGAGTCGAACTGTTGCCCGTGGGACTGTTATCGATCACAGCCATTGGATCCAATCCAACGGTTCATCTGGTGCCTGGACAAATGAACTATCGCCGTCAACAGATTTGTGCGTTATTAGCTTCCGTTCATTGGCCGGCGAATCAAGGAATCAAGGTTTCTACGAGTACGTGTAATCTTGGCTCCTTTTGGCTTTGCTACCCAGCCGAGGCTGAGTGCATGTACTGCTCCACTGCTGCTACCTGCTAATAACGGCAAATAATGTTGAGCCAAGATCGTCGTTCAAGTCTACTCCATTACTACAACCACTCCAACCAGATTAGGACTGCCAGATGAATTTAATAAGCACCTTCAATGAGCATAGCGTGACGGAAGACGCCAAGACGAAGCGCGAATTCGGATGAGGGTGGCGTCACCATGTTTTGTTCCCCACCGGTTTACTCCCAGTACTTGGTTCCAGAAGAAGTAATAATAATTCTTACTACTACTATAAATAAAACCTGTAAACCCCTACTAGGACGAATGTGGTATGAATATGATGATAGGTGCACATGGACACACTATTCGTGTGTTCCTGAGAAGTTGTATCTCTGGTTTGTTTTAGATGTGAAAACAAAACCATGGATGTAGAAGACGAGTAGAAGAGACAGACATGTAGGTTTTGGTGGAACGTAAAATCACTTACAGTTCGCTGAAAAAAAAACATTTACTTACGGTATAATGCTTACGGTAACTTTAAAAAAGTGATGTACTCTGTTTTAGTTCAGTGAACTAAAACCACATTACTTATTATGGATTCAATGAAGTAAAACCACGACACTTATTATGGATCGGAGAGAGTACTTTTTTAACATAAAATAGTGATGTACTTGCTCTATTCATATGCACCTGTTATCTCTTTTTCTTCTGTGAATTTATTTCTAATGTGAAAAGTCATTGCTCAGAGTTTACAACAATTTGTATATCATCTTGACACGACGTCAAATGAAAATTCTTTAATCACAAAAGTTTTACCTGGCTTGTTGTATGATAACTTCGTATGTGATTTTCCTCTGACCCTGAGAAATCTACTTTTCTGCCAAATTTCACATGTATGCGTGTCTACCTAGCCTGCACATGCCTACATTGTTTCATAAGATTTTTACCTTCTATCTTAGTTTTTTTCTTTTTTGTGAGAGAAACTTTCAACCTATTCATCATCTGTCATGGCAGTACAGAGAACACCAGAATAACAAAAAAAATATCCAGGTCCGTAGACCACCTACCGACGACTAGAAGCACTACAACGAACTAAAGGCGTGAATCCGTCATTGCCCCTCCATTGCCGGAGCTGGGCAAACCTTGTTAAGTCCTCGTGCTAAGGGTCCACTGAAAGAAATATGCCCTAGAGGCAATAATAAAGTTGTTATTTTATATTTCCTTATTCATAATAAAGGTTTATTATTCATGTTAGAATTGTATTGATCGGAAACTTAAATACATGTGTGAATATATAAACAAATACCGTGTCCCTAGTAAGCCTCTACTAGACTAGCTCGTTGATCAAAGATGGTTAAGGTTTTCTAACCATAGGCATGTGTTGTCATTTGATAACGGGATCGCATTATTAGGAGAATGATATGATGGACAAGACCCATCCGTTAGCTTAGCATATTGATCGTTCAGTTTATTACTATTGCTTTCTTCATGTCAAATACATATTCCTTCGACTATGAGATTATGCAACTCCCGGGTACCGGAGGAATACCTTGTGTGCTATCAAACGTCACAACGTAACTGGGTGATCATAAAGATGCTCTACAGGTATCTCGGAAGGTGTTTGTTGAGTTGGCATAGATCGAGATTAGGATTTGTCACTCCGAGTATCGGAGAGGTATCTCTGGGCCCTCTCGGTAATACACATCATAAGCTTGCAAGCAAATGACTAAGGAGTTAGTTACGAGGTGATGTATAATGGAATGAGTAAAGAGACTTGCCGGTAACGAGATTGAACTAGGTATGAAGATACCGACGATCGAATCTCGGGCAAGTAACATACCGACAGACAAAGGGAATTACGTATGTTGTCATAACGGTTCGACCAATAAAGATCCTCGTAGAATATGTAGGAACCAATATGGTCATCCAGGTTACGCTATTAGTTCTTAACCGGAGAGGTGTCTCGGTCATGTCTACATAGTTCTCGAACCCGTAGGGTCCGCACGCTTAACGTTCGTTGACGATATAGTGTTATATGATTTGGTGACCGAATGTTGTTCGGAGTCCCGGATGAGATCACGGACATGACGAGGAGTCTCGAAATGGTCGAGAGGTAAAGATTGATATATAGGACGATGGTATTCGGACACCGGAATAGTTTCGGAGTGCACCGGGTAGTCATCGGGTCACCGGAAGGGGTTCCGGACAACCCCGGTAAGTGTATGGGCTTAATGGGCCAAAGGAGGGGACAGACCAGCCAACTAGGGGGCTGGTGCGCCCCTCTACATGGCTGGCCAGCCGTAGGGGAAGGAAACAGGAGGGGTGGCCCCTCCTGCCTTTCCCTCCTCGTGAGAGAAAGGAAAAAGGGGGGGGGAGGGGCGCCTCCTCCTCCTGCCTTCCTCCCGCACTCATATATGGAAGGGGGGGGGGGCGCGGCTTAGGGAAGTCCCCAAGTAGGATTCAGCCCTACTTGGGGCACCCCTTGGCCTCTCCCCTCTCCCCCACCTATATATATGTGGGAGGGGGCGCCACACATAACCCACGACAATTGCTTAGCCGTGTGCGGCGCCCTCCTTCACCGTTTACACCCTCGGTCATATTTTCGTAGTGCTTAGGCGAAGCTCTGCGGAGATAGCTTCACCATCACCATGCCGTCGTGCTGCCGGAACTCATCCACTACCTTGCCGTCTTGCTGGATCAAGAAGGTGGAGGACGTCACCGACCTGAACGTGTGCTGAACGCAGAGGTGCCGTACGTTCGGTACTTGATCTGTTGGAGCGTGAAGAAGTTCGACTACATCAACCGCGTTAACAAATGCTTCCGCTTACGGTCTACGAGGGTACGTAGACACACTCTCCCCTCTCGTTGCTATGCATCTCCATGGATAGATCTTGCGTGTGCGTAGATTTTATTTTTGTTTTCCATGCAACGTTACCCAACAGTGGCATCTGAGCCAGGTATATGCGTAGATAATATGCACGAGTAGAACACAAAGAGTTATGGGCAGTGATAGTCATACTGCTTACCACCAACGTCTTATTTTGATTCAGCGGTATTGTGGGATGAAGCGACCCGGACCAATCTTACATGTCCATGCACATGAGACCGGTTCCACCGACAGACATGCAACTAGTTTTGCATAAAGGTGGCTGGCGGGTGTCTGTTTCTCCTACTTTAGTTGAATCAAATTTGACTACGGCCGGTCCTTGAAGAAGGTTAAAACAAAAAACTTGATGAAACACCGTTGTGGTTTTTGCGTAGGTAAGAACGGTTCTTGCTAGAAGCCCGTAGCAGCCACGTAAAACTTGCAACAACAAAGTAGAGAACGTCTAACTTGTTTTTGCAAGGCATATTGTGATGTGATATGGTCAAGATATGATGTGATATATGTTGATGTATGAGATGATCATGTTTTGTAATATCGACAACCGGCAGGAGTCTTAGGGTTGTCTCTTTATTGTATGAAGTGCAAGCGCCATGTAATTGCTTTATTTTATTACTATGCGTTAGCGATAGTTGTAGAAGCAATAGTTGGCGAGACGACCCCGACGCAACGATGAAGATCAAGGTGTCGAGCCAGTGACGATGGAGATCATGACGATGCTTTGAAGATGAAGATCAAAAGCACAAGATGATGATAGCCATATCATGTCACATATTTTGATTACATGTGATGTTTATCCTTTATACATCTTATTTTGCTTAGAACGGCGGTAGCATTATAAGATGATCCCTTCACTAAATTTCAAGATAAAAGTGTTCTCCCCGAGTATGCACCGCTGCCAAAGTTCATTGTTTCGAAGCACGACGTGATGATCGGGTGTGATAAACTCTACGTTCACATACAACGGGTGTAAGACAGTTTTGCACATGCAGAATACTTAGGTTAAACTTGATGAGCCTAGCATGTACTGATACGTCTCCAACGTATCTATAATTTATGAAGTATTCATGCTGTTATATTATCATTCTTGGATATTTTACAATCATTTTATAGCAACTTTATTTCATTTTTTTGGACTAACCTATTGACCCAGTGCCCAGTGCCAGTTGTTGTTTTTTGCTTGTTTTTTACATCGCAGGAAATCAATATCAAACGGAGTGCAAACACCGCGAAACTTTTTGTGGATTTTTTATGGACCAGAAGACATCCAATGGGCCAGAGCAGCACCTGGGGGGTGCCCTAAGGGGGGCACAACCCACCAGGGCGCGCCTGGCCCCCCAGGCGCGCCCCGGTGGGTTGTGCTCACCTCGGTGGCCTCCCGTACCCCCTCTTCGCCCTATAAATTGTCAAATATTCCAAAAACCCTCGGGGAAACCCTAGATTAGAAGTTCCGCCGCCGTAAGCCTCTGTAGCCACAAGAAACCAATCTAGACCCCGTTTCGGCACCCTGCCGGAGGGGGAAATCATCACCGGTGGCCATCTTCATCATCCCGGCGACCACCATGATGAGGAGGGAGTAGTCCACCCTCGGGGCTGAGGGTTTGTACCAGTAGCTATGTGTTTGATCTCTCTCTCTCGTGTTCTTGAGATGTCACGATCTTGACGTATCGCGGGCTTTGTTAATATAGTCGGATCATATGGTGTTTTCCCCTCTCTATCTTGTTGTGATGAATTGAGTTTTCCCTTTGAGATTTCGTTTTTATCGGATTGAATACTTTTATGGATTTGAGAGCACTTGATATATGTCTTGCATACGAATACCCGTGGTGACAATGGGGTATTATATTGATTCACTTGATATATGTTTTGGCACTCAACTCGCGGATTCCCGAGGTGACATTGGGGTAATCTATGCATAGGGGTTGATGCACGTTCTTGTCTTTGTTTCTCCGGTAGAAATCTTGGGGCACTCTTTGAGGTTCTTTGTGTTGGATTGAGCATTACGAATCTGAATTTGCTTTGGTGTTATTTTAGTACGAACTCTTGGATAGATCGATTGGAAATAATAGCTTTGAGGTGGTTTCGTACCCTACAAACAATTTATTCTTATGTTCTCCGCTAGATATGAACTTTGGAGTGATTCTTCATCGCACTTTGAGGGATGGTTATATGATCCAATTATATTAGCATTGTTGAGAGATTGCACTAGTGAAAGTACGGACCCTAGGCCTTATTTTCAAGCATTGCAATACCATTTGCACTCCATTTTACCAATTGCTACCTTGCTGTTTTTTTATTTTCATATTACAAAAATATATTTCTACCATCCATATTACACTTTTATCACCATCTCTTCGCCGAACTAGTGCACCTATACAATTTGCCATTGTATTGGGTGTGTTGGGGACACAAGAGACTTTTTATTATTTGGTTGCAGGGTTGTTTGAGAGAGACCATCTTCATCCTACGCCTCCCACGGATTGATAAACCTTAGGTCATCCACTTGAGGGAAATTTGCTACTGTCCTACAAAACTCTGCGCTTTGAGGCCCAACACGAGTCTACAAGAACAAGTTGTGTAGTACACATCAAGCTCTTTTCTGGCGCCGTTGCCGGGGAGGTGAGTGCATGAAGGTATATCTTTAGATCTTGCAATCGAATCTTTTAGTTTCTTGTTTTATCACTAGTTTGGTTTATAAAAAGAAAACTAAAAAATGGAATTGAGGTTGCATCATATTATTCATCTCTATAATGTGTTTCGTGAAAATGATGAAAAGAAAAGTTGTGCTCAATTGATAGAAGAAGAATTCATAAAATGTTTGACAAAAAAATCTTTGAATGATGAGCATGATTGCAATGTTGTTGGTATGAATTCTTTGAATATCCATGATGCTAATGATATGCAAAGCTACATGCTTGGGGATGCTATGTTTGATGAAGATGATATTTTTAGTCCCCCAAGTTTTGATGTGCAAATTTGTTATAATGGTAGCATGCCTCCTATTTATGACGATTATATTGATGAAAGTGGGTTTGGAAGAGTGTCAACTCTAGGTACTAATGATCCCACTATTTTGGAGGGTGTTGAATCTTATTTTGATAATTATGAAAGTGGATTTGGAGAGGTCATGACTTTATTTAGTGATGAATCAACTATTTTGGAAGAGGTTTCAATTGATCATGACAACAAAGTTGCTATCTATGATGATTATGGTGATGACATGTGTGCTATAAAGAATAATTATAACAATGAAACTTGTCATCATAATTTTAATGTTCAATTTGATTATGTCAATCAAGTAGCACATGATAGTTATTTTGTTGAATTTGCTCCCACTACTATTGATGAGAATAAATTTGCTTGTGTGGAGAGTAAGAATTTTTTTATGCTTATGGATCATGAAAAGAATGCTTTTTGTGATGGATGTATTGTTTAATTCATTCATTATGCTACTGAAAATTATTATGAGAGAGGAACATATGCTTGTAGGCTTCTCACTAATACCAAGTTTCCTCTCTATGTGTTGAAAATCATGAAGTTTTGCTTGTTTTGCCTTCCTATGCTAGTTGATTCTTGTTCCCATAAATTATTTGCTCACAAAATCCCTATGCATAGGAAGTGGGTTAGACTTAAATGTGCTAGTTATATGCGTCATGATGCTCTCTTTATGTTTCAATTCTTATCTTTTATGCGAGCATCATTGAAATCATCATGCCTAGCTAAAAGGCATTAAAGAAAAGCGCTTGTTGGGAGACAACACAACACTTTTACCTACTGTTTTTGTGTGTTCACATGATTAGGCTACTGTATTAATCATGTTTTATAACTTTTTTTTCAATAAAGTGCCAAGTAAAGCCTTTGGGATAGTGTGGATGATAGTTGACTTGATTCCGTGCAAAAACAGAAACTTTTGCGTCCAGTGCAGAAATTCCTGTCTTTTACTGGAACGTGGAAAAATTCTGAATTTTTTACAGTTGATGGGTATACAAATTTTGTACGGTTTCCTAATGTTTAAGAATTTCTGGAGTTACATAAGTATGACCTTAATTCAGATCTTTACGTAATGTTCTGTTTTTGACAGATTCTGTTTGCAATGCATAGTTTGCTTGTTTTATGGTTTCTATGGCTTATATTGCTTAATATAAATTGTGAAAATTGTAGAGTACATTAGGAATTGTGTGAGAAAAATTATGAATCTTGTCTATGACAGTACCCAAGTGAATGATTTGTTTTATCATACTAATCCATCTCACGAAGTTCCGTTAAGTTTTGTGTGATTGAAGTTTTCAAGTTTTGGGTGAGATATCGATATGAGGAGAACAAGGAGTGACAAGAACCTAAGCTTGGGGATGCACAAGGCACCCCAAGGTAATATTCAAGGAAGATCCAAGAAACTAAGCTTGGGGATGCCCCGGAAGGCATCCCCTCTTTTGTCTTCAACATTATCGGTAACCTCACTTGGAGCTATGTTTTCATTCGTCACATGATATGTGTTTTGCTCGGAGCGTCATTTTATTTTATTAGTATTTGCTTGATATTATCTATAATAATGTTTTGCATCTTTATTTTCAATAAAAATGTCAAGGATAGCCTTTACCATGCTTATTTTGCAAGTATATGAGTTGCTGTTTCAAAACAGAAAGTTTATCGATGTTGCAAAAATTCTCGAGAAAAGTCAGAATGTGATAAAATGTTGAAACTTTTTGCGCAGTAAGATCTGATAAATTTTCTACAGTGTGGTAAATTTTCATAATTTTTGGAGTTAAATAAGTATTTATACTCTTGCATTCTTTACAGACTGTACTGTTTTGGCAGATTGCTGTTATGTTTGCATTGTTTGCATATGTTTTCTTGTTTAATGATTCTATTTGAGGATAGGAGTATTAAATATGCAGAGGCATTTAGTAAGCAATGTTGAATAATAATTTTAGTGATTTGCTACAGTAGAGAATGATAAGGTTTTTGCATTGATTTATACTAACTTATCTCACGAGTTCTTGTTGAGTTTTGTGTGGATGAAGTTTTTAAGATTTAGGAAACCGTGATATAAAAGGAATTAAGGAGACACAAAAGCTCAAGCTTGGGGATGCCCAAGGCATCCCAAGTTAATAATCCAAGAAGTCTCAAGCATCTAAGCTTGGGGATGCCCCGGTAGGCATCCCACCTTTCTTCATCAACAATTATCGGTTAGTATCGGTTGAGCGTAAGTTTTTGCTTCTTCACTTGAGTTGTGCTATTCTTGGAATGTTGTTTTGTTTTACTTGCTGTTTTAATAAAATACTTAGATCTGAAAGTTTTTAAATAAGAGAGAGTCCTCAATTAGCTACCCCTTTACTTAACTACTCGCTTGATCTTCACTTATATCTTTTTGGAGTAGTTTGTCATTTACTCTCGTGCTTCACTTATATCCTATGAGTAAATTGTTGAAAGAATTGAATATCATGAAGTTGAAATTATATGTTCATATCATGGCTAGTGGTAGCTTCACATTGGGTTTAGAAAGTGAAATCTTTTGAAGCTTGACAATCACAATATTGGTCATACAAGCAATTCATGAATGATTACTATAAGGAAGAGAACTTTCACATGCAAATACACTATCTTGGAAATCTTTTGAGATTGTGGGCCCCCATCAAAATAATATATGCCAAAATTGTTGACGTTGGACAAGGAAGACAACGTAATGATTTATGTTTGTTCATATTCACGTTGAAGTTATATTGTCATAGATCCTTCAACATGTGGTGCTTGCCCCCCATCTTTGCTAGCCAAAAATTCCGCACCAAGTAGAGATACTACTTGTGCATCCAAAAACCCTTAAACCCAAATCTTATTTTCAAGAGTCCACAATACCTACCTAAGGATTGAGTAAGATCCTTCAAGTAAGTTGTCATCGGTGCGATAAGGGAATAAAAATTGCTTCTAAAAGTGTTAGATCATTTAGTGTAAGAGAAAATTGAGCGTTGTATGAACTTGTGATGGCAAAGAATAAAAGCGACAGACTGGATAATAAAGGTTGCTATCATAAGGGGCAATATAATGTGACGTTCTTTTGCACTAAGGGGTTGAGCATACAAACAAATAAGCGCATGGCAACCTCTGCTTCCCTCTGCGAAGGGCCTATCTTTTACTTTTATGTATTTACTTTTATGCAAGAGTCAAAGTTTTTCTCTCTATTCCTTTTTATTTTTCTCTTTTGGCAAGCATCATGTGGTGAGGAAAGATCTAGGCACATATATCCAGTTGGATATGGGTAGCATGAGTTCTTATTGTTGACATCACCCTTGAGGTGAATACGTTGGGAGGCGAAATTATAAGCCCCCATCTTTCTATGTGTCCGGTTGAAACGTTTTGCTCATGTGTATGCGGTGAGTGTTAGCAATCATAGGAGACTATATGATGGTTGAGTATGTGGAGCTCTTACTTATACTCTATTGAATAAGTTGAATTGCAATTGTTTGGTGACTGAGAACATAGGTTGTTGAGTTTCAAGAGAATTCATTGTTTGAACCTTAACATGTGAATTGGTTGCTACTTTAACATGAGAAGTTTTATAAGAAAGAATTGCTGTTATGATGCTAGGAAAAGTGATTGAAATTATCATTGATCAAACTTATGCACTTTTGCTAGCATTCACACTTCATAATTTATTTCTTTTATCATTTACCTACTCGAGGACGAGTAGGAATTAAGCTTGGGGATACTGATATGTCTCCAACGTATCTATAATTTATGAAGTATTCATGCTGTTATATTATCATTCTTGGATGTTTTACAATCATTTTATAGCAACTTTATATCATTTTTTGGGACTAACCTATTGACCCAGTGCCCAGTGCCAGTTGATGCTTTTTGCTTGTTTTTTACATCGCAGGAAATCAATATCAAACGGAGTCCAAACACCGCGAAACTTTTTGTGGATTTTTTATGGACCAGAAGACATCCAATGGGCCAGAGCAGCACCTGGGGGGTGCCCTAAGGGGGGCACAACCCACCAGGGCGCGCCTGGGCCCCCAGGCGCGCCCCGGTGGGTTGTGCTCACCTCGGTGGCCTCCCGTACCCCCTCTTCGCCCTATAAATTGCCAAATATTCCAAAAACCCTCGGGGAAACCCTAGATCAGAAGTTACGCCTCCGCAGGCCTCTGTAGCCACAAGAAACCAATCTAGACCCCGTTTCGGCACCCTGCCGGAGGGGGAAATCATCACCGGTGGCCATCTTCATCATCCCGGCGACCACCATGATGAGGAGGGAGTAGTCCACCCTCGGCGCTGAGGGTTTGTACCAGTAGCTATGTGTTTAATCTCTCTCTCTTGTGTTCTTGAGATGTCATGATCTTGACGTATCGCGGGCTTTGTTAATATAGTCGGATCATATGGTGTTTTCTCCTCTCTATCTTGTTGTGATGAATTGAGTTTTCCCTTTGAGATTTCGTTTTATCGGATTGAATACTTTTATGGACTTGAGAGCACTTGATATATGTCTTGCATACGAATACCCGTGGTGACAATGTGGTATTATATTGATTCACTTGATATATGTTTTGGCACTCAACTCGCGGATTCCCGAGGTGACATTGGGGTAATCTATGCATAGGGGTTGATGCATGTTCTTGTCTTTGTTTCTTCGGTAGAAATCTTGGGGCACTCTTTGAGGTTCTTTGTGTTGGATTGAGCATTACGAATCTGAATTTGCTTTGGTGTTATTTTAGTACGAACTCTTGGATAGATCGATCGGAAAGAATAGCTTTGAGGTGGTTTCGTACCCTACAAACAATTTATTCTTATGTTCTCCGCTAGATAGGAACTTTGGAGTGATTCTTCATCGCACTTTGAGGGATGGTTATATGATCCAATTATATTAGCATTGTTGAGAGATTGCACTAGTGAAAGTACGGACCCTAGGCCTTGTTTTCAAGCATTGCAATACCGTTTGCGCTCCATTTTACCAATTGCTACCTTGCTATTTTTTTTATTTTCGGATTACAAAAATATATTTCTACCATCCATATTACACTTTTATCACCATCTCTTCGCCGAACTAGTGCACCTATACAATTTGCCATTGTATTGGGTGTGTTGGGGACACAAGAGACTTTTTATTATTTGGTTGCAGGGTTGTTTGAGAGAGACCATCTTCATCCTACGCCTCCCACGGATTGATAAACCTTAGGTCATCCACTTGAGGGAAATTTGCTACTGTCCTACAAAACTCTGCGCTTGGAGGCCCAACACGAGTCTACAAGAACAAGTTGTGTAGTACACATCATGTACAGACATGGTCTCGGAACACTGGAGACCGAAAGGTCGAACGTGAGTCATATAGTAGATATGATCAACATAGATATGTTCACCATTGATGACTACCCCATCTCACGTGATGATCGGACATGGGTTAGTTGATTTGGATCATGTATCACTTAGATAACTTGAGGGATGCTTATTTAAGTGGGAGTTCATTAGTAATTTGATTAGTTGAACTTAATTTATCATGAACTTAGTCTTAATAGTTTTTGCATATCTATGTTGTAGATCAATAGCTTGTGATATAGCTCCCCTATATTTTTGATATGTTCCTAGAGAAAACTAAGTTGAAAGATGATGGTAGCAATAATGCAGACTGGGTCTGTGATCTGAGGATTATCCTCATTGCAGCATAGAAGAATTATGTCCTTGATGCACCGCTAGGTGACAGACCTGTTGCAGGAGCTGATGCAGACGTTATGAACATTGGACAAGCTCGATATGATGACTACTTGATAGTTTAGTGCGCCATGCTTTACGGCTTAGAATCGGGGCTTCAAAGACATTTTGAACGCCATGGAACATATGAGATGTTCCAAGAGCTGAAATTGGTATTTTAGACTTATGCCCGTGTTGAGTGGTATGAGACCTCTGACAAGTACTTTGCCTACAAGATGGAGGAGAATAGCTCAACCAGTGAGCATGTACTCAGAATGTCTGGGTACTACAATCGCTTGAATCAAGTGGGTGTTAATCTTCCAGATAAGATAGTGATTGACAGAGTTCTCTAGTCACTATCACCAAGCTACTAGAACTTCGTGATGAACTATAATATGCAAGGGACGACGAAAACAATTCCCGAGCTCTTCGCGATGATGTAATCGGCGAAGGTAGAAATCAAGAAAGAGCATCAAGTTTTGATGGTTAATAAGACCACTAGTTTCAACAAAAAGGGCGAGGGAAAGAAAGGGAACTTCAAGAAGAATGGCAAGCAAGTTGTCACTCCCATGCAGAAGCCCGAAGATGGACCCAAGTCTGAAACTGAGTGCTTCTACTGCAAAAGAAATGGTCACTGGAAGCGGAACTGCCCCAAATACTTGGCGGATAAGAAGGATGGCAAAGTGAAGAAAGGTATATTTGATATACATGTTATTGATGTGTACCTTACTAGTGTTCGTTGTAGCACCTGGGTATTCGATACCGGTTCAGTTGCTTAGATTAGTAACTCGAAACAGTAGGTGCAGAATAAACAGAGACTAGTTAAGTGCGAGGTGACGATGTGTGTTGGAAGTGATTCCAAGGTTGATACGATCACCATCGCACACTCCCTCTACCTTCGGGATTAGTATTGAACCTAAATAAATGTTATTGGTGTTTGCGTTGAGCATGAATATGATTAGATCATGTTTATTGCAATACGGTTATTCATTTAAGTTAGAGAATAATTGTTGTTCTGTTTACATGAATAAAACCTTCTGTGGTCAAACACCCAATGTGAATGGTTTATTGAATCTCGATCGTAGTGATACACATATTCATAATATTGATGCCAAAAGATGCAAAGTTGATAATTATAGTGCAACATACTTGTGGCACTGCCGTTTAGGTCATATTGGTGTAAAGCGCATGAAGAAACTCCATGCGGATGGACTTTTTGGAATCACTTGATTATGAATCATTTGATACTTGCGAACCATGCCTCATGGGTGATGACCCACAAGTATATGGGATCAATTTTAGCCATTTCGATAAGTAAGAGTGTCGAACCCAACGAGGAGCAGAAGGAAATGACAAGTGTTTTCAGCAAGGTAATGTCTGCAAGTACTGAAATTGTAAGTAGCAGAGTGGTTTGATAGCAAGATAATTTGTAACGAGCAAGTAACGGTAGTAGTAATAAAAGTGCAGCAAGGTAGCCAAATCCTTTTGAGGCAAAGGACAGGCCAAAACGGTCTCTTATAATAAGCAAAGCGTTCTTGAGGGTACACGGGAATTTCATCTAGTCACTTTCATCATGTTGGTTCGATTCATGTTCGCTACTTTGATAATTTGATATGTGGGTGGACCGGTGCTTAGGTGCTGTTCTTACTTGAACAAACCTCCTACTTATGATTAACCCCCTCGCAAGCATCCGCAACTACGAGAAAAGTATTAAGAATAAATTCTAACCATAGCATTAAACATTTGGATCCAATCGGTCTCTTACGGAATAGCGCATAAACTAGGGTTTAAGCTTCTGTCACTCTCGCAACCCATCATCTAATAACTACTCCACAATGCATTCCCTTAGGCCCAAATATGGTGAAGTGTCATGTAGTCGACGTTCACATGACAACACTAAGGGAATCACAACACACATACTATCAAAATATCGAACACATATCAAGTTCACATGATTACTTGCAACATGATTTCTCCCGTGACCTCAAGAACAAAAGTAACTACTCACAAATGATAATCATGCTCAAGATCAGAGGGGTATTAAATAGCATATTGGATCTGAACATATAATCTTCCACCAAATAAAGCATATAGTAATCAACTACAAGATGTAATCAACACTACTAGTCACCCACAAGCACCAATCTATAGTTCCGGTACAAAGATTGAACACAAGAGATGAACTAAGGTTTGAGAGGAGATGGTGCTGTTGAAGATGTTGATGGAGATTACCCTCCCCAAGATGGGAGAGTTGTTGGTGATGATGATGACGATGATTTCCCCCTCCGGGAGGGAAGTTCCCCCAGCGGAATCGCTCCGCCGGAGGGCAAAAGTGCTCCTGCCCAAGTTCCGCCTCGAGACGGCGGCGCTCTGTCCCGAAAGTCCTCTTTTGATTTTTTCTAGGTCAAAATGGCTTATATACCAGAAGATGGGCACCGGAGGTGGGCCGAGGGGAGCACAACCCACCAGGGCGCGCCTGGGCTCCCTGGCGCGCCCAGGTGGGTTGTGCCCACCTGGTGGGCCCTCTCTGGTACTTATTGGCTCCAATATTCCTCATTTATTCCATAAAAAATCTCCGTAAAGTTTCAGCTCATTTGGAGTTGTGCGGAATAGGTAGCCTGACGTAGCTTTTTCAGGTCCAGATTTCCAGCTGCCGGAATTCTCCCTCTTTGTGTATACCTTGCATATTATGAGAGAAAAGGCATTAGAATTACTCCAAAAAGCATTAGTATGCATAAAAACATCATAAATAACAGTAGGAAAACATGATGCAAAATGGACGTATCAACTCCCCCAAGCTTAGACCTCGCTTGTCCTCAAGCGAAAACCGAAATCGAAAAACATGTCCACATGCTTAGAGAGAGAGGTGTCAATAAAAACAAAATACGGACATAGAAGCATCATGTGCATTATTGTAACAGCAACAAACTTTAACATAAAACTTTTATCATAGAACTTTTATCATGGACTTCTCATGAATAAGTAACAATTCATCACACTATCGAAGTATAAAGCATAAACTCTATTAGAAACCAACAAACTATGTTCTCAGTCAACTTTGCAACTACAATTCATCATCTTTTTAGGAAGGGTCACGTATCGGAGCCTTTAGGCAAGTCCACATACTCAACTATCATATAGTCTTCTATGATTGCTAACACTCACCGCATACACATGAGCAAAACTTTTCAACCGGATACATAGAAAGATAGGGGCTTTATAGTTTCGCCTCCCAACGTATTCACCTCAAGAGTGATGTCAACAATAATAACTCATGCTACCCATATTCAACTGGACATATGTGCCTAGATCTTTCCTCACCACATGATGCTTGCCAAAGGAGAAAAATAAAAAGGAAAAGAGAGAAGAACTTTGACTCTTGCATAAAAATAAATACATAAAAGTAAAAGATATGCCCTTCGCAGAGGGAAGCAGAGGTTGCCATGCGCTTATTTATTTGTATGCTCAACCCCTTAGTGCAAGAGAACGTCACGTTATATTGCCCCTTGTGATGGCAACCTTTATTATGCAGTCTGTCGCTTTTATTTCTTCACCATCACAAGTTCGTACAACGCTCAATTTTCTCTTACACTAAATGATCTTACACTTTTAGAAGCAATTTTTATTGCCTTATTGCACCGATGACAACTTACTTGAAGGATCTTACTCAATCCATAGGTAGGTATGGTGGACTCTTGAAAATAAGATTTGAGTTTAAGGGTTTTTGGATGCACAAGTAGTATCTCTACTTAGTGCGGAATTTTTGGCTAGCAAAGATTGGGGGCAAGCACCACATGTTGAAGGATCTATGACAATATAACTTCTATGTGAATATGAACAAACATAAATCATTAAGTTGACTTCCTTGTCCAACGTCAACAATTTTGGCATATAATATTTTGATGGGGGCTCACAATCACAAAAGATTTCTATGATAGTGTATTTATATGTGAATCTTCTCTTCCCTTATTAATTCTTTCATGAGTTGCATCATTGACTAATGCTATGTTTGTCAATCTCTAATAAAAATTTCTACTTATACTTTTCCTTATTTGGTGTTATCACCTACCATAGGATTAGCATATGATCTTTTCATTTATTTCTTTTCTTTTTATTGCAACAAGAAAGTAAAGAAAGCAAAAACTCAAACTAAACTTTATTTTATATCTCGCACATGATTACAAGGATAGATCACTAAGCAAGCTCTCAAAAAGAAAGGATCGAACTAAACTTTTATTCATCTAAAGCAAAAGATCGAACTAAGAAAAGTAAAGGCAAAAGGTAGTGGAGGTGATACGATACCGGGGCACCTCCCCCAAGCTTGGCGGAAGCCAAGGGGAGTGCCCATACCTAATACTCAATTTTCTTTTGGTGGTGAAGAAGGAGGTGGTGGTGATGACGAAGTAGAAGCGATCTTGTCCTCGGGTCTCCATGGCAGGGGCTCACCATTATAAGAGGAGGAGTGAGTCTCACGGGTCCTGCAACTGGCAGCCAAACTCATACCTTTAAACCTTGCCTCATATTCAAAGACTTGGTTTTGGAGGTCGTAGATCTGGCTCTGGAGG
Source organism: Thinopyrum elongatum (assembly GCA_011799875.1). Classification (NCBI taxonomy): domain Eukaryota; kingdom Viridiplantae; phylum Streptophyta; class Magnoliopsida; order Poales; family Poaceae; genus Thinopyrum; species Thinopyrum elongatum. The sequence goes on along the minus strand of CM022303.1, from coordinate 607,951,743 downwards.
AAGTTGATTTGCTCGTTGAAGGATAAGATGATGTCCTTCATGGACTTGCCCTCCACCTTGAGATCACGGGTGTAGTCCGCGATCATGAGGTGATTGGCATTGAGTCCACGTTCCACCATCCCCTTGCATCGGAAAACGTCCTGCTCCACAGCTTCAAGCCTAGCCTCCATGGATCCAGTCCCCTTGGGGCCTTGCACATCACGGATGTGCAGCACTCCCTCACGCATCTGGATAGCTTGAGGGTGCTGCATCACCTCCCGTAGATATGGGTTGATGACGTTCTCGAAGAACTTGTCCTTGGAGGAGCTTGAAGCGGCCATGGTGGATTAGATCTGTCAGAAAACAGCAAGCAAAAGAAAACAGGAGATTTCTCCGCGATACAGAGATCAATAGGTTTGGGGGGGTATATAAAGATTTTTTTATCTTGGGAAACAAGCAAACGGAGGAAAAACGGAGTCCGGAAAGTACCCGAGGTGGGCACAACCTACCTGGGCGTGCCTGGCGCCAGGCGCGCCCTGGTGTCTTGTGCCCACCAGGGGTGCCTTCCTGGTTGCTTCTTATTTTCCTAATTTTCTAAATACTCCAAAACTGACAAAAAATATTTTTGCAGATTTTTCGGAGTCCGTTTACTTACCGTATCACGTACCTCCTCTTTTTCACGATTCTGGAGTGTTCCGGAAGGACTCTTCTATGTGTTCTTCCGGTGTCATAGTTTGGATAATATTACTTTCAACATTAATGGGTGTACCTGAGATATAATGTTTTATTCGTTGCCCATTAACAACCTTCGGGTTAGTGCCTTCGGCATTGTTTATTTTGATAGCTCCTGACCGATAAACCTCCCCGATAACATAGGGTCCTTCCCATTTGGAGAGGAGTTTTCCTGCAAAGAATCTGAAATGAGAGTTGTACAAAAGGACATATTCTCCAACTTTGAACTCACGTTTTTGGATTCTTTTATCATGCCATCTTTTAACTTTTTCTTTAAACAATTTGGCATTTTCATAAGCTTGGGTTCTCCATTCATCTAATGAGCTAATATCGAATAACCTCTTTTCACCGGCAAGTTTGAAATCATAGTTGAGTTCTTTAATTGCCCAATATGCTTTATGTTCTAACTCAAGAGGCAAATGACAAGCTTTCCCATAAACCATTTTATAAGGAGACATACCCATAGGATTTTTATATGATGTTCTATAAGCCCAAAGTGCATCATCTAATTTCTTAGACCAATTCTTCCGGGACCTATTGACAGTCTTTTGCAAAATTAATTTCATTTCTCTATTGCTAAGTTCAACTTGACCACTAGACTGAGGATGATAGAGCGATGCAATTCTATGGTTAACATCATACTTGGCAAGCATTTTACGGAAAGCACCATGAATAAAGTGTGAACCACCATCAGTCATCGGGTATCTAGGGACTCCAAACCTTAGGAAAATAACTTCCTTAAGCATTTTAATAGAGGTGTTGTGATCAGCACTACTGGTTGGAATAGCTTCTACCCACTTAGTAACATAATCGACAGTAACCAAAATATGTGTATACCCATTAGAGGAAGGAAAAGGTCCCATGTAATCAAAACCCCAAACATCAAATGGTTCAACAACAAGTGAATAATTCATAGGCATTTCTTGATGCTTACCGATATTACCTATTCTTTGGCATTCATCACAAGATGACACAAACTTACAAGCATCCTTGAAGAGAGTAGGCCAATAAAATCTAGATTGCAATACCTTGTGAGCAGTTCTGTCTCCCGCATGATGTCCTCCATAAGCTTCAGAGTCACATTTCCGTAGGATTTGTCCCTGTTCATGCTCAGGTACACAACGTCTAATAATACCATCTACTCCTTCTTTATAAAGATGTGGGTCATCCCAGAAGTAATGTCTTAAATCATAAAAGAATTTTTTTCTTTTGTTGGTAGGTAAAGCTAGATGGTAAATATTTAGCAACAATGTAATTAGCATAATCAGCATACCAAGGAGTGTTATTATAAATATTTATTGCAGCTAATTGCTCATCAGGAAAATTATCATCAATATGTAGTGGGTCATCAAGGACATTTTCAAGCCTAGACAAGTTATCAGCTACGGGGTTCTCAGCTCCCTTTCTATCAATAATATGCAAATAAAATTCTTGTAGCAAGAGAACCCACCTAATGAGTCTAGGTTTAGCATCTTTCTTTTTCATAAGATATTTTATAGCAGCATGATCAGTGTGAACAGTCACTTTAGAATCAACAATGTAGGATCTAAATTTATCACAAGCAAACACAACTGCTAAGAATTCTTTTTCAGTAGTAGTATAATTTCATTGGGCACTGTCTAGAGTTTTACTAGCATAATGGATAACATTTAGTTTCTTATCAACTCTTTGTCCTAGAACAGCACCAACAGCATAATCACTAGCATCACACATAATTTCAAAAGGCAAGTTCCAGTCAGGTGGTTGAACAATAGGTGCAGAAATTAAGGCTTTCTTGAGTGTTTCGAAGGCTTCTAAACAATCATCATCAAAAACAAAAGGAGTATCCTTTTGCAAAAGGTTCGTAAGAGGCCTAGAAATTTTAGAAAAGTCTTTGATAAATCTCCTATAGAAACCAGCATGACCTAAGAAACTACGAATACCTTTGATATCTTTAGGACATGGCATTTTCTCAATTGCATCAACCTTAGCTTTGTCCACTTCAATACCTCTTTCAGAGATTTTATGGCCCAGAACAATACCTTCATTAACCATAAAGTGGCACTTCTCCCAATTCAAGACAAGATTTGTTTGCTCACATCTCTGCAAAACTCGATCAAGATTGCTTAAACAATCATCAAAAGACTTCCCATGCACAGAAAAGTCATCCATGAAAATCTCAACAATATTTTCACAAAAGTCAGAGAATATAGCAGTCATACATCTTTGAAAGGTAGCAGGTGCATTGCATAAACCAAAAGGCATACGTCTATAAGCATAAGTTCCAAAGGGACAAGTGAAAGTGGTTTTTTCTTGATCAGGTTGAGAAACAGGTATTTGTGAGAAACCAGAATATCCATCAAGGAAACAAAAATATGTGTGCTTTGACAATCTTTCTAGCATTTGATCAATAAAGGGCAGAGGGTAATGATCTTTTCTAGTTGCTTTGTTTAATTTTCTAAAATCAATTACCATTCTATAGCCTGTAACAATTCTTTGTGGAATAAGTTCATTCTTATCATTTGGAACAACAGTAATACCTCCCTTCTTAGGGACACAATGAACAGGACTTACCCATCTACTATCAGCTATAGGATAGATTATACCTGCTTCCAGAAGTTTTAATATTTCCGTCCTTACCACTTCTTTCATCTTCGGATTTAACCGGCATTGGTGATCAACAACGGGTTTAGCATTAGGTTCCATATTAATTTTGTGCTGACATAGAGTGGGACTAATGCCCTTAAGATCATCAAGAGTATATCCAATAGCAGCTCGGTGCTTCCTTAGAACTTTCAATAGTCTTTCTTCTTCATGTTCTGAAAGGTTAGCACTAATAATAACAGGATATATCTTTTTCTCATCAAGATAAGCATATTTCAAAGTGTCTGGCAATTGTTTTAATTCAAACACAGGATCACCTTTGGGTGGAGGAGGACCTCCTAGAGTTTCAATAGGCAAATTGTGTTTAAGCAGGGGACGTTGTTCAAAGAAAATATCATCTATTTCATTTCTTCCATGCATATGTAAATCATTTTCATGGTCTAGCAGATATTGTTCTAAAGGATCAGTAGGAGGCACAGCAATAGAAGCAAGACCAATTATTTCATCCTTACTAGGCAATTCTTTTTTATGAGGTTTTCTACTAAACTTGGAAAAGTTAAACTCATGAGACTTATCATCAAAGCTGACACCGACAGTTTGTTTCTTACAATCTATTCTAGCATTAACGGTGTTCAAGAAGGGTCTACCAAAGATAATGGGACAAAAATCATCTTGCGGGGAACCAAGAACAAGAAAATCAGTAGGGTATTTTATTTTCCCACACAAGACTTCAACATCTCTAACAATCCCGATTGGTGATATGGTATCTCTATTAGCAAGCTTAATAGTAACATCTATGTCTTCTATCTCTGCGGGTGCTATGTCATTCATAATTTCTTGATATAAGGTAAAGGGAATAGCACTCACGCTAGCACCTATGTCACATAAACCATGATAACAGTGATCTCCCATTTTAACTGAGACAACGGGCATACCAACAACGGGTCCATGATTATCTGTTTTATCAGGTTTGACAATTCTAGTAGCTTCAATACAGAAGTAGATAACATGCCCATCTATATTTTCTTCCAGGAGATCTTTAACCATAGCAACACTAGGTTCTACTTTGATTTGTTCATCAGGTTTAGGCGTTCTAATATAACTCTTGTTGACCACAATTGAAACTTTAGCATGTTCCTTTATCCTAACAAGGAAAGGTGGTTTCTCAATATAAGCAGTAGGAATAACTGGATCAACATTATAAACAATAGTTTCCTCTTTAGCTGGTACCGGTTCTTTAACTTCCTTTTAATAGGTGGGTGATATTTAAACCACTTCTCCTTAGTGAGATCAAGATGAGTAGCAAATGATTCACAGAAGGAGGCTACTATCTCAGAGTCAAGTCCATATTTAGTGCTAAACTTTTGAAAAGCATCGGTATCCATAAAAGATTTAACACAATAATACTTAAGCTTAATACCTAACTCTTTACCTTCGTCGAGTTCCCAATCTTCAGAGTTGCGTTTAATTCTTTCCAAAAGATCCCACCTGAATTCAATGGTCTTCTTCATAAAGGAACCAGTACAAGAAGTATCAAGCATGGATTGATCATCACGAGAAAGCCGAGCATAAAAATTCTGAATAATGATTTCTCTTGAGAGCTCATGATTGGGGCATGAATATAACATTGACTTAGCCTCCCCCAAGCTAGAGCGATACTTTCTCCTTCACGAGGCCAAAAATTATATATATAATTCCGATCACGATGAACTAGATGCATAGGATATTTTTTTGGTGAAACTCCAATTTCAATCGATTCCAAATCCAAGATCCAATATCATCGCATAGCCTATACCATGCCAATGCCTTTCCCTTCAAAGATAAAGGGAAAACCTTCTTCTTAACTTCATCTCCGGGTAAACCTGTGTAACACCCCCTGTATTAAGCTACAGAGATCACCCTTTTGATGAGGCCATGTCATCATGATTAATAGTGCACAATCATCATTAGCATCATATTGCATTTCAACTCCTAAGTCAAATTCAAATTTAAATGAAAGTGGGATATAAAAGTTGTCCAACATAGAAACTAAAATGTCAGATAAATAACAAATATTCCAGAGGCTATTCTAAAATTGAAACCAACATCATTGGAATTGGATAAGTGACTCGAACAACCTCAAACAGTGGATAAAGATAATATTTAGTAACCATTTATTAAATCTGAAATAAATATGAAATTATGTTTTGCCCAAACTAGTTTTAGGTGTTAGGGAATAATGCACTGGTATTTATGAAATAGGTCACACTTTTTACAAAAACCATTTGAGGCCTAAACATTTAACAGTAGAGAAAAGAGAATAAAGAAAAAAAAAAGAAACATAAAAGGATAAAGGAACCCCCCCCCCCCCCCCTGGGCTCCTGGCCCCCAGCAACCCGGGCCGCCAGGCCGGCCCAGCGCGCGCCTACTTAGCTGGCCTCCCCCAGGAACCCGAACCCTACGCTCCCCACCCCCCCCCCCCCCCCTCACCCCTCGCTCACCCCCCCCCCCCAATCCAGATCGGGCGCAGGCCCGATCCCGTCCGCCCCGTCGCCGACGCCGGCTCGCCGACGCCGCCCCATCGCCGCTCCCCCTCGTCACCCCCCACCTCCCGATCCAGATCGGATCGGATCGCGTGACCGGAAGACCCGTCCCTCGTTCGCTGCCCGCCCGCCCCCCTCGCCGTCGCCTTTGACGCCACCGCCCGGAGCTCTCCCTCGCCTGTTGCCTCGTCTACGTCGCCGCCTTGTCCCCGCCGGCCTGTCTCCCCATCGCCGTCGTCCCCGTCGACCACCCCGACCCCCGCTGCCCCGTCCCTACGGATCCCGGTGAGGCCTCGGCCTCTTCCCTCCTCCCCCCTCTCTGCTCGCGCACGCCCCACGCACCGCAGCCTCGTCCGCGCTCTGCGCACTGCGCTCGCGCGAGCCGTCCCACTCCCCCTCGCTCGCATCTGCTCCCTCGTCGCTCTCCTCGTCCTCCTACCTCCCCTCTCCGTCCACCCCCGCCCCCTCTTCTCTCCTCCGACCCCCCCCTCTTCCCTCTTCCCGCCCCTCGCTCCGATCCCGCTTCCGTCTCCATCCACCTGCTCCCCTATCCCCTCTTCCTCTCCATCCACCTCGTCTCCCTCCCCGCCTCCGCCCTCCGTTTCCCCTCCGTCCCCCTCTTGGCGCCGTCCTACCGCGCGTGCGTCCCCTTTTGGGCACCGGACATGTCCGGTCCCAAAGGGTCACCCCCGACGTGTCCGCCCCTGGCCACTGCCCAGTGGGCCCCACCCCTGTGACGCTGACGAGGGGCCCACGGCCCGAAACAGTTTTAAAAGAAAATGTAATAAAAATAAAAGAAATAAAATAAATATTAAAATAATTAATTAATTATTATTAATTGATTAGTTAATTAATCCTGATTAGGTAATCTAATTAACTAATTAGTGTTAATTAAACAGTAATAGTAATTAACTTAATTAACTGCTGACTTCAGCATGATGTCATGCTGACGTCATCATCACTGTTTCGGATAATGTGAATAAATAATTATTAAAATTTCAGAAATTAATAAAACTTTAGAAAATCATATTAAATAAACCGTAACTCCCGATGAAAATATTTTATACATGAAACTTGCTCAGAACGACGATACGAACCTGAATACATCCTCTGTATTCCCGTCAGATGCCCGCAGCTATAAGAACGTTGAACATTAGACCGATTTCGGTAAATGAATAGTGTCCAACCCTAATTAAATAAATCCGAATAAATTCCTAAATTACTAAATCGCTTAGTTAGGCTGTATATCACCCTGGCCCTGCGTTTAGACATGTCATGCATCCCTGTTGCGTCATTGCCGTGTGTTTACTTTTTCTTCCCCTCTTCTCTTTCGGTAGACAACGAGACCGACGCAGCTGCTGGTGCCCGCCGACCTAACGTTGTTGACGACCCCTACTTGCCAGAGCAACCAGGCAACCCCCCCCCCCCCTTGATCACCAGATATCGCCTATTCTTCTCTATACTACTGCTTGCATTAGAGTAGTGTGCCTGTTACTGCTTTCGGTTAATCCTATTCTGCTGCATAGCGTGCATTGTTGCTACTGTTGTTGATACTTACCTGCAATCCTAATGCCTAGTGTAGGATGCTAGTTTGTCATCATTGGCCCTGCATTCTCGTCTGTCTGCCTTGCTATACTATCGGGCCGTGATCACTCGGGAGGTGATCACGGGTGTATACTATACTATATACATACTATACAAATGGTGACTAAAGTCGGTCGGCTCGAAGAGTACCCCGCGAGTGATTCACGGATTGGGGGCTGAAAGGACCTTTGTCCCAACGGCCCTTTTAGTGGATCTTTGTGTCGAGCCAGGGCAGGTTGAGACCACCTAGGAGACAGGTGGCCAGGCCCTGGTCGGCGTTCGCGTTTACTTCATAATAACACGTTTACTAGATTGTGAATTTTGATCTGAGTCTGGCCACGGCCTATACGCACTAACCAACTACGTGGGAGTAGTTATGGTATCCCGGCGTCGTGGTATCAGCTGAAGCCTTCTTGACGTCAGCGACTGAGCGGCGCGCGCCGTTGTGGACCGCGCTAACGTACACCGCCGTGATCGTTGGGTTGCTAGGTCTGCTCGCGGCCGCGTACGCAACGTGCAGGAGCGCACTGGCGATGGGCCCAGAGCCCCAGAGTGCCATGGATTAGTCCGGCTGTGCTGACCTCTCTGTTGAGCCTAGGTTGGGGCTGCGACGTGTGGATCTTCCGAGTCCGGGCAATGACCAGAAAGTGTGTCCGCCAAAGGGGATCGAGCGTGTTGGGGAATATGTGGTGCACCCCTGCAGGGAAGTTTATCTATTCGATAGCCGTGTCCCTCGGTAAAAGGACGACCCGGAGTTGTATTCCGACCTCATGACCACTAGAAATGGATACTTAATAAAACACACTCCTTACAAGTGACATATAACCCGGGGTCGCTCTCCCCTCGCATAGGTGGCGACGAGAGGATCTAGGGTAGATTATGCTATAACTTGTTGTTTGGTTAACTTCCAACTAATCTCTTCTATGCTTCAAGATGGAGGCTGGCCAGAAGCGTAGTCTCGACAGACTATCTATCCCCCTCTTATTCTGGCATTCTGCAGTTCAGTCCACCGATATTGCCTCTTTACACATATACCATGCATATGTAGTATAGATCCTTGCTTGCGAGTACTTTGGATGAGTACTCACGGTTGCTTTCCCCCTCCTTTCCCCCTTTCCCTTCTTGCTGGTTGTCGCAACCAGATGTTGGAGCCCAGGAGCCAGACGCCACCTTCGACGACTACTACCACCAGGACGGAGCCTACTACTACGTCCAGGACGCCGACGACCAGGAGTAGTTAGGAGGATCCCAGGCAGGAGGCCCTGCGCCTGTTCGATCTGTTGTATCCCTGTTTGTGCTAGCCATCTTATGGCACCTTGTTTAACCTATGTCTGTACTCAGATATTGTTGCTTTCGCTGACTCGTCTATGATCGAGCATTTGTATTCGAGCCCTCGTGGCCCCTGGCTTGTATTATGATGCTTGTATGACTTATTTATGTTTTAGAGTTGTGTTGTGATATCTTCCCGTGTGTCCCTGATCTTGATCGTACACGTTTGCGTGCATGATTAGTGTACGATCGAGCCGGGGGCGCCACAAGTTGGTATCAGAGCCGACTGCCTGTAGGAAGCCCCCTTTCCAATTCCTTGGCCGAAGTTGAGTCTAGACAAAGAAAACCGTTTTACTAACTTGGTTGTGTGGCTTACGGGCCCACATTGCCAACTGGGTGGTATTAGGATCTTTTATTCCTCGTCTATACTCTGGGACTCTGATCTCTCTTCTACTCGGGTTAAATGAAGTTTACTAACGCCGACACTTAGGATCTCGTAAATTCTGTCTACCCGGAGAGCTGGATATCTGTGCGATTTCCTTGTTGTTGATCTGATTAGTCTGATAATCATTTTCCTTTCCATTGTTTTGTTTAACCTTTCTCTCCGAGTTGTGTTAAACCTCTTATTGTCGTTTGACAAACCTGAATTTCCTCTATTTTCAGATGGACCGTTTGTTTCCACCGCGTCCTACGACACAGCTTGTGCTTCGCACTTGGGCTCGTAATACCCCTGGGTTTCCAGCTGTCCTGATCGCTCTCATGACCAGACTTGGCTACCGTTGGTACCCTGAGTATTTGGTTTATGAGGTTTACCGCGAGTTCAACCAGGAACAGTACTATGCTGAAGTTCGGATTTATGATCAGCAGAACAACTCAGACACCGAGCTACACCTTTTTCACGGATTAGGCGTGACGATTGAGATGGCAGTCCATGATGCCGCCTACTCCGCTGTCGTACGTCTACGAGGGGAGCACAATGCTATCTTGGATGACTCCGAGTTCCGATACATTCCGTATGCCCCTGCTGGAGATGCTACCGGATACTACACAGCTATCTGTGCCCCGTACGAGCCTCGTCGCTACGACCCGCGCGTTCTGATTCAGTGCACTCAGGCTCTGGATCGCACTGTCCGGGCTCTTGCCGTCGAGTTGGTTGCCACTCGAGCACGTCTCTACGATGCTATGACGCAGTTGCTGCCCGCTGTTCGTGCAGGGATACATCCGGAGCACATCCTTTATCCGCGCAGGACTCAGATGTATGCTGGTATTGACTGGCCTACTGTTGGAGGTCACACACCGACACGTGGACCTCTTCTTACAGCTCGAGACCGGGTTCTGCATCAGAGTGCACATGGAGCACAGGATCTTTCCGCGACGAACATTCGTCGTCCGCACTCGCAGCTACCCCGTTACAGTGGTTCTCTCCGACGTTGATGTAGCCTTTGCTATCTCTCGTTGTGTACTTCCTTACCGCGTGCCTGCGCGCCGCCTAGTATGTCTAGCTTTTGATTTGCGCCGTTATGCTGTCCGCTTGTACCCGACGTTGTGTATGGATCTGTATGTCTTAATCGACTACTGTTATGTATCTATAACACTGCTTGGAGTATTGTCGTGTTACATCATACTTGTCGCTAAACACTCGCAATTGCTTTTACTAAACTACCCCCTGCTCGAGCGGTCGAATTTGTCATCGACTTGAAACCAGGCACCACTCCTATCGCCAAGCGACCCTACAAGATGCCGCCGCATGAACTCCTTGAACTTAAGGAGGAAATCGACGCTTCACTTCGTAAGGGTTTCATTCGCCCAAGTTCCTCTGCTTGGGGAGCACCTTCTCTCTTTGTCAGGAAGAAGGATGGATCAAACCGATTGGTCCAAGATTACCGTCCTATCAACCAAGCAACCATCCAGAACAAATATCCCCTTCCTCGGATAAACGATCTGTATGATCAACTGGCGGGTTCATCAGTGTTCTCTAAACTCGACTTAAGGTTGGGTTACCACCAGATCCGTGTTCGTGAAGAGGATATCCCAAAGACCGCCTTCGTTACTCGATATGGCCCATACGAGTACACTGTCATGTCATTCGGCTTAACCAATGCTCCCGCCACATTCTCCCGCCTGATGAATTATATATTCATGGAATACCTTGACAAGTTCGTCGTGGTTTACCTGGATGATATCCTAGTATACTCCAAGAACAAAGAGGAACATGCTGAACATCTTCGACTTGTTCTGGAAAAACTTCGAGAGCATCAACTATATGCTAAGTTTTCCAAGTGTGAATTCTGGCTTCCCGAAGTAACATACCTTGGGCATGTCATCTCCAAGGATGGTATTGCCGTCAACCCCGAGCGAGTTCAGGCTATTCTTGATTGGGCTCCTCCAAAGAACGTCAAGCAAGTTCGAAGTTTTCTCGGACTCGCCAGCTATTGCCGTCGATTTGTCGAGAACTTCTCCAAGATCGCCAAGCCCCTGACTAACCTGCTTCATAAAGGCGTCAAGTTCGATTGGACGGAAAAGTGTCAGGAAAGTTTCCAGACGCTCAAAGACAAGCTGACTTCTGCCCCAGTGCTTGCCCCTCCTGATTCCCAGAGGGATTTTGTCATCTATTGTGATGCATCCCGTCAAGGATTAGGCGGTGTCCTAATGCAAGACCGCAGAGTAATTGCTTATGCTTCGCGTCAATTGCGTCCGCACGAAGAGAAGTACCCAGTACATGACCTCGAGCTTGCTGCCGTCATCCATGCACTAAAACAGTGGCGACATTACCTTCTCGGTAATCGTTGCGAGATCTACACCGATCATCAAAGTCTGAAGTATCTGTTCACTCAGCCAGACCTGAACCTCCGTCAACAGAGATGGATGGAGACCGTAGCGGATTTTAACTTGGGTATTTCTTATACCCCTGGCAAGGCTAATGTAATGGCCGATGCCTTGAGCCGCAAGTCTTATTGCAGTCACCTCCAGTTTCACGAAGTTCAACCTTCGCTTATTGAAGAATTCAGAAAGCTGAATCTCCACATTGTTCCTCCTGGAGCACTCGCTCCCCCTCCTGAAGGTTCCTACAAAATGAACCTCCACGTTGTTTCCCAGGGTTCTCTTAATACCCTGGTTGCTAAACCAGATCTTGTGGACAACATCAAGACGCTGCAGGGTTATGACTCTCAAGCCCACAAGATTAAGCGCTATCTCGCTGAAGGAAGGCCTTCGTTCTTCACTATTGATGATACTGGCACCTTGTTCTTTAAAAGTCGTCTAGTGGTCCCCTCTAAAGGTAACCTGGGTATGACTCAGGAGGTCATGCAAGAAGCTCACGACACTCCGTTGTCTATTCATCCCGGCAGTACCAAGATGTACCAAGACATCCGTCAAAGATTCTGGTGGTCAAACATGAAGCAAGACATTGCTCGCTATGTTGCTGAATGTGATGTTTGCCGTCGCGTCAAAGCAGAACATCAAAGGCCCGCCGGAACTCTGCAACCAATTGCTGTTCCTGAATGGAAATGGGACCAGGTTGAAATGGACTTTATCACTGGGTTTCCCAAATCACAGAAAGGTAATGATGCTATTCTTGTCGTCATTGACCGACTTTCCAAAGTTGCACATTTTCTAGCCGTCAAAGAGACGATCACTGCTAGTCAGCTCGCAACTCTCTACATGTCCAGAATTGTTTCACTTCACGGTATTCCACTGGTTATCAGTTCAGACCGTGGCAGCTTATTCACTTCAAGATTCTGGGCAAGTTTCCAAGAAGCTATGGGAACTCATCTGTCCTTCAGCACCGCTTTTCACCCTCAGTCTCCAGGACAAGTTGAACGAGTGAACCAAGTTCTCGAAGATATGCTTCGAGCTTGTGTCATATCCTTCGGAAGGAAATGGGAAGAATCTCTCCCATATGCCGAATTCTCTTACAATAACAGCTATCAAGCCAGTCTGAAGATGGCCCCCTTCGAAGTATTGTACGGAACGAAAGTGCCGAACCCCTCTGAATTGGTCAGAAACTGGGGAACGTCCACTCTTCGGTCCGGATATTATCCAACTTGCCGAAGATCAAGTTCGCGTTGTCCGCGAGCATTTGAAGACTACTCAGTCACGTCAAAAGAGTCAGTATGACCGCAAACACAAATATATGGTCTATCAACCTGGCGAAAAGGCTTATCTTCGAGTCACACCGATGAAAGGTACACACCGATTCGGGATCAAGGGCAAGCTAGCTCCTCGCTATATTGGTCCTTTCACTGTTCTTGAAAGGCGTGGTAGAGTGGCATATCAGTTGGAACTTCCACCGAACCTTTCTCAGGTTCACGATGTGTTCCACGTATCACAACTCCGCCGCTGCTTCAAAGACCCTATCCGCGGAGTAGATCACGAATTGCTTGAACTGCAACAAGACCTCTCTTATAAAGAGCATCCGGTCCGCATTCTCGATCAAGCCGAGCGTCGCACACGCCAGAAGGTTATCAAGTTCCTCAAGGTTCAGTGGTCAAACCATTCTGAGGATGAAGCCACTTGGGAACGCGAGGATCGTCTTCGCGATGAATACCCCGCTTTGTTTCTTTCTACTTCCTAAATCTCGGGACGAGATTTCTTGTAGTGGAGGAGATTTGTAACACCCCCTGTATTAAGCTACAGAGATCACCCTTTTGATGAGGCCATGTCATCATGATTAATAGTGCATAATCATCATTAGCATCATATTGCATTTCAACTCCTAAGTCAAATTCAAATTTAAATGAAAGTGGAATATAAAAGTTGTCCAACATAGAAACTAAAATGTCAGATAAATAACAAATATTCCAGAGGCTATTCTAAAATTGAAACCAACATCATTGGAATTGGATAAGTGACTCGAACAACCTCAAACAGTGGATGAAGATAATATTTAATAACCATTTATTAAATCTGAAATAAATATGGAATTATGTTTTGTCCAAACTAATTTTGGGTGTTAAGGAATAATGCAATGGTATTTATGAAATAGGTCACACTTTTTACAAAAACCATTTGGGGCCTAAACATTTAACAGTAGAGAAAAGAGAATAAAGAAAAGGGAAAAGAAACAGAAAAACAAAAGAAAAGAAAAGGCCCCCCTGGCCAACTGGGCCAGGCGGCCCAGCTGGCCGACCCACCTGGCCCAACTGGCCGGCCCAGCCCCATCCCCTGCCTTATCCCCATGGGGGGGGGAGGAGGGAGGACCGGTGGCCGGAGGCGGCGTAGAGGGGCGAGGTGGGACTGGCGGCAGAGGTAGGCGAGGGTGAGGCGCAGGCAGCGCGCGGGGTAGTGAGTAGGGGCCGGCGAGGCAGAGAGGCCTCAGCGGGGCGAGGCGCTGGGCGCGGTGACCGCTGGGCGACGGGCACGGCCGGACGGCGCGGCGCATGGCCAGGGCACGGCCCGACCGCGGTGAGCGCGGGGCCGGAGCGCGCGAGGCGTGGTCACGGCCGGAGCGGAGCAACGATGGGCGCGGCGGGAGCGCGGCAGGCGAGCGAGAGAGGAGGACCGGGGGCCTCACCGAGGGAGCGTAGGGACGGGGCAGTGGAGCGCGAGGAGGAAGACGGGGACGACGGCGGAGAGGAGAAGCAGGCCGGCGGGGGAGCGCTCCGGCGACGGCGTCCAACGGCAATGGCAACGGGGCGGCGTCGGGCGGCAGGGTCGGGGCGTCGCGGCGACCTCCACCTCTCGATCCCGATCCAATCGGGGGAGAGGGGGGGATATATCGGGAGAGGGGGGAAGTGGGGGTATCAGAGCCGACTGCCTGTAGGAATCCCCCTTTCCAATTCCTTGGCCGAAGTTGAGTCTAGACAAAGAAAACCGTTTTACTAACTTGGCTGTGTGGCTTACGGGCCCACATTGCCAACTGGGTGGTATTAGGATCTTTTATTCCTCGTCTATACTCTGGGACTCTGATCTCTCTTCTACTCGGGTTAAATGAAGTTTACTAATGCCGACACTTAGGATCTCGTAAATTCTGTCTACCCGGAGAGCTGGATATCTGTGCGATTTCCCTGTCGTTGATCTGATTAGTCTGATAATCATTTTCCTTTCCATTGTTTTGTTTAACCTTTCTCTCCGAGTTGTGTTAAACCTCTTATTGTCGTTTGACAAACCTGAATTTCCTCTATTTTCAGATGGACCGTTTGTTTCCACCGCGTCCTACGACACAGCTTGTGCTTCGCACTTGGGCTCGTAATACCCCTGGGTTTCCAGCTGTCCTGATCGCTCTCATGACCCGACTTGGCTACCGTTGGTACCCTGAGTACTTGGTTTATGAGGTTTACCGCGAGTTCAACCAGGAACAGTACTATGCTGAAGTTTGGATTTATGATCAGCAGAACAACTCAGACACCGAGCTACACCTTTTTCACGGATTAGGCGTGACGATTGAGATGGCAGTCCATGATGCCGCCTACTCCGCTGTCGCACGTCTACGAGGGGAGCACAATGCTATCTTGGATGACTCCGAGTTCCGATACATTCCGTATGCCCCTGCTGGAGATGCTACCGGATACTACACAGCTATCTGTGCCCCGTACGAGCCTCGTCGCTACGACCCGCGCGTTCTGATTCAGTGCACTCAGGCTCTGGATCGCACTGTTCGGGCTCTTGCCGTCGAGTTGGTTGCCACTCGAGCACGTCTCTACGATGCTATGACGCAGTTGCTGCCCGCTGTTCGTGCAGGGATACATCTGGAGCACATCCTTTATCCGCGCAGGACTCAGATGTATGCTGGTATTGACTGGCCTATTGTTGGGGGTCACACACCGACACGTGGACCTCTTCTTACAGCTCGAGACCGGGTTCTGCATCAGAGTGCACATGGAGCACAGGATCTTTCCGCGACGAACATTCGTCGTCCGCACTCGCAGCTACCCCGATACAGTGGTTCTCTCCGACGTTGATGTAGCCTTTGCTATCTCTCGTTGTGTACTTCCTTACCGCGTGCCTGCGCGCCGCCTAGTATGTCTAGCTTTTGACTTGCGCCGTTATGCTGTCCGCTTGTACCCGACGTTGTGTATGGATCTGTATGTCTTAATCGACTACTTTTATGTATTTGATGCACTGCTTAAACTATTGTCGAGTTACATCATGCTTGTCGCTAAGCACTCGTGCTTGCTTTTACTAAACTACCCCCCCTGTTGAAAATTAGCAGGATGGTTAGACCCGCTGGTCGTGGTCGTGGACGTGGTGCCAACGATCCACCACCGCCGAACTATATGGCTGGAATGATGCAGCAATTTGAACTGCAACGTCAGTTCATGCAAGGGATCATGGATCAGTTTCCTCGTCCCAATATGAACCAGTATCCGGGCCCAGGGACCTTGCAGGACTTTATGCGCCTCAACCCAACCGTCTACCGCGGCTCAACTCAGCCCCTGGATGCGGATGACTGGCTTCGCGACATCACCTATGAGTTGGAATCTGGTGGCGTTGCCCCTGCAAACTATGTCACCTTCGCCTCCTTCTTTCTCAAGGGCCCCGCTGCTCAATGGTGGGACAGCCACAGGCGCACTCAACCCGCTGGCACAGTCATCACTTGGCCGGATTTCCAAGCTGCCTTCCGTGCCCGTTTCATTCCCCAGGGAATCATGGACCGGAAGAAGCAAGAGTTCCGCAACCTCACCCAGGGCAACAAGACAGTGGAAGCTTATCAGCGGGAGTTTCTGGAATTATCCCGCTATGCTGAAGAAGACATTCCCACTGATGCTCGCCGTCAGGAAAGGTTTCGCGAAGGACTTCAAGCTGACATCAAGCTAGCGCTCCTTGTGCATGAATTTGATAATTTCTCCATCTTGGTGAACAAGGCTATCCAGGTCGAGACTGGTCTGCAGGCACACCAGGGATCTCTTAGGCGCAACCGTGACACTGGTTCATCTTCGAGCCAGCCTGCACAGAAGCGTCGGATCTGGATTCCAAACAGCGTGTACCGTCCAGCTGCACCTGCTCCAAGACGGTCCTACACTGCACCACGTCTGCCTCCACCACCTAGGCAGCCAGGACTTCCAGCTCCACCACCCCGAGCTCCTGCTCCTAATCCCAATGATAGTCTGTGCTACAAGTGTGGGCAGCCAGGCCATTTTTCCAGGAACTGCATTCAGAACCAGAACCAACTGGCACTTCCTGCAACTGGCCGTAGGAACAATCAGCCTCGCAACAACAATGCCAAGACTTATGGGCGTATTCAGGCCAACCACACCGATTTCAATGAAGCTCAGGACCAGCCTGCCACCGTGATGGGTACTCTCCTTGTTAATTCAGTACCAGCTTCTGTTTTATTTGATTCGGGAGCATCGCATTCATTCATGTCCGAAGAATTTGCATACAAACACGACATTAAATGTGAGGTCATGAACACTGCAATAGTAATACACACCCCCGCGGGTCAATGTCAAACCTCCATGGGTAGCAACGACGTCACCGTTGAAATTGAAGGGCTGGAGTTTCACGCCTCCCCTTTCATACTAAAGTCTTGTAGTATCGACCTCATTCTCGGAATGGATTGGTTGAAAGCGCATACTGCTTCTATAGTTTGCGCCACGAAGATCGTCCATCTTCTACACCCTTCTGATGAAATAATAAGCTACCAGGCCCAAATCATCCAAAATGCCGAGGCGAGGCTTTATGCCTTGAATGCGTTAAACGCATCACCACTTGAAGGCATCGAGAACATTCCAGTTGTTCGCGAATTCCAAGGTGTTTTCCCAGAAGAACTCCCAGGGATACCCCCTGCTCGAGCTGTCGAATTTGTCATCGACTTGAAACCAGGCACCACTCCTATCGCCAAGCGACCCTACAAGATGCCGCCGCATGAACTCCTTGAACTTAAGGAGGAAATCGACGCTTCACTTCGTAAGGGTTTCATTCGCCCAAGTTCCTCTGCTTGGGGAGCACCTTCTCTCTTTGTCAGGAAGAAGGATGGATCAAACCGATTGGTCCAAGATTACCGTCCTATTAACCAAGCAACTATCCAGAACAAATATCCCCTTCCTCGGATAAACGATCTGTATGATCAACTGGCGGGTTCATCAGTGTTCTCTAAACTCGACTTAAGGTTGGGTTACCACCAGATCCGCGTTCGTGAAGAGGATATCCCAAAGACCGCCTTCGTTACTCAATATGGCTCATACGAGTACACTGTCATGTCATTCGGCTTAACCAATGCTCCCGCCACATTCTCCCGCCTGATGAATTATATATTCATGAAATACCTTGACAAGTTCGTCGTGGTTTACCTGGATGATATCCTAGTATACTCCAAGAACAAAGAGGAACATGCTGAACATCTTCGACTTGTTCTGGAGAAACTTCGAGAGCATCAACTATATGCTAAGTTTTCCAAGTGTGAATTCTGGCTTCCCGAAGTAACATACCTTGGGCATGTCATCTCCAAGGATGGTATTGCCGTCAACCCCGAGCGAGTTCAGGCTATTCTTGATTGGGCTCCTCCAAAGAACGTCAAGCAAGTTCGAAGTTTTCTCGGACTCGCCAGCTATTGCCGTCGATTTGTCGAGAACTTCTCCAAGATCGCCAAGCCCCTGACTAACCTGCTTCATAAAGGCGTCAAGTTCGATTGGACGGAAAAGTGTCAGGAAAGTTTCCAGACGCTCAAAGACAAGCTGACTTCTGCCCCAGTGCTTGCCCCTCCTGATTCCCAAAAGGATTTTGTCATCTATTGTGATGCATCCCGTCAAGGATTAGGCGGTGTCCTAATGCAAGACCGCAGAGTAATTGCTTATGCTTCGCGTCAATTGCGTCCGCACGAAGAGAATTACCCAGTACATGACCTCGAGCTTGCTGCCGTCATCCATGCACTAAAGCAGTGGCGACATTACCTTCTCGGTAATCGTTGCGAGATCTACACCGATCATCAAAGTCTGAAGTATCTGTTCACTCAGCCAGACCTGAACCTCCGTCAACAGAGATGGATGGAGACCGTAGCGGATTTTAACTTGGGTATTTCTTATACCCCTGGCAAGGCTAATGTAATGGCCGATGCCTTGAGCCGCAAGTCTTATTGCAGTCACCTCCAGTTTCACGAAGTTCAACCTTCGCTTATTGAAGAATTCAGAAAGCTGAATCTCCACATTGTTCCTCCTGGAGCACTCGCTCCCCCTCCTGAAGGTTCCTACAAAATGAACCTCCACGTTGTTTCCCAGGGTTCACTTAATACCCTGGTTGCTAAACCAGATCTCGTGGACAGCATCAAGACGCTGCAGGGTTATGACTCTCAAGCCCACATGATTAAGCGCTATCTCGCTGAAGGAAGGCCTTCGTTCTTCACTATTGATGATACTGGCACATTGTTCTTTAAAAGTCGTCTAGTGGTCCCCTCTAAAGGTAACCTGGGTATGACTCAGGAGGTCATGCAAGAAGCTCACGACACTCCGTTGTCTATTCATCCCGGCAGTACCAAGATGTACCAAGACATCCGTCAAAGATTCTGGTGGTCAAACATGAAGCAAGACATTGCTCGCTATGTTGCTGAATGTGATGTTTGCCGTCGCGTCAAAGCAGAACATCAAAGGCCCGCCGGAACTCTGCAACCAATTGCTGTTCCTGAATGGAAATGGGACCATGTTGAAATGGACTTTATCACTGGATTTCCCAAATCACAGAAAGGTAATGATGCTATTCTTGTCGTCATTGACCGACTTTCCAAAGTTGCGCATTTTCTAGCCGTCAAAGAGACGATCACTGCTAGTCAGCTCGCAACTCTCTACATGTCCAGAATTGTTTCACTTCACAGTATTCCACTGGTTATCAGTTCAGACCGTGGCAGCTTATTCACTTCAAGATTCTGGGCAAGTTTCCAAGAAGCTATGGGAACTCATCTGTCCTTCAGCACCGCTTTTCACCCTCAGTCTCAAGGACAAGTTGAACGAGTCAACCAAGTTCTCGAAGACATGCTTCGAGCTTGTGTCATATCCTTCGGAAGGAAATGGGAAGAATCTCTCCCATATGCCGAATTCTCTTACAATAACAGCTATCAAGCCAGTCTGAAGATGGCCCCCTTTGAAGTATTGTACGGACGAAAGTGCCGAACCCCTCTGAATTGGTCAGAAACTGGGGAACGTCCACTCTTCGGTCCGGATATTATCCAACTTGCCGAAGATCAAGTTCGCGTTGTCCGCGAGCATTTGAAGACTGCTCAGTCACGTCAAAAGAGTCAGTATGACCGCAAACACAAAGATATGGTCTATTAACCTGGCGAAAAGGCTTATCTTCGAGTCACACCGATGAAAGGTACACACCGATTCGGGATCAAGGGCAAGCTAGCTCCTCGCTATATTGGTCCTTTCACTGTTCTTGAAAGGCGTGGTAGAGTGGCATATCATTTGGAACTTCCACCGAACCTTTCTCAGGTTCACGATGTGTTCCACGTATCACAACTCCGCCGCTGCTTCAAAGACCCTATCCGCGGAGTAGATCACGAATTGCTTGAACTGCAACAAGACCTCGCTTATAAAGAGCATCCGGTCCGCATTCTCGATCAAGCCGAGCGTCGCACACGCCAGAAGGTTATCAAGTTCCTCAAGGTTCAGTGGTCAAACCATTCTGACGATGAAGCCACTTGGGAACGCGAGGATCGTCTTCGTGATGAATACCCCGCTTTGTTTCTTTCTACCTCCTAAATCTCGGGACGAGATTTCTTGTAGTGGAGGAGATTTGTAACACCCCCTGTATTAAGCTACAGAGATCACCCTTTTGATGAGGCCATGTCATCATGATTAATAGTGCATAATCATCATTAGCATCATATTGCATTTCAACTCCTAAGTCAAATTCAAATTTAAATGAAAGTGGGATATAAAAGTTGTCCAACATAGAAACTAAAATGTCAGATAAATAACAAATATTCCAGAGGCTATTCTAAAATTGAAACCAACATCATTGGAATTGGATAAGTGACTCGAACAACCTCAAACAGTGGATAAAGATAATATTAGTAACCATTTATTAAATCTGAAATAAATATGAAATTATGTTTTGCCCAAACTAGTTTTAGGTGTTAGGGAATATATGCACTGGTATTTATGAAATAGGTCACACTTTTTACAAAAACCATTTGAGGCCTAAACATTTAACAGTAGAGAAAGAGAATAAAGAAAAGAAAAAAAAAGAAACAGAAAAGGATAAAGGAACCCCCCCCCCCCGATGGGCCTCGGCCCAGCAAGCCACCGGGCCGCCAGGCCGGCCCACGGCGCCTACTTAGCTGGCCTCCCCCAGGAGACCCGAACCCTAGCCGCTCCCCCCCCCCCCCCCCCTCACCCCCCCCAATCCAGATCGGGCGCAGGCCGATCCCGTCCGCCTCGTCGCCGACGCCGCTCGCCGACGCCGCCCCGTCGCCGCCTCCCCTCGTCAGCCCCCACCTCCCGATCCAGATCGGGATCGGGATCGCGGGAACGACCCCGTCCCTCGGTCGCTGCCCGACCGCGCGCCTCGCCGTCGCCGTTGGACGCCACGCCGAGCTTTCCTCGCCGGTCTGCCTCGTCTACGTCGCCGCCTTGTCCCGCCGGCTGCCTCCCCATCGCCGTCGTCCCGTCGACCACCCCGACCCCGCTGCCCCCGTCCCTACGGATCCCGGTGAGGCTCGGGCCTCTTCCCCCCTCTCTGCTCGCGCACGCGCCCGCGCGCACCGCGCTCGCCGCGCTCTGCCGCACGCGCGCGCGCGCCGCCCATGCCTCGTCGCACGCCGCGTCGCTCCTCGCCCAAACCGCCCGTCCGGCCCCCCCCGCTTCGCCTCGCGCGACCGCCGCCGTGCCGCTCCAGCCACCGCGCTGCCGCCCGCGGCCGCTCCAGCCACCGCGCCGCCGCCCTGCCTCCGGCCCCGCCGTGGCCCCGCCGGCCCGCGCCGCCGACCGCCCGTGCGTCCCCTTTGGGCACCGGACATGTCCGGTCCCGAAAGGGGCACGCCCGGACGTGTCCGCCCTGGCCACTGCCCAGTTGGGGCCCGAACCCCTGTGACGCTGACGAAGGGGGCCCACGGCCCAGAAACAGTTTTAAAGAAAATGTAATAAAAATAAAAGAAATAAAAATAAATAATTAAAATAATTAATTAATTAATTAGTTAATTGATTAGTTAATTAATCCTGATTAGGTTAATCTAATTAACTAATTAGTGTTAATTAAACAGTAATTAGTAATTAACTTAATTAACTGCTGACGTCAGCATGATGTCATGCTGACGTCATCAATCACTGTTTCGGATAATGTTGAATTAAATAATTAATTAAAATTTCAGAAATTAATAAAAACTTTAGAAAATCATATTAAATAAACCGTAACTCCGATGAAAATATTTTATACATGAAACTTGCTCAGAACGACGATACGAACCTGAATACATCCTCTGTATTCCCGTCAGATGCCCGCAGCTATAAGAACGTTGAACAATTAGACCGATTTCGGTAAATGAATAGTGTCCAACCCTAATTAAATAAATTCGAATAAATTCCTAAATTAACTAAATCGCTTAGTTAGGCTGTATATCACCCTGGCCCTGCGTTTAGACATGTCATGCATCCCTGTTGCGTCATTGCCGTGTGTTTACTATTTCTTCCCCTCTTCTCTTCGGTAGACTACGAGACCGACGCAGCTGCTGGTGCCCCGACCGACTACGTTGTTGACGACCCCTACTTGCCAGAGCAACCAGGCAAGCCCCCCCCTTGATCACCAGATATCGCCTATTCTTCTCTATACTGCTTGCATTAGAGTAGTGTAGCCTGTTACTGCTTTCGGTTAATCATATTCTGCTGCATAGCCTGT
Organism: Thinopyrum elongatum; assembly: GCA_011799875.1. NCBI lineage: Eukaryota > Viridiplantae > Streptophyta > Magnoliopsida > Poales > Poaceae > Thinopyrum > Thinopyrum elongatum. The sequence goes on along the minus strand of CM022303.1, from coordinate 607,929,310 downwards.
CATTGTTGCTACTGTTGTTGATACCTTACCTGCAATCCTAAATGCCTAGTGTAGGATGCTAGTTTGTCATCATTGGCCCTGCATTCTTGTCAGTCTGCCTTGCTATACTATCGGGCCGTGATCACTCGGGAGGTGATCACGGGTGTATACTATACATATATACATACTATACGAATGGTGACTAAAGTCGGGTCGGCTCGAAGAGTACCCGCGAGTGATTCACGGATTGGGGGCTGAAAGGACCTTTGTCCCAACGGCCCTTTGAGTGGATCTTTGTGGCGGAGCGACAGGGCAGGTTGAGACCACCTAGGAGACAGGTGGGCCAGGCCCTGGTCGGCGTTCGCGTTTACTTCATAATAACACGTTTAACGAGATTGGATATTTGATCTGAGTCTGGCCACTGGCCTATACGCACTAACCAACTACGCGGGAGTAGTTATGGGTATCCCGGCGTCGTGGTATCAGCTGAAGCCTTCTTGACGTCAGCGACTGAGCGGCGCGCGCCGTGTTGGACCGCGCTAACGTAACCGCCGTGATCGTGTGGGTTGCTAGGTCTGCTCGCGGCCGCGTACGCAACGTGCAGGAGCGCACTGGGCGATGGGCCCAGACCCAGAGTGCCTAGGATTAGTCCGGCGTGCTGACCTCTCTGTTGAGCCTAGGTGGGGCTGCGACGTGTGGATCTTCCGAGGCCGGGCATGACCCAGGAAAGTGTGTCCGGCCAAAGGGGATCGAGCGTGTTGGGGAATATGTGGTGCACCCCTGCAGGGAAGTTTATCTATTCGAATAGCCGTGTCCCTCGGTAAAAGGACGACCCGGAGTTGTATTCCGACCTCATGACAACTAGAAATGGATACTTAATAAAACACACCCTTCCAAGTGACAGATATAACCCGGTGGTCGCTCTCTCGCATGGTGGCGACGAGAGGATCGACGGGTAGGATTATGCTATACGTTGTTGTTTGGTTAACTTCCAACTAATCTCTTCTATTGCTTCAAGATGGAGGCTGCCAGAAGCGTAGTCTTCGACAGGACTAGCTATCCCCCTCTTATTCTGGCATTCTGCAGTTCAGTCCACCGATATTGCCTCTTTACACATATACCATGCATATGTAGTATAGATCCTTGCTTGCGAGTACTTTGGATGAGTACTCACGGTTGCTTTCCCCCTCCTTTCCCCCTTTCCCTTCTTGCTGGTTGTCGCAACCAGATGTTGGAGCCCAGGAGCCAGACGCCACCTTCGACGACTACTACCACCAGGACGGAGCCTACTACTACGTCCAGGACGCCGACGACCAGGAGTAGTTAGGAGGATCCCAGGCAGGAGACCCTGCGCCTGTTCGATCTGTTGTATCCCTGTTTGTGCTAGCCATCTTATGGCACCTTGTTTAACCTATGTCTGTACTCAGATATTGTTGCTTCCGCTGACTCGTCTATGATCGAGCATTTGTATTCGAGCCCTCGTGGCCCCTGGCTTGTATTATGATGCTTGTATGACTTATTTATGTTTTAGAGTTGTGTTGTGATATCTTCCCGTGAGTCCCTGATCTTGATCGTACACGTTTGCGTGCATGATTAGTGTACGATCGAGCCGGGGGCGCCACAACCTACAAGCTTAAACAATCCACAAATTTCTTCCACATATATCAAGTGCATATCAGGATGTTCGGTTCCATCTCCTGCATAAGGATTAGCTAGCAGTTGTTCTATCATACCCGAAGGAATTTCATATTCAATATTTTCAGTAGGTGTAGTAGGTTGAGGGGTAATTAATTGTGGTTCCGGTTGAGGTGAAGATACCCCGAACAAACCCCTCAAAGGATTGTTTTCCATAGTAACAAGTGACAATAAATTTCAGCACGTAGTAATAATTTTTCCTTACCAATTTCCACTTACCAAGAGCGCTTCACTCCCCGGCAACGGCGCCAGAAAATAGCCTTGATGAGCCACAAGTATATGGGATCAATTGTAGCCATTTCGATAAGTAAGAGTGTCGAACCCAACGAGGAGCAGAAGGAAATGACAAGTGGTTTTCAGCAAGGTAATGTCTGCAAGTACTGAAATTGTAAGTAGCAGAGTAGTTTGATAGCAAGATAATTTGTAACGAGCAAGTAACAGTAGTAGTAATAAAAGTGCTGCAAGGTAGCCCAATCCTTTTGAGGCAAAGGACAGGCCAAAACGGTCTCTTATAATAAGCAAAGCGTTCTTGAGGGTACACGGGAATTTCATCTAGTCACTTTCATCATGTTGGTTCGATTCGTGTTCGCTACTTTGATAATTTGATATGTGGGTGGACCGGTGCTTAGGTGCTGTTCTTACTTGAACAAACCTCCTACTTATGATTAACCCCCTCGCAAGCATCCGCAACTACGAGAAAAGTATTAAGAATAAATTCTAACCATAGCATTAAACTTTTGGATCCAATCGGTCCCTTACGGAATAGCGCATAAACTAGGGTTTAAGCTTCTGTCACTCTCGCAACCCATCATCTAATAACTACTCCACAATGCATTCCATTAGGCCCAAATATGGTGAAGTGTCATGTAGTTGACGTTCACATGACACCACTAAGGGAATCACAACACACATACTATCAAAATATCGAACACATATCAAGTTCACATGATTACTTGCAACATGATTTCTCCCGTGACCTCAAGAACAAAAGTAACTACTCACAAATGATAATCATGATCAAGATCAGAGGGGTATTAGATAGCATATTGGATCTGAACATATAATCTTCCACCAAATAAACCATATAGTAATCAACTACAAGATGTAATTGCTACCTCTTGAGCTTGCGTTGGTTTTTTCCTTGAAGAGGAAAGGGTGATGCAGCAAAGTAGAGTAAGTATTTCCCTCAGTTTTGAGAACCAAGGTATCAATCCAGTAGGAGACAATGCGCAAGCCACCGAATACCTGCACAAACAAACACCAACTTGCACCCAACGCGATAAAGTGGTTGTCAATCCCTTCACGGTTATTTGCAAAGTGAGATCTGATAGAGATAGATAAACGGTAAAGTAATATTTTTGGTATTTTTGGTGTATGGAACGAAAAGTAAAAGATTGCAAAGAAAATAAATAGGAAACTAAAATTGTAGATCGGAAACTTATATGATGAAAAGTAGAAGATTATATGATGGTAAGTAGACCCGGGGGCCATAGGTTTCACTAGAGGCTTCTCTCAAGATAGAAATTATTACGGTGGGTAAACAAATTACTGCCGAGCAATTGATAGAAAAGCGCAAAGTTATGACGATATCTAAGGCAATGATCATGAATATAGGCATCACGTCTGTGTCAAGTAGACCGAAACGATTCTGCATCTACTACTATTACTCCACACATCGACCGACTCCTGCCTGCATCTAGAGTATTAAGTTCATGAAGAACAGAGCAACGCATTAAGAAAGATGACATGATGTAGAGGAATTAACTCAAGCAATATGATGAAAACCCCATCTTTTTATCCTCGATGGCAACAATACAATACGTGCCTTGCTGCCCCTGCTGTCACTGGGAAAGGACACCGCAAGATTGAACCCAAAGCTAAGCACTTCTCCTATTGCAAGAAAAACCAATCTAGTTGGCCAAACCAAATCGATAGTTCGAAGAGACTTGCAAAGATATCAAATCATGCATAAAAGAATTCAGAGAAGATTCAAATAATATTCATAGATAAGCTGATCATAAATCCACAATTCATCGGATCTCGGCAAACACACTGCAAAAGAGTATTACATCGAATAGATCTCCAAGAACTTCGAGGAGAACTTTGTATTGAGAATCAAAGAGAGAGAAAAAGCCATCTAGCTACTAGCTATGGACCCGTAGGTCTGAGGTAAACTACTCACGCTTCATCGGAGAGGCAATGGTGTTGATGTAGAAGCCCTCCGTGATCGAATCCCCCTCCGGCAGGATGCCGGAAAAGGCCCCAAGATGGGATCTCACGGGTACAAAAGGTTGCGGCGGGGGAAAAGTGGTTTCTTGGCTCCCTTGGTAGGTATTGGGGTATTTGAGAATATATAGGCTGAAGAAATAGGTCGGTGGAGTCACGAGGGGCCCACAAGGGTGGGGGCGCGCCCTCCAACCTTGTGGCCGCCTTGTGGCTTTCCTGGCATATTTATCTATGTTAGTCCCAAAAATCATATAAAATAGCATATTAATGCATATAAAACATCCAAAACAGATAATATAATAGCATGGAACAATAAAAAATTATAGATACGTTGGAGACGTATCAAGCATCCCCAAGCTTAATTCCTGCTCGTCCTCGAGTAGGTAAATGATAAAAACAAATTTTTTGATGTGGAATGCTACCTAACATATTTATCTATGTAATTCTCTTTATTGTGGCATGAATGTTCAGATCCGTATGATTCAAAACAAAAGTTTAATATTGACATAAAAACAATAATACTTCAAGCATACTAATAAATTAATTATGTCCTCTCAAAATAACATAGCCAAAGAAAGCTTATCCCTACAAAATCATATAGTTTGGCTATGCTCCATCTTCGTCACACAAAATACTCAAATCATGCACAACCCCGGTTTCAGCCAAGCAATTGTTTCATACTTTTGATGTTCTCAAACCTTTTCAACTTGCACACAACACATGAGCGTGAGCCATGGACATAGCACTATAGGTGGAATAGAAGGTGGTTGTGGAGAAGACAAAAAGAGGGAGATAATCTCACATCAACTAGCCGTATGAACGGGCCATGGAGATGCCCATCAAGAGATATCAATGTGAGCGAGTAGGGATTGCCATGCAACGGATGCACTAGAGCTATAAGTGTATGAAAGCTCAAAAAGAAAACTAAGTGGGTGTGCATCCAACTTGCTTGCTCATGAAGACCTAGGGCAATTTGAGGAAGCCCATCGTTGGAATATACAAGCCAAGTTCTATAATGAAAATTCCCACTAGTATATGAAAGTGATATCATAGGAGACTCTCTATCATGAAGATCATGGTGCTACTTTGAAGCACAAGTATGGAAAAAGGATAGTAACATTGCCCCTTCTCTCTTTTTCTCTCATTTTTTCTTTTTTTTTCCTTTTCTCTTTTTTTCTCTTTTTTCTCTTTCTCTCTTTTTTTCTTTCTTTCTTTTTTTTCTTTTATTTCCTCACATGGGACAATGCTCTAATAAGGAAGATCATCATACTTCTATTTACTTACAACTCAAAAATTACAACTCGAAACTAGAACAAAATATGACTCTATATGAATGCCTCCGGCGGTGTACCGGGATGTGCAGTGACTCAAGAGCGACATGTATAAAAAATGATGAAAGGTGGCTTTGCCACAAATACTATGTCAACTACATGATCATGCAAAGCAATATGACAATGATGGTGCGTGTCATAATAAACGGAACGGTGGAAAGTTGCATGGCAATATATCTCGGAATGGCTATGGAAATGCCATAATATGTAGGTATGGTGGCTGTTTTGAGGAAGGTATAAGGTGGTGTATGGTACCGGCGAGAGTTGCGCGGTACAAGAGAGGCTAGCAATGGCGGAAAGGTGAGAGTGCGTATAATCCATGGACTCACATTAGTCATAAAGAACTCACATACTTATTGCAAAAATCTATTAGTCATCGAAACAAAGTACTACGCGCATGCTCCTAGGGGAAGGGTTGGTAGTAGTTAACCATCGCGCGATCCCGACCTCCACATAAAGGATGACAATCAAAAAATACCTCATGCTCCAAATTTGTTACACAACTGTTACCATACGTGCATGCTTCGGGACTCACAAACCTTAACACAAGTATTTCTCAATTTCACAATTATCCCACTAGCATGACTCTAATATCACCATCTTCATATCTCAAAACAATCATCAGGAATCAAACTTCTCATAGTATTCAATGCACTTTATATGAAAGTTTTTATTATATCCCTCTTGGATGCCTATCATATTAGGACTAATTTTATAACCAAAGCATATTACCATGCTGTTTAGAGACTCTCAAAATAATATAAGTGAAGTGCGAGAGTTCATCAATTTCTATAAAATAAAACCACCGCCGTGCTCTAAAAAGATATAAGTGAAGCACTAGAGCGATATTGCCTAGCTCAAAAGATATAAGTGAAGCACAAAGAGTATTCTAATAAATCACGATTCATGCATGTCTCTCTCAAAAAGTGTGTACAACAAGGATGATTGTGGCAAACTAAAAATCAAAGACTCAAATCATACAAGACGCTCCAAGCAAAACACATATCATGTGGTGAATAAAAATATAGCCTCAAGTAAAGTTACCGATAGACGAAGACGAAAGAGGGGATGCCTTCCCGGGGCATCCCCAAGCTTAGGCTCTTGGTTGTCCTTGAATATTACCTTGGGGTGCCTTGGGCATCCCCAAGCTTAGGCTCTTGCCACTCCTTACTCCATAGTCCATCAAATCCTTACCCAAAACTTGAAAACTTCACAACACAAAACTCAACAGAAAATCTCATAAGCTCCGTTAGTATAAGAAAAAATCACCACTTTTGGTACTGTTGTGAACTCATTCTTTATTTACATTGGTGTAATATCTACTGTATTCCAACTTTTCCATGGTTCATACCCCCCGATACTAGCCATAGATTCATCAAAATAAGCAAACAACACATAGAAAATAGAATCTGTCAAAAATAGAACAGTCTGCGAAGATCCAAATTGTTCTAATACTTCTGTAACTCCAAAAATTCTGAAAAATTAGGACAACAGAGAAATTTGTATATCAATCTCGAATAAAAAATTCAGGGTTTTTCAACACTCCAGTGAATTATTAATATTCTGGGACTGGACGCAAAAGTTTTTGTTTTTCAGCAAGATCAAATCAACTATCACCGTAAGCTATCCCAAAGGTCTTACTTGGCACAAGCACTAATTAAAACACAAAACCACATCTAACCAGAGGCTAGATGAATTATTTATTGCAAAACAGAAAAGAAAAATATTGGGTTGTCTCCCAACAAGCACTCTTCTTTAAAGCCTTTTAGCTAGGCATGGATAATTTCAATGATGCTCACATAAAAGAGAAGAATTGAAGCACAAAGAGAGCATCATAAAACACGTGACAAACACATCTAAGTCTAACATACTTCCTATGCATAGGCATTTTATAAGCAAACAAATTATCAAGGCGAGCAAGAACTAGCATATGCAAGGAAGAAGAAAGAGACGATAGCAATCTCAACATGAAGAGAGGTAATTTAGTAACATGAAAATTTCTACGACCATATTTTCCTCTCTCATAATAATTACATGTAGGATCATAAGAAAATTCAACAATATAGCTATCACATAACATATTCTCAACATGATCCACAAGCATGCGAAGTTGACACTCTTCCAAAATAGTGGGATTAATATTAACTAAAGTCATGACCTCTCCAAACCCACTTTTATCAAAAATTTCATAAGATTGAATATTCTCCAAATATGTGGGATCTAAAGTTGACACTCTTCCAAACCCACTTTCAATATTATTTCAAATATTATTATCAATCTCATATTCATCATGGGGCTTAAATAAATTTTCAAGATCATAAGAAGAATCACCCCAATCATGATCATTGCAACAAGTAGTAGAAATTGCAAAACTAGCATCCCCAAGCTTGGGGTTTTGCATATTATTAGCACAATTGACATTAATAGAATTTATAACAACATCATTGCAATCATGCTTTTTATTCAAAGATCTATCGTGAATCACTTCATAAAGCACTTCATCACAATTTTCAGATTCACGGATTTCAAGCAAAACTTCATAAAGATAATCTAGTGCACTCAACTCACTAGCAATTGGTTCAACATAATTGGATCTCTTAAAAAGATTAGCAAGTGGATGAGGATCCATAAGCTTTGGTTCTGATTTTCAATAAACACATAATTTTACCAAGCGAACAAGCGAACAAACCAAATAAGACATAACTGCAAATGGAAAGAAGGCGAACGGAAGAAGGGCGAATAAAAAGGCAAATCTTTTCGAAAATCATTTTAGAAGTGGGGGAGAGGAAAACGAGAGGCGAATGGCGAATAATGTAATGCAAGGGATGAGAGTTTATGATGGGTACTTGGCATGTCTCGGCTTGGCATAGATCTCCCCGGCAACGGCGCCAGAAATTCTTCCTGCTACCTCTTGAGCTTGCGTTGGTTTTTCCCTTGAAGAGGAAAGGGTGATGCAGCAAAGTAGAGTAAGTATTTCCCTCGGTTTTGAGAACCAAGGTATCAATCCAGTAGGAGACAACGCGCAAGCCACCGAATACCTGCACAAACAAACACCAACTTGAACCCAACGCGATAAAGGGGTTGTCAATCCCTTCACGGTTATTTGCAAAGTGAGATCTAATAGAGATGGATAAACGATAAAGTAATATTTTTGGTTTATGGAACGGAAAGCAAAAGATTGCAAAGAAAATAAATAGGAAACTAAAATTGTAGATCAGAAACTTATATGATGAAAAGTAGAAGATTATATGATGGAAAGTAGACCCGGGGGCCATAAGTTTCACTAGAGGCTTCTCTCAAGATAGAAATTATTACGGTGGGTAAACAAATTACTGCCGAGCAATTGATAGAAAAGCGCAAAGTTATGAAGATATCTAAGGCAATAATCATGAATATAGGCATCACGTCCGTGTCAAGTAGACTGAAACGATTCTGCATCTACTACTATTACTCCACACATCGACCGACTCCTGCCTGCATCTAGAGTATTAAGTTCATGAAGAACAGAGTAACGCATTAAGAAAGATGACATGATGTAGAGGAATTAACTCAAGCAATATGATGAAAACCCCATCTTTTTATCCTCGATGGCAACAATACAATACGTGCCTTGTTGCCCCTGCTGTCACTGGGAAAGGACACCGCAAGATTGAACCCAAAGCTAAGCACTTCTCCTATTGCAAGAAAAACCAATCTAGTTGGCCAAACCAAATCGATAGTTCGAAGAGACTTGCAAAGATATCAAATCATGCATAAAAGAATTCAGAGAAGATTCAAATAATATTCATAGATAAGCTGACCATAAATCCACAATTCATCGGATCTCGGCAAACACACCTCAAAAGAGTATTACTTCGAATAGATCTCCAAGAACATCGAGGAGAACTTTGTATTGAGAATCAAAGAGAAAGAAAAGCCATCTAGCTACTAGCTATGGACCCGTAGGTCTGAGGTAAACTACTCACGCTTCATCGGAGAGGCAATGGTGTTGATGTAGAAGCCCTCCGTGATCGAATCCCCCTCCGGCAGGATGCCGGAAAAGGCCCCAAGATGGGATCTCACGGGTACAGAAGGTTGCGGCGGCGGAAAAGTGGTTTCGTGGCTCCCCTGGTAGGTTTTGGGGTATTTGAGAATCCCCTGGTAGGTTTTGGGGTATTTGAGAATATATAGGCTGAAGAAATAGGTCGGTGGAGTCACGAGGGGCCCACAAGGGTGGGGGGCACGCCCTCCAACCTTGTGGCCGCCTCGTGGCTTTCCTGACATGCACTCCAAGTCCTCTGGATGTCTTCTTGTCCAAGAAAAATCATCACGAAAGTTTCATTCCGTTTGGACTCCGTTTGGTATTCCTTTTCTGCGAAACTCTAAAACAAGGAAAAAACAGGAACTGGCACTGGGCTCTAGGTTTATAGGTTAGTCCCAAAAATCATATAAAATAGCATATTAATGCATATAAAACATCCAAAATAGATAATATAATAGCATGGAACAATAAAAAATTATAGATATGTTGGAGACGTATCAGTAATCAACACTACTAGTCACCCACAAGCACCAATCTATAGTTCCGGTACAAAGATTGAACACAAGAGATGAACTAGGGTTTGAGAGGAGATGGTGCTGTTGAAGATGTTGATGGAGATTACCCTCCCCAAGATGGGAGAGTTGTTGGTGATGATGATGACGATGATTTCCCCCTCCGGGAGGGAAGTTCCCCCGGCAGAATCGCTCCGCCGAAGGGCAAAAGTGCTCCTGCCCAAGTTCCGCCTCGAGATGGCGGCGCTCCGTCCCGAAAGTCCTCTCTTGATTTGTTCTAGGTCAAAATGACTTATATACCAGAAGCTAGGCACCGGAGGTGGGCCGAGGGGAGCACAACCCACCAGAGCGCACCTGGGCTCCCTGGCGCGCCCAGGTGGGTTGTGCCCACCTGGTGGGCCCTCTCTGGTACTTATTGGCTCCAATATTCCTCATTTATTCCATAAAAAATCTCCGTAAAGTTTCAGCTCATTTGGAGTTGTGCAGAATAGGTAGCCTGACGTAACTTTTTCAGGTCCAGATTTCCAGCTGCCGGAATTCTCCCTCTTTGTGTATACCTTGCATATTATGAGAGAAAAGGCATTAGAATTACTCCAAAAAGCATTATTATGCATAAAAACATCATAAATAACAGTAGGAAAACATGATGCAAAATGGATGTATCAATGGGCAAGATGACTAAAACTCCGTTCTCCGGAACAATGGAGCGAGCTAATGACTTATTGGAAATAATACATACCGATGTATGCGGTCCAATGAGTGTTGAGGCACGCGGCGGGTATCGGTATTTTCTGACCTTCACAGATGATTTGAGTAGGTATGGGTATATCTACTTGATGAAACACAAGTCTAAAACATTTAAGAAGTTCAAAGAATTTCATAGTGAAGTGGAGAATCATCGTAACAAGAAAATAAAGTTTCTACAATCTGATCGTGAAGGCGAATATTTGAGTTACGAGTTTGGCCTGCATTTAAGACAATGTGGAATTGTTTCACAACTCACACCACCTGGAACACCACAACGTAATGGTGTGTCCGAACGTCGCAACCGTACTTTATTAGATATGGTGCGATCTATGATGTCTCTTACCGATTTACCACTATCATTTTGGGGTTATGCATTAGAGACAGCCGCATTCACGTTAAATAGGGCACCGTCTAAATCCGTTGAGACAACACCGTATGAACTGTGGTTTGGCAAGAAACCTAAACTATCGTTTCTTAAAGTTTGGGGTTGCGACACTTATGTCAAAAGGCTTCAGCCTGATAAGCTCGAACCCAAATCAGAGAAGTGCGTCTTCATAGGATACCCTAAGGAAACAATTTGGTACACCTTCTACCACAGATCCGAAGGCAAGATCTTTGTTGCCAAGAATGGAACCTTTCTAGAGAATGAGTTTCTCTCAAAAGAAGTGAGTGGGAGGAAAGTAGAACTTGTTGAGGTAATTGTACCTTCTCTCGAATTGGAGCACATCAGAGAAATCTGTTCCCATGATGCCTCCACCAACTAGAGAGAAAGCAAATGATAATGATCATGAAACTTTAGATCAAGTTGCTACTGAACCTCGTAGGTCAATCAGAGCACGATCCGCACCACAGTGGTACGACAATCCTGTCCTGGAAGTCATGTTACTAGACCAAGGCGAACCTACGAACTATGAAGAAGCTATGATGAGCCCAGATTCCGATAAATGGCTTGAGGCCATGAAATCTGAGATAGGATCCATGTATGAGAACAAAGTATGGACTTTGGTGGACTTGCCAGATGACTGGCAAGCCATAGAAAATAAATGGACCTTCAAGAAGAAGACTGACGCTGATGGTAATGTTACTGTCTACAAAGCTCGACTTGTCGTGAAAGGCTTTCGACAAGTTCAAGGGGTTGACTACGATGAGACTTTCTCACCCGTAGCGATGCTTAAGTCTGTACGAATCATGTTAGCAATTGCCACATTTTAAGAAATCTGGCAAATGGACGTCAAAACTGCATTCCTTATTGAATTTCTTAAAGAAGAGTTGTATATGATGCAACCAGAAGGTTTTGTCGATCCTAAAGGTGCTAACAAAGTGTGAAAACTCCAGTGATCCATCTATGAACTGGTGCAAGCATTTCGGAGTTGGAATATACGCTTTGATGAGGTGATCAAAGCATATGGTTTTATATAGACTTATGGTGAAGCCTGTATTTACAAGAAAGAGAGTGGGAGCTCTGTAGCATTTTTTATATTATATGTGGATGACATATTGTTGATTGGAAATGATATAGAATTTTTGGATAGCATAAAATGATACTTCAGTAAGAATTTTTCAATGAAAGACCTCGGTGAAGCTGCTTATATATTGGGCATCAAGATCTATAGGGATAGATCGAGATGCTTAATAGGACTTTCACAAAGCACATACCTTGACAAAGTTTTGAAGAAGTTCAAAATGGATCAGTCAAAGAAAGGGTTCTTACCTGTGTTACAAGGTGTGAAGTTGAGTAAGACTCAAAATCCGACCACGGCAGAAGATAGAGGGAGAATGAATCATTCCCTATGCCTCAGCCATAGATTCTATAAAGTATGCCATGCTGTGTACCAGACCTGTTGTGTACCTTGCCATGAGTTTGGCAAGAGGGTACAATAATGATCCAGGAGTAGATCACTAGACAGCAGTCAAAATTATCCTTAGTTACCTAAAAGGACTAAGGAAATATTTCTCGGTTATGGAGGTGATAAAGAGTTCGTCATAAATGGTTACGTCGATGCAAGCTTTATCACCGATTCAGATGACTCTGAGTCTCAATCTAGATACGTATTGAAAGTGGGAGCAATTAGCTAGAGTAGCTCCATGCAGAGCATTGTAGACATAGAAACTTGCAAAATACATACGGATCTGAATGTGGCAGACCCGTTGACTAAACCTCTCTCACAAGCAAAACATGATCATACCTTGGTACTCTTTGGGTGTTAATCACATGGCGATGTGAACTAGATTATTGACTCTAGTAAACTCTTTGGGTGTTAGTCACATGGCGATATGAACTATGGGTGTTAATCACATGGCGATGTGAACTAGATTATTGACTCTAGTTCAAGTGGGAGACTGAATGAAATATGCCCTAGAGGCAATAATAAAGTTGTTATTTTATATTTCCTTATTCTTGATAAAGTTTTATTATTCATGCTAGAATTGTATTGATCAAAAACTTAAATACATGTGTGAATACATGAACAAATACCGTGTCCCTAGTAAGCCTCTACTAGACTATCTCGTTGATCAAAGATGGTTAAGGTTTCCTAACCATAGGCATGTGTTGTCATTTGATAACGGGATCGCATCATTGGGAGAATGATGTGATGAACAAGACCCATCCGTTAGCTTAGCATATTGATCGTTCAGTTTATTGCTATTGTTTTCTTCATGTCAAATACATATTCCTTCGACTATGAGATTATGCAACTCCCGGGTACCGGAGGAATACCTTGTGTGCTATCAAACGTCACAACGTAACTGGGTGATCATAAAGATGCTCTACAGGTATCTCTAAAGGTGTTTGTTGAGTTGGCATAGATCGAGATTAGGATTTGTCACTCCGAGTATCGGAGAGGTATCTCTGGGCCCTCTCGGTAATACATATCATAAGCTTGCAAGCAAATGACTAAGGATTTAGTTACGAGGTGATGTATTATGGAACGAGTAAAGAGACTTGTGTAACGAGATTGAACTAGGTATGAAGATACCGACGATTGAATCTCGGGAAGTAACATACCGACAGACAAAGGGAATTACGTATGTTGTCATAATGGTTCGACCGATAAAGATATTCGTAGAATATGTAGGAACCAATATGATCATCCAGGTTCCGCTATTGGTTATTGACCGGAGAGGTGTCTCGGTCATGTCTACATAGTTCTCGAACCCGTAGGGTCCACACGCGTAACGTTCGTTGACGATATAGTGTTATATGAGTTATATGATTTGGTGACCGAATGTTGTTTGGAGTCCCGGACGAGATCACAGACATGACGAGGAGTCTCGAAATGGTCGAGAGGTAAAGATTGATATATAGGACGATGGTATTCGGACACCGGAATAGTTTCGGAGTGCACCGGGTAGTCATCGGGTCACCGGAAGGGGTTCCGGACAACCCCGGTAAGTGTATGGGCTTAATGGGCCAAAGGAGGGGACATACCAGCCCACTTGGGGGCTGGTGCGCCCCTCTACATGACTGGCCAGCCCCAGGGGAAGGAAAGGGGAGGGGTGGCCCCTCCTGCCTTTCCCTCCTCGCGAGAGAAAGGAAGGGGGGGGGGCGCCTCCACCTCCTGCCTTCCTCCCGCACTCATATATGGAGGGGGGGGGGCGGCTTGGGGAAGTCCCCAAGTAGGGCCCTACTTGGGGTGCCCCTTGGCCTCTTCCCTCTCCCCCACCTATATATATGTGGGAGGAGGGCGCCACACATAACCCACGACAATTGCTTAGCCGTGTGCGGCGCCCTGCTCCACCGTTTACACCCTCGGTCATATATTCGTAGTGCTTAGTCGAAGCCCTGCGGAGATAGCTTCACCATCACCGTCACCACGCCGTCGTGCTGCCGGAACTCATCCACTACCTCGCCGTCTTGCTGGATCAAGAAGGCGGAGGACGTCACCAAGCTGAACGTGTGCTGAACGCGAAGGTGCCGTACGTTCGGTACTTGATCGGTTGGAGCACGAAGAAGTTCGAGTACATCAACCGCGTTAACAAACGCTTCTGCTTACGATCTACGAGGGTACGTAGACACACTCTCCCCTCTCGTTGCTATGCATCTCCATGGATAGATCTTGCGTGTGCGTAGAATTTTTTTTGTTTTCCATGCAACGTTTCCCAACACCCACATGACCATCGCACCAGAACAACAACCTTCACCGATGAAGAGAAGTGTGGATCGGAAGGATCAAACATATGTCGACACACGTCCGAAGACTGGATCCAAACAGATCCACCGAAGATCAGTACCAACCGAATCCTGCGAGATCCAATGGAAGCACACCAACACATGCCCTCCGATGATGGTAGACGCACCATCAGGACAAGGATCAGATACTGATCTGAACAAAAACTAGTTGGGAGTCCCTCCCACGGTCCCGTCGGCGAGGGGTTGGGGTCCTCCGGACCTCCATGACCGATTTTGACTAGCAAACATGTGTTTTATGCCACAAAAATACACCATTGGATTAAAGTAGTTTCTAAACTTACACTTTTTGTGGCATATTTCATATATTTCGTTAAGCAAATTGAAGACATAAAGGCAAATTGAATACATAAAACCCCGTGCCCACCTTACAAACCCGAATGGGCGGTGTGTTTCCTTAGCGAAATACCATGTTGGGTTCATATGCACCCATTTTCAAATAAAAATTAGAAAAGTGGATAATCCTATATTCTAAAAACCAAGGCAATTTCTTTGCATGTTGCAATAATTAATAAAAATATGTTCCTGGCGCCTTGAGAAAAAACAGCAAACACCATAATCCTAAAATAATATGTTCTATACAAAGTTATGTAGATTTAATGTGTTTTTCATGCACAAGAAGAAGCAGAAGCAAGAAAAAAAGTTCAATTATCTCAACTATAAAAGAGAATTTGAAACCCCGAGTAGCAAGTCACATTGACATCTTGACAGCAAAGTAGAAAAAAAAATATAGTCCTCTTTAATTTCTTGAACATCCAAAATGGCAAGAACAAAAAAAAACACCCTACAAGACTAAATGTGATCCGAAGGTTTTTCAATTTGTACAGTGAAGAAAATAAAGGATCACCGCAAGAGATTTAGGTGGATCTAAGACCTCCTTTGGTTCATAGGGTAGGTAAATCGTAGGAATAGGAAAGTCATAGGAAATGAGATGACATGTATCTCAAATCCTATGAGTAGGAATAGGAAAAGAGATGCCCTTTGATTCACATCATAGGATGTTTTTTCATTAAGTCTAGGCTAATGTTTATTTTCCTATGAAATGTGGAGGATATGAAGAATTTCTCCATAGGAATAGGATTTCATTCCTACAAACCAAAGGGCTCTAAAGGATTTTTTCCTATAGAAATCCTAGCCTATGAAATTTCTATAAGATTCCTCTAAACCAAAGGAGGCCTAAAACTTTCCCTGTAACAGATTGCAAAGCAAATATCAGGTAAACCTATATCCATCCCACGAATGAAACAAATGGCACACCTAAAATTGCTAAGGAGCTTAGTTCCACAAAAATTCTGTAATAATCCTTTTTCATCAGATAGGCCCCCACATCTCCTAAGGTTCTTGGATTTAGGTTGATGAAAATGTTCTCTTGTAACCCCATTCAAAGCAAACCCCAGGAAAAACCATATACAATTCAATAGTACAAATCAAGTAACCAAAAATTGTACATTTTTTATTCAACTAAAAATTTGTACTTGGAAGCTGATAAGCTGGAGCGGCGGATCCTTACAACCAAAAATTGAGTAGTAGAACATTTGGTTAATTTCAACTTGTGATCTTGAAACGTTTCCCCAATTATTTCTAGTCTTGTTTTGTGCATGATCGATTTTTTTATAAAAAAAAGGAGGGAGAAAAATCTCATGTAACTGAAAACAGCAAAGCTGCTTTTTCATCAAATACAAACACCACCATTAATCTCTGTGCTTCCAGCAACAAAAGCTACTACTAGTACATACACCACCATTAATTGAGCAGTACTCCACTCCACTAGGGAGAAAACGTTCACATCACTCACATAGGCAGGCGGGCACATCGTACATGCAAGGCTCACTCACTGCACATGCCACGCATATTCCGGGGAGCATGAGCAAAGCAGGGGCACACTGCTATAAAAATACCTACTCCTGCACAACTGTACAAGTATACTTCCAAGTCGCTTAGTAAAACGAGCGAAAGGGCGTACGTACAGTACACGATTTTACAAGGGAGAGAGAGAGAGAGGGACTGAGGAAAGCGGCCAGCACCACTCGTGGGGTTAAAACCCCAAGAACAAGTCCAGCAGCGGCAGCGGCAGCAGCCAGAGCGATAGCCAGAGGAGGAAGACGCAAGCAAGCGAGCAAGCCGAGCCCAGGAAAAGCAAAGCCGGACCGAGGCAAGCAAGCAACCAGCTGTAACTGCAGCTCCGAAGCAAGCAAGAAAAGAGGCGGCCGCCGAGCAGCGAGCATGCCCCTCTCCGGCGGCGGCGGCGGCGCTCGGATCTGCCGGGGGGCGGCGGCCGGCGCGCGGCGCTGAGCCGTCGGGAGCTCGCGGCCGCGAGATCCGACGGGGCGGCTCCTCGGATCGACCGTTTCTTGGCTCCGGCGGCCGTGACGGCGGCGCCCCCGCGCATTCCGGCGCCCGGGGATCGCGGCTCCCGGCCGGCTTCCGCTGCCCTCGGAGGCGGCAACTTTGGGCGGAACTCCCGCGGTGATTTCCCGGGGAGGAAGGAAGCGTGACTGCGCACGGCAAAAGGGGGTCGGCTCCCTTCCATTCCATTCCATTCCCTGGCGAGTGAGTTGGCGAGGAGGAGGAGGAGGAGCCGGGAAAGCGACGGGTTTATTAGGGAAGGCGCTGTGATTTGGCCTGAAAAGGAGGAATCTTTCCTCCGCTCTCCCCTTCCTTCCCCCGCCTCCGCCCGCGCACGCTCTTTTATTGCTGCCCCCCCTTCATCAGATCGGTCTCTGATTGGCCTTTTTCATCGCAACGAAAGGGCAGAAAATGAGGCTCTCGTCGCCGGTGGGCGCCGTCCTCCCGGCCCAGGCGCCGGCGTCGCCGGAAGGTACTATATTCTTCCCCCCCTGCTCCGTCCGTGGGCTGCTGCCCATTACTGCTGCCCTCGCTCTTCATTTATTCGCTGTCCGTGTGATTTGGAGTTTGTGGGACTAGCAGTACTACTTGGCTCTCGCTTGTGCTCGTGATTTTTCCTCGGAAGCTCTCTCCACGGATTGATTATATGCGTGTGATCAGGCCATCGTAGCCCAATGCGTCGAATTCGAGTCCGGGGTAATATTTGGATTTGTTTGGGGTTGCTGCAATCGGCAAGAAAAATGCTTCTTGTGTGTTTTGGGGGTACTTTTATGCCTGCGAAATTTCAGTTCAGTACTAATTTTTTTGGAATGGAATTTCAGTTCTGCAATCTCGCCTATTTCCCATCCAATTTCCTGCTCTATGTGTTAATTCGTTATTTTTTTACTAAAATAAATATGTGTATTTTCGTCTGAAAAATTGCTGATTTTCATGTAAGATGAAAAAGAAGTTAATAACCTTAGGCCACTAATTAGAGTCTATTCCCATTTCGTTGCATGCCCGCCTTCTTGAATAATCTTTAAGACCAGCACATGAATTCAGAGTTGTTGCAGGCCCTAGAGCCATCATTATCTGTTAAAAATCAATACTGACAAGCCTTCTGCTCATATGATTTTGTCATTACAGTTGCTGAGGAGCACAAGTGCCTGAATTCGGAGCTATGGCACGCCTGCGCCGGCCCGCTTGTTTCCTTGCCTACGGTCGGCAGCAGGGTGGTGTACTTCCCACAGGGTCACAGCGAGCAGGTTGGTGCAAAATTCCACCTCCAGTGCAAAGAACTTTGCATGATCCTGAATCCTAACCTCTGTCGCCGAACAGAAAAAATCTGGCTTAATTATCTCAGAAATCGTTTGCTTTCTCTGTCTATGTAGATTATTTACTGGGTGAATTTCTG
Source organism: Thinopyrum elongatum (assembly GCA_011799875.1). NCBI lineage: Eukaryota > Viridiplantae > Streptophyta > Magnoliopsida > Poales > Poaceae > Thinopyrum > Thinopyrum elongatum. The sequence goes on along the minus strand of CM022303.1, from coordinate 607,910,871 downwards.
TCTCAGGTAGCTGCGTCGACGAATAAAGAGATCGAGTCTCAGATCCCCAACTATCCCAATCTGCCTCCACAGCTTATCTGCCAGCTGCACAATGTGACCATGCATGTAAGTGTGGAGATTTGGAGCACATCTTTTTACCAGCCATGTAACATCACTGCTATCTTTGTGTTTGATCATTGGTTTTGTTACCTTCAGGCCGATGCGGAGACAGACGAGGTCTATGCGCAGATGACCTTGCAACCGCTTAACCCGGTAATTCATATTTACCATGTGCCATGTGCAATTTCTTTTAACTCAGTATCCAAGGGAGTAACTTTAGCTTGCTTCTCTTTTCAGCAAGAGCTCAAGGATCCGTATCTACCTGCTGAATTAGGTACTGCAAACAAACAGCCAACGAATTATTTTTGCAAAACATTAACTGCGAGTGACACAAGCACGCATGGCGGCTTCTCTGTCCCCCGGCGAGCAGCTGAGAAAGTGTTTCCTCCGCTGGTCTGTGCTGCTCCTCTACACTTTCCAGCTTGAATTTTGAATTTACTTGGTTTCATGGAGTGAACCGAATCATCAACTCCTCTTCTAACTTGCCTGTAACTTTTTGTAGGATTTCACCATGCAGCCTCCAGCACAGGAGTTGTTTGCAAAAGATCTGCATGGCAATGAGTGGAAATTCCGTCACATCTTTCGCGGTGAGTAATTACCAGTCTCTGATATCTTCTGAAAAATTGCGTTGGGGAACAATGTCAAGCATGATTCCATCTGTTTACTCTATTTCTCCCTGGTGAATGTTTATGTTAGGACAATGAAGAACTTCACTCATAAGCTCTAGTTTTGCAGGTCAGCCAAAGCGGCATCTTCTCACTACAGGCTGGAGTGTCTTTGTAAGTGCAAAGAGACTTGTCGCTGGGGACTCTGTCCTATTTATCTGGTATGTTCACCCTTCCAACACTCACATGATAACCAGGCATCCCTCTCTCCTCGATGTCTACTCCAGCACACAGATTCTCACTGGTCAAATTTGTGTATCCCCTTGAATTTTCAGGAATGACAACAACCAGCTTCTTCTGGGAATTCGCCGGGCAACTCGGCCACAAACTGTGATGCCATCTTCTGTCCTATCAAGTGATAGCATGCACATTGGTCTTCTTGCTGCAGCTGCTCATGCTGCTTCAACAAATAGCCGGTTTACAATCTTTTATAACCCAAGGTAAAAAATTATACGCATTCTTTTGTTCGGTATTTTTCCTTCTGAATGCTTTTAGTTTAAACCCTTCTATTTGTGCAGAGCTAGCCCTTGTGAGTTTGTTATACCACTTGCCAAGTATGTAAAAGCCGTGTATCATACCCGTATATCGGTGGGGATGCGTTTCAGGATGCTTTTTGAGACAGAAGAATCAAGTGTTAGGAGGTATGCCAAATTAAACTTTGATGTGCTTTTCATCTTTTATTCTAGACAAGTTGCAGCAAGAAACGGTATTAACTATTAGCAGTCTTACCTAAAAATCATTAAACTGTCTAACCATACTGATTATTCTTATTTTTCAGATACATGGGGACAATTACAGGAATTAGTGATCTCGATGCTGTTCGTTGGCCAAACTCACATTGGCGCTCTGTAAAGGTATATTTATGGGCTAGCACTTATTATTGCCTCCAGTCAAGTCTGTTCATGAACATCGCCTGTTGTTTACCATGACCATGCAAAGTTTTTGTTAGACAAGATGAATTCCTATAGATATTGCTTGCTCTTTCTTGGTACCAACCTCACAGTTTAGCATGACAGAAAAGTTTGTCTATGAAAAATGCAGGTTGGCTGGGATGAATCAACTGCTGGAGAGAGGCAGCCAAGGGTGTCACTTTGGGAGATTGAACCCCTGACAACTTTCCCGATGTATCCTACTCCTTTTCCTCTTAGACTGAAGCGACCTTGGCCAACAGGCTTGCCTTCTCTGCATGGTATGATGGACAGCTGATCTTTAACTAGCATTCGTAAATAGCTATGCTCGAATAATTGTGTAGCATTCTTTCAGTATGGAGTGTTATAAATTATCTTTCTCTTTCTGTAGGTGGTAAGGATGATGACTTGACTTCCTCGCTCATGTGGCTTCGAGATAGTGCAAACCCTGGTTTCCAGTCGCTGAATTTCGGTGGTGCTGGTATGAATCCCTGGATGCAGCCAAGGCTGGATGCGTCGTTGCTTGGTCTACAGCCTGACATTTACCAAACGATGGCTGCGGCTGCGTTCCAGGACCCAACAAAGATGTCACCCACGATGTTGCAGTTCCAGCAGCCACAAAACATGGTTGGTAGAGCTACACCGCTTCTGCAAAGTCAGATTTTGCAGCAAATGCAACCTCAGTTTCAGCAGCAGTCATACCTTCAAAACATGAATGGGGCCACGATCCAGGGCCAGGCTCAGTCCGAGTTCCTTCAAAAGCAGCTCCAACGGTGCCAGTCCTTCAATGAGCAAAAGCCACAGCTTCTCCAACAGCATGAATCAAATCAGCAGCAATCACAGGGTATGCAAGCCCCTCAACATCAGCATATGCAACAACAGAAGAATATGGCAAACTACCAGTCAGCATATTCTCAACTCTCCCCAGGTCCTCAGTCCTCACCTACAGCACTGCAAACTGCCTTACCGTTTTCGCAGTCTCAGAGCTTTTCGGACACGAATATGAGCTCATTGTCCCCATCCGGTGCCCCCGCCATGCATAATACATTGGGGCCATTCTCATCAGAAACAGCTTCACACCTGAGTATGTCAAGGCCTACTGCGGTACCTGTCCCTGACTCATGGTCGTCAAAGCGAGTTGCAGTGGAGTCTCTGATTCCTTCTCGGCCTCAGTCTACACCGCACATGGAACAGCTATCCCCAACACCACCTAGCATACCTCAAACCTCTGCATTGGCGCCACTTCCTGGAAGAGGTTGCTTGGTGGATCAAGATGGGAGCTCTGATCCTCAAAACCATCTTCTGTTTGGCGTTAATATAGACTCACACTCACTTCTGATGCAAGGAGGTCTTCACGACGAGAATGATTCGACTGCGATTCCCTATTCCACTTCCAATTTTCTGAGCCCTTCTCAACACGATTTCTCCTTGGATCAGACACTAAATAGTTCAGGATGCTTGGATGACTCGGGATATGTGCCATGTTCACACACTCCTGATCAAGTGAATCAACCACCTGCAACCTTTGTGAAGGTGAGTGGCTTTCTCTATATGACAAGCAATCATGTTACTTCTTCCTTGAAACTATCTTGCTTATTTCCCTGAAACTATCTTGCTTCTTTAACAATATATAGCTACTGTCTGTTTTGCCGATTTCTTGACTATCAATAGAAAGACATGTCTTAAAATTGGTAGAAACACATCTGATGCTATTTTTACTCAACTTTTAGAGCATTGACCGCACACTACAAATAGATGCAAGAGAAAAGGATGCTTGGATGTTTGGTAGCTTGTTCCAATGCCACAACTGATTTGTGAATTTTTCTTCCATGTGAACATCAAACAGGTTTACAAATCTGGAACCTATGGAAGGTCGCTTGATATCACAAAGTTTAGCAACTACCATGAACTACGTAGGGAACTGGGGCGCCTATTTGGCCTTGAGGGCCAGTTGGAAGACCCTATGAGATCAGGCTGGCAGCTTGTATTCATCGACCGGGAGGAGGACGTCCTTCTGGTCGGCGACGACCCTTGGCAGTAAGTTCCTTGACCGCCCTGACGATGATCTGTGTTACTTCATTTTCCATGCTGTTCTTTAACAGTAGTGCCCCGCGTGCTTCCAACTTTGCAGGGAATTCGTGAACAGCGTGTCCTGCATAAAGATCCTGTCCCCGCAGGAGGTGCAGCAGATGGGCAAGCAGGGCCTGGAGCTCCTGAGCTCGGCCCCCGGGAAGAGGCTAGGCGGCGGCGGTGGCGGTAGCAGCTGCGACGACTACGCGAGCAGGCAGGAGTCGAGGAGCCTGAGCACCGGGATCGCGTCGGTCGGCTCGGTCGAGGTTGAGTTCTGAAGAGAGCAATAGCAAGGCCCTAGCTCTTAAGGCTATAGCTTCGCCGGCGTATGTTTCTGCAGCCTTTTTTCTTTCTCTCCCTAGTTTTTGAGACTCGGAACTGGAAAGCAAGCACATAGACCATTCCTAGCTCTTTCAAGTCATGTACTACCGTCTAATAATCATGCCATGTGATATCATGTTAAGAAGTAGGAACCTGTACCGTGATCCTAAACCCCCCTTTTGGTAAGCATGCCAAAACCCTGCTCCATGGAATACTCCTTGCTAATCCTGTGAATGTAGGCTCTCTAGTCATCAATTCTCTTGTTGTTGCAATTGCCTCTGCATTGACATTGCATTTTTGTTCCACATGCATCAATGGCAAGACACCAGAATTCAGTTAGCAGGGTGCATTGATCTTCATGGCCTCACTTCCAGATGAGTAGCACCCTGGAGCTACCACCATTTGCTGTTACTGGCGTTTGCCAATCAGAACTGGCATGGCCATTTATTTACCTGTAGATGTAGAAAGGCGTTGTGGCGCAGGACCATGGTCCGTCCATGGGTGGGGTGGAAGAGGAATGGATAGGCCCAAAGATGGACAGGACAGAGGCCACCTTTGGGGGAAGAGGAATGTATGTAGGCATCCACCCCATCATTCCCTCCCTTTTGAGGCTAAATTTCGTGTTTTGACCCTTTTCATATACTTTTTCGGGATCTGACCCTCATTGGAAAAAAATTCGGGATCTGACCCTTTTCTTACCGCCAGGCACATTGACGGTAGGGTATAATAGCCTACCGCCATGCCCCTTGACGGTAGGGTTGGACACTCTACCGCCAAAAAATTCTAAGTTTCCAACACAGAGCGTGCCTAGGGCCTACCGCCAGACCCCTTGGCGGTAGGGTATAACAGCCTACCGTCAGACCCCTTGGCGGTAGGTAGGAACCCTACCGCCAAGCCCCTTGGCGATAGGCTGTTATACCCTACCGTCAGAGCGGGGGTCAGATCCTGAAATAGTATACGAAAAGGGTTAAAACACGAAATTCGGCCCCCTTCTGAGGCGTTGGCTTTGCACGCGTAGAGCTGGACCAGACCAGAAGCACCCCACCATGTGATCCCATCTGACTCACTCATCCCCTTGTGCCAATTGCGTTGCAAAGAGTAGGGCAATCCAATTGGGGATTTCTCTTTTGAAACTGGGGGAAAAGGAAAGATGAATGTGATTTGATGTGATGCACCTCCATCTATCTATCCATCCATCCGTCACCCTCGCATACGTTTCTTCATGCCTGAACGAATTAATCAATGGTGCTCCCAATCCATTCCCCAGGTATCCGTCACTCCATCAGTCTATCCATCTCTCTCCCACCCGGCCCGATGCTCCTCCCAAGGGGCGCCGTGCATCATCACCGCCCCTACTACGAACCTCACCTCGGCGGAGTTATCTATCTCCGGTCGCTGTCGACGGCACACGTGGTGGCTGAAAGCGGCGGCGTGCATCATGGTTGCACACACGCATCCATCTCCATGCGGACGATGGAGGGGGGAAAAAAATGAAAATGCCCGGTGACATGCACGCACCAGCACCGCCCGATCTTTTCTCCGGCGATTCGGGGCATCGCGTCCCCACGCCGATCGGCTGAGGATCCCTCCGTCGCGCTCAGATCTCCGGCCGGCCCCACCGCCGGATCTCGATTTTTCCTTTCTTTCTTTCTTTCTTTCTTTCACGTGAAGATGAGGTCGAACGGAGAGTTGAAACGCGCACGCAAGTGGAGCGGAGGCGTGTTAGCCATTGGCGTCGCCGTCGTCGACAGTACGGCGCCAGCAGTGGCGCCCTGCTCCCCGGGGGCGACAGACAGGAACCGGCGGCCCGGCCGTGGCCAGCCGAGGAGAATCTGTCGCGCTGCCTTGCCTGGTGTGTTGGTTTAAGGAAACAAACTGCACGCGGGGTCGACGCGACACCACGATGATGCCCAGCTGCTGCTGCTGCTGCTGCTACTGGGAATTTCTTCTCTCTCCACTCACGGAGCTAAAACATGTGTGCGGTTCTGTAAATCACTTTTTTTTTTGCGAGGGAACTGTAAGTCATATTTTTCTTAGGACAATTACATTCTCCTCCTAACTATAAATCACACTACTTGCTCATGGCCCCTTGGATGATGTACCCTCGATGGTTGAGAGACTCTGTCCCATGACTGCGGATGAGTTCGTTACAATAGGGCTCGAAAGTCTTGTGCTCATGGAACAAAGAATGGCCATTGCATCAAAATGTTGCGCCCTTTTGCTCCCTCCCATGGATCGGAACGAGGGTAGCAGCCAATCACACATCGCACAACAACTTGTCCTCCTGCATGTTGATGCTTTCTTATCTACCCTTCTTCTTTGGATCGGTAGGCCAATCCTTTGGATCAAGGCCGTCCTCGTCGTACGCGTCTTGCTTCGGATGCCTGGTGCACGATTTCGGTCGTTGGGTGTGCGTGCCCGGCTGCTAGGCGTGGACCTTCGGCTCTGAGTCACCCACTTGCCCGTCCTTGAAGCCGCATTCGCCTTCGTCGTGGATCATCTCAAACAACTGCCTGTCTAGGTTGTCATACGTTGGTTCGCCTGGTTGAGACATGCCAGCAGAAAGAGAGCGGCCATCGAGCTGATCCACACCCGACGTCCGCAACAGACAAGTTGCGAAGATGCCTAGTTGACGAAATGGGGCAACACCGCGTTGATGCCGACGCAATACGACACGTGCCCGATGGCGGAGGCCGGGGACTGTTGGCCGAGTTGCTTGGCGGCATATATAGAAGTAGGGAGGTTGATATTGGTCCTACTAGGGCGGCGTGTGCATGGACGCGGCAGTGCCCTACGTTCCATGCCCCGTGCGACCCTTGTACCCATATCCGACCCCGCATCCCGCCCTTCTTTTTGCCGGCCACCCCGTCCTTTGCCTTCTCTTTGAGGCAGCGGGCTCGTTGAGTCGCTGAGTTGATCTTCCGTGCGGCCACCTCCTCTAGACCCCACCTTCGCCGGCTTCGGCAGCTTTTCGTACGGGTCCATGTGGCACCGCTTCAAATGTGCGGGTCCACCTTGGTTTTGGCCAGGTTAGGGTGTCGGAGTCCTATGCGGCGAAAGTCCAGACTGTCGCAAAGCTCCCCTGGGTTGCTTCTGGTTTGGGGGGAAACAGACACGTGGGCTCATCCACGGAGAAATATAGGCCCGCGTTGAACTACTCGGTCTGATGCTTCTGGCCGTCGTTTTGAGGGTCTGGGTTGGAAATGCCTTTATTGGTCAAAAGTTATATCTTCGAGACAATGTCAATATCTAAAACATCACTCATATGCGATACCGGATAAAGTAACAGAATAGAGAACCGCAAGTGCCATTTGTGCCCAAAAAAGAAAATTTGACAATCGAATTTAAGCCTCTTTTTACTTTTTACCCGAAAGCAATTGCTTCAGGTACAACTTTTTACACATTTGATTTGAATCATCCGCCACATGGCGAGTTACCCACCTCCATAATTCATAGGGCAAAAAGAGCCACTAACTAAATGTCAAACGGTATTGACTTCGAGTGTGAAACCTTTGTTTACTTTGCGGCGCCGCTCTGTCCAAATCTACACCCCACTCAACGCTCGCTTTGCACAGCGACGGGCATAACAGGACCAGGGTTTCCCACAGAAGAAGATGACAAGCACAGAAATGCAGTTAAAGTAAACCCAACTTCAACTACCAGGCCTCTGCGCTAATCAATCATATAGTAGGACAGTTTGATCACGAAAATCCACTGGCGTGCTCGGCCACGCCTGCTCACGGTATCTCCAAGCGTTGTTTTGCGATGGGATCTGGACTGGTCGCCGTAGTCAAGGCGTATACGCGAGATAGTTAATGTGTACGGATGGGACGTAGTCGTGACGCTCGTTAGGCTAGGATGGACGGACGTCCAGGACAAACACAAGGACGTCGAGGTACAGTATTATCTTGTGGAACTCCGTTCGAAACTTGCTCCTCTTTGTGTAATGTGCTCTAAGATATTTCTTTCGTTTTTTTAAGATGTGCCACTTAGAGCATCTATAGCTGGACCTTTCAAACCCGTCTCATACGCCTGGACGAGCCACCTGGTCACTGTCTGGTCACGCTTTTTTTTTATCCAGACGAGCCCCTCAAACGGCTGAGCTGACCGACACCCCCATATCCAGCCAAAATATGTTGCGGATATGGGGGTGCCCGGACGCGCCCGCCACATCAGTCTGACGGCGAGTCCCACGCGGAAATGCCCGGAAATCCGGCGGTACCGCGGTGTGAACGCCGCCGGGCACCGCTCAGGCTCGCCGCCCAAGACCAAATCCGGCTATTTAAGCCGGCCGGCGTCTCGCAATCCTAACCCATCCCCCTCCCCCCTCTCCGCGTCGCCAGTCCGAACCCATCCACCTCCTCCCTTTCCCGCTCCGGCGCTCTGCCCACGGTCCGACGCTCCGCCCACGCTCTGGCACTCCGCCATGGTCCGGAGCAAGATCACCTACTACGCCATGCTGACGCCGGAGCGCTGCTACGAGATCCAGCAGGAGATCCGGGCGAGGCAAGCCGCATGCGCCGCCCGTGTCGCTTCCGGCTGCCTCCGGACTCGCCGGAGCCGGAGGAGGAGCCGGGGGAAGAGGAGGACAAGGAGATGGCTCCGATGGAGGCGGAGCAGCCGGAGCAGCAACTGGCGGGCTTCAACATGGAGCAGGCGGAGGCGGAGTTCGCCGTCGCCCAGTTAGAGGAGATGGCGGAGCAGCAGGCCATCCCGGAGTCCATCCAGGATGAGGCCTATGTGGAGGCCAACCGGGCGTTCCTCCGGCGGGAGCAGGCAGAGTCCGACACGCTTTTCGCAGAACTCGACGCGGAGATAGAGGCGGAGGAGGCCGGAGTGGAGGCGCCGGAGGAGCCGGAGCCGGGCACAGAGATCGTCGACATCTCCAACGACGAGTAGTTAGGTGATCGACGTAGAACGTAGGTTTACTTGAGTTTGCATGTCTTTGTATGGATTTGAGAATCTAGTATAAGATGTCCGGCTACAACTGTGGAAATTTGAGGGGTGCCCGGTCAGCGCGGGCGCGGGCGTTTGAGGGGTTGAATTTGCCAAGTCCGGCTGTAGATGCTCTTACACCAGCGATGTGTTGTGTTGGGCATCACCTTCTCTATTGCTACTTCCATAGCCCTGCACTGGTCTGTAGACACATAACGAAAATGAGTCATTTTTATTAGGATTATCATCATTGAATAGAAAACCATATGTTTTTGATTTATCGGGGAAGCAATGTAATGTGAGAATGTAATATAGGAAACTAAATGAAGAATTTCAGAATAATTTTTTGTAAGGAGCCACACCTGTTAGTATGGTTTGTGGATGCTTGCCACCCATCATACCGATAAACTCAGTGAACACCCATTCAAATGTTTCCATTGTCTCATCTCTAACTAAAACTCCTCCGAATATGACACTTTGGAATGATTGTTGACTCCGACAAACAAACCGAATGGCATATCATATATGTTTGTACGGTATGTTGTATCAAAAGTTATTGCATCTCCAAAATAATGATACTGTGCCTGCTTGCGCCTGTTGACCAGAACAGATTTCGTATGCGGTTGTCTGTGTCTGGCTGTACTCTGTAGTACAACCCAGAATCTTTGGATCCCAATTCAGCAAAAACTTCCATTGTCTTTCTGACGTCATCATCTGCCTGATCTCGGCTAATCTGTCCACAAAGCTCCCTCAATGCCCTCTTGCTGAAAGGCACACTGCTCATGGAGCCAAAGAAACTGCCAATTATGTTGTAGACTTTGCCAATGCTAATATTATTTGCACGCAGTTGCTTGATAACATCTCGTGTATAGATGTCGATATGTCTATGCGAGGGCCAATATATTTTCTGGCCACACTTATCTGTAAGAGAGTGATTGTGGAATGCCCTGTGCTCACTTATGTACCATCCGTCGTCCTTCGAGCGTAGTAACCTTATCATTGCTGGGCATCTACATCGGCAAGATTGTGTGTTACTTCTTTTTGGTACACCCTGCATTTTTTGTTGTTGCAACCAACAGCCTGTGAGCATTTTTGCGTCTATAAGAACATTGGCAGAGTATGTTCAGGCTGGAATTGAGAAGAATTACTAACCGAGCAGCCGCAAACTATTTCTTGCATACATTTTGTTCTCTCCACATTTAATCTGCTTTTTCCGTATCGAACTCTGAAGCCAATTTCCCAAGAATATAGACTGTAGCAGTCGTATGCTTCTCCAAGGGAATCAAAGCTGTCTCCGACGGCAGGTATTACAACAGTTTCCCTCTTCTTCTCTGCGTAGCGCTTATTCTGCCAGCGCAGGGAGGACGCTCAAGAGGTGCTCGGCGAACACGTACTCTGTGTGAACAAAAGATGGGACATCAGTACGCAAATCAAAATCTTTTCAAGTAATAAGTCATGGCACACGAACTTCTGCAGCAGCTAGTAAGAGTAATGCATTTTTGCGTTCAGAGCCATGAGATTTGTGCAGTTCTTTTGGAAATGAAGAGTATTTTCCTTTTATTAATAAATCAGACGATATCTCTTTGTCCAGCCAGGGGCTTGGGGGTCGTCTTTGCCGGTCGAGTGCTCTGAGGTTGGCGCCGACAAGCTGAGGCCTTCGCAGCTGCTGTTCACATCTACTAGCTGTACCATCATCGTCGCGTCGCCTATATCAGCAACGCTCGACTGGGTGGCTGTGCACACGAGCGTTTGGGTGGTTGCAGCGTCAAGTACAGCCTCACCGCCGCCAAGATCCGGCAAGGGAAACCTTGAAGAGGAGCGGCGACAGCATGAATCTATCCATTAGAACAAAAGCGGACAGTAACAGGGGGGGGGGGGGGGGGGGGATGAGGGCATCTACAGCCGGACTTGCCAAATCCGGCCCCTCAAACGGCCGCAGAAGCGCCCGGGCGCGTCTGCGGGCATTGACCGGGCGCCCTTCAAATCGCATCGTCCACATCCATGTATCTCATATCCAAACCCCTATATCCATACTGAATCATGCAATGTCGATCAAACTACGTAGATCAACTGACCGGACAAAGAATCAGACATAGGACAACATAATAGTTCACCAAAGTCTGTTAGAAATAAACCGTGACGGGTATGCACCCAGAGTACATGTGTGCGTGTGTGTCACGATGGTGTACGTGCGTGCGCGTGCACTTGTGGCCATGGCGAGTTGGTTAGTCCAGCGCGTAGTGCTTAGTCCAGGTGGTTAGTTGGTTAGCTAGCTTCATGGCGTGATAGGATAGTTATGCATGTAGTTAGTTAGCTGGATAAGTAGTTAGCTGGCCGGATAGACTCCATGGTTAGTTAGCATGCATCAGAATAGGGGAGGTGGCGTGTGTGCCAGCCTATAAATAGAGGCCGATCTGAGTTGGTTGGATGTACGCGGTATGTGCCATAGTTTGAGCTGAGTAAAAAGAAGGGCGTGCGTGCGGCGTGGCGCCGTTCGTGCGGCGAGGCGTTTGTCGCCGGAAATTCTTGTGTTAGTGTGCTCCTCTTCTTCTTCCACCTACGTACGTCCGAGTGAGAGAGAGAGACTGGGGTTCGTCCGGCGTTCGTGTCGCCGGAGCCTACTCGGCGTTTGTCGCCGGACCGGGTTTGTCCCAACAAAGTCCACATAAACGTCAGACAACTTTATACTACATCTAAAACTTGAAATGAAATTGAACTTCACCACTTCCGGGCCGGCCCTTTCCCCTTCTGGTCGTCGGCGTAGCTGTAGCCGTCGTCGGCTGGTGGAGGATCATCCGATTCGTCGGACGAGGAGCCATCGTCGTCGAACGAGGAGGAGGAGACGATGACGAGGCCCTTGAGGCGCTGGACGGCCTGGTCCTGCTGGCGCCTAAGCTTGGCCAGCCGAGCCGCCTCCGCCGCCTTCTCCTTCGCCTCCCGCTCGGACTGCTCGATGGCAAGCCGGAGGGCCTTCGCGTTCTTCCGGCGGAGCCGCCAAGCTTTCGTCTCCGCCGTCGTAAGCTACCGGCGGTAGACCCATGCGAGGAGCCGCTCGTCCTCGTCGGGCTCCGCCGGTAACCCACGGCGGCGGCGGACAGAGCTCTCCGCAACCTCCCTCTCCCTTGCCTGCTGCCTCTCGCGGCGGGCGGCGCACGCCTCCGTCTCTGGCGTGCGCGTCCGGGCCTGCGGGGCGGGCATAAGCACCCACCGCTACCCACGAGGGGGAGCGGCAGCCGACGGGGCCAGGGGACGGCGTAAGGGAGGCGCAGATTGCGCAGGCCGCCTGTCGGAGCTGCCCCTGGGCCGGGAGGGGCCATCGCTGGCGGCCGAGCAGCATCGACGGGGAAACTGCAGCTGCGGCGAGGCTGCAGATCCAGAGCTTCCCCCGGTCTCCACCTTGGACCGCTCCAAGGCGATGCGGAGGGCTAGCTCATACTTCGGAGCCAGCTCGTCGTCGGAGCGGCTGCCGGAGCTCGACATTGCGCCGGATTCAATCGAAATCGGTGCGCGGAGAGGAGAGGACGGAGAAAGACAGGAGAGTGAGTGAGCTAGGGTTTCGGAGCGATGAGCCCGACGGGGTTTTTTGTGGTATATCCGTGGGGTCGGTGGTGGGCCGGGCTTGTCAGGCGGACGCGCCCGGGCGTGTCCGGGCTGTCTCATATTCGCCCTACATTTGGGACGGATATGAGGGGTGCTGGTCAGCCCGGGCGTTTGAGGCCCGTTTTAGAGCTCTGGTCGGGTCGGTATTTTGTGACCGGTCAGTGACCGGACAGCCTGTCCGGACGTATGAGACGGATATAGGGCGCCCGACTGTAGATGCTCTAAGTGTTTTTTTTTTCCATATCTAGTCGCGCCCGGGCGGTGCGGTAGGTGGAGGAGGGATGCAGACAAGGATCCGACGCGCCACGTATCCATATCAGTCAAGCAGACCACCGTCTGCGTGCCGGTCCACAAACACCGGGCAAATGGTGTGTACCGTCATGCGCATCATGTTCAAATGGAACAGGTAGCATCATGCCGTGACGGCGAGTTCACCGTATACGACTGTTCCACCGTACGCACGTATGTCTTGGCTATACCTGGGCATATCTTGGGCTGGGCCGGGCCAAAAAAGCCCGGTGCTAAAAATCCAGGCCCGGCCCGGCCATCGGGCCTACAAAATCGGGCCTGAGCCCGAGAAAGCCCGACATGGCCCGGCCCGACTATGGCTAAAAAAGCATTTTGTGCAGGCCCGAGTCCGGCCCGATGGCACACTCGGGCTCAGCCCGGCCCAGGATTTTCGGGCCAGGCTGCCCATGGCCAGATCTGGTCTTGGCCCACCGGTGGCATTGAATTACTGCTTCCACTCGGCCGTGTTCGATTGGCACACCTAGCGTGAGCAGGCGAACCCGTGAGCACCATGACCACTCTCGGTTTGATCACACCTTATATATACTACTTCCTACATCCAAAATTAGTTGACACTCAAACGGATGTATGTATTCCAGACGGAGGAAGACCCTCCACAGCACAGGCTAGAGCACGAAGCGGCAGGGTTCTAAATCAACACTGCTTATCACAGAGTCCTAACTGATCAACACTGCTTATAAATCACATGATCAAGTCGATATTAATATATTCCATTTATCGAAGAAATTACACGATCAAACGGTCAATATCAACATGCCACAAAATGATCTCCCGTGTTTGCCGCACCCCGCACGAGTATAAACTCTAATGACCACAACATGACTGCCCAGCAATCAGAGTCGAGAATCTCTAATGACCACAAAATGATATATCTGGCTCTAATCTGTCTCCGCAGAGAGAAGATAATCTCTCGTTTCCTTAACCGCCTCCTCCTCGTCGCTCTCTCGCTGTCGTCGTCCTGGAAGGCCGTACTTGTCAGTCACCGGACTGGGACCTGGTTCCGTCCGCTCCGGAGTTCCCGGCTTAAACCAATCGATTGTACCCACATTATCAAAGGGCACAGAAAGTGAATATGAGTGCAGTATTGCATCTGCTCACAAGCTCATTAAGATGCCAAGGTCAGGATTCATCTCACCTGGAGTGAATTTTCTTCTTTCAGACTACATGCACACACACGCACTTGCGGTATGTGAAGCTTCTTCACCTGTCTGAAATCTGAAATAAGTTGAGATCTGATCAGCAGACGGTCCAACATTGCGAACAAGTATGCATGCATGCATGACCCAATTTATGCATGCATGCATGACCCAATTAATTAGAAATGCATGCTTCTGTCCCTACTCTACACAAAGGTTGCAGCTTCATTTCAGATTGGGTCTGCTTATTCACTGTAGATCAGGTCCTTGCTTGTTGTGTCTAACCAACTACTGGTACTTCCACACAATGCATGGTACTAATCTCCTTTTAAGAGCATGATTAATAGTATTGCCCGTTGATGGCTATATGGAGCTGGCATGTCATCTATGGCCATCCACTATAGTCACTCTTACAGTGATAGTCCGGCGTTCATGTTAGGCCGACTCACAAACAGTTTTGGGGGACTGTACAAACAGCTTGTCAGCACGAACCACACAACACAAGTCCAATTGATCATCATAATCCATAAAATAAAAGCAATGCGCTGAAAATGACACCATGAATGCATGAACCCTAGTTTTATTTTAGTATTTATCATTTAAAAACATGTGGTAGTAACCATGGATTTGGACCACTCTACTCCCTCCATCTCAGTTTACAAGGTTTGCACGTGTATCTAGGTCATCAATTTAACTTATATAAAATAAATTGTTTAACATAAAAATTATATCATTAGAAAATAGAATATCTAAAGTTTCTAATGATATATTTTTTGTAATGTATGCCTCTTATTAAGTTGGTCAAATTAACGATCTAGGCATACGTGCAAGACTTGTAAACTGAGATAGAGGGAGTATCAATCTCAGGTGGGAATTTAAGAGGTTAACAAAAACATAGACGTAGGACTAAAGACCACCGGAAAATAATGCAAAGCGACATTAATGACAGAGACATCAGTGCATGCCCTAAATATTTCTAGTATGAGAATACACACATCAGCTGGGCCCAATTAATCCTTGTGATGACATACACTAGTGTGGTTGTTAATCACCAGGACATCCCTGGGTGCATCACACAGTACAATCTAGTACTCTATATCTGGTATACTTTAGATAATTGTGCTATTCACAGTACAGTATTATGTCTTTGATTTCACTGTGGCGGAGTGGTCTAGGTAGAGCAAAGCAGAGAGGAGAGTGGCGATGATGATTAGGAGGGAATCAATGGGGCTTTTTTAATTATGGGAACCTCATGCCGTTAAAGAAAGAAGACACACACTATGAAAAGAACCGAAAAAGAATGCAAGATATGCAGGCACGGCGTTGCCTGGCCTGCCCGGCTGCTCCCATCGCATGTTGTCCCCGCTGAGCTGATGCCACTATCTCCAGGAGGCAAACATGCGGCTTCTCCAAAGCTAAACCTCACCTGCGAGTCCTAGTATACTGCATCATGCAATTCCTGCACGTTGGAGTGCACGCGACGGATGGCTCATCGGGTGATCATCATTAGAGCAATAAGCAATTGGCCAATTGCATGCGTATATGAGATCGGGTCACAGTTAATATATCATGCGCGCTGTTGTTATCCATGGCACGCATCATGACATGAGCAAGCTCGCACCCGAGGGAGAATTGGGCTTGTGCATGCATGAAGACAGAGTGGTAATAATTAAGCATCTGAAAACACAAGAGCAGATCGAGAGCAGCAGAATTGAATCATCCTTCTAGCATGTGGTGGCTGGTTTGTCGAGGGGAAACGAAACGGCCAATGGGAAGCAAGTAGTCAGCATCGTCTCCTTTTCCGCCGACGGATCGCCGACGGGAGGGAGGTCGTGCATATCCGTTGCCTGTTGTGTTGTCGACACGCACGCGTGCGCATTAGCATTAGCGGCCGGACGCGAGAGTCAAAAGGCAGTTGAAAAGAATGACGGGCCGCGACCAGCAGTGCAAGCAAGCAAGATCGTCTCCCTGCCCAATCCAATTGGTATACACATTTTCTCCTCCGTCTTTCTGCATGATGCCGATATGTACGTATCGTTTGGATCTCGGAGACACACATGGCTGGCACGATAGATAGATCCGGCGCATTGACCTGCAAGCTACGCTGCTGCTGCGCATGGTTCCACCCTGCGTGCACACAGTATTCTGTGACAGTCGGTACTTGGGAGAGGGGAGAGGTGTATCTTGGATTGGTCTATGCGCACGCAGACTTGGAGAGAGGAGAGGTGTCAGGTCTAATATCGCCTCGTGTTCTGGTCTGTGTGGCATGCAGCGAGGAAAGAGAGACAGGCAGGCAGTGAAAAATGGACCCAAAAATAAAACGGGTCTGTGTAGGACACATCTAGATGTGACATATAACCTGATGTTCATTATGTTTGTGGTTCATTTTCTTTTGTTCCATTTTTTTTTTGTTCCTTGTTGCTGCGTTATTTGTGAAAGTTTAGATGTGACATCCTTAAAAAATATCTAGATGTGAATTAGACAATCTGAAAACAAAAGTCGTGTCACATACGTGCGCTGAACTAGGAAACACGACCACACGCCCAAATCCGGGGCAGACGGGCGGCAAGCTCCACGGACGAAAAGGCATGCATGCGTGCGTGCGTGCGGGAAGTAGCTACTACCTCCGTGCTTCAAAGAGTGCACTTCCAACTTTGTCCTGGTTTAATAGTCCCCTTTTTAATCTATGTCAAAGTTTGACCAAAGATTTAACTGGCAAAATATTAATGCATGTTAACAAAAATTACATCCTTGGATTCGTATTTGAACATAATTTTCAAAGATATAATTTTTTGTGACATGCATAAATATTTCGTTAGTTAAATTTATAATTAAAATTTGACAAACCAGGACGGAGGTAGTAGTATATTTTCTCTATTTTTCTCCTCTCGATCGGGCCTCTCCTTTCGACGTGTACGAGCATTAACCTATGTGTGTACTCCCTCCGTCACGGTTTAGAAGGCGCGCTTGGAAATTCTCTAGGACCTAGGTGGTTATCTATTGGTTGTAAAATGGGCTAAAAGATAGCATTCACATTACACATGCATATAGGAGTAGTACATCGGAGTACTAATTAGCTACTAGGAGTAAATGCAATGCGCCCTAAACCTTGTTTATTGTGGAAACGCACGCAAATTTAACTGTGCCTTCTAAACTGTGACGGAGGGAGTAGTATATTCTGCGATCATGCGCCCATGCCGGCCATGCATGGCATGCATTGATCGTTCCTTGGGCACTGCGTTCCCGCTCCCGTGCTTCGACCGGTGTCCTTGCAGGCTCAGGCTGGCCGGAGATATTTGGACCCATGCGTCTCAGCCGAGCCCGCCTGCATGATGCAGTTGCAGTGTGCCACGGAAGTTAAGGCACATGTGCATCAACAGTTAAACTGTTGCTCTATGGAGGAAGAAAGTTACGCTTATGATCATACAGTACCACATACTGTTGCTCCATGACAGTACGTTTCTCCTAGTGTGATACACAGTACACGTACACGTAGAAGAGATGCCTGCAGAATGCATGCAGGGTATGGACATCTCTGTCAGCATATGGCCTACTGGGCGCCCCCGTGTGACCGTGTCTGGTGGTGATGCCGATGGTCAGTGGGTGATGTGCCTCTGCATGCATGCTTCGTTGTGCCCGCCCATGCGTGTGCAAGCTAGTGGAACTGGGAGCTGGCTAGCTAGCCAGGTTGAGCTACCCTGCTGGCGAGGTTGCGCCAAAGATTATCTTCAGGTTCAGGATCAGATTCAGATTCAGGTGTGTGTGCAATGTGCTTCACTTGGACCAGTCAAAGTAGTTCATGCATAATAGCACAGGTGCAGATCCCTAGCTAACTCCATCCGTGGATATTTCGATGGCCAGCCAAGACTCCACCATCAACTTGCCATGGCACATTTTTCTGTGCATGTGTACTGGCATCAACGAATCGGATCGGATGTCCTTCCTTTTAAGCTTGCATTTCCTTTGTTCCCTTTTCATTTTATATCGCAATGACCACACAGATAAGCCTTTTTTCTTCATTCCACACACAAAAAAAGCTAAGCCGTCTTTTATCGTGTTAGGGATGCGCGCTGAATTATCACGTGTGCCTCATCTTTGATCTTGAAAAAGAAATAATGATCAAGAAATAATGAAATACTTGAAAAATGGCGGTTAGTAACTTTGTTCTTTAGAAAGTGTGTAACTATAAACTACTCCCTCCGTTCCTAAATATTTGTCTTTTTAGAGATTTCAAATGGACTACCGCATACTGATGTATATAGACATATTTTAGAGTGTAGATTCACTCATTTTGCTCCGTATGCAGTCACTTGTTGAAATCTCCAGAAAGGCAAGTATTTAGGAACAGAGGGAGTATGTATTAGCCACGTTTAGGAATGCCAATGCTCTTTTTTGTTTCTCCCGTTTTTTTTTTGAGAAAGTTTTTCCCGTTGTTGTAGCCCGGGAATGTGTGATACCCACCTTTTGTTGTTCCAATTGCAGATGAAGGTCACATCTTTTCAGAGGCATTTGCTAAAAAAAACTTATAAGAGGCAAAGAGTTCTCTCTCGTTTTGTAGCACACATGCCCACTTGATCCAAACGATTTTAGTACATTTGAGACAGTTGGCCGGGCCTAGATTGCCATAAAACGTTGACATGGGTCGGCCCACAAAGCTCCCGCTCTCTCGGATGACTGTTCATCTCGCAGGCTTTCCTTGTTTCTTTCGTATAGAACTGACCACCAGCTTTTTGATAGTTTTGAAAAAATTGATGAAATACAGAACTATTCACGGATCTAAAAAATGATTATGAACTTTTTATAAAGGTTCAAAAAATTTATTGAATTTTTGAGAATTTAAAAAATTCACACATTTTAGAAACTTCATGATTTTTTTTTAAATTGTGACTTTAAAACTTCATAGTTTTACAAAATATT
Source organism: Thinopyrum elongatum (assembly GCA_011799875.1). Lineage (NCBI taxonomy): Eukaryota > Viridiplantae > Streptophyta > Magnoliopsida > Poales > Poaceae > Thinopyrum > Thinopyrum elongatum. Next base: position 607,891,911 of record CM022303.1, on the reverse strand, counting down.
CATAAATTTTGAAAGTACTCATGTATTCAACAGCATGAATTTGGAAAAACTTTGGATCAAGTTCAAAAAGTGTTTGCGAACTTTATTGAAGTTCACAATTTATGAAAACAAAATTCAACTAAAACAAAGAAAAAAAATAAGCTGCGAGAAATTGCCAAACCAGTTGAAAGGCCTGCAAAAATAAAATCGGTAGCACCAAAATGAAACTTCCCCGGCTTGTTGTTACTGTTCCTAGTGTGCGTAGATTAGAATTTAGTGGCGTTTCTTTTTCTCTTGGAGCGGCCCAAGTATGGCAGGTTCCCTCTTTCCCAGACCAGTTTTTATGTTTTATTTCGGTGTTTTTTTTTCCGTTTTCTTTTCTATTCTAATTTCATGTATGGTATTTCGTTTCTTTTATTTTGAGATTTCATTTTTATTTTCATTTTCTTTTTCGTATTTCCTACTTTTTCATTTCATTTTTTCTTTCTATTTTTTCTTTTCTTGTCCACTTTGCAACATCCTTCAAAATCGACAACATTTTTTGAAACATGAATTTTTTTCTTGAAATTATGAACATTATTCCGAATAAGCGAATATTTTGTAAATTGACAACATTTTTTGAAGTGTGAACATTATTTACAATCAATTTTTTTTTACTAATTCCTGAACATTTTTTGTAATTTGTAAACATTTTTTGAAATGAAACAACCATATTTTGGTTCATGGACATTTTACTAATTCGCGAACAATTTTACAAACCACAAATATTTTATGAAATCTGGAATATTTTTTTTGTTTTATGAACAATTTTTTAAATTTGCTAACATTTTTTGACTTTTATTAACAATTTTTTGTGAAACAGATTTATTTCTTTGGATTCGCGGATATTTCTTAGTTAGGGTATGTGTTTTTAATTTCACAAACATTTTTTAAATTCGTGAATAGTTTTTAAACTCATGAACATTATTTTAAATCCGAGTACATTATCTTAATTTCTGAACATCTTTTTTAGAACAGAACCCGAAACAATTTTCTCATTCATGAATATTTTATAAAAATTAGTTATGTTTTTTGAATTGGTGAACTTTTATTTAATAATGACCCACTTTTGAAATCATGGACATATTTTGGATTTGCGAACAATTTTGTACGTCACAAATATAGTCTGATATGAGGAACATTTTTCTATTATATGACATTTTTCAAATTCGGTAAAGTTGTTTTAGTTTTGTGAACATTAATTCTGAAACACATGAACATTTTTTGGATTCGCGGATATTTTTTAATTAGGGAATATGTTTTTAATTCACACACATGCTTTTAAATTCGTGAATAGTTTTAGAAATGCATGAATATTTTTTGAAATCCGGGAACATTATTCTAATTTATGAACAAATTTTAAAAACAGGGAAATTTTCTAGTTCTTGAATATTTCTTTTAGTTTCGAACATTGTTTCATGAATATTTTTTATAGAACCAAAAAACAAAAACAGAAAAGATCCATAACTAAGTGAAAAAACTTAAAAGAAACCGGGACAATCCATCTGTGGCAGGGGCCGCGGGTATCCTATTATTCGCAATGAGCGAGAGTTCGTAGACCGGCCAAGTTCACGAGTGCTTTTCCTGTTATGGCTCTGATTTTTCAGTTTTGAGAAGTCCTTGTCTGTTTTTCCGCATTTATTTTGTTCTCTACCTGTTACCTGTTTTGTTTTCTATTTTATGTTTAATTAATTATTTCTTATTGGTGTTTCCCATTTCTTTTTCTTCATGTTTTTGCAATGTCCTAAAAAATATGCATATTTTTGAAATTTTTGTGCTTTTAAAAGTATGGTCTAATTTTTGTAAAAAATGTTCCAAATTTGAAAATATATTTAGAATAATTAGAAATATAAAAAATAATTTCAGAAAAATCACATGTTGTGACAAATTTGCGTCTTTTCAATTCAATAATATTTCTAAACTTTATGAATAATTTTGAAAATTTGCTGAACCTTTTTGAATTTCTATGAAGTCTTCAAAATTCACAATATATATTTCCAAATGTTGACAAAAATATAGTAGTCGGTTTGTTTAGGAAAATCAAAAGAAGAAAATCGCAGATAAGAGGACCGCTATGTGCAGTCTTGTGTGGACCGGCCCATCGCATGCTAGCTTGTGCGGAAGGTTGGCCATTTCTCGCAAACATCCTTCAAATTCGTGTTTTTAATCAAAATGCTGATTTTTCAACTCGTGAACAATTTATTGAATAACTGAACATTTTTTGAATTGTGAGCAATTTTTGAAATCACAAACTTTTTTTTAAACAAATTCGTGACATTTTTGAAATCGTGGACTTTTTTGGAATATTCGAACATTTTATGAAATCACAAACAATTTTTGAAATCATGAACATTTTTTGAATGCACGAACATTTTTTTGAATCAGGAACATGTTTTGTTTATGTAAACAATTTCACAATTTTGCTAATATTTTTATTTCGCTAATATTTTTTATACGAAATATGTATGTGGCAACCGTGTGGCAGCTAAAACTACCGAACGACCTGAGCGACGTCTGATCTCGATCGCGTGGCTATTCCTCCCCTTCGCTCGTCTTCTTCCCCGCACCACCGCATGAATCTCCCTTGCTGTGGATTTGGCCCGCAAGGCACGCCCGCCTGAAGAGATGCCCGGCCGCAGCGGGGAGATGGAGGACGCCTACGCCGCGGTTCCGCGCTTCGCTGACATGCATGTGCGCCTGCTCGCCGTGCGCTGCGACCTCGACGGGCTGGGTCTTAACGCCGACGCGCTCCGCCTCTCGTCGCACCTCTTCGATGGCCACGGCGACGCCTAGGTACGCCCAGGACGGGAAACCCCCTCCCATCTCCTCAGATTCATCACCAACGGAAGCCCAGGACTGGAAGCTCCTCGTTGTGTTCGTTTTGCTCCCTAGGACGGCGAGACGGCTTGATTTGTTGTTGATTCTGGATTGGGTTTGCATGTGATGCGGGGCGCAGTAGAGCACATAGTGACATAGCAGAAGTACGGCGGCGAGGCGGCTCGATTTTTGACACTGCCGCTCCTATTTGATCATCATCCTTGCTGCTCTTGTTCTGCAACGGTCCAATTCAAAAACTTTGTTGCTCCTGTTCTTTTCTCCAACGCCTCTTGCTGCTGCTGCTGCTCACCTCCCTGTTGCAACCCCTTGTAAGATTCAGTGTTGTCTGAAGCCTGGGTGAATAGACTAATCATTACAATCAGGTTCAGTTAATTGCACGACCGACGGACTGCAAAAGGCTCCAACCAAATCACTATACAAAGGCCTGAAACACTAGCATTAAGATTCAGGGAGTTTGAGTTGGGATCCCTGACCTGCACGATGGTGATGCACTGACGCTCCTCTCCTCTACTTATATAATAGTAAATTTTTGCACTGAGTTCGGGTTTACCACTGTATCGGTGCTCATCGACCTGAATCGGGCCTAGACGGCATAAATCGAGCACACTTGTGGTCCTAACAACCCACAAGTAGACCGACAACTCAAACGATGTTTTATTGGAAGCAACATGTAAACAATATTGGTAACGATTGGTTGTACCGGACGATACTTCCGACCTAAAAAACCACCATTGAGACGTTGAAAATAGTTCAGGTTTTCATGTCCGGTAACATCTGCATAAACAGCATGGTAATTTTACATACTGCAGGTGCGATAACTTATGCAACCCAGGCCAGATAATTTTTTGGACCTAGGAAAAAAATTCTTAAAATATACCCGGTAACTTTTATATGTATAGCATGCTAATTTATGCACCATAGACCTAATAGCTTATTTGCAACACCGTGCTAATTTCTATCGAGGAATTTTATTCGAAAAAAATACCTCGGTAATTTCTGTGTAAATAGTATGATAATTTACGCACTGTATATCTAATAACTTACGTATGAACACCGTGGTAACATTGACCCGTGGGGGAAATGATATTCAAAACAAACCCCCGATAATTTTTGCGTAAAGATCATGATAATTTATGCACCGCATACCCAATGACATATGTATAAACAATGTGATAACTTTGAACCCATGGCCAAAAATTGTTGCAAAGACATATCCCAAGTAGCTTATGTGTAAATAGTATGGTACTATACGGACGTGAATTTTTGAGACATGCGGCTACGCGCTGCCGATATCCCGGTCGTCCGCCAGGGCGCCGCGATTGCTACTTTTTATAGGACTTTTGCAATACGGGCTGCGTGAATTCCCACTTCCCACGAATACACCGCGGTATACACCTCGCTAGTGGATCAGGCGTCATTCAAGTAGCAGGCGACATTCAATGGATCAGACGAGCAACAAAGGCCCGGCCCGGGAGATGGAGTAGCTCCCGTCCTTTAGTGGGTGTGCATAATTGAGCCATCGCAGCACCTATCTATCCCCAAACGATTCCCCCTGTATATGCCCGTAAGCGCCCCGGCGACCAACAGAGAGAGGAGCGGAGATGGGTTCCTCGCAGACGGAGATCAGGTTAGCACATCGGAATCCACCTCTCTAATCTGTTTGTTTTTTTTTGCCCTCGCCTGTCTTTAATCTTCTCTCCCGCCCCGCACTCCCCGCAGCATGACGACGCTCCTGGGGCCTGGTTGTGGATCTGAGACTTCCAGCGATATTTTGGGCTTGGATTTTCAGCCAGATTCAGTAATTTTTGGTAGCAATACGGGGATGCTCGGTACCCTACGCGAGGTGACCGAAGACCACCCAGGTGGTATGTTTGCAGATTTCTTAGATTCAGTTGATGTTCGTCCATGCGAGGAAAAGATTGAGAGGGCAGAGAACAAATGCACAGCGCTTGATGATAAAGTGGGATGGGTTAGGAGGTAAGCCTTGCGTGCTGTAAAACCTTTTGTTCTGCGAACACCGAAGCTTGAGCTTCACGAGATACTCTGTGCATTGTCTATCAGGAAAAGAAGAGCTGCCATGCCTGACAAAAGATCAACGAGCGTTGAAAGAGTAACCGCACTGGAATTAGCTTTGACACGATTTGCTGAGAGGGATTCCGAGACCGTGGTAACGCCGTGCGTGGGGCTGACTTGCCGGCGAACCGTGGAAATAAATGCAGTTTTTTTCATAAATTTTTATCATTATATGAACAAGTGTATTCAAAAAAAAATATTTAACTCGCATCCGTCGAACCGAGGACTCGTGCCGACACATCGGAAAAAACATGCATTGGTTAAATGTATTATTTGAAACAGGGTGGTTTATCCATTTTTTCCGGTGTAAATTTCTACTATTATATGAACAAGTGTACCCAAAAAAATAAATATTTAACTCGCATCTCGTGTCGACACATCGGAAAAATCATGCATCGATAAAATGCATTTTTTGAAACATGGTGGTTTATGCATTTTTCCAGTGATTAAGGGTTAGTGGTTTAGGCAAAAAGCCGGCGAACATATTTCATGGTTGATTCTCTGAGAAAGAAATAAATAAATGCAGTTTTTCCCTAAAAAATTATTATTATATGAACAAGTGTTTCCAAAAAATAAATATTTAACTCGCATCTATCGAACCGAATACTCGTGACGACACATCGGAAAAATCATGCATCGATAAAATGTATTATTTGAAACAGGGTGGTTTATCCATTTTTTCCGGTGATTAAGGGTTAGTGGTTTAGGCAAATTGCCGGCGAACATATTCCGTGGTTGATTATGTGAGAAAGAAATAAATAAATGCATTTTTGTTTCCCTAAATTTTTATTATTATATGAATAGGTGTTTCCAAAAAATAAATAGTTAACTCGCATCCGTCGAACCGAATACTCGTGTCGACACATCGGAAAAAATATGCATCGGTAAAATGTATTTATTTGAAACAAGGTGGTTTATCCATTTTTTCCCGGTGATTAAGGGTTAGTGGTTTAGGCAAAAGGCCGGCGAACATATTCCATGGCTGATTCTCTGAGAAAGAAATAAATGAATGCATTTTTGTTTCCCTAAATTTTTATTATTATATAAACAGGTGTTTCCAAAAAATAAATATTTAACTTGCATCCGTCGAACCGAATACTCGTGTCGATATATCGAAAAAAACATGCATTGGTAAAATGTATTATTTGAAACAAGGTGGTTTATCCATTTGCTCTCCGCACGGGGTAGTGGTTTAGGCAAATGGCCGGCGAACATATTCCATGGTTGATTCTCTGAGAAAGAAAGAAATAAATAAATGCAGTCTTTTCCTGAAAATTTCTTGTTATGTAAATAAATGTTTGAAAAAAATTTAACTCGCATCCATTGAACCGAAGACTCGTGTCGACACATTGGAAAAATCATGCATTTGATAAGAGAAGGGGTGAAGACCCAATTCCAGTTTGTTCACACCGAGTCAACCCTTCCCTCCCTAATGCCCATGCCTTTGCCTTTTGGGTTGCATATACTAATGTGGTGGATGCGATAGCTCATTGAGCCCTTGCACTGTTTGGATCGTGGCCAAGCGACGATCGTAGTGGTGTGGTTGCATCATGTGAGCAGTGCATGGAATTTTGAATTAGGAACGGGTACGAGTTTGGATGAGCACGGGCGCTGGCACCGTGACTCATGTTCGTGTTGATGGTTTTGCCCCTTCGATAGGTGTTGCTCTCATAATGTTCCGCCCAACCTTTTTTAATGACACTGAGATAATTACGGCGAGTTACGGCGTACCAATTTTCTTACAAAGCGGAGCGGTGGAGAAATTCAAAAATGAAGTGGAGACGGGTTAATGCGACCCAGTGAGGACTGATCACGTGTGGCCGCGGGCACCATAGCCCCTCTCATCCTGTGCTACGTCCTGCCGTCGTTTGCTCGTATCGATGTTTTTTTTTTAGTATAAATCCAGAGGACACGCTATGAGGTCGCAGCTGGAGTGAAAAATGATAAAACTTGCTCTTTGGGCAAAATTCAGTATAAAATGGCCCCATTTTCAAATAAATTCATAAAATGGTCCTTCCTGCATGACGCCCGCACCCGAGGCGTCATGCTAAACTACATAACGCCACTGTCAAAAGCGCCGTGTAATGGCATTGACCTGCCACGTCAGTACAGACAAAACAGCATGACGCCCCTAGGCAAGGCGTCATGCTCAGTAGCATGACGCCCTGGCCCAGGGCGCCATGCATGTACGTCAATTCAAATGCTTACTTAGGAGCTAGCTCATTGATACTTGCTTGCTTAGGATATGTGCATGCAAAATACTTGCTTAGTAGCTAAGGTAGAGCAATGGAAAAACCGGACGCGTACACAGCAGCAGCTAAGTTAGACCAAGACCATACACTGGACTTGTTTGTGGTGCTGCAGCTAGCTATGAGTATCTACATGTAAACCTAGCTATTCCGGCCCTTACGCGTCCACAGACGCCTCCGAGCGTCTCTGCATAGATGATCCAATCACTCTTCAATTTTCATCCTTTGCAATATATATCTTAGGGCAACTCAAACGTACGACCCGAAACGGATATTCGTTTTATCTGGATTTCGACTGTTTGGGGTGACAATGAGGCTGTGTCCGCCCGAATTTGTGGATGTGCCGGGTGTGCTTGATAAGAGATTAAACCGATAGATCTACCGTTTGCCAATGTGAGTCCACATATGCTCAACCAAGTCGTCTGTGCCACAGACGGGCGGGCCAGGGAGGACAAGGGCATGCGTCCCGCCCCGTCCGCGCATCCGTTTCGACACAAACGCGGCCCAAAGTTGGGCCGATAATGGGTCGGAAGCGGACCGAAAACGAACATTGGTCCATTTGCTCCCGCACGTTGGGCCGCCTGTTCTATCCGTTTACCCCTAAACGGACGCGGCCGGACCATTTAGGGTCATGCATTGGACAAAAGCTACGTACTACTACACTACATAGATAAACTAGCCTACTGCTACTCATCGTCACAGATATTGACGGCGTTCTTCTTTTATTTTTTTTCTCAGTAACCAGTAGTGTTTAATAATGCATTGAATTAATGTAGGTAATTCAATTGTAATAGTTTAGAGTGTAGATTCACCATTTTGCTCCGTGCGTAGTTCATATTAAAATCTCTAAAAAGACTTATATTTAGAAATGAAGAGAGTAGTTAACCAAGCTGAATAGCAAAAACTTTTCAGTCAATATATGTTAGTGAAAATTATAATGTGTTATTGTTCTTCGATTTCAAAAGTCCTATATACACACAACATATCGACGGGGTGCTCTGGTCTCTCCCGACAAAGCCTCCCCTGCGCGCGACAGGATGAGGTCTCCTGCTGCCGTCTGCGCCAATCCCAGTCCGTCACCCTGCTGTCCACTTCCCGACCAGCCAATGACAAACCCGAGGGAGCTGGCCGTGCATGAGACAAACCCACCACCTGCCGCGGCCGACGCCACCAAGCCACAGGACTAGGAAGGGGTGGAGCCCACCAGCTCGCTGCGCGCCCACGAGGTCCATGAGCCAATCGGTGCTGTCGTCGGAGATTCTACACCCAATCGTTGCCAGGCTCTCATCATTACCCCATGCAACGCGGCCGCCCCTGGCCGTCCAGATGGCGCTGATCAAACGGCTGAGATGCACCTGGAGCACTTCGTCTCCTCCATCCAACGTGCAAACACGCCGATCCTTCCCCTGCCGCCGCATCACCCATCCCCAACCCTGACGAGGAGTTCATCGGCTGGTTATCTTCAGCTTTATCCAGCACTACGAGCTGTCTGCGGCGTGGCCTTGCCTCTCTCGCTATTCTTACCGCCTGGCACATTTGGCGGCACCGCAACGGCTGCCTATTCGATGGCGCCTCTCCGGATGTTGGTCGCGCTGTGGACATGATATGCGACAAGGCACGACTGTGGGCTCGTGCTGGCGGTGTAGGGTTGGCCCTGCTCCTGCCCGAGACGTAGCCTATGCCACACGCGGCTGACACGCCCGTTTTCTCCGTGTGTCACGGCCCCCCTCTACGTGCCATCTCTGTGTACTCGCTAGTCGGCTGGGCACCCCCCTGTATTCACCCAATGTAATTTCACTCTACCTATCAATGCAATGATACGCAAAGCTTTTGCGTATTCGCGAAAAAAAAATATCGACGAGGTGCGGCACGGGCATGGCTAGTATATATAAAACATGACAAGGCCTGGCGTGACCTAGAGTTCATATATATACTCTAATATACGAAAGTCCTCTTTTGATCCCGAACTCATATGCTCCCGCATGAACAGTAAAATCGAAAAAAATAGTAAAAAAATTCAAAAAAATCTGATTTTTTTTATGATGAATGTTCTAAGTGCGTGCAAAATTTCAGATTGAAATGACATTCGTGGAGGTCTGGGCAAAAATAACAAAATCGATGCTCCAAAATGCTTCCAACAATAGTCTTTTTGGACCATCGATTTTATTTTTTTTGCCCAGACCTCCATGAATGTCATTTCGACCTGAAATTTTGCACGCAGTTAGAAAATTTATCAATGTTCATCACAAAAAAATTTCAGATTTTTTTGAATTTTTTTACTATTTTTTTCGATTTTACTGTTCATGCGGGAGCATATGAGCTCGGGATCAAATACTCCATGTCCCTCTAATATATATACTCTATGTGTATGTATTTGGATATCTGAGACGCCGGCCGACGAGCTTCGCGCGGATGTATCCAATACCTAGATGTATACATCATATGTATACATACATATTCGAGTATCTGCGGCCGGCCACATATCCGAATACCCGCTATACCTACTTAAGGGCATCTTCAACTAGTGTGGTTTTTCTATTACTACGGCTTAGCTACTAAGTGAGTATTTTGCATGCACTTATTCAAAGAAGCAAGTATCAATAGTAAGCATTTGAATATACGTACATGCATGACGCCCTGGGCCAGGGCGTTATGCTACTGAGCATGGCGCCTTGCCTAGGGGCGTCATGCTGTTTTGTCTGTACTTACGTGACAGGTCAATGCCGTAACATGGCACCTTTGACAGTGACGTTATGTAATCTAGTATGACGTCTCGGGTGCGGGCGTCATATAGGAAAGGCCATTTTATGATTTTTTTGAAAATAGAATCATTTTATGCTGAACTTTGCCCAAAAGACCAGTTTTGTCATTTTTCACGCAGCTGGACAGAGGGACGTACGGTGATTTGAAGCCGCTGCGTCTGTACACAGTAGCCATCATCACGCTTTGCCGCGGTGGCTGATCGATTAGACGTCGAGGCAGTGCCCTGTTTAGTCGCCCATTACTCCAGCGACCAGCTTCCTGCAACTAGCCGTTCGACCCCATGCTCCTGCCCTGCGGGCCTACATCTGCGCGTGTCAGCTGGGGGAGAATACGCGGGATACAGAGATTTATACGAGAGTTTTGAATCATTGTACAGCTCGCGTGTATTAAAGGTGCACGAATCACGAGAGTGTGTGCGGCGTGGATTCCGGCAGCGGGCAGCCGCATGTCCACTCAAGATTATTCGGGTACTATACACGTCACAAACTCAATAACTCATGTACAAATACCATGGTAATTTTTTGCCGCGGTAAAAAAGTTGTTAAAAATATAATGTGTAAATACCTTGGTAACATACATGCCACATATCTGATAGCTTACTAAAAACACCATGGTAACTTTTCACCCTTGACAAAAAAATTGTTGAAAACATCCATGGTAACTTTTCTGTGCAAATAGCATGATAATATATACACCGATGACGTGATAATTTCATTAGCCTAGGCGTGGTAGCTTTTGACTCTAAAAAAAAGTCATTGGAACATTCCAACATGAGATTGAGTTTTGAAGGTCTTAATCGCGATGGATTTTTTTAATGCGAAATTAGATTTTTGAATTGGACCGACGGTTTAAGTTACAAAACATTTTTTATTTTCAAATATACCCCTGGTAACTTATATAAAAATAACACGGTGATATACGAACGGCATACCAGATAAATTACGTAGAAACACCATGATAACTTTGACCAAGGAGGGAAACAAGTTAAAAACATACCCCTCGTAACTTATGTGAAATAGGGTAATATACAAACCGCATATCCGATAACTTATGTGCAAACATTGCGGTAACTTTTGACCAAGGGGGGAAGTTGTTGAAAATTATAACCCAGGTAACTTATATGGAGATAGCACGATAACTTACATACCACAGGCGTGGTAACATATGTAGCAGAGGCATGATATTTTTGACCCGAAAATAGTCACCGGAACATACCAATATGAGATCTAGTTTTGAAGATCTCGTCGTGACGAATATTTTATGCGAAAACGGTTTTTGCATCGGACCGACAGTTTGAGTTACAAAACATTTTGAATTTTCAAAATAAAGAGAATCTATGATGACATCAGTTTGTTTGCCCTCTAGTGCATACATACACGTACATGTGAAGAAGCGTGTGAGAACCATTTTTATGTCCCGGTAACTTATGTGAAAATACCACGATAACTTACATACCACAGACGTGATAACTTATACAGCCCAGCCGTAATAACTTTTGACCTAAAAATCGTCGAAACACATACCAACATGGATCTAGTTTCGAAGATCTCGTCGAGACGAAATTTTTATGTGATAACAGTTTTTGCATCGGACCGACGATTTGGACTACAAAACATTTTGAATTTCGGAATAAGGAGAATTTAGCATGACATCAGTTTTTTGTACTCTAGTGCATGTATGTAATTAGAAAAAGAAATACACATTAAAGAAGAGAGTGAGTCATGCTAATGCATGCATGCATGTAAGTCGAAGGAAAGAAAGAGGTGTGTGGCAATTTTGCTATCTGCCACACATGTGCCAAATAGTGCGGTCCTTATTTATATTAGGGAATATTTTTGAGGTCACAAACATTTTTTGAAAATTTGTGAACATTTTCTAAATTCAGGAATATGTTAGTTCATATTCATGAATGCTTTTTAAAATCCGAGAAAAGTCTTTAAGTTTGTGAACAATTTCTAAAAGTCAGGAATAATTTTCAAATTAGAGAACATTTTTTGAAATTATTTCCTGAAATTTTGTTGTAGAATCAAAACACAAAAGCAGAAAAGATAAACAAATAAGAAAAACAGGTAAAAGAAAACCGGGGCTCCACGCCCCATAGTGGGCCAGCCAAAAGCGGCGTGCCTGGGGGGTGGGGGGGGGGAGTGGTACGCGATTGCTCGGTATCGGCCGACTTAACTGCACTAGTGCTTTCCCTATTATGGCTTTGGTTTTTCAATTTTAGGAAGGTCCTTGTCCGTTTTTTTCATTTTTACGTTGTTCTCTATTGGGTTTTCCAGGTTTTATTTTTTATTTCCAGATTACTTAATTATTTTCCATTTCTTTTTCTCCATGTTTTTGGAATTCCTTAAAAAATATGAATATTTGTAAATGTGTGTGCTTTTGAAAGTATGGTCTAGTTTTTGTAAAAAATGTTCCAAATTTTAAAACATATTTTGATTTTTTTAAATATACAAAATAATTTTAAAAATAACATTTTTTTGACAATGTTCACTTCTTTTAAACTCAATAATATTTCTGAACTTTATGAATAATTTGTGAAATTTGGTGAACCTTTTTCAATTTCTGTGATGTCTTCAAAATTCACAATTTATATTTCAAAACGTTGACAAAAATACAATAGTCGGTTTGTTTAGGAAAATCGAAAGAAGAAAATCGCAGATGAGAGGAGCGCTCCGTGCAGTCTTTGTAGTGGTCCGGCCCATCTCACCCATACTTGTGCGAAACATGATTGTTTGGTACATAGGAGCTCTCCTATTTGTGTGGAACATGATTTTCCGAGTCAATTTCTTGACACGGCTATCCTTTATTCGACTAACACACGTTATTTTAAGAAAAGAGGTTGTAAGGCCTAAATTTAACTCAAATTCGAAACGAGTACGTCGCGAGATGTAGTAATTCATTTCTCTGTAAGGTAAAACCTATTTTCCAGTGTTCCTAATAGATGCAAGCATTCACTAAAAATTAGCTGCAAGCAATGTAGAAGAGTTGTGCACCTATGATTTCTCGTGGGATACACGATTTCGCAAGTCATCAGTTCAACACGTGAGTGCTTAAATCTTATCGAGTCAAGTGATTTTGGAAATTCGTTGGTATTTTCATGGTTGAATTGCACCATTTTACACATACTATAGATTGAAAGTGCTTCTAGGCCCTTTTGGAATTTGATGATTAATGACATGATAATTAAGTGGACTAATGGTTTATGATAATTTTATTTCAAGTTTAGTCCATTTCGTACCTGAAAAAAATTGGATGGTGACCCTTAATTTTATTTTCTCGGTGGTTGTAGCCGAAGGCCCTTCACTTGTATTTTTCTAGGATTTTAGTGGATCAAAATATTCTACATTGAGTCTAAGGATAATCATACTATTAAAAGGTGCTCATGCAAAATAACTAGGGATGAACATATTTTCAATATCCTTAAACAAATTCCAAAATTTTCCACTCAAACTCACAATTCATCCACCTTTTCACTTCTCTGGTACCTACATATCATCTGGTAGTGCTAAGCACATCGAGGAGATAGTTCTTCCTTAAGCAAACCTTCACTTTCCTAAGTTTCATTCTCAAGTCATCAGTTCAAGATGTGAGTGCATAAATATTACCTAGTCGAGTGAGTTTGAAAACTCATTTTCATTTTCATGGTTGAATTGCACCATTTTACAAATACTGTAGATTGAAAGTGCATCTAGGCCCTTTGGAATTTGATGATAAATGACATGATAATTAAGTGAACTAATGGTTTATGCTAATTTTATTTCTAAAGTGGTTGTAGTGTAAGGCTCTTAGCTTGTATTTTTCTAGGATTTTAGTGGATCAAAATATTCTAAATTGAGTCTAAGGATAATCATACTATAAAAAGGTGCACATGCAAAATAACTAGGGATGCACATATTTTCAAGATCATCAAACAAATCCCAATTTTTTTCAATCATGCTCTCAAACTCCACCTTTTCACTTCTCTGGTACCTCGAACATATCACCTGATAGTGTTGAGCACAGTGAGGAGATAGTTCTTCCTTAAGCAAACCTTCGCTTTTCCTAAGTTTCGCCAGAAACTACCAAGTATATTTCCCAATACTTCTAAGATTTTTGAGGTTTCATACCTATATATGTTAGCTCCTGTACTTTTGAGTTTGTCATATCCAACAATTTTGAGCATTCTCACTTTGCTCCAGCCAGTTGTTCCAGTCGAGGTCGCGTACTTGCCATATCCACCTGGTAACTTTGAGCTAGAACTTAGCAATTTATGGCACTTTCATACCCAAAGCATGCTCCTCTTAATTATGATACCTCCAAGTAATATTCATCTCATACTACTGAGCATGCTACTCCTCGACAGAAACAAGAAATCATTTGTCTCGTACCTCGGGGTGCTTGGAGACTTTTGGGGAAGTCTATTTTCCCTCTAGGCCGTGCAAATTTCTAACATGTCTGCTACTTCTGGATAAATTCTCTAGTACTTCTAGGCATTTGTATTTCATGGTCCAACGACAAGATTATGTTTTTCCTATATATATATACCCCACATTCTTCAGTGGGCGAGGATTTCAAACATAAGTTATCAAGATTGAACTACCTTAAACCACTTTCCTTTGTGATTCACCTCTGTTTGCTCTAAACCTACCTTGACGAGAGAGAGAGAGAAAGAGAGGCCAATGCGTTCTTGACAGTACTACAGATCCGAATAACACCGACCGACCAAATAGTATGATCACTGACACGCAAGTGGACCGTCAGTGTCTCTGAGTTAGTGATAACTTTGACACCACAGACGAGCCTCTAGGCCGGCCAGTCATAGAGCTTCATCATAGATGGTCGGTCGATCAATGGTAATAGTTCGTTGCAGGCTGTATTTGCTCCTTTTTATTTCTTGGCTTTATTTATGTTGGTACTAGCAAGGCACCCAAATGAAATCGACAGAAAACACGGGAACATAATACGCAGACATACATCATTCAATTACACAAGTTGCTTTTCATAAAATAATACACATGCAAACCAACATATATTTGGAGCATAGATACTTCTACCACTTTACAAAGAGTAGTCTATCCATCCACTTAACAAACTAGATAAAGGACATAGATATAAATCTAAATATTCCTAAACTACTCTTCTTCTTGAGTAGTCTATCCATCACGCTTCGTAGGGCATCTCCAATGCCAACCCGCAAATCTCCCCTATGCATCCGGACCATGCTGTCCGAACAGCGGAAGCCATCCAACGCGGGACTGTATTGGTCCACGACGCGGTCCGTACATGATCTCCCCCGCAAACCGGAGACAAACGTGGGGGGGGGGGGGGGGGGGGGGGGGGGGGCTTTGCGGGAGTCCAGACCGATCCCACGCCCTCTTCTGTCTGCCATGGCCCACCAAAACCCCTCCTTCCTCGCCCGCGCCCGTTCCCACCCGATGCCAGCTGCCCGCGTTCATGCCGCTGTAGAGGGCGCCACTCAACATTGAAGACGGCTCAGGGCGGACGCGACCTCTCACTGCCTCCGCCATTGAAGTGGCGCGCCAGCCGAGGGCGCCGCCCACAACGTGTCTCTGGTGTCTGCGCCTGTTCAACGCCGGAGATGCGTCACTGGAGGGGACAAGACGGATATCTACCACGCACGTTCAATACCATTGTCCGTCCGTATGCCACCATTATGCAGGCTCGCCGGCCGAGAAACCCACTATGGCGCCGCGCATTGATGCACTCGGATGCCTCGCCTCACCGGAATCCGCTATTTAAAGGCGGTCACCGATAACCCACAGGTATAGGGGATCGCAACAGTTTTCGAGGGCAGAGTATTCAACCCAAATTTATTGATTTGACACAAGGGGAGCCAAAGAATATTCGCAAGTATTAGCAGTTGAGTTGTCAATTCAACCACACTTGAAAGACTTAATATCTGCAGCAAGGTGATCAGTAGCAAAGTAGTATGATAGTAGCGGTAACAGTAGCAATAGTAACAGTAACAGTTTTGTAGTGATCGTAATAGCAGCAACAGCGAAAGTAACTTAGCAAATATCAATATGTGAAAAGCTCGTACGCATTGGATCAGCGATGGATAATTGTGTTGGATAATATTCATCATGTAGCAGTCATAACCTAGGGCAACACAGAACTAGCTCCAATTCATCAATGTAATGTAGGCATGTATTCCGTATATAGTCATACGTGCTTATGGAAAAAAACTTGCATGGCATATTTTGCCCTACCCTCCCGTGGCAGCTGGGTCCATAAGGAAATTAAGGGATATTTAGGCCTCCTTTTAATAGAGAACCAGAACAAAGCATTAGCACTTAGTGAATACATGAACTCCTCAAACTACGATACTCACCGGAAAGAATCCCAATTATTGTCACCTTGGGGTATGTGGATCATAACTCGTAATAGGTGCGTATAACTTGCAAGATAGGATCAAGATAACACATATATTCATGAAAACATAATAGGTTCAGATCTGAAATCATGGCACTCGGGCCCTAGTGACAAGCATTAAGCATATCAAAGTCATAGCAACATCAATCTCAGAACATAGTGGATACTAGGCATCAAGCCCTAACAAAACTAACTCGATTACATGAGAAATATCATCCAACCCATCACCGTCCAGCAAGCCTACGAAGAAATTACTCACTCCCGGCGGTGAGCATCATGAGATTGGTGATGGAGGAAGGTTGATGATGACGACGGCGTCGAATTCCGCCCTCTGGAGCCTCGAACGGACTCTAGATCAACCCTTGCAATGAAGAACATGAGGTGGCGGCGGCTCCGTATCGTAAAACGCGATGATTCTTTCTCTCTGGCTTTTTTCTTGGCGAATAGGTATATATGGAGTTGGAGTTAGGGTTGCCGAAGGTCCAGGGGGCCCACAAGCTCACTAGGCGCACCCTGGGGGGGGGGGCGCCCTCTGAGCTTGTGGCTCCTGGGTGGCCCTCCTCTGGTATATTTTTCCGCTAGTATTTTTTATATATTCCATAAAAGTTCTCCGTAAATTTTCAGGTCAATCCGAGAACTTTGATTTCTGCACAAAAATAACACCATGGCAATTCTGCTGAAAACAGTGCCAGTCCGAGTTAGTTTCATTCAAATCATGCAAATTAGAGTCCAAAATAAGAGCAAAGGTGTTTAGAAAAGTAGATACGATGGAGACGTATCAACTCCCCAAGCTTAACTCATTGTTTGTCCTCAAGCAATTCAGTTGATAAACTGAAAGTGACAAAGAAAAACTTTTACAAACTCTGTTTGATCTTGTTGTTGCAAATATGTCTAACCATGTTCAGGTTTTCAGCAAATATTATGAACTAACCTTATTCACGATAACACTTAGATCTCATAGTTACTCGTATCAATGACATAACCAACTAGTGAGCAATAATAAGATATCTCGGATGACAACACTTTTTCAAAACAATCATGATATAATATGACATAATGGTATCTTGCTAGCCCTTTCTGAGACCGCAAAACATAAATGCAGAGCATCTCTGAAGTTCAAGCACTGACTAGACATTGTAATTCATGGTAAAAAAGATCCAGTCACACTCATACTCAACATCAACTAAAAATAAAGCATATAGATGACAGTAGTGCTCTCCAGCTGGTGCTTTAATAAGAAGATGATGACTCAACAATAAAAGTAAATAGATAGGCCCTTCACAGAGGGAAGCAGGGATTTGCAGAGGTGCTAGAGCTCGAAGCTTTTAAAACATAGATGAATATAATTTTGGGAGGTATACTTTCATTGTCAATGTAGCAACCGAGAGTTCTCACTATCTTCCATGCTAGACACATTATAGGCGGTTTACAAACAGAATGATAAAGTTTTACTCCCCCTCCACCAACAAACACAAGCCATGGCTAGCCGAATCCTCGGGTACCCTCCATACCAACAACAATCCAGGGGTGTTTTGTTTCATTATTATATTTTGATTTTGATTTTGATCATAGGACTGGGCATCTCGATTACCAGCCACTTTCTCGTGAATGACAAGCGAATAAACACTCATCGTGAGAATAACCCACCTAGCATGGAAGATACTGACAGCCCCCTGTCGCTACATGAGCGATTCGGGCATACAAAACAAATTATTATTTGAAGATTTAGAGTTTGGCACATGCAAATTTACTTGGAACGGCAGGTAAATACCGCATATAGGTAGGTATTGTGGACTCATATGGAATAACTTTGGATTTAAGGAAGTGGATGCACAAGCAGTATTCCCGCTTAGTACAAGTGAAGGCTAGCAAATAGATTGAGGAGCGACCAACTAGAGAGCGACAACGGTCATAAACATGCTTTGAGGTTAATCAACATTGAATGCAAGCATGAGTAGGATATAAATCACCATGAACATAAATATCGTTGAGGCTATGTTGGTTTTGATTCAACTACATGCATGAACATGCGCCAAGTCGAGCCACTTGAATCATTCAGAGGAGGATACCATCCTATCATACTACATCATAACCATTTTAAATGCATGTTAACACACAAGATAAACCATCCACTCCTAGCTATTTAAGCATGGCATGAGTAACTATGATCTCTAATTGTCATTGCAAACATGTTTCATTCATAATAGGCTGAATCAGGAACAGTGAGCTAATCATATTTACAAAAACAAAATAGGTCGAGTTCATACCAGCTTTTCTTCATCTCAATCATTTCATCAAATTTTGTCATTATTGTCTTTCACTTGCACGACCGAACGATGTGAATAATAATAAGAGTGCATGTGCCGTGGACTAAGCTGGAATCTGTAAACATTTATTCAAAGGAGAAGACAAGGTAATATGGGCTCTTTGTTAGATCAACAATAATGCATATGAGAGCCACTCAACATTTTCATCGTGGTCTTCTCCTTACGACCCAAAGAAAAGAAAATAATTTCAAAGAAACACACTGCAATGTTTTTGGAGTTTTTGTTTTCCTTTTGAAGAAAGCAAATTAACGAAAGAAAAATGAAAACGAGAAAAACTATTTACACAGGAAAGCTCCCAACAAGCAAAAGAAGAACGAGAAATCTTTTTGGTTTTTCTTTTTAATACTACAACTAAATTGAACTAGAAAGAAAACTAAAAAGAAGAGAGAAATATTTTTGGATTTTATCAAAGTTTCAAACACACGAGAAGAAAGCAAAAAAAAAACTAACATGAATAATACAATGAAAAAGGATGAACACCGACAACTGCAATGAATGTGTGATGCATGAATGTAATGTCGGTGAAAAATACGTACTCCCCCAAGCTTAACCTTTTGGCCTAAGTTGGTCTATTGCCACGGCTGGCCTGGATGAAAATCGTAGTTCGGGTTGTACTGGATTGCTGCTGCCACAGCTTGGCAGGCTCCCTCGTTGAGATGGGCGGTCTCTCTCGCCCTCTCATACTCCTCTGCCTCCTCCATAAGTATGAAATATCTCCCTTTTACCTGAAAGTTAAAGAAGATAGGAGCGGGAAGCGTAATATGGAAAACACGGTGCCTGTTAAAGATTAGTCTGTACTGGAAGGGCAGGTCGCCCCTCTCAAGAAACTGGAAACGCTCCATAGCGGCATAATCAAGGAAAGCAGGTGATAACTGAGTATCATCATCTCTTATAGGCACCCCAAGATAATTAGCCAAACGAGTGGCATAAATTCCACCATAAAAATCTCCATCTAAGGCATTATTATGTAACTGACGTGCAATAATAGCCCTAAGTTATACTGCTTATCGTTCATTACTGCACTTTTAAGAACACTCAAAACAGAAGCGCAAATGAGGCTATGGTCATGTTTACCATTAATGCATCTACCTATGAAGAGAGCAAAATAATGTAAAGCAGGAAAATGAATGCTCCCTATAGTAGCTTGTGTTATGCTTCTAGTTTCACCCATAGTGATGCTAGCAATGAACTCAGTACAATGAGATTTGCGAGGTTCAGTATAAGTGCCCCATTGCGGAATTTTGCATGCTTCATTAAATTCTTCAAGGTCCATACGAAATGATTTTTCATAGAGATTAAATAAGACAGAATGTGTATTGCGATGGACTGAATACTCAAATCTCCGCACAAAAGAATCAGTGAGATTGTAATACTATAAGCACTTATCTGACAGGAATTCCGTTAAGCCAGCGGTGTGCACGTACATACCAAATTCTTCCTTGAAACCGGCTTGATTCATGAAATAATCTGATGGCCATTTGCAAGGTTGCACTAGAGCTTCCCATGGTGGTTCAAGGTCCGACTTACGTATAGCGAGCCTTGGGGATTTCTTGCTCGAGGAACCACCTTGGAACATCTTCCTAAACATTTTCTCCCTCTCAAAATTTCTGATATTTTAGTAACTCAAAATAAAAGTGAACAAAACTCAATAAAATTGATAGCAACTACTCCCACAAGTGTCTAGGGGCCATATCATGCAACAAAACTACTTTGGACTATATAAATTTGACATGCAGGCTCAAGAACATGGTCACCACAGCAGCAAAAATTTGCAAATAATAAACCACTAGAACAAAAACCAGTTGGACCAACGGAGGAGTCACATACCGATGAACAATCCCCCAAAATAGTTTTGGAAATGGAGTTCCAAGCAAGGAGATCGAAAATGGCAGCAAGATGAGCAAGAACACGGGTTTGAGCAAGGGAGTGATTTTTTTCTGGAGGAAGAAGAAGAGCATGGATGGCTGGAATAAGTGAGGGGGCCTACATGGGCCCCAGAAGCTTGCTAGGCGTGCCTAGGGGGTGGGCGCGCCCTGTGAGCTTGTGGCTCACAGGTGCACCCCTTGGGGTGTGTTCAGTGCCAATATTTTTTTAATATTACAGAAAAAATCATATAAAATTTTCAGGGCATTTGGAGAACTTTTATTTTCTGGTCATTTTTTATTGCACGGATAATTCAAAAAACAACATAATCATGGCATTTCTACTTTATTAATTCTAAATAACATAAAGTAAAAAGTGGGTACAGAAAGTTGTGTTTGCTGAATTCATTGACCACATGCCCATCAAAAGGAATCCATTAATAAGGTTGATCAAGTCTTATTAACAAACTTCTTCCGAATGACATGAAACTAGAGAATCTTCGTGTAACACTAGGTTACCTCAACGGGGATATGCATGTCCCCAATAATAAGAATTTCATACTTCTTTTTGATAGTAGGAATAGGGAATTCAAAACCTCCAATAGTAATTGTTGAAAATTTTCCAATAGAATTGATACTATTCACTTGAGGTTGTTTCTTCGGGAAGTGTACCGTATGCTCATTACCATTGACATGAAAAGTGGCATTGCCTTTGTTGCAATCAATAACAGCCCATGCAGTGTTCAAAAAGGGTCTACCAAGGATGATCGACATACAGTCATCCTCGGGTATATCAAGAATAACAAAGCCCGTTAAGATAGTAACATTTGCAACTACGACACGCACATCCTCACAAATACCGACGGGTATAGCAGTTGATTTATTAGCCATTTGCAAAGAGATTTCAGTTGGTGTCAACTTATTCAAATCAAGTCTTCGATACAAAGAGAAAGGCATAACACTAAGACCGGCTCCTAGATCACATAAAGCAGTTTTAACATAGTTTCTTTTAATGGAGCATTGTATAGTTGGCATTCCTGGGTCTCCTAGTTTCTTTGGTATTCCACCCTTAAATGAATAATTTGCAAGCATGGTGGAAATTTCAGCTTCTAGTATCTTTCTTTTATTTGTGACAATATCTTTCATGTACTTAGCATAAGGAGACATTTTTAGAATATCAGTTAAACGAAGGCGCAAAAAGACAGGTCTAAGCATTTCAACAAAGCGCTCAAATTCTTCTTCATCCTTATTCTTTGAAGTTTAGGAGGGAAGGGCATGGGTTTCTGAACCCATGGTTCTCTTTCTTTACCATGTTTCCTAGCAATGAAGTCTCTCTTATCATACCTTTTATTATTAGGTTGTGGGTTATCAAGATCAACAACAGGTTCTATTTCCACATCATTATCATTACTAGGTTGAGCATCAACATGAACATCATCATTATCATTGTTACTAGGTTCATGTTCATCACTAGATTGAGTTTCAGCATCAGCATTAGAAATAGAAATATCATTTGGATTCTCAGGTGTGTCTACCATAGGTTCACTAGAGGCATGCAAAGTCCTATCATCTTTCTTTTTCTTTTTAGATGGACTAGGTGTATCAGTATTAATTCTTTGAGAATCTTGCTCAATTCTTTTAGGATGACCTTCAGGATACAATGGTTCCTGAGTCATTTTACCTCCCCTAGTCATAACTCTAACAACATAATCATTCATCTTATTGTTCATCTCATTAAGCAAATCATTTTGTGCTTTGAGGACTTGTTCTACTTGAGTTTTTATCATGGATGCATATTTACTCACAACCTTGACATCATTAACAGTTCTAAACATATAGTCACTCAAGCCTTCAATCATATAAGCATTTAGCTTCAATTGTCTACTAACATATGCATTGAAGTTTTCTTGTTTAACAATAAAGTTATCAAATTCATCCAAGCATTGACTAGCAAATTTTGTATAAGGAATATCACCTTCATCAAATCTATAGAGAGAATTTACCTCTACTACCTGTGTCGGGGTATTGAGACCATGTATTTCTTCAATAGGTGGTAAATTCTTAACATCTTCAGCTTTAATACCTTTTTCTTTCATAGATTTCTTTGCCTCTTGCATATCTTCGGGACTGAGAAATAGAATACCTCTCTTCTTCGGAGTAGGCTTGGGTGGTGGTTCAGGAAGAGTCCAATCATTATCATTACTCAATATATTATTTAATAGTTCTTCAGCTTGTTCCACAGTTCATTCCCTGAAAACACAACCAGCACAACTATCTAGGTGGTCCCTAGAAGCATCGGTTAGTCCATTATAAAAGATATCAAGTATTTCATTTTTCTTGAGAGGATGATCAGGCAAAGCATTAAGTAATTTCGAGAAGCCTCCCCCAAGCTTGTGGGAGACTCTCTTCTTCAATTTGCACAAAGTTAAATATTTCCTGTAAAGCAGCTTGTTTCTTATGAGCAGGAAAATATTTTTCAGAGAAGCAATATATCATATGCTGGGGACTATGTACACAACCAGGAGCAAGAGAATTATACCATATCTTAGCATCACCCTTTAATGAGAAAGGAAACAACTTAAGAATATAGTAATAGCGAATTTTTCCTCATGAGCAAATGGGGTGTCTATATCATTCAGTTTGGTAAGATGTGCCACAACAGTTTCAGATTCATAATCATGGAAAGGATCAGATTCAACCAAAGTAATTAACTCAGGATCGACAGAGAATTCATAATACTTATCAGTAACAAAGATAGGCGAAGTAGCAAACTTAGGATCATATTTCATTCTAGCATTCAAAGATTTTTCTTTCCACTTGCATAGTAATTTCTTAAGATCATCTCTATCCTTACAAGCAAGAAAGTCCCTACCTACCTCTCCATCCATAACATAACCCTCAGGTATATCAGGCAATTCATATCTAGGAGAGCTAGGTCTAATAGGTGTTTCAAAGTTTTTAGTTTCAAAGACTTCATCAATTTCAGCATTCTCATTTTCTTTAGCTTTAGCAAGTTGTTCATCAAGAAATTCACCTAGTGGCACAGTCTTATCAAACAAAGTATTAGCATCATCATAAGCATCATTCATAGCAGAAGTAGCATCATCAATTACTTGCGACATATAAGGATTAATAGCAGGTGCTGGTGTTGCAAGTTTACTCAAAACAGAAGGTGAATCAAGTGTAGAGCTATGTAACACCCCTGTGTAATAGCCACTATGATCAACTGCTAATAATGCCAAGTCACTTCATTAGCAGTGCTTAGTCATAGTGGTTAGTCAAAACAATTCAAATACTTCTCTGAAAATCAACTCCAATTCAAAAGTGCAAAATAAATTTGCTCAAACATTATTGGAAAAATGTTCACTAAATAGAAAATAATCCAGAAGCACTTACAAAAATATAAACAATGATAATTGAATTAGCTAAATGGTTCTAACAACATGAAATAGCACCAAAACAGAAATATTTAATTCATTTATAATTAAACCAAATCCAAGTGAAACCCTATTTTGCCCAAACCAGTTTTTGGTGACAAGTAATATTGCATTGTAATATTGGGGCCAACTCTCACATTTTGCAAAATAGCAAAAGTGGCCTAACAATTACAAAACAGAAAAGAAATAAAGAAAAATAGAAAACAGAGATAAGAAAATAAAACGAGGCACTGTGCACTGGGCCTAAGTGCACAGTGCCCCGAAACCAGCCCAACAGGCCCACCCCACTCTCTCTCCCTCGCGCTGTCACTCTCCCCGTGGCTGTGCCGGCGCGCACCGGCCGCAGCTCGACACGCCGACAGCCACCGGCACTCCGCCAACGAGGAGATAAGGACGAGGCCCGTGCCTCCCCCCTGGACCTCCTCGCACACTCCTCACCTCTCCCCTCGCTCTCCCCTGCTCGATCCCATCGGCGCCTGACGCAGTCGCCGCCGTGCCTCGCCCGTCACCGTGGCCACAGCCACCAGATCGTCCCGCTGACCTGTTCGTCGTCTCCGCCGGCCTCGACTACCTCTTCCTCTACCACGAGCACGAGCAGGAGGGCTCCGCATCGCCGGGATCGAGTTCCTTCCCGTCATCGGACGCCGGTGATCCCCTTCCTCTCCGGCGAGCCCTGCAGCTACTAAACCACCACAGGCCTTCGTGTGAGCCGCGCGGTGAGCTCCTCCACCTCCCGTTTTCCTCCATTTTTTCCTACACGCGCCGTAGCTAGATGCCGCCGCGTCCGAGCTCTGTCCGCCGTCGATGAGCTCTTGGTCGTGGCCATGGCCCATGTTACGCCCACCTGAGGCCACCGCTGTGCTCCTGGCGCTCTCAAGAGCCCAACGAGCTCGCGAACAAGCCTCCCCGTACCGTGGAGCGCTGGATGTGTTAACGCCCGACTCCGGCATCCACCGGCGACATCACAGCGCCCGTTTCCGATCGTTTTAGCCCACACTAGTGCTGCAGATCGACGCGGGAGGTCGTCCCCGTTCGAATGAAACCGTCCGCCGTTGTTTTGGTCGCCGGACGGCGTTTTCCGACGAGGCCGAGTGCCTCCGTCACGTTTTTGAGCTCACCGGCGTTCAGCCGCCGGCTAGCCGACGTGGCCTGGCCAGGCCCCACCTCTGGGTGGCTGCCAGTGGGCCCTGGGGGCCCAAGTTGACTGGGTTGACCCAGTCAGCGTGCTGACTGGGCAGCCCCCAGCCACTGACATGTGGGCCCCTCTGGTAATTGGGCTAATTAAACGATTTGATAAATAAAAATAATTAGTTTAAGTCTAATGTCTCACTGACAGGCTGGGCCCACACCCCTAATTAGTTTAGCTAGATTAGTTAATTCTCTGTTTAAGCCTCTGTCACTGACATATGGGTCCCACTGGACCCACAGGTCAGTTTTGACCTGGTCAGCCGACAGTTGACTTGCTGACATCATCCTTAGTCATGCTGACATCATAAATCTTTTCTGTTGATAAAATAATTCCAGAAAATAGTTAAATTTTCGAAAATTCGTAACTTTTAAACCGTAGCTCAGATCGAAAAACTTAAAACATGAAAGTTGCTCAGAACAACGAGACGAATTTGATCGTGTTGTCTGTTTTGATGCCGGAACCCCCTATGTAGGAGAACCCATAACTTTCCGTTCGTATCCGGTATATGAATCATGCATAATCACCGGATAATAAATCCCGCGTTAATCCTAAAATAACTAAAATGACTTAGGTGCATCTTTAGGCAACCCTGCACTGCATCTTAGCATAGCATGCCCTATATTGCATCGTTTGCCGTGCATTTATATGTTTCTTCCCCCTCTTCTCTCTCGGTAGACCCCGACGTCGACGTAGCTCCTGAGACCGACGCAGCTCTGGAGGTCGACTACGCTCCTGACGACCAGACCCTTGCCACCGAGCTTCCAGGCAAGCACCCCCCTTTTGAGCATTCCAATATCGTCTACTCTTCTCTCTCTTATGCTTGTATTAGAAGTTGCTGCTGCTACTGTTATCCTACTTCTGCTGCATAGCCTGTTTAATTGTAACCTGTTGTTGATACTTACCTGTTATCCTAAAACTGTTTAGTATAGGCTGGGTAGAGACCTATCAGAGACCCCACTTTATCCCGACTGCCCTGCTGGATTCTTAGAAGACCCGATCAACGGGATCGAAGACCAGGCCCCGACATTGCACGTCACTTCCCCCTTAACTGCTCGACACTACTGGGTTAATATCGAGTGCCGAGGGTGATACCTCGTCAGCACTTCTGATGATAACCTGGTAGGTTAGTTATTCGGTCATGGTAAGCAAGGGTGATTCCTCCTACACCACCCCCGATAACGACATTGTCCTGCAACTGCTCAAGTGTGAACCTCGAGGGTGATGCCTCTTTAGTTCACCTTGATGTTTACGTCAGGTGGAAATCCAACGAGGGTGATGCCTCGCATTCCTTCTTGATATGGTAGCCGCACGGATGCCTTTACATTACTGGTGATACTGCTTATTCTGGATAAAGACGGGTCGGCCCTGAGGGGTACTCGCATGAGATTATGATGAGAGTGATATGGAGTCGGGTGGACCTGGACGGTACCCGAATAATGAACACGAGGCGTGGCCGGGCATTCCTAGCCCTTGCCGCAAGACCTCGAGACGGGGCGACGGGGTCACATCTTTCATGAGTCTCTGCTCGTTACCGCACTACCAACACACTAACGGTTTGGATATTTGATCCGAGGGGCCTCTGGCCTGATAGCACTAACCATCACGTGGGCATAGTATGTGCGTTCTGCGTCGTATACTTCAGCCGAAGCTTAATAGACGTCAGCAACTGAGCGGCACACGCTGGGTTGGACTGGTAATGCAACCGCGCTTGTATTAAGGGGTTGCTAGGTCTGCTCACCGGCGGTGTACGCAACGTGCAGGAGTGTTCGGGGCGATGGCCCAAGACCCCTGGGGGCATAGGTTTACTCCGGCGTGCTGACCTCTCTGTTAAGTATTCGGTCGGGTTGCGGCGTATCGTTTGGCCGAGGCCGGGCATGACCCAGAAAAGTGTGTCCGGCCAGAGTTAAGCGAGCGTGGTGGGTAAGTTGGTGCACCCCTGCAGGGAAGAACTAATCTATCGATAGCCTGTCCTATGGTAATGGACACTCGGAGTTGTATCCCGATCCGTACAACTAGAACTGGTGACTTGAGATGAAATGGATAGTATGGCTCTGGGATTGCTTTCTCGCAGGGAGTCGAGAAAGGATCTCTGGGCGAGGTTGATGACATTACTACTACTTTAAATTATGTTAATCTGCACTCTTCTAATGCTGAAAGACCAATGAAGATGCTAGTCTTCGATAGGGCTAGGCTCTCCCATCTAATCTGGCATTTCTGCAGCCCAGTCCACATATACAGCCCTCCTTTGAAAATGTTGCATATGTAGTGTAGATCCTTGCTTGCTGAGTACTTCGGATGAGTACTCATGTTTGCTTTATTTTCTTTTTCTCCCCATATCCACTTGTCGCAACCATACGAAGGAGCCCCAGAGCTAGCTGCCCCCGTCGACGACTACGGCTACTACTACTACCCTCCCGGCGAGTACTACTACGAGGAGCCGACCGACGACTAGGAGTAGGATTCGAAGGGTCCTAGGCAGGAGGCCTACGCCTTTCGATCGTAGTATTTTATTTTGCCCCGCCTTTCTAAAGGCCTGTCTGTTTCTCTGTAATATCTGTACCCAGATATCTGATGCTTCTGCTGACATTTGTATGCCATCGAGCTATGTATTCGAGCCCTCGAGGCCCCTGGCTTGTAATATAAAGCTTGTATGACTTCATTTATGTTTTAGAGTTGTGTTGTGATATCTTCAAGTGAGTCCTTAGGCTTGATCGTGTGCATTTGCGTGTATGATTAGTGCACGATTAAGCCGGGGCCGTCACAGGTTGGTATCAGAGCCGACTGCCTCTAGGTATCCCCCTATCCAATTCCTTGGCCGAAGTTGAGTCTAGAAACCGAAAACTATTTTACTAACTTGGCTGTGTGGCTTACGGGCCCACGTCGCCAACTGGGTGGTATTAGGATCTTTTATTCCTCGTCTTTACTCCGGGATTCTAATCTCTCTTCTATTCGGGTCTAATAAGTTAACTAACGCCGACACTTAGGATCTCGTAAATTCCGTCCACCCGGAGAGCTGGATATCTATGCGATTTCCCTGTCATTGATCTGATTAGTCTGATAATCATTTTCCTTTCCATTGTTTTGTTTAACCTTTCTCTCCGAGATTTCTTATACTTCTCCCGTCAAATGACAATCCTGAATTTCCCTTATTTCAGATGGATCGTCTGTTTCCACCACGTCCTACGACGCAGCTTGTGCTTCGCACCTGGGCTCGAGATGCCCCTGGTTTTCCAGCTGTTTTGATCGCTCTCTTGACCAGACTGGGTTACCGCTGGTACCCTGAGTACATGGTCTACGATGTTTACCGCGAGTTCAACCAGGAGCAGTATTATGCTGATGTTCGCATCTATGATCAGCAGGATGACTCAGACACTGAGCTGTACCTTTTCCACGGTATCGGCGTGACGATTGAGATGGCAGTCCATGATGCCGCCTACTCTGCTGTCGCACGTCTCCGAGGAGAGCACAACGCTAGCTTGGATGCCTCTGAGTTCAGATACATTCTGTATGCCCCTGCTGGAGATGCTACTAAATACTACCCAACTATCTGTGCTCCGTACGAGCCTCGTCGCTATGATCTGCGAGTTCTGATTCAGTGTACTCAGGCTCTGGATCGCACTGTTCGGGCTCTTGTCATCGAGTTGTTCGCCACTCGAGCACGACTCTACGAGGCTATGACGCAGTTGCTACCAGCTATTCGTGCAGGGATACATCCGGAGCACATCCTTTACCCGCGCAGGACCGAGATGCCACCAGGGATCGATTGGCCTGCTGTGGGAGGTCACACGCCTGCACGTGGACCTCTTCTTTCAGCTCGAGACCGGGTTCTGCATCAGAGTGCACATGGAGCGCAGGATCCTTCTGCGATGAACATCCTTCGTCCGCACTTGCAGCTACCCCGTTTCAGTGGTTTTCTCCGACGTTGATGTAGCCTTTGCTATTTCTCGTTGTGTACTTCCTTACCGCGTGCCTGCGTGCCGCCTAGCATGTCTAGCTTTTGAATTTGCGCCGTTATGTTGTCCGAATGTAACCGACCCTGTATGGTTCTGTATGTCTTAATGACTACTATTAAGCATCTGTTACATTACTTAAATTCCATCGCGTTACATCATGCTTGTTGCTAAACACTCACATTGGCTTCTGCTAAACTACCCCTGTTGAATTTAGCAGGATGGGTGATAACAATCCACCTCCGCCGCCACCGCCTGACTATATGGCTGCTATGATGCAATAGTTTGAACTCAACCGTCAGTTCATGACGGGAATTATGGAGCAGTTCCCCCGTCCCAATGCCAATCAGCAGCCAGCTTCAATCACACTGCCAGAGTTTGTCCGCCTCAACCCAGTGACATTCCGCAACGCAGTTAATCCGTTGGACGCCGATGACTGGCTGCGTGACATTTTCTATGAGATGGAGTCAGCTGATGTCCTTCCTCTCAACTATGTCACCTTTGCGACGTACTTCCTGAAGGGACCCGCAGCACAATGGTGGGCCACCCACAAACAGACCCTACCTCCTGGGACTATCGTTACCTTGGTGGAGTTCAAGACTGATTTTCGCGCCCGCTATATTCCTCAAGCAGTTATAGCACGCAAGAAGGCCGAGTTCCGCAGCCTCGTTCAAGGCAACAAGACTGTAGAAATCTACCAGCGAGAGTTCCTTGACTTGTCTCGCTATGCTGAAGAAGACATCCCCACTGATGCTCGTAGGCAGGAGAAGTTCCGTGAAGGGCTACACCATGACATTCAGCTAGCCCTGCTCATCCAAAACTTTCCTGACTTCGCCACCTTTGTGAACAAGACTATTATGGTCGAGACTGGTCTGAAGAAGCACAAAGAAGCAACCAGACGCACTCATGAAGCGGGCTCATCTTCGGGCTCGTCTTCCCAGAAGCACCGCATCTGGATTCCACAAAGCATGTACCGTCCAACAGCTCCAGTGTACAGACCTGCTTATGCTGCACCTCGTCTGCCTCCTCCACCACCGAGGCAGCCTCTTCGAGCTCCACCACCTCGAGCTCCCGCACCACGTCCAGACAGTGGACTCTGCTTCAAGTGTGGCCAGCCAGGTCACCGTGCCAGAGATTGTTCTCAGAATCAGAATCAGCTAGCTCTTCCTTCTGCTGGCCGTTGTAATGGCCGTGGAATTCCTCAGCAGCGTACCAACAATGCCAGACCTTCTTATGGTCGTGGGCAGGCCTTTCATGTCAACATGAATGAAGACCTGGACCAACCAGCAACTGTGATGGGTACACTTCTTGTTAATTTAGTACCAGCATCTGTTTTATTTGATTCAGGAGCATCGCATTCATTCATGTCAGAACATTTTGCACTCTTGCATGACGTTAAATATGAAACGCTACACCATCCGTTAGTAGTAAACACTCCCGCGGGTCGGTGCCAAGCCACCATATTCAGCCCCGAAGTCACTGTTCTGATTGAAGAGAGAAAGTTTCAGGCCTTCCCCATAATTCTAAATAATTCCAACATTGATCTTTTTCTGGGAATGGATTGGTTGAAGGCTCACTATGCCTCAATCAATTGTGCCAGTAAAGTTGTGCACCTCCTTCATCCCTCAGATGAGTTAGTGAATTACCGTGCTCATATCACTCAGAACGCCGAGGCCCAGATTTATGCTTTGAATGCATTGAACGCCTCTCCGCTTGAGGGGATCGAAAATGTTCCAGTGGTCTGCGAATTCCAGGATGTTTTTCCAGAAGAACTTCCAGGAATACCCCCTGCTAGAGCTGTCGAGTTTGTTATCGACTTGAAGCCTGGCACTCAGCCCGGGCGTTCGGTCTTTTTGGTTTGTTCGGTCTGGTCTTTTCGGTCTTCCAAGAATTCGGTCTTCCATAATTGAAGACCAAAATAATTTCGGTCTTTTTGGTTCTTCACTATTCGGTCTTTGGTCTTTACTATTCGGTCTTTGGTCCTGACCAAACAGACCAAATTAATTGCTACAACTCATATTCATGTTACTTCCAGTACCAAACTGCATGGAGTACAGAGGTGCATATGTACAGAGAGAACAAATAGAGACAACAAATGTGTGTATAGAGGTGCTTCTGTACATAAGAAAATTCAGACAAGTAGCAGTTGTATTGTATGGTTTCTCACCTTCAGCTGCGAGGTGGGGCACGGGACGAGGACAGAATGCAGCGAGCCGACGACCAATGTGTAAGAGGACGAGGTGGTGACGGACTGTAGCTTGGATGGTTCTAAAGAACTGCGAGGTGGAGCACGGGATGGATGGCCGCGTCACGGGCAGTGGAACGATGCATGAGGGTTGGGGTTGGTGGTGTGACGCTCGGGGTATGGTAGTTGGCTGCTTGGATGGTGGTTAACTGGTCATCACTGGTCCCGGGCGCGGCTAGGGGTCCGAGCTTCATCGGTCAGGGGCGCGTGGCTCGCCTCGATGCAGCGGTGGTCACGGGCTCACGGCTCACAGGGGACGGGGCATCGCGCCACAGTGGCGGCTGGCGGCTAGGGTTCATCGTGGAGAAAAGGAGGAACGAGAGTGCTGCAGCTGGCTGCCTATGAGATCTCGCTCATGACCTTGGGCTGGCCGCCAGATGGGCCTATGGTAAATATGGTCTCGCACTCTTGTGTACGGGCTTTTAAAATTCGGTCTATATGGTCTATTCGGTCTTGAAGACAGGAGGACCGAACAGACCAAAATTAGTTCGGTCTTCTATTTGCGCAGACCGTATTTTATTCGGTCTTTTCTAGTTCGATCTTTTCGGGTTCTGTCGTGGAATAGTCACGGCAGATGTCCTAGTGTGAGGACTTAGTCGTGGAGCCATCGCAATGTGGTTAGTTTAAAGGGGTTAATCAGGACAAAGGACACGGGGAATTTATACTGGTTCGGCCCCTTGCGGTGAAGGTGAAGGCCTAATCTAGTTTAAGGTGGTATTGCTAGGGTTTCGATGACCAGGGAGCGAATACGCTTAACCTGACTCTCGATCTGTTGTCCCCCCTAAACCGCCGCCGGGTTGTCCCTTTATATACACAGGTTGACGCCCGGCAGTTCACAGAATCCCGGCCGGCTCATAAACGTGCCGGGCTCGGTATCCACTCTTTCCTATCTTACAATACAAGTCATATACTTATGGCGGTTTACATCTATGGGCCCTAACTCATCTTTGGGCTTTGGGCCTTCTTATTAAGTCTCCTTCGTAAGTCGCCATCTTCTATGTCTTCATGGGCTTCGATACAGGTAAATCACTATGAGCATAATCCGGCCCCTCCTGGGCGGTTTATACTCAATAGTTATATCCCCAACCTTAGGCCCCAGGTTGATTTGAACTTGTTCATGTCAATCTTCAACACTTAGGAAAATTCCCTCTTCATTACCTTCGCAAAAATTTGTAACTCGCCGTGACGTCATCTTCCGAGATCATGATAACCCGCCATGATGTCACCTGTCATTAATTTTATAAACATCCAGAAATCATATATGCATCTTCTTTTTAATGAACCTCCGAAAATCGAGGCGTCAGCCCTGTCACATATCCAATTTGGAGCTCCTTGATTCCCGTGCATGCCACTTATCCATTCACCTTATAAATAGGGCCAAGGGTCCTTTTCACTTTCCCCCCTCAGCCTCTTCGTCTTCATCGTCTTCCTCGCGAAGCGCTGCTTCTCGAGTCCGGCCGCCGCCATCGACCCTTTCCTCTGCATCACCATTGGCCGCCGCAACAACCTGACTTGGTCCAGACTTTGCTCACGCGCCTCCGCCGTTCAACAGCCTTGGTAAGTTCTTCCTCCTTCCCCCTCCGTAGATCTCATTAGGGTTTGAGCGAACTCATGGAGGTTCGGCACTGTTCTTCGCCTGTTCTACGCTGTAGCATGAGGTTTGATTCAAGCTTGATATTTATCCTGTGCGGCAATAATCCTAGTCCCTTTTTCCTCATCAGAGCATCCCTTTTAGGTAGAAAAATCCGATCTGGACCTTCATAAACTGCTCAAGTACCAGTATTTTAAGTCTGAATATATTTTCATTTTCTGACTCGCGGTAGATCCAAAATTGCAATACCAATCTGTAAAACCTATTTTTCATCACTTAGCCATTTTCCAACTTCAGATCTATACTTTCAATATCGGTATAGGCGGTTTAACTTTAGAAAATAATAACCTGCCAGGTACCATTAGTCCCCTCTTAAACCACCAAGTGCTCGTCTTTGTAATTTGATAACGTCATTGTCCGGTTTAACAATTATGCATGCTTCAACACTTTCTGCCTGTTAACCATGAACCTTAAACCGGCACAAATCTTTTCCAGGTTATCGTATAAATGGCCAAATCCTTTTATTCCTGTAACTGGGTTCAATCCCGGGTTACAGAAGAAGAACTGAACGGGTATGTTGCAACCGGCGCTTTAGCGAAAAAGGAAGACATCCACTGGAGAGCCCCCGGTCCAGAAAATCTTCCTGAGCCCAAGGATGGGGAAGTGATCGTTTTTGTTGATCATCTAAGTCGAGGGTTCAGCCCTCCCGGATCAAAATTTTTCCGTGACGTGCTTCACTTCTTCCAACTTCACCCTCAAGATATTGGGCCTAACTCCGTGTCCAATATTTGCAATTTTCAAGTGTTTTGTGAAGCCTACCTGCAAGA
The DNA here is from genome assembly GCA_011799875.1 of Thinopyrum elongatum. Taxonomy (NCBI): domain Eukaryota; kingdom Viridiplantae; phylum Streptophyta; class Magnoliopsida; order Poales; family Poaceae; genus Thinopyrum; species Thinopyrum elongatum. Next base: position 607,858,167 of record CM022303.1, on the reverse strand, counting down.
AGAGCCCACAGTCGACCTATTCAGAGATTTCTTCTATTTAAACCACCGTACTGAATTTACGGATGGGCCCAATACTGAACTTGGCGGGGTTTCAATTCAGAAGAGAAAAGACGTCAGCTTCCCTCACGCTAAGCATCATAGCCATCCCAAAGATTGGAATCAAACTTGGTTCTATTGCCAAGATACATCTCCAGCTGGCGAGAATCCTCTGCCAGGTTACCGTGCTCACCGGCTTACCGATGCACATCCATTCCCCCAAAGACTCAATGCAAAGGAACGGTCCAAATATGCACCACAGCTTTCAAAGCTCAGAGCCTTTGTGGCAAACGGTTTGACAGGCATTGATTTTGTCCGTTGCTGGGTATCCTGGAGCATTTTTCCTTTAAGCCGTCGCTCCGGTTTAATGTGTGAGTACATAGGGGATGTGAAAGACCCTCAATGCCACACTGATATTCAGCTGACTGATGCTGAAATTACTGAATCTGTCAAGAAGATGTTGGATGAACCGGTGACGGACTGTAGCAAAACAGGACTTAGTCCTTTTTGCGCTTCAAATAAACCGCCAGCTGTAAGAATTGCCCCACTCCTGCTTTAATCCATATTCTTAATACTCCCTTATGATTTTTTCAATCTTTAAACAGGGTGATGACCCGTTCTGGAAGAAGAAACTGCAGGATAAACCGGCCAAAATACCTCGTGTCAAGACCAAGGTCAACAAGAAGCCCGCTAAGAAGAAAAACACCGAGCCTACCGAGTTAAACATTGATGATGATAATCTGGAGTCAGAGGTAGAACTTGATTCACTTGGCTCTTTTTTCATACATCTCATTGACGATGATTTTTATCAGGACGACGCAGAAGCTAGCCGCGCAAACGACGTAGAGGTAACTATTCTCTCATCTGGTTCAGAACCTCTGCCCACACAGAAAACCCGACAAGCAAGCCGGAAAATAAGATTTTCTCACCCCCTAGCTTACTTGGATCCAAACTTTCTTTTGAAGAAGCAGCAACACGAAGCTCGCCGCACAACCCGGCATAGCGGCCATGTGGTCACTTCTTCCGGTTTACCGAACTCGCCAGTTCGTAAACGCCGCCCAGAGGTCTCTTCTATTTCTGACACATCTCATCCCAAGGCGGGCTATTTCCGACAACCTCTTAATCCGTCTGATTCAAACTATCAGGGAACTTCCCATTCATCCTCTGGCGAGTCCACAGGGACACAAATTCCAACCCTCAAAACTGTTCCTGGGTGAGCATTTTTAACTAACCCCTTATACCTTATGCTTGATCATTATACTAACCTGTTATTTGCGTCTCTGTCAGAGCCAAGGCCAGACCCAGTAAAAAGGCCAAATTGAACAAACCGGCTGATGACAGCGCGCCAACTGATCCGGAAAAGAACTCGAAACAATTTGAACCAAATACTGAAGCTATTCTTGATGATCCGCCACCGCAAGATCATGAAACCTTTGTTGAACAGATGGAAATTGATCCGATGGGTCATGCTGATAAACCGCCAAGCCTAACTAAGGTTGCTGATGATAAAGCCGACGATGTTGTAGTTACCGGTGTCGGGTGTACAGCCCCAGGCAACCCCACTGTTCTGTCAAAACATAGTGCCAAAGAAGAATTTTCTGCTGTTGACAAGGGCAAGTGGAAGGTGGACTTGGAAAGCTATACCCACCTCAGCGCCCAAGATATTCATTCTGGGTTTTTAAACCATTTGCACACAAGCCGTGATTATAAAGCCGGTTTACTGAACATGATGAAGGAGCGATATGAGGTAAATGCTGTTAACTCTGCATAAATATTCTTCCCTTAGCCGCCAAGTTTACTGGACATAAAAGAATAGAATGTTCTGCAAACTTTCAAGAACCATATAGATCAACTCCACTAGCCCGCAAGGGCCGGTTTATAATGTCAATATGAACCGGGACTTTAGAATAATAACTCTTTAATTTCGCCTGTGTAGTCCCCAAGGGTCGACTTAACAAATATGTTAAGTTGAGACTAATTATGCTGTAAGGCTCAAAATTCTTACTTAGGACCTTTATAATCCGATTGACCATCAAGCTGATAGTTGTTATGTGCTTGGGACTTGTAATTTTTTTTTGATAAGAAGCAATAGACATTAGCCCCCAAGTGCCAAGTATATTACTTGTTATGTGCTTGGGACTTTGAATATGCACCGCTATCTAATTAATTACATGTCTCTTGCAGGCTGATCTTAACAAGAAAGAATCTCAAATCGTCGACCTTCAAGAAAATATCAAGTCACAACAAGCCGAGACCTCCAAAGCCAAGGAAGAACTGACCAGTGCCTTAACAGCAATGGAAAAACTGAAGGAGAGCTTTAAGAATGAGCGGGCAGGTTGGGATACAGAAAAGTCAACTCTGCTGAAGAGGGCTGAGGATGCTGAGGCTGCCCTTAATCCGGTAGCTGAGGAGCTGACTGGCTTGAAACAACAAATAAATGCCATGACCGCTGCCGTGTTTGGTAAATAACTTCTTCATAAGCTTTGAACATGTATTATGTAAGAGATTGCCGGTTTACCGATGTTTTTAATGATGCATGAACTCGCATTGCTCATCTTGGCTCAGATATGCGGCAAAAACTGAAAGCCGCCTATACACTTATAGAGCAATTATATACCGGCGTACAACGGGTTATCTGCACAGCTTCCCATAATAAACCGCCCCCAACCTTGATCAAGGAGACGTTGGAAAGGCTGGCGATGATGCCTGCACGGTTTGAAGAGCTAAAGAAATCAGCTGCCAGGGCGGGTGCTCTTACTGCACTGACTCGGGCCAAAGCTTGGATATCTGATCTTGATCCGGCCGATGTGGGAAATGGCTACCCGAGCATAAAGGAGGACGGGTCAGAGTTTAATAACGATGACCTCAGAGCCTTGATGAGGGAAATGCGCCCATTGGCTAGCAAATTGGCTGAAGAAACCGATCTTTCACATTATCAGTCGATTTATGATGCCAACAAGAGAGTTAACACGCCAACTTATGATGCTCCAAATCTTATTCCTCCAATCCGTAAGCATACCTATGCCCCTGATGTTGACCCCTCTATACTTATAAGTGATGAAGCTGTATTCAAGGCCTTAACTGGGATCGATTGGACCACCATTGACTTCCAGCCACTGGGTAGAGAGGAGGAAGATGAACCGGCACTGGATGATCCGCAACCTTCAAGTCAGCCAGGCCAGGACTCGTAAACCGGGGGCCGGTTTAGCAGCTGCTTTCTTTAAGACTTGTTAAAACAATTATTCTTTTGGGCACCAAACGCCTTGTAATAGGCTAGCTTAAACTCTTGTTCTGCTATGCCATCGTGCATATTTACTTTGCATGACACTGCTAATCCACCATGTTAAGATATGCCACTTATGCTTATAATATTAACAATGTGGAATCTGCTCCTGCATGCAACGGATTAAAAGTGTCCTGGCGGTTTACCGCTGGACGGGTCATAACGCCTAATATAAAACCATGGAAACTAACATAGCTTATACCCAAGGCTGGACTTTCAGAATAACCAAATTTGAAATATATCATACCTGTGATATTTGATCACACTGTTGGTTTACCAAACCGGTGTAGTAAGGGGGAGAACCCAAACTTTGAGCACTGGTAATTATCATAGATTGTTTGGCTTATGAACAAAACCAGGCCGGGTTAATAAACACCGAATATTATCTTATCTCATACTGGCGACTTATAGTCAAAAGCCAGGCCGGGTTAATAAACACCGGATGAATTATGATCATAAAGCATTATAAGCCTCGTCAAATAAACCTCAAAAACTATGGAATAAAACAAACGAAAAAACGAGGCTTTTCATGGGCTGCCAGGCCGAAAATCGAGTGCTTTCACGGGCCGCACAGCCACTGAGTTAAACCTATATACAAACCTTGTAAGATGGACCTCACATAACCAATCATCGTTTTAACTTTGACAAGTTCAGGGTCTGTATAAGATTGACTTGTCAAACGTTCGGCGGGTCATTCCAGGAATACCTGGGCGGAGTGGCTTACTTAAAAAGGCAGGATAACCCGGGGTTTTAGGTGAATACACCTGGCTTCCAAGCCTGGCTTTTAAGCCTATTACAAGGGTTATACAACTCTTTGTTCTTTAGAATCAAGGAGCCCCCAAGTAATATTTTTGAGCTGTGCTCAAGGGGCACCTATGTTTGAGCTGTGATTTTGCAACAGACTCTCTTTGGTACCTTTAACCTGGGTAGCAAGCCCCCAAGTTTTTTTTCAGTTGGCTTATAAGCCGGTTCAAAGGGTAATCATAACTTCGCTCATAAGCCAGAAGCCCCCAAGTAACCAAAAACTCATTAAGAAAAGACGACAGAGGCCCTGCTTTAGCAGGGGTGCCGATTTAATATATACATTGTCAAAAATATGTACATCAGAAGAGCCAATGGCTCAGGTGTAGTAAGGCCGAAGATGAGCAATATTCCACAGCCGGCGAGTCTCTTCCTCCGACGTGCGTGAGTCCTTGTGGTCTCGAACATCAATAAGGTAGTATGACCCGTTGTTCAGATTCTTGCTGACCACAAAGGGTCCTTCCCAAGGTGGGGATAACTTGTGCATATCAGTCTGATCCTGGATAAGCCGGAGCACTAAGTCGCCTTCTTGAAAGTTCTGGTCTTGACCCGGCGGCTGTGATAACGACGTAGATCTTGCTGGTAAATCGCCGAACGAGCCGCTGCGAGATCACGCGCCTCGTCTAACAGGTCAAGTGCATCCTGACGTGCCTTTTCATTATCAGCTTCAACGTAAGCCTCCACCCGGGGTGAGTCGTGACGGATGTCAGTGGGGAGAACCGCCTCTGCTCCATAAACCATGAAAAAAGGCGTGTAACCCGTAGATCTATTGGGCATTGTGTTGATGCTCCATAGCACCGAGGGTAACTCCTCTACCCAACAACCCAGCGTCCTCTGTAAGGAAACCATAAGCCGGGGCTTGATGCCTCTCAGGATCTCTTGATTGGCTCTCTTAGCTTGACCATTAGATTGGGGGTGAGCCACCGACGATACATCAAGCCGGATATGCTCACGTTGACAAAATTCTTTCATAGCACCCTTGGAGAGATTAGTGCCATTGTCTGTTACAATGCTGTGTGGAAAGCCAAAACGGAAGATCACCTTCTTCATGAATTGAACCGCAGTTGCTGCATCACACTTACTGACTGGCTCTGCCTCTACCCACTTAGTGAATTTATCAACCGCCACCAAGAGGTGGGTCTTCTTATCCTTGGACCTCTTAAAAGGTCCAACCATATCAAGCCCCCAAACTACAAACGGCCAAGTGATTGGAATCATTCTCAACTCCTGAGCCGGAACATGAGCTCGACGTGAAAACTTCTGACAACCGTCACATTTTTTGACCAAGTCCTCAGCATCAGCATGAGCCGTCAGCCAATAAAAACTGTGACGAAAAGCCTTGGCTACAAGATATTTAGAGCCGGCGTGATGACCACAATCTCCTTCATGGATCTCACGCAGAATCTCACAGCCTTCTTCAGGAGAAACACAACGCTGAAACGCCCCGGTAACACTACAATGGTGTAGCTCCCCATTGACAATTGTCATTGACTTGGACCGCCGGGTTATTTGCCTGGCCAAGGTTTCATCCTCAGGTAACTCGCCCCGGGTCATATTTGCCAAATATGGAACTGTCCAATCAGGAATAACATGAAGAGCCGCCACCAACTGAGCTTCCGGGTCAGGAATAGCCAAATCCTCCTCTGTAGGTAACTTGACCGACGGGTTATGCAAAACGTCAAGAAAGACATTAGGTGGCACCGGTTTACATTGAGAACCCAACCGGCTTAAGGCATCAGCCGCTTCATTTTTCCTCCGATCAACATGCTCAACTTGATAACCCTTGAAGTGACCAGCAATAACATCCACCTCTCGTCGATAAGCTGCCATGAGGGGATCCTTAGAATCCCAAGTACCAGAGACTTGTTGAGCCACCAAATCTGAGTCACCAAAGCACCTTACCCGGCTTAAGTTCATCTCCTTAGCCATCCGAAGACCGTGGAGCAAGGCCTCATATTCAGCTGCATTGTTAGTACAAGGGAACATCAAACGGAGAACATAACAAAATTTATCACCTCGAGGGGAAGCAAGCACAACTCCAGCCCCCGAGCCCTCCAATTGCCTGGACCCATCAAAGTGAATAGTCCAATACGTGTTATCTGGTTTTTCCTCAGGCATCTGCAGCTCTGTCCAGTCATTGATGAAATCCACCAGTGCTTGAGACTTGATGGCCGTGCGAGGCATATACTTCAAACCATGAGGCCCAAGTTCAATGGCCCATTTGGCAACCCGGCCTGTTGCTTCCCTGTTTTGTATGATATCTCCTAAAGGAGCAGAGCTAACCATAGTAATGGGGTGACCCTGAAAATATTGCTTGAGCTTCCGGCTTGCCATGAAAACCCCATATACAAGCTTCTGCCAATGTGGGTATCTCTGCTTGGACTCAATAAGCACTTCGCTGATATAATAAACCGGCCGTTGAACCGGATATTCCTTGCCTGCCTCTTTCCTTTCAACCACAATAGCCACACTGACAGCCCGGCTATTAGCAGCCACATATAACAATAGCGGCTCCTTATCAACGGGCGTAGCTAGGACCGGCGGCTCAGCCAGTTGCTTCTTAAGCGCCTCAAATGCCTCATTAGCAGCGTCACTCCAGACGAAGTCATCCGTCTTTTTCATCATCTGATACAAAGGGATGGCCTTCTCACCGAGGCGGCTTATGAACCGGCTTAGCGCCGCAATACGACCCGCCAGACGTTGAACATCATTGATACATGCCGGTTTAGCCAGAGAAGTAACGGCTTTGATCTTCTCCGGATTAGCTTCAATGCCCCTGTTAGACACCAGAAAGCCCAAAAGCTTGCCCGTCGGCACACCAAAAACACACTTGGCCGGATTAAGCATCATCTTATAAACTCGGAGATTATCAAAGGTTTCCTTCAAGTCGTCTATCAACGTCTCCTTCTTTCTGGGTTTCACCACAATATCATCCACATAAGCATGAACATTGCGTCCAATCTGATTATGAAGACAATTCTGCACACATCGCTGGTAAGTCGCCTGGGCACTCTTGAGCCCAAAAGGCATAGACACATAGCAGAAGGCTCCAAAGGGAGTTATGAAAGCCGTCTTCTCCTAGTCCTTAACTGCCATCTTGATCTGATGATAACCAGAATAAGCATCCAAAAAGCTCAAACGCTCACAACCCACCGTAGCATCAATAATCTGATCAATACGAGGGAGAGCAAAAGGATCAGCCGAACAAGCCTTGTTTAAATCCGTGTAGTCCACACACATGCACCAAGTGCCGTTCTTCTTAAGTACCAGCACCGGGTTAGCCAACCACTCAGGATGAAAAACTTCAACAATAAACCCAGCTGCCAAGAGCCGGGCTACCTCCTCACCAATGGCCTTACGCCTTTCTTCATTGAAACGACGAAGAAACTGCTTGATCGGTTTAAACTTGGGATCAATATTGAGAATGTGCTCAGCGAGTTCCCTCGGTACACCTGGCATGTCAGAAGGTTTCCATGCAAAGATGTCCCGGTTCTCACGGATGAACTCGATGAGCGCGCTTTCCTATTTCGGATCCATATTAGCACTGATGCTGAACTGCTTGGATGAATCGCCAGGAACAAAATCAACCATCTTAGTGTCATCTGTCGATTTAAACTTCAAAACCGGATCATGCTCTGTAGTTGGCTTTTTCAAAGACGTCATATCCGCCGGATCAACATTGTCCTTGTAAAATTTTAACTCCTCCGTTGCACAAACCAACTCAGCATAAGCCGCATCACCCTCTTCACATTCCAAGGCTATCCTTCGGCTCCCATGTACTGTGATGGTCCCCTTGTAACCCGGCATCTTGAGCTGCAGATAAACATAACAAGGCCGTGCCATGAACTTGGCATAAGCCGGCCGTCCAAACAGAGCGTGATACGGGCTGTGAATTTTGACTACTTCAAAGGTCAATGTCTCTGACCTAGAGTCATGATCATCTCCAAAGGCAACTTCCAGAGCTATCTTACCAACAGGGTACGCCGACTTACCAGGCACCACACCATGGAAAACTGTATTCAACGGTTTAAGATTTTTATCTGTCAACCCCATGCGACGGAAAGTTTCGTAATAAAGGATATTGATGCTGCTCCCTCCGTCCATGAGTACCTTGGTAAACTTATACCCTCCAACCTGGGGTGCAACCACCAATGCTAGGTGACCCAGATTATCAACCCGGGGCGGGTGATCTTCCCGACTCCACATGATGGGCTGCTCAGACCAGCGGAAGTAACGGGGAACCGCCGGTTCAACGGCGTTCACTGCCCTTTTGTGAAGCTTCTGATCCCGTTTGCATAAATTTGTGGTGAAGACGTGGTACTGCCCACTATTCAACTGCTTTGGGTTACTCTGATACCCAGATTGCCGCTGCTGATTCCCCTGACCTGACTGTTGATGGTAGCCACCCTGATTGCCTTGATTGCCCTGATTACCTTGGAATCCAGAACTAGAACCGCCACCGCCGTAACCCGGCTCATGAGAACCGGACCCTGAACCACCACCCGGTCCATGATTGTCTTGAAAAAGATTGGAATTTTTATACTCCTTCATGATGTAGCAATCCTTCCAGAGGTGGCCAGACGGTCTTTCTCGCGTCCCATGCCTTGGGCAGGGCTGATTTAGCATCTGCTCAAGATTAAAGCCTGACCCTCCAGCCCGTGGGGGCGGTTTACCTTTACGACGCTGGCCGTTATTCTGTGCGTTGGTGTTAGCCAGAAAGTCCAAACTATTATCAGCTTTGCGCTTACCATTGCCTCCCTGATTCGCCGGATTATGCTGCTGTCCTCTGGTGCTGCTGCTCTTCTTTCCCTTTCCCGGCTTGTCATCATCAGACTCGGGGTCCTTGGTACCATCAGAGTCAGCGTACTTAACCAGAGCCGTCATCAGCTCTCCCATGTCATTGCAGTGGCGCTTGAGCCGACCCAACTTCTGCTTAAGAGGTGTAAACCGGCAATTCTTCTCCAACATTATGACCACTGAACCGGCATTGATGCGATCTGATGAATGTAAGATGGTCGAAACCCGGCGCACCCAATGGGTTGTGGACTCGCCCTCTTCTTGGACACAGGCATCCAGATCCACAATTGACATAGGCTGCTTGCACGTATCTTTGAAATTCTGGATAAACCGGGCCTTTAACTCGGCCCATGACCCAATGGAGTTGGCAGGGAGCCCCTTCAACCAAGTGCGAGCCGTTCCATCCAACATCAGGGGGAAATATTTAGCACATGCCGCATCGCTAACATCTAGCAATTCCATGGCCATCTCATAACTCTCGATCCATGCTTCAGGAGGTAAATCAGCTGTATAGTTAGGCACCTTGCGAGGGCCCTTAAAATCCTTGGGCAGACGCTCATTACGTATGGCCGGCACTAAACATGGCACGCCCAAATTCCTAAAGGTTACACTTGGCTCCACCGAAGTTGTCGGACGAACCGGAGAAGGTTGACGGGCCGCATATTGCGCCGCCAGCTCGGCCTCTCGACGTGCTCTACCTTGATGCACCACGTTCTGAGCATCAGCACCACCGCCCGCCGGGTTATGTCCACGAGGCTAGTTATGGTTCCGCCCACTGCTTGACACAGCTGGTTCATCAATATGCCTACTGTAACTCCGGCTTGGGCAAGGGGTGGAATGAATCCGGCTTCGACTGTAAGAATAAGCCTACTGCTGAACCAATGCTGTCTGAAGGAGCTCTCTAGCCCTCCGCATCTCAACCGCTGTTGGAGACTCGCCTTCCACCGGGATAGCCGCCAATCATGACGCCGCAGCGATCATGTTATCCAAAGGGTTAGAGTAATGACCCGGTGGTGTTGGCATGTGCTGCGGCGGGATATTGTTCTGACAAGGCGGATCCGTGGTGCACGGCTGAACCGGCGCTCCCGTCCCAGGCGCTTCAACCCGGTCCGCCACTGGCGGGTTACTGGTTCCTGCTCCTGGCGTGTTAAAGAGGTTCCTCGCCTCATAAACCGGTGGCAGGCGAGATTGATGCCTCCTCCTCATGACTTCGTTTGAAGCGCTCTGATCTAGCATGAGCCGGTAAGACTCCGACTGAATCCGTTGCGCCTGAGCCTCCAACGTAACCCGCTCCGTAGCCATCCTGGCATCTTCAGCTGACAGGTCTTCCTTAGCTTGAGCTATCTGATCTCGCAATTTCACGACTTCCGCGTTATGCTGATCTTGATTATCTGGGTTAACCTCCATCGTCAGCAGCATTGCCAAGGCGTCTAGTAAACCGGACAAGACTTGAGCCGGCGGGCGCGCAGGGCCTCCTGCCCCGGCTGCCGTCGCCGCTGCTGACTCGGAAATCAATGCCGCTGCAGTTGAAGAGTGCTGCACTGGCTGCGTACCGGCCATGAAGATTGCAACCCGGTTCGGCGGCTCGTAGGGGTCCGGAATACTATCGCCATCGGAACAGCCCCCAAGCCGACCGTCTTGCAGTCGGTACAATGACTCGGTTTCACCGGTGGATGACTCGCCATCAGAATAGACAACTGTCTCACCGTCAGATACTGATTTATCCTCAGATCCCGCACCATTGATGAATCCCACGAAGGCACGACTCATGGCGGGCTGACCTCGGGCGGGTTTTGCACGCTGAGCCGTCTCGATGATGTCGGTGCAGGTGTCCGGCTCAGGGCCCGGTTCGCCGATCTTGCCAATGAAGACGTGAATTCCACCGAAGGAGACCCGGTACCCGTACTCAATTGAGCCGGCCTCGCGGCCCCAGCCTTCGTCGTCGATGTAGAGCTTGCCGCGACGACTCTTGGTCATCCGGCCCACAGTGTATCCCTTGATCCCTTCGAAGTTGCCCTTCAAGAACTCGAAACCACCGTGCGCTGGCCCCACGGTGGGCGCCAACTATCGTGGAATAGTCATGGCAGATGTCCTAGTGTGAGGACTTAGTCATGGAGCCATCGCAATGAGGTTAGTTTAAAGGGGTTAATCAGGACAAAGGACACGAGGAGTTTATACTGGTTCGGCCCCTTGCGGTGAAGGTGAAGGCCTAATCCAGTTTAAGGTGGTATTGCTAGGGTTTCGATGACCAGGGAGCAAATACGCTTAACCTGACTCTCGATCTGTTGTCCCCCCCTAAACCGCCGCCGGGTCGTCCCTTTATATACGCAGGTTGATGCCCGGCGGTTCACAGAATCCCGGCCGGCTCATAAAGGTGTCGGGCTCGGTATCCACTCTTTCCTATCTTACAATACAAGTCATATACTTATGGCGGTTTACATCTATGGGCCCTAACTCGCCTTTGGGCTTTGGGCCTTCTTATTAAGTCTCCTTCGTAAGTCGCCATCTTCTATGTCTTCATGGGCTTCGATACAGGTAAATCACTATGAGCATAATCCGGCCCCTCCTGGGCGGTTTATACTCAATAGTTATATCCCCAACAGGTTCGGTCTCGGTCTTTTCGGGTTCAGTTTTCGGTCTTCGGTTTTTATGCCCGGGGTGACCTGGCACCACTCCTATTGCAAAGTGTCCTTATAAGATGCCTCCGCACCACCTTCTCGAGCTTAAGGAATAAATCGATAAATCACTTAAGAAGGGCTTCATCCGTCCCAGTTCCTCCGCCTGGGGAGCTCCATCTCTCTTTGTCAAGAAGAAAGATGGTACGAATAGGTTGGTTCAAGATTACCGTCCTATCAACTAGGCAACTATTCAGAATAAATATCCGCTTCCTCGGATTAATGATTTATATGATCAACTCGCTGGATCATCGGTGTTTTCTAAACTCGACTTGAGGTTGGGTTATCACCAGATCCATGTCCGTGAAGAGGATATTCCGAAGACCGCCTTCGTTACTCGCTATGGCTCCTATGAATACACCGTCATGTCATTTGGCTTAACAAATGCTCCAGCTACTTTCTCCCGCCTGATGAATTATATATTCATGGATTACCTCGACAAGTTCATCGTGGTATATCTGGATGATATTCTAGTATATTTGAAGAATAAGGAAGAACATGCCAAACATCTTCGCCTTGTTCTGGAGAGGCTTCGAGAGCACAAGTTGTATGCCAAGTACTCTAAATGCGAATTCTGGCTTTCTGAAGTGACCTACCTTGGACATGTGATTTCCAAGGACGGTATAGCAGTTAACCCGGAGCGTGTTCAGGCTATTCTTGACTGGACTCCTCCGAAGAATGCCAAGCAAGTCCGAAGTTTTCTCGGTCTAGCAAGTTATTGTCGATGATTCGTCGAAAACTTTTCCAAGATTGCCAAGCCCCTGACTAATCTTCTCCACAAAGGCGTTAAGTTTGAGTGGACAGACAAATGTCAGGAGAGTTTCCAGATCCTCAAGGACAAGCTTACTTCTGCTCCAGTGCTTGCTCCTCCCGATTCTCGCAAGGACTTTGTGATATATTGTGATGCCTCTCGTCAGGGATTAGGCTGTGTCCTAATGCAAGAATGAAAGGTAATTGCATATGCCTCGCGACAATTGCGTCCACATGAAGAAAACTATCTAGTGCATGATCTCGAACTCGCTGCTGTGATCTATGCTTTGAAGCAGTGGCGACATTACCTTCTTGGTAACCGGTGTGAAATTTATACCGACCATCAGAGTCTGAAGTACTTGTTCACTCAACCGGATCTTAATCTCCGTCAAAAAATGATGGTTGGAAACAATTACGGACTATGACTGTGGTATTTATTATACCCCTGGCAAGGCTAATGTGATGGCTGATGCCTTGAGCCGCAAGTCCTACGGCAGCAACCTTATGGTTGAGCAAGCTCAACCCCAGCTATATGAAGAATTGCGCAAGCTGAACCTCTATATCATTCCGCAGGGTTCTCTTAATAACCTTGTGGTACAGCCGGATCTTGAGAAAGCTGTAAAGATTGCGCAAGCCAAAGATGCCGAGATAGATCTGATGAAGAAAGAACTTCACCTTGAGAAGTACAAGGATTTCTCGATTGCTGAAGATGGAACCTTATATTTCAGAGACCGCATTGTCGTACCTCGCTTCGAGCTTATGACTGACAAGGTCATGAAGGAGGCTCATGATACACCGCTGTCTATCCATCCGGGTAGCACTAAGATGTATCGTGATCTTCGTCAAAGGTATTGGTGGTCTAGAATGAAGCAGGATATCGCTAGATATGTTGCTGAATGTGATGTTTATCGTCGCGTGAAAGCAGAACATCAGAAGCCTGCTGGAATTCTTCAACCACTCCCTATTCCTCTGTGGAAATGGGATAAAGTGCAGATGGATTTCATTACTGGTCTTCCCAAGACACAGAAGGTTCACGATGCTATTCTTGTCGTCGTCGACCAACTTTCCAAAGTTGCACGTTTTCTGCCTGTCAAGGAGACTATCACTGCTAGTCAGTTAGCAGAATTGTATGTCTCCAGAATTGTTTCACTCCACGGTATTCCGAAGGAGATCAGTTCGGACCATGGCGGTCTTTTCACCTCCAAGTTCTGGGAAAGTTTCCAAGAAGCTATGGGAACTCATATTACCTGGAGTTCAGCATATCATCCACAATCCCAAGGCCAAGTTGAGCGAGTTAATCAAGTGCTTGAAGATATGCTTCGGACTTGTGTTATATCATTCGGTAAGAAGTGGGAAGAATCTCTCCCATTTGCCAAATTCTCTTATAATAACAGTTATCAAGCCAGCTTGAAAATGGCCCCCTTCGAAGTGCTTTACGGACGTAAGTGTCGAACCCCTCTAAATTGGTCAGAAACTGGGGAACGACCTCTCGTTGGACCGGACATTATTCAACACGCCGAAGAACAAGTCAGAATTGTCCGAGAAAATCTCAAGGCGGCTCAGGACCGCCAGAAGAGCAACTATGATCGCAAATGATGGGCTTGACCTATCAACCAGGTGATCAAGCTTATCTTCATGTCACTCCTATGAAGGGCACCCGTCATTTCGGAATCAAGGGCAAGCTAGCTCCACGCTATATCGGCCCCTTTCGCATCGTTGCCAGATGTGGATAGGTGGCTTATAAATGGGAGTTGCCGCCGCAATTCTCTCATATCCATGACGTCTTCCACGTGTCGCAACTTCGTCGTTGCTTCAAGGAATCCCCTCACCGAGCAGTGGATCATGAAATGCTCGAATTGCAAGATGATCTTTCTTATAAGGAGCATCCGTTCCGCATTCTTGATGAACCTGAACGTCGAACCCGTCAAAAGACAACCAAGTTCCTGAAAGTGCAGTGGTCGAATCACACTAAAGATGAAGCCACTTGGGAACGCGAGGATCATCTTCGGGAAGAATATCCCGACCTCTTTCCTTCTACCTCCTAAATTCTCGGGACGAGAATTTCTTTTAGAGGAGGAGAATTTGTAACACCCCTGTGTAATAGCCACTATGATCAACTGCTAATAATGCCAAGTCACTTCATTACCAGTGCTTAGTCATAGTGGTTAGTCAAAACAATTCAAATACTTCTCTGAAAATCAACTCCAATTCAAAAGTGCAAAATAAATTTATTCAAACATTATTGAAAAAATGTTCACTAAATAGCAAATAATCCAGAAGCACTTAAAAAAATATAAACAATGATAATTGAATTAGCTAAATGGCTCTAACAACATGAAATAGCACCAAAACAGAAATATTTAATTCATTTATAATTAAACCAAATCCAAGTGAAATCCTATTTTGCCCAAACCAGTTTTTGGTGACAAGTAATATTGCATTGTAATATTGGGGCCAACTCTCACATTTTTGCAAAATAGCAAAAGTGGCCTAACAATTACAAAACAGAAAAGAAATAAAGAAAAATAGAAAACAGAGATAAGAAAATAAAACGAGGCACTGTGCACTGGGCCTAAGTGCACAGTGCCCCGAAACCAGCCCAACAGGCCCACCCCACTCTCTCTCCCTCGTGCTGTCACTCTCCCCGTGGCTGCGCCGGCGCGCACCGGCCGCAGCTCGACACGCCGACGGCCACCGATGCTCCGCCAACGAGGAGATAAGGACAAGGCCCCTGCCTCCCCCTAGACCTCCTCGCACACTCCTCACCTCTCCCCTCACTCTCCCCTGCTCGATCCCATCGGCGCCTGACGCGGTCGCCGCCGTGCCTCGCCCGTCACCGTGGCCACAGCCACCAGATCATCCCGCTGACCTGTCCGTCATCTCCGCCGGCCTCGACTACCTCTTCCTCTACCACGAGCAAGAGCAGGAGGCTCCGCATCGCCGGGATCGAGTTCCTTCCCATCATCGGACGCCGGTGATCCCCTTCCTCTCCGGCAAGCCCTGCAGCTACTAAACCACCACGGGCCTTCGTGTGAGCTGCGCGGTGAGCTCCTCCGCCTCCCGTTTTCCTCCGTTTTTTCCTACACGCGCCGTAGCTAGATGCCGCCGCGTTCGAGCTCTGTCCGCCGCCGACGAGCTCTTGGCCGTGGCCATGGCCCATGTTACGCCCACCTGAGGCCACCGCTGTGCTCCTGGCACTCTCAGGAGCCCAACGAGCTCGCGAACAAGCCTCCCCGTACCGTGCAGCGCTGGATGTGTTGACGCCCGACTCCGACATCCGCCGCCGACGTCACAGCGCCCGTTTCCGGTCGTTTTAGCCCACGCTAGTGCTGCAGATCGACGCGGGAGGTCGTCCCCATTCGAATGAAACCGTCCGCCGTTGTTTTGGTCGCTGGATGACGTTTTCCGACGAGGCCGAGTGCCTCCGTCGCGTTTTTGAGCTCGCCGGCGTTCAGCCGCCGGCCAGCCGACGTGGCCTGGCCAGGCCCCACCTCTAGGTGGCTGCCAGTGGGCCCTGGGGGCCCAAGTTGACTGGGTTGACCCAGTCAGCGTGCTGACTGGGCAGCCCCCAGCCACTGACATGTGGGCCCCCTCTGGTAATTAGGCTAATTAAACGATTTGATAAATAAAAATAATTAGTTTAAGTCTAATGTCTCACTGACAGGCTAGGCCCACACCCCTAATTAGTTTAGCTAGATTAGTTAATTCTCTGTTTAAGCCTCTGTCACTGACATGTGGGTCCCACTGGACCCACAGGTCAGTTTTGACCTGGTCAGCCGACAGTTGACTTGCTGACATCATCCTTAGTCATGCTGACATCATAAATCTTTTCTGCTGATAAAATAATTCCAGAAAATAGTTAAATTTTCGAAAATTCGCAACTTTTAAACCGTAGCTCAGATCGAAAAACTTAAAACATGAAAGTTGCTCAGAACGACGAGATGAATCTGATCGTGTCGTCTGTTTCGATGCCGGAACCCTCTACGTAGGAGAACCCATAACTTTCCGTCCATATCCGGTATATGAATCATGCATAATCACCGAATAATAAATCCCGCGTTAATCCGAAAATAACTAAAATGACTTAGGTGCATCTTTAGGCAACCCTGCACTGCATCTTAGCATAGCATGCCCTGTATTTCATCGTTTGCCGTGCATTTATATGTTTCTTCCCCCTCTTCTCTCTCGGTAGACCCCGACGTCGATGTAGCTCCTGAGACCGACGCAGCTCTGGGGGTCGACTACGCTCCTGACGACCAGACCCTTGCCACCGAGCTTCCAGGCAAGCACCCCCCTTTTGAGCATTCCGATATCGTCTACTCTTCTCTCTCTTATGCTTGTATTAGAAGTTGCTGCTGCTACTGTTATCCTACTTCTGCTGCATAGCCTGTTTAATTGTAACCTGCTGTTGATACTTACCTGTTATCCTAAAACTGTTTAGTATAGGCTGGGTAGAGACCTATCAGAGACCCCACTTTATCCCGACTGCCCCGCTGGATTCTCAGAAGACCCGATCAACGAGATCGAAGACCAGGCCCGACATTGCACGTCACTTCCCCCTTAACTGCTCGACACTACTGGGTTAATATCGAGTGCCGAGGGTGATACCTCATCAGCACTTCTGATGATAACCTGGTAGGTTAGTTATTCGGTCGTGGTAAGCGAGGGTGACTCCTCCTACACCACCCCCGATAACGACATTGTCCTGCAACTGCTCAAGTGTGAACCTTGAGGGTGATGCCTCTTTAGTTCACCTTGATGTTTACGTCAGGTGGAAATCCAACGAGGGTGATGCCTCGGATTCCTTCTTGATATGGTAGCCGCATGGATGCCTTTACATTACTGTTGATACTGCTTATTCTGGATAAAGACGGGTCGGCCCTGAGGGGTACCCGCACGAGATTATGATGAGAGTGATATGGAGTCGGGTGGACCTGGACGGTGCCCGAATAATAAACACGAGGCGTGGCCGGGCATTCCTAGCCCTTGCCGCAAGACCTCGAGACGGGGCGACGTGGTCACATCTTTCATGAGTCTCTGCTTGTTACCGCACTACCAACACACTAACAGTTTGGATATTTGATCTGAGGGGCCTCTGGCCTGATAGCACTAACCATCACGTGGGCATAGTATGGGCGTTCTGCGTCGTATACTTCAGCCGAAGCTTAATAGACGTCAGCAACTGAGCAGCACACGCTGGGTTGGACTGGTAACGCAACCGCGCTTGTATTAAGGGGTTGCTAGGTCTGCTCACCGATGGTGTACGCAACGTGCAGGAGCGTCCGGGGCGATGGCCCAAGACCCCTGGGGGCATAGGTTTAGTCCGGTGTTCTGACCTCTCTGTTAAGTATTCGGTCGGGTTGCGGCGTATCGTTTGGCCGAGGCCGGGCATGACCCAGAAAAGTGTGTCCGGCCGGAGTTAAGCGAGCGTGGTGGGTAAGTTGGTGCACCCCTGCAGGGAAGAACTAATCTATCGATAGCCCGTCCTACGGTAACGGACACTCGGAGTTGTATCCCGATTGGTACAACTAGAACTGGTGACTTGAGATGAAATGGATAGTATGGCTCTGGGATTGCTTTCTCGCAGGGAGTCGAGAAAGGATCTCTGGGCGAGGTTGATGACATTACTACTACTTTACATTATGTTAATCTGCACTCTTCTAATGTTGAAAGACCAATGAAGATGCTTGAAGATGCTAATCTTCGATAGGGCAAGGCTCTCCCATCTAATCTGGCATTTCTGCAGCCCAGTCCACATATACAGCCCTCCTTTGAAAATGTTGCATATGTAGTGTAGATCCTTGCTTGCTGAGTACTTCGGATGAGTACTCATGTTTGCTTTATTTTCTTTTTCTCCCCATATCCACTTGTCGCAACCAGACGATGGAGCCCCGGAGCCAGCTGCCCCCATCGACAACTATGGCTACTACTACTACCCTCCCGGCGAGTACTACTACGAGGAGCCGACCGACGACCAGGAGTAGGATTCGAAGGGTCCTAGGCAGGAGGCCTACGCCTTTCGATCGTAGTATTTTATTTTGCCCCGCCTTTCTAAAGGCCTGTCTGTTTCTCTATAATATCTGTACCTAGATATCTGATGCTTCTGCTGACATTTGTATGCCATCGAGCTATGTATTCGAGCCCTCGAGGCCCCTGGCTTGTAATATAAAGCTTGTATGACTTCATTTATGTTTTAGAGTTCTGTTGTGATATCTTCAAGTGAGTCCTTAGGCTTGATCGTGTGCATTTGCGTGTATGATTAGTGCACGATTAAGCCGGGGTCGTCACAGGTTGGTATCAGAGCCGACTGCCTCTAGGTATCCCCCTATCCAATTCCTTGGCCGAAGTTGAGTCTAGAAACCGAAAATTGTTTTACTAACTTGGCTGTGTGGCTTACGGGCCCACGTCGCCAACTGGGTGGTATTAGGATCTTTTATTCCTCGTCTTTACTACGGGATTCTAATCTCTCTTCTATTCGGGTCTAATAAGTTAACTAACGCCTACACTTAGGATCTCGTAAATTCCGTCCACCCGGAGAGCTGGATATCTGTGCGATTTCCCTGTCATTGATCTGATTAGTCTAATAATCATTTTCCTTTCCATTGTTTTGTTTAACCTTTCTCTCCGAGATTTCTTATACTTCTCGCTGTCAAATGACAATCCTGAATTTCCCTTATTTCAGATGGATCGTCTGTTTCCACCACGTCCTACAACACAGCTTGTGCTTCGCACCTGGGCTCGAGATGCCCCTGGTTTTCTAGCTGTTTTGATCGCTCTCTTGACCAGACTGGGTTACCGCTGGTACCCTGAGTACATGGTCTACGAGGTTTACCGCGAGTTCAACCAGGAGCAGTACTATGCTGATGTTCGCATCTATGATCAGCAGGATGACTCAGACACTGAGCTGTACCTTTTCCACGGTATCGGCGTGACGATTGAGATGGCAGTCCATGATGCCGCCTACTCTGCTGTCGCACATCTCCGAGGAGAGCACAGCGCTAGCTTGGATGCCTCTGAGTTCAGATACATTCCGTATGCCCCTGCTGGAGATGCTACTGGATACTACCCAACTATCTGTGCTCCGTACGAGCCTCGTCGCTACGATCCGCGAGTTCTAATTCAGTGTACTCAGGCTCTGGATCGCACTGTTCGGGCTCGTGCCGTCGAGTTGTTCGCCACTCGAGCACAAATCTACGAGGCTATGACGCAGTTGCTACCAGCTGTCCGTGCAGGGATACATCCGGAGCACATCCTTTACCCGCGCAGGACCGAGATGCCACCAAGGATTGATTGGCCTGCTGTGGGAGGTCAGACGCCTGCACGTGGACCTCTTCTTTCAGCTCGAGACCGGGTTCTGCATCAGAGTGCACATGGAGCGCAGGATCCTTCTGCAACGAACATCCATTGTCCGCACTTGCAGCTACCCCGTTTCAGTGGTTTTCTCCGACGTTGATGTAGCCTTTGCTATGTCTCGTTGTGTACTTCCTTACCGCGTGCCTGCGTGCCGCCTAGCATGTCTAGCTTTTGAATTTGCGCCGTTATGTTGTCCGAATGTAACCGACCCTGTATGGTTCTGTATGTCTTAATGACTACTGTTAAGCATCTGTTACATTACTTAAATTCCATCGCGTTACATCATGCTTGTTGCTAAACACTCGCATTGGCTTCTCCTAAACTACCCCTGTTGAATTTAGCAGGATGGGTGATAACAATCCACCTCCGCCGCCACCGCCTGACTATATGGCTGCTATGATGCAACAGTTTGAAGTCAACCGTCAGTTCATGACGGGAATTATGGAGCAGTTCCCCCGTCCCAATGCCAATCAGTAGCCAGCTTCAATCACACTGCCAGAGTTTGTCCGCCTCAACCCAGTGACATTCCGCAACGTAGTTAATCCGCTGTACGCTGATGACTGGTTGCGTGACATTTTCTATGAGATGGAGTCAGCTGATGTCCTTCCTCTCAACTATGTCACCTTTGCGACCTACTTCCTGAAGGGACCCGCAGCACAATGGTGGGCCACCCACAGACAGACCCTACCTCCTGGGACTGTCGTTACCTTGGTGGAGTTCAAGACTGATTTTCGCGCCCGCTATATTCCTCAAGCAGTTATAGCACGCAAGAAGGCCGAGTTCCGCAGCCTCGTTCAAGGCAACAAGACTGTAGAAGTCTACCAGCGAGAGTTCCTTGACTTGTCTCGCTATGCTGAAGAAGACATCCCCACTGATGCTCGTAGGCAGGAGAAGTTCCGTGAAGGGCTACACCATGACATTCAGCTAGCCCTGCTCATCCAAAACTTTCTTGACTTCGCCACCTTTGTGAACAAGACTATTATGGTCGAGACTGGTTTGAAGAAGCACAAAGAAGCGACCAGACGCGCTCGTGAAGCGGGCTCATCTTCGGGCTCGTCTTCCCAGAAGCGCCGCATCTGGATTCCACAAAGCATGTACCGTCCAACAGCTCCAGTGTACAGACCTGCTTATGCTGCACCTCGTCTGCCTCCTCCACCACCGAGGCAGCCTCTTTGAGCTCCACCACCTCGAGCTCCCGCACCACGTCCAGACAGTGGACTCTGCTTCAAGTGTGGCCAGCCAGGTCACCGTGCCAGAGATTGTTCTCAGAATCAGAATCAGCTAGCTCTTCCTTCTGCTGGCCGTTGTAATGGCCGTGGAATTCCTCAGCAGCGTAACAACAATGCCAGACCTTCTTATGGTCGTGGGCAGGCCTTTCATGTCAACATGAATGAAGACCTGGACCAACCAGCAACTGTGATGGGTACACTACTTGTTAATTCAGTACCAGCATCTGTTTTATTTGATTCAGGAGCATCGCATTCATTCATGTCAGAACATTTTGCACTCTTGCATGACGTTAAATGTGAAATGCTACACCATCCGTTAGTAGTAAACACTCCCGCGGGTCGGTGCCAAGCCACCATATTCAGCCCCGAAGTCACTGTTCTGATTGAAGAGAGAAAGTTTCAGGCCTTCCCCATAATTCTGAATAATTCCAACATTGATCTTATTCTGGGAATGGATTGGTTGAAGGCTCACTATGCCTCAATCAATTGTGCCAGTAAAGTTGTGCACCTCCTTCATCCCTCAGATGAGTTAGTGAATTACCGTGCTCATATCACTCAGAACGCCGAGGCCCAGATTTATGCTTTGAATGCATTGAACGCCTCTCCGCTTGAGGGGATCGAAAATGTTCCAGTGGTCTGCGAATTCCAGGATGTTTTTCCAGAAGAACTTCCAGGAATACCCCCTGCTAGAGCTGTCGAGTTTGTTATCGACTTGAAGCCTGGCACTCAGCCCAGGCGTTCGGTCTTTTTGGTTTGTTCGGTCTGGTCTTTTCGGTCTTCCAAGAATTTGGTCTTCCATAATTGAAAACCAAAATAATTTCGGTCTTTTTGGTTCTTCACTATTCGGTCTTCGGTCTTTACTATTCGGTCTTTGGTCCCGACCAAACAGACCAAATTAATTGCTACAACTCATATTCATGTTACTTCCAGTACCAAACTGCATGGAGTACAGAGGTGCATATGTACAGAGCGAACAAATAGAGACAACAAATGTGTGTATAGAGGTGCATCTGTACATAAGAAAATTCAGACAAGTAGCAGTTGTATTGTATGGTTTCTCACCTTCAGCTGCGAGGTGGGGCACGGGAAGAGGACAGAATGCAGCGAGCCGACGACCAATGTGTAAGAGGACGAGGTGGTGACGGACTGTAGCTTGGATGGTTCTGAAGAACTGCGAGATGGAGCACGGGATGGATGGCCGCGTCACGGGCAGTGGAACGATGCATGAGGGTTGGGGTTGGCGGTGTGACGCTCGGGGTATGGTAGTTGGCTGCTTGGATGGTGGTTAACTGGTCATCACTGGTCCCGGGCGCGGCTAGGGGTCCGAGCTTCATCGGTCAGGGGCGCGTGGCTCGCCTCGATGCAGCGGTGGTCACGGGCTCACGGCTCACAGGGGACGGGGCATCGCGCCACAGTGGCGGCTGGCGGCTAGGGTTCATCGTGGAGAAAAGGAGGAACGAGAGTGCTGCAGCTGGCTGCCTATGAGATCTCGCTCGTGACCTTGGGCTGGCCGCCAGATGGGCCTATGGTAAATATGGTCTCGCACTCTTGTGTACGGGCTTTTAAAATTCGGTCTATATGGTATATTCGGTCTTGAAGACAGGAGGACCGAACAGACCAAAATTAGTTCGGTCTTCTATTTGCGCAGACCGTATTTTATTCGGTCTTTTCTAGTTCGATCTTTTCGGGTTCTGTCGTGGAATAGTCACGGCAGATGTCCTAGTGTGAGGACTTATTCGTGGAGCCATCGCAATGTGGTTAGTTTAAAGGGGTTAATCAGGACAAAGGACACGGGGAATTTATACTGGTTCGGCCCCTTGCGGTGAAGGTGAAGGCCTAATCTAGTTTAAGGTGGTATTGCTAGGGTTTCGATGACCAGGGAGCGAATACGCTTAACCTGACTCTCGATCTGTTGTCCCCCCTAAACTGCCGCCGGGTCGTCCCTTTATATACGCAGGTTGACGCCCGGCAGTTCACAGAATCCCGGCCGGCTCATAAACGTGCCGGGCTCGGTATCCACTCTTTCTTATCTTACAATACAAGTCATATACTTATGGCGGTTTACATCTATGGGCCCTAACTCGCCTTTGGGCTTTGGGCCTTCTTATTAAGTCTCCTTCGTAAGTCGCCATCTTGTATGTCTTCATGGGCTTCGATACAGGTAAATCACTATGAGCATAATCCGGCCCCTCCTGGGCGGTTTATACTCAATAGTTATATCCCCAACATTAGGCCCCAGGTTGATTTGAACTTGTTTATGTCAATCTTCAACACTTAGGAAAATTCCCTCTTCATTACCTTCGCAAAAATTTGTAACTCGCCGTGACGTCATCTTCCGAGATCATGATAACCCGCCATGATGTCACCTGTCATTAATTTTATAAACATCCAGAAATCATATATGCATCTCCTTTTTAATGAACCGCCGAAAATCGAGGCGTCAGCCCTGTCACATATCCTATTTGGAGCTCCTCGATTCTCGTGCATGCCACTTATCCATTCACCTTATAAATAGGGCCAAGGGTCCTTTTCACTTTCCTGACTTCGCCACCTTTGTGAACAAGACTATTATGGTCGAGACTGATTTGAAGAAGCACAAAGAAGCGACCAGACGCACTCGTGAAGCGGGCTCATCTTCGGGCTCGTCTTCCCAGAAGCGCCGCATCTGGATTCCACAAAGCATGTACCGTCCAACAGCTCCAGTGTACATACCTGCTTATGCTGCACCTCGTCTGCCTCCTCCACCACCGAGGCAGCCTCTTCGAGCTCCACCACCTCGAGCTCCCGCACCACGTCCAGACAGTGGACTCTGCTTCAAGTGTGGCCAGCCAGGTCACCGTGCCAGAGATTGTTCTCAGAATCAGAATCAGCTAGCTCTTCCTTCTGCTGGCCGTTGTAATGGCCGTGGAATTCCTCAGCAGCGTAACAACAATGCCAGACCTTCTTATGGTCGTGGGAAGGCCTTTCATGTCAACATGAATGAAGACCTGGACCAATCAGCAACTGTGATGGGTACACTTCTTGTTAATTCAGTACCAGCATCTGTTTTATTTGATTCAGGAGCATCGCATTCATTCATGTCAGAACATTTTGCACTCTTGCATGACGTTAAATGTGAAACGCTACACCATCCGTTAGTAGTAAACACTCCCGCGGGTCGATGCCAAGCCACCATATTCAGCCCCGAAGTCACTGTTCTGATTGAAGAGAGAAAGTTTCAGGCCTTCCCCATAATTCTGAATAATTCCAACATTGATCTTATTCTGGGAATGGATTGGTTGAAGGCTCACTATGCCTCAATCAATTGTGCCAGTAAAGTTGTGCACCTCCTACATCCCTCAGATGAGTTAGTGAATTACCGTGCTCATATCACTCAGAACGCTGAGGCCCAGATTTATGCTTTGAATGCATTGAACGCCTCTCCGCTTGAGGGGATCGAAAATGTTCCAGTGGTCTGCGAATTCCAGGATGTTTTTCCAGAAGAACTTCCAGGAATACCCCCTGCTAGAGCTGTCGAGTTTGTTATCGACTTGAAGCCTGGCACTCAGCCCAGGCGTTCGGTCTGGTCTTTTCGGTCTTCCAAGAATTCGGTCTTCCATAATTGAAGACCAAAATAATTTCGGTCTTTTTGGTTCTTCACTATTCGGTCTACGGTCTTTACTATTCGGTCTTCGGTCCCGACCAAACAGACCAAATTAATTGCTACAACTCATATTCATGTTACTTCTAGTACCAAACTGCATGGAGTACAAAGGTGCATGTGTGTACAGAGGTGCATATGTACAGAGAGAACAAATAGAGACAACAAATGTGTGTATAGAGGTGCATCTGTACATAAGAAAATTCAGACAAGTAGCAGTTGTATTGTATGGTTTCTCACCTTCAGCTGCGAGGTGGGGCACGGGAAGAGGACAGAATGCAGCGAGCCGGCGACCAATGTGTAAGAGGACGAGGTGGTGACGGACTGTAGCTTGGATGGTTCTGAAGAACTGCGAGGTGGAGCACGGGATGGATGGCCGCGTCACGGGCAGTGGAACGATGCATGAGGGTTGGGGTTGGCGGTGTGACGCTCGGGGTATAGTAGTTGGCTGCTTGGATGGTGGTCAACTGGTCATCACTGGTCCCGTGCGCGGCTAGGGGTCCGAGCTTCATCGGTCAGGGGCGCGCGGCTCGCCTCGATGCAGCGGTGGTCACGGGCTCACGGCTCATAGGGGACGGGGCATCGCGCCACAGTGGCGGCTGGCGGCTAGGGTTCATTGTGGAGAAAAGGAGGAACGAGAGTGCTGCAGCTGGCTGCCTATGAGATCTCGCTCGTGACCTTGGGCTGGCCGCCGGATGGGCCTATGGTAAATATGGTCTCGCACTCTTGTGTACGGGCTTTTAAAATTCGGTCTATATGGTCTATTCGGTCTTGAAGACAGGAGGACCGAACAGACCAAAATTAGTTTGGTCTTCTATTTGCGCAGACCGTATTTTATTCGGTCTTTTCTAGTTCGGTGTTTTCGCGTTCGGTCTCGGTCTTTTCGGGTTCGGTTTTCGGTCTTTGGTTTTTATGCCCGGGGTGACCTGGCACCACTCCTATTGCGAAGCGTCCTTATAAGATGCCTCCGCACCACCTTCTCGAGCTTAAGGAATAAATCGATAAATCACTTAAGAAGGGCTTCATCCGTCCCAGTTCCTCTGCCTGGGGAGCTCCGTCTCTCTTTGTCAAGAAGAAAGATGGTACGAATAGGTTGGTTCAAGATTACCGTCCTATCAACCAGGCAACTATTCAGAATAAATATCCGCTTCCTCGGATTAATGAGTTATATGATCAACTCGCTGGATCATCGGTGTTTTCTAAACTCGACTTGAGGTTGGGTTATCACCAGATCAGTGTCCGTGAAGAGGATATTCCGAAGACCGCCTTCGTTACTCGCTATGGCTCCTATGAATACACCGTCATGTCATTTGGCTTAACAAATGCTCCAGCTACTTTCTCCCGCCTGATGAATTATATATTCATGGATTACCTCGACAAGTTCATCGTGGTATATCTGGATGATATTCTAGTATATTCGAAGAATAAGGAAGAACATGCCGAGCATCTTCGCCTTGTTCTGGAGAGGCTTCGAGAGCACAAGTTGTATGCCAAGTACTCTAAATGCGAATTCTGGCTTTCTAAAGTGACCTACCTTGGACATGTGATTTCCAAGGACGGTATCGCCGTTAACCCGGAGCATGTTCAGGCTATTCTTGACTGGACTCCTCTGAAGAATGCCAAGCAAGTCCGAAGTTTTCTCGGTCTAGCAAGTTATTGTCGACGATTCATCGAAAACTTTTCCAAGATTGCCAAGCCCCTGACTAATCTGCTCCACAAAGGCATTAAGTTTGAGTGGACAGACAAATGTCAGGAGAGTTTCCAGATCCTCAAGGACAAGCTTACTTCTGCTCCAGTGCTTGCTCCTCCCGATTCTCGCAAGGACTTTGTGATATATTGTGACGCCTCTCGTCAGGGATTGGGCTGTGTCCTAATGCAAGAACGAAAGGTAATTGCATATGCCTCGCGACAATTGCGTCCACATGAAGAAAACTATCCAGTGCATGATCTTGAACTCGCTGCTGTGATCTATGCTTTGAAGCAGTGGCGACATTACCTTCTTTTTAACCGGTGTGAAATTTATACCGACCATCAGAGTCTGAAGTACTTGTTCACTCAACCGGATCTTAATCTCCGTCAATAGCGATGGTTGGAAACAATTACGGACTATGACTGTGGTATTTATTATACCCCTGGCAAGGCTAATGTGATGGCTGATGCCTTGAGCCGCAAGTCCTATGGCAACAACCTTATGGTTGAGCAAGCTCAACCCCAGCTATATGAAGAATTGCGCAAGCTGAACCTCTATATCATTCCGCAGGGTTCTCTTAATAACCTTGTGGTACAGCCAGATCTTGAGAAAGCTGTAAAGATTGCGCAAGCCAAAGATGCCGAGATAGATCTGATGAAGAAAGAACTTCACCTTGAGAAGTACAACGATTTCTCGATTGCTGAAGATGGAACCTTATATTTCAGAGACCGCATTGTCGTACCTCGCTTCGAGCTTATGACTGACAAGGTCATGAAGGAGGCTCATGATACACCGCTGTCTATCCATCCGGGTAGCACTAAGATGTATCGTGATCTTCGTCAAAGGTATTGGTGGTCTAGAATGAAGCAGGATATCCTAGATATGTTGCTGAATGTGATGTTTGCCATCGCGTGAAAGCAGAATATCAGAAGCCTGCTGGAATTCTTTTCACCTCCAAGTTCTGGGAAAGTTTCCAAGAAGCTATGGGAACTCATATTACCTGGAGTTCAGCATATCATCCACAATCCCAAGGCCAAGTTGAGCGAGTTAATCAAGTGCTTGAAGATATGCTTCGGACTTGTGTTATATCGTTCGGTAAGAAGTGGGAAGAATCTCTCCCATTTGCCGAATTCTCTTATAATAACAGTTATCAAGCCAGCTTGAAAATGGCCCCCTTCGAAGTGCTTTACGGACGTAAGTGTCGAACCCCTCTAAATTGGTCAGAAACTGGGGAACGACCACTCGTTGGACCGGACATTATTCAACACGCCGAAGAACAAGTCAGAATTGTCCGAGAAAATCTCAAGGCGGCTCAGGACCGCCAGAAGAGCAACTATGATCGCAAATGATGGGGCTTGACCTATCAACCAGGTGATCAAGCTTATCTTCATGTCACTCCTATGAAGGGCACCCGTCATTTCGGAATCAAGGGCAAGCTAGCTCCACGCTATATCGGCCCCTTTCGCATCGTTGCCAGACGTGGACAGGTGGCTTATAAATGGGAGTTGCCACCGCAATTCTCTCATATCCACGATGTCTTCCACGTGTCGCAACTTCGTTGTTGCTTCAAGGAATCCCCTCACCGAGAAGTGGATCATGAAATGCTCGAATTGCAAGATGATCTTTCTTATAAGGAGCATCGGATCCGCATTCTTGATGAAGCTGAACGTCGAACCTGTCAAAAGACAACCAAGTTCCTGAAAGTGCAGTGGTCGAATCACACTGAAGATGAAGCCACTTGGGAACGCGTGGATCATCTTCGGGAAGAATATCCCGACCTCTTTTCTTCTACCTCCTAAATTCTCGGGACGAGAATTTCTTTTAGAGGAGGAGAATTTGTAACACCCCTGTGTAATAGCCACTGTGATCAACTGCTAATAATGCCAAGTCACTTCATTACCAGTGCTTAGTCATAGTGGTTAGTCAAAACAATTCAAATACTTCTCTGAAAATCAACTCCAATTCAAAAGTGCAAAATAAATTTGCTCAAACATTATTGGAAAAATGTTCACTAAATAGCAAATAATCCAGAAGCACTTACAAAAATATAAACAATGATAATTGAATTAGCTAAATGGCTCTAACAACATGAAACAACACCAAAACAGAAATATTTAATTCATTTATAATTAAACCAAATCCAAGTGAAATCCTATTTTGCCCAAACCAGTTTTTGGTGACAAGTAATATTGCATTGTAATATTGGGGCCAACTCTCACATTTTGCAAAATAGCAAAAGTGGCCTAACAATTACAAAACAGAAAAGAAATAAAGAAAAATAGAAAACAGAGATAAGAAAATAAAACGAGGCACTGTGCACTGGGCCTAAGTGCACAGTGCCCCGAAACCAGCCCAACAGGCCCACCCCACTCTCTCTCCCTCGCACTGTCACTCTCCCCGTGGCTGCGCTGGCGCGCACCGGCCGCAGCTCAACACGCCGACGGCCACCGACGCTCCGCCAACGAGGAGATAAGGACGAGGCCCGTGCCTCCCCCCTGGACCTCCTCGCACACTCCTCACCTCTCCCCTCGCTCTCCCCTGCTCGATCCCATCGGCGCCTGACGCGGTCGCCGCCGTGCCTCGCCCGTCACCGTGGCCACAGCCACCAGATCGTCCCGCTGACCTGTCCGTCGTCTCCGCCGGCCTCGACTACCTCTTCCTCTACCACGAGAACGAGCAGGAGGGCTCCGCATCGCCGGGATCGAGTTCCTTCCCGTCATCGGACGCCGGTGATCCCCTTCCTCTCCGGCGAGCCCTGCAGCTACTAAACCACCACGGGCCTTCGTGTGAGCTGCGCGGTGAGCTCCTCCACCTCCCGTTTTCCTCCGTTTTTTCCTACACGCGCCGTAGCTAGATGCCGCCGCGTCCGAGCTCTGTCCGCCGCCGACGAGCTCTTGGCCGTGGCCATGGCCCATGTTACGCCCACATGAGGCCACCGCTGTGCTCCTGGCGCTCTCAGGAGCCCAACGAGCTCGCGAACAAGCCTCCTCGTACCATGCAGCGCTGGATGTGTTGACGCCCGACTCCGGCATCCGCCGGCAACGTTACAGCGCCCGTTTCTGGTCGTTTTAGCCCACGCTAGTGCTGCAGATCGACGCGGGAGGTCGTCCCCGTTCGAATGAAACCGTCCGCATTTGTTTTGGTCGCCGGACGGCGTTTTCCGACGAGGCCGAGTGCCTCCGTCGCGTTTTTGCGCTCGCCGGCGTTCAGCCGCCGGCCAGCCGACGTGGCCAGGCGAGGTCCCACCTCTGGGTGGCTGCCAGTGGGCCCTGGGGGCCCAAGTTGACTGGGTTGACCCAGTCAGCGTGCTGACTGGGCAGCCCCCAGCCACTGACATGTGTGCCCCTCTGGTAATTAGGCTAATTAAATGATTTGATAAATAAAAATAATTAGTTTAAGTCTAATGTCTCACTGATAGGCTGGGCCCACACCCCTAATTAGTTTAGCTAGATTAGTTAATTCTCTGTTTAAGCCTCTGTCACTGACATGTGGGTCCCACTGGACCCACAGGTCAGTTTTGACCTGGTCAGCCGACAGTTGACTTGCTGACATCATCCTTAGTCATGCTGACATCATAAATCTTTTTTGCTGATAAAATAATTCTAGAAAATAGTTAAATTTTTGAAAATTCGTAACTTTTAAACCGTAGCTCAGATCGAAAAACTTAAAACATGAAAGTTGCTCAGAACGACGAGACGAATCTGATCGTGTCGTCTGTTTCGATGCTGGAACCCCCTACGTAGGAGAACCCATAACTTTCCGTCCGTATCCGGTATATGAATCGTGCATAATCACCGGATAATAAATCCCGCGTTAATCCGAAAATAACTAAAATGACTTAGGTGCATCTTTAGGCAACCCTGCACTGCATCTTAGCATAGCATGCCCTGTATTGCATCGTTTGCCATGCATTTATATGTTTCTTCCCCCTCTTCTCTCTCGGTAGACCCCGACGTCGACGTAGCTCCTGAGACCGACGCAGCTCCGGAGGTCGACTACGCTCCTGACGACCAGACCCTTGCCACCGAGCTTCCAGGCAAGCACCCCCCTTTTGAGCATTCCGATATCGTCTACTCTTCTCTCTCTTATGCTTGTATTAGAAGTTGTTGCTGCTACTGTTATCCTACTTCTGCTGCATAGCCTGTTTAATTGTAACCTGCTGTTGATACTTACCTGTTATCCTAAAACTGTTTAGTATAGGCTGGGTAGAGACTTATCAGAGACCCCACTTTATCCTGACTGCCCCGCTGGATTCTTAGAAGACCCGATCAACGAGATCGAAGACCAGGCCCCGACATTGCACGTCACTTCCCCCTTAACTGCTCGACACTACTGGGTTAATATCGAGTGCCGAGGGTGATACCTGAGAGCGCAAGAGGCACTCTTCGATCAGGTCACCAATGATCTGATTGAGACCCGCAGGACGCTTGCTCTCCTGACCCCGGTGAGAAGTGAAACTGCACCTGCCATCGACTCCCCGATAGTACTGTTCGGGAGACCAATCAAGCCTGCAAGGTCTGCCCCTGTTGCCTACCCGGGCAATGCATTCGTTTCCCCGGATGAACTCCGTCGTCTCTTTGGGATTTCCTCCAACGGGACTGTAGCCACTACACCCCGTGTGGGTCATCATCGCTACCCCAACCCTGCAGCTTCTCATGACACTCCGGTCAACTCCGACGTTGAAGCCCCCGGAGAAGCCTCGACGTCCGCGAGACACGCCCGTCTGGATGTCGATGAAGTAGACTGAGTCTGCCAGAGTAGTTGTCATTAGCAACCCTGTTGCCCTGTAAATTTCACCGTCGCCGTAGACGATTATGGGTATATTTCTAGCAGTGTGTAGTGTTTGATTGAATGATGTGCTTGTGTGTTATTGTCTTGTGCATGATTGCTTGTCTGTTGTGATTTGCATCTAATTCTTCCGTCCTTAACAAATCTCGAGGACGAGATTTTCTTAAGGGGGGTAGAGTTTGTAACACCCCAAAAATTTAATCATGTTTTTACTAAATAAATTTTTTCCAGAATTAAAATTTTGAATTTTTTACTAGGTCTTTTATTAATTTCAGAACCATTTTCTGTTTCTGTTTTTCAAAATTCTTCCCTCCATATAGAAATTTTTGGAAATAATATTGTGGCTTTGGGAGTTTTCTTAAACCATTTCATTACTACTTTAATAACAATAGGAATTAACTTCATAATAAAAAAATTGCCCCCAACAATTCTTTTAATAGCTATTTCTATATTTAAAATGCCTGTGTTGCACTACAACTATTCTAAATAATTGTTTTTAAAATTCCACAAAAATTATGGGAGGTCATGTGATGCCTACATATCACTTTTATGCAAAAACCTAACTTAGTCTTTTGAAAAATTTGAGTGAAACAATCTCTTTTCAATTATGTCCAGTATTTGAGTTTCTACTACAACCTCTATTTTCCTTGCTCCAAAAATCCTGAAATTTTTCCCACTGATATTCCTTCCAACCAAACCCTTAAGTCCAAAATTTTAGCTCCATTGGAATCATTTTAGTTCACCAAATATTCCTCTGAAGTTTCTGTCCAGAACTGAAATTCTTCTAAACTTGCACTAACAAGTTTTCACTTTCCACAAACCAACTCCACCACCATCTTTATCATCTAGTGAGACACCATTCTGGAAATTTTGGCATCCCACCAAAGTTCCTAGGACACCTAAGCATTTCATCAGACAGCTTGTGTGCATGACAAAAAATTTCCAAGTTTGGAAACTGTACATGACACTAGCTCCCCTTCCTTAACCAACATGTCTATCATCCTTTCCATCTTTGTTAATGACACCCTGCAAAATTTTCAACTGCTAGGGAACACCCTAAGAGCCCCTGGCATTTCGTCGAATGCCTAGTGTGCGTGTCCAGAGCACGAGCAGCGCGCCCGAACTGCAGTCGCCGACACCCGAGCGCCGCGAGCCCCTGCCGCCCCGCTGCTGCCTTCCCTGGCTTGCCCCGCACGCTCCGCTAGCCACCCGCCCCCGCTGCGACCTCCCCCACACCACAGCACGCTCCCAGGCGCCGGTCAGCACCGACCCGAGCCGCCGCCGCCGTCATTTGCTCGGGCACGGCACCGCCCGAGCCGTCCGCCCCCGCCAACGCAACCCCCTCCTTAATTGATGACCACCGCCGCTCACCGACCTCCCCACCGACCTCCACTGCCCTCAACCACCTCGCCACCGTCCATGGTTTGCCATTAATGGCCGCTGCCGACGTGCCTTCCTCTGGAAGCCATGACACCGCGTCACTCCTGCCTATAAAGGCCATCTCGAGCTCGCCTCGCCACACCGCAGCACACCTCCCTCCTCCCGATCCCTCCAGCAACGTCCAGTTGACCGCAAATGGCCGTCCTCGTCGTCTCCGACAGCCATGGCCACCGCCTCTTCCCCGATGATTACCACCTCTCTAGTGCCTCCCCCTCCCCATTTTCTTCACCAATAATATCCTGAAGCACCCGCAGGCTCATCCCCATCGTCAATTTCGTCGGAGGTGGCCTGTGGGCGAAACGCCCAAATTGGCTCCGCCGGAGCTCCTCGGAGGAGCTCGCCGCCGACGAGCTGGTGCTTCCCGGGCGACGTGGCACACACCGGTGGGGCCGCACGAGCCTCCTGAACACGATGGTGTGCTCAGATCCCCGAACGGCGCACCCAATCGCCGGCGAGCCTCGCCGGAGCGCCGCCCCGGTTCGGCCAGAGGAGGGCGCGCGCTTGGGCGATTGGTCAAACCTGACCAGTGGGCCAGGCAGGCCCACTGTCAGTGACCCGGCGCCCCGCTGACTGGCGCAGCCGATCGGCTGGGCCGACCCATTGACGCCGTCCGGCTAAAACGCGCTCAGGGCGCACGTCTAACCTTTCCTTTTTTTATTTCACCAACAAAACTCAAATAATATTGTAGCAGCCATTTCAAATCCAAATCCAGTGATACAAATTTCTACAGTCTTATAAAAACATGCTCTATTTATCTAGATTAGGTGAACATTTTTCCTGAGCATTATGATCACTGGGTCAATTAAAAAGTCCTTTTAATCAATTGTTTCAGCTTAGAAACTCTCTAGATAAATCATATGTACTCCAAATAATTTAATTCTTTTTCTGGTATTTCTAATATTTCATCTAGTTTATTATAGTATTTATTTCAAAAAAAATTGAAACAATTTTTGCCACTGTTTTTGAATTATGTGGTAATTCAAATATTTTTGAAAATAGGAAATGGACGAAAGATAAAGTTTTCAAACTTTTGAAGTGCACCCAATATTTCTGCATGCTTAAGGCAAGCATCTTGAACACTTGATGTGGTGAATGCATGGTAGTTTATTTGCTAGAATAATTTAAACATGACTATGTTAAATTCAAACTAAATTGCATATTGCTAGTAGTGCTTGCATGGTTTGAATTCGAGTAAAATTTGCATGCATGTAGTATTGGCATGTTTCATCATACCATGCATCGTGTGTTGCCATGACTAACTTGCAGGAGCAGGCATAAGAAAAATACCGTTACCGGCAGGAGGATGATCACGTTGGAGCGTGATCATGCCTTGTTTGTTGTGCATGTTGGAGCATGCAAGGGTTGTGGCCCTGTTGGGATTGCTGTTGAAGGAATACCTTGTTGTGCTAACCGTTGCAGGAAACTTAATGCCTCCTGAGTCGACCATAGATCGAGTCTTGTTCCGGTAACCCCCATACTTGTTTCGTGCTGCCACAGGTTCCTGCCACAGGTAGGGTATGGTTTAGTAAGTTGATAACCCCTTTCCATGCACACACCGTACAGAGGGCCACGATGAGGGTTTCCCAGGGATCCGGGACTAAATCCTGTCATCGGGTCAGGGGGCATGGGTGTTTCCAGTTGTGACTGAGAGGGGGGCACCCCTTGTAATCCGCGCGTATTAATAGTGATCCCATGCAGGACGTTGGTCTCTCCGTCTCAGAGTTTTTCTTGAATGATGCCTTGGGTGATTCCTGGCATCCGGAAAGTTAATCTGGTGTGTGCTGGTCAGGTGTGTTTTCAACCCAAAGACCGTAATGGGAATTAGTCAGTGTCACGGTACTGACTAAAGAAATCCTTTACTTGTGGGTAAAGAGTACACCCTCTGCAGAGTTTAAACCTATTCGAATAGCCGTGTCCGCGGTTAAGGGCTACAGTCTGGGTTGGTCAAGTGTCGGTCTTAGTGTCGGTCTTCGGAGGAAATACTAAAAATGTGCCTGAATTGTTTTTGCTGAATATTTATTGTCACCCTGATGCTATCATGGATATTTTGCTATGTTTGTTAATAATACTGTGGTTAAACATATCATTGTGAACTAACCTGTTTCTCTTATTTTAATTTTCCTGAGTGTCTCAGGGGCTGGCTAGACTACCCCGGGCACTCAATTTTATTTTCAAGACCTCTCGTGGCGTCCCTCGAGTTAACAGACGGTTTATCACGCCACTGCTCTTGTGGACACCTGATTGGCATTTCTCTTCAAGTCCGACCGTGGTGTCACTTGACACCCGACTGGCATTTCTTTTCAAGACCTCTCGTGGCGTCGCCTGAGTTCTCGGATGGTCCTGTCTTGTCCGATTTCTCTTTTAGACACCCGATTGGCTTTTCTCTTCAAAGACCTACCATGGTGTCACTTGACATCCGACCGGCATTTCTTTTATTTTTTTCCTTTGACTTTCCTTGTTTATCACTAACAATTTCATATATTTTCACATGCTAATATTTTATCATGCCATGAATTAATCCCTGTCAGCATGCATTTTATATAGTCCAGCATGAGCATACGCATAAAGTTTGGTTCATCATGATCTTATAATTTAATTGTTGCATTCGGTATATCTTTTGTTCATGATGTTTGCGAGTACATTCAAACGTACTCACAGGCTTGTCCCTGGCTATTTACTTGGCCAGGTCAGGATTTCTACAAGGAGTACCACAGCGATGTCCGTGCGGAGCCTAGGATGGCAACCATGCGGGATAAGAATTATCCAGGTCAGCCGTTCCTGTGGGAATGAAGCCCCATCGGCGTTAAAGAACCGCGAGACAATTCCGTCATCCACCACCGGAATCACTGTTGTATCATTAGACCTTTATGGTCTTGTACCCAATTCTTGTAATAGCTTGGAAATCTGTAACAAGGACGTGTCCACCAGTAACGGTAATCCTGGGCTGGTGATGGCACGAGGGGTTAATTTTCTGGGATATGTTGTGTCCCCGAAATCCGGCCCCGACACTGGCCTGATAGCACTAACCATCACGTGGGCATAGTACGGGTGTTCTGCGTCGTATACTTCAGTCGAAGCTTAATAGATGTCAGCAACTGAGCGGCA
Source organism: Thinopyrum elongatum (assembly GCA_011799875.1). Lineage (NCBI taxonomy): Eukaryota > Viridiplantae > Streptophyta > Magnoliopsida > Poales > Poaceae > Thinopyrum > Thinopyrum elongatum. The sequence goes on along the minus strand of CM022303.1, from coordinate 607,822,580 downwards.
CACGCTGGGTTGGACTGGTAACGCAACCGCGCTTGTATTAAGGGGTTGCTAGGTCTGCTCACCGGCGGTGTACGCAACGTGCAGGAGCGTCCGGGGCGATGGCCCAAGACCCCCGGGGCATAGGTTTAGTCCGGCGTGCTGACCTCTCTGTTAAGTATTCGGTCGGGTTGCGGCGTATCGTTTGGCCGAGGCCGGCATGACCCAGAAAAGTGTGTCCGGCCGGAGTTAAGCGAGCGTGGTAGGTAAGTTGGTGCACCCCTACAGGGAAGAACTAATCTATCGATAGCCTGTCCTACGGTAACGGACACTCAGAGTTGTATCCCGATCGGTACAACTAGAACTGGTGACTTGAGATGAAATGGATAGTATGGCTCTGGGATTGCTTTCTCGCAGGGAGTCGAGAAAGGATCTCTGGGCGAGGTTGATGACATTACTACTACTTTACATTATGTTAATCTGCACTCTTCTAATGCTGAAAGACCAATGAAGATGCTTGAAGATGCTAGTCTTCGATAGGGCTAGGCTCTCCCATCTAATCTGGCATTTCTGCAGCCCAGTCCACATATACAACCCTTCTTTGAAAATGTTGCATATGTAGTGTAGATCCTTGCTTGCTGAGTACTTCGGATGAGTACTCACGTTTGCTTTATTTTCTTTTTCTCCCCATATCCACTTGTCGCAACCAGACAACGGAGCCCCGAAGCCAGCTGTCCCCGTCGACGACTACGGCTACTACTACTACCCTCCCGGCGAGTACTACTATGAGGAGCCGACCGACGACCAGGAGTAGGATTCGGAGGGTCCTAGGCAGGAGGCCTGCGCCTTTTGATCGTAGTATTTTATTTTGCCGCGCCTTTCTAAAGGCCTGTCTGTTTCTCTGTAATATCTGTACCCAGATAGCTGATGCTTCCGCTGACATTTGTATGCCATCGAGCTATGTATTCGAGCCCTCGAGGCCCCTGGCTTGTAATATAAAGCTTCTATGACTTTATTTATGTTTTAGAGTTGTGTTGTGATATCTTCAAGTGAGTCATTAGGCTTGATCATGTGCATTTGCGTGTATGATTAGTGCTTGATTAAGCCGGGGTCGTCACAAGCTAGATGGCAGTTCCTTACCTCCCCTCATCTTAGAGGGAACGGTCTTGGTTCTGGTATCTTTCAAATTCTTCATAGTGATCAATAGATATAAATCCCAAGTGACTCGGCAAATAGAGCTATGCTCCCCGGCAACGGCGCCAGAAAAAGGTCTTGATAACCCACAAGTATAGGGGATCGCAACATTTTTTGAGGGTAGAGTATTCAACCCAAATTTATTGATTCGACACAAGGGGAGCCAAAGAATATTCGCGAGTATTAGCAGTTGAGTTGTCAATTCAACCACACCTGAAAGACTTAATATCTACAGCAAGGTGATCAGTAGCAAAGTAGTATGATAGTAGCGGTAACAGTAGCAATAGTAACAGTAACAATTTTGTAGTGATCGTAACAGCAACAACGGCGAAAGTAACTTAGCAAAGATCAATATGTGAAAAGCTCGTAGGCATTGGATCAGCGATGGATAATTGTGTTGAATAATATTCATCATGTAGCAGTCATAACCTAGGGCGACACAGAGCTAGCTCCAATTCATCAATGTAATGTAGGCATGTAATCCGTATATAGTCATACGTGCTTATGGAAAAGAACTTACATGACATATTTTGTCCTACCCTCCCGTGGCAGCGGGGTCCATAAGAAAACTAAGGGATATTAAGGCCTCCTTTTAATAGAGAACAGGAACAAAGCATTAGCACTTAGTGAATAGATGAACTCCTCAAAGTACGGTAATCACCGGAAAGAATCCCAATTATTGTCACCTTGGGGTATGCGGATCATAACTCGTAATAGGTGCGTATAACTTGCAAGATAGGATCAAGAACACACATATATTCATGAAAACATAATAGGTTCATATCTGAAATCATGGCACTCAGGCCCTAGTGATAAGCATTAAGCATAGCAAAGTCATGGCAACATCAATCTTAGAACATAGTGGATACTAGGCATCAAGCCCTAACAAAACTAACTCAATTACATGATAAATCTCATCCAACCCATCATCGTCCAGCAAGCCTACGAAGAAATTACTCACTCCCAGCGGTGAGCATCATGAAATTGGTGATGGAGGAAGGTTGATGATGACGACGGTGTCGAATTCCACCCTCCGGAGCCCCGAACGGACCCCGGATCAGCCCTTCCGATGAAGAACAGGAGGTGGCGGTGGCGGTGGCTCCGTATCGTAAAACGCGATGATTCCTTCTCTCTGATTTTTTTCTTGGCGAATAGGTATATATGGAGTTGGAGTTAGGGTTGTCGGAGGTCCAGGGGGCCCACAAGCTCACCAGGCGCGCCCTGGGGGGGGGGGGGGTGGGCGCGCCCTCCGAGCTTGTGGCTCCTGGGTGGCCCCCCTCTAGTATATTTTTCCGCCAGTATTTTTTATATATTCCACAAAAATTCTTCGTAAATTTTCAGGTCAATCCGAGAACTTTGATTTCTGCACAAAAATAACACCATGGCAATTCTGCTGAAAACAACGTCAGTTCGGGTTAGTTTCATTCAAATCATGCAAATTAGAGTCCAAAACAAGAGCAAAAGTATTTGAAAAAGTAGATACAATGGAGACGTATCAGTCACACCCGGCTAACTCCACACCACAACACAAGCCCCTCCCCATCCTCCCCCCTTGCACTGCATCCGCCATGACTGCAGGCGGCGAAGCTCTGTGGGAGAGCCTTTCCACGGAGATGAAGCACACCGTGGTCGCCCTTCCCACCGCCTGGTAGAGCCGCCGTGCCAGGCGGATCGAGGCTAGCTTGCCGGCCAGCTCGCCCGAGGTCTCGGACGCCCGAGGACGACACCACGATGGAAACAGGCTCCGACGACACCACCCCGGCTCTCGCGCCTCCTATGCACGCCGGCTTTACCATGGAGCAGGCGCAGGTGCACCACAATGCCGCCATGGTGGTGGTGCAGCCTGCGCCGGCGCCTCTGTTGGCGTTCCAGCAGGTGCATGAGGAACAACGATACAAAATGTTCCTCCTGGAGCAACACCGGCTGGCGGAGGGCCAGATCTACGGCGAGCGGACGAGCGAGGAGGCCGTGGCTGCCATGGCCGCGACGAATCCCAACTTCGTCATGGAGCAGCATGCCATCTACGATGTCGTCCGCGCTCAAGCCGCCGCTCGCCAGGAAGTGGCCGCCGCGGAGGCGCGGCAGCAAGCGATCGCAGAGGAGAACAATGCCAGTTGTGCCTCCTACGCGTCACCGATGAACCATCAGCCGGCCCGATGGGACGATGACAGCTCCGACGCCACCATTTCTATCGTGGACCTCACGTCCACCGGCGACAGACAGATCACGGACTCCTTCGAGGATGAGTAGGCCATGGGAGGTGGCGGTGCCTTATGTCCCATGTGGGCTGGTCTTTCTCCCGTGTTCTACTCTTCCTCGTCGGAGACCGCACCTTCACTTCATCGGTCTTATCACCGGTGCTCATGGAGACGACGGATGGAGGATGACACGGGCTTGGATGCCGGGCACCGCCGCCGTATGGTAGGTTTAGGGTCGAGTTGTTTTTTCGTTCTAAATGTTCGAACTGCAATGAAAATCCGTAGTGTTTTTATGAAACCCATCATGTTCGTATGAAATCCGCCTTGTTTGCATGAATTTCATCCGGTTTGTTGAAAAAGAGTTTGAAATGTATGCGGCTACGATTGGATGGCGCCCACTCGCATCTGTGTCCGTGGACTGGTCCCCCCTGTCCTTGGACGAATGCGGGAGGAAATTTGTGGGTTGCCGTTGGAGATGCCCTTATCTACTATCTACTACCCCTATAAAAGCACGAAGTGCGGAGATCCAAATTCATCCTATCCCTCCATCCATCAGATCCTACAGCCCCTAATGCTTTGATCTTTAGTGCTAATTGCAATTAGCACAACGCAATTAGCGACGCCGCTCTCCCATCGCGCGCACGCTCCCCACCTGGAGCGAACAGTTACATGAAAAAGGAAAGGCAGCGTCCTGTACTGCTCGCTCTCCGCCACCATCCACGCACGCCCCGCCGCCAGTGCTTGGGTCCTCGCCGCCGTCCAGATCTGGGACAGCGCCGCCCTGCCGCCCCTCGGTCGTCGCTGCCGTCCGGAATCCTCGCCGCCGTCCGCCAATCCCGCACCGCCCTCCCGCCCCGGCCGTCAACAATATACCAACAACGTCAGGGACCTCCGCATTCCGCATCCATCGAACGCACCGAAGATCCCGACGGCCACGGTCGCTGCGCACGTCGTCGTGTCCTACCCGCCTTCGCAGCCACAATCGCCCTCGGCTACCTCCATATCTCCCTCCGCCGCCCAACCCATGTTCCCATGTCCGAGCCTCCCACCGCCGTCGCACCTCCCTCTGACTTCAGCCCTAGCTCCGGTGGCCGCGCCTCCTTTGGCCGCCGCACCTCCCTCTGCCACCCAACCCTAGCTCCGGTGGTCGCGCAGCCCATGACGCCGGCGGCAGAGACGAAGGCAATTTCTACTGGGACATCGCGGCCGAGCCGCAGGACCTCCGCCCCCGCCTCGACGAGCCTCGGGACCACCTCCTCGAGGCGCCGCCGGACCTCCGCCTCAACGCGCCGCAGGATCTCTGCCTCGACGGGCCGACATGGGATACGCTGCTTTGTATTTTGGCGTTGCTGCTGCTGGGTTCACTGCAGGTGAGTTGAATTTGGTAGTCCATACTCCATAGCCAATCCCCCAATCAGGCCAATCTTTTTCATATCCAGCAGCAACTGATTCCCCACATTCTAACACACGCAACAGCCATGGCTGACCTTCAGGCTTCAGCTAAGCAACACGAAGAAGGGTGGTGACAGGGGAGTAGTGTCAGCACTGGGAGCAAGCCTGTAAGGCCTGTGGCAGATACCAACGGCAGGTGAGGACTTGTGCAGTCAGTGCGGGCAATAGGTGGTGCGCAGCGTCGGGTTCCCCATCGGGATGCTCTGCACACGGGGTAGCAAGTGGAGCAGGCATTTCACACAATTTACAATGGTAACGATCACCATTCGATGCTGAGGAGATAACTGAATAAAAGATTATTTGATATTTCTTTGTAATACAAGTTGTGTATTATTCCAATGCTCCAGGGCATCCTCTGTCACCAGGATATCTGATATATGCATGATATTACTTGTTTTGGACAAATATCATTGTATTCCATTGGTTTTCGGATGGGGGAAACCCTTGAAGTTTCTCCTTTTCACACCTTTTTTTTTTATCATGGTGTTAAAGTTGACGACGATTTCCTGGAGTATAGAATTGATCTTTTTATTTCCTTTGACAGTACAAGCAATCTACATAATATTTTTCACTGCGGTCTAAGATATGTTCAAGATGCTGTTTTTGCGTCTGAAATTTCTAAAATGTCACTATTTTGTAGATCCCTATTAGCGACTGAACCGCAGGCGGCGACTAGATAAACTTAACACTGCAACAATGAGGTGAGTTGTCATGTCCCTTCAATGTTCATCATAATGCTTGTTCCTTAGATCTATTTTCTACCTTTTTATGTTCATTTCCCATCAGACTGAGAATATTGATTATACAAGTAGGCGTTGTCGCTTTGATTCAGAATGACAAACATTTTTTCGTTGTCGTTTTGATTCAGAATGACAAACATTTTTTTTTATGAATTGTTAGTACAAATAATTTGTATCAAACCATTCAAAGGTTATGTGACTTATGATTGGTCACGGTGAGGTATTGTAGATAAAATTGCGGTCACGGTGAGGTATTGTAGATAAAATTGCTGAATATTCTCCGTGAATGTCACAGAACAGCAGACGATAATAACCTCTTGACCATTCAGTGCCATCCGACATGTTGACGACGAAGATGGTTGTTATGTTGTTGTTTCCGTATAGAACGAGCAGAGGAACAAAGCAAGACTGAAAATTTTGAATATGTGGAAGAATAATAGGCTTATTTTAGCAAACCATTCCATCTGCTGTCAGTTCATGACAAGCAAAATATAGTTGGCAGCAAAAAGAAAATATAAAGAAAAGTAATGGCTTCGCCCGGGTTTGACCCAGAGACCTTCAGTGTGTTAGACTGACATGATAACCAACTACTTTTGACTTCCATACAGACAACTTTGGATTTCCATACAGTAGTGACGCATCAATTGGCGTGCACTACTGTATATGATTCAGTTTCAAGAGGTTCCTTTTAGCATGCACTACTGTACAGGTCAAAATCGGTTTGTACTTTTGACCTCTGATTCACAACGGTTCATTTCACTGCTGATGCCATCTTGTGTTTCTTCTCTTAGATTATGCTCTTACATTATGTCTGGTTTCTTTGACTGTGATTCAGGGCGAAAGAATATACACTCTGTGGCTTAGTTGCTTTAGAAGAAGGAATAATCTCTGTTCTGTTCCAGTCCTATACATGGGGGTATTAGATGAAAGCGACAAGTTTTGATACTTCTGGTGCTGGTGGAATCTCGCGAGCTGGCCGAATTTGAGTTCCGCCTAATCCTGGAATCCTTTCTTTCCTGGTTGAGGTGCGGCCGTGAAAAACGATCGACCTTTTAGTAAGGAAGGTACAGATTGATTGTTGTGCACGCTCATGATTCATGGTACGAAAAATAGACTAAAGAGGAATTTGTACAGAGATAGTATGCAGCTTGCTCTTATCGGTCGATCTGAATTAGCTTCCACTGATTTTCTTTGTATAAAAAAATAAGCACATATCGACTTGACTACTTGTTCGTGCCATGGTTGATCTTCCATGAGTAATTAACACTGATTTTGTGCTTCCATGAGTAATAACATAACATTGATTTTTTGCTTCCCATGTTGGGTGAGTTTAAAGTTTTCCATGTTTTCATCTACAGGCATCCAGTTTAGCTGAACAAATTCGTAACATAAACTTTGCTAAGTGATTTACAGTAGAACTGGTGTCCTAAGTTAGTTAAATCAGTGTTGTTGCATATCCATGCAGTTTGTACGGTCTTCTGTTGTTCAAATAGTTGTGTGAGGATGGGTGTACTTGCATGTTATTATTTTTAGGTCAATTTCGTGCTTCTTGTGACTTCCATTGCCTGAATGATTTCTCTATTCATTTGAAGCATAGTTCAAAGGCTGTTCTGAGCATGTCAAGGCTAAAGTGCATGCTTGGGGGGTTTCATTTAAGGACTTCAACCGGCACTGCATCAAGATAGCGTTGCACCTTACATATTAGATTGATACTTCTATATAAGTTTTCTGTGGCAGGGGCCAAGGGAAATATTTTATATTCTGTGGCGATGTAACTTTTGAACGAAAATTCCATTGATAGAGAAAGTAATAAATGGAATGATTTGCTGACCATGTACATTTTCATAATTTTCTTTGATCGTGTTTGTTGTTGATGTACAGATGAAAAATCATAGAGACAGGATATCTTTCTTAAAATGTTTTCTGGGTAATGAAATGGGGGAGAAAATGTTTCTCAATATAATTATTTGTACTTGTTATGCATCTCATATTGATATTTTATCTTGATTACCGATTCAATTGTGTGCGACCAAAAGTTTTGAGTTGCATGAGCACATAATTTCCATTTTTATTTGTGAATACTTGTATTACAAACAGATAGCAAAGGCAGATGTCATGTTAATATGTGTTTGCTTTTATCATTCCTTTCCCCAGGTCCAATGGCAGCATCAGCCAATCCAAATATACTACAGTGGTTTTCTCACCATGTAGAATAGGGTGACAGAAGAGAGCAATTGTCTCTAACGAGTCAAATCTTTCTCTCTATCTTAGGGGAAAAGCAGTTATTGCCTCAAGATTTTCATTGCAGGATCAGATTTTGTTTTGCTATCGACATATGAAATGCATATGTGGGACATTTTAATTCACATGTGTTGTCTGAACGATGAAGAGCTCAAGCATAATGGTTGCCACATATAATTATTGACTCATTATGGCACTTGCATGCGGAGATTTCTGACCTATAGCTTCTATATATATACTTGAAAGTGGGTTAAAATTTCCCTTGATTATAGAATTTTTCTTGCACCCGCACATATAATCTATAACACTCCAGACAGGCATTACACCTTCTATGCTTTTGCTACATGGAGAAATGCGTAAGCATATTAAGAAATATAGAGATAATTAGTTTGTGTCTTTATATGTACGAAGCTAAACTACAACATTTCTTGAAACTCATTTAAATCATAGTAGTTGATTTGTAATATTCTTTTAACACTATGGGATAACTTTCAATGTATGTGAATTCTCACATCTGGTTATAATATTAGTTGAGACGTGCGTTGCACGTGCACATTTACTAGTCAAACTAAAGGGCGCTCAATAGGAAGGAGATGGCCAGAATAATTATCTCACCAATCTATGTCAAATTTTCCGATCCAATGAATAGTGGAGCAAGTACTAATGAAACACGTCGGCACTTACACCAATAGGTAAATTTGTAGCGTCACTCGCCATGTTCTTTTGTGTAGTGCCATCAAAATATAACTCCGCATAAAACAAAAACTGGCAAGACAATCAACATAAGATATTCACCCATCTATTATTTGAAATCAATTGCAAGCAAACTTTAAGAAATAATCAATTAGTTCTTGTACTCAACTTAGGCAGTGGTCTGTTTAGAACAGACAACACTCTTGGAGTTTGTGCAGATTATGTTCACCTTTTCTGAAGCATCATCCTTCCAACTGCTCGCGAAATAGACAAATATTTTTTGTGCATTGCAACTAAAATGGATCTGTTTCAAAAGAATAGTTGTTATGTATTTTTTCAACTTATATAGAGATGCATAAATGGCATAACTGCTTTGTTGCAGAACATATAAACATCATATAACACAAGTAAGTTTATTCTCCACATCAAATGCATAACTGCTTTGACTAGCATGACTTAAAGAATTTAAGCTATTCTTCAACACATAGTAATCAAAGCAAGCCATGCCTTAGTTAAGAGTAAAGGTAATAAGTTTCATCATCGGTCTACTGGGAAGTGGGTAGTGTGCTAGACCATTAGAATAGTTTCACTGAATCTAAATTCTTAACATATTTTTATAAGCAATATCTAACTCTAAGAAAAAATTCTGTAAGGTGAAGTACATATAACCTGCAAAAAATAGGTTGAAATACATCAATCCCTACATATTTCTATAACCAGATACAACAACTAACCCTACAAAATTACATCGACACAAAGGTCGGTCACACAAAAAAGCTTGAAAGTGTTATAATATTAGAAGTAGCGGAGATCACCACCATGATCGCCGCCGCGAACGAAGAGAAAGGCAGGACATGTTGGGTATACGACCGCACACGACAGTGCTAGAGACCTAGCGTCCAACGACAATAGGACTAGACGGAACCAGAGATGCTGGACGGAGGATACGCCATCGCAACCGTAGGTGCGATGCATAGAAAGAGAGCTCCTCTTGGGATGGCATGGGAGCGGCAATGTTGGGCGATTGCGAGGGCTTCGGATAGGGTGCCATTGGCACGTATCAACAACAAGAAATAGTGAAAACTAACAGAAGAGGGGATTGGTAGCGGTACTTAGAGTTAGGGAAGGGGGCACAGACAAGATATGAAACGCGTAAAACACAACTCTGACCAGTGAGAAAATGGAAGCGTCATTTTTTCGAAAATAACTCAGACGGGTCAAATATGGTAGCCCGCTAGTGACAAATATCTGTTCATATTGGCCATCGAACACACGATCGTTGAGCAGTTAAATTCTCACCCATCTGTGACAAACATCCAACAGAGCCCAAAATACTCATAACCGACGTGCCAAGGAAGATCCGTCTGTGATAATGCTGATCACTAACACACAGCCTATGATAATTGATTGAAGGTCTTTTGGTGAGTTCATATAAGTGACCCACTTTGCTTATTAATTTGGAGGGTGTGCACCTCCTAGAAGATTAGAGTGACACTTGAGATCCTACAAGGTGTGAAGGGGTTCAAAAGTTTGTAAAGGCTTGGATTTCACCTCTTGTTGTGAAGATCTACCTCGAGGAAGGCTTCCTTAGTGGTTGATATGGTGGGATAGGTGGGCTAGGACCTTGATGGTCTTTATAGTCAAGCTAGCTGAGACCTTTGTGGTCTTACGACTTTGGGGCAGTTTGGTCATGTCCACATTGAAAAAAGCCCGACCTGGAACTTCCCTGGGTGCTGCCTAAGCTTTGTTTGGTTGGTGCCTAGAAAAGATAGAGCAAGCTTGGCCTGGACCACCCAGGCAGATGATTAGCCTGCCAGGCGTCTTGTTTTGGTTGCCTGGGCTCAGGCCAATACTAGCCTGAGATTGACTCAATAGTTTACAGATGGCTTGTGGACTGCTTTGTCAGTTTTATATATTTTTTAATTCCCCGATGACTTCCCAGGCTCATGCCTTGCTCCAAACGGTGACATGTCCTGGATGCCTGGCCGGGCTAGAGAAAACAAAATCCAAGGCCAAGACTAGGCATGACTTTTATCTAGGCATATGACCCAGGGTAGCAACCAAACTGACCCTTTGTGTCTGAATCTCCACCGACAAGGAGTAGATTGTAACAACAATTGAAACCTCGAGAAAAACCTTCGTGATTGAGATCCCTATCACTTACTCTCCACTTATTACAAGTTTCACTTCCACTCTTATTTATATAGGCTTGCATGCTTAGGATGATGTAGAAAACTAGGAGTAACAAACGTTAAAACTTGGATTTCTATTATTGACTACCCCCCCCCCCCCCCCCCCCCTCCCGACACACATTGTTGATCTACACATATGAAACCAAGAAAAAAGTAGATGCGTAATATTTTATGTCCTTTTTCAATGTTGCTATTGCAATGCAAGTATGGAGCATGTGTGCATTGCTAGTTGATTACTGGATGCACATGAACTAAGACATATTTCACCACAAAGGGAACAAACAAACCATCATTTGGTAAACCTCTTATATGAACCTTATGTGCATATAAAATAACTAGATGTTTTATTTGGTCACACATGACATAGACAATCGACACTAGAAACTTCTATACAAATATCCTGTAGATCACACACTTTAGCACCCTTGGTTAATGTAGTTAATTAGCTATAGATTTATGAATTTATCTATACACTCCAATTAAGTACATATAAAATAACTACAATTCATATCGTAGTAAAAAAATTAATCCATGAAGGCAATGCGATTTTTGTACTTATTTATATGTTTTTTATCTTAGAGAATTTGGTCTAATGAAACGTTATTTTAAGTGGCAATAAATTAAAAAGGAAATCACTAACCTACATTGTCGACGTAAAATACGTATTAAATTATATATATGTTGATTTCCAATTTTAGGGAGTAAAGATGTAAAAAAAATCATATCACAAGAAAACAACAAAACCATTTCTAAAGAAAAATAGTGTTAATATCTTCTTGATGTCTCCCTATTTCTCCTCATTAATTAACATATAGAATATGTGATTGGACCATTTGTTTCATTTATAAAATCTAATGATGCAAGATTTCTCGAGGGAATCTGCTATACGCACGATGAATTGTTTCCGATTCACGCACTGTGTCACAAAACAACCATCGTATCAAGATCATACAGAACTATGTCCCACTGAAGGTATTCCGTTTTACAAGATATGATCCACACCGGTTAGAGGCATAGCTATAGGTATAATTAGCTTGCCATCTTGCTGTTGTACAATATACAACTGTGATGAACAGTAGAGGCATACTTGTGATATCGTAGAGTTGTGTAATCAAAAAATTGTTATCCTCTGGAGTTGAGATCTAATTAAGTCGTCTGTTTTTCTAAGTCATCGAGAAATTGAAAAGAAAAACTTTAGTTATGGTAATTTAGAATTTAATAGTGCATAATAAATTATAGAAATTTAGAATGACAAAATACAACTTGTTGGAATGTGGATTAGCTTTGAACTTGCCTATTCATTTATTACATTTTTTTGATGATTATTTATATATCTCCCTTGTGAACTTTGATCTATAACATTGCATATCCAAATGACTCTCACAAATAATTCAATGTTACATTTAAAGGTTGAGGGGTCATGTTAACGTTAAATTATGGTCCTATATTTTCTTTGTTATGAAGGTATTTTTCTTGAATATGGAAATTTTTATCAGTATTGAAAACAATATTTGTTTATACCCCCCCCCCCCCCCCCCCCCCCCCCCCCCCCGCGTCCCGAAATAAGTGTCTCAACTTTAGTAGGGACTAAGTTATTCTCTAGGAATAATGGATTCCAACCTGTAGACAAATTTAGATCTGTGAATTCATCCCAAAATACCAATTAGGGGGCATTGTAGCCCATAGGGTGCCAGAGTTGGACAAACCAAAGCCAAATGATTCCAACTCTCTGATCATGCAGCAAGATCGACATGTTTTATTCATGTCCCGCAGTTCTCATGAAAATTGTGAAATGTGTGATTTGTTTTCTTAGTATTTCCGTGAAAATAACATGTGAAACAAATTAGATAGGCTGCAATGGTTTTTTGGCTACATGTTTTTCCTAAACTGTTAATAAATCACCTTGAACAAAACTTGTATGTTGACCGTTTGAACTAATTGTAATGATTTTAAAATCAATAGAAACAACCAGTGTCTGTTTAGATTAGTTTGTCCTGGCCTGCAAGGTTCTTGGACAAAACATGTCCTCAACACTCCATGGGCCAACAAAAAGGGTGTGTACAATTCTGCTATCTTAGGAGTGTCATGTAGGATAAGTGCTGAGGTGGAGGAAAGAGAAATCATAAGAAAATGTTTGTCTTCTTTTAATTAAACAGTAGTCGATCTCTTAGCAACAATTTGTGTCACCACATATTTAGGGATATCTAGTTATCAGATATAAGACTTAGAAATAACCAATTGTACATCATTTTGTATCGCCTTCTCTAAATTACGTGATAGGCTTAAGATAAGACTGCCTTGTCAACCACTGTGCGTGCCCTGATGCACACGTCATTCTCGGCGGTGATAGTAGTTAGTGTACGTGCACTTCTCTAGTTAAGCGACGAATGCGACACATACAAACCACACATTTAAGATTTTTTATTCAAAAAGGAAGGGCAAACAACTCAGCATGGGCATCACTTGATGCACACAGCCATATACATGTTTACGTATGCATAATGTTGATTGTTTCAGAGTACATAACAAAGTGAATCTTACATCAAACCAAGCATCACGTTCATGTGGAAGTTGAGATAGCACGAGCCTTACACAATGTTTTACTACATCATCATCATTGCTTCGTCTTGCATGAAGCTTTACTACATTCACCGCTGCCATCGGTATCATGAGAATGTACGTACGATACGAAAGCTTTCACATAAAGCCAGTAATTTGCATGAGCAGCAGGCCAGCAGCACACACTCGCTGATTTGCCAGGGCTGGCGATTCTTTTCTGGCCAGCAGTACACACATGAAGTAAAGAGCAAAAGCGTAAATTTGGTCTCATGTGTGCGCGCGCAAAGGCGAGAGAGGGCTCTCGCTTCTTTTAAAGCCTGGAAAGGCTCGCAATTTGCATCCATCCATGCATGGGTTGGGTTGGTCTGGTTTGGTTCGGTGTCCCCTTCGCAATGAGCATGGTGGTGGCCCACCTGTATGCATTGCAGTGGCATAACAAACCTAAAGCGATTATGCATGTTCTTTGCTTCTCCTGCCACCATTGCATGCTGCTAATTTGTGGCGCATCATGATGATCTTGTCTTTAGAGTTGCCCCTGAATGAAGATACTTAAGCAATCATGTTGTTTTGTGTGTTCTCCAAGCACTACACATCAATCAATCAGGAATGCATGAATCTCTGTGTATATGTAAAACTCCTATTTATTCATTTGATTGTTTCTCCCGTTCCTTTTCATTTTTTCATTTTGAGATGACAGAGATTATATACATACTACTATTTCTTTGAGCTGAAGATAGATGCATCGCATCTCAATGGAACAATGTAGAATCTAGAGTGAATTCCACATTTCAGCCCATTTGTACATTTGTGACACTGTGATTTTTCTGTCGCATTTTACCCGGAAGTTGTTACATTGTGTCAGGTTTTAACCGGCTAGATCCATTTGTCAGGCCGGCGTGGCTGGTGACTTGGACGCGCCGACTCGGCAATGCAAACCAGCTAGGCGTGACCTCCCTACTCATCACACGACTAAACATGGGGCAAACACTATCATAATAGCGACATTGTAGAATTTCTCAAAACCTCCATTGGTTTCAGCAATTCCCACATATTACAGCGACTTTCTTTTTCCTGAAAAAACAACAAGAACAGATGAAAGTGAGCTATTTATCGTCGGAGATGGTTGGACAAGAATCTAACCACGAGTCAGGAGATTCATTGCAGCAAGTATGATTGGACACCTCGCTTAGATTATACTACTACTAAAACCAATTAGTCTTTTCTTCTTCCTCCTCAATCTTTGTGCTTCTCTTTAGCTTACCCTCTTTAGAATCGCTCGAGATAAAGCCCGCTCAGCTGCTGCTGCAGTCCTCGCCAAAACGTCCAGCGCTCGCCTCGGCCTCGCCGCGACCTTTTGCCGGAGCCGGAGGGGACACCGAACACGGGCAAATCATGCGCATCATTGCGCGGCGTCGGCGGCAAAAGCAGGCAGCAGCGCTCGCCCGCCCGCCCGCGCCTTGTGGGACACTGGAACTGGATCATCATCATCATTCAGAATGATCTTTTCTCTGTTTGCTTCTCCCGTCGATCGACTCACGCCCTGCAACAGACCTGCTCTTCTTTGCATGCATGCATGCATGCAGCCAAGATTCACTCACTCGCCCTATCTGAACCTGAACGCCTGAACCTGAATTCTGAAAGCATCGATGCGTTCTATCTGAATCTGCTGGGGAAAGCGCAGACACGCTCATGGAGCCGGTCAAGCTCGACATTTGACCCGGATCCATGATGCCTATTGAACGGAAAGAAACACAGACAGACAGAAACCTGATCTGTTCTCTTCTTCTAGGTCAGCAGACGATGAAGAACACAAGGGGGGCCCCCATGGAAACAAAGATGGTTTGGGAATGAAGCAACTCATCTGTGATGTGTAGCTAATGAGTGTGCTTTCACCTAAGCTCCACTTTGCTTTGCTTGGGTCCTGAAAGACACTCATGATAATTCAGAATTTCATACACGGATAGATGCTGAGCTGCTGCATTTGTTAGTATATATTCTGCATGGATCATCCAGAGAGGCGACGTTGGATTTGGATCTTGGAATGTCACATAAACAAAGATTGTTTGTGATTCTGGCAAAGATTTGCTGGGGTTTGTTTAAGCGTGATAGGTGCATCTGCGGAGCACAAAGTGTGCCTTTTTAGCTCCCTAGCCTAGAGCTTTAAGCAAGCTCCACATGATTTGCACCTCGGTCATGAGCTGCTCCTGAGTTGTAGTGTCTCAACTCTCAACTGCTTGCTACTTTTGTTTCAACTTGACTGAACTGACCGCTGCCGAGATTAATTAGCACACATTATGCATGACACTGGCTCGAGTAATTAATAACCACTTTGAGCTGGAGTAATAATAAGTAACCACTTCGATCTGTCTCTGCCTGGAGGTAGCTTTTTCCATCACCGCTGGATCTGTTTTTATATATGCATGCTGTCTTTTCAGTATAATACTTTGTTAAGGGTTACAAAATCACGGTCACAACTCAGGAAAATTTCTTTTAAATATGAATACAACACAATTTAGTGTAACACAATCCTCATATTATTTGATTCGTTCTTGGTCAAAGCCTGAATTTAGGAAGTCAAAATTTGCCTCAAATAAAGGAACAGATGGAGGGAGTATAGAATTTCTTTTTCAGATAACGAGCAACATATTAATGCATCAAGATGAATTTCAGAAAACATGCCAATCCTCAGAGGAGTATAGTGCTGGCGAGACATATTTAAACTTTCGAAACCAACCGTCACATGCGTAAGTTTATCTCATAAAATGCTTCAATAGCATATGATATTCTTGAGTTATACAAGTGCATTCTAATATACGTTAGTGGTCAAAATTACGCTTTGGAGACTATGATTCAAAAAAATGACGATCTTTGGGGGCCTGAGGTTGTTTAATTTTCTGTTCGAAAAAGCACCTTTTGATCTTTGAACAGGATAGTTATTTACGTCTCAAGTAATTTTCTACTCCCTGTAACTAATACAATAGTTAGTGTGCAAAGCACCAACATAAAGGGAAACCATTAACAAGAACATAAAGGAGGCCATGTCTCAAGTGGAAAAGGCAATGGAATTTTCTGGTATGAAAAAAGGCGAGGAGATTGGATTTTGGGGGCAATGGATCAACCACCATGATGCCGTGTTTGCAAAGAGGAGGGCAAAACATGATCATCCCATCTCACATGCCTCCTCCCCTCGACTAAAGGCAATACTATCATATCTTAAAATCGATTAATTACTCCCCTCTTGCATGCATCAATTATCTTATCTAATATACTGGATATACTACAACACAACAGCTAGGCAACACAGAACAAGGAGCTGTCAGTTTAACTGACAACTGTGCAGTGGTTAAAGTGTTGGTCTTTCAGTTAAGCATCGGTGCATGATTGTGGTGATCAGAGTGCTTAATCATGCAAAGTTGGACCATTTTAACATGTGATTTGACCGCCCACAAGCAGGATGAAACTACAATTGATTTATCCATCTCCGGAAAAATCAATGACTACTCTCTGATTTATAAATTAATAAACCGGCAATGTTCTGTAACTTTTTTCTGCCAAAGAAATGTGAAATTTCAGGGTTGTAATTGGTATGCAGCGAGTTCTTCACCTTGAGTGAAATTAGGATGCAAAGGCGACGCTGATTAGTACCTGTCCGTACTAATTGTACCTGGCTACAGTACGTAAGTGGCACTAAAATGGACACTATATATACACGCATCCAACGGCCCAAAAGCACCAATCTTTCCAACCTACTCGCCCTGCTTGTCTCTTGTATAAATCATAAGAGCTCCATCTCTTCTGACACCAAGAAGCACAAAGCCCTCACACGATCGAGCATAAGTGGTGCTATAGTTTTATAGTGGTGTGCTCTGGTGCGTGTGATCGGTCGGTGGAATGGACGAGTCATGGAGGTGCACGATGGGCGCGGTGCTGCCGCGGCAGCGGTCGTCCGACGGCCAGAAGAGCCTCGCCCCCGACGACTTCCGGGACGTGTTCGGTGGCCCGCCGCGCACCGTGCTCCTCAGCAGCTTCTACGGCGACGCAGCCGCCGCTGACTACCACGCCGCGACGGCCGGCCACGCCGGCCAGTACCCCCACTACTCCTACGGTGATGCCTTGTGCCGCCGCGACGGCCGTGGCAGGCCGGCGTCGGCGGCCGTGCCCACCGAGGAGGGCTTCTTCGACGACATCTTCGGCGCCCGCGCCCGTCAGGTGCGGTCGAGGTCCAGGTCCAAGACCAAGTCTTCGTCGGTGATCGGCTCCGACGAGTTCGGCTCCGGCCGCTCCGCCTTCCGGTCGGCGGCCAGCGGCAACGCCCGTGGAGACGCCGCCCTCTCCTCCTTCACCTCTAAGCTCAGGTGAGCCAGACGATTCGTGCGCATGCATGAAACATTTGGTTTTGGTCACGTGACACGCTGCATTGTTCGATCATCATTCTGACGCTCTCGGTTTTGCAGGCCCATTGCGATCCCGTCGCGCCGGTACGACTCGTCGCCGCCGTCGAGCGTGTCGACGAGGGCGGAGTACCAGAGCAGCTTCACGTGCTCGACGGCCGCGTACCCGGCGTGCCGCTACTACTACGGCAACGGCGGCGACTGGACCAACCACAGCGGCAGCAGCGCGGCGTCGTCCGCGGTCAGCAACAACGGCGCCGCCGCCGAGAGCTCCTCGTCGCGGCACCACCGCGGCGGGAGCAGCGGCTTCTGCTGCTTCACGTCGAACCCTGAGACCAGCAGCCGCGAGCCGAGCTTCCGGCGCACGGAGCGGCGCGGCAGGGCGCGGTCACCGGCGCCAGACTACGCCGCCGACACCAGCACCGAGTGCTCCGGCGCCGCCGACGACTACGGGTACTACTACTCGCCGTCCTCGGCCGCGTCGTCGTCGCTCTTCGGCAACCCGCCGCGGCCGCGCCCGCACCGGCTGGAGGAGGCGGTGATGCAGGAGGCGATGATGATGGAGGTGAGGGAGCGGGCGCCGCTGCTCATGGACGACGACGGCGACATCGACAGCGTCGGCGCCGCCGCCGTGGACGAGGCAATCGCGTGGGCCAAGGAGAGGTTCTGGAGCCAGGCCTAGCATTCATTAGCAGTGGCAGAAGCATGATGGGATTTGAAGGCCCACATTAGGTCTCAACTCTCAAGTCCTCCACTCAAAACACGAGAAAGAAGTTCGATTTGAAGTTGCAACCACGCTGACATTCTAGATTATGTGCCCATTGATGATATGTCCAGATCAACATTTGTTTCCATTGTATAATGCTTTATTTATCATGGAAGGATTCAACACATTATGGTTTGCATATGATATAGTACAAGCTTCCAGAATATGGCAAAATTGAGAGGATGTAGTTCAGTTCAGGAAATGAAGGGTAAAGAACTAAAGATGGCATAAATTGCCGAGTTAACAGACGAAAGAAGATCATGCTTTCTCCTCAAGAAGATTCATTTTACCTCGTATATAATGTTACATACTTCCATTTATAAGGTTACAGTCTTATGATCAGGTTACCATTGCAATCGCCAATCATGATACTAATACACAGATTCTGCTGCCACCAGTAACTAAAACCACTACAGCTGCGACTTACGATGATTCCCAGGAATGGTTACCCTGAAGTCTCATCGAATGTTACACAAAACTCGGGCAATGGAAAGAATGCAATGACCAAGGCGTCCAAAATTTTCCAAGTGGAACACTACACCTGTGGCGAAACTCCGCCTTATCTTCTCCACCTTGTGTATATAATCTTGCTATTTTGTCCTCGTGATGACTCTCTGTGTGATATCAATAAGAGCGCGCCTTGAAATCAGAACATCTTCATCGTCGCTGTCTGGGAGAGATTCGATGGCTTTGACCGCAAGGTTAACGTGTTCTTGAGCGAGCTCTTTTGTTCTTTCGATTCCCCGGCTCTTCTGGAGGTAGTCCAAGGCCTATAGTTTGCAAGTATGGATTGTTATGTCAGGTCACAATACAGGTCAAGACAGCGCCCATTCTTTTATTTATATAAATTAACTACTCACGATCTCAACATTTGCAGGATTGTCAAAACCCTGGTCAACGACATCATGTAGTTGTGGGAATTCTTCCATCGCATATAGCATTGGGGCAGTAATGATTCCCTGCATCATGAATGCCGTTATGTAACGCAAAAAAAAACAAGCGCCACCTGCATGACGACCTGTGGTCCTTGTTTGAGGCTCGTCTAACTGGATATGCTGGTAATTTCACAAAGTAGGTGATCATAAACAGAAGCAAGTATTTTAATTTTGACACAAGAGCTCTTTAAAAAAAAGGGCAGCCCAGTACACGTAGCTCCCACTTGCACAGGGTTCGGGGAAGGGTCCAACCACTTTGGGTCTTTTGTACGCAGCCTTTCCCTGCATTTTTGCAAGAGGCTGTTTCCAGGAAACACGTGACCTCATGGTCAGAAGGCAACAGCTTTACCGCTGCGCCAAGGCTCCCCTTGGACACAAGAGCTCTTTGTTAACTAAATTTTGCATCTAATTTGCACTGGCCTGACCACATGCACAACTAGTTTTGTAAGCAGTAGGGTTCAGAATATCCTTCTTATCTACGTTGTTAATAGTAGATTCTACACTTCTAATATGTTAACTTAACTGTGATAGGTCAATGAAGGCTGAAAGTGAACGCAATTATGCAAGTTTTTCATGTGAGAGTATTCTATCTGTCTACCATGAGGGTGACAAGTTCAAGACAGTGGCTAACATAATTACAGCAACACGAGCTTTCGTGTCAGACAAGCAGTCTATGCTGATCAGCAGATGTAGCACTATTGTTAGCCAGCAAAGTTTTGTGTAGATCTGTCCTACTGACAAACAATCTAAGTAGCTGGAGCCCTGGGAGGCAAACAGCTCTTTCAGATGATAAACACTGTAAATAAAATATAACAAGAAATTGAGAGGATGGCTGTTATTACATGACGAATATCAGATAATGAACCCTTCCCAAGTGATGCAGAGGTTCCTGTGAAATCAAGAACATCGTCGATCAACTGGAAGGCTAGACCCTGCAATGATATAATATTAATCAAGTCAGTGCGAGCTTCACAGGATTCGATCAGAAGGGGAAATAGTTCCAGAAAAGATATATGTTTTACGAACCAGGTTTCGACCATATTCGTATGCAAGCACTGAAACCTCAGCAGTGTGCCCTGCAAGAATAGCAACAGCCTTGCAACTGTTTGATATCAATGATGCTGTTTTGTAGTATGTCTTCTGCAAGTAGTACTCCATACTGCGCATTTTTTCAGAATCGTATCAGAACCAACAAACAATGGCATAAAAATGGAGAAACCAGAGTAAACAAAAAACCAAATATGTCCAAGCCTTTTATTCTGCATCTCTTGGTTTTAGGCATTAGATGTGATGAACATTTAGTCATGATAGAGAAGCATTATTTAACCTTCGCCGTTGCTCTCTGCTTGTTGACATTTGCATTGTTTCACCAGTAACTAGATGTCCAACTGCAGTTGCCATTAGAGATACCACCTGCATAAGTTAGGTTGATCAATTGAAAGTTTGGTACCACCATGTAAGACTTGCAAGAAAGAGAGCAGGTCAGAACTGCAACCATACAGGACAATCTTGAATGATAAACCATTAGGATGGATAAGCTTGGAATGGAGAAAACAAGAAAAATGGTTCCCTAAGAAATGACACTGACAGCCTAGTATTAACTAGCTAAATACTCCGGCGTTGAAACAGATATACCGCCCAATAGGTTGCAATGATAAAACAAGTCAGGCTACCCTACTTTGGTAGCAAACAGGACCACCATCTCAGGCATTTGCAACAAATCTAACGGC
Organism: Thinopyrum elongatum; assembly: GCA_011799875.1. Taxonomy (NCBI): domain Eukaryota; kingdom Viridiplantae; phylum Streptophyta; class Magnoliopsida; order Poales; family Poaceae; genus Thinopyrum; species Thinopyrum elongatum. Next base: position 607,801,513 of record CM022303.1, on the reverse strand, counting down.
TTACATCAGGAGGGGAAAGGAGGTGAACACACAACCACCACAGATTGACGTCTTTATAGGAGTAATAAAGAAACCAAGGACATAATGATTATGCCAAGCGGAAACTAAAAATAATACAAGAACAGACTTGTGTGATACTGATGCTCATCAAACATATCTAGTGACCAGCATAAATCAAAACCACTTTAATTTCCGCATCATTAAAACAATCTAAAGGATATGTACAGTAATCTATCTTATAGCATAAATAAATAATGTACCTCTGTATTCCCAAGTGCTGCAAGTGCCACACATGCTCTGGACAGGAGAAAGTCACCAGCCAAAACAGAAAGCTGCACTCATAAGAGTTCCATGAATACCGATGCCAAGATGATTCTGACTGCAGTACCTCCACGAAAAATTCTTAAATAATGATGTCCAGGTAAACTTTCTGCTCTGGTGCAGCACTTTTTACTGGAAGATCAAGCTTTTCATTGTGTGCTAACTACTAAAGTAATTTATAGTTCTTAATGTGAGGACCCAGTTGATTCACCTAGTATACTGAATGTTCAATGGTGTGGCATACAGTACCTTGTTGCCCATAATGCAATTCAATGAAGTGACACCCCGCCTAGTGTCAGCATCATCCAGAACATCATCATGCAGAAGACTTGCGACCTGTAATAGATGTCAGCTTGAGAAATAAAAATAAAACATACTGGGTCTGATGGTCAGGCGCTATACTAACATGGATCATTTCAGTTATCTCGGCAATGTTTTGCTGCCGTGTGCGCAGCTTACTTGCCAATATACTGAAAACTCCAACATCTGTCGATTCTGGTATTGGGAATTTCAGAGCTGATGCCATCAGCAACAAAACCTGCCAATGTAAATAAATGCATTCAGTGCACACAAAGTAGATAGGATAGAAAGAAATCATAGAGTAAAGTAATGATGTAATATTCACTAAAAAAAAGGGAGATTAAGATGTTACCGTAGGTCGGAATCTTTTTCCCTCGGCTCCCACTTTAAAAAAATATTCAGCAGCTGATTCTAGTTTAGGGACCTGAAAGTACTCACTTAGGCAAAATGGGTATGTCTGACAATGTGGTAATCACTAGATAAAAAAAACATCCAAACACCATGCCAGCAGCAGCATAGCACCACAGAGAGTTGACATGAGTAGGATGCACTACTAACCTCAGCAGCAACCATGGACCGTAGTCTATTTCCAAGAATCGATAGTTCATCAGCAACCAATTCAAATGGATCCTGTTGTTCCTGGGAGCAAGAAGATTTTTTTCTCATCAGGGAACAGCAATACACTACACTTTCCATGATTAGCATTCACGTGCATTAAGAAAAAAGAGGATTTCAGCCGTTATTCATTGTTAAAACTGATCATCATTATCCTTCATTACGGACAGCATAATCACATAGCTGAGGGGGGCTTCAGCCAGTTTTTCTTCAGCTTCTATGTTGATGACGACATATAGAGAATAACTGGCCAGGGGCCAGGAATATCAAACATACATTTCCTTGATAAAGCGGAAAAAATCACTTGATTTAAGTTTCAAATTTATGTGCAGTATAAATGTATAATGCCCGGTTGTCTTGCTAGGCTATAATCTGATTCCATTCCAGGCACAACATATTCCGCTGCATAACAAGTCGATTTATAAATTAGCAACTGAAGGCCCATTTCATCTGATGCATTGACATCCTACTTTTTGATTTTGGCACAGAGAAATTAGAACTTGGGTGCATTTAATCTTCATGAAAACCAATGCATAGAATAACTCACAGGCAGAGTTATCAAAGAAGAAGCCATTCATAGGGCACAGTGTATCAGCAAAAATGACACAAATAAATGGGAGCCGTCAGGGTGGCAATGCTTCACAATCCTATGGCAGCAGGTAATGTGTGGAACTATGGGTTGGTTGTCCAACAGCCTAGTTTTGATATCTATGTTTAATTGCTAGACATGCCCATATTTCAGTTCATAATCATGTATTTAGCTGGCATGTACTGTGGCAGGACACTGATGTGTTTTTTTCCAGCAGTGAATAGTGATGCACAGTTAGTTCTTTATTAAGCTGGGCTCTAGATGTTTGACAGACAAAAGAGGTACAATGACAAAGATCATTAACATAACAAACGAGCAGCAAAAAGGTAATTCAATAAAGGGTTCACCTACTTCAGCCCTCGAAACTCCGTCTTGGCGAGTCTGGCATTGGGTGGCATCATGCAGCCATCGCGAGTTCACGAAAGCAGCTCCTCTGCAACCCACCACCTACTAATCCACACCAAAAGTAGAGAACCTATCAGCATAACAGAAGGCAAATACAATGGACAGTTCAACAACACGCTGTCACCTAATCGGCAAACCTAATCCAATCGGGAAGTAACACTAAGTTGACCGGTTACTATTCCTGCCCGCCTTAATTCTCTCTACCCTTTTCAGTGTAACCACTATGCAGCTGAGTGACTTGCTAAAATCGGTAAAAATAACTCAAAATCATCGGCAAGGACGATTTAATGCGCGCGCCGACACTTTGCAGCTACGAGCACGACTAGGAAGGATTTAGCCGCGGCGCTACACTAGTCGGTGGCATATACACAAACACTTGGCGGGCAGCTCCGCCGCGGCTCCCTGGACGGGCCAGGGCCAGGGCCAGAGAAGCGCGAACCAGGGACCAAACAGGGCGTGCGAGGACCGCCTAGGACTGGGACGGGAGGTTAATGCGCGGAGGAGGGGGACCTTGTTCCGAATCTGGGGCGGCGCGGGAGGGAGACTCCCCAGGAGGGCGCCCGAGGAGGAGAAGAGCCTCTGAGCCTGGGCAGCGCCTGGGCCGCCGCCGCCGGCGAGCGTGGCGACGCGCCGCGCCAGAGCCCACCGCCAGGACATGTCTCTCCCGAGATCGGGGAGAGGGGGCGGGCGGCGGGGTTGAACTTGGAGAAAAAGTCAGACGGGGAAGGGGCCGAGGAGGAAAAGAAGGCGGCGGCTAGGCTTTGCTTGCTCGTGTAGCTTGTTGGGGTGGGGGCACCGCGTCGGGGTTGCGTACGTGGACCGTGGGCGCGCTCGGCGTGCCACGTGAGGCTGTGGAATGCGGGGCCAGGAAATTGCCACGGGCGACTCTTCTACCTTGCGTGCATCTGCATATTTTAAGCTGTCTAAGTGCTAGGCGTCGGTCCCGATCGATTTCCTTCCTCACCATACGATTAGCCTCACGCCAGCCGTCGGATCTCATTCTCATTTCGTACGCAGCCCTTCTTTATCAATTTTCAGGCGAAGCTTCCTTTCGCGTAGCACAAATCAGTCGATTCGAGGAGCCTCGTGCTTCCCCCGCGCAGCCCCTTGGCCTCCCACAAGCGCTGTGGTGCCGCTCGTCGGATCTAGGGTTGCAGAACCGATGCCCGCGCGGTCCGCCCTACGTAGACAACCGCTTTGCTGGTGCCAGCAAATAAGCCCCCTCGGTCGCAGCATTCATCGTTGGTTGCAGCTATCGCCGTAGCCGGTCGGGGCAAACGGCGGGTGCCGGTTTCAGCATCTGGCCATCGCGGGTGCAGCACCCAGTTGGATCGTGGTCACCCGTGGAAGCTATGGTGGTCACGGTTCCCCACAGTTGTACCATACCCGTGATGCCGCGTGGGTCGTAGCTCGTCGTCGTGTTGGTTCTAGCATCGCCGCCCACCGGTCCCAGCATCCTCGTACCACGGTTACATCATCCCCGTGTCGGCGTGCATGATGTTGACCTATAAATGTATTGTCTAGTCTCTTCCATCAGAACGGTCTTTTGGTTGCATTGGCTAGCATGCACTTCTGCATGGTATCAAAGCCAATAGGTCTTCAGTTCAAGACCCGGCTGGCGCAATTAATTTGCGGCACACTTTCGGTCTACGCCTAGGCCTTCATCAGATCAGTCTTTTGGTTGCATTGGCTAGAGCATGCACTTCTACACGTGGGGCGCATCTTGTAGTCGTGTTGGTTCTATCATCGCCGCCCACAGGTCCCAGCACCCCCACCACACGGTTGCGCATCCCCAGCGTTCATCGTAGCATCACCCCATCGCCATCATAGCTTCAATTCATGTCGATCGCATCACCACCCATTGTTGGTTTCAGCAACGACGACGTGCGGGCGCAACATCACCCATGCAGCTACGTCTGCCTCCCCACACCGCCTACAGTCATTGGTTTAGTAAAAAAATACCCCTAATCGACATTTCTACCCCTATGTAACCACTTTTGTAATGCAATGTTATCTCGATTTAAGTGTTTTAGTTCCTCACATTGGGTATGTTCATTTTTTAGATGATGCCATAAAAACAGGAAAAAAAAGATATGGTGGTAACCCTGTATTCTCAGAGCTATCGCAGCCTCCAGATCCATATGAAGCGCGCTCCATAACCCATATGGCTCCCATATCATGACTCTGTTAGAATTTGCTCTTACTGGCCTATTTCAATCTAATCCTTCTACCCTTCTCCCTCTTGTATGTCTCCTTTTTCTCACCATTCGGCTCCCCACTCCTCGATGAAGCAAGCACACGTCAAAGAGCCGCCGCCAATGAATAGATCCAACAGTTATGAAGTGAGGAAACATTGTATATAAATTACAAAAATCACCCATACTGGGGCTAGGGAACAAAAAGACCATTAGTTTCAATTTGCCATAGTCAATGATCCAACCACTTACTGAGCTTGAAGCTCTATAAGAAAAATAGTCCCACTTTCCACCATCGGCCTGCCCTCTCTATCGCTCTCACCCCGCTAGAGCATCGTTGGGATGTTAACCGGAGGTACCATCGCCGCGCGAACTCTACTAGTTTCATGGAGCCCCAGTACCATTTTTTAGGATGTTCGCCGATTCTTCCTCTTCTTTCTCTCATAAAACTGGAGATTTGCTTATCACTAGTGCAGAATTGGCCATTAGTCCTGGTTCGTAAGGGCCTCGGGACTAAAGTCCCCCTCCCCTTTAGTCCCGGTTCGTCACGACCCGGGACCAAAGGCCCACCACGTGGCATGAGCCCGCGCCAGGGGCTGGGGGTCATTTAGTCCCGGTTGGTGACACCAACCGGGACTAAAAGGTTTAGGGGTTTATGCTTTATTTTTTCTTTTAATTTTGTGTTCTCCATTTAATTCTTTTTCATTTCAAACATATTTTACGCTACTACATACTGTACACGTCATGCATATATAAATAGAATTTCTCGTAGAACCAATCATATATCATAGAATTTCTTGTACGACCATATGCGCATACACACACACACATACACAATTTGGTACATACAATTTCTCCTACAATTTTGTAGATCATTACATGCAGGCATTAGGTGTAATGGTATTCTCCTTCGGGATCTATGACCAAGTGCTACTTCTTGAGCTTGCGTTGGTTATCCCTTGAAGAGGAAAGGGTGATGCAGCAAAGTAGAGATAAGTATTTCCCTCAGTTTGAGAACCAAGGTATCAATCCAGTAGGAGGTACACGCAAGTCTCTAATCTATGCACCTACACAAATAATCAAACACTTGCACCCAACGTGATAAATGGGTTGTCAATCCCTTCACAGTCACTTACAAGGATGAGATCTGATAGAGATAGATATAAAAGATTACTAAAACGTAAAAAAAAGTAAATAAATTGCAGCGAGGTATTTTTGGGTTTTTGGTTTATAGATCTGAAAATATATGATGGAAAATAGACCCGGGGGCCATAGGTTTCACTAGAGGCTTCTCTCTTGAAAGAAAATAATATGGTGGATGAACAAATTACTGTCGAGCAATTGATATAAAAGTGCAAAGTTATGACGATATCCAAGGCAATGATTATGCATATAGGCATCATGTCCGTGTCAAGTAGACCGACTCCTGTCTGCATCTACTACTATTACTCCACACAACGACCGCTATCTAGCATGCATCTAGAGTATTAAATTCATAAGAACGGAGTAACGCCTTAAGTAAGATGACATGATGTAGAGGGATAAACTCAAGCAATATGATGAAAACCCCATCTTTTTACCCTTGATGGCAACAATACAATACGTGCCTCGCTACCCCTACTTTGTCACTGGGTGAGGACACCGCAAGATTGAACCCAAAACTAAGCACCTCTCCCATTGCAAGAAGAACCAATCTAGTTAGCCAAACCAAACCGATAATTCGAAGAGAAATACAAAGATATCAAATCATGCATATAAGAATTCAGAGAAGATTCAAATAATATTCATAGATAATCTGATCATAAATCCACAATTCATCGGATCTCGACAAACACACCGCAAAAGAATATTACATCGGATAGAACTCCAAGAACATCGAGGAGAACATTGTATTGAAGATCAAAGAGAGAGAAGAAGCCATCTAGCTACTAGCTATGGACCTGTAGGTCTGTGGTAAACTACTCACGCTTCATCGGAAGGGCAATAGAGTTGATGTAGAAGCCCTCCGTGATCGAATCCCCCTCCGGCAGGGTGCCGAAAAAGGCCTCAAGATGGGATCTCACTGGTATAGAAGGTTACGGCGGCGGAAAAGTATTTTTGTGGACGCTGCTGGTCGTTTGGAAATATTTGGGAATTTATAGGCCAAGAATTAGGGTTGGAGGAGTCCCATGGGGCCCACAAGCCAGGGGGGCGCCCCCCTGGGGCGCGGTCTGAGGGCTTGTGGAGCCATCGGGACTCTTCTGGCCCCCTCTCCAAGCTCCGTGGATGTCTTCTGGTCCAAGAAAAATCATCGTAAAGTTTCATTCCGTTTGGACTCCGTTTGATATTCCTTTTCTGTAAAACTCAAAAACAAGGAAAAAACAGAAACTGGCACTGGGCTCTAGGTTAATAAGTTAGTCCCAAAAGTAATATAAAATAGCATATTATATAATGCATATAAAACATCCAAAATAGATAATATAATAGCATGGAACAATAAAAAAATATAGATACGTTGAAGACGTATCAAGCACCCCCAAGCTTAATTCCTACTCGTCCTCGAGTAGGTAAATGATAAAAACAGAATTTTTGATGTGGAATGCTACCTAACATATTTATCCATGTAATTTTCTTTATTGTGGCATGCATATTCAGATCCATAAGATTCAAAACAAAAGTTTAATATTGACATAAAAACAATAATACTTCAAGCATCCTAATAAAACAATCATGTCTTCTCAAAATAACATGGCCAAAGAAAGTTATCCCTACAAAATCATATAGTCTGGCTATGCTCCATCTTCATCACACAAAGTATTAAATCATGCACAACCCTGATGACAAGCCAAGCAATTGTTTCACACTTTTGATGTTCTCAAACTTTTTCAACTTTCACGCAATACATGAGCGTGAGCCATGGATATAGCACTATAGGTGGAATAGAATATGGTGGTTGTGGAGAAGACAAAAAGAAGGAGATAGTCTCACATCAACTAGGCGTATTAACGGGCTATGGAGATGCCCATCAATAGATATCAATGTGAGTGAGTAGGGATTGCCATGCAATGGATGCACTAGAGTTATAAGTGTATGAAAGCTCAAAAAGAAACTAAGTGGGTGTGCATCCAACTGACTTGCTCACGAAGACCTAGGGCAATTTGAGGAAGCCCATCATTGGAATATACAAGCCAAGTTTTATAATGAAAAATTCCCACTAGTATATGAAAGTGACAAATTAGGAGACTCTCTATCATGAAGATCATGGTGCTACTTTGAAGCACAAGTGTGGTAAAAGGATAGTAGCATTGCCCCTTCTCTCTTTTTCTCTCATTTTTTTGGGTTTCTTTTGGCCTCTTTTATTTTTTGTAAAGTCCGGAGACTCATCCCAACTTGTGAGGGAATCATAGCTTCCATCATCCTTTCCTCACATGGGACAATGCTCTAATAATGATGATCATCACACTTTTATTTACTTACAACTCAAGAATACAACTCGATTCTAGAACAAAATATGACTCTATATGAATGCCTCCGGCGGTGTACCAGGATGTGCAATGATCAAGAGTGACATGTATAAAAAATATGAGTGGTGGCCTTGCCACAAATACTATGCCAACTACATGATCATGCAAAGCAATATGACAATGATGAAGCGTGTCATAATAAACGGAACGATGGAAGTTGCATGGCAATATATCTCGGAATGGCTATGGAAATGCCGTAATAGGTAGGTATGGTGGCTGTTTTGAGGAAGATATATGGTGGGTTTAATGCACCGGCGAGAATTGTGTGGTACTAGAGAGGCTAGCAATGGTGGAAGGGTGAGAGTGCGTATAATCCATGGACTCAACATTAGTCATAAAGAACTCACATACTTATTGCAAAAATTTATTAGCTATCAAAACAAAGTACTACACGCATGCTCCTAGGGGGATAGATTGGTAGGAAAAGACCGTCGCTCATCCCCGACCGCCACTCATAAGGAAGACAATCAATAAATAAATCATGCTCCGACTCCATCACATAACGGTTCACCATACGTGCATGCTACGGGATCACAAACTTTAACACAAGTATTTCTACCAATCCACAATTACTCACTAGCATGAATCTAATATCACCATCTTTATATCTCAAAACAAATGCAAGGAATCAAACTTCTCATAGTATTCAACGCTCTTTATATGAAAGTTTTTATTATATCCCTCTTGGATGCCCATCATATTACGACTAAATTCATAACCAAAGCAAATTACCATGCTGTTTAGAGACTCTCAAAATAATATAAGTGAAGCATGAGAGTTCAATAATTTCTATAAAATAAAGCCACCGCCGTGCTCTAAAAAGATATAAGTGAAGTACTAGAGCAAATTGCCTAGCTCAAAAGATATAAGTGAAGCACATAGAGTATTCTAATAAATTATGATTCATGCGTGTACCTTTCAAAATGTGTGTACAGCAAGGATGATTGTGGCAAACTAAAAATCAAATACTCATATCATAGAAGACGCTCCAAGCAAAACACATATCATGTGGTGAATAAAAATATAGCCTCAAGTAAATTTACCGATAGACGAAGACAAAAGAGGGGATGCCATCCGGGGCATCCCCAAGCTTAGATGCTTGGTTGTCCTTGAATATTACCTTGGGGTGCCTTGGGCATCCCCAAGCTAAGGCTCTTTCCACTCCTTATTCCGTTGTCCATCAAATCTTTTCCCAAAACTTGAAAACTTCACAACACAAAACTCAACAGAAAATCTCATAAGATCCGTTAGTATAATAAAATAAATCACCGCTTTAGGTACTGTTGTGAACTCATTCTTTATTTATATTGGTGTAATATCTACTGTATTCCAACTTCTCCATGGTTCATACCCCCTGATACTACCCATAGATTCATCAAAATAAGCAAACAACACATAAAAAACAGAATCTATCAAAAACAGAATAGTCTGCAAAGATCTGAGTTGTAGTCATACTTATGTAACTCCAAAAATTCTGAAAATTTAGGAAAACCTAGGAAATTTGTATATCAATCGTGTGTAAAAATTTCAGATTTTTTTTCGCTTCTGTGAATTTTTAAAATTCTGTTACTGGACACAAAAGTTTATGTTTTTCAGCAAAATCAAATCAACTATCACAGTAGACCATCCCAAAGGTCTTGCTTGGCTCAAACACTAATTGAAACACAAAAACACAATTACTACAGAGGTAATAATGTGTAATTTCATAAAAACAGAAAATAAAAGTATTGGGTTGTCTCCCAACAAGCGCTTTTCTTTAAAGACTTTTAGCTAGGCATTGATAATTTTAATGATGCTCACATGAAAGATAGCAATTGAAACACGAAGAGGGCATCATGTAAAATATGAAAAACACATCTAAGTATAACATACTTCCTATGCATAGGCATTTTATAGGAAAACAAATTAGCAATACAAGCAAGATCTAGCATATGCAAGGAAGAAGAAAGAAACAATAGCAATCTCAACATAATGAGAGGTAATTTAGTGACATGAAAATTTCTACCACCATATTTTCCTCTCTCATAATAATTACATGTAGGATCATAATAAAATTCAACAATATAACTATCACATAAATTTTTCTCTATATGATCCACATGCATGCAAAGTTGACACTCTTCCAAAATAGTTGGATTATCATCAAATAAAGTCATGACCTCTCCAAGCCCACTTTTATCAAAAATTTCATAAGATTGATCATACTCCAAAGTAGTGGGATCATTATTACCTAGAGTTGACACTCTTCCAAACCCACTTTCAATATTATTGCAAATATTATTATGAATATCATATTCATCATGAGGCTTAAATTTTTCAAGATCATAAGAAAAATCACCCCAATCATGATCATTGCAACAAGTAGTGGACATAGCAAAATTAGCATCCCCAAGCTTAGGGTTTTGCATATTATTAGCACAATTGACATTAATAGAATTTATAATAACACCATTGCAATCATGCTTTTCATTCAAGGAGCTATCGTGAATCACTTCATAAATTTCTTCTTTTAACACTTCATCACAATTTTCAGATTCACGAATTACAAGCAAAACTTCATAAAGATAATCTAGTGCACACAACTCACTAGCAATTGGTTCATCACAATTGGATCTCTTAAAAAGATTAGCAAGTGGATGCGGATCCATAAACTTTTTGCTTTCTGATTTTCAATAAATACACAATTATTCCAAGCAAACAAACAAACCAAGTAAGACATAGAGACAAATGGAAAGAAGGCAAATAAAAAGGCAAATATTTTTGTGTTTTTCTGAAATCGTTTTAGAAGTGGGGGAGAGGAAAACGAGAGGCAAATGGCAAATAATGTAATGCAAGAGATGAGAGTTTATGGTGGGTACTTGGTAGGCTTGATGTAGAACCTCCCCGGCAACGGCGCCAGAAATTCTTCCTGCTACTTCTTGAGCTTGCATTGTTTTTTCCCTTGAAGAGGAAAGGGTGATGCAGCAAAGTGGAGATAAGTATTCCCCTCAGTTTGAGAACCAAGTTATCAATCCAGTAGGAGGTACGCGCAAGTCTCCAATCTATGCACCTGCACAAACAATCAAACACTTGCACCCAATGCGATAAAGGTGTTGTCAATCCCTTCACAGTCACTTGCAAGGATGAGATCTGATAGAGATAGATATAAAAAATTACTAAAACGTAAAGCAAAATAAAAGTAAATATATTGCAGCAAGGTATTTTTGGGTTTTTGGTTTATAGATCTAAAAATATATGATGGAAAATAGACCCGGGGGCCATAGGTTTCACTAGAGGCTTCTCTCTTGAAAGAAAATAATACGGTGGGTGAACAAATTACTGTCGAGCAATTGATAGAAAAGCGCAAAGTTATGACGATATCCAAGGCAATGATTATGCATATAGGCATCACGTCCGTGTCAAGTAGACCGACTCCTGTCTGCATCTACTACTATTACTCCACACATCGACCGCTATCCAGCATGCATCTAGAGTATTAAGTTCATAAGAACGAAGTAACGCCTTAAGTAAGATGACATGATGTAGAGGGATAAACTTAAGCAATATGATGAAAACCCCATCTTTTTACCCTTGATGGCAACAATACAATACGTGCCTCGTTACCCCTACTTTGTCACTGGGAATTTATAGGCCAAGAATTAGGGTTGGAGGAGTCCTGTGGGGCCCACAAGCCAGGGGGCGCCCCCCCTGGGGCGCGGTCTGAGGGCTTGTGGAGCCCTCGGGACTCTTATGGCCCCCTCTCCAAGCTCCGTGGATGTCTTCTGGTCCAAGAAAATCATCATAAAGGTTTATTCCGTTTGGACTCCGTTTGATATTCCTTTTCTGTAAAACTCAAAAACAAGGAATATATAAAATAGCATATTAATACATATAAAACATCCAAAATAGATAACATAATAGCATGGAACAATAAAAAATTATAGATACGTTGGAGACGTATCACCTGGTCAAGCAAAAATCCCGCAATTTTCTCTTGAAGTGCTCGTATGCGGTCCGTTGGTAGGAGCTTATCCCGCATCTCTTGCATCTTTATTAAAAAAGGAGATCAATATGAATATATTATTTGTGTGTATATATATTAGATCATGATAAAAAGAATTGTGAATTGTGTTTACGTACGAAAAGATTTCATCCAGTTTTGCTCCTTCCTGTCATAAAGCGAATGTTCTCGCAAACGTAGTATGCACATAAATTATTCCCCGACGCCTACCTCATGCACTTTACGAGAATAGAATTCAATCAGATAATAATTAATCAAGCATGATAATGGTATTGAAACTAGAATTAAAGAGATGCGCGGACATAGCTAGTACTACTTACCCTGGGTCACACCCATTTCAGCTCTGATTTCCATGGGCCGGTAACCTCTTTGATGAACCTTTGCCAAACCCTGCCTGGCAAAGAAAATGAATAAAGGAGTTATTAATGCTGGGAAACGTTGCATGGAAAACAAAAAAAATTCTACGCACATGCAAGATCTATCCATGAAGATGCATAGAAACGAGGGGGGAGAGTGTGTCTACGTACCCTCATAGACCGTAAGCGGAAGCATTTGTTAACGCGGTTAATGTAGTCGAACTTCTTCGCGCTCCAACCGATCGAGTACCAAACGTACGACACCTCCGCGTTCAGCACACGTTCAACTCGGTGACGTCCTCGCCTTCTTGATCAAGCAAGACGGTGAAGTAGTGGATGAGTTCCGGCAGCACGACGGCGTGGTGACGGTGATGGTGAAACTATCTCTGGAGGGCTTCGCCTAAGCACTACGAAAATATGACCGAAGGACTAAACTATGGAGGGGGGCCGCACACGGCTAAGAGATTGGCGTGGTTATGTGTGGCGCCCCCCCTCCCAGATATATATAGGTGGGGGAGAGGGGAGAGGCCAAGGGGCGCCCCAAGTAGGGTCGAATCCTACTTGGGGTCTTTCCCTAGCCGCGGCCCCCTTACCATATTTGCCGGAGGGGGGAAGGAAAGGGGGGAGAGTGTAGGATCGAAAGTAGGTCTAGAGGGGGGATTAGACTACTTGGCCAAATAAAAATCTAGCCTTTACCCAATTTTATGTCTTGGCAGATTTTAGCAACTTAGCACAAGTCAAGCAATCAACCTACACATGCAATTCTAAGAGTGTAGCAGCGGAAAGTAAAACATTGCATATGAAGGTAAAGGGAAGGGTTTGGAGAAGGAAAACTCAATGTAGACACGGAGATTTTTGGCGTGGTTCTGATAGGTGGTGCTATCATACGTCCACGTTGATGGAGACTTCAACCCACGAAGGGTAACGGCTGCGCGAGTCCACGGAGGGCTCCACCCACGAAGGGTCCACGAAGATGCAACCTTGTCTATCCCACCATGGCCATCGCCCACGAAGGACTTACCTCACTCGGGTAGATCTTCACGAAGTAGGCGATCTCCTTGCCCTTACAAACTCCTTGGTTCAACTCCACAATCTTGTCGAAGGCTCCCAAGTGACACCTAACCAATCTAGGAGACACCACTCTCCAAAAGGTAATAAATGGTGTGTTGATGATGAACTCCTTGCTCTTGTGCTTCAAATGATAGTCTTCCCAACACTCAACTCTCTCTCACAGATTTGGCTATGGTGGAAAGATGGTTTGAGTGGAAAGCAACTTGGGGAAGGCTAGAGATCAAGGTTCTTGTGGTTGGATTGGAATGTCTTGACCTCAACACATGAGTAGGTGGTTCTCTCTTAGAAAATGAGTAGTGGAAGTGTAAGCACGTTCTGATGGCTCTCTCTTAAATAGAGAAGGGGGTGGAGGGGTATATATAGCCTCCACACAAAATCCAACCGTTACACACATTTGACCCAACTCGGTCAGACCGAATAGAAGAACTCGGTGAGACCGATTCAATTCAAAATGTGAACGTTAGGAATCTCGGTGGGACCGATATGATCAAATCGGTGGAACCGATGTTCTAGGGTTAGGGCAAGACCTCATCTCTGTGTGACCGATTGCATGAACTCGGTGGGACCGATTTCAGCAATGAGTTAAACAGAGAGTTGGTCAGGCAAACTCGGTGGGACCGATCGCTCATTTCGGTAAGACCGAAACATTATGAAGGGAAATAGAGAGCTTGCATTGCGAACTCGATGGGATCGATCGCTCATTTCGGTAAGACCGAAACGTTACGAAGGGAAACAAAGAGTTTGCATTGCCATCTCGGTGAGACCGAGATCCTGATCGGTGAGACCGAATTGATTAGGGTTTCTGGCAGCGGCTATGTCAAAGAAATTTAGTGGCGCCGGATAGATCAAATCGGTGGGGCCGAGTTTGACTTTAGGTTTTGGACATATTGGAGATGAGAAAGTGGTTGGGGGCTTTGGAGCATATCACTAAGCATTTTGAGCAAGTAGACCATTATGCAACACCTCATCCCCTTTTAATAGTATTGGCTTTTCCTATGGACTCAATGTGATCTTGGATCACTAAAATAGAAATGAAGAGTCTTGAGCTTTTGCCAATCTTTGTCCTTAGCATTTTGAGGGGTCCACATCTCTAGTCCATGCCATGCCAATCATTGAACTTTCTGAAATATTTAACTTGAATGGGTATTAGTTCAATGAGCTATATGTTGTTATGAATTACCAAAACCACCCAGGGATTAGTTGCACTTTCAATCTCCCCCTTTTTGGTAATTGATGACAACATATAGATCAAAGCTTCGACAAATGATAATATGAAGGAAATACATCGTCGCTTTGAGAAGTATGTGATAAGTAAGAGCTCCCCCTAAATTTGTGCATTATTTAAAAATTGCTTTTGAATGCAAATGCACAATCGATTAGGATCATGGGACACTCTTCCATGTCACATACATCTTGGTGGAGTGCTCAAAATGATAGAATTAAACAACATGCACTCATTACCAAGGGAAACATGATTGATCATACACAAGTATTCAGATATCATCATTCAAGCACACAATAAAGCATAATATGATCAAACACATGATCATAAGAGTATCTCACACATAAGCACAAATAGTAGCAAGCAAACAATCAAGTAGCAAGTAGCAAGTAGCAAAAGAGGCAACAAAAGGCAAAACGCTCTCTTTCTTGAAGCCCAATGATCTATACACTTTCTCCCCCTTTGGCAACAAGTTACCAAAAAGTTCAAAAATGCATAGTGCTATGCGGCACTCTTGGCACGATCTCCAGGAGCTCCTGAAGTGGTCTTCTGGCTGGTTGCTCCGGTGTGTGTAGATGGCGTGGAGAGGAGTCCGTCTGCAAAAGCTTCTGCTGATGTCTGAGGAGCTGGAGGAGTTGAGATTGGAGGTACAACAGTGGCAGTTTCTACAGGTGCTGAGAGTGTAGTCCTCGTGTCACTGACTACTGGCCCTGCTGAAGACCTCTGTGCCCTTGGCACACGCTGAAAAGTGTCAGTGGTAGGTCTGTCATTCCTGTCTTCAACCTCTTCCTGGAGCTTCTCAACTGTGGTTTGAATCTCGGTGATCTTCACATCTAAATCATGAAGTTTGGTCTCAAAGATCCTTTCAAGGCTCTCTTGATTTCAAGTCAGGGTGGCCAGTACTTTCTCTATTCTCACGCTTGCCTCAAGCAGATAACTGAGTTGATCTTGCTTGGTCTTGAGATTGATACCTGAAACATCTGGCATTGTTGAAGTCTTTGCAGCCTTTGCTTTCTCTTGCTTCTCCTGAGCCTCTACTGAAGTAGGATGTGCTGCATCCATGACAACCTCGTTGTCCTCAAAGTCTGGCCTCAGGGGAAGATGCTCTTTGTCAAGAAGATATGTCCCTGTCCCCATCTTGGAGTTAATTAGCATCTGAATGTGAGGGGCATATCCACACGATCTCTTCTGATCTGCAGCAGTTCTCTTCATAGTTTCAACAATTAAACTCATCACCTTGAACTTCTCTGGCACATCAAACATATGAAGCAGGTTGATTGAGTGACCACGGATCATCCTATGATCTCCTGACTTAGGCAACAGAGTGTGCCTCAATATAGTGTTTATCGTGGTTAGACCTGACAGCAGATAATAGATGGATCCAAACATGTGGGTTGTCAAAGCAGCATCTGGAATTGGCTTGTACATGTGAGCCATAGAGTTGTGATCCTTTCTGGGCTTGGCATACACATCTGTGTCTTCTTTAGCTTCTTCAGGGGCATTGATCAACTTGGCCCATTCTGCAATTGACGATTGATATCTTGTGCCTTCAGTCATCCAAATAATCTTGCCATCTGGATAGAAATGAGCAGTTGAATAGAATTGCATTACCATTTCATCATTCCACTTGGTCAACTTTTGACCAACAAACTTGTCAACTCCGTTCATTCTGAAACTCTCATGAACTCCTGGGAAGTAATCCTCATTGTCATCAATGAATTTCCAATCAACCCATCTCATGTCACTGACAATGGGCTTCTTGTCCAACAAGACTGTCTCATAGAAGTCTTGCTGTTCCTTGGTGTGAAAGCGATAATCAACAGTAGTTCTTCTCCTTACAGCATATGGATCAGTCTGTCTCCACAATCTGAGACCTGCATCCTTTCTTAACTTCATATTCTCAGCAACTAGATGATTGTCATCATGATCTGGAATCTTGGGTTTTAGATTCCAAAGCACTTGCTGTTCTTCATCCTCTTGAGCTTCAGGCACTGGGGCCTTATTCTTCTCTGCAGCTGGGATGTTTCTGGTGGATCTCTTGGGTGCAGATGGGTTTGGAGCTTGAGCTTGGGCAGATGGCTTGGGAACTGTCTTGGGCTTAGATGGAGCAGCCCCAGACTTGATAGCATCTCCCATGAGCTTCTGAGATTTTGGAGGTGGTGCAGCTAGCTCTTCCTCCTCCTCTTCATCATCTGACTCTCTCATCATAGATGGTTTGCCAATGACCTTGGCAATAGTCTTCTTGACTCTCTCTTTCCTCTTCTTTCCTCCAGCAGCCTCATCCTCTCTTGGTTTAACAATGAACTCCATGGTTCCTTGAGTGGAGGCTCTAGCTTTTGACATAGGCACTCTCTTAGCAGGAGCCTTCACCTTCATTCCAGGCTTGGTTGCAGCAGCAGCAGCATACTCTTTCCTGAGTACCTTCTTCTTGGAGGTCACCTCCTCCTTAACAACAAAATCCTCATCTTCTGAATCTGAGGTTCTCTTCTTCCTTTGCCTAGTAGCAGCCTTAGGCAAATTGCTGGGTGTACTTCTGCTGCCTTCATCATAGCTGCTGTTGGAGGGACTAGTGCCCTCACTGAGATTTACCTGCTCCTCTGACCTGTTCTAACTATCACTATTGTCTGACATCTCTGACACTGACCCTGTGAATAGATAGGTATAGGTAGAGTAGATGAGCATCACAAAGCACAGCTATTTTTGCAAAAACATTGAGACAAAAAATTAACTTTAGTTTTCTGCAGAAAGCATTTCGGAGCTACCGATATGACAAACTCGGTGACACCGAAGCACACTTAGAGTCTAAACATACAGTTTCTGTCAGACCGAAATGTAGTTCGGTGACTCCGAGATGCTAGGGTTTCACAGAGAAAGTGAAATCGGTCACACCGATTCGTACACTTCAGTCAGACCGAGTAGTACATGTGCAATGGCATGGGCCAAATCGGTGAGAACGAAATTTTTAGATCGGTCGGTCCGAGATGAGTTCGGCGGAAACCTAACCCTAAGTTTTTGCATCAAATCTATTCTAGAGGAAGTTTTTGGTGGATAGATTTATCTCAATCGTGGCAAGAGGCTTGGCATTGCTCTTTGTGCAAGAATCGGAGTTAAAGAAAGCACAAAGAGATCGAGTCCGTACCCTAACTCGGTGTGACACCCTGGATTTTGGCCCTTTCTTTTTCTTTTGTTTTTCTTTGGATTTTTGAATTTTGAATTGCTTTTCTGTGGCTCTATGGTCCTGAAACCTGGGAAGATCATCTCTTCTCAGGCTCCCTAGTGGCTTGTCATCCTCAAAACCATCTCATGACCTTGTCATTTTCATCTTAGCCCAATCCCAATATTCTTTTATTGGGAATATTCCTTTTTTCTATTAAAGAAATAATCCTTTTTGCTCTAGGTTGTGAAACAACCTATAGTTCTGTCACTCCCAAAATTCCCAAATAATTCTCATAAATTTTTTGGGTCATATCTTCCACAAATATGTCAAAACCCTTCCTTGGCATCATCAAAGATAATTCACAAATATTCCTCTTCTCATTCTGCCCTAAGTGGCTTTTTGAGAAGGAAGTGTCATTTATATTTGCTTGATTGGCCCCAAACTTTTTGGACACCTTTTCATGTCCATATCATTGCCTCCTGTCAAAATTCAACTCAATTTTCCTAGTGAATATTCCTGAGCAATTTTTCAAAGTTCATGTCTGAGGGAATTCTTTGTGAAGGAAGTACTAGCTAGGTTAATCCAAATGAGTTGAATTTTTTCAAGGTCCTTCATATGATCAAATCATCACTCTCCTCAAGATTTGGGCTCATGTCATCACTATATGTGAGCTTAGCATCAAATCTTGGTTTCTGGTCAGATTTTCAGATTGTGAAGCAACTATATTTTATATTGCTTCATTTTTGCTGAAAATTTACCAGGACATTATCCTATCTATAACAACTCTCTCCACAAATTTTTGGCTCATTTTATTTAGCCAATTTTCCTCAGGTATTTTTCCTAAATTCTGTCCAGAGAGCTGCATTGTGAAGCAAGTACCATTTTGGTATTTCCAAATGACATGAAACTTTTACAGCAGCTTCATATCATCAAATAACTCATCTCCTCTAAAATTCAGCTCAATACAACTTGATATGTGAGTGCCACTTCATTGTTTGCATTTCTGTACAGAATGGTGGTTTGTATAGCAAGTGCCATTTATCTTCGTCCTAATGAGCTGCAAATTTGCAGAGATGCTCATCTTAGTGAGTAATCACACCTTGCCAAAGCTCCGAGTCCATCTCCCAGCCCGTGAGCCACAGCAAGCAACAAACGCCTTGCTGTGCATTTGGTTTCTTGCTCCCTGTGATCACACCAGTGCCAACTATGCTTGGTTTCCTCTTCTTTGGCAACTAGCTCTGCCTCCCTTGTCTCCTCGACATAAATTGGCCGACCACCATGCACTGTGTGCACCAGTGCACGCGGTGACCACCGCTTTGGCATGCCATGGACGTGAGCTGCGTGTCGTTTGCTCCGGGCCCCTCCTGTGCTCGTCATTCTTGCGAGCCCAACCATGTCCAACAGCTCCCCCGTGCCTCCTCCATCTCCCTGGACCCCTCTCCCCCTCGTGTAGATCGCTCGTCGGAGCTCGCCGTCGCCCGCCCACGGGAGCACTGTGGCCGTTTCGGCTCTGTTCGTCCCTGGCCTCTTCCTCCCCGTGCCCCTTGGCCTCCTATGCCCCGTGAGCTCCCCCCCTGTACCCTCTCGTCGCCTACCATCGAGCAAGCTCGCATGCCCACGTGTCCGCGGCTCCGGCGACGTGTCCCATGGCCGTGCTCGCCCACTCGCGTCGCCCTGCCTATATATAGCCACTCCGAGCACCTCCCGAGCTCACCAGCAGCTCCACTACCCTCCTTTGGTCCCGCCTAGCCTCTTCCCCTAGCCGGAGAAGCTCTCTTCGATGTCCTTTGCCGCCATGGCCGCCGTCGGGCATCGCTCAAATTGGAGCTACCCCGACCATCTCTCTCCGTTCCATCTCCACGAGAGGCTTCCCTACACCACCACAACCCTCCCCACCTTCTTGTTTCCTCGCCGGAGTTGCTAGGACGCCATGCCCCACTTCAGCCGAAGACCTCCTCCGCCAGAGTCCAAGCCGCCGCCATCTCGAGCCTCGCCGGTGGATGGCTTGTGCACCATCGAATGCGCCTCCTCGCGCCGAGCTCATACGTAGGTGGAGCGCCGCGAGAGACGCCTGGAGTCGCCGGCAATCGCCGTCGGGCTCCTCTGTTCCCTCGGCCGAGCACAGCCAGCGAGAGGAAGAAGGAGACTCCAGCCAGGCAGGCCCCCCTCGTCAGCCGCACAGGGCGTTGACCCAAGTCGCTGACGTGGATAAGTGAAAGCGTATTCTTCGGAATACGTTTTCCTCCACCGAAAGCGTACTTTGGCCCTGCTTCAACCTAAAATACGTTTTCTCTGTTAGAAAGCGTATTCCCTGGAAAGGCACGTTCTGTTTAATCAGCCAGGGACCTATTTGTGAATACTTTTGTTACAGATTGGTCCATGAGCTTTAAACGACCGTATCTTTTCAACCAAGACTCCAAATGAGGTGATTCCAAAGCCTACTTATTCGTCTCGTCGAGCTCTATCCGTTGGTATCATTTTCACTAGGTGGCCCCACTATGAAAATGACCATTTTTTCCTTGCCCTTATCTAGCCCACTCCGGGAGAGAACTGTTTCCGGCGAATCTTTCCGCGATCCTTCTGCACTTCTTCCCGGTGACCTCTTCATTCCCAGGCAAGCCACGACAGCCACTTGCATGATGGATTTGCAGTAGCCATGGTTTTCACTTGAATATTTAATAAATGACTGCTCGTTTAATACTGCTAGTACCGTTTCGGTTATGCTTTTGGTTACATGCTTATCTTCATGCTATGTTCTTATGCACCTTGTTAGTATATACTACTTGCTAGTATTATTCTCATATGTCATTCTTGGTAGCAGTACATGCTGGTGATAGTGATGTTCATCTAATGCATGATTACCGTCTGTTATGAAGCACCTGTGTTACGTACGATCATCGCTATGCCATGTTCATCTGCATCAAGTAGACTAAGTGCTTTATTATCATTGATGCTAATGATCCATATGGTTATGTTGCTCTACCCATGCTCATGTTGATATCATGCTCATATGCACTTTTATTTCATCATGTTATATTGTGTGACTCAGCATCATTTACATTCAAGTTTAACCGAACTTTAATTGAACTTGAACATCTGTTGGCTGAGTCATAGTGCCATCGAAATCGAGCTGACCAGTGCAACCACACTTGCTTTATGGGGGCTCCTAACTGGGTCTATTGTCGTGCCTCTCGCCGGTGCCTCCAACTAGGGAAGGTTATGGGCGCGCGCCACCCTGATCAGGTAGGCGGACATAAGCCTTGTGTGCCCGTGTTGGTATTGAGCTCATGTCCCCATTTGGGACCATTTTGTTTTGCCATGACGGTGGCCGTTGGATGTCACAAGGTGACATCGGGGCCACCCATGACTTAGCCCAAAGGGGAGTTTGTCGGAGTGGCCGGGAGAGTGTCATGGCAGTAGATCGGTTTTGTCGAAACGTCGTCGGTCCACCCGAATGGGAGTACGAGGCCTTGGGTTCCGTGGTGTGGGTACAGTGTGCTAACCTCTACAGAGTGTGTTTAATCTATCGATAGCCGTGCCCGCGGATAAGGGCCCAGTTCGTAGTAGGTCACACTATGGGTCAACAGTAATAAAAACCTGACTAATAAACAACCCCGGTTTGATGAGGAAAGAAGTTGGTTGATCTGTATATGGTCACGGGAGGATCACGATGGTATTCTTGATATTGATGAGGTGATCTTGTGAGGATCGCGATGGTATTCTTAATATTGATAAGGTGATCTTATGAAGATCCCGATGGTATTCTTGATAATGATTGAAGTGATCCCCTGACCACGATGGTAAGTAAGAGTGGCATATATTTGGTGGTTACGAGGTAACCTGAACAGAGTAAGTGATATTTGTAGCATGTTGCATGCTAGTATCATCATTGTTCATGTCTCGAGTAATATGTTCATGCCATGCTGATAATGTTCTAGCTGTATCATCTTCACCTTGTACATGCCAT
The DNA here is from genome assembly GCA_011799875.1 of Thinopyrum elongatum. Classification (NCBI taxonomy): domain Eukaryota; kingdom Viridiplantae; phylum Streptophyta; class Magnoliopsida; order Poales; family Poaceae; genus Thinopyrum; species Thinopyrum elongatum. The sequence continues at coordinate 607,779,812 of CM022303.1, read as the reverse complement.
CTTGTTCTAGTTGTATCATGCTCATGCTTGTTTAACCTATAAATGCCGTGTTATTGCTTGTCTTGATTGCTTTGGTTGTTGTGAGCTTGCAAGTACATTCAATGTACTGACCTGGCGTGTCATGCCAGTTTGCAGGTCATGCTTTGTCTGCTTACTTGTTTGCCGTGGATCCCTTGTTGGCGAGCTAGGATAAGCGTCCCAGCCAGAGTCCCTAATCAATTGTAGCCTTTTCGATAAGTAAGAGTGTCGAACCCAACGAGGAGCAGAAGGAAATGGCAAGCGGTTTTCAACAAGGTAATGTCTGCAAGTACTGAAATTGTAAGTAGCAGAGTAGTTTGATAGCTAGATAATTTGTAACGAGCAAGTAATAATAGTAGTAACAAAAGTGCAGCAAGGTAGCCCAATCCTTTTGAGGCAAAGGACAGGCCAAAATGGTCTCTTATAATAAGCAAAGCGTTCTTGAGGGTACACGGGAATTTCATCTAGTCACTCTCATCATGTTGGTTTGATTCGTGTTCGCTACTTTGATAATTTGATATGTGGGTGGACCGGTGCTTAGGTGTTGTTCTTACTTGAACAAACCTCCTACTTATGATTAACCCCCTCGCAAGCATCCGCAACTACGAGAAAAGTATTAAGAATAAATTTTAACCATAGCATTAAACTTTTGGATCCAATCGGTCCCTTACGGAATAGCGCATAAACTAGGGTTTAAGCTTCTGTCACTCTCGCAACCCATCATCTAATAACTACTCCACAATGCATTCCCTTAGGCCCAAATATGGTGAAGTGTCATGTAGTCGACGTTCACATGACACCACTAAGGGAATCACAACACACATACTATCAAAATATCGAACACATATTGTTGGGGATATAACTAATGGGTATGACCCGCCCAGGAGGGGCCGGGTCATGCCCCTGCCGGCTTAAAGTTAAGAGGCCCGATAAGGTCCAAGAAGATGTGAAGATGGCGGTTCATAGAGCAAGCTAATTGAAGGCCCAAGACCCGGAGAAGGCTTGAGGCCCACGGGTATGAGCCGCCATATGTTTAAACTTGTCCTATAAGGCAAGGGTAGTTAGAAACTGAGCCGGTCACATTTGTGTGAGCCGGCCGGGACTCTGTAAGCCGCCGGGTATCAACCTGTATATAAAGGTGTGACCCGACGGCGAGTTAACTCAAGAAACAACTGATCGAGAACTAGGTCAAGCGTATTCGCTCCCTGGTAATCAAAACACAAGCAATACAACCTAAAGCAGGAGTAGGCCTTTACCTCATTGAGAGGGGCCGAACCTGTGTAAACTCTCTGTGTCCTTTGTCCCGTTTAACCCCTTCAAGCTAACCTAGTTGCGATGGCTCCACACCTAAGTCCTTTTGCTAGGGCATCTGCCGTGTTAAGTCCACGACAGTTGGCGCCCACAGTGGGGCCAGCGCATGGTGGTTTCGAGTTCTTGAAGGGCAGCTTCGCAGGGATCAAGGGATATGCCGTGGGCCGGATGACCAAGAGTCGCCGCGGCAAGATCTACATCGACGACGCAGGCTGGGGTCCCAAGGCCGATTCAATCGAATACGGGTACCGGGTCCCCTTCAGCGGAATCCACGTCTTCATCGGCGAGATCGGCGAGTCGGAGCCTGAGCCGGACATCTGCACCAACATCATCGAGACGGCTCGGCGCGCGCGACCCGCCGAGGTTCAAGCCGCCGTGAAGCACACCTTTGTTGGGTTTGTGCATGGAGCGGGTTTTGAGGAAGGATCTGCGTCTGGTGGAGAGACGGTCATCTACTCTGATGGTGAGTCCTCAACCGGTGAGACTAATTCAATGTATCAACTGCAAGACAGCAGGCTTGGGGGCTGTTCCGATGGCGATAGTATTCCGGACCCCTATGAGCCGCCGAACAGGGTCGCGATCTTCATGGCTGGCACGCAACCAGTGCTGCAATCGTTAACTGCGGCAGCCATGACTTCCGGTTCAATAGCTGAAGCAATGGCTGGCGCAAGCGGTCCTGTGCACTTGCCGGCTCAAGTTTTGTCCGAGCTCTTGGACACCTTGGCAACTCTCCTAGAGGTAGAGGTTACTCCGGAGACTCGATCACAGCATAAGGTGGATGTGGCGAAACTACGAGATGAGATAGCTCAAGCCAGAGTTGAGCTTAATGCTGAGAATGCTAGGATGGTGACAGAACGAGCCGCCCCGGACGTGGAGACGCAACGGATTCAAGCAGAGAATTTTCGGTTAACCTTGGACCAGAATGCATCTAACGCCGTTTTACGAAGGAGGCACATGAGTCGGCTACCTCCGGAGTACGATGTGAGGAATCTCTTTAACACACCTGGGGCCAGGCCAAGCAATCCACCTGAGATAACCCGGGCTATTGAGGCGGCCGTGACTGGAGGGACGACTCAGCCACGAGTCGCAGACCCGCCTCGTTTGAATTTAACCCTGCCTCAGTAGGTGCCGACACCGCCGGGTCATTTTTCTAACCCTTTGGACAACATGATTGCTGCGGCATCGCGGCTGGCGGCTCTCCCGATGCAAGGCGAGTCTCCCGCGGCGGTTGAGACCCGGAAGGCCGTGGAGCTTCTTCAAACCGCGGTGGTTCAACAGGCGGCATATTCGTATAGCCGTGAGCGGATCCATTCAACCCCACGCCCAAGCCGGAGTTACAGCCGGCACATTAAGTCGCCGGCAGTTTCGAGCAATGAGCAGCACCATAACCAGCCCCGTGGCCATGACCCACCACGCACTAATAACCATGCTCAGGCTTTAGTAGATCAAGCCAGGGCACGTCGGGAGGCGGAGCTGGCGGCTCAGTTGGCGGCTTATCAGCAACCCCAGCATAACCCGTCCTCGTCTATAGAAGTTGGGATGACTTCTAGGACCGTGGGGGTGCCGTGCCTAGTGCCGGCTTTACGTAATGAGCGTCTGCCCAAGGATTTTAAGGGCCCTCACAAAGTGCCCAACTACACAGCTGATCAACCTCCGGAAACATGGATTGAGAGCTATGAGATGGCCATGGAGATGCTAGATGTCAACGACGCTGTGTGCGCCAAGTATTTCACCATGATGTTGGATGGACCGGCTCGTACCTGGCTGAAAGGGTTACCTGCTAACTCCATCAGTTCGTGGGCACAGTTGAAGGCGCGTTTTATTCAGAATTTCAGAGATACGTGTAAGCAACCCATGTCGATCATCGACCTTGATGCTTGCGTCCAGCTTGAGGATGAGTCAACCAATCACTGGGTTCACCGGGTCTCGGAAGTCATTCATTCATCAGATAGCATTAATGCCGGTTCAGCCGTCCTGATTTTGGAGAAAAATTGTCGTTTCCTTCCCCTCAAACAGAAGCTAGGGCGGCTTAAGCGCCACTGCAATGATATGGGAGAGCTAATGGCGGCTCTAACCAAATATGCCGACTCAGATAGCACGAAAGACCCGGCGTCTGATGAAGAGAAGGCTAGCAAGGGGAAGAAGGACGGCAACGGAAAGGACAGCATCACAATATGGCGGGTCAAGGTAACAACGGTAAGCGCAAGCAAACCAATGGCGGTTCAGATTTTGTGGCTAACACCAGCACGCAGAATAGCAGCCAGCGCCGTAAGGGGAAATCATCAACGCCCCGGTTTGGTGGGCCAAAGTTTAACCTTGAGACAATAATGAATCAGCCTTGTCCAAAGCACTGTACTCAGGATAAGTCGGCCACTCATTTATGGAAAGATTGCTTCATTATGAGGGAGTATAGAAATTCCGGTTTTTATCAGAACGGCCCGAACGGTGGGTCAGGATCCGGCTCTCACGGGCCTGGTTTTGGAGGTGGCGGTTCAAACTCTAGTTTTTAAGGCCAAGGCAATCAAGGTGGTGGTAATCAGCAGTCCGGTCAAGGTAATCAGCAGCAGCAGTCTGGCTATCAGAGTAATCCGAAGCAGCTGAATAGTGGTCAGTATCATGTTTTCACAACAAGCCTATGCAAGCAAGACCAGAAGGTTCGTAAACAAGCAGTGAGCACGGTTGAGCCGGCGGTCCCTCGATACTTGCGATGGTCAGAGCAGCCTATCGTATGGAGCCGTGAGGATCACCCGCCCCGGGTTGACAATCTGGGTTAGCTGGCGTTGGTGGTTGCTCCACAGGTTGGTGGATACAAGTTTACAAAGGTACTTATGGACGGGGGCAGCAGTATCAATATTCTTTATTATGATACTTTTCGCCATATGGAATTGACTGACAAAGATCTCAAGCCGTCTTCTACTGTGTTTCATGGAGTGGTGCCTGGTAAGTCGGCATATCCAGTGGGTAAGATAGCCTTGGAAGTGGCTTTTGGCGATGAGCATGATTATCGGGTTGAAACATTGACTTTTGAGGTGGTCAAGATTCAGAGCCCTTATCACGCCTTGTTTGGGCGGCCGGCTTATGCCAAGTTTATGGCGCGGCCTTGTTATGTTTATCTGTAGCTCAAAATGCCGAGTCGTAAGGGCACCATCACGGTGAATGGTAACAGGAAGATAGCTTTGGAATGTGAAGAGGGCGACGCCGCTTATGCTGAGTCCGTTTGTGCAACAGGGGAGTTGAAATTTTACAAGGATAATGTTGACCCGGCGGATATGAGTCCTTTGAAGAAGCCAACTACAGAGCATGACCCCTTGTTGAAGTTCAAGTCGGCTGATGACACCAATCAGGTTGACTTTGTCCCTGGCGATTCATCCCAACAATTTATTATCAGTGCCAATCTGGATCCGAAATAGGAAAGCGCGCTCATCGAGTTCATTCGTGAGAACCGGGACATCTTCGCATGGAAGCCTTCAGACATGCCAGGTGTACTGAGGGAACTCGCTGAGCACACTCTCAATATTGATCCGAAGTTTAAACCGGTCAAGCAATTTCTTCGTCGTTTTAATGAAGAGAGACACAAGGCCATTGGTGAAGAGGTGGCCCGGCTCTTGGCAGCCAGGTTTATCGTTGAAGTTTTTCATCCTGAGTGGTTGGCTAACCCGGTGCTGGTACTTAAGAAAAACGGCACTTGGCGTATGTGTGTGGATTACACGGACCTTAACAAGGCTTGTCCGGCTGATCCTTTTGCTCTCCCTCGTATTGATCAGATTATTGATGCTACGGCGGGTTGTGAGCGCCTGAGCTTTTTAGATGCTTATTCTGGTTATCATCAGATCAAGATGGCAGTTAAGGACCAGGAGAAGACAGCTTTTATCACTCCCTTTGGAGCCTTCTGCTATGTGTCTATGCCTTTTGGGCTCAAGAGTGCCCAGGCGACTTACCAGCGTTGTGTTCAGAATTGCCTCCATGATCAGATTGGACGCAATGTTCATGCTTATGTGGATGATATTGTTGTGAAATCCAGGAAGAAGGAGACCTTGTTAGATGATTTAAAGGAGACCTTTGACAACCTCCGGGTCTACAAGATGATGCTTAACCCGGCCAAGTGTGTATTTGGCGTGCCAGCAGGCAAGCTCTTGGTTTTTTTGGTCTCTGAGAGAGGCATTGAAGCTAACCCGGAGAAAATCAAGGCTATCACTTCTTTGGCTAAGCCAGCATGTGTTAATGACGTCCAGCGTTTGGCGGGTCGTATCGCGGCTTTAAGCCGGTTTATAAGCCGCCTGGGAGAAAAGGCTATCCCCCTCTACCAGATGATGAAGAAAATGGATCACTTCATTTGGAGTGATGCTGCTAATCAGGCGTTTGAGGCGCTTAAAAAACAATTGGCTGAGCCTCCGGTTCTCACAGCTCCTATTGACAAAGAGCCCTTGCTTTTATATGTGGCTGCTAATAGCATAGCTGTCAGTGTGGCGGTGGTTGTGGAAAGGAAGGAGTCAGGCAAGGAGTTTTCAGTTCAGAGGCCGGTTTATTATGTCGGTGAGGTGCTAATTGAATCTAAGCAGAGGTACCCACATTGGCAGAAGCTAGTTTATGGAGTGTTCATGGCTAGTCATAAGTTGAAACAATATTTCCTTGGTCATCCCATCACTGTGGTTAGTTCTGCTCCTCTAGGTGATATTATTCAAAATAGAGAAGCCACAGGCCGAGTGGCCAAGTGGGCTATTGAGCTTGGACCTCATGGTCTGAAATATATGCCCCGGACAGCTATCAAGTCTCAAGCACTTGTAGACTTCATCAATGACTGGACAGAGTTACAGATGCCTGAGGAGAAGCCTGATAATACATATTGGGCTATTCATTTTGATGGATCCAGGCAGCTGGAAGGCTCGGGGGCTGGAGTCATTTTGACTTCCCCACGAGGTGATAAATTTTGTTATGTCTTAAGGTTGATGTTTCCTTGTACTAACAATGCAGCTGAGTATGAGGCCTTGCTCCATGGCCTTCGGGTGGCTAAAGTGATGAACTTAAGCCGAGTCAGATGCTTTGGTGATTCAGATCTGGTGGCTCAGCAAGTCTCAGGAACTTGGGATTCCAAAGACCCGCTCATGGCGGCTTACCGCCGGGCGGTTGATGCTATTGCTGGTCGTTTCAAAGGCTATCAGGTGGAGCATGTTGATTGCAGGAAAAATGAGGCGGCTGATGCTTTAAGCCGGCTGGGGTCTCAGCGTAAGCCGGTACCACCTAATGTTTTTTTGGATATTCTGAATAATCCTTCAGTTAAGTTGCCCATGGAAGAGGATCTTGCTATCCCTGACCCGGAGGCACAGTTGGTGGCGGCTCTTCACGCTATCCCTGATTGGACGATGCCATATTTGGCTTATATGACCCGGGGTGAGTTACCTGAGGATGAAACTTTGGCCAGGCAGATAACCCGGCGATCTAAGTCAATGACCATTGTCAATGGTGAGTTACACCGATGCAGTGTCACAGGGGTGTTTCAGCGATACATATCTCCTGAAGAGGGCCGTGAAATTCTAAGGGAGATTCATGAAGGAGATTGTGGTCATCATGCCGGCTCTAAGTCTCTCGTAGCCAAGGCTTTTCGTCATGGATTTTATTGGCTGACGGCTCATGCTGATGCAGAGGACCTAGTTAGCAAGTGTGATGGTTGTCAGAAGTTTTCCAAACGAGCTCATGTGCCAGCTCAAGAGTTGAGGATGATTCCAATTACTTGGCTGTTTGCGGTCTGGGGGCTGGATATGGTTGGGCCTTTCAAGCGATCCAAAGATAAAAAGACCCACCTGTTGGTGGCAGTTGACAAATTTACAAATTGGGTTGAGGCAGAGCCGGTCAGTAAATGTGATGCGGCAACGATGGTTCAATTCATTAAAAAAGGTGATTTTTCACTTCGGCTACCCTCATAGCATCATAACTGATAATGGCACTAATCTGTCCAAGGGTGCTATGAAAGAGTTTTGTCAATGAGAGCATATTCGTCTTGACGTCTCATCGGTGGCTCACCCCCCGTCCAATGGTCAAGCTGAAAGGGCCAATCAAGAGATCTTGAGAGGTATCAAGCCCCGACTTATGGTCCCTTTGCAGAGGACGCCGGGTTGTTGGGTTGAGGAGTTTCCCTCAGTGCTTTGGAGTATAAATACTACCCCCAACAGATCCACGGGTTATATGCCTTTCTTCATGGTTTACGGAGCACAGGCGGTTCTCCTCAGTGACATCCGTCACGACTCGCCCCGTGTGGCGGCTTATGTTGAAGCTGATAATGAAAAAGCACACCAGGATGATCTTGATCTCTTGGATGAGGAGCGTGACCTTGCGACGGCTCGTTTGGCGATATACCAGCAAGATCTACGTCGCTATCATAGCCGCTGGGTTAAAACTCGAACCTTTCAAGAAGGCGATTTGGTGCTGCAGCTCATCCAGGATCAAACTGATATGCACAAGTTATCTCCACCTTGGGAAGGGCCTTTTGTGGTCAGCAAGAACTTGAACAACAGGTCATACTACCTCATTGATATTCGAGATCACAAGGACTCACGCACATCTGAGGAGGAGACCCGCCGGCCGTGGAATATTGCTCATCTTCGGCCTTATTACACCTGAGCCACTGGCTCTTGTGTTATACATATTTTCATCCATGTATATATTATGATCAAGTATAATAAAGCCGACATCCCTGATAATTCAGGGGCTCTGTCGTTTCATTTCTGAGTATCTGAGTCTTTATTGTCAGTTCATAAGATCACTTGGGGGCTTCCTGCTCATTGAGCATAACTGTGACTACCCTCTTGATCCGGCTTGCACGCCTTGTTTAAAAAATTACTTGGGGGCTTCCTGCTCATTGAGCATAGCTATGACTACCCTATTGATCCGGCTTATACGCCTTGATGCAAATTGCTTGGGGGCTTATTGCCCAAATTGAACGGGTACCAAAGAGAACCTACTACAATGAGCAGTTCAGACATAGGTATCCTGCCTTGAAGGCTCATTATTGGTCACTTGGGGGCTTATTGTTCAATGAACATAGCTTTATTGACCCTTTTGATCGGCTTGGATGCCAGGTGTAAAACACCAAAAACTCCGGGTTATCCTGCCTATATGTCTGCCACTCCGCCCAGGTTATCTGGAATGACCCGCCGAACTCTTGGCAGTCAATCTTATAAAGACCCTGAACTTGTCAAGGTTAAAACGGCGGTTGATCATGTGAGGCCCGGCTTACATGTTTAAATGAAGGATTAACTCAGTGGCTGTGCGGCCCATGAACATCACTTGATATTGAGGCTTGGCAGCCTATGGATGCCTTGTTTTTCCTGATTTGTTATTTTCTTTGAACATTGTTCGGGTTCATACCCTCGTACCATATTGATATATGGTTTAACACGATTCAAGCCATGTAGCCTTAATCCTTATGACTCATACTTGAGCTTATTTGGGGTTTTGATAACCCGGACTGGCTTTGGACAATAAGTCGCCAGCATATTTTGATTGCGCATTTGGAGTTATGCACTTCCAGTTTTGGGCTGTTACCCTTATTGCATACGGCACTGCAAGCCGGAGGTATGAACCAATCTCACAGGTATGTGTTTACTTGTTATATGAATATGCGAGGTTTGATAACCCGCCCTGGTTATGGACTATAAGTCGCCAGAAAATATGATGTTGGACATTATGACCCACCCTGGCGTAAACCGCCAGGGCATTTATTGTTTACTCTATGCAGGAGCTTTGTAAAATAATATGATACTCCTTGCAAAGTTCATCCATGGCATATGAAAAGTGCACCATCAGTTTCAAAGGCTAAGAACATGCACGATGGCATGACAGATCATTGTTTTCACTAGCCTATTACATGGCTTTCAAAGCCCAAATAATTAAGTGTTTTTTTTTTCAAACAAGCACTGTGATGCAGTCTGAGAGCCGCCTTACGGATCAGTTGTCCTGGTCTTGGCGAGTTGAAGCTTCCGGGTCATCCAGCGCTGGTTCTTCCTCTTCCTCCACTTGCTGGAAGTCAGTTGTGGCCCAGTTGATCCTAGTCAATGCTCTGAATACAGCCTCATCATCTATAAGGGTTGATGGATCAATATCAGGGGCAAAGGTGTGCTTACGTATTGGTGGGATGAGATCCATGGCCTCATAAACCGGCGCTGATATTTTTGAGTTTTCTTTTGAGTAAGCCGCCTGATATTTTGTCAAGTCGGTCTCTTCAGCTAGCTTACTCGCCAGTGGGCGCATTTCCTTTACACATTTGGTAAATTCTGCGGCTTCAAAGGGAGACCCGTCTTCTTTTAAACTTGGGCAGCCGGTGGCCAATTCTTCCGGGTCAAGTTCGGCTTGCCATGCCTTCGCCCGGCTCAACGCGGTGATGGCACCGGCTCTAGCAGCTGACCGCTTTAGTTCTTCAACTCTTTGCGGCAGCATAGATAGTTTCTCCAGCATCTCCTTGATGAGTGAAGGTGGTTGCTTTTTATGTGAGACGGCGGTAATAGCCCTTTGAGCACCGGTGTATAATTGCTCCACAAGGGTATATACAGCTTTAAGTCTTATGCGCATGTCTTGGCCTAGCTTGGAACTTCTGGAGCCTGCATCAGCATAGATATTGATAAGCCGGTTCAGGACTATGATAAATTGATGGTGAAAAAATTGAAGTACTATATTGCTTACTGAAGATGGCAGCTGTCAGGCTATTGATTTGATGTTTTAAACTGGATAACTCATCAGTTACCGGCTTAAGAGCAGCTTCAGCATCTTCTGCTCTTTTTAGCAGAGCCGCCTTCTCGGTCTCCCAGCCGGTTCTCTCAGCGCTGAAGTCCCTTTTTAATTTTTCAATCTCTTCCAAGGAGGTTTTCAGCTCTGATTTGGCCTTTGAAGTCTCTGACTGTTGGGACTGGATGTTTTGACGCAGATCATTCACTTGAGATTCCTTCATGTTTAATTCAGCCTGCCATAAACAAAGACAGGCAGCATAAGGTTATGATAATCATCTTATTTGAAGTCCCAAGCATAATACAGGTATTTTACTTGGCACTTGGGGGCTAATGTACATTTGCTCTTTTGAGGACAAATCTTTAATGACCCGGTTAAAGTTTCTTCAACTAAAACCGGCTCATGGGGGCTACATATTTGGATTTGTTCATAAATACTGTGGTAAGTCCTTGCTTAGCTATGCAGCTTAAGCCGGCCCTTGGGGGCTACATAAGTGGATTTTAGTGCTACAATTTGAAGTCCCGGCTTAACTTTCTAGTTTAAGCCGGCCCTTGGGGGCTACTTGTTTTGATTCAGCAGTTACTAATTGCTATGGAATGGTTATAAGATCAAATATGGTATCTAAGTCTACGGCATATTCAATTGTCTCATATACAGTAGACTTGGCGGCTGACAGATATATATACAGGAAGAGTTTTCAGTGTTTACCTCAAAACGCTCCTTCATTAGATTGAATAAGCCGGCTTCAAAGTCACGGCTAGTGTGAACACGGTTTAAATAACCCGCGTGAATTTCCTGAGCATTGAACTGGGCATAACCTTCTAAATCCAGCTTCCATTTGCCCTTGTCAGCAGCAGAAAATTCCTCCTTGGCGCTATGCTTGGCTAAGATTGTGGGGTTGCCCGGCTCAACATAGCGGGTCCCAGTGACTATGACATCGTCAGCCTTTTCTTCAGCAGGCTTGACGGGACTTGACAGCTTAGCACGAGTCGGGTCAACATCCATGGAGTCCATAATGACATTGTGCTCTTCGGGCGGCGGATCATCATTGACTGCTTCGAAGGTTTGATGCAAAGATTCAGATATTGTCTGCTTCTCCAGATTAGTAGCCTTGGGATCCTCAGTGGTATTGATGTTTTCGCCCGGTTTACTTGTCTTCGCCTTCTTGCTTGGTTTGGCTTGACCACTGACAATGAGACATAAAGATGTAAGCATGATAATTGACAAAGGGCTTAAAAAGCGAGGAAATTCAATATTCTTACCCTAAGGCGACTTTGAAAAGGGGGATTTGAGTCCCAGTGGAGTCCCCAGATGAGGAGTGAGAAGTGCCCTGATAGTTTGAATCAGAAGGGTTAAGGGGTTGTCGAACAAGACCTGCCTTTGGAAAAGCTAAGTTAGAAAACTGTGAAACCTCTGCTCGGTGTTTGCGAGGAATCGGTGTGTTTGGTAAACCGGAGGAAAGTTCCCCGCCTCCACTGTTCTGGGTTGTGCGGCGAACTTGATGCTGCTGTTTCTTCAAAATAAAGTGGGGATCCAGATAAGCTAAAGGGTGAGAAAACCTTACTTTCCGGCTCGCTTGTCAAACTTTCTGTCTTGGTAGAGGTTCTGAGTCGGAGGAAAGGATAGTTACCTCTTTGCCGTCTGCATGGCTGGCCTCCGCGTCATCCTGGTAGTAATCAATGTCAATAAGATGAACAAAGAAGGAGCCAAGAGAATCAAGTTCTACCTCCGACTCTTCATCAAGAGTAAACGGATCAATTGCTTCTGATTTCTTCTTGGCAGGTTTCTTAGCCTTGTTCTTGGTCCTGGTTTTCTTGGCCGATTTATCCTAAAGCTTCTTCTTCCAGAAGGGGGAGTCAGGCTGCAGAAATTCAAGTAGGAATGAGAAGGAAGATTGACAGATAATGAGTTAATGAAAACTACTCACAAATACTTATAGCTGGCGGCTTGTTGAGGGTGCAAAAGGGGTTCAGCCCCGTCTTGCTGCAAGTGGCCAAGCTTTCATTAAGCAATGTCTTGACCATCTTCTTGAGGCTCTCATCGTACAATCGCACTTGGCTGTGGCGTTGTGGATCTTTGATGTCACCGGTATACTCGCACATTAAGCCGGGCCGGCGGCTTAAGGGTAAAATTCTCCATGCGACCCAGCATCGAACTAGGTCAACTCCAGTTAAGCCATTGGCCATTAAGGCTCTGATTTTTCCAAAAATGGGCATATATTTGGCCCATTCTGCTGTGCTGATCCGGTCGGGGAGGGGGTGCCTGTTGCTAAGCCGGCTCTCACGATAACCCGGCAAGGGATTTTCACCTTCTGGAGATGTGTCTTGGCAGTAAAACCAAGTCTGGTTCCAGTCCTTGGGATGACTGGGAAGTGCAGCGGCTGGGAAAGTAGCTTCTTTGTGCCTCTGAATTGAAATGCCGCCTGGTTCTAGGCTGGGCCCATCTGTGAACTCAGTCTGGCGGTTCAAGTAATAGAATTCCCTGAACAACTCTACAGTGGGCTCCTGTTGAAGACATACTTCACAAAAAACTTGGAAGTTGCAGATGTTTGAAACAGAGTTGGGCACAATATCTTGCGGATGAAGTTGAAAGAAGTGCAGCACATCACGAAAGAATTTTGAGCCGGGTGGAGTGAACCCCCGGAGCATGTGATCAGTGAAAACTACAACTTCACCCTCTTTTGGTTCAGGAGTGGTCTCGGTTACTGGGGCCCTCCAGTGGATCACATCCTTTTTGTCCAGGACACCTTCTTTTACAAATTCATCGAGGATTTCTTCCGTGACAGTGGAAGCGACCCAATTGCATGAAGTGACGGTCTTGGTCATTTTTTTGGTGAAAAGCCTAAAGAAAAAAATATTGCCGGTTTAAAGTTATGCTGTTAAGCCGGCTAGTGGTCAAAAAATGAGTGTGTCATGCAAAGCCAATTTATATGCAGCGGATGATGTGCTTTAAACATTGGTATGATTAAACCGGAAAGCTAATGCCGGGTTATACAGGTTGTGAACATATACTGGCGGCTTAACAAGGGGACTAATGGAGTATGGCGGGTTACGGCTTATCTTATAAACCGCCCGAACAGCTGTGGTGCTACAGATCTATAAGTGAATTTTGCTAAGTGATGGGCAAACAGGTTCCACATATTGGTTCTATGATTTTGGATCTACAGCGGTTCCGAAAAGAAAATAAATTCTAAACCTAAGGTGATGGCAGCAGAAGAACTCATATGCTCAGATGAGACTTTTGTGCAGAGGGGGTATCTTCTACTATTGGAAACGAATGCTAAAACCACTACCGCATAATTTTGGCACTATGTTCAGATCTAGCTATGTGATCTAAAGAGGAAAAAAGAAGAACGGCGATGAACTCCGATGAACTAAGCAAATCCTAGTGCAGATCTGATGCGAAGCAAGAGGGGTACCTGTCAACGCTGATGGATAGCGGGAGTGCGCCGCGTTTCTCTGGTCCGTTCAGGTTGATGCAGCGGCCGGAGTTGAAGACGCTGGAGGTGGACGGCGGTGGCGGAGCTCGGGCGCTGTGGAGTCGCAAGAAGGAAGAAGACGCAGAGGCAGGGGGTAAAAGTGAAAACAGGGCCCCCTGTCCCTATTTATAAGGAGTTGAATAAATGGCATGCGCGGGAATCGAGGAGGCTGAAAAATGGTTATGTGGCTATGTGAACACCTCGATTTTCAGGAGGTCCATTAAGATAAAGATCTGTGGAGATATTCTGGGCTTTGTGCGAAATTAATGCGCAATGATGTCATGGTGGGTTAACACGATTCTAAGATGTGACGTCATGGCGGGTTACCAAGAACTGAAAGGGAATTGATAAAGGAAGGTTCTGCTATGTCAAGAGATGAAGGTTGATGTGAACCAGTTCAAATCAACCTGGGGCCTAATGTTGGGGATATAACTAATGGGTATGACCCGCCCAGGAGGGGCCGGGTCATGCCCCTGGCGGCTTAAAGTCAAGAGGCCCGATAAGGTCCAAGAAGATGTGAAGATGGCGGTTCATAGAGCAAGCTAATTGAAGGCCCAAGACCCGGAGACGGCTTGAGGCCCACGGGTATGAGCCGCCATATGTTTAAACTTGTCCTATAAGGCAAGGGTAGTTAGAAACCAAGCCGGTCATGTTTGTGTGAGCCGGCCGGGACTCTGTAAGCCGCCGGGTATCAACCTGTATATAAAGGGGTGACCCGGCGGCGGGTTAACTCAAGAAACAACTGATCGAGAACTAGGTCAAGCGTATTCGCTCCCTGGTAATCAAAACACAAGCAATACAACCTAAAAGCAGGAGTAGGCCTTTACCTCGTTGAGAGGGGTCGAACCTGGGTAAACTCTCTATGTCCTTTGTCCCGTTTAACCCCTTCAAGCTAACCTAGTTGCGATGGCTCCACACCTAAGTCCTTTTGCTAGGGCATCTGCCGTGTTAAGTCCACGACACATATCAAGTTCACATGATTACTTGCAGCATGATTTCTCCCGTGACCTCAAGAACATAAGTAACTACTCACAAATGATAATCATGCTCAAGATCAGAGGGGTATTAAATAGCATATTGGATCTGAACATATAATCTTCCACCAAATAAACCATATAGTAATCAACTACAAGATGTAATCAACACTACTAGTCACCCACAAGCACCAATCTATAGTTCCGGTACAAAGATTGAACACAAGAGATGAACTAGGGTTTGAGAGGAGATGGTGCTGTTGAAGATGTTGATGGAGATTGCCCTCCCCAAGATGGGAGAGTTGTTGGTGATGATGATGACGATGATTTCCCCCTCCGGGAGGGAAGTTCCCCCGACAGAATCGCTCCGCCAGAGGGTAAAAGTGCTCCTGCCCAAGTTCCGCCTCGAGACGGCGGCGCTCCATCCCGAAAGTCCTCTCCTTATTTTTTCTAGGTCAAAATGACTTATATACCAGAAGATGGGCACCGGAGGTGGGCCGAGGGGAGCACAACCGACCAGGGCGCGCCTGAGCTCCCTGGCGCGCCCAGGTGGGTTGTGCCCACCTGGTGGGCCCCCTCTGGTACTTATTGGCTCCAATATTTCTCATTTATTCCATAAAAAAATCCCCGTAAAGTTTCAGCTCATTTGGAGTTGTGCAGAATAGATAGCCCGACGTAGCTTTTTCAGGTCCAGATTTCCAGCTGCCGGAATTCTCCCTCTTTGTGCGTACCTTGCATATTATGAGAGAAAAGGCATTAGAATTACTCCAAAAAGCATTATTATGCATAAAACATCATAAATAATAGTAGGAAAACATGATGCAAAATGGACGTATCAACTCCCCCAAGCTTATACCTCGCTTGTCGTCAAGCGAAAACCGAAATCGAAAAACATGTCCACATTCTTAGAGAGAGAGGTGTCGATAAAAACAAAATACGGAAATAGAAGCATCATGTAATTTTATTATAACAGCAACAAACTTTTAACATAAAACTTTTATCGTAGAACTTTTATCATAGACTTCTCATGAATAAGTAACAACTCATCACACAATCGAAGTATAAAGCATAAACTCTATTAGAAACCAACAAACTATGTTCTCAGTCAACTTTGCAACTACAATTCATCATCTTTTCAGGAAGGGCCACGTATCAGAGCCTTTAGGCAAGTCCACATACTCAACCATCATATAGTCTTCTATGATTGCTAACACTCACCGCATACACATGAGCAAAACGTTTCAACCGGACACATAGAAAGATAGGGGCTTATAGTTTCGCCTCCCAATGTATTCACCTCAAGGGTGATGTCAACAATAATAACTCACGCTGCCCATATTCAACTGGACATATGTGCCTACATCTTTCCTCACCACATGATGCTTGCCAAAGGAGAAAAATAAAAGGAAAAGAGAGAAGAACTTTGACTTTCGCATAAAAGTAAATACATAAAAGTAAAAGATAGGCCCTTCGCAGAGGAAAGCAGAGGTTGCCATGCGCTTATTTTTTTGTATGCTCAACCCCTTAATGCAAAAGAACATCACGTTATATTGCCCCTTGTGATGGCAACCTTTATTATGCAGTCTGTCGCTTTTATTCTTCACCATCACAAGTTCGTACAACGCTCAATTTTCTCTTACACTAAATGATCTCACACTTTTAGAAGCAATTTTTATTGCCTTATTGCACCGATGACAACTTACTTGAAGGATCTTACTCAATCCATAGGTAGGTATGGTGGACTCTTGGAAATAAGATTTGGGTTTAAAGGTTTTTGGATGCACAAGTAGTATCTCTACTTAGTGCGGAATTTTTGGCTAGCAAAGATGGGGGGCAAGCACCACATGTTGAAGGATCTATGACAATATAACTTCTATGTGAATATGAACAAACATAAATCATTAAGTTGTCTTCCTTGTCCAACGTCAATAATTTGGGCATATAATATTTTGATGGGGGCTCACAATCACAAAAGATTTCCATGATAGTGTATTTATATGTGAATCTTTTCTTCCCTTATTAATTCTTTCATGAGTTGCATCATTGACTAATGCTATGTTTGTCAATCTCTAATAAAATTTTCTACTTATACTTTTCCTTATGTGGTGTTATCACCTACCATAGGATTAGCATATGATCTTTTCATTTATTTCCTTTCTCTTTATTGAAACATGAAAGTAAAGAAAACAAAAACTCAAACTAAACTTTATTATATATCTCGCACACGATTACAAGGATGGATTACTAAGCAAGCTCTCAAAAAGAAAGGATCGAACTAAACTTTTATTCATCTAAAGCAAAAGATAACCATGGATCGAACTAAGAAAAGTAAAGGCAAAAGATAGTGGGGGTGATACGATACCGGGGAACCTCCCCCAAGCTTGGCGGAAGCCAAGGGGAGTGCCCATACCCGATACTCAATTTTCTTTTGGTGATGAAAAAGGAGGTGGTGGTGGTGATGAAGTAGTAGCGATCCTGTCCTTCAAGATCAAGAGATTCTCTAATCTATGAATGACGATCCGGAGGAAGATGATGTGCTCTTGATGCAGAATATTTTCACGAGTGAGATATTTATTTTGCACACGAACCATTTCGATGATCCGAAAGGCTTCAATCTCAGTAGGGGTATGATGAGCATAGTAAGGTTTAAGGATATCTTCTTATTCCTCCTCGGCAGTCAGTGCTTGTTCGATCACCGACGTTTGATCTCCGGTAGCCTCCTTGCCCTTGTCCTCCTTGGCTGCTCCAACGGCCTCTTCCCTCTTTAGCTCGATCTTCATCAACCAAGCATCCTCTTCCACATTGTTAGAGGAAGAAGACATGATGCCTGGCTTAACAGATCTGACAGAAAACAACAAGAAAAGAGAACAGGAGATTTCTCCGTGACACGGAGGTCAATAGGTTCGGGGGGTATATAAAGATTTTTTTTATCTTGGGAAACAAGCAAACAGAAGAAAAACGGAGTCCGGAAGGTACCCGAGGTGGGCACAACCTACCTGGGCACGCCTGGCAAGCCAGGCGCGCCCTGGTGTCTTGTGCCCACCAGGTGTGCCTTCCTAGTTGCTTCTTATTTTCCTAATTTTCTAAATATTCCAAAACTGACAAAAAATATTTTTGCGGATTTTTCGGAGTCCGTTTACTTACCGTATCACGTACCTCCTCTTTTTCACGATTCTGGAGTGTTCCGGAAGGACTCTTTTATGTGTTCTTCCGGTGTCATAGTTTGGATAATATTACTTTCAACATTAATGGGCGTACCTGAGATATAATGTTTTATTCGTTGCCCATTAACAACCTTCGGGTTAGTACCTTCGGTATTATTTATTTTGATAGCTCCAGACCGATAAACCTCCTCGATAACATAGGGTCCTTCCCATTTGGAGAGGAGTTTTCCTGCAAAGAATCTGAAACGAGAGTTGTACAAAAGAACATATTTTCCAACTTTGAACTCACGCTTTTGGATTCTTTTATCATGCCATCTTTTAACTTTTTCTTTAAATAACTTGGCATTTTCATAAGCTTGGGTTCTCCATTCATCTAATGAGCTAATATCAAATAACCTCTTTTCACCGGCAAGTTTGAAATCATAGTTGAGTTCTTTAATTGCCCAATATGCTTTGTGTTCTAACTCAAGAGGCAAATGACAAGCTTTTCCATAAACATTTTATAAGGAGACATACCCATAGGATTTTTATATGCTGTTCTATAAGCCCAAAGTGCATCATCTAATTTCTTAGACCAATTCTTCCGGGACCTATTGACAGTCTTTTACAAAATTAAATTTATTTCTCTATTGCTAAGTTTAACTTGACCACTAGACTGAGGATGATAGGGTGATGCAATTCTACAGTTAACATCATATTTGGCAAGCAGTTTACGGAAAGCACCATGAATAAAGTGTGAACCACCATCAGTCATTAAATATCTAGGGACTCCAAACCTTGGGAAAATAACTTCCTTAAGCATTTTAATAGAGGTGTTGTGATCAGCACTACTGGTTGGAATAGCTTCTACCCACTTAGTAACATAATCAACAACAACCAAAATATGAGTATACCCATTAGAGGAAGGAAAAGGTCCCATGAAATCAAATCCCCAAACATCAAATGGTTCAACAGCAAGAGAATAATTCATAGGCATTTCTTGATGCTTACCGATATTACCTATTCTTTGACATTCATCACAAGATAAGACGAACTTACGAGCATCCTTGAAGAGAGTAGGCCAATAAAAACCAGATTGCAATACCTTATGAGCAGTTCTGTCTCTCGCATGATGTCCTCCATAAGCTTCGGAGTGACATTTCCGCAGGATTTGTCCCTGTTCATGCTCAGGTACACAACGTCTAATAATACCATCTACTCCTTCGTTATAAAGATGTGGGTCATCCCAGAAGTAATGTCTTAAATCATAGAAGAATTTTTTCTTTTGTTGGTATGTAAAGCTAGGTGGTAAATATTTAGCAACAATGTAATTAGCATAATCAGCATACCAAGGAGTGTTATTAGAAACATTTATTGCAGCTAACTGCCCATTAGGAAAGCTATCATCAATAGGTAGTGGGTCATCAAGGACATTTTCAAGCCTAGACAAGTTATCAGCTATGGGATTCTCTGCTCCTTTTCTATCAGTAATATGCAAATCAAATTCTTGTAGCAAGACAACCCACCTAATGAGTCTAGGTTTAGCATCTTTCTTTTCCATAAGACTAGTAGAACGCCCGTGCGTTGCCACGGGCCTTTTGTTGTACAAAACTCAATGAATTTTTGGTCTTTTTCAACGGCATCGTCTCAACACCCTTGTTGGTGGATTCTTTTTTTTTGCGAGAGAAATTTCCAATCTATTCAGCAATCATGGCAGTACAGAGAACACAAGAGATAATAAAAATTACAACCAGGTCTATGGACCACCTAGCAATGACTACAAGCACTGGAGTGAGCCGAAGGCGTGCCACCGTCATCGCCCCTCCATCACCGGAGCTGGGCAAACATTGTTGTAGTAGACAGTCGGGAAGTCATCGTGCTAAGGCCCCAAAGGACCAGCACACCAGAGCAGCAGCCATCGCCGATGAAGAGAGTTGTAGATCGGAAAGATCAAACCTAGAACCACACGAACGAAGACGAACAAAAACTGGATCCAAATAGATCCACCGAAGACCACCACCGACCGAATCCCATGAGATCCATCGGAGACACACCTCCACACATCCTCCGACAACGCTATTCACACCATCGGGACGGGGATAGGACGTGGGAGACATTATTTCTACCGAGGGACATCGCCGCCGCCACACAGCCCCAACCAAGACGTTCAACCTAGCAAAAACGAGAACGGGGTCCCTCCCGCCGGCGGGGGGCCGAGATCCTCCGCACCTCCATAGGCCAAAGGCCATCGGAGGCGAGGCGGATCCGCGGCGGCGCCGACGGGAGGAGGAAGGAGACTTTTCTTGGGGAGAAGGAAAGTGTTGGTGGATTCTTTTTGAACGTCGACATAATCCATCTCCATCTCTCTCATACTTACAAAAGTAAATATATATAGAAACACACCTTTTTTGCGAGATAGAAACACATCTTTTGTATTATCATGTGCAACAAATATATGAAGAACAATTATTTGTATGCATCTCTTCTGATTGTTAAAACTCAATGATTTTTTTGGTCCATCATTCAAATGACCTATTAGGGTATTTGATATTTTTCACTATATAAAAGTACGAGACATTTCTCGTATAGCAAACAACCATTTTTCCTAAAAAAAACGTCGCTCCTTTTCTTCTTATAATTAACTGCTCGTGTGTTGCAACATGCTAGACATATTATGATGATTTATGATCGACAACGGGGCACACTTCTTCTTTACCCACTATCTTCGTCTCTAATTCAAGCTCGTCACATTTTTCAATAACCTGGCGTCAACTCCCTCCCTCCCTCTGTCTGTCTATATATATATATATATATATATATATATATATATATATATATATATATATATATATATACTTGCATACTGTTGCAACAAATACTCCCTCCATCCAAGAAAACTTGTCACCAGCGTAGTGTACTGCCAATTTTACAAAAACACCCTCGTAACTTTAAATCTGTTACAAACGGGTGGTCGTCTCCTTCCATCTTCCTCTGCCTCTCGCCCGCACGCGTCGCCCGGGTCAGTTGCCGCCCAAGACCTGCGCCGGCGCTGCCCAGGGCTTGCTTCTCCGCCGTCCAGGACCTACGTCACCCAATTGATTGCTCCACCGCCACCCAGGACTTGCGCCGCCGCCGATATCCCCTCCCGCCACCCATGACCTGCACCGCCGCCGTCCAGGACCTGCGCGCGCCGGGGTCTCGAGCGCATGGACCGCGGGCTCCCGCCGCGCCTGGACCTCGAGCTCCCAAGCTCTCTCTCGGGCCTAGAACTCAAGCTCGAGCTCCTTTTGCTGCTCCTCCCCTGCTCGTGTTACCGCCCGGAGCTCCCCTGCTCGTGTGCTTTCACCAAAGGTCCCCTGCTTGTGCTGCTGCCGGCGAGAAGAAGTACATGGCTCCTTGTTTTTTCATCTCCAGTACTAGACATGTACCTTGCTCCCAGTATCTCCTCTGCAAGCACTCGGAGAAGAAGTACATGGCTCGGCCCTGAACCTTGCACAAGCTCCTACTTGTGCTGCTGGCAGTGAGAAAATGTGCTCCGGAAGCTCCAATTTCGAACACAATTTCTTTACATTGCACAGTGTACCTTGCTTGCTCTGTAATTTGAAACACAATTGATCATGTCCTCTGAAAAAATGTTACCAAATAAAATAAATTCAGTTAACTATTATGGTCTAACATGGGAGAAGGAAAACATCTCTGGAATCATTCAAAGTATGTAGCATTTTCACCAGTTATAAGTGTTCTATCAATTTCTGTAATGTTCACTATGACATGGAGTGTTAAGCACTGTTAATTTTGTTTCTATAATTCCAATAAGAACATTACATTGGACTATTGTCAATTTCTGTAATGATGATGGAACAATCTTTAGGTTGCCATGATTGAAATTTCTGTTTCTGAACTGTCAATTTCTCAACATTGTTGTTGACTTCTGATGGAACAATCTTTAGTACTGCCAAAAAAATGCTGTTAATGATGACAGTGGAGTATAATGATGATAGAACATTAAGATAAGATTGATGTTGATTTGGGAGTATAACTGAAATTTCTATGCAAGTTCTATTCAAGTTTATTTTCAGTAAATGTAGAGCAAATTGAATCAACCATGAACCATGATTCATCCAAAAATGGTTTATTTTCAGATTACATGCATGGGTAGTTTAAATTTAATGGTACAACACTGAATTTCTTCTTCTGAATGTTGACAGTACAATATACTCTGAAGTTTAATTTCTGCTACTGAATATTGATAAAAGTGAAAATCTTACCCAATGTTGATGTTGATTTGACAACAATATATTCTCTGAAGTCTTAATTGCTTTCGTCGGTTAATTTTACCCGATGCAGTCAAAGTGAAAATCGATGCCTGGATATAATTAAGGCGACATCGGTGCGTTTTTGTGAAGTTTCTTCACCGCAATCACTCTGCCATCATCTGGCACAACACCCTATATTATTAATCCCACAGATACAAAGATACAAGTACTCCAAATGAACCTTGGTGGAAAGGATAGAAGATGTTAAAGGAAAATAACCAAACCTTGTAAACATTTTCGAATGAACCTCCACCAATCTTCTGCTCCGCGGAGAAATCATTTGTAATTTTACGGTCTGCTGCTTGCCCCTGATGTGCCAGTCAGTAATGCAGCATTGAGCCTTCACTTTAGTACATGAAAATCTACTGTCAATTTTCAGCAATGTAGCATCAAAGATCAAAAATCAGACTTGCCAGTAGTAAAAGATCAAAATTACTGAATTTTGACTTCAGTAGTTACTGGTTTCTCATTGACATTGACCAAGATTACTGAATTTATTTTCAGTTTTGAGTTTTGACATTGACCAAGATTACTAAAGAAAAATTCAGTCCAAATATGTCTACTGTCTTCAACATTGACCAAGATTACATAAAAGCTTAAGCAGTAGCTAAAATTTCCCTACTCTGGTGCACCATAATTTTCCATATTCATTGAGCAAAATTAAGTCAAAATTTGTCTACTGTCTTCAACATTTGCTAATTGTCTACTGTCTTCAACATCTATCAGTATAAATGAACTTCAATTCAGAATAATAGCATGGACTTGAGTACAACTTCAGCAAAGAGCTAGAGCATGAACTTGAGTTTACTCTGGATCTGAAGCTCCGGCGAGCTCTGGACTTGAGCACATGGAGGTGTTGTGGACGCCTTGACCGCGTAGTGAAGAGGCCGGGTCTAGGAGGCGGCTGACGAAGGAGGTAGACATGGACGGCGGGCGCCATGGCCAGGGGCCCTCGGGGATTGACGTCGCGCTAGGCCGTCGCGCAAAAATCCAACCTTCGGGCAAAATTCCATGTTTCAAACGAAATAAGAGGACGATTAAAGATTACATATTTCAGAAACAACTCACTAAATATGAGAGGTGATTTTTCATGCAAGTGGATCATTTTAGACAATGTCATGATGTAAAATTTCTAGAATTCTATATTGGAAACAACATGAAACAAGAAAGATTGGAGAATAGTAAAATTTGGATCAACAAAACATAATGATGCCCAAGAACTACTGTGAAGAACATTAAATTATGCACATGAGGTTCCTGATGAATTGAATACTTGAACAGTCACAAAGAGCCGAACTGAGTGCAAAACCTAAAGTTCCAAAGCTAACGTGAATAATAGCTGTGAGTGAGTTGACATCACATGTGTATTTGCGAATGACTGAATACATACACATGGCCCAATAAACAAACATCAGTAATTAAAATTCTAGATAACCATAAACTATTTGCTCTTATTCCAAATACTTATTGGCATATTACTATTGCAATATAATTTGAAGGCATACACTACAACAAAAAAGGAGATTTCGCTTCTCTTTGCATGAGGGGTGCTAGGGATTTTACCTCTGCAAGGCGTACCCATGGTTGTACCCAACAATATAGAATCTGCAGAAATAGAAAATGCTAGACATGATAGGCGACGGAGCGGATAGTGCCAGCCTAGACTGATGGACAATGATGAAGGAGAGGTCTGTAGGAGGCTAAACTACAGCCGTCAGCGATCAGCTAAATCAACTGAAGAAACAAGTACCGTAGAGGAAAATAGCTACCTTATAGCAGCATTGTTGGTTGATTTACAAGCTTCATAAGATATCACAATAAAAAGTATGGAAAAAACATTACTGACTTAGTTCACCGACCAAGAGCAGAAGCAACAAAAATTCAAATAAAAAAGACTTCTGAACAATTTTGAAATAACACCAATCTTGTACAAACTATAATTGTCCCGAAGACATAGGCATGAAAAGATCTTAATTTTCAGTTGTTCTATCTTACATTCTTAGCTATGTATGCAAGCAATTGTTAGAACGTGGCTGAAATCTGATTAGATATACTCTGTTAGAATATCTTCCATGAAGGAGCAACGTAGCATTTGTCAATCTACCTAATTATAATGGTATACTAAGAGTTCATTTGCTTACGCCCTGTAAAAGATAGTTATTTTCTTGACAATTTTGGAAACAAAACCAAACTACCAATTAGGAGAATAAAAAGATCATGATAAAGCTCATCCATATTAAAAACTAAAATGACTGACCTAATCTTCTCAGGACCAAAATTGGAGTAATGGAAGTGCTGGGGAATAAACCTCGAACGAAACCATGAAAGGTTATTATGCCCTAGCTCATGCATGCTAAAGAGAATTATGCTGGTACACCATGAAAGGTTTCAAAACTGTTGGAACACTTAGTTGTAGCAAATTGAAAAATGCAGGAGATATTTGTTTCAATTTTGAATGGGCCTATAATGATATTTACAAGAAAAAGTTTAATTTGATCAGAAGCAATATATAAAGTATTTATTAAGAGGCTTATTTTGGAAATAATATTCGACCCACCTCTGTTGATAGAGGCTTGCGCATTAAGCACCTCACTTTCATATGGATAGTAAAGGAAGAACACACATCACTGATAAGATTCACACCTCCACCATCAGCATATAACTTGCACTTCCCTTCAAGAGAATTTTTTCCAGAGGGTAGTAGCAAATGTAGGACATTTAAGTATTATTCTTCTGATTATACGGCTGGGATGGTAGATATCAAAAGCGTATTCCATATCATCTTTCTTCAGGCATGCTGCTTCAGAAACTATTGCATCCGGAAGTATGTGTATCCTGTCAGAGATGCCCTCCAAAATATTGTATTTTTCCACAAATAGCAACCTTGGAGAATTGTAACACGGAATTTCTGTCAGTATAGTGGCAATACCTCTTATAAAGCAAAATATGTACAATACTAACTCTCCATAATCCAATAACTCTCAATAATCGTCAGTCTCCCATCTCCCTCCAGCTGCATCATGGAGCCAAAAAAATTAGTGAAACCTGACCGAAGTCTAACCCGTGACAAGAAATGTCAAACCCAAGTAAATGCTATTAGAAAGTTAGAAACTGAATGTAACATTTTTGAAACCATGTGGAAAACACCAAGTGTCTGATTACCACTTAGATATATCACATGAAAAAACACCAAGTGTCTGATGCTACTGCACTGTTACTAATCTGATACCTAAATATCCTCTAGATCATATACTACATTTAGCACAACAAAATGGCAACGAACAAGGAAACCAAATATAATTACTAAAATCAAACCATAATTAGCTATCACCTCTCCCATTCACCCTCCAACTCTCCATTAGCACCTGCCCTGGACCTGAACTAACACCAAATCGGCAGAAGGAAAATTCAAGTTAGGTGTGAATCTAGTTGGTTACCATGTCCACAGTCATCGAGGTCTCACGACGCGGTCCTCCCACAGCTCCGGGCAGCACCTCCCTGATGTTGTGGATGCTCTCAGGCACATGATCTGCACCCTTCACCCGGTGCAATGTACCAGCCTATATACACCGCCTAGCCTGTTGCATGATTATAAGATATCATTATGACGAAAAAAATCAGAACAGTATAACTTCAGAAATGGTGTAAGAGAATAATGCCAATCCAATATTGTATCATTTATTCAAGCTTTTAAGTTTGTCATGGACATATTTTGAGATGCCCATCTAACATTCAGAATACCAGGTCATACCATGCAATCCTAGATGTATACCATCAAAATAGGCAGGTCCATAAACAAACGAATGGCGAACACACATAAATTCACGAACAAGCTAAAACTCATAGATCGCGACTTCGCGAGTGGTCTAACCAGAGTGGTCACGTGAGAAGTTGCGGAGCTCGGGGGCCATGGCAAGGACCTCGACCAGTCCGCTGGCAAGCCCATCAAGCTTGGGGATGTGGGGCTTCCTCCGATGGTGCCTGGCGAGATCCATGGCGGCCAGGGAAGGGATAGGAGCAGCTCTCGCAGCACAAGATTCACGGCAGTCAGGGAGGGAGAGGAGGGGATCCAGCAGCGTGAGATCCATGTCGATTTGGGGAGGGAGAGGAGCAGCGTGTGGGAGGAGGGAAGCACACCGCGCAGCTCGTGGAGGAGGAGGGATTCAGGGAGAGATGTGAAGATTGGGGGCTGGTTAGGGTTCCCTAGGCCGCCACGTGATCCAGCGCGGCCGGAGGGGCTGGCCCTGAGGAGCGACGACCCGGTGCGTCCATCGGTCGGGGGCCTGGCCAGTGCCAGTGGCTCCCTCCATCGTCGCCGTCGTCCGGGGAGGGACGTAGCCACGGCGCGGCGGACGAGCCTGGCAGCGCGATTCGATTCGGCGGGCGGCTCGCTCGTGCGCTCGTGGGACGAACCAAGGGGATCTCGCTTGCTCGCTCATGCGTGCGAGTAGTGGATCTTTTTTCGCTAGTTTAATTTTGTAGGTTTAATTTCGTCCTTTTTTGGCGTGCGAGAGAACTACGTGGACGTGGTTTTGGTTGGTTTTTTTGGGGAACTGGGAGGTGGGAGGAGAGACGAAAATAAACCAGGCGAAGGGTGGGAGGTGGGACAAAAAAACCATGGAACAGAGACTACCAACTGCTCCATTAGGAGTAGAGATATTTTATAGCAGCATGATTAGTGTGAACAGTCACTTTAGAATCAACAATGTAGGATCTAAATTTATCACAAGCAAACACAACTGCTAAGAATTCTTTTTCAGTAGTAGCATAATTTCGTTGGGCACTGTCTAGAGTTTTACTAGCATAATGGATAACATTTAGTTTCTTATCAACTCTTTGTCCTAGAACAACACCAACAGCATAATCACTAGCATCACACATAATTTCAAAAGGCAAGTTCCAATCAGGAGGTTGAACAATAGGTGCAGTAATTAAGGCTTTCTTAAGTGTTTCGAAGGCTTCTAAACAATCATCATCAAAAACGAAAGGAGTGTTCTTTTGCAAAAGATTTGTAAGAGGCCTAGAAATTTTAGAAAAGTCTTTCATAAATCTCCTATAGAAACCAGCATGACCAAGGAAACTACGAATACCTTTGATATCTTTAGGACATGGCATTTTCTCAATTGCATCAACCTTAGCTTTGTCCACCTCAATACCTCTTTCAGAAATTTTATGGCCCAAAACAATACCTTCATTAACCATAAAGTGGCACTTCTCCCAATTCAAGACAAGATTTGCTTGCTCACATCTCTGCAAAACTCGATCAAGATTGCTTAAACAATCATCAAAAGACTTCCCATAAACAGAAAAGTCATCCATGAAAACCTCAACAATCTTTTCACAAAAGTAAAAGTATATAGCAGTCATACATCTTTGAAAGGTAGCAGGTGCATTGCATAAACCAAAAGGCATACGTCTATAAGCATGTTCCAAAGGGACAAGTGAAAGTGGTCTTTTCTTGATCAGGTTGAGAAACATGTATTTGTGAAAAAACAGAATATCCATCAAGGAAAAAAAATTTGTGTGCTTTGACAATCTTTCTAGCATTTGATCAATAAAAGGCAAAGGGTAATGATCTTTTCTAGTTGCTTTGTTTAATTTGCTAAAATCAATTACCATTCTATGGCCTGTAACAATTCTTTGTGGGATGAGTTCATTTTTATCATTAGGAACAACAGTAATTCCTCCCTTCTTAGGGACACAATGAATAGGACTTACCCACCTACTATCAGCTATAGGATAGATTATACCTGCTTCCAGAAGTTTTAATATTTCCGTTCTTACCACTTCTTTCATCTTCGGATTTAACTGACGTTGGTGATCAACAATGGGTTTAGCATCAGGTTCCATATTAATTTTGTGCTGGCATAGAGTGGGACTAATGCCCTGAAGATCATCAAGAGTATATCCAATAGCAGCTCGGTGCTTCCTTAGAACTTTCAATAGTCTTTCTTCTTCAATTTCTGAAAGGTTAGCACTAATAATAACAGGATATATCTTTTTCTCATCAAGATAAGCATATTTCAAAGTGTCTGGCAATTGTTTTAATTCAAACACAGGATCACCTTTAGGTGGAGGAGGACCTCCTAGAGTTTCAATAGGCAAATTGTGTTTAAGCAGAGGACGTTGTTCAAAGAAAATCTCATCTATTTCATTTCTTTCATGCATATGTAAATCATTTTCATGGTCTAGCAGATATTGTTCTAAAGGATCAGTAGGAGGCACAGCAATAGAAGCAAGACCAATTATTTCGTCCTTACTAGGCAATTCTTTTTTATGAGGTTTTCTACTAAACTTGGAAAAGTTAAACTCATGAGACTCATCACCAAAACTGACACCGACAGTTTGTTTCTTACAAGCTATTTTAGCATTAACGGTGTTCAAGAAAGGTCTACCAAAGATAATGGGACAAAAATCATCTTGTGGGGAACCAAGAACAAGAAAATCAGTAGGGTATTTTATTTTCCCACACAAGACTTCAACATCTCTAACAATCCCAATTGGTGATATGGTGTCTCTATTAGCAAGTTTAATAGTAACATCTATGTCTTCTATCTCAGCGGGTGCTATGTCATTCATAATTTCTTGATATAAGGTAAAGGGTATAGCACTCACGCTAGCACCTATGTCGCATAAACCATGATAACAGTGATCTCCTATTTTAACTGAGACAACGGGCATGCCAACAACGAGTCTACGAATATCTGACTTATCAGGTTTGACAATTCTAGTAGCTTCATTACAGAAGTAAATAACATGCCCATCTATGTTTTCTTCCAGGAGATCCTTAACCATAGCAACACTAGGTTCTACTTTGATTTGTTCATCAGGTTCAGGTGTTCTAATATAACTTTTATTGACCACAGTTGAAACTTTAGCATGTTCCTCTATCCTAACAGGGAAAGGTGGTTTCTCAATATAAGCAGTAGGAACAACTGGATCAACATTATAAATAATAGTTTCCTCTTTAGCTGGTACCGGTTCTTTAATTTCCTCTTTAATAGGTGGGTGATATTTAAACCACTTCTCCTTGGGGAGATAAACATGAGTAGCAAATGATTCACAAAAGGAGGCTACTATCTCAGAGTCAAGTCCATATTTAGTGCTAAACTTTTGAAAAGCATCGGTATTCATAAAAGATTTAACACAATCATACTTAAGCTTAATACCTGACTCTTTACCTTCGTTGAGTTCCCAATCTTCATAGTTGCATTTAATTCTTTCCAAAAGATCCCACCTGAATTAAATGGTCTTCTTCATAAAGGAACCAGAACAAGAAGTATCAAGCATGGATTGATCATCACGAGAAAGCCGAGCATAAAAATTCTGAATAATAATTTCTCTAGAGAGCTCATGATTGGGGCATGAATATAACATTGACTTAAGCCTCCCCCAAGCTAGAGCGATACTTTCTCCTTCACGAGGCCAAAAATTATATATGTAATTCCGGTCACGATGAACTAGATGCATAGGATAATTTTTTTGGTGAAACTCCAATTTCAATCGATTCCAATTCCAAGATCCAATATCATCACATAGCCTATACCATGCCAATGGCTTTCCCTTCAAAGATAAAGGGAAAAACTTCTTCTTAACTTCATCCCCGGGTAAACCTACAAGCTTAAACAATCCACAAATTTCTTCCACATATATCAAGTGCATATCAGGATGTTCGGTTCCATCTCCTGCATAAGGATTAGCTAGCAGTTGTTCTATCATACCCGAAGGAATTTCATATTCAATATTTTCAGTAGGTACAGTAGGTTGAGGGGTAACTCATTGTGGTTCCGGGCTAGGTGAAGATACCCCGAACAAACCCGTCAAAGGATTGTTTTCCATAGTAACAAGTGACAATAAATTTCAGCACGTAGTAATAATCTTTCCTTACCAATTTCCACTTACCAAAAGCGCTTCACTCCCCGGCAACGGCGCCAGAAAATAGCCTTGATGACCCACAAGTATATGGGATCAATTGTAGCCTTTTCGATAAGTAAGAGTGCCAAACCCAATGAGGAGCAGAAGGAAATGACAAGCGGTTTTCAGCAAGGTAATGTCTGCAAGTATTGAAATTGTAAGTAGCAGAGTAGTTTGATAGCCAGATAATTTGTAACGAGCAAGT
The DNA here is from genome assembly GCA_011799875.1 of Thinopyrum elongatum. Taxonomy (NCBI): domain Eukaryota; kingdom Viridiplantae; phylum Streptophyta; class Magnoliopsida; order Poales; family Poaceae; genus Thinopyrum; species Thinopyrum elongatum. The sequence continues at coordinate 607,749,738 of CM022303.1, read as the reverse complement.
AAAAATAGTAGTAACAAAAGTGCATCAAGGTAGCCCAATCCTTTTGAGGCAAAGGACAGGCCAAAACGGTCTCTTATAATAAGCAAAGCGTTCTTGAGGGTACACGGGAATTTCATCTAGTCACTCTCATCATGTTGGTTTGATTCGTGTTCGCTACTTTGATAATTTGATATGTGGGTGGACCGGTGCTTAGGTGCTGTTCTTACTTGAACAAACCCGCTACTTATGATTAACCCCCTCGCAAGCATCCGCAACTACGAGAAAAGTATTAAGAATAAATTCTAACCATAGCATTAAACTTTTGGATCCAATCGGTCCCTTACGGAATAGCGCATAAACTAGGGTTTAAGCTTCTGTCACTCTCACAACCCATCATATAATAACTACTCCACAATGCATTCCCTTATGCCCAAATATGGTGAAGTGTCATGTAGTCGACGTTCACATGACACCACTAAGGGAATCGCAACACACATACTATCAAAATATCGAACACATATCAAGTTCACATGATTACTTGCAACATGATTTCTCCCGTGACCTCAAGAACATAAGTAACTACTCACAAATGATAATCATGCTCAAGATCAGAGGGGTATTAAATAGCATATTGAAGGAAATATGCCCTAGAGGCAATAATAAAGTTGTTATTTATATTTCCTTATATCATGATAAATGTTTATTATTCATGCTAGAATTGTATTAACCGGAAACTTAATACATGTGTGAATACATAGACAAAACAAAGTGTCCCTAGTATGCCTCTACTAGACTAGCTCGTTAATCAAAGATGGTTAAGTTTCCTGACCATAGACATGTGTTGTCATTTGATGAACGGGATCACATCATTAGGAGAATGATGTGATGGACAAAGCCCATCCGTTAGCTTAGCATAATGATCGTTAAGTTTATTGCTATAGCTTTCTTCATGACTTATACATATTCCTCTGACTATGAGATTATGCAACTCCCGAATACCGGAGGAACACTTTGTGTGCTATCAAACGTCACAATGTAAATGGGTGATTATAAAGATGCTCTACAGGTGTCTCCGAAGGTGTTTGTTGAGTTGGCATAGATCGAGATTAGGATTTGTCACTCCGAGTATCGGAGAGGTATCTCTGGGCCCTCTCGGTAATGCACATCATATGAAGCCTTGCAAGCAATGTGACTAATGAGTTAGTTGCGGGATGATGCATTACGGAACGAGTAAAGAGTCTTGCCGGTAACGAGATTGAACTAGGTATGATGATACCAACGATCGAATCTCGGGCAAGTAACATACCGATGACAAAGGGAACAACGTATGTTGTCATGCGGTTTGACCGATAAAGATCTTTGTAGAATATGTAGGAGCCAATATGAGCATCCAGGTTCCGCTATTGGTTATTGACCGGAGATGTGTCTCGGTCATGCCTACATAGTTCTCGAACCCGTAGGGTCCGCACGCTTAACGTTCGATGACGATTTGTATTATGAGTTATGTGATTTGATGACCGAAGATAGTTCGGAGTCCCGGATGAGATCATGGACATGACGAGAAGTCTCGAAATGGTCGAGAGGTAAAGATCGATATATTGGAAGGCTATATTTGCACATCGGAAAGGTTCCGAGTGATTCGGGTATTTTTCGGAGTACCGGAGAGTTACGGGAATTCGCCGGGGGAAGTAGTGGGCCTTAATGGGCCATACGGGAAAGGAGAGAAGGGCCTCAAGGGGTGGCTGCGCGCCCCCCCATGGGCTGGTCCGAATTGGACTAGGAGGGGGCGGCGCCCCCCTCCTTCCTTCTCCCCTCTTCCTCCTTCCCTCCTTCTCCTACTAGGAATAGGAAAGAGGAGGGGAATCCTACTTGGACTGGGGAGTCCTAGTAGGATTCCCCACACCTGGCGCGCCCCCCTTGGGCCGGCCACCTCTTCCCTCCCCTCCTTTATATACGTGGCCAGGGGGCACCCCAATAGCACATCAAAGTTTCTCTTAGCCGTGTGCGGTGCCCCCCTCCATAGTTACACACCTCGGTCATATCGTCGTAGTGCTTAGGCGAAGCACTGCGCCGGTAACTTCATCATCACCGTCGCCACGCCGTCGTGCTGACGGAACTCTCCCTCGGCCTCAACTGGATCAAGAGTACGAGGGACGTCATCGAGCTGAACATGTGCTGAACACGGAGGTGCCGTACGTTCGGTGCTAGGATTGGTCGGATCGTGAAGACGTACGACTACATCAACCGCGTTGATAAACGCTTCCGCTTTCGGTCTACGAGGGTACGTGGACACACTCTCCCCACTCGTTGCTATGCATCTCCTAGATAGATCTTGCGTGATCGTAGGAATTTTTTTGAAATTACTGCGTTCCCCAACACATATTGGATCTGAACATATAATCTTCCACCAAATAAACCATATAGTAATCAACTACACGATGTAATCAACACTACTAGTCACCCACAAGCACCAATCTATAGTTCCGGTACAAAGATTGAACACAAGAGATGAACTAGGGTTTGAGAGGAGATGGTGTTGTTGAAGATGTTGATGGAGATTGCCCTCCCCAAGAAGGGAGAGTTGTTGGTGATGATGATGACGATGATTTCCCCCTCCGGGAGGGAAGTTCCCCTGGCGGAATCGCTCCACCGGAGGGCAAAAGTGCTCCTGCCCAAGTTCCACCTCGAGACGGCGGCTCTCCGTCCCGAAAGTCCTCTCCTTATTTTTTCTAGGTCAAAATGACTTATATACCAGAAGATGGGCACCGGAGGTGGGCCGAGGGGAGCACTACCCACCAGGGCGCGCCCAGGTGGGTTGTGCCCACCTGGTGGGCCCCCTCTGGTACTTATTGGCTCAAATATTTCCCATTTATTCCATAAAAAATCCTCGTAAAGTTTCAGCTCATTTGGAGTTGTGCAGAATAGACAGCCTGACGTAGCTTTTTCAGGTCCAGATTTCCAGCTGCCGGAATTCTCCCTCTTTGTGTATACCTTGCATATTATGAGAGAAAAGGCATTAGAATTACTCCAAAAAGCATTATTATGCATAAAAACATTATCAATAACAGTAGGAAAACATGATGCAAAATGGACGTATCAGTCCCTACGGAGTGGAGTCCATCACTGTCGTCGTTATTCCGCTGCTATGAGTTGTTCTACTGCTAGCATAGAGCAACCTTGGCAGGCATAGTGTCGCCGTGCCGATGTAATTCCTGGTTATATCGGGACCCTTGTATCCCCGAGTATTTGTAATAAAGAGCTGATTTGTTCTATGCCAAGCAGTGCCGTATTCCAGAAGACTTGATCTCTGGGCTGGAATACGGGGTGTTCCGGTCTCTCTGAGCCAGGGTGCCACACTCGGTGACGAACTCGCTACGGCGACAACGGTGGTGGAGATTCCCGTTGACGGCGGCGGAGACCAGCAGCAGGAGGACGCTGGCGACGACGGCGACGATCCGGAGACCAAGGGGTCGGCAGAGCTGGGCAGGTGCGGTCGAGCGATTTGGAGTAATTTCCAAATTTCAACCCGCGGTATATATACCCAGTCACTGTCGATGTGACCGAGTGGACGACTCGGTGGCACCGGGATGCAGAATCGCAAGCATTTACTGCAACTCGGTGAGACCAAATAGTTCTAATCGGTTGCATCGAGGTGAAAACCTAGATCAACTCAATGATTTCGGTGAGACTGAAAGGAATGAATTGGTCAGACCGAAAGACATTAAGAGGTTTTGGAAGTTTAAGCCCTTGACAGATCGGTGGCTCCGAGTGCTCCTCACCCGGAGGGTCCGAATTCGACTTGTTCAAACTTTGTGATGTAGCATGAATAGAGTTTGAGACGAGAAAAGCATAGATAGCTAGAGGGATTTCTTAAGCATTCTTGTCCATCCATTTGGCAAAAAGAAAAGAAATCAAACAATCAAAGCAACAAATGGATGTCCTCGAATGGAGAAAATATGCAACCAACATGCTCACACAATAAGATAGCAAAATGAAATATGCGGCAAAACATGCACAAACACTCTAGCATCTATCAAGCAATTGGCGATGACTAGGTCATCTATATATGAGTATATTGACTTAGGAGTCAAATGAGAACATTTGATCATAGGTCATACTCATCGTTTAAGCACAAGTGGGGTTACCACTTTTACATAAAGCATTGATGTGTTCACACCATTAGAGTTGCTTTAGCTCAATTCTTAGAGCAAAGCTCCCCCTAGATGTGATATCCCCCCTAAGAGAGATGAACTAACCTTGGGTTTTGTCGATGATGACTTCATGTAGGTGTTGAAGATGTAGATGCTCAATGTTGATGTAGATCATTTGGAGCAATCCATTTGAGTGAGTTGCACTTTCAATACCTACATGGGTTAGTCCCACAAGGAACATACACGGATATCCATAGACATAGAGTGAAATACACATATGATGTTGTCCATGAAAGCATTAGGTTACCTTGTCCCTTGTCTTACCAACAAGAGGGTTTGTGACTCCTTGAACTAGTGCAAGATATGAAAGTTGATTGCACTTGTCCTTGCCAAAATGAATATGAGTGAAGTATGTTGGCGGAGTCACCCTCAAGAACTCTTTAGTTCTTCTTCTTTGGGACCCACATCAACTTGATGGGAATCCTTGGAGTTGTAGTCGTACTTGATGAAGTAGAACTTGAGGTAGTCTTCGGAACCCACTTGACCAAGGCCTTTGGAGCTTCTTCAAATGAATCAATCTCTTCTTGAAGCTTGTCCTTGCCTTTTAGCTTGTGGTCTTGTGGTGGAAGATCATCTTGAGCTTGTGTTCCCTTGAAAGAAGTGGGATCATACTTCTCTTGTTGAGGAACAAACTTCGTCTTGGGGTATTGATCTTCTTCCCACTCAACTCCATTGGCATTGAACTTGCGTTCAAAACCAACACCTTGATTCTTCCGGTGCCTTCCTTGTTTGCGTACAATTTCCTCAAATTGCTTACTTCCGGCAAGGCTCTTGTAAACACTTTTATCTATAATTCCCTTCAATAAGCTATTTTCTTGCTCAAGTGTAACTTGGCTAAGAGAATCATTAGTGGAATCAAGAGAACTACTAGAAGCAACAATATTGGATTTAACATGATTATTGTTACTACTAGAAGAAGAATCTTTCTTGCTAATATTGCTAGATTTTACTTGTGGCATGTAAGTAGACAAGAGTAAATGCTTGGCAATGTAAGAAGAACTTTTCTTACGAAGATCATCATTGATTGCTTTTAAGAGCCCATGCTCTTGCTCTAGATTGAGCTTTTCAAAGCGTAGCTTCTCATGAGTCTTTAAAAGCTCTTGATGATCCTCTAAGGTAGTTTCATGAGCTAACTTAAGAGTGTTTAGTTCTTTAGTTAGACGCTCAATCTCCTTCTTATCATTGTCATTTGTTTCATCTTGATTAGCATGATTAATAGCAATTTCATCATAGTTTTCATCACTAGTGTTGTCAACAAGTAAATCATCATCACCTAGCAAATCATCTTCATCACTATTGAAATCAACATACTCGGGGTGTGATACCTTGGGGCCTTTAGCCATGAAGCATCTTCCAATCCCTTCATTTGGTGAGTCAAATATGTCGTAGGAGTTGGATGACACAAGTGCAAGACCGGCAACACCTTCATCTTGAGTACGTTCGGAGTCGGAGTGATAACTTCTCTCGGAGTAGTGTTCGGAGTTGGAACCGGATACCCATTCACCAACATGAGCTTGATGTCTTCGTCTTGTGTAACTCTTTGATGACTTGTCCTTCCTTTCCGAATCCTTGCTTCTACGAGAGGGTCTTCGTTCATAACGATCATCTCTACTCCTTCTCTCTCTTGGAGGTGATTCATCTCTTTTACTTCTCCTTTTAGGTGAGTCTTCTCTTCTTTTGTAGGGAGCCGTACACTCACTAGAGTAGTGTCTGGGTCTTCCACAATTGTAGCAATTTCGTTCACGACTAGAAGATCTCTTGTCATAGTAGGACCTTGACTTGGAACTTCTCTCTTTGCTTCTACTCTTGTAGAACTTGTTGAAGTTCTTCACCATTAGGCTCAATTCTTCATTGAAGACTTGTTTCTCACTTGATGTTGTAGGGGCATCACATGAAGCTTTGTAAGCACCACTAGACTTGTTGTGAAGCTCTTCCTTATCTTTAAGTGACATCTCATGAGCAACAATTCTACCAATGACTTCCGTTGGCTTGAGATCTTTGTAATTGGGCATCATTTGGATCAAGGTGCACACGGTATCATACTTTCCATCCAAAGCTCTTAGAATCTTCTTGATGATGAATCTGTCGGTCATCTCTTCACTTCCTAAGCCGGCAATCTCATTTGTGATGAGAGCAAGCCTAGAATACATTTCAGCAACTCCTTCACCATCCTTCATTTTGAACTTGTCAAGTTGACTTTGAAGCACATCCAATTTGGATTCCTTGACGGACTCGGTACCTTCGTGCATATCAACCAAAGTATCCCAAATTTCCTTTGCATTCTCAAGGCGGCTGATTTTGTTGAATTCTTCGGGGCACAATCCATTGAAGAGGATATCACAAGCTTGATCATTGTATTGCAACATCTTCAATTCTTCTGCGGTTACTTCACGATTCGGTTCTCTTCCATATTCAAAGAATTCACCTTGCAAACCAATACACACAATAGCCCAAACGGCGGGGTTATGTCCAAGAATATGCATTTTCATCTTATGCTTCCAACTAGCAAAATTAGTACCATCAAAGTAAGGACCTCTACAGTGGTAATTTCCCTCGCTAGACGCCATACTCTCCTAGGTTGTGAAACCAAGGCTATGATCACCAAAGCTATGGAAATCAAGGCAAATGGAGACCAAAGCTCTGATACCACTTGTAGGATCGAAAGTAGGACTAGAGGGGGGATTAGACTACTTGACCAAATAAAAATCTAGCCTTTTCCCAATTTTATGTCTTGGCAGATTTTAGCAACTTAGCACAAGTCAAGCAATCAACCTACACATGCAATTCTAAGAGTGTAGCAGCGGAAAGGAAAACATTGCATATGAAGGTAAAGGGAAGGGTTTGGAGAAGGCAAACGCAATGTAGACACGGAGATTTTTGGCGTGGTTCCGATAGGTGGTGCTATCGTACGTCCACGTTGATGGAGACTTCAACCCACGAAGGGTAACGGCTGCGCGAGTCCACGGAGGGTCCACCCACGAAGGGTCCACGAATAAGCAACCTTGTCTATCCCACCATGGCCATCGCCCACGAAGGACTTGCCTCACTCGGGTAGATCTTCACGAAGTAGGCGATCTCCTTGCCCTTACAAACTCCTTGGTTCAACTCCACAATCTTGTCGGAGGCTCCCAAGTGACACCTAACCAATCTAGGAGACACCACTCTCCAAAAGGCAATAAATGGTGTGTTGATGATGAACTCCTTGCTCTTGTGCTTCAAATGATAGTCTCCCCAACACTCAACTCTCTCTCACAGATTTGGCTATGGTGGAAAGATGGTTTGAGTGGAAAGCAACTTGGGGAAGGCTAGAGATCAAGATTCTTGTGGTTGGATTGGAATGTCTTGATCTCAACACATGAGTAGGTGGTTCTCTCTCAGAAAATGAGTAGTGGAAGTGTAAGCATGTTCTGATGGCTCTCTCTTGAATAGAGAAGGGGGTGGAGGGGTATATATAGCCTCCACACAAAATCCAACCGTTACACACATTTGACCCAACTCGGTCAGACCGAATAGAAGAACTCGGTGAGACCGATTCAATTCAAAATGTGAACGTTAGGAATCTCGGTGGGACCAATATGATCAACTCAGTGGAACCGATGTGCTAGGGTTAGGGCAAGACCTCATCTCGGTGTGACCGATTGCATGAACTCGGTGGGACCGATTTCAGCAATGAGTTAAACAGAGAGTTGGTCAGGCAAACTCGGTGGGACCGATCGCTCATTTCGGTAAGACCGAAACGTTACGAAGGGAAACAGAGAGTTTGCATTGCGAACTCGGTGGGACTGATCGCTCATTTTGGTAAGACCGAAATGTTACGAAGGGAAACAGAGAGTTTGCATTGCCATCTCGGTGAGACCGAGATCCCGATCGGTGAGACCGAATTGATTAGGGTTTCTGGCAGTGGCTATGTCAAAGAAACTCGGTGGCGCCGGATAGATCAAATCGGTGGGACCGAGTTTGACTTTAGGTTTTGGACATATTGGAAATGAGAAAGTAGTTGAGGGCTTTGGAGCATATCACTAAGCATTTTGAGCAAGTAGACCATTATGCAACACCTCATCCCCTTTTAATAGTATTGGCTTTTCCTATGGACTCAATGAGATCTTGGATCACTAAAATAGAAATGAAGAGTCTTGAGCTTTTGCCTATCTTTGTCCTTAGCATTTTGAGGGCTCCACATCTCTAGTCCATGCCATGCCAATCATTGAAATTTCTGAGATATTTAACTTGAATGGGTATTAGTTCAATGAGCTATATGTTGTTATGAATTACCAAAACCACCCAGGGATTAGTTGCACTTTCAGAGAGGAAAGGAAGGGGGAGGCCGACTCCCCTCCTTTCCTTCTCTCCCCAAGGGCTGCGGCCTAGGAGGGGCGCGCCAGCCCCTTGTGGGCTGGTTGTTGGAAATATGCCCTAGAGGCAATAATAAAGTGGTTATTGTTATATTTCCTTGTTCATGATAATTGTCTATTGTTCATGCTATAATTGTGTTATCCGGAAATCGTAATACATGTGTGAATACATAGACCACAACATGTCCCTAGTGAGCCTCTAGTTGACTAGCTCGTTGATCAATAGATGGTTACGGTTTCCTGACCATGGACATTAGATGTCGTTGATAACGGGATCACATCATTAGGAGAATGATGTGATGGACAAGACCCAATCCTAAGCATAGCACTAGATCGAGTAGTTCGTCTGCTAAAGCTTTTCTAATGTTAAGTATCATTTCCTTAGACCATGAGATTGTGCAACTCCCGGATACCGTAGGAATGCTTTGGGTGTATCAAACGTCACAACGTAACTGGGTGACCATAAAGGTGCACTACAGGTATCTCCGAAAGTGTCTGTTGGGTTGGCACGAATCGAGACTGGGATTTGTCACTCCGTATGATGGAGAGGTATCTCTGGGCCCACTCGGTAGGACATCATCATAATGAGCTCAATGTGACCAAGGAGTTGATCACGGGATGATGTGTTACAAACGAGTAAAGAGACTTGCCGGTAACGAGATTGAACAAGGTATAGGGATACCGACGATCGAATCTCGGGCAAGTATCATACCGGTAGACAAAGGGAATTGTGTACGGGATTGATTGAATCCCCGACATCGTGGTTCATCCGATGAGATCATCGTGGAGCATGTGGGAGCCAACATGGGTATCCAGATCCCGCTGTTGGTTATTGACCGGAGAGATGTCTCGGTCATGTCTACATGCCTCCCGAACCCGTAGGGTCTACACACTTAAGGTTCGATGACGCTAGGGTTATAGGGAAAGTTTGTACGTGGTTACCGAATGTTGTTCGGAGTCCCGGATGAGATCCCGGACGTCACGAGGAGTTCCGGAATGGTCCAGAGGTAAAGAATAATATATAGGAAGTGAGGTTTTGGTCACCGGAAGTGTTTCGGGCGTCACCGGTAATGTACCGGGACCACCGGAAGGGTTCCGTTGGTCCACCAGGTGGGGCCACCAGCCCCGGAGGCTTGCATGGGCCAAGAGTGGGAAGGGACCAGCCCCTGAGTGGGCTGGTGTGCCTCCCACCAAGGCCCAAGGCGCAGCAAAGGGGAGAAGGGGGAAACCCTAGGCGCAGATGGGCCTAAGGCCCACCCTAGGGCGCGCCCCCCCTCTCTCCCCCTCTTGGCCGCCCCCTCCATCCCATCTAGGGCTGCCACCCCCCCTAGGGTGGGAACCCTAGAGGGGGCGCACCCCCTCCCCTCCTCCTATATATAGTGGGGGTTTTGGGGCTGCCAGGAACACGAATCTCTCTCCCTCTTGGCGCAGCCCTACCTCTCCACCTCCTCGTCTTTCGTAGTGCTTGGCGAAGCCCTGCTGGAGAACCACGCTGCTCCAACACCACCACGCCGTCGTGTTGCTGCTGGAGTTGTCTTCCCCAACCTCTCCCTCCTCCTTGCTGGATCAAGGCACGGGAGACGTCACCGGGCTGCACGTGTGTTGAACGCGGAGGCGCCGTTGTTCGGCGCTTAGATCGGAATCGACCACGATCTGAATCGCTGCGTGTACGACTCCTCCAACCGCGTTCTTGCAACGCTTCCGCATCGCGATCTGCAAGGGTATGAAGATGCACTCCTCTCTCTCTCGTTGCTAGTCTCTCCATAGATTGATCTTGGTGATGCGTAGGAAAAATTTTGATTTACTATTACGTTCCCCAACAGTGGCATCATGAGCTAGGTCTATGCGTAGTTTCTATGCACGAGTAGAACACAAGTTGTTGTGGGCATCGATTTTGTCAATTTACTTGCTGTTACTAGTCTTATCTTGATTCGGCGGCATCATGGGATGAAGCGGCCCGGACCGACCTTACACGTACGCTTACGTGAGACAGGTTCCACCGACTGACATGCACTAGTTGCATAAGGTGGCTAGCGGGTGTCTGTCTCTCCCACTTTAGTCGGATCGGATTCGATGAAAAGGGTCCTTATGAAGGGTAAATAGAAATTGGCATATCACGTTGTGGTTGTGGCGTAGGTAAGAAACATTCTTGCTAGAAACCTATAGCAGCCACGTAAAAAAATTTGCAACAACAATTAGAGGACGTCTAACTTGTTCTTGCAGCATATGCCGTGTGATGTGATATGGCCAAAAGGATGTGATGAATGATATATGTGATGTATGAGATTGATCATGTTCTTGTAATAGGAATCACGACTTGCATGTCGATGAGTATGACAACCGGCAGGAGCCATAGGAGTTGTCTTAATTTATTGTATGACCTGCGTGTCAATGAAAACGCCATGTAATTACTTTACTTTGTTGCTAACCGTTAGCCATAGTAGTAGAAGTAATAGTTGGCGAGACAACTTCATGAAGACACGATGATGGAGATCATGGTGTCATGCCGGTGACGATGATGATCATGGTGCCCCGAAGATGGAGATCAAAAGGAGCAAAATGATATTGGCCATATCATGTCACTTTATGATTTGCATGTGATGTTTATCATGTTTACATCTTATTTGCTTAGAACGACGGTAGCATAAATAAGATGATCCCTCGCTAAAATTTCAAGAAAGTGTTTCCCCTAACTATGCACCGTTGCGAAGGTTCGTTGTTTCGAAGCACCACGTGATGATCGGGTGTGATAGATTCTAACGTTCGAATACAACGGGTGTAAGCCAGATTTACACATGCAAAACACTTAGGTTGACTTGACGAGCCTAGCATGTACAGACATGGCCTCGGAACACGGAAGACCGAAAGGTCGAACATGAGTCGTATAGAAGATACGATCAACATAGAGATGTTCACCGTTGATGACTAGTCCGTCTCACGTGATGATCGGACACGGCCTAGTCGATTCGGATCATGTATCACTTAGATGACTAGAGGGATGTCTATCTGAGTGGGAGTTCATAGTATAATTTGATTAGATGAACTTAATTATCATGAACCTAGTCTAAAATCTTTACAATATGTCTTGTAGATCAAATGGCCCACGCTAATGTTGCCCTCAACTTCAACGCGTTCCTAGAGAAAACCAAGCTGAAAGACGATGGCAGCAACTACACGGACTGGGTCCGTAACCTGAGGATCATCCTCATAGCTGCCAAGAAAGCTTATGTCCTTGAAGCACCGCTAGGTGACGCACCTACTTTCCCGGCAACTCAAGACGTTATGAACACCTGGCAGTCGCGTAGTGATGATTACTCCCTGGTTCAGTGCGGCATGCTTTACAGCTTAGAACCGGGGCTCCAAAAGCGTTTTGAGCAACACGGAGCATATGAGATGTTCCAAGAGCTGAAAATGGTTTTCCAAGCTCATGCCCGGGTCGAGAGATATGAAGTCTCCGACAAGTTCTACAGTTGTAAGATGGAGGAGAATAGTTCTGTCAGCGAGCATATACTCAAAATGTCTGGGTTGCACAACCGCTTGTCTCAGCTGGGAGTTAATCTCCCGGATGACGCGGTCATTGACAGAATCCTTCAGTCGCTTCCACCTAGCTACAAGAGCTTTGTGATGAACTTCAATATGCATGGGATGGAAAAAACCATTCCTGAGGTGTATTCAATGCTGAACTCAGCGGAGGTGGAGATCAAAAAGGAACATCAAGTGTTGATGGTGAATAAAACCACTAAGTTCAAGAAAGGCAAGGGTAAAAAGAACTTCAAGAAGGACGGCAAGGGAGTTGCCGCGCCCGGTAAGCAAGCTGCCGGGAAGAAGCCAAAGAATGGACCCAAGCCTGAGACTGAATGCTTTTATTGCAAGGGAAACAGTCACTGGAAGCGGAACTGTCCCAAGTACTTAGCGGATAAGAAGGCCGTCAATACCAAAGGTATATGTGATATACATGTTATTGATGTGTACCTTACCAGCGCTCGTAGTAGCTCCTGGGTATTTGATACCGGTGCGGTTGCTCATATTTGTAACTCAAAACAGGAGCTGCGGAATAAGCGGAGACTGGCGAAGGACGAGGTGACGATGCCTGTCGGGAATGGTTCCAAGGTCGATGTGATCGCCGTCGGCACGCTACCTCTACATCTGCCTACGGGATTAGTTTTAAACCTCAATAATTGTTATTTAGTACCAGCTTTGAGTATGAACATTGTATCAGGATCTCATTTGATGCGAGATGGCTACTCATTTAAATCCGAGAATAATGGTTGTTCTATTTATATGAGAGATATGTTTTATGGTCATGCCCCGCTGGTCAATGGTTTATTTTTATTGAATCTCGAACGTGATGTTACACATATTCATAGTGTAAATGCCAAAAGATGTAAGGTTGATAATGATAGTCCCACATACTTGTGGCACTGCCGCCTTGGTCACATTGGTGTCAAACGCATGAAGAAACTCCATGCAGATGGACTTTTGGAGTCTCTTGATTATGAATCATTTGACACGTGCGAACCATGCCTCATGGGCAAAATGACCAAGACTCCATTCTCCGGAACAATTGAGCGAGCAACCAACTTATTGGAAATCATACATACTGATGTGTGCGGTCCAATGAGCGTTGAGGCTCACGGTGGTTATCGTTATGTTCTCACCCTCACTGATGACTTAAGTAGATATGGGTATGTCTACTTAATGAAACACAAGTCTGAGACCTTTGAAAAGTTCAAGGAATTTCAGAGTGAGGTTGAGAATCAACATGACAGGAAAATAAAGTTCTTACGATCAGATCGTGGAGGGGAATATTTGAGTCACGAGTTTGGCACGCACTTAAGGAAATGTGGAATTGTTTCACAACTCACGCCGCCTGGCACACCTCAGCGTAATGGTGTGTCTGAACGTCGTAATCGCACTCTATTGGATATGGTGCGATCTATGATGTATCTTACCGATCTACCGCTATCATTTTGGGGTTATGCTTTAGAGACTGCCGCATTCACTTTAAATAGGGCTCCGTCGAAATCCGTTGAGACGACACCGTATGAATTATGGTTTGGGAAGAAACCTAAGCTGTCGTTTCTGAAAGTTTGGGGATGCGATGCTTATGTCAAGAAACTTCAACCTGAAAAGCTCGAACCCAAATCGGAAAAATGAGTCTTCATAGGATACCCTAAGGAAACTATTGGGTATACCTTCTACCTTAGATCCGAAGGCAAGATCTTTGTTGCCAAGAATGGATCCTTTCTGGAGAAAGAGTTTCTCTCGAAAGAAGTAAGTGGGAGGAAAGTGGAACTTGATGAGGTACCCCCTCTTGAACCGGAGAGTAGCGCAGCTCAGGAAGATGTTTCTGTGGTGCCTGCACCGACAAGAGAGGAAGTTAATGATGATGATCATGAAACTTCGGATCAAGTTGCTACTGAACTACGTAGCTCCACGAGGACACGTTCCGCACCAGAGTGGTACGGCAACCCAGTCCTGGAAGTCATGTTGTTAGACAATGGTGAACCTTCGAACTATGAAGAAGCAATGGCGGGCCCGGATTCCAACAAATGGCTTGAAGCCATGAAATCCGAGATAGGATCCATGTATGAAAACGAAGTGTGGACTTTGACGGACTTGCCCGATGATCGGAAAGCCATAGAGAACAAATGGATCTTTAAGAAGAAGACAGACACGGATGGTAATGTGACCATCTATAAGGCTCGACTTGTCGCTAAGGGTTATCGACAAGTTCAAGGGGTTGACTACGATGCGACCTTCTCACCCGTAGCGAAGCTGAAGTTTGTCCGAATCATGTTAGCAATTGCCGCATTCTATGATTATGAGATATGGCAAATGGACGTCAAAACGGCATTCCTTAATGGTTTCCTTAAGGAAGAGTTGTATATGATGCAGCCGAAAGGTTTTGTCGATCCTAATAATGCTGACAAGGTATGCAAGCTCCAGCGCTCAATCTATGGGCTGGTGCAAGCATCTCAGAGTTGAAACATTCGCTTTGATGAGATGATCAAAGCGTTTGGGTTTACACAGACTTATGGAGAAGCCTGTGTTTACAAGAAAGTGAGTGGGAGCTCTGTAGCATTTCTCATATTATATATGGATGACATACTATTAATGGGAAATGATATAGAATTCTTGGAAAGCATAAAGGCCTACTTGAATAAGTGTTTTTCAATGAAGGACCTTGGAGAAGCTGCTTACATAATAGGCATCAAGATCTATAGAGATAGATCGAGACGCCTCATTGGTCTTTCGCAAAGCACATACCTTGACAAGATATTGAAGAAGTTCAATATGGATCAGTCCAAGAAGGGGTTCTTGCCTGTATTGCAAGGTGTGAGATTGAGCACGACTCAATGCCCGACCTCGGCAGAAGATAGAGAAAAGATGAGTGTCATCCCCTATGCCTCAGCCATAGGGTCTATTATGTATGCCATGCTGTGTACCAGACCTGATGTGAACCTCGCCGTAAGTTTGGTAGGGAGGTACCAAAGTAATCCCGGCATGGAACACTGGACAGCGGTCAAGGACATCCTGAAGTACCTGAAAAGGACTAAGGATATGTTTCTCATTTATGGAGGTGACGAAGAGCTCGTCGTAAAGGGTTACGTCGATGCTAGCTTCGACACAGATCTGGATGACTCCATGTCACAAACCGGATACGTGTATATTTTGAATGGTGGGGTAGTCAGCTGGTGTAGTTGCAAGCAAAGCGTCGTGGCGGGATCTACATGTGAAGCGGAGTACATAGCAGCCTCGGAGGCAACACAGGAAGCAGTCTGGATGAAGGAGTTCATCACCGACCTAGGAGTTATTCCCAATGCGTCGGGCCCAATGACTCTCTTCTGTGACAACACTGGAGCTATTGCCCTTGCCAAGGAGCCCAGATTTCACAAGAAGACCAGGCATATCAAGCGTCGCTTCAACTCCATTCGTGAACATGTTCAAGATGGAGACATAGATATTTGTAAAGTGCATACGGATCTGAATGTCGCAGATCCGTTGACTAAACCTCTTCCACGAGCAAAACATGATCAACACCAGAACTCTATGGGTGTTCGATTCATCACAATGTAACTAGATTATTGACTCTAGTGCAAGTGGGAGACTATTGGAAATATGCCCTAGAGGAAATAATAAAGTGGTTATTGTTATATTTCCTTGTTCATGATAATTGTCTATTGTTCATGCTATAATTGTGTTATCCGGAAATTGTAATACATGTGTGAATACATAGACCACAACATGTCCCTAGTGAGCCTCTAGTTGACTAGCTCGTTGATCAATAGATGGTTATGGTTTCCTGACCATGGACATTAGATGTCGTTGATAACGGGATCACATCATTAGGAGAATGATGTGATGGACAAGACCCAATCCTAAGCATAGCACTAGATCGTGTAGTTCGTCTGCTAAAGCTTTTCTAATGTCAAGTATCATTTCCTTAGACCATGAGATTGTGCAACTCCCGGATACCGTAGGAATGCTTTGGGTGTATCAAACGTCACAACGTAACTGGGTGACCATAAAGGTGCACTACAGGTATCTCCGAAAGTGTCTGTTGGGTTGGCACGAATCGAGACTGGGATTTGTCACTCCGTATGATGGAGAGGTATCTCTGGGCCCACTCGGTAGGACATCATCATAATGAGCTCAATGTGACCAAGGAGTTGATCACGGGATGATGTGTTACGAACGAGTAAAGAGACTTGCCGGTAACGAGATTGAACAAGGTATAGGGATACCGACGATCGAATCTCGGGCAAGTATCATACCGGTAGACAAAGGGAATTGTGTACGGGAATGATTGAATCCCCGACATCGTGGTTCATCCGATGAGATCATCGTGGAGCATGTGGGAGCCAACATGGGTATCCAGATCCCGCTGTTGGTTATTGACCGGAGAGATGTCTCGGTCATGTCTACATGCCTCCCGAACCCGTAGGGTCTACACACTTAAGGTTCGATGACGCTAGGGTTTATAGGGAAAGTTTGTACGTGGTTACCGAATGTTGTTCGGAGTCCCGGATGAGATCCCGGACGTCACGAGGAGCTCTGGAATGGTCCAGAGGTAAAGAATAATATATAGGAAGTGAGGTTTTGGTCACCGGAAGTGTTTCGGGCGTCACCGGTAATGTACCGGGACCACCGGAAGGGTTCCGGGGGTCCATCGGGTGGGGCCACCAGCCCCGGAGGCTTGCATGGGCCAAGAGTGGGAAGGGACCAGCCCCTGAGTGGGCTGGTGCGCCTCCCACCAAGGCCCAAGGCGCAGCAAAGAGGAGAAGGGGGAAACCCTAGGCGCAGATGGGCCTAAGGCCCACCCTAGGGCGCGCCCCCGCTCTCTCCCCCTCTTGGCCACCCCCTCCATCCCATCTAGGGCTGCCGCTCCCCCTAGGGTGGGAACCCTAGAGGGGGCGCACCCCCTCCCCTCCTCCTATATATAGTGGGGGTTTTGGGGCTGCCAGGAACACGAATCTCTCTCCCTCTTGGCGCAGCCCTACCTCTCCACCTCCTCGTCTTTCGTAGTGCTTGGCGAAGCCCTGCTAGAGAACCACGCTGCTCCAACACCACCACGCCGTCGTGCTGCTGCTGGAGTTGTCTTCCCCAACCTCTCCCTCCTCCTTGCTGGATCAAGGCACGGGAGACGTCATCGGGCTGCACGTGTGTTGAACGCGGAGGCGCCGTTGTTCGGCGCTTAGATCGGAATCGACCGCGATCTGAATCGCTGCGTGTACGACTCCTCCAACCGCGTTCTTGCAACGCTTCCGCATCGCGATCTTCAAGGGTATGAAGATGCACTCCTCTCTCTCTCGTTGCTAGTCTCTCCATAGATTGATCTTGGTGATGCGTAGGAAATTTTTTGATTTACTACTATGTTCCCCAACACTGGTGTGTTCCCCCCTTTGGCCCATATGGCCCATTAACCTCCCGGGGTGTCCGGAACCCCTTTAGGTGACCCGATTTCTACCCGGTACATCTCGAAACTCTTCCGGTGTCCAAATATCATTGTCCTATGTATCAATCTTTACCTCTGGACCATTCCAGAGCTCCTCGTCATGTCCGTGATCTCATCCGGGACTCCGAACAACATTCGGTCACCAAATCATATAACTCATATAATAATATATCGTCAACGAACATTAAGCGTGCGGACCCTACGGGTTCGAGAACTATGTAGACATGACCGAGACACCTCTCTGGTCAATAACCAATAGTGGAACCTGGATGCCCATATTGGCTCCTACATATTCTATGAAGATCTTTATCGGTCGAACCTTATGACAACATATGTAATTCCCTTTGTCCATCGGTATGTTACTTGCCCGAGATTCGATCGTCGGTATCTTCATACCTAGTTCAATCTCGTTACCGGCAAGTCTCTTTACTCATTCCGGAATACATCATCTTGCAACTAACTCATTAGTCACTTTGCTTGCAAGGCTTCTTATGATGTGTATTACCGAGAAGGCCCAGAGATACCTCTCCGATACTCGGAGTGACAAATCCTAATCTCGATCTATGCCAACTCAACAAACACCTTCGGAGATACCTGTAGAGCATCTTCATGATCACCCAGTTACATTGTGACGTTTGATAGCACACAAGGTATTCCTCCGATATCCGGGAGTTGCATAATCTCATAGTCGAAGGAATATGTATTTGACATTAAGAAAGCAATAGCAATAAACTGAACAATCAATATGCTAAGCTAACGGATGGGTCTTGTCCATCACATCATTCTCCTAATGATGTGATACCGTTATCAAATGACAACACATGTCTATGGTTAGGAAACCTTAACCATCTTTGATCAACGAGCTAGTCTAGTAGAGGCTTACTAGGGACACGGTATATGTTTATGTATTCACACATGTATTTAAGTTTCCAATCAATACAATTCTAGCATGAATAATAAACCTTTATCATGAATAAGGAAATATAAAATAACAACTTTATTATTGCCTCTAGTGTATATTTCCTTCAGTCTCCCACTTGCACTAGAGTCAATAATCTAGTTCACATCACCATGTGATTAACACACATAGTTCACATCGCTATGTGACCAACACCCAAAGAGTTTACTAGAGTCAATAATCTAGGTCACATCGCCATGTGATTAACACCCAAAGAGTACTAAGGTGTGATCATGTTTTGCTTGTGAGAGAAGTTTAGTCAACGGGTCTGTCACATTCAGATCCGTATGTATTTTGCAAATTTATATGTCTACAATGCTCTGCATGGAGCTACTCTAGCTAATTGCTCCCACTTTCAATACGTATCCAGATTGAGACTCAGAGTCATCCGGATCGGTGTCAAAGCTTGCATCGACGTAACTCTTTACGACGAACTCTTTATCACCTCCATAACCGAGAAATATTTCCTTAGTCCTCTTTAGGTACCTAAGGATAATTTTGACCGCTATCCAGTGATCCACTCCTGGATTACTTTGGTACCTCCCTGCCAAACTTATGGCAAGGCACACATTAGGTCTGGTACACAACATAGCATACATGATAGAACCTATGGCTGAGGCATAGGGAATGACTTTCATTTTCTCTCTATCTTCTGCAGTGGTCGGGCTTTGAGTCTGACTCAATTTCACACCTTGTAATACAGGCAAGAACCCTTTCTTTGACTGATCTATTTTGAACTTCTTCAAAACTTTATCAACGTATGTGCTTTGTGAAAGTCCTATTAAGCGTCTCGATCTATCTCTATAGATCTTGATGCCCAATATATAAGTAGCTTCGCCAAGGTCTTTCATAAAATTCTTATTCAAGTATCCTTTTATGCTATCCAGAAATTTTATATCATTTCCAATCAACAATATGCCATCCACATATAACATCAGAAATGCTACAGAGCTCCCACTCACTTTCTTGTAAATACAGGCTTCATCGTAAGTCTGTATAAAACCATATGCTTTGATCACCTCATCAAAGCGTATATTCCAACTCCGAGATGCTTGCACCAGTTCATAGATGGATCGCTAAAGCTTGCACACTTTGTTAGCACCTTTAGGATCGACAAAACCTTCTGGTTGCATCATATACAACTCTTCTTTAAGAAATCAATTAAGGAATGCAGTTTTGGTGTCCATTTGCCATATTTCAAAATCATAAAATGCGCCAATTGCTAACATGATTCGGACAGACTTAAGCATCGCTACGGGTGAGAAAGTCTCATCGTAGTAAACTCCTTGAACTTGTCAAAAACCTTTTGCGACAAGTCAAGCTTTGTAGACAATAACATTACCATCAGCGTCAGTCTTCTTCTTGAAGATCCATTTATTCTCAATGGCTTGCCGATCATCGGGCAAGTCCACCAAAGTCCACACTTTGTTCTCATACATGGATCATATCTCAGATTTCATGGCCTTAAGCCATTTATCGGAATCTGGGCTCATCATAGCTTCTTCATAGTTCATAGGTTCGCCTTGGTCTAATAACATGACTTCCAGAACAGGATTACCGTACCACTCTGGTGCGGATCATGCTCTGGTCGACCTACGAGTTTCAGTAGTAACTTGATCTAAAGTTTCATGATCATCATCATTAGCTTCCTCTCTAGTTGGTGTAGGCATCACGGGAACGGTTTTCTGTGATGTGCTACTTTCCAATTCGAGAGAAGGTACAATTACCTCATCAAGTTCTACTTTCCTCCCACTCACTTCTTTCGAGAGAAACTCCTTCTCTAGAAAGGATCCATTCTTTGCAACAAAGATCTTGCCTTCGGATCTGTGGTAGAAGGTGTACCCAATAGTTTCCTTAGGGTATCCTATGAAGACGCACTTCTCCGATTTGGGTTCGAGCTTATCAGGCTGAAGCCTTTTGACATAAGTGTCGCAACCCCAAACTTTAAGAAACGATAGCTTAGGTTTCTTACCAAACCATAGATCATACGATGTTGTCTCAACGGATTTAGATGGTTCCCTATTTAACATGAATGCGGCTGTCTCTAATGCATAACCCCAAAACGATATTGGTAAATCGGTAAGAGACATCATAGAATGCACCATATCCAATAAAGTACGGTTACGACGTTCGGACACACCATTACGCTGTGGTGTTCTAGGTGGCGTGAGTTGTGAAACAATTCCACATTGTTTTAAATGAAGGCCAAACTCGTAACTCAAATATTCGCCTCCGCGATCAGATCATAGAAACTTTATTTTCTTGTTACGATGATTATCCACTTCACTCTGAAATTCTTTGAACTTTTCAAAAGTTTCAGACTTGTGTTTCATTAAGTAGATATACCCATACCTACTCAAATCATCTGTGAAGGTTAGAAAATAACGATACCCGCCGCGTGCTTCAACACTCATCGGACCGCATACATCGGTATTTATTATTTCCAATAAGTCATTAGCTCACTCCATTGTTCCGGAGAACAGAGTTTTAGTCATTTTGCCCATGAGGCATGGTTCACAAGTATCAAATGATTCATAATCAAGTGATTCCAAAAGTCCATCTGCATGGAGTTTCTTCATGTGCTTTACACTAATATGACCTAAACGGCAGTGCCACAAGTATGTTGCATTATCATTATCAACTTTGCATCTTTTGGCATCAATATTATGAATATGTGTATCACTACAATCGAGATTCAACAAGAATAGACCATTCATCAAGGGTGCATGACCATAAAAGATATTACTCATATAAATAGAACAACCATTATTCTTCGATTTAAATGAATAACCGTCTCGCAATAAACAAGATCCAGATATAATGTTCATGCTCAACGCTGGCACCAAATAACAATTATTGAGGTCTAAAACTAATCCCGAAGGTAGATGTAGAGGTAGCGTGCGGACGGCGATCACATCGACCTTGGAACCATTCCCGACGCGCATCGTCACCTCGTCCTTAGCCAATCTTCGTTTATTCTGCAGCTCCTGTTTCGAGTTACAAATATGAGCAACCGAACCAGTATCAAATACCCAGGCGCTGCTACGAGCATTAGTAAGGTACACATCAATAACATGTATATCAAATATATCTTTGTTCACTTTGCCATCCTTCTTATCTGCCAAGTATTTGGGGCAGTTCCGCTTCCAGTGACCATTCCCTTTGTATTAGAAGCACTCAGTTTCAGCCTTGGGTCCAGCTTTGGGCTTCTTCCCGGGAGTGGCAACTTGCTTGCCATTCTTCTTGAAGTTATCTTCCTTTCCCCTTGCCCTTTTTCTTGAACTAGTGGTCTTGTTAACCATCAACACTTGATGCTCCTTCTTGATTTCTACCTCCGCGGCCTTAAGCATTGCGAAGAGCTTAGGAATCGTCTTATTCATCCCTTGCATATTATAGTTCATCACAAAGCCTTTGTAGCTTGGTGGCAGTGACTGAAGAACTCTGTCAATAACACTATCAACTGGAAGATCAACTCCCAGCTGAGTCAAGTGATTATGATACCCAGACATTTTGAGTATGTGTTCACTGACAAAACTATTCTCCTCCATCTTGCAGCTATAGAACTTGTTGGAGACTTCGTATCTCTCAACCTGGGCATTTGCTTGAAATATTAACTTCAACTCTTGGAACATCTCATATGCTCCATGACGTTCAAAACGTCTTTGAAGTCCCGGTTCTAAGCCGTAAAGCATGGCACACTAAACTATTAAGTAGTCATCATATCGAGCTTGCCAAACGTTCATAATGTCTGCATCTGCTCCTGCAATAGGTCTGTCACCTAGCGCTGCATCAAGGACATAATTCTTTTGTGCAGCAATGAGGATAATCCTCAGATCACGGACCCAATCCGCATCATTGCTGCTATCATCTTTCAACTTAGTTTTCTCTAGGAACATATCAAAAATAGGGGAGCTATATCGCGAGCTATTGATCTACAACATAGATATGCAAAAACTGTTAAGACTAAGTTCATGATAAATTTAAGTTCAATTAATAAAATTACTAATGAACTCCCACTTAAATTAACATCCCTCAAGTTATCCAAGTGATACATGATCCAAATCAACTAACCCATGACCGATCATCACGTGAGATGGGGTAGTCATCAATGGTGAACATCTCTATGTTGATCATATCTACTATATGACTCATGTTCGACCTTTCGGTCTCCAGTGTTCTGAGACCATGTCTGTACATGCTAGGCTCATCAAGTTTAACCCAAGTATTCTGCATGTGCAAAACTTTCTTACACCCGTTGTATGTGAACGTAGAGTCTATCACACCCGATCATCACGAGGTGCTTCGAAACGACGAACTTTGGCAACGGTGCATACTCGGGGAGAACACTTTTATCTTGAAATTTAGTGAAGGGATCATCTTATAATGCTACCGCCGTTCTAAGCAAAATAAGATGCATAAAGGATAAACATCACATCCAATAAAAAATATGTGACATGATATGGCCATCATCATCTTGTGCTTTTGATCTCCATCTCCAAAGCATCATCATGATCTCCGTCGTCACCAGCTCGACACCTTGATCTCCATCGTCGTGTCGGGGTCGTCTCGCCAACTATTGCTTCTACAACTATTGCTAACGCATAGCGATAAAGTAATTACATGGCGCTTGCATTTCATACAATAAAGAGACAACCCTAAGGCTCCTGCCAGTTGTCGATATTACAAAACATGATCACCTCATACATCAACATATATCACATCATATCTTGACCATATCACATCACAACATGCCCTACAAAAACAAGTTAGACGTCCTCTACTTTGTTGTTGCAAGTTTTACGTGGTTGCTACAGGCTTCTAGCAAGAACCGTTCTGAACTACGCAAAAAACCACAACGGTGATTTATCAAGTTTGTTGTTTTAACCTTCTTCAAGGACCGGCCGTAGTCAAATTCGATTCAACTAAATTAGGAGAAACAGACACCCGCCAGCCACCTTTATGCAAAACTAGTTGCATGTCAGTCGGTGGAACCGGTCTCATGTGCGTGGACATGTAAGGTTGGTCCGGGCCGCTTCATCCCACAATACCGCCAAATCAAAATAAGACGTTTGGTGGTAAGCAGTATGACTATCACCGCCCACAACTCTTTGTGTTCTACTCGTGCATATCATCTACGCATAGACCTAGCTCGGATGCCACTGTTGGGAAACGTTGCATGGAAAACAAAAAAAATTCTACGCACACGCAAGACCTATCCATGGAGATGCATAGCAACGAGGGGGGAGAGTGTGTCTACTGATACGTCTCCAACATATCTATAATTTATGAAGTATTCATGCCATGTTTACAACAATTTTATATGGTTTTGGTATAATTTTATTAGAACTAACCCGGACTGACGTTGTTTTCAGCAGAACTACCGTGGTGTCGTTTTTTGTGCAGAAATAAAAGTTCTCGGAATGGGCTGAAAATTTACGGTGATTTTTTATGGACCAAAAGAGACCCCTGAAGCACCGGAGCTGGACCAGAAGAGTACCGAGGAGTCCACAAGCCAAGGGGGTGCGTCCTACCGCCCGGGCGCGCCTTGAGGGCTTGTGGGCCCCTCGAGCACCTCCTTGACTTGTTTCCGACACCAAAAATTCTTATAAATATAGAAACCTCCGAAAAGAACCCTAGATCGGAAGTTCCGCCGCCATAAGCCTCTGTAGCCACGAAAAACCAATCGGGAGCCCATTCTGGCACCCTGCCGGAGGGGGAAACCATCACCGGAGGCCATCTTCATCATCCCGGCGGTCTCCATGACGAGGAGGGAGTAGTTCACCCTCGGGGCTGAGGGTATGTACTAGTAGCTATGTGTTTGATCTCTCTCTCTCGTGTTCTTGATTTGGCACGATCTTGATGTAACGCGAGCTTTGTTATTATAGTTGGATCGTATGGTGTTCTTCCCCCTCTACCTTCTTGTGATGAATTGAGTCTTGCTCTTTGAGGTTTTGTTATGTTGGATTGAGTATTGGATTTGAGAACACTTGATGTATGTCTTGCGATGGGATATCTGTGGTGACAATGGGATGTTCTATTGATTCACTTGATGTATGTATTAGCACTCAACTCGCAGATTCCCGAGGTGACATTGGGGTAATCTATGGATAGGGGTTGATGCACGTTTTCATCCTACGTTCTTCGATAGAAACTTTGGAGTGATTCTTTGTTGCATGTTGAGGGACTGTTATATGATCCAATTATGTTATCATTGTTGAGCGAATTTGCACTAGTGAAAGTATGAACCCTAGGCCTTGTTTTCAAGCATTGCAATACCATTTTTGCTCACCTTTGTTACTAGTTACCTTGCTGTTTTTATATTTTCAGATTACAAAAACCTATATGTACTATCCATATTATGCTTGTATCATTCACTGAACTAGTGCACCTATACAATTTACCATTGTATTGGGTGTGGGGACACAAGAGACTCTTTGTTATTTGGTTGCAGGGTTGTTTGAGAGAGACCATCTTCATCCTACGCCTCCCACGGATTGATAAACTTTAGGTCATCCACTTGAGGGAAAATTGCTACTGTCTTACAAAACTCTGTGCTTGGAGGTCCAGCACGAGTCTACAAGAAGAAGGTTACGTAGTAGACATCAAGCTCTTTTCTGGCGCCGTTGCCGGGGAGGTGAGTGCTTGAAGGTATATCTTTAGATCTTGCAATTGAATCTTTTAGTTTCTTGTTTTATCACTAGTTTACTCTATAAAAGAAAACTACAAAAAAATGGAATTGAGGTTGCCTCATATGCTTCATCTTTTTAATGTCTTTCGTGATAATGATGGAAAGGAAAGTTGTGCTCAATTGATAGAAGAAGAATTCAATAAAATGTTTGGCAATAAATATTTGAATGATGAGCATGATTGCAATGTTGTTAGTATGAATTCTTTGAATATCCATGATGCTAATGATATGCAAAACCATAAGCTTGGGGATGCTATGTTCGATGAAGATGATATTTTTAGCCCCCCAAGTTTTGATGAGCAATTTTACTATGATGAAAGCATGCCTCCTATTTATGATGATTATATTGATGAAAGTGGGTTTGGAAGAGTGCCAACTCTAGGTAATAATGATCCCACTATTTTGGAGGGCGTTGAATCTTATTGTAATAATTATGAAAGTGGATTTGGAGAGGTCATGACTTTATTTAGTGATAAATCCACTATTTTGGAAGAGGTTCCAATTGATTATGAGAACAAAGTTGCTATCTATGATGATTATTGTGATGACATGTATGCTATAAAGAGTAATGATATATATGAAACTTGTCATCATGATTTTAATGCTCAAATTTATTATGTGAATCAAGTGTCATATGATAGTTATTTCATTGAATTTGCTCCCACTATTATTGATGAGAATAAATTTGCTTATGTGGAGAGTAATTAAAATTCTATGCTTGTGGATCATGAAAAGAATGCTTTATGTGATAGTTATATTGTTGAATTCATTCATGATGCTACTGAAAATTATTATGAGAGAGGAATATATGCTTTTACATATTGCAATAATATCAAGTTTCCTCTCTATGTGTTGAAAGTTTTGAAGTCATGCTTGTTTTGCCTTCCTATGCTAGTTGATTCTTGTTCCCATAAATTGTTTGCTCACAAAATCCCTATGCATAGGAAGTGGGTTAGACTTAAATGTGCTAGCCATATGCTTCATGATGCTCCCATTATGTTTCAATTCTTATCTTTTAAGTGAGCATCATTGAAATCATCACGCCTAGCTAAAAAGGCATTAAAGAAAAGCACTTGTTGGGGACAACCCAATATTTACCCCTACTGTTTTTGTGTGTTCACATGATTAAGATACTGTAGTAATCATGTTTTATAGCTTTTGGTTGAATAAAGTGCCAAGTAAAGCCTTTGGGATAGTGTGGTTGATAGTTGATTTGATTCTGTGCGAAAACAGAAACTTTTGTGTCCAGTAACAGAATTTTTAAAATTCACTGGAAAGTGTAAAAACTCTGATTTTTTTACAGAGTATTTATATACAAATTTTATACGTTATCCTAATTTTTCTGAATTTTTGGAGTAACAAAAGTATGAGAATAATTCAGATCTTTACAGACTGTTCTGTTTTTGACAGATTCTGTTTTCGATGTATAGTTTGCTTGTTTTCTAGTTTCTATGGCTTATATTGCTCAATATAAATTGTAGAAATGATAGAATACAGTAGGTATCACGTGAGAAAATGTTTGAATCTTGTCTTGACAGTACCAAAGTGAATGATTTGTTTTATCATACTAACCCATCTCACGAAGTTCCGTTAAGTTTTGCGTGATTGAAGTTTTCATGTTTTGGGTGAGATATCGATATGAGGAGAATAAGAAGTGGCAAGACACTAAGCTTGGGGATGCCCAAGGCACCCCAAGGTAATATTCAAGGAATATCCAAGCAACTAAGCTTGGGGATGCCCCGGAAGGCATCCACTCTTTCGTCTTCAACATTATAGGTAACCTTACTTGGAGCTATATTTTTATTCGTCACATGATATGAGTTTTGCGGAGCGTCATTTTATTTTATTAGTATTTGCTTGCTGTTATTTAGAGTAATTTTTTACATCTTTGATTTCAATAAAAGTGTCAAGTATAGCCTTTACCATGCTTATTTTGCAAGTATATATGTTGCTCTTTGAAAACAGAAAGTTTGTTATTGTGTTTTAAATATTTGTGAATAGTCAGAACATGATAAAATCTTGAAATTTTTTCACAATATGCTACAACAAATTTTATACAGTTTGGTTATTTTTCAGAATTTTTGGAGTTAGGGAAGTATGAGTAAAATTGCACTCTTTACAGACTGTCCTGTTTAGACAGATTGCTGTTATGTTTGCATTGTTTGCATATGTTTGCTTGTTTAATGATTCTATTTGAGGATAGGAGTATTAAATATGCAGAGGCATTTAGTATGCAATGTTAAATAATAATTTTAGTGATTTGCTACAGTAGATAATGATAAGGTTTTGCATTTGATTTATACTAACTTATCTCACGAGTTCTTGTTGAGTTTTGTGTGGATGAAGTTTTTAAGATTTGGGGAAACCATGATATAAAAGGAATTAAGGAGACACAAAAGCTCAAGCTTGGGGATGCACAAGGCATCCCAAGATAATATTTCAAGAAGTCTCAAGCATCTAAGCTTGGGGATGCCCCGGTAGGCATCCCACCTTTCTTCATCAAGAATTATCGGTTAGTATCGGTTGAGCCTAAGTTTTTACTTCTTCACATGATGTGTGCTATTTTTAGAATGTCATTTTATTTTCTTGCTGTTTTAATAAAATAATAAGATCTAAAATTCTTAAATGAGAGAGAATCTTCACATAGCTACTTAATTATTTGACTACGCATTGATCTTCACTTATATCATTTTGGAGTAGTTTGTCAGTTGCTCTAGTGCTTCACTTATATCTTTTTAGAGCACGGAGGTGGTTTTATTTTGAAGAAATTGATGAACTCTTAGGCTTCACTTATATTATTTCAAGAGTCTTATAAATACTATGGCAATTTTCTTAGGTTATGAATTTAGTCCTAATATGATGGGTATTCAAGAGGGATATAATAAAAACTTTCATGCAGAGCATTGAATATATGAGAAGTTTGATTCCTTTCATTTGTTTTGAGATATAAAGATGGTGATATTAGAGTCATGCTAATGAGTAATTGTGGATTGGTAGAAATACTTGTGTTGAAGTTTGTGATTCCTGAAGCATGCACGTATGGTGAACCGTTATGTCATGAAGTTGGAGCATGATTTATTTTTTGATTGTCTTCCTTATGAGTGGCGGTCGGGGACGAGCGATGGTCTTTTCCTACCAATCTATCCCCCTAGGAGCATGCGTGTAGTACTTTGTTTTGATGGCTGATACGTCTCCAATGTATCTATAATATTTTATTGTTCCATTCTATTATATTATCTGTTTTGGATGTTTTATATGCATTAATATGCTATTTTATATTATTTTTGGGACTAACTTATTAACCCAGAGCCCAGTGCCAGTTTCTGTTTTTTCCTTGTTTTTGAGTTTCGCAGAAAAGGAATATCAAACTGAGTCCAAACGGAATAAAACCTTACGATGATTTTTCTTGGACCAGAAGACACACGTGGTACTTGGAGACCACGGAAAAGGAGTCCCGAGGAGACGGCAAGGGTGCAGGGCGCGCCCCCTGCCTTGTGGGTCCCTCGGAGCTCCTCTAACCCTAATCTTCGGCCTATAAATTCCCAAATATTCCCAAACCATCAGTGGCATCCACGAAAATACTTTTCCGCCGCCGAAAGCCTCTGTTCCCGTGAGATCCCATCTTAGGGCCTTTTCCGGCGATCTGCCGGAGGGGGATTCGATCACGGAGGGCATCTACATCAACCCTACTGCCCTTCCGATGAAGCGTGAGTAGTTTACCTCAGACCTACGGGTCCATAGCTAGTAGTTAGATGGCTTCTTCTCTCTCTATGATCCTCAATACCATATTCTCCTCGATGTTCTTGGAGTTCTATCCGATGTAATATTCTTTTGCGGTGTGTTTGTCGAGATCCGATGAATTGTGGATTTATGATCTGAAAGCACAAGTGCTCCCCGGGTGATTTTGGTAATTAATGTCAACATATCTCTTGTTGGACTAATATTTTCATCTAGTATATTTCAGAAAGTTCAACAATGGCGTGGCATGGACAAGAGGATGTGGAACCCCTTCAAAATGCTAAGGACAAAGATTGGCACAAGCTCAAGACTCTATGTTTCTATTTTAGTGATCCAAGATCACATTGAGTCCATAGGAAAAGCCAATACTATTAAAAGGGGATGAGGTGTTGCTTAATGGTCTACTTGCTCAAAGTGCTTAGTGATATGATCCAAAACCCTCAACCACTTTCTCATTCCAAATATGTCCTAAACCTAAAGTCAAACTCGGCCCCACCGATTTGATCTATCCGACGCCACCGAGTTCCTTTGACATAGCCACTGCCAAAACCCTAATCAGTTCGGTCTCACCGAGATGGCAATGCAAACTCTCTGTTTCCCTTCGTAACATTTCGGTCTCACCGAAACGAGCGATCGGTCTCACCGAGTTCGCCTTGCAAACTCTCTGTTGCCTATTGCAATTATTTCGGTCTCACCGAAATGTGCAACCGGTCACACCGAGTTTGTCTGACCAACTCTCTGTTTGCTCATTGCTGAAATCGGTCTCACCGAGTTCATGCAATCGGTCACACCGAGATGAGGTTTTGCCCTAACCCTAGCACATCGGTCCCATCGAGTTGAGTATATCGGTCCCACCGAGATTCCTAACGTTCACATTTTGAATTGTATCGGTCTCACCGAGTTCTTCCATTCGGTCTGACCGAGTTGAGTCAAATGTGTGTAACGGTTGGATTTTGTGTGGAGGCTATATATACCCCTCCACCCCCTTATCTATTCAAGAGAGAGCCATCAGAACGAGCCTACACTTCTACTACTCATTTTCTGAGAGAGAACCACCTACTCATGTGTTGAGACCAAGACATTCCAATCCAACCACAAGAATCTTGATCTCTAGCCTTCCCCAAGTTGCTTTCCACTCAAACCATCTTTCCACCATAGCCAAATCTGTGAGAGAGAGTTGAGTGTTGGGGAGACTATCATTTGAAGCACAAGAGCAAGGAGTTCATCATCAACACACCATTTATTACCTTTTGGAGAGTGGTGTCTCCTAGATTGGTTAGGTGTCACTTGGGAGCCTCCGACAAGATTGTGGAGTTGAACCAAGGAGTTTGTAAGGGCAAGGAGATCGCCTACTTCGTGAAGATCTACCTGAGTGAGGCAAGTCCTTCGTGGGCGATGGCCATGGTGGGATAGACAAGGTTGCTTCTTCGTGGACCCTTCGTGGGTGGAGCCCTCCGTGGACTCGCGCAACCGTTACCCTTCGTGGGTTGAAGTCTCCATCAACGTGGATGTACGATAGCACCACCTATCGGAACCACGCCAAAAATCTCCGTGTCTTCATTGCGTTTGCACACTCCAATCCCATCCCTTTACTTTCTTGCAAATTGCATGCTTTACTCTTTTCGCTGCTCATACTCTTGCCATGCTTGCTTGAAATGTATTGTGAATGCTTAAACTTGTGCTAAAACTCCACCTCAACTTGAAGAACTTAAAAACTGCTACTTTTGCTTGTTGAGTGTCTAATCACCCCCCCCCCCCTCTAGACCCCTCTTCTCGAACATTTCAATTAGTATCAGAGCATTGGTCTCCATTGCTTTGGTTTAATCACCATTGGAGGAAGATGGATGAGTCTACAATTGGGAGTATTAGACGTAGAGTACCTTTACTTGATGGAGAGTTCTATCACGCTTGGAAAAATGAGATGCTTGTGATTTTCAATGAATATAATTTGAACAAGTATATTACTTGCCCTTGTGCACCTCCTATTGATCATTTGCATCCTACCCCCGATGAGTCTCTTGACATGATCCGCAATCTTAGAACTGTTAATCTTATCATTAGAGGATTGCCTAGAAACTTGATTGTGTGCTTACCTACACTTGAATGTGCTTACACTATATGGAGATATCTCGAGAAACGCTTTCCAAACTATTCCTTGAAAAATCTAGATGAGATTCTTCAAAAGTACATTGCTTTAAATAAGATGAATTCTAGTGATCCTAAGTTTGGTGATTGTTTATTTGAGCTTCGTGACCTCATGCAAGCCAAAGGAGATGTTGGAATCATTAGTGACATCATCTCTCAAGTTATTAGAATTCATAAATATGAACATTGTCATGGTCATAAATCTAATGAGTTACCTTCTCTAGGTAATGATCATTCATATGATGATGATGTTGAACATGGATATTATGACGAGGATGATGATAGTGACTTTGATCTTGATGAGTCTATGAGACATCTTGGTCTTATGGCTAACCTTCGTGGTTACATGGCTGGAGGAAAGGAATGGGTTCTTGATAGTGGATGTACCGATCACATGACCGGAGACAAGGATATATTTCGTGAGCTTGCTGAAAATGACGGCCCTCGAAAGGATGTCACTTTTGGTGATAACTCAAAGGGTAAGGTGGTTGGCCTTGGTAAGGTGGCCATCTCACATGACAGCTCCATCCAAAATGTTATGCTTGTTGAATCTCTTGGCTACAATCTACTTTCCATATCTAGACTAGCCGACTTCGGTCTTAATGTTTTATTCATTGAAGTAGACTGCCAAGTGTTTCGAAGAGATAATCATAATATGGTCTTTATCGGTATACGTAGAGGTGATCTATACATTGTTGACTTCACTAAAAGAGCTCAACCTAGAACTTGCTTTATTGCTAAATCTTCTAAAGGTTGGTTGTGGCATAGAAGGTTAGGTCATGTGGGCATGCGAAATCTTGATAAGCTTATTAAAGGTGATCATATCCTTGGTGTTAAAGATGTTATATTTGATAAGGATAGACTTTGCAGTGCTTGTCAAGCAGGAAAACAAGTTGGAGGAAGTCATCCCGTGAAGAACATCATGACCACGAGAAGACCGCTTGAGCTACTTCATATGGATCTTTTTGGTCCCAATGCCTACAAGAGTCTCGGTGGTAACTCGTTTGGTTTGGTCATTGTTGATGATTTTTCCAGATTTATGTGGGTGTTCTTTCTTGATGATAAATCGCAGGTCCAAAAGATCTTCAAGAACTTCGCTAGGAAGGCCCAAAATCAATTTGAAGTGAAGATCAAGAAGGTTCGCAGCGACAATGGAACGGAGTTCAAGAACGCAAATGTGGATACCTTTCTTGACGAAGAAGGGATTTCACATGAGTTCTCGGCTACGTACACACCTCAACAAAATGGAGTTGTTGAGAGGAAGAACCGAACACTCATTGAGATGGTGAGAACGATGCTTGATGAATACAAGACGCCAAAACACTTTTGGGCAGAAGCGGTTGAGACAGCTTGTCATGCAACAAACCGACTATATCTTCACAAGCTACTTGGCAAGACGACATACGAGCTTCTCACCGGTAACAAACCCCAAGTTGGATACTTTCGAGTATTTGGCTCAAAGTGCTACATTCTTGATAAGCATCGTCGTTCGAAATTTGCTCCTAAGTCTCATGAAGGTTTCCTACTTGGTTATGGCTCAAACTCTCACACTTACCGTGTCTACAACAATTTCACCCGAAAGGTTGAAGAGACGGTAGATGTGAAGTTTGATGAATCTAACGGCTCGCAAGTAGAGCAATTGCCAATTGATGTAGGAGACAAAGACCCTTCGGAAGCAATTCAAGACTTGTCTATTGGCAAAATTCGCCCAACGGAGGTGAAGGAGAGTACCTTGTCCGTTCAAGTGGAAGCCTCAACTTCACGCCAAGGTGAACCACAAGTTGACTTGGAGGCATCCACAAGTGGAACACGTCAAGATGAAGGAGATGAGGAAGTACAACAAGATGAACCTCATCGACCTCCTTCTCCACCTCCACAAGAGAACATCAACGCCAATGAAGAAGGACAAGAGGAAGAACAAGATGATGAAGAGGATGTTCCACCCCGACCCAAACCAAAGCTCTCACGAGTTAGAGCAAGAGTTTCAAGAGATCATCCCGTTGAACAAATCTTCGATGATATTCAAACCGGGAGAATTACTCGATCTAAGTCTCGCTTAGCTAACTTTTGTGAACATTATTCATTCATTTCTAACATTGAACCTATGAAGGTTGAAGAAGCTCTTGATGATCCGGATTGGGTGAACGCTATGCATGAAGAGCTACACAATTTCGAGAGGAATCAAGTATGGACGCTTGTTGAAAAGCCCGATGAAAAGCACAATGTCATTGGATTCAAATGGGTGTTTCGGAATAAGCAAGATGAAGATGGACAAGTTGTACTCAACAAGGCCCGTCTCGTCGCCCAAGGTTACACTCAAGTTGAAGGTATGGACTATGGTGAGACATATGCCCCCGTTGCTAGACTTGAGTCCATATGCATCTTACTTGCTTATGCCAATCATCATGATAGTACATTATATCAAATGGACATCAAAAGTGCCTTTCTAAATGGAGAAATTGAGGAGGAAGTCTATGTTAAACAACCTCCTGGCTTTGTTAATCCCAAGAAACCTAATCATGTTTACAAACTTCACAAAGCTCTTTATGGTCTTAAACAAGCTTCTCGAGCATGGTATAAATGCTTGACTAAGTTTCTTATTGAAAAAGGGTTTGAGATTGGAAAGATTGATTCTACACTTTTTACTAAAAGGGTTAATGGAGAATTATTTGTATGCAAAATTTATGTGGATGATATCATATTTGGTTCAACTAACCCTCATTTTAGTGAAAAGTTTGGAAGGCTAATGTCGGAGAAGTTTGAGATGTCTATGATGAGTGAACTCAAGTTCTTTCTTGGTTTGCAAATCAAGCAAACTAAGGAGTGTACCTTTGTTTCCCAAACAAAGTATACCAAGGACTTATTCAAGAAGTTCAACATGCAAGAGAGCAAAGGTATGAAAACACCCATGCCTACTAGTGGACATCTTGACTTGACAAAGGATGGCAAACCGGTTGACCAAAAGGTTTATCGCTCTATGATTGGTTAATTGTTATATCTATGTGCCTCTCGTCCCGATATTATGCTCAGTGTGTGCATGTGTGCACGATATCAAGCGGCCCCAAAAGAATGTCATCTTAAGGCAGTGAAAAGGATAGTGAGATACTTAATTCATACACCAAACTTTGGCATTTGATATCCTAAGAGGTCTTCTTTTGATCTTGTTGGCTACTCCGATTCGGACTATGCCGGTGACATGGTTGATAGAAAGTCCACTTCGGGTACGTGTCAATTTCTTGGTAGATCTCTTGTGTCTTGGTCCTCCAAGAAACAAAACTCGGTATCCTTATCCACCGCCGAAGCGGAATACATTGCCGCCGATTCATGTTGTGCTCAATTACTTTGGATGACCCAAACTCTTAAAGATTATGGGATTTATGTGAAACATGTTCCATTGCTTTGTGATAATGAAAGTGCAATTAAGATTGCTCACAATCCCGTGCAACATTCTTGAACTAAGCATATTGAAGTTCGTCATCATTTCATTCGAGATCATGTTGCAAAAGGAGACATCGATCTTAAGCACGTTCGTACCGATAAGCAATTGGCGGATATATTCACCAAACCGCTTGATGAGAAAGTATTTTGCCATTTGAGAGGTGAATTGAACATCATTGATGCCTCAAACTTGGAGTAGAAACTCCATGTGGATACATGCAAGGCATGAGCCTTTTTGACTAATCCTTGATATTTCTCTTATGATGATGATCATATGTCTTGGATCTATACCTGTACCCTTGCATGCTATCTAACCCTTGTAGGTACTTGGATAAGCTGAAATCTATGAGATTGCAAATCACTCACATCTAGAACAATCTCTACATCACCAAGTCTCTACAATATGGTGGATGAAGACAAGGAAGCTTGAATCCACACAACATATCCTTTGACAATTTCTATATATCAAATTTCATTTGGTATCAAGTTTCATGATTGTCATTTTGGATACACAAGTGCTCTTGCTTGCAAGTCTAACCCATGTAGGAAGGTGAACTCAAACTATAAGAGGTGCTCCCAACTCTTGATGAACTACATCAACCTTAAGCATCCAACACAAGTTCGACTACATGATCAAGATCAACACCACCACCCAAGGTATGTTATTCCATCTTAGAGAAGCTTTACCCCAAGACATGGGTCAAAGCAGCTCAACAAGATATGAATACATCAAAATGCTTAAACGAAAAATGGTAACCCCATTTTGAGCTTAAACGATGAGTATGACCTACAATCAAGTGTTATCACTTGACTCCTCAGTCAATATACTCTAACATAGGTGACTTTATCGCCGACCCATTCTAGATGAAGTTCTCCATTGTTTCTTAGTGTTCTTTGCATATGTTTTTATTTGATTGTTCCCATTATAAAAAAAACTCCATCTAGATCTTTTTCCTTTACATTTTTCTGCATTTTTCTGCATCTAATTCATTGCAAATCCTTTAGTTGATTCCTTGCAAATCTTTGTGAGATCTTATTTGCCAAGTGAGCTGAGGTGACAAATTTTTTCCTAAGTATTGAACTCGGCCTCACCGATTCATGCCAATCGGCTAGACCGAACTACAATAATACATTGTAGATAGTTCATCGGTACAACCGACGAGGACTAACCCAGTCTGACCGATTTGCATCATCTATGACACTGCCAACTCGGTGTCACCGATGAAAATGAATCGTCGTTACCGACTTCACTGCTGAGAAAACTTTTTGTAATTACAAATATCAATTCTTCTCCAGCTCCACTCGATGATTCTTATTCTCTAGCATCTTAAACTACATGCTGCTTTGTAATGTGTTTCAAGGACCAAACCTATTTGACTCATGCTCCAGAAGGACCCTTCTTGGAAATTGATGTCAAAGGGGGAGAGAGAGCACATCAAAGCTTATCACATGGGATGCTTATTGACAATAGAGGAGAGAAGTCACATGTATTTAAGAGGGGAAAGCCATGTTAATGTATGTTTGTTTTGCTCTGATTTTGGTTGCTCTAATTTTCTCTTACCCTACCTTCTCCCATTATCCAATATCAGATTCAGGGGGAGAAAGAGTTCATATCTAAGGGAAGAAAATCTTTGGAATTCATTGCATATCTTTAATCTTTGGGGACATGTCAATACCCAAATAGAGTACTAAGTACTCACTCACTACATGTCATCCCAGTCTTGGTACTCTTGTGGTTTTCTGAACTTGCTTTGTTTAGTGGTGTTTCTGTGTTATCTAACCCTATTTTCTCAGAGTCATCTCTTCCAAAGCCAGCTCAAGATCACAAGGTAAGTATATGCATCACACTCATGTGCATGATGATCTCTTGCTGATGTACATATTGTTTGCAAGAAGGACTCATGAACATGAAGGTACATTCCCTGTATCTACATCATTTGCTCTGATGCACATAGCCAAGATACATGTAACTCATTGCTTGCTCTGACATGCTTATGCATTCACGTGCTCTCATATTCTATCTTTGCATGATTGCATACATGTAGGGGGAGCCTATGCATGTTACATGTCCTTCCAAACCTTTACTTGCTACCTTTCATATCCTTATCTAAAGCTTTGGTGTATGTTGTCATCAATTACCAAAATGGGGGAGATTGAAAGCACAAGTGCTCCCTGTGAAAGCACAAGTGCTCCCTGGGTGATTTTGGTAATTAATGTCAACATATCTCTTGTTGGACTAATATTTTCATCTAGTATATTTCAGAAAGTTCAACAATGGCGTGGCATGGACAAGAGGATGTGGAACCCCTTCAAAATGCTAAGGACAAAGATTGGCACAAGCTCAAGACTCTACATTTCTATTTTAGTGATCCAAGATCACATTGAGTCCATAGGAAAAGCCAATACTATTAAAAGGGGATGAGGTGTTGCTTAATGGTCTACTTGCTCAAAGTGCTTAGTGATATGCTCCAAAACCCTCAACCACTTTCTCATTCCAAATATGTCCTAAACCTAAAGTCAAAGTCGGCCCCACCGATTTGATCTATCCGGCGCCACCAAGTTCCTTTGACATGGCCACTGCGAAAACCCTAATCAGTTCGGTCTCACCGATAGGGATTTCGGTCTCACCGAGATGGCAATGCAAACTCTCTGTTTCCCTTCGTAATATTTCGGTCTCACCGAAACAAGCGATCGGTCTCACCGAGTTCGCCTTGCAAACTCTCTATTGCCTGTTGCAATTATTTCGGTCTCACCGAAATGTGCAACCGGTCACACCGAGTTTGTCTGACCAACTCTCTGTTTGCTCATTGCTGAAATCGGTCTCACCGAGTTCATGCAATCGGTCACACCGAGATGAGGTTTTTCCCTAACCCTAGCACATCGGTCCCACCGAGTTGAGTATATCGGTCCCACCGAGATTCCTAACGTTCACATTTTGAATTGTATCGGTCTCACCGAGTTCTTCCATTCGGTCTGACCGAGTTGAGTCAAATGTGTGTAATGGTTGGATTTTGTGTGGAGGCTATATATACCCCTCCACCCCCTTATCTATTCAAGAGAGAGCCATCAGAACGAGCCTACACTTCCACTACTCATTTTCTGAGAGAGAACCACCTACTCATGTGTTGAGACCAAGACATTCCAATCCAACCACAAGAATCTTGATCTCTAGCCTTCCCCAAGTTGCTTTCCACTCAAATCATCTTTCCACCATATCCAAATATGTGAGAAAGAGAGTTGAGTGTTGGGGAGACTATCATTTGAAGCACAAGAGCAAGGAGTTCACCATCAACACACCGTTTATTACCTTTTGGAGAGTGGTGTCTCCTAGATTGGTTAGGTGTCACTTGGGAGCCTCCGACAAGATTGTGGAGTTGAACCAAGGAGTTTGTAAGGGCAAGGAGATCGCCTACTTCATGAAGATCAACCCGAGTGAGGCAAGTCCTTCGTGGGCGATGGCCATGGTGGGATAGACAAGGTTGCTTCTTCGTGGACCCTTCGTGGGTGGAGCCCTCCGTGGACTCGCGCAACCGTTACCCTTCGTGGGTTGAAGTCTCCATCAACGTGGATGTACGATAGCACCACCTATCAGAACCACGCCAAAAATCTCCGTGTCTTCATTGCGTTTGCAC
This sequence comes from Thinopyrum elongatum, assembly GCA_011799875.1. NCBI lineage: Eukaryota > Viridiplantae > Streptophyta > Magnoliopsida > Poales > Poaceae > Thinopyrum > Thinopyrum elongatum. Next base: position 607,711,638 of record CM022303.1, on the reverse strand, counting down.
ACTCCAATCCCATCCCTTTACTTTCTTGCAAATTGCATGCTTTACTATTTCCGCTGCTCATACTCTTGTCATGCTTGCTTGAAATGTATTGTGAATGCTTGAACTTGTGCTAAAACTCCACCTCAACTTGAATAACTTAAAAACTGCTACTTTTGCTTGTTGAGGGTCTAATCATCCCCCTCTAGACCCCTCTTCTCGATCCTTTCATGATCAGATTATCTATGAATATTATTTGAATCTTCTCTGAATTCGTATATGCCTGATTCGATATCTTTGTATTTCTCTTCGAATTATCGGTTTGGTTTGGCCAACTAGATTGGTTCTTCTTGCAATGGGAGAGGTGCTTAGTTTTGGGTTCAATCTTGCGGTGTCCTCACCCAGTGACATAGTAGGGGTAGCGAGGCACGTATTGTATTGTTGCCATCAAGAATAAAAAGATGGGCTTTTCATCATATTGCTTGAGTTTATCCCTATACATCATGTCATCTTACTTAATGCGTTACTCTGTTCTCTTGAACTTAATACTCTAGATGCAGGCAGGAGTCGGTCGATGTGTGGAGTAATAGTAGTAGATGCAGAATTGTTTCGGTCTACTTGACACGGACGTGATGCCTATATGCATAATCATTGCCTTGGATATCGTCATAATTTTGCGCTTTTCTATCAATTGCTCGACAGTAATTTGTTCACCCACCGTATTATTTGCCTTCAAGAGAGAAGCCTCTAGTGAAACCTATGGCCCCCGGGTCAATTTTCCCTTATATATTTTCAGCTCTATAAACCAAAAATACCAAAAATATCTTGTTGCAATTTATTTACTTTTATTTTATTTTACATTTTAGTAATCTTTTATATCTATCTTTATCAGATCTCACCATTGCAATTGACCGTGAAGGGATTGACAACCCCTTTATCGCGTTGGGTGCAAGTGTTTGATTGTTTGTGTAGGTGCATAGATTGGAGACTTGCTTGTGCCTCCTACTGGATTGATACCTTGGTTCTCTAACTGAGGGAAATACTTATCTCGACTTTGCTGCATCACCCTTTCCTCTTCAAGGGAAAAACCAACGCAAGCTCAAGAAGTAGCAGGAAGAATTTCTGGCGCCGTTGACGGGGAGGTCTACATCAGGCCTACCAAGTACCCATCATAAACTCTCATCTCTTGCATTACATTATTTGCCATTTTCCTCTCATTTTCCTCTCCCCCACTTCTAAAACATTTTCAGAAAATCACAAAAATATTTGCCTTTTTGTTTGCCTTCTTTCCGTTCGATCTTTTGTTTGCTTGTGTTACCATGTGCCTTCTTTTTGCTTGCATCTTCGCTTGCTAAAAGTTTATGGATCCTCATCCACTTGCTAATATTTTTAAGAGATCCAATTATGATGAACCAATTTCTAGTGATTTGAGTGCACTAGATTATCTTTATGAAGTTTTGCTTGAAATTCGTGAATCTGAAAATTGTGATGAAGTGTTAAAAGAAGAAATCTATGAAGTGATTCACGATAGCTCCTTGGATGAAAAGCATGATTGCAATGGTTCTACTATAAATTCTATTAATGTTAGTTGTGCTAATGATATGCAAAACCCTAAGCTTGGGGATGCTAGTTTTTGCTAGGTCCACTAGTTGTTGCAATGATCATGATTGGGGTGATTTTTCTTATGATCTTGAAAATTTATTTAACCCTCATGATGAATATGTTTGCAATAATATTGAAAGTGGGTTTGGAAGAGTGTCAACTCTAGGTAATAATGATCCCACTACTTTGGAGTATGATCAATCTTATGAAATTTTTGATAAAAGTGGGCTTGGAGAGGTCGTGACTTTAGTTAATGTTAATCCCACTATTTTGGAAGAGTGTCAACTCTGCATGCATGTGGATCATCTAGAGAATATGTTATGTGATATCTATATTGTTGAATTTTAGTATGATCCCACATGTAATTATTATGAGAGAGGAAAATATTGTGGTAGAAATTTTCATGTTATTAAATTACCTCTCGTTATGTTGAGATTGCTATTGTTTCTTTCTTCTTCCTTGCATATGCTAGTTTTTGCTTGTATTGATAATTTGTTTGCTTATAAAATGCCTATGCATCGGAAGTATGTTAGACTTAAACTTGTTTTTCACATGCTATATGATGTTCTCTTCGTGTTTCAATTGCTATCTTTCATGTGAGCTTCATTAAAATTATCAATGCCTAGCTAAAAGGCTTTAAAGAAAAGCGCTTGTTGGGAGACAAACCAATATTTTTTTATGTAAATACACATTATTACCTCTGTAGTAATTGTGTTTTGGTGTTTTAATTAGTGTTTGAGCCAAGTAAGACCTTTGGGATGGCTTACGGTGATAGTTGATTTGATCTTGCTGAAAACCAGAAACTTTTGCATCCAGTTACAGAATTTTAATAATTCACACAAGAGACAAAAACCTCTGAATTTTTTACATAAGATTGATAAACAAATTTACTCTGTTTTCCTAAGTTTTCAGAATTTTTGGATTTACATAAGTATTATAACAATTCGGATCTTCACAGACTGTTTTGTTTTTGACAGATTCTGTTTTCTTTGTGTTGTTTGCTTATTTTGATGAATCTATGGGTAGTATCGGGGGGTATGAACCATGGAAAAGTTGGAATACAGTAGATATTACACCAATATAAATTGAGAATGAGTTCACAACAGTACCAAAGTGGTGATTTATTTTTCTTATACTAACGGATCTCATGAGTTTTCTGTTGAGTTTTGTGTTGTGAAGTTTTGGGTAAAGATTTGATGGACTATGGAATAAGGAGTGGCAAGAGCCTAAGCTTGGGGATGCCCAAGGCACCCCAAGGTAATATTAAAGGACAACCAAGAGTCTAAGATTTGGGATGCCCCAGAAGGCATCCCCTCTTTCATCTTCAATCCATCGGTAAATTTACTTGAGGCTATATTTTTTATTCACCACATGATATGTGTTTTGCTTGGAGCGTCTTGTATGATATGAGTCTTTGATTTTTAGTTTGCCACAATCATCCTTTCTGTACACACCTTTTGAGAGGGACACACATTAATGGTGAATTTATTAGAATACTCTATGTGCTTCACTTATATCTTTTGAGCTAGGCAATATGCTCTAGTACTTCACTTATATCTTTTTAGAGCACGGCGGTGGCCTTATTTTATAGAAATTGTTGAGCTCTCTTGCTTCACTTATATTATTTTGAGAGTCTCTAAACAGCATGGTAATTTTCTTAGGTTATGAATTTAGTCCTAATATGATGGGCATCCAAGAGGGATATAATAAAAACTTTCATATTAAGTGCATTGAATACTATGAGAAGTTTGATTCCTTGCATATTGTTTTGAGATATAAAGATGGTGATATTAGAGTCATGCTAGTGAGTAATTGTGGATTGGTAGAAATACTTGTGTTAAAGTTTGTGATTCCCGTAGCATGCACATATGGTGAACCGTTATGTGATGAAGTCGGAGCATGATTTATTTATTGATTGTCTTCCTTATGAGTGGCGGTCGAGGACGAGCGATGGTCTTTTCCTACCAATCTATCCCCCTAGGAGCATGTGTGTAGTACTTTGTTTCGATAGCTAATAGACTTTTGCAATAAGTATGTGAGTTCTTTATGACTAATGTTGAGTCCATGGATTATACGCACTCTCACCCTTCCACCATTGCTAGCCTCTCTAGTACTGCACAACTTTCACCGATGCATTACACCCACCATATACCTTCCTCAAAACAGCCATCATACCTACCTATTATGGCATTTCCATAGCCATTCCGAGATATATTGCCATGCAACTTCCACCATTCTGTTTATTATGACACGCTTCATCATTGTCATATTGCTTTGCATGGTCATGTAGTTTACATCATATTTGTGGCAAAGCCACCATTCATATTTTTTACACATGTCACTCTTGAGTCATTGCACATCCCGGTACACTGCCGAAGGCATTCATATAGAGTCATATCTTGTTCTAGAATCAAGTTGTAATTCTTGAGTTGTAAGTAAATAAAAGTGTGATGATCATCATTATTAGAGCATTGTCCCATGTGAGGAAAGGATGATGGAGACTATGATTCCCCTGCAAGTCGGGATGAGACTCCGGACGAAAAATAAAATAAAATAAAGGGAAAGAAAAAAGGAGGCCAAAGAGCCCAAAATAAAAAATGAGAGAAAAGAGAGAAGGGGCAATGCTACTATCCTTTTTCCACACTTGTGCTTCAAAGTAGCACCATGATCTTCATGATAGAGAGTCTCATATATTGTCACTTTCATATACTAGTCGGAATTTTTCATTATAGAACTTGGCTTTATATTCCAATGATGGGCTTCCTCAAATTGCCCTAGGTCTTCATGAGCAAGCGAGTTGGATGCACACCCACTTAGTTTCTTTTTGAGCTTTCATACACTTATAGCTCTAGTGCATCTATTGCATGGCAATCCCTACTCACTCACATTGATATCTATTGATGGGCATCTCCATAGCCCGTTGATACGCCTAGTTGATGTGAGACTATCTCCTTCTTTTTGTCTTCTCCACAACCACCATATTCTATTCCACCTATAGTGCTATATCCATGGCTCACGCTCATGTATTGCGTGAAAGTTGAAAAAGTTTGAGAACATCAAAAGTATGAAACAATTTCTTGGCTTGTCATCGGGGTTATGCATGATTTAATACTTTGTGTGATGAAGATGGAGCATAGCCAGACTATATGATTTTGTAGGGATAACTTTCTTTGGCCATGTTATTTTGAGAAGACATGATTGCTTTGTTAGTATGCTTGAAGTATTATTGTTTTTATGCCAGTATTAAATTTTTGTTTTGAATCTTATGGATCTGAACATTCATGCCACAATAAAGAAAATTACATGGATAAATATGTTAGGTAGCATTCCACATCAAAAATTCTATTTTTATCATTTACCTACTCCAGGATGGGCAGGAATTAAGCTTGGGGATGCTTGAAACGTCTCCAACGTATCTATAATTTTTTTATTGTTCCATGCTATTATATTATCTGTTTTGGATGTTTTATATGCATTAATATGCTATTTTATATTATTTTTGGGACTAACTTATTAACCCAGAGCCCAGTGCCAGTTTCTGTTTTTTCCTTGTTTTTGAGTTTCGCAGAAAAGGAATATCAAACGGAGTCCAAATGGAATAAAACCTTACGATGATTTTTCTTGGACCAGAAGACACACGTGGTACTTGGAGACCAAGGAAAAGGAGTCCCGAGGCGACGGCAAGGGTGCAGGGCGTGCCCCTGCCTTGTGGGTCCCTCGGAGCTCCTCTAACCCTAATCTTTGGCCTATAAATTCCCAAATATTCCCAAACCATCAAAGGCATCCACGAAAATACTTTTCCACCGCCACAAGCCTCTGTTCCTGTGAGATCCCATCTTGGGGCCTTTTCTGGCGATCTGCCGGAGGGGGATTCGATCACGGAGGGCATCTACATCAACCCTATTGCCCTTCCGATGAAGCATGAGTAGTTTACCTCAGACCTACGGGTCCATAGCTAGTAGCTAGATGGCTTCTTCTCTCTCTATGATCCTCAATACCATGTTCTCCTTGATGTTCTTGGAGTTCTATCTGATGTAATATTCTTTTGCGGTGTGTTTGTCGAGATCCGATGAATTGTGGATTTATGATCAAATTATCTATGAATATTATTTGAATCTTCTCTGAATTCTTGTATGCATGATTTGATATCTTTGTATTTCTCTTCGAATTATCGGTTTGGTTTGGTCAACTAGATTGGTTCTTCTTGCAATGGGAGAGGTGCTTAGTTTTGGGTTCAATCTTGCGGTGTCCTCACCCAGTGACATAGTAGGGGTAGCGAGGCACGTATTGTATTGTTGCCATCAAGGATAAAAAGATGGGGTTTTCATCATATTGCTTGAGTTTATCCCTCTACATCATGTCATCTTACTTAATGCGTTACTCTGTTCTCTTGAACTTAATACTCTAGATGCAGGCAGGAGTCGGTCGATGTGTGGAGTAATAGTAGTAGATGCAGAATCGTTTCGGTCTACTTGACACGGACGTGATGCCTATATGCATAATCATTGCCTTGGATATCGTCATAACTTTGCGCTTTTCTATCAATTGCTCGACAGTAATTTGTTCACCCACCGTATTATTTGCCTTCAAGAGAGAAGCCTCTAGTGAAACCTATGGCCCCCGGGTCTATTTTCCCTTATATATTTTCAGATCTATAAACCAAAAATATCTTGCTGCAATTTATTTACTTTTATTTTATGTTTTAGTAATCTTTTATATCTATCTTTATCAGATCTCACCATTGCAATTGACCGTGAAGGGATTGACAACCCCTTTATCGCGTTGGGTGCAAGTGTTTGATTGTTTGTGTAGGTGCATAGATTGGAGACTTGCTTGTGCCTCCTACTGGATTGATACCTTGGTTCTCTAACTGAGGGAAATACTTATCTTGACTTTGCTGCATCACCCTTTCCTCTTCAAGGGAAAAACCAACGCAAGCTCAAGAAGTAGCAATGGCTAATAAATTTTTGCAATAAGTATGTGAGTTCTTTATGACTAATGTTGAGTCCATGGATTATACGCACTCTCACCCTTCCACCATTGCTAGCCTCTCTAGTACCGTGCAACTTTTGCCTGTGCATTAATCCCACCATATACCCTTCCTCAAAACAGCCACCATACCTACCTATTATGGCATTTCCATAGTCATTCCGAGATATATTGCCATGCAACTTCCACCGTTCCGTTTATTATGACAAGCACCATCATTGTCATATTGCTTTGCATGATCATGTAGTTGGCATAGTATTTGTGGCAAGGCCACCGTTCATATTTTTTATACATGTCACTCTTGATCATTGCACATCCCAGTACACTGCCGGAGGTATTCATATAGAGTCATATTTTGTTCCAGTATCGAGTTGTAAGTAAATAAAAGTGTGATGATCATCATTATTAGAGCATTGTCCCATGTGAGGAAAGGATGATGGAAGCTATGATTCCCTCACAAGTTGGGATGAGTCTCTGGACTTCATAAAAAAAATAAAAGAGGCCAAAGAAGCCCAAATATAAAAAAGAGGCCAAAGAGCCCAAACAAAAAAAACAAAAAAAGGAGAAAAGAAAAAAATGAGAGAAAAGAGAGAAGGGACAATGTTACTATCCTTTTTCCACACTTGTGTTTCAAAGTAGCACCATGTTCTTCATGATAGAGAGTCTCCTATTTTGTCACTTTCATATACTAGTGGGAATTTTTCATTATATAAATTGGCTTGTATATTCCAATGATGGGCTTCCTCAAATTTCCCTAGGTCTTCGTGAGCAAGCAAGTTGGATGCACACCCACTTAGTTTTAATTTTGAGCTTTCATACACTTATAGCTCTAGTGCATCCGTTGCATGGCAATACCTACTCACTTGCATCAATATCAATTGATGGGCATCTCTATAGCCCATTAATTTTCCTAGTTGATGTGAGACTTTCTCCTTTTTGTCTTCTCCTCACAACCTCCACCATACTCTATTCCACTTATAGTGCTATATCCATGGCTCACGCTCATGTATTGCGTGAAAGTTGAAAAAGCTTGAGAACATTAAAAGTATGAAACAATTGCTTGGCTTGTCATCGGGGTTGTGCATGATGAAATATTTTGTGTGATGAAGATAGAGCATAGCCAGACTATATGATTTGTAGGGATAACTTTCTTTGGCCAAGTTATTTTGAGAAGACATGATTGCTTTATTAGTATGCTTGAAGTATTATTGTTTTTATGTCAATATTAAACTTTTTTTTGAATCTTATGGATCTGAACATTCATGCCACAATAAAGAATATCACATTATAAATATGTTAGGTAGCATTCACACTTCATAAATTCTTTCTTTTATCATTTACCTACTCGAGGACGAGCAGGAATTAGGCTTGGGGATGCTGATACGTCTCCAACGTATCTATAATTTATGAAGTATTCATGCCATGTTTACAACATTTTTATATGGTTTTGGTATGATTTTGTTAGAACTAACCCGGACTGACGCTGTTTTCAGCAGAACTACCGTGGTGTCGTTTTTTGTGCAGAAATAAAAGTTCTCGGAATGGGCTGAAAATTTACGGTGATTTTTTATGGACTAAAAGAGACCCCCGAAGCACTGGAGCTGGACCAGAAGAGTCCCGAGGAGTCCACAAGCCAGGGGGCGCGCCCTACCCCCCCCGGGGCGCGCCTTGAGGGCTTGTGGGCCCCTCGGGCACCTCCTTGACTTGTTTCCGATTCCAAAAATTCTTATAAATATAGAAACCTCCGAAAAGAACCCTAGATCGGAAGTTCCGCCACCGTAAGCCTCTGTAGCCACGAAAAACCAAACGGGATCCTGTTTCGGCACCCTGCTGGAGGGGGAAACCAACACCGGAGGCCATCTTCATCATCCCGGTGGTCTCCATGTGTGACGCCCCGACTCAATCGTGCACTAATCATACACGCAAATGTCACGATCAAGCACAGGGACTCACGGGAAGATATCATAACACAACTCTAACACAAATAAATGGAGATCCACGAATATTACAGACCAGGGATCACGAGGATTCGAATACATAAGTCAGTCATATAAATAATATCTGGGTACAGACATAGTTAGCCAAGGTTTGCCTTAAGAAGGCTAGCACAAACATCAACTCTAGATCGAAAGGCGAAGGCCTCCTGCCTGGGACCCTCCGATCCTACTCCTGGTCGGCTGGCTCGATCCAGTAGTACGTGCCATCTGGACCCTCCTGGTAGTAAGCTCCTGCTGGGAGATCTGGCTCCGGAGCTCCATCGTCTGAGGTAACATCAAAAGGGGAATGGGGGGGGGGGGGGAAAGAAGTAGCAAAGCAACCATGAGTACTCATCCGAAGTACTCAGCAAGCAAGGATCTACACTACATATGCAACATTATCAAAGAGAGGCTGTATATGTGGACTGGGCTGCAGAAATGCTAGAATAGAGAGAAGACCTAGTCCTATCGAAGACTAGCATCTTCACGAAGCCACCATCTTGCAGCAATTAGAAGAGTACAGAAAAGCATTTTATTAAGCAAGCATGTTGAGGCAAAGCCTAGAGATCCATCCTCGACTCCCTGCGAGAAAGCGATCTCGGAGCTTCAATTAATTAAACAAGTATCCAGTTCAAGTAATAGATCGGGATACCAAACTGAGAGTCCTGTTACCGTGGACACGGCTATTCGAATAGATCACTTCCCTGCAGGGGTGCACTACTGTTACCCAACACGCTCGATCACCTCTGGCCGCACACACTTGTTGGGTAATGCCCAGCCTCAGGAGATCGACACGAAGCAGCGCCCTACCTAGGCTCAGCAGAGAGGTCAACACGCCGGACTAACCTATGCATCCAGGGGTCTTGGGCAATCGCCCCGGGCGCTCCTGCGCGTTGCGAGACTGGCCGGGGAGCAAGCGCGACACTGAACTCGTCAGTGAAGTATCCAACCCAACCCCAACAATCAGCCCACACGGTGAACTGTGACGTCTGATGAGCTTTCGGGAGAAACGTACGACGTAGAGGGCCCCATAAACCATTATCCCATGTGGTGGTAGTGTGTATAGGCCATTGGCCAACTCAGATCAATTACCCAGCCCGTTAGGCGTATTTAACAACTCGTGAAGACGATCAGAGTTTCTGATGCTCCGCCACAATATCTCTCTCGGGTGCCATCCTGGCAAACCCGACTGCAGAAATTCCCCACGGGTACCCATCAGGGTCGACCCGCCTGTGACAAGGTCAAAGTAACCGTGTGGTCATAACACCAAGGAGGAAACCCCGAGGAATCACCCTCGGTGGATTCCACTCAATGAAATCATCAAGGTGAACGTAGGAGGCATCACCCTCGAGGTTCACACTTGAGGGGTTTCACGACAGAGTCGTATCGGGAGTGGTTAAGGAGGAATCACCCTCGATGACCACGACCGAACAGCTACACTACGGAGTTATCATCAGGAGTGCGTTACGAGGTATCACCCTCGGCACTCGATAGTAACTATGCAGAGTCATACAACAAAGGGGGGTTGAAGTGAGGTGTTGGCCTCTGGTCGTCGATCACGTAGATCGAGTCGTCGATGATGAAGCAGAGGCAACAAGGACAAAGTGGGGTTCACTGATGGTTCACTAACCAACCTATACTAAGCAGTTTGAAATAGGCAGGTAAGGTAGCAATAAGCAGGTTACAAAAAGCAGGCTATGCATCAGAATAGGAGCAATCAATTACAGTAGCAAAATCTAATGCAAGCAGGAGAGAATGGAATGGGCGATATCGGAGTGATCAAAGGGGGGGCTTGCCTGGAAGCTCTGCTGAGAGGGGTTGGTCGTCAGAAGGCTGCTCGTCCGGAGCGTAGTTGTACTCTGCTGCGTCGGCGTCGGTCTCGGCGTCTATCGAGAGAGAAGGAGGGGGAAAGAAACAATAAATTCACGGCAAAAATGCAAACAATATGCATGACAGGCCTAAATGATATGCAGAGGTGTTCTACTGCCTAACTAAATGATTTAGCTAATTTAGAAATTTATTTGGATTTATTTAATTAAAGTCATGCACTATTCATTTATCGAAATCAGTCTAAAAGTTCCATGTTCAGGTAGTTAGTGGCATCTGACAGCAATACGAAAAGCGTATTCGGATTCGTCTCGTCGTTCTGATCAACTTTCATGTATAAAGTTTTTTGATCTGAGCTACGGATTATCTTATATGATTTTCTAAAGTTTTAATCATTTTCTGAATTTTTTAATAATTTATTTAAATTCAAATTATCCAGAATAGTGAAAGGTGACGTCAGCATGATGTAGGTGTGATGTCAGCAGGTCAACCCCAGCTGACCAGAGTCAAACCTGACCTGTGGGTCCAGTGGGACCCACATGTTAGTCTCTGCTAGTCTAACAGTGAGTTAAACTAATCTAACAGACTAATTATAGGGGTGGGCCCAGATGTCAGTGACAGATTAGTATATAAACTAATTAACAGATTAACTTAATTAGCAATTTAATTAATTACTATGGTGGGGCCTACGTGTCAGTGGTTGTGCTAGCACAGTCAGCACGGTTGACCAGGTCAGCCCAGTCAACGGGGCCCCTGGGACCCACATGTCAGTGACTCAGGGAGGCCCACCGGGCAGGCCACGTCGGCTCCGACGCCGGAGAACGCTCCGGCGACCAAATTTGCGGCGGCACGCGGCGGGAGGTGGTCGGGTTTTGCATACAGGGGGCCATTTGCGGCGCGGTTGTGCGCGTTGGATCGGGGAGACGACGCCGCGTCGGTCCCGGGCGATGGTGCGGCCGGAGGAGCACCGCAGCGACGCCTACGAGCTCGTCGGCGGACGGCGGAGTTCGGACGTGATGGCAAACGGCGATGCGGACACGTTCGAGTCAAACTAATGGCCTAGGTGAAGCCTATGCGGCGCGACGAGCGCGATGGTGATACACACGGGACCCATTGGTCACCGTGGCCACGCCAGCGATGAGCTCGCGCGGTGGCAGAATCGGGCACGACGGGAACGGCCGCTAGGGGTAGCAAACGACGGCTAGCAAGGAGGGGAAAAGAGCAGTGGCTTACAGCGGGAGCGTAGGGACTAGGCAACGGGCTCGGGGAGGCTCGGGGCAGCCGGATTCTTCGCCGGAGTGCGTCGGGTCCAGGGAAGAAGACGGGGTCGCCGGCGTCATTGTAGTGGTCCCCGGCTCGATCTGCTCCACGCAGACGACGTGGACGAGGGTGGCGGTGCTCGAGGACGCGTCGGAGAGGCGTGAGGGAGGCGGTGGTCGTGCTAACCCACAGCCATGGCGACGGCGACCTCGGGCGCGGTGGGGAACGAGGGAGAGCGGGGAAGAATGGCGAGGGGGGGACGCCAGGGGTGCGCGGGGCTCTGCCCTTATCCACGGCGCGGGCGCGTTGTCGAGCAGGGAGAGAGGGGGGCCTGGCTGCGGGCGCGCTCGTCGGGTTGTTTGATATCGGCGCGGGTGGGGTGGTGGGGGGAGGGGGGGGGTGGGGTGAGCCAGTGCGAGGTGGAGGGAGGTGCGGGGTGGGCTGGGCCGGCGCTGTAGCTTCTTAGGCCCAGCCGCTGCGGCCTTTTTCTTTTCTTTCTTTACTTTTCTGTTTTTCTTTTGTTTTACTGTTTTGCAAATTGTTTAGCTACTAAATGACTTTTACAAAATGTGGGACTTAGCTCATAAATTGCAGTGCATTATTCTCTATCACCAAAAACTAGTTTGGGTAAAATATGATTTCATATTTAATTTAGATTAAATAAAAGGTTATTAAAGGTGGATGTTTGCTACTGTTTGAGGTTGTTAGGGCCACTTTACTAATCCCATTGATGTTGGTTACAGTTTTAGAATTGCCTCTGAATTATTTGCTATTTAATGAACATTTTAGTTTCCAATTTGGAACAACTTTCATTCACACTTTAAATTTATTTGAAGTTTGAATTAGGAGTTTGAAATGCAATATGATGCAAATGATGACTAGGCACTGTTAAACTTGTTGACATGGCATTAACTAAGGGTGATCACTGTGGCTGATTACATGGGGTGTTACACCAGGACGAGGAGGGAGTAGTTCACCCTTGGGGCTGAGGGTATGTACTAGTAGCTATGTGTTTGATCTCTCTCTCTCTCTCTCTCATGTTCTTGATTTGGCACGATCTTGATGTATCGCGAGCTTTGTTATTATAGTTGGATCGTATGGTGTTCTTCCCCCTCTATCTTCTTGTGATGAATTGAGTCTTGCTCTTTGAGGTTTCGTTATGTTGGATTGAGTATTGGATTTGAGAACACTTGATGTATGTCTTGCGATGGGATATCTGTGGTGACAATGGGATGTTCTATTGATTCACTTGATGTATGTTTTGGCACTCAACTCGTGGATTCCCGAGGTGACATTGGGGTAATCTATGCATAGGGGTTGATACACGTTTTCGTCCTACGTTCTTCGATAGAAACTTTGGAGTGATTCTTTGTTGCGCGTTGAGGGACTGTTATATGATCCAATTATGTTATCATTGTTGAGAGAATTTGCACTAGTGAAAGTATGAACCCTAGGCCTTGTTTTCAAGCATTGCAATACCGTTTTTGATCACTTTTGCTACTAGTTACCTTGCTGTTTCTATATTTTCAGATTACAAAAACCTATATCTACTATCCATATTACGCTTGTATCACCATCTCTTCGCCGAACTAGTGCACCTATACAATTTACCATTGTATTGGGTGTGTTGGGGACACAAGAGACTCTTTGTTATTTGGTTGCAGGGTTGTTTGAGAGAGAACATCTTCATCCTACGCCTCCCATGGATTGATAAACCTTAGGTCATCCACTTGAGAGAAAATTGCTACTGTCCTACAAAACTCTGCGCTTGGAGGCCCAACACGAGTCTACAAGAAGGTCGCATAGTAGACATCAAGCTCTTTTCTGGCGCCGTTGCCGGGGAGGTGAGCGCTTGAAGGTATATCTTTAGATCTTGCAATTGAATCTTTTAGTTTCTTGTTTTATTACTAGTTTAGTCTATAAAAGAAAACTACAAAAAAATAGAATTGAGGTTGCCTCATATGCTACGAAGATCTTTATCGGTCGAACCTTATGACAACATACGTAATTCCCTTTGTCCATCGGTATGTTACTTGCCCGAGATTCGATTGCCGGTATCTTCATACCTAGTTCAATCTCGTTACCGGCAAGTCTCTTTACTCATTCCGTAATACATCATCTTGCAACTAACTCATTAGTCACTTTGCTTGCAAGGCTTCTTATGATGTGTATTACCGAGAGGGCCCAAAGATACCTCTCCGATACTCGGAGTGACAAATCCTAATCTCGATCTATGCCAACTCAACAAACACCTTCGGAGATACCTGTAGAGCATCTTCATGATCACCCAGTTACGTTGTGACGTTTGATAGCACACAAGGTATTCCTCCGGTATCCGGGAGTTGCATAATCTCATAGTCGAAGGAATATGTATTTGACATTAAGAAAGCAATAACAATAAACTGAACGATCAATATGCTAAGCTAACGGATGGGTCTTGTCCATCACATCATTCTCCTAATGATGTGATCCCGTTATCAAATGACAACACATGTGTATGGTTAGGAAACCTTAACCATCTTTGATCAACGAGCTAGTCTAGTAGAGGCTTACTAGGGACATGGTATATGTTTACGTATTCACACATGTATTTAAGTTTCCGATCAATACAATTCTAGCATGAATAATAAACCTTTATCATGAATAAGGAAATCTAAAATAACAACTTTATTATGGCCTCTAGGGCATATTTCCTTCAATTAATTAGTTGATATCAGGAAATGTACTAAAGAGGCTGACATAGTGCGATAATGATTGAAATTACCTGTCGAGCATCCCCTTCATGATTAAGTATTCTTTAGATTCTTGAAGTAGTGAGTCCAGTACTTGAACTTTTCCCTCGTCAACTTCAATGATTAGCAGGATCCAGTGGAAATTGCATGCGCACACGTTTGTATAATTAAGCGGGCATGTGCATAACTCATCAACTACACTTATTAACATCTAGTAAGCAAAATAGAATTTGTAGTACAAGACAGTAACACTCACCCAAAGTTGTAAGGAAGTAATATTTTTGGTTGGGTATTTAGTTGCTTCAAAAACTCTAGCAAGTTTCTCTCTTTGTCTTTTTTGCTGATTTCCCACACACCTTCATTAACGGTATTTGGGTCAATGAACCCAATGCCATAGCGTCCAACTCTTTTCATTTCATAAATCTTCATTCTGCATAATACCACAGAAAAGTATAGTGAGGATAATTACAGGCAATGAACAAGCATAGCTAGAGACTTAAATTACAGAAAGAAATCACTTACATATAATAGCAACTGACGAGAGATTTGTCGAGTGCGTCTTGATTGAATATCGGAAACATTTCTTCAAACTCAATCCACAAATCTTTTCCATGTAACGAAGGACGTGCTCGTCCTCCTCCCTGACACGGCGACGTACAACCTCCGCAGGGGCCGGCTGCCTCCACACCGAAAGTGGCCCACGCGATCGCCACCAAAGAAGCTCTGGGTCGACGACGGGAGCCCGGTTCCTCACCAAGCTGCGCGCCCCGGAAGGTAGCACCTCACAGTGCCAACCCGACGGAGCCCAGTCCCGGACATGGCGCCTCTCAAGCAGGTTGTCGCCACCGAGTCGACGACGAGGATGCGGGCCGGGCATCGTCGACGACAAAAATGTTTCTATGCAAATTTAACATTTTTTAAATGCTTGATTATGATTTTTGTAATTCTTGTTCACTTGATTTTGCAAATACATGACAAACTTTTGCAAATACAACATTAAGATATTAATATTAAAATATTTTTAATACATGGTCAACTTTTTTCTATGCAACTTTTTTCTATGCTTGGTCAAAATTCCTCAAATGTTTTCTATGCAAATTTTTTCTATACTATACATATGGTCAAAATTTTCCTATGCAAATTTTTTCTATACTATACATATATATGGTCAGCTTTTTCCTATGCAACTTTTTTCTATGCAATTTTTTTCTATACTATGATACAACATTAAAAGTATAAAAAACTAAAAAACTGAAAATCTATGCATACATATATACATATATACTAATTAATAAGCATCTAGTGAAAAAAATCTAAAACATACATACATAAACTAATTAATAAGCATCTAGTGAAAAAATCCTAATGAAATCTAATACATACATACATACATTGTATAAAAAAACATCTAGTGAAAAAAAAATCACCGAAGATCGAGGGGGCGGCGAGCTCACAGCAGGCGAGGTAGGCGACGGCGAGGTCGAGGCCGGCGAGGAGGGCGCGGGGAGGAGGGCGCGGGCGGTGTCGACGGGGCTCGGCCGGGGAGGAGGCGCGGGCGGCGTCGGGGAGGAGGCGCCAGCGGCCGGCGTCGGGGGCGGCGACGATCTCCGGCGACGGGGGAGGCGACGGCGCAGCAGCCTGGCAGCGTCGATCAAGAGAATG
This sequence comes from Thinopyrum elongatum, assembly GCA_011799875.1. Taxonomy (NCBI): domain Eukaryota; kingdom Viridiplantae; phylum Streptophyta; class Magnoliopsida; order Poales; family Poaceae; genus Thinopyrum; species Thinopyrum elongatum. Next base: position 607,695,614 of record CM022303.1, on the reverse strand, counting down.
GAAAGAGAGTGTGGGGAAAATCCCTAAGTCCGTGCTTATATACAAACACCTTTAGTCCCGGTTGGTGGCTCCAACTGGGACTAAAGGCCACCCTTTAGTCCCGGTGCGAGCCACCAACTGGGGCTAAAGGCCACCCTTTAGTCCCAGTGCGAGCCACCAACCGGGACTAAAGGTGAATTTTCACCAGGCCAAGCGGAGGGAAGCCCAGGCCTTTAGTCCCGGTTGGAGCCACCAACCGGGACTAAAGGGTTGTGCTTCCGGTGTCGAAAGTTTAGTCCCACCTCGCTAGTTGAGAGGAGCTCGCAGCAGTTTATAAGCCCCGCCGCGGCTTCCCTGTCGAGCTCCTCTCTAAAGCATGCCTGTGTGGGTCTAATGAACCTGTCACTGCCCTGTGGGGCCTACTTGCCCTGCGGGCCTACATCCTGGCCCAACTAGTCGTTGGGTTTCTAGTCGTATGCAGGCCGTGGCGGCCCAGTAGGCGGGTATTTTTTTAATTTATTTATTTTCCAGTTTTTTGTTTTTTGCTTTATTTATTTTCTTTTGTTTCTACTTACAACCAAATATTTAGAGTTTTTGAGTGAACCTTTTTGCTTTAGGTCACAAAAATTATAAACTTTCTGTTAGTGCCAGTAGTTTTCAAATTTGAATAGTTTAAATTTGAATTCTTTGAAATTTGTGTGAATCACTAGTTTGTGAATAATTTTACTTTAAAAATAGGTTTTCGAGTGATTCTTTTTCCTGTTGTTTAATATTAGTGTGTTTTATCATTATATTCAATTTGGTAATTTTTAGGTTATTTTAAATGGGTGTTTTAATCAAAAATAGATTCTGTTTAGCTTTTTTTGTTTTATAGCTCAAAAAATTCATTAAATGCATGAAAAATAGCGAATGAAGTCAGAAAGGGTTGAAAATTGATGATGTGGCTTTGAATGGTGGATGTTGAACGCACAAAAAATCTGGAGTTGAAATAAGTTAAAAAAAATGAAATGCCTTTGTAATAGATGAGTTTTCGTCCGAAACCCTGATACTTCGAAAGAGATTGTCCATTTTGTACACGAAGTGCATCTAGTTTTTGCCGTAACCCTCTCAACTTTTTACCACATGTTATGTGGGTGAAATGATGATACCATGCCAACTTTCAACCTTTTCAGAGTTCATTTGTAGTGCTTTTCAATTTCAGGGTCATTTAGCTAAAAAAAAAATCAGTAAATGCATGAAAAAAATATTTCTTCGCGTTTCAAATGCCAAAACACATATATACCCTAACTACATATATACCCTAACTATTACAAAGATTCCCTTTGTTTTGTCCGAAGTGGGACTTTCCAGATATATAAGTCCGGAAACTCACTAGAAAAGAAAGTGATGACGGTGAAGCCGGTCACATCCTAGAGTGGGATCTTGGGGTATAAAACTTTTTCTTCGCGTGTGTCCCTTTGCATCGTAACCATGGATAATATTCATCATTTAACATGATGCTTGGGTCAGTGTTCACTGTGAAGGGAACAATTTCATGAAACTTTTCATAATCTTCTGACATGTCTGCCTTGTCCTCCACCCCCACGATGTTTCTTTTCCCTGAAAGAACTATGTGGCGCTTTGGCTCATCGTATGATGTATTCGCTTCCTTATCTTTTATTTTTCACGGCTTGGTAGACATGTCCTTCACATAGAAAACCCGTGCCACATCATTGGCTAGGACGAATGGTTCGTCTGCGTACCCAAGATTGTTGAGATCCACCGTTGTCATTCCATACCACGGGTCTTCCTTTACCCCGCCTCCTGTCAGATTGACCCATTTGCACCAAAACAAAGGGACCTTCAATTCACGTCCATAGTCAAGTTCCCATACCTCCTCTATGTAACCATAATATGTGTCCTTTGGCCTATTGGTGTTTGCTGCATCAAAGCGGACACCACTGTTTTGGTTGGTGCTCTTTTTATCTTGGGCGATCGTGTAAAATGTATTCCCATTTATCTCGTACCCTTTGAAAGTCAATATAGTCGAAGATGGTAACTTGGCCAGCAAGTACAGCTCATCTGCAACAGTGTCGTCATGCATGAGATGTGTTTGCAACCAACCGCCGAAAGTCCCCATGTGTTCACGTGTAATCCAGTCGTCAGACTGCTCCGGGTGTTTGGAGCGTAGAATATTCTTGTGTTCCTCGATATACGGAGCCACTAAGGCGGAATTTTGTAGAACTGTGTAGTGTGCTTGCGCCCAAGAATGCCCGTCCATACATATTACTTGTTCCTTTCCTAGCGTGTCTTTTCCACCCAGTCTGCCCTCATGTCGTGATTCAGGAACACAAATCGGCTTAAGGCCAGGAATAAAGTCAACACAAAACTAAATGACCTCCTTTGTTTCATGGCCCTTGGAGATGCTTCCTTCTGGCCTAGCATGGTTATGAACATATTTCTTCAAGACTCCCATGAACCTCTCAAAGGGGAACATATTGTGTAGAAATACAGGACCCAGAATGGCAATCTCGTCGACTAGGTGAACTAGGACGTGCGTCATGGTATTGAAGAAGGATGGTGGGAACACCAACTCGAAACGGACAAGACATTGCACCAAATCATTCTGTAACCTTGGTAGGATTTCTGGATCGATTACCTTCTGAGAGATTGCATTGAGGAAGGCACATAGCTTCACAATGGCTAATCGAATGTTTTCCGGTAGAAGCCCCCTCAATGCAACCGGGAGCAATTGCATCATAATCACGTGGCAGTCATGAGACTTTAGGTTCTGGAACCTTTTCTCTGCCATATTTATTATTCCCTTTATATTCGACGAGAAGCCAGACGGGACCTTCATACTGAGCAGGCATTCAAAGAAGATTTCCTTCTCTTCTTTGGTAAGAGCGTAGCTGGCATGACCCTGATACTGCTTTGGATGCATGCCGTCTTTTTTGTGCATACGTTGCTGGTCCTCCCATGACTCCGGTGTATCTTTTGTTTTCCCATACACGCCCAAGAAGTCTAGCAGGTTCACGCAAAGATTCTTCGTCACGTGCATCACGTCGATTGCAGAGCGGACCTCTAGTTCTTTAAAATAGGTTAGGTCCCAAAATATAGATTTCTTCTTCCACATGGGTGTGTGTCCGTCAGCGCCATTCGGAACAGATTATCCGCCAGGACCCTTTCCAAAGATTACTTTTAAATCCTTGACCATATCAAGTATATCACGACCAGTACGGTGGCGAGGCTTCTTTCGATGATTTGCCTCACCTTTGAAATGCTTGCCTTTCTTTCTTAAGAGATGCTTGATCGGAAGAAATCGACGATGTCCCAGGTACACATTCTTCTTACATTTATCCAAATATATACTGTCGGTATCATCTAAACAGTGCGTGCATGCGTGGTATCCCTTGTTTGTCTGTCCTGAAAGGTTACTAAGAGCAGGCCAATCATTGATGGTTACAAACAGCAAAGCTCGTAGGTCAAATTCCTGCTGTTTGTGCTCATCCCACACACGTACACCTTTTTTGTCCCACAGCTGTAAAAGTTCTTCAACTAATGGCCTTAGGTACACATCAATGTCGTTGCCGGGTTGCTTGGGGCCTTGGATGAGCATTGGCATCATAATGAACTTCCGCTTCATGCACAACCAAGGAGGAAGGTTATAGATACATAGAGTCACAGGCCAGGTGCTATGATTGCTACTCTGCTCCCCAAAAGGATTAATGCCATCTGCACTTAAACCAAACCATACGTTCCTTGCGTCATCTGCAAAGTCCTCCCACTTTCTCTCGATTGTTCTCCATTGCGACCCGTCAGCGGGTACTCTCAACTTCCCGTCTTTCTTACGGTCTTCTTTGTGCCATCGCATCAACTTGGCATGCTCTTTGTTTTGGAACAAACGTTTCAACCGTGGTATTATAGGAGCATACCACATCACCTGCCAATCTTGGCAGGAATCCTCTTCCTCGGGCGCTCGCCTTCAACATCACCAGGGTCATCGCGGCTGATCTTATAGCGCAATGCACCGCATACCGGGCATGCATTCAAATCCTCGTACTCACCGCGGTAGAGGATGCAGTCATTAGGGCATGCATGTATCTTGTGCACCTCTAATCCTAGAGGGCAGACAACCTTCTTTGCTTCGTACACACTGTTGGGCAATTCGTTGTCCTTTGGAAGCATCTTCTTTAACATTATCAGTAACTTTTCAAATCCCTTGTCAGATACACCATTCTCTGCCATCCATTGCAGCAATTCCAGTGTGGTACCCAGCTTTTTCTTGTCATCTTCGCAATTTGGGTACAACAATTTTTTGTGATCCTCTAACATGCGCTGCAACTTCAGCTTCTCCTTTTCACTTGCGCAGTTTCTCTTTGCATCAGCAATGGCCCGACCAAGATCATCAGCGGGCTCATCTGATGCCTCTTCTTCAGCTTCTTCCCCCATTATAGTACCATCGTATTCAGGGAACCCATGGCCAGGATAGTTGTCATCATCCTCTTCTTCTTCATTCTCTTCCATTAGAACCCCTCTTTCTCCGTGCTTGGTCCAACAGTTATAACCGGACATGAAACCAAACGTAAACAGGTGGACGTGAATGGTTCTTGATTTAGAGTAATTGTGATCATTCTTACAGACAGCACATGGACAACACATAAAACCATTTGCCAGCTTGTTTGCCTTAGCCGCAACCAGAAAAGTATGCACGCCATTAATGAACTGGGGAGAGCATCGGTCATCGTACATCCATTGCCGACTCATCTTCATTACACAACACTGAAAAGACCAAATTAATACAAGTTCATATATAAAGTTCATACACACTTATTCTCATAAAACAACATACAAACTCTCTAGCTAAAGCATTTAAATGCAACAACAAATGCGATCAAGATCGCAACTAAGGTAACAATTGATCCAATAGCATAGTGATACCAAGCCTTTTTATTAATGGCATATTTTCTAATCTTTCTAATCTTCAAGCGCATTGCATCTATCTTGATCTTGTGACCATCGACGACATCGGCAACATACAACTCCAGTTTCATCTTCTCTTCTTCAATTATTTTCAATTTTTCTTTCAAATACTCATTTTTTTTCAACTAAATTTAACTTCTGGACAAGAGGGTCGGTTGCAATTTCCGGTTCACATACCTCCTAGATAAAAATATCTATGTCAACTTGATGTGCATAATTGTCATAAACACGAAATGCAACAAATAGTTATAAAAGAGAATATATATACTACATCCGAATCATAAACCGGACGAGGGCCGACGGGGACGGATATCAAAACCATGCCACTATGTATAACAAACAACCATACTGGTAAGAAAATTATACAAGTAACTATCTAAATCATACAAACATGATTTTTTTATAAAAATGATAAGAACAAGATGCTCACGAAGGTGATGCCGGCGACGGAACGGTGCGGACGATCGACGGTTGTTAGGACGGGGATGAGAAGACACTAAGTAAACCACACCTACATATGCAAACTAAGAAGTTAATTTGAGCTCAAATTGCATATAAATCAAATAAACTCTCACATATAATTACTCCCAAACTAAAACCCACAAATCACTATACTTATAGAGCATTGCACGAGCTAATCTAGCAATGAGAGATGAAAGGACAAAGTTGCTAACCTTTGTGAACACTTGGATGGATGGAGTGCCTTCAAATCTTGACAAATTTTGGCAAAAATGGAGGATGAGCTCGAGCAAAGGGGAAGAATAGAGGAGATGAATGAAAGAGGAAAACAGAGAGAATGGGCTCGGGCTGGACGAAGGGTTTATATAGTGACATCATTAGTCCCGGTTGGTTATACAAACCGGGACTAAATGGGCTCGCGGGGCCCCCAGCCTGACACCAGCCTGCCACCACCCCTTTAGTCCGGTTTGTGACACAAACCGGGACTAGAGGTACGCCACGAACCGGGACTAATGATGCCCGCGCCCTAGCCGTTGGAACCGGGACTAATGATCACATTAGTCCTGGGCCGTAATCGAACCGGGACTAATGATGCGGACGTAAGGTCGTTTTTCTACTAGTGTATCCATTCAGTATTGGGTGCCATACTAGGAATTATTATCATATAGTGAAGCGAGAAAACGACATATGTGACCGGTTTTGCTTTTCAGAAGAGTGAAAACTTTCCTTGTGATTTACAGTTCAAATAAATCAGGTGCCTATGTTGTTGATACACCCAAAGATACTAAAGCTATGCTCCAATGCGGGATGAGGGCCAACGATTGTGACCCGGCGTGGCCAAGATCATCGCCGCCTTCACTTTCAACAAGGACCCTGTACGTGGCGCTCCGAGTCCACCAGTTGAAGGGTGGTGCTCGCGTGCTGAAAAGGACTGGTACAAATTCGTATGCATCCCCCTACAAATTCGTGTGCAGATTATAATAATAAAGAAAACAAACGAAAGCAAGCTTTATGTTCTGTTTTGGTAGAGTTTGTCTTCGAAAATTAAAAATAAGAAACAAACCGTGGGCTTCAATGTTTGTTTACCCATGGCGATGGGCTCTCGAACCATCAGATGACATTTCCCCCGTCACCTCTCACACACATCTTGCCTGCTGGTTCGAGCCCAGCGCCACTCCCCCACGGGCCAGGGCCCACGGACTCCTCCCCTCCGTCCGGGTCTCGTCGTCTTCTCCACAACCCCGCAGCGCACTGCCGCTCTCGAAATTTCGCGACTCTCGACCAAGGAACAACAACCCGCCCACCCGCCTGCCCGATCGCCATGGAGATGGAGGCGATGGGGAAGCAGCAGCGGGAGGAGGCGCTCCTCCGCGCCGCCTCCGACGGCAACCTCCGGCTCCTCAAGAGTAACCCCCGCCTCTTCCTTCTTAGGGTTTGATGATGGTACGTAGTAGCTCGACGGATCAGTGCCTGACCTGGCTCCCAATTCTCGCGTCTCGAAGAGATGGCGCGGTGGATGGGCTCAGGGGGCCAGGGCGAGGCCGCCGTGCTGGCGGCGGCGGAGGACGGCCAAGGGGACCGCGCTCTGCACCTGGCGGCCGCGGCGGGGCGGCTCGAGGTCTGCAGGTACCTCGTCGAGGGCCTCCGCCTCGACGTCAATCAACTCAACTTCATAGGTGGTGCCCCCTTCCCTTCGCCCCATTTCGCAGCTCCTTCAACTTTTACTTATTTATTTATGTTGTTGATTGCTACATAGTACTGCTTACTAGTACTAGTTAGTTACTGCCGTGTGAAGTTTGCATTTTAGGCTTCAAATTTGGTGTTACATGCTGTATGCATTTCTAATTTTTTATTAAGTGACGCTTGGAGTTGAGATATCCAATATATACACTGCCATCGATTTCCTTTGGATATGTTATATACTCCTCTGTATTAGTGGACTGTATATATGTAGTGTCTCCTCTGTCTGTCGTTGTGCAATTTTATCGACAGTGAACAGGTGTCAGATGGAAAGGCATTTGATACTGCATTAGTGAAGTTCTCTTTCCACGTTTGGCTCTTTTGTGTATAACTTCCGGTATTGAGGGCGGGAAGGATTGGCGTGAATTTGTTGAGCTCCTGATGTTTATTTTTCCGGCTGTTGCAGGTGACACGCCACTGTACCTTTCTGCCTTGTATGGTAGAGCTGCTGCTGCAAGATATCTTCTTGATCATGGTGCTGATCCACTAGCTGGCAAACTGCACTCACCTCTCAATGGCGCTGCAAATAACGGTCTCTCTCTTTCTCAACGAGTATGCTTATTTATCATATGTTCAGTGAATACATAGTCAATTTGATTTATTTTTTTCCTTTGAAAGCCACATCACTGGATATAAGCAGCATTAGACTCCGAAAAATCTAGAATAGCAAGAAGAACAGGAACGGGTTCGGGAGACGTGATTCTCTTCTTTGATGCTGTCAACCGTTTTGTTGCTATTCCTTCAGGGTTCGCTTGGATTTAGGGATATGGAGGCTTGGAACCTGAAATGCTTGCTGGAGTTAATTAAATCTAATACTATATATATGGAGGGAATTGGAAAAGGAGAAGGGTAGGCATATGAACCTGCGTTTTCAACCCAAGGGGGAGGCTAGGTTATGAGGTGGAAATGGGCATGGCGAACCATTTTGAATTTCTCATTGTTTCATCCTTATAAAAATAATTTTTGAATTTGTCAGTGTTAGATGAAATCAATTCCCCATATCGTTGAGAGAAGTAAGCATTTCTGGGTCGACTGATCCAAATTGGATCCACTCCTTCGAATTAGTTATTAGTTTTTCTTTTGATAAGATTAGTCTTAATTCTGTTAACATTTGTTTGGTAGCATCTCTCTGTTTTTAATTTTTTATAGACTTGGCTAAGGAATAAATGAAGCAATAAACACACGTCACAGCGCACAGAGCTACAAACCTTCACGCTTGGGATCGTGACAGTTGACTACTATGACACCTCTCTTGGCTAGTGCGATGCTTGATGTATCTATTTTAGCATATCTTGTCATATGTTTTTATGTGATTTCTATCGAACAAAGCTCCCATATATATGATTTGAATGATGGCCGAAGAAACATTATCGAGTGTGTGGAGAACAACTTTGAGGTTTGGAATTTTTAAGTTGGATATCCAATGTTATCCAAGGTGTTGATTATAATCTTATAAGCTCAAAAATGACGACTTCTTCTATTTCCAAGGATACAACAAGTAAAATTTGAACAGTCCCAATCCAATCACTTTTGAAAACCTGGTCCTGGATGAGATATGTGCTAACCAAAAAGTTTACTCAGCAGTTCACGATCACAAAACTGAAAACTGGCTCAGAGTTAATTTTTAGTGCAGATGTGAAGTCAGCTACATGTTGGAAAATATTCTTGTCTCATTCTTTTGTTTTTTGGAACTTCGTTTTCCAGGACATTGTGAAATAGTAGAATTGCTGCTTTCAAGAGGAGTCAATGTGGATTTAGATTCTGCACAAGGGACGGCATTGCATTCAGCTGCTATTTCTAAACACCATGACATAATTAAGATTTTGTTGGAGCACCATGCTGATGTAAGACATCGGTTTCTTGGTTCTCTTCTTTGCGGTGAAAAAGAAAACTCTGGAATGGAATATCTTGTGGCCAGTGGTACTCATGCTCCATCTGTATATTCTATTTGGGAATGCACTGGAATGGAAAATCTTATTGCCTTTGATACTTTGCTCCATCTGAACAAAAGACATGCATTGTATTTGAAGCAACAAAAAAATCATAATTGACAGTACTTAATTATCCTAAAGTAAAACATACTCACTTTCCCAGAAGCCAAGTACATGTTATGCCTAATTTGTATGTAAATATATTTCATTCTGTTGCCTTAAAAAATACCAATATATTAACACACCACGAGTAGATTTTATTTGTCTATTGACATATCTCAAAATTAATTTCTCTATTGGTCCCTCTTTTTTCTGACAAGTGCAAGTGATTGATTCTTCCACTTGTCGCAGCCTAACAAGGTTCTCGGTCTTGGTTATACCCCATTGAGTTGGGCCATCCGGGTCATTAGGCCCATGCCTAGAGAGCCGTTGGAATGTGTCAAGCTACTTGTTAAGGTCAGTAGTACTCTTTCTTTGCATGGAGATTTGTTAAAGTTTTGTAGCACAGCTTCATTTTCTTTGTGTATATGTTTTCTGTGGCTGACATATCAAGCATTAACTCAAACAAATGATCAAATAATTATTCATTTGCACAGGCTGGTGCTGATCTGAATTTTATTGACTTCGATGGTGGTAGTTACGTGATGTTGGCAGTGAAGTTTGGCTTACCTGGCATCATGAAGTTCTTACTAGATGCTGGTGCTAACCCCAATATTCCCAATGAAGTGAGCTTTACTTGTTTTCCTGTTGTCACTTGTGATTATCTGCTTTTCATGCATATGCTGTAAGTTAGCTGAACATTGTTCCTTTTTTTCTCTACGAGGTCATGCTAGGCTGTATACTCTTGACACTTGACAGATTAGGATAATCTTCTTACCCACATTTCGTCTGACGCCAGGAATAGGCTTACATGAGGAGAAAACATTACTTCCTCCAACTACAGAAAGACAGCATACACACTTTTCGAGATTAGCTTTGACCATCACTTATTGAAATAATACACAAGTCATGTAACTTAAAAATTATACCATTGGAAAATTCTTTATATACGAATTTAATGGTATAATTTTTGTGACATATAACCCACATTTTATTGGTTATTAAGGTCAAGGCTTAAGACATTTGTGACGACTATATATGCAGTATGCAATGCAGCAAGCAGAAGAGAAGATGCTGCTTCCGAAATCCATTTTTTAGTTGCGAAGAAGAAAAATGCACGAGTCAAACCTATGTGGGATTATTAAATGGAATGGTTAGGTTGTATTTGTACGTCTGTATTTACTCCGGTCAATTCCTGATGACACATGGTCAGGAGAATTCTGTAACCTTATTTCACTTTTTTATTCTGTGAGGGTACCTTCATGCACCTTGGTTTAAGTATTATAATTTATAGGCACTGTAAATACTAAGTAAATAAGCAAAAGGATGTAAAATAGAGAACTTATGGTAGTGCAAAGTTTCCAGTTAATATACCATAGGCTATCAATTAATCGGAGATACCAAACTTATATCAATATTCCTCAATCTCTTCAATCCATCTCACATAGTCATGCTTGATATCATTGATTGACCTCCATGCAGAAGCATATCTCCAAAAATCTATCTGAACAATTTCACTCTCAGATCAGCATGATAGATTATGGTATTTCCTACTTGAGCTTTTGACCACAATCAGAAGTTCAGACCCAATAACTACCTCTTAATACATCTACAGATGCTGCATGGCCTGCTTCACGTCCTAACAGAACAGAAATATAGAGGCTCCCGTCAAAACAAAATCTCTATTATAAAGGATGCAAGTATGATGAAAATATGCATCTCTGTTTACTTTCCTTATACCATCAGAGTTGATGGTATAAAGTTGGTTGTGCCCAGGTCATATATACCCTGAAGTAGGGTGTACTAGCTATAAGATGTAGTTATGTATGGTCATTTTCTCGCACTTTTCTTATGCTATTACAAAGATTACAAAAATCTAAAAAATAACATGCGAAGAACATTAGGACTGGTGCTTTACTTCTAGTTATTTATGATAAAAATATAGTTTTTTTCAATAAAGGACATTTTCATTCAGTCGATATATCGAGGTGATACAGCTGCGCTGAGTGAATGCCCGGCCTCTACACACAGCAACACGTCCAACACAACCAAAAAAAAAAAGGAAAAAATTGCGAATATAAGATAGAAATATAGCTATTCCAGTGAATAGAAAAAAATCAGTGTAAATCGCAAACCTGAAATCATGGAAGCATTCGGCACTGAAATCCATCACTACATAGTGCCTCGATGATTTTGTGTGGGACACTACTATCAATGCATCAGACGCTTAGAAGAGGATCGGACCATGTGTCCCACCAAGGACCCCTTTGCCCCACCTGAACTTCGACTCTGCAGGGAGGAGGCAATGGAGGCCCGCACGTGCAGGAGGGATTGAGGGTGGACTCCACATAGCCGCGCTCTGACAAAGGGCAGCAGTGGTGTAGAGAGGGATGGAGGGAGACAAAGAGCTGTGTGTTTATAGTAGTGGAGATGATGTCGAAACATTGTACAATTTGAATCTTCTGTGTTGTAAATTACAGAGTATGTCATGTAAATGTTTCTTGTCTACTGAACTAGGAATTGAAAAAAATCTCCAGCTTCTGCATAGCCTTGTCAAAGAAACATAAAATGCTACCTCTGCAAAGATTTCTATTGCCCCTTCCATGTATATTTTGGTGCACGTATCATCTTCGTCCTATTCTGTTTTGAAAAGTTTATGCAATACAACATATTAGTTGAAAGCTTTCGGTTATTAATGTTACTGTACTTGACGTAACCTTTGTCTTACAAATTTTGTTAGGAAGGATGAACGAGGCTATTCCATCATCTGTCCCTGCATAGTGATTCTCTTGAAGTCCATCCAGCCATTTGGTTGAGATCTTAGGCTGTGACTCCTAACTATTAATGTGGAAATCTTCCAATTACATTTTGTATTTATATTTGGTATTTACTATTGCAGTGTGGTAGCACACCAATTGAAGTTGCTGCCTCTAAAGGAAGCAGGGACATGGTTGAAATGTTATTCCCTTTAACTTCTCCTATTTCAACGCTGCCGGACTGGAGTATTGATGGAATCATTTCTCATGTGAAACACTTTGGTTTGAAGCCAAGGGTATGTGTTTCCTTCTGTGCTCACTTGCAGTTCCATATGTTATTTATCATCACCCTGCATTCTGTTCTTTGGCAGTTCTGCCTATCTTTAGAGTAGAAATAGTTTTAATTAACGATTATTCTAAATTCCATTGTGCAAACAAAGCATTCCATGCACAAATTTTTACTTTTGATGCATTGCATCACTATTAGCAAACTTCTAGTCTTTGGGTATGACCATTTTGTGAACTATTAATGTGCTAGACTTGATGAACTTATCTTGGATGATATTGTGCCAGCCCTGCTACTCCGGACAATAGTTTTTATTAAGAATTTATTATCTTATACATTAATTGGATACACCCTGAACTCCAGATAAACCCTGCAAGACTGCAGTACAGCACATTTTTCTAGTCTCATACATTAATCAGGTGATATAGGCTGAGGCTTACAAATTTGTACATTTTTCATGTTTTACATCACAGGACATTTGTGCATATTTATTCTAACCGCAATTTTGCTGTGATCAGGATAAACAAATGTGTGAAAAGAGAAGAACTGAACTGAAATGGAAAGCTTCTGAGGCTTTTAAGAGAGGGGATTATTATATGGCATCAGAGATGTATAGTTGTGTAAGTCATTAGGGCCCATTTTTATTGCCTGAAGGAGTGATGGTTGTTTTTTATATTTGTAAAATGTTAATCTCAGTCCACAGGATATTTTTGTTCACACCGAGAATAGGTTGCACGTACTGCCACCGCTTTCTGGTAAAACATGTGTTGTTAGATACTCAGTTCCACAGTACAAGGCATACACAATCTAGGCCAGTCATCCTGCCCTCTTAGTAATTACGAGGTAGTAGAACAGTTTGTGTTGAAAGGGCTGAGATAACACAGCACTGTTATACAGAAATTCCTGTTTTGAAATGTATCTGCTTGTCCAATACATTTGCTGGTTTCATCTGTACAGAGGTCTCTATATCAATCAGAACAACACTATCTGAGCGCCATCCTCATTGATATAATTATTGTCTTGGAGCACTATGTTTTAGGCATTGCTAAAAGCTGCTTGCGACTGATGTGTTGTAGGCAATGGCATTTGACCCTACTCCAGATGATTATGCAACCATATGGGCAAATATTAGTCTCTGCTGTTTGCGCGGTGGGAACAGAAGTGCTGCTCTCTCATGCTACTAAGTGCAGGATGGCACGACCTCTCTGGCCAAAAGCCTGCTACCGAGAAGGGGCAGCTCTTATGTTATTGAAGGTAAAAAGAACACAGTGGTTTTCTTCAAGCATTCGTGATCATGATCGTGATCACATAACTGGTCATCTTACGGCGTGTACTTGTAGAAGTACGAGAGAGCATGCGAGGCTTTTGCGGATGGCTTGAAGCTTCACCCTAAAAACGGTGATCTTGCAAGTGCTTTAAGGTAACTGGTCCATTTTTTTCATGATGTGTAGGGTTACATGCTGCAGTCCCCTGCTTCATAAGTTAAGTGAAAGGATAGATGATATCTTGGTAGACCATTGTTTGTGTCCATGGAAGATGGTCTCCATACCTGGAGAATATTACATGGATTCAGTCATTCAAGTCTGTTGAGTTCTTTTCTTGAGCTGGAAAGTGCACCTAGTGTCGGTCATCCGCATATTATTATGATTGATCTTCAGGGCAAAGTTGTACACAGATTCCTGACGATGCTCATGTTCGTAATATTTTGGTCGCAGGCAAGCCCAAGAAGCAGCGAAGAATGCTCGCCGCACTGAAAAGTGACTGACGTGTCAATTAGTCTTACGTGCAGAATCCGAGGCTCTGTTTTCTTGCTGAGCACCTTTTGTCTAGTCCGAAAACTTCTTTTTTTTAGGGTAGTCCGAAAACTTCTGACGAGAATATCCTGTGGGTTTTAAGACTTCCGTCGCACTCGCACCCATCGTTTGTAAATATAACCGTGTGAACTCGCTAGCTGTAGTAATCTTGATTCCAGTTCAAGTGTCAACAAACTTTATCGACACAGAAAATTAAGCTTGTTGTATCTTGGGTTGAATCATGGAATTCAGTACTGAGTTTTTTTTTTCTGCATGAGGAGAAGGTTCGACGTCATAAAAGTTTAATCAGTTAATACCAGACGTGTCTTCCTGCTTCGCTGTACTGTCGGCCATCGTACTTTAATTTGCTAGTTTTTTTAGATATCTTCCTCCATCCTGTTTTATTGGGCCTCATTGTATTTTGGGTCAAACTTGGACCATCTATAAAATTAACAAAATATGTGGTCTATGTTACAACAAATTATATTATTGTATTTGTATTCGGAATAAATTTCCGATGGTATATTTTTTATGACATATAGTTTATATTTTATTATCAAAATTTATAGTCGAATTTTGACCCAAAATAAGAGAGGTCTAGTAAACCGTGACGGATTTCTTTTCCTTAATTCTGTGTTTTTTTAGGGGTCATTAATTCTGTGTTGTGTACTAGTAAATCGATGCGTTGCCTTCCTTCACATCTGGTGTTGCCCACAATCACTTTTTTTAAGAGAATGGCCCATCATCACTTAACCATCCACGTTCTATTGTTTTGCTAAAGAAAAGGAAAATGGGCCAAGGCCCAGTTCGCTAAAATAGATAGCGTTCCGTCTTTCTTCCTCGTGGAGACACCGAAGTACAGATGGAAGAACAGCTTTGCTCCAATGGCGGCGAGTGACTAGGGCAGATCGGGAGGGGTGCTTGCACTCACTTGGGATGGGGTCCCGGGAGCCCGGGGCGGCCGTCCCTCCCGCTCCCGCCCCCGCCCCCCTTCAGGGCCGGGCCTGGCCGCCGCGCACGAGGAAGCCCGGCACGAAGCGCCTCGTCGTCACTGCCTCGGTCCTCCTCTCCTTCCTCGTCGGTACTACCCCCACCTCCCCAAATCTACCAGTTTTAGGGCCTTCTTCTCTTCCCATCTCCGTATAACCCGCGCGCATCTCGCTCTCTCTCCATAGGGCTGCCCTTGCTGCTCAAATCCACCGAGATCCACCGGTCGCCGCTGACCTCCGACGCGATCGCCGACCTGTCCCGCCGCCTCCAATCTCACCCGCCCTCCTTCCCCTGCGGCCTCCACGCGGTCTTCCTCCGCTCCGGCCCTGGTTCCCCCGCCGCGTCCCTTGCCGATCAGCTCGAGCGGGCAATCTCGACCCAGCACCACCTCCTCCCCGCGTCGTCTACTGCCAGGAACATCTCCGTGTCAGTCACCGTCCAGTCGGGCTCGAACGGTGGCTGCTCCAGCAGCACGGCTGCCGCTTTGCCTTGGCGATGCGGCTCCGTGACCGCAGCGGACTCGGTCGGCGGTGATGAGGCGTTCGATGGGTTGCTGCACTCCGCATTGGGTGGTGGTGATGGGGATGGGATGAAGGTTTACACTGTTGTCGTTGCTGAGAATGATGATGGGAAGGGAACGAGGGTTGTGATCGGAAAGCACCGCCATGCTTGGGTGGCTGGGAAGGTTGATGAGGCTGAGACTGTGTCACTTATTGCCAAGGTGTTCATCAAGTATTTCATGAATGGCGGTGTTGAAGAGGGCGAGACAGGCATTGGAAAAGGAGAGTTCATGCCAGTTGGTTCAGATGGGAATGTTGTTCTTTCATTCAGCCTGTTGAATGCTGATCCAAATGATTGGGTCTATGATTGCTAAGAACAGAAACTTTGCAGTATGGTATTCAAGTTGTTGCTGCATTTCTGCCATGTGTTCAAAATTTAACTTTGTCCTGTGATGAGACAAACTGTTTAAGTAAAATACAATGACAGTAATATTACTGAGGAGTTATGAAACATATGTCAGCACTGACTTTAGACATCTGTTGGTTCCCTCATTTAGAATCAATTAGAGTTTATTTGGTTGCAGTTACCTGCTGGCTAAGTTACAACTTGTTGTCCTAATATAGCTCCTGCTGTTAGAAACTTTACAGTTAGGCATCCCACATGCAGGGAGTTCAAAAATATTGGCGAGAGAATCCTGACTCCTGTGGTTGAGGCCCTGCGACCAATTGCCGATATCAATATAGAGAGTCAGGTGCATATTTTGCCTTGTTTGCACCAAGCTTGTGTCCTCTTATCTCTTGTAAAGGTGCCCCGTATTAATAAGTACTGTGCAACCTCTCCTGTTCTTTTCAGGTTCTCTACCACACTCCGAAGTCGTCCTATTCTTATTCTGACGATAAATTGGGGGGCAATGTCCTTAGTATGGGAGACATTCCTTTCTTTGTATGTTTCTGGCTTACTCTGTATATATAATCTAGTCTTGTTCATTGCTGCATTATTTGGATAATTGCTTGTTAATACCTGCATTTTTAAGTGTCAGCTGTACTAATTTAGTTGTGCAATGAAATTGATAGGTAAACTCAAACGAGTGGCACTTGGATACATCGATTTCAGCTACAGGACGATCGAAAGTTCTTCAGTTTGTGGTGTATGTTTATTTAGATCACATCCACATCTTTGAACTTTTTTTGTTCTTCACTTTGCAAGGCATGTCATGATATGATCGACGTTCTTAAACATATACAGAAAAATACAAGTAGTATGACAATGCTGGCTTATACTCTGAATTTGCTTCTTTTTGTGATCATACTCACGTTTCCTCTGGCAACTACTGGTAGATATGATGTGATCCCATGATTTTTTGACGATGCCCTATCCCCATTGTTTGATAGTTATTTCTTTTTCTGTTTCAGTAAACAGCACCCTTTGCAGAATATGTCATATTTTAATCCAGTATTCTGGTTTTCCAAGCATACGTAGACTAGGATAATATCATAAAATTTTCTGAATACTAAGTGTAATATTTTTTTGAGTAAATGACATCAGCAGTCCTATAACTATTCGAAAGGTATCAAGTAGGTCCTAAAACTTTGAAACTGAATATTTGGGTCACAAAACAATTTAAGTTGTGCACCAGAGGTACTAAACGCGCCCCGACCTGCTCACGTGGCCATTTTAGTCGACTGAGGTAGCGTGCAGGAAGATTTCTCGCTGCTGAAGCTTGGGAACCATATATATGTTATTTCCTCTCCACTGGCCATCTCTATCTGAGCATTGCAATTCATTTTGTACCAGTATTAACATTACAATTCAAAAGATTTGAAAAGCTGGCAGAATAAGTGATCACATCATTTGGGAACATGACCTTAGCATGTCATATCACATTGTCAACATAACAACATAGCAACAGAGCACTATCAACTTGACCATCAGTACATAACTACCAAAATAACACGAATTAAGTTTGCAACATCTCCAGCAACATTTAGTAACTATCACATTGTCATTTACTCTTTTTTTTTATGATCTTTATGGATGGTCATTAGTCATCTGAATTGCTTGTTCTGTAATAAACAGGTATATTCCATCTGCAAGGGAATGCCCTTTGTATTTGCAGCTTCCAGATGGGGAGCTTTCAAAAACTAATGCATTTATTTCCCCAGTAAGTAGTATGCACCTTTCGTGTGTTGTACATCTTAGCATTTTTCTTGATAGTGTTATCCTGTCATGTAGATGTGGGGAGGTGTTGTTATTTGGAACCCACCGGGCTGTTCACTTGGTTCAGAGAAGACACATGGGACTCGGAGACAAATGTCATCACAGGTGTGTAGAATTCATCATCTTTTGTCTTTGCCTTCTTATATGTTTGCAAGTGCATTGTATTCTGAAGCATTGAGTTGCAACAGGAACTTATGGAGACTCTGGAAATCTTCATTGGGCAGCTAAGACAGTTATTTGGTCTAAAACCGAACTGTCATGCACAAGGCATGGATGTGGCAACTAAATTCCTAGTTAGTGAAAAGGGATTTGCACAATGGTGAGAATATCCCTCTGATTGTTTAATAGGATACCATGGCACAAAATCATTTTGTTATGGCAACACGATTCTACAAAATCTGGAATGCATATTTTATATCTGTAGTCAAACTGGACTAGAGAACATATTTGGCATCATTATTATCAAATCCTTGTTACAACAGTTTTCATATTTCCAAATCATCGGCATTGTAGTATGCATAATATCAGGGAACACATTCATCAAGTTTACTTTTTGTCTAATTGGTGTGGGAATGTCTGTCTATTTTTTATCCTTACTCTATAACTACATGGTTCAAAGTCTCAGCTGTTGTGAGTTTAGAAGTTCACTTAGTTTTGGTTAACTTTTGAACCTGTTGATCTCTAAGGTTCTTTACAGGAGTTATCTTCGAAGGCTCTAACAGTTATTATTGGGTTTCTTGTTTCATAACTCTTACAGGGAATTGGATTTACTATACAGGCATCATGCATGTTCCAACCTTTTGTCATGTGTCGCCACCTTGGAATCTCTTTCCAGCTTGGTACATCAGAAGTTCTGAATGACATAATATAAAATGTTGTTCCTCACACAGATACTCACGAATGTTGTTTGTGTTGTGTTGGTAGGTCCAGTCGCTCCCAAGAATGATTGTTATGGATGAAATTGGGAGGCAGGTTTGTTCCTCTACCACTCTTGCTAAATGGATAGTTCACGGTCATGTGTAGCAGTGCTTACTTCATTTATTTTTCCACTACTGTTTTGACTCTGAGTAAGCAGCAGAATATTCAGACAAAACTCCTCATGCCTCATAAGTTATAACCCTGAACATTCATGGTGTCCATTGTTATTACTTTGTTATGCGTTCCCATGTATACCTACACACTTGTACATGGTTGCCTTTTATCTCTAGTTCTTTACTTAGTTATAGTATGAAATCACTTCACAAGTTCATCGTGAGGTCAAGTTTGTTCAGGCT
The DNA here is from genome assembly GCA_011799875.1 of Thinopyrum elongatum. NCBI lineage: Eukaryota > Viridiplantae > Streptophyta > Magnoliopsida > Poales > Poaceae > Thinopyrum > Thinopyrum elongatum. The sequence goes on along the minus strand of CM022303.1, from coordinate 607,676,627 downwards.
TCTGACGAGTAATGTTTTTCAGGTTGAGCTTTCTCTTGAAGCTGCAAGTTTAGCTCAAAGAAACGCCACTCTCGGAATCGGCGACTCTTCAGCAGGCATGTTTAGGGCACATTGTATAGCAGATGTTGCGCGGAGCTTGGAAAGGTTTTGTTAACATTGTGCTGTTCTGCAGTGTCTGCAACGAGGGCGAGGGCTTTGGCTGAGGACGCATTTTTCCATCCGTCCATTATGTCAATCAGTTATGCTTCCGTGGAGCACTACTTCGCAATTTACATGGTTAGTATTCACTGAATTATAGACCTCACTTAAGTTTACAATTGGCAGGTTGGTACTTTCGAATTGTTTGTTCTAAAAAAAAAAACCAAGTCAGCATCATGGTACTTTCGAATCATTTGTCTTCAACCGTGGATTTTAAACCGAGGTTATAGCATCATAGTTAGCAGCAACAGCAACAACAATCTCCTCTTATGTGAGTTGTGTAATGTTGCATGCAAGCTCCACACACTAATAACTCTCATGCTGCATGTTCCTTCCATTCTACAGTACGTCTTTGCATCACTCATTCTGTCATTCGACAGTTCCGCCTTTGGAAAGTGTTTAATGATAATGCAGTAGATCTAACCATACATGCAGCGTCGTTAAAGTCCAAACTGCCCTGTAATTTGACATTTCTTTATTTTGTAATCTTTTTGCAGCCATTCTTTGCGCCAGTGTGTTTGCATGTGCTACTGGCTGCAAACAAAGAGCTGAAACGCTACAGGGTAGAGCGGGCCATACACTCGGCATTCCTCGCTTCCTAATCCCAGGCGACGACCTCCTGAGCCATCCACCCATCCATCACCGGTGACAGGCAGCAAAGCGTCGCTGCTTCACGCTTGGTATCGTCATCCGTCATCCCAGAGTTTGACAGGTGATCGAAGGTAGTAGGTAATGATCTCTGTAATTTACAGTATACGGTAGATTTTGCCTAGTCCGGGCGGAGGACACACATTTTGTTCGTGGAAGTAGAGCCTTGCTCTCACATGAAATCCGTATCGATTTCCAAGGTCGAAAGGTACCATTTTTAAAATATCCCTCTCGACCCTTCCCCTCTCTTCTCGACTAGAGTCAGGGCGATTGCGAGGCGACTTGGAGGTTCTGCCGGCGAGACCGGTGGTCCTCTCAGGTTCTGGTGGCTGTGTTGGCTGCCGGAAGGGGGGAGGACCTTGGTGCTCTGCTTGGTGGTGTTTACAGGCCTAGGGTTAGGAGGATGTATCTCCAGCGCCGTCACCGGGGCGGAGGAGGTGATGGCGAGAAGGAATAAGGGCTGGCCCGGCTTTTCCCCACCCGTTTGGCGTCGTTGGTGGCGTCGGCGAAGAGACAGGGGTCATTTGGAGCGCGGATCCGGCTGTACGGAGTTTGCAGAGATGGATCTCATCGGCGGGAGCTGCGCCGACTTCGGTGGTGGCGACTGACGCGGTGACGGATGTTTTGGGGTTTGATTTTATGAGTTGCAGGTACGACGTTTGCTTTGCTCTCTTCTTCGTCGGCGACGGTGGTTTGTTGTGGCTTGGATCGGTGGATTTGGTTGCTCGGAGGCTGGTGTTTGGACCTGTTCGTCTGCGTCGTCTAGGGCGGTGGGGGGCGCTATGATCTGGAGCCAGTGCTCTCCGGGGTTCTAGGATCCGGTTGCTGCAGACAACCGGCGGCTGCGGAGCGTGGTGGGCATGGTGGTCGGAGCTGGTGCTCCGCTCCGGCGTTGGCTGGCGCAGGTGGTGCCTTCGAGAACATGGAAGCACGGGGTTTGTCCCCGGCCCATGCACCGGAACCCGCCCCTGGTTCCCGTCTGCGCAGCGGGACCTTTATGCGGCTCACAAAGTCAAGGATTGGCGATGGTGCTTCTGATGCCCGTGGTTTGAGGACGGCGGCTCTGCCTTGCTCCGGCGGCTGCAGTGTTCGTCGTGGCTCGTTGGAGATCGAAGATGTTCAGAGGCCAGGGACCTGTGTGCAATTTCTGATTTTCTCAGGGTTCTCTGTTTGGTTTGGGTGGACAGCTGTCCTTTTTTTTTTGGACACACTGTCTGGTTTGTTTCTGTGGTCGATGTGTGCCGTTTGTACTCGTATTTGTACGTCGTATGCTTGGCTTATGAATGAATACGGGTATTTTCTCATAAAAGAAAGGTACCATTTTCCCTTTTGGTTGAATCAAACGTCGGTACTGAAAAGAAACTGGCGCTTTTGTTTCGCCGAAAATGGTATGCATTTTCTTTAGGGGAAAAAAGAAAAGGGAAATGGCACTGGTAGCCGTCACGTTTTTTTTAAATGGCCGTTACCTATTTCTGTGGCTGAGAGTATGCAGTTCTCCGGGAAGGCCCCAACCGCAAGCGAGAAACCGCACGCTCGCGTAGTTACCGGCTTAGGCCCTGTTTGGATTCCCCTTTTTTTCTAAATACAGTTATAAATAATACACGTCTCTTTTTTTTTCATGATAATACGTGTCCCATTCATATCATAAGGATCAAAATACAAGTCACGTAATGACCGACATGACAAAACTGAAAGATAGCAGAACATCTCTAAGCATGACACCAACGCCCGTAACCTGTCTTCGGCACCATCACAACAGCCATCGAAAAAAAGAATGACGGATCACCTCCTCACCCGAGCTCGACGCGGCTTCATCGCTGATATGCAGCTTTGCGGACCTCCAAGGTGGCTCACCAAAAGTGAAGCCCTTGCCGTTGAACGAATCAGACCGGGACAACACCCCGGACACGCCATCGAACTCCAGATCTAGCACCTCATAACGACTAAAACGCTGAAGAAGGAAACCATACCTGCCATCCATGACCCACGAACTCAGCACACGTTCCGTCTTCCAGCTGTCGTCGATGCAGACCACAGTCTGCATCCGCTCCTGGACTACCTCCCAAGCTCTGCGCCGACGCCGGAGCAACAGTGGAGCCCGAGGACACATGTCCACCACGTGGATGTCGTCGCCGCCACGCCATCCTTGTTTGAACAGACTAGTTTCCAAATCCATCCCCAACCAGTGGCGGCTCCAGGAATTTGCAACCGGGTATTTATGTGTATTCATTTTGCCAAAATCATTGTTGTTTTTCGAAAATTGTCACTGTTTTGCTAAAATCAACACTGTTTTGTAAAAATCATGGGTATTCACATGAAGACCCAAGAATACCCCTAGCGCCGCCCCTGTCCCTAACCATAGTACCGATCGCCTCGTTGGGGAAGGATCTGAAAAATCTTTATTCAGCGCCGCCATCGCCGCTTCGAAGGCGAGACGATGAACAGCCTAAAAGTCTAGACTACGTAGGCCTAAACCGATCCACACGCGTAGAACCGGCGACCCCCCTCACCACCGACGACCGAGGTCGCCGGCGGAGGGGAGCCGCCGGAGGAACGGCGGTGGAGGAACTCCCCTGGTGGCGGGCTGGGGAGATCGCTTTTCCTTTCTTCGAACCGAAGAAAGAAAACTCGTCTAGACAGTAACTTACATCAAGCTAGCTAGGCCGATGCAAATAATACACGTCTCCGCACGTCGTTTCTTTTCCGGGCGTAAATTGCTCTACGGCCGGTAAGATACAGGTATAAGTTAAACACCTCCGTATCGAAATACATCGATTCCAAGCGCGCCCTTAGAGGCAACTTCAACGCACGACCCCGTCCGTTTTGTCCGTTTGACGTTTGGGACAGAAAAACGGACAGCGGACGTCGTCGAGAGGCCGGACATAGTCAGCGCACCCAACGCGGGACGCATCCCAAACGGACAGCTCGGGCCCGTAGTGGCGCACGCAGCCGCGCCCTGCAGCGCCTGCCCGCCGCGCCGTCGCCCTGTCGCGTACGGGAGTTGCTTCAGACGCGAGCTCGCCCGCGCCCGCCGCTTGCTCCGCGCCCCGCTCCGGCGTCAGAGTGGACACGGTCCGGGCCGATCCGGTCCCGGTCCGAGCCGTCGTTTGGACCGGCCGCCGGCGGTCCGAGCCGGACCGGACCGAGCAGCATGACGGTCCTGATCTCAGGGACCGGACCGGCGGCGACGAAGCCCGGGCCAGACCGAATGGACCGAATGGGCAGGGTCGATGTGTGCAGGTGCAGCGGCGAGTTGGGCGACGTGCGCGAGTGATGTGATGAACTGGACGACGTGCGCGAGTGAAACTGACGAACCGGAGGACGTGCGCGAGTTGGGCGACGTGCGCGAGTGAAACTGACGAACTGAATTTTCTGAATCTGACGAAACTGAATTTTCTGAAAGTTTGACAGCACGTATTTAACTGACAGTCTTCGCGTTCATCCAGAAGAAGCGCAGAAACGAACAGCTGCGGCTTCACCTTCAGAGTGTTCGGGATCGTGCCCCAGTACTTGCTGGTGGCGCCGGCGAGGCGCAGAGCATTCGGATTGTCTCCTTCAGAGCTGGTGCCCGGTGTGCATGTTTACTGCTTAATTTTCCTTTAGTGCAGAAATCACTCGACATGCAACGTGTGCATGTCCACCTCTTCGATTAGTTTCAGGTTCGTTAGATCACGCCGTTGTGGGAGCTCGTGGCATGGCACGATTTCAGCTCATACAGCGGCAACATAGCTGCGTACGGGTGCAGTGGCGGAACTAGGAATTGAAGTTAGCCGGGACGAACATTTAATGTTTAATTTTTTTCCGCTACAAATGCAGCTATATTCAACCAGAACTCATAGCATTCAACAACAAAAGGATGAAAAGACTATTTAAAACTAGTACACTGTTAAAAGTCGCCGAGGCCGCCTGACTGCTCACATGGACTCTTGCCGCTTGAAATGCTCACTTATGCCACAATATGATCCCATAATTCTAATTTCCAAATGAGACCTACAAAATAATGAATGCATTAGCACAAGTGTGATGAGAGTTGTATATTTTGATAGTCATCTGATGGTAACTGGGTGGTAGTATACCTTTAAGACGTAATTGCATAATGAACATGAGGTTGTGGAGGTAGATGACCTCGACGGCTCTTCAAGGCATGAAAATGAACCATAATCTCTTTATCACTAATTTTAGCAAATATCTCGCGCTCAACAAAGCAAACCATCAAATCATTAAGCCAATCATCACCATCTTGTTTCGAAGATCAGTCTTTATAATATTCATGGCTGAGAAAATCCTCTCAACTGATGCAGTTGCCACCGGTAATGTCAATGCAAGTCTGATGAGCCGATAAACCAATGGAAATACCAGATGTTGTCTACTCTGAACCAACTTGAGAGCAAGAGAACTCAAACTATCGCAAGCCAAGAATTCAGTACTTCTTTTCATCACATCAATATATATGTTGAGTTGATCAGTCAACAGATAGCGCTCTTGTGAAGAGAAATCAATTGAGTAAATATTTGCAAGCTCAACTAGCTTATCATGATCAAAGTTCCTAAATGAGTCTCTAGGATCAAGGCAAGCAATGCACTTCAACAAGCGTGTAGAAGTTTCACTAAATCGATTATTCATCTCAACTATGTTTCTATCCAACACCTCATTGAATATAGTTACCTTGTAATGATGGAGACAAGTAACCATTTTGCGTGATCTTCTTGGGTAACCCCTTGCTGAAATGTTATCATCCATATTGGGCACTATTATATTTCTTGCAGCACAAAAGTTAGTAGTAGATATCAAGAGAGGCTCCCATCCATCATCTCTCAACTTTTGTAATAGACTTTTCACTGACACAATCATATTCATAGCACAGACTATATTCTGATCTTTTTGTTGCAATGCTTGTGACAAATCATTGGTTAAACCAAGCACTCGAAGCATCAAATGCAAGATAAGAGCAAATTCAAAAGTTTCCATGTTTATCATAAAGCCAGAAGCCAAACCTCTATCATCAGCATCTGCTCCATCAAGAGAAATACCATGTAGCACTTCAACCACGGAATCCCACATTTGATATATCCGGATTAGAGTCTTGTGGTGTGACCCCCATCGTGTATCACCGGGTCTTGCTAAACTTGTCTCTTGATGCTGGCCTTTTCCTGACAAAATCTCCCCATGCTCTAACTGTAAAACCAGGTTGTCATGATGCTTCTGCAACAATGCATCTTTCCTTTTACACGAGGCACTTACCTACAAGAAAAGAGTAAGTGCGGTTAGAATTTTATAATGGCTAGATATATACTATTTGGATTTGCAAATAGCCATAAGCTATAAGAACTAAGAAGCACAAACCATGTTGACAATCTTATTTGTATGTCCAAAGAAATCACTAACAGCTAGGACTCGCTTGACAACAGCAACAACTACCAATTGAAGTTGGTGGGCAAAACAATGCACATAAAAAGCATACGGATTGACATCTAGCACCAATTTCTTCAAACCATTAAGTTCTCCACGCATATTTGAGGCCCCATCATATCCTTGTCCTCTCAATCTAGACATGGATAAATTATGTTTAACAAACATTGCATCCAAATATCTTTTCAAAGAAGCGGATGTAGTATCAAGAACATGTTTAACACCAAGCAATCTTTCCAAAGATTCCCCTTTTTGATTCGTGAACCTGCAAGCAAAACAAACTATAAAATTAGAACAAGCATGTGAGGGTAGAGTAGTTACATTCAGAATTAGAACAATCATGACAAATAACTAACCTCACAATCACAGCCATTTGCTCTCTAACCGATACATCACGAGACTCATCAACAAGTAGAGAGAAATTACTATCACCAAGCTCATTCATTATCACTTTTGTAGTCACTTCGGCACATGCTTGTACTATTTGTTTTTGGATTTTATGACAAGTCAATTGATGATTGCCAGGAGCATTTTTATGGACCACATCGGCTACATCTTTGCATCTTTTTGCATACCAATCCAACATCTCAAGGAGATTACCCTTGTTCATGGAAGTGGTAGTCTCATCGTGCCCACGAAAAGCTAGGCCTTGAGAGACAAGAAACCTTACCACACCTACAACAGCCCTCAAACGCTCTTCATATTCAATGTGTGATTTCTCAGTATGAGAAGTCATTGCATATGACACACTTTGCTTTTGGTTTTTGAAATCTTCACACCGTCTTCTAGCATTGTTGTGAGCGTTGTTTGGTCCACCTACATGAGCATTGAATATTTCCACTGCCTTCTTCCAATTTTTGAACCCTTTCTTAGTGAAGACATCATGGCCAAACTTGTCACCAATGCTTGGAGGCTTGAAAAGAAAACAATGGAAACAATAGGCAGATTTTGTCTCTTTACTATACTCTAGCCAGTCATAATCTTTATACCATGCTTCTTTGAAGTTCCGCCAATCTTTCCCAAAAAGAGTACGAGGAAAATCATGACCATACAAACGTCCCCACCTTTCGACAAATATGCCCTTCTCATTTCATCTCTAATTTCTGGAGTTGCATACTCTTCAATTTGCTTACGTGTGCCAGGATCAGGATCCACATCAGCTAAATTAAATGCCGGAGGAATGCCCTACAACATCAAATGGCACCGTATCAAAACTGAGTGTCCTGTTACTACTATTTGCTATTCAACATTCCAAGTTTCCAACTAACATATCAAAGGAAGGATAAAAGACTAGAAGAGGATACCTGCCGGTCGTCGGAGTCATGTGGTCGCTCTCGCTTCCGTTTGGCTCTGGCCGCCGAAGCTGCTGCCCCTGCCACAGCCGCAGCATCTTCGACAGCAGCAGCCTCAGCCTCAGCTTCTTCGAGTTCGACAGCAGCAGCTATGCCTATCCAATCCACCTCTTCGCTGGAATCCATCTCTTCGCCGGAATCCATCACCGGCACTGCCCCCACTGCCGCTGGCCCGACCTCCAGCACCAGCACCGCCCCACACCGCCGCAGTACGGGTACCAGCCCCCTCCCTCGCCGATGCAGGAGCGAGCAGATGCACACGCCGCCCCCAGCGCTCGGGAACCCCTGGCCTCTAGCGGCGGCGCAGCACCGCAGAGCGAGCAGTCTAGGTCATGAGCAGAGGGAGGGGAACGGATGGATGGGATTTCTGGATCGAGGAAAGGAGATGTCTGTCTGGGCCTCTCAAGTGGACTAGTGGAGAGACGTTTGTTTGGGCCTGTAGAAAATAGCCCAGTCCACTGGCCCAAATCTCTTTCCTCTTACCCCTTCGCTCGCTGGCTGCCGCACGAACAGAAACGCCGCCGGCGCTGGTTTTCTGATCGCGGTGATGGCTGCCGGAGGAAGATAGGTAGGTGGGGGTCGATCCTCCGCCGTCGGCGACCCGGGGCGGCCGCCCCAGCTCGCCCCAATGGTGGGTCCGCCACTGTACGGGTGGACGTTGGATGGCACGGCCGCAATACTCGTTCGTGGCTATTCTTTTGTTCCATTCAGTTGCAAGAAAAACGTCTTGACCCGTAGCTCGTGTCATGGCACGATTTCAGCTCATGCAGCCACAATACCCGCAGGAATTGGTGCCACGGTTGGGGTCGATGCCATGTTCGAGAACTCCAGATCGGCCGCAGTGCACGCACGACAGCGATGGCTACCGGCTGCAAGAGGATACGCTGCACGGGGAGAAGAGGAAGGAAGGAGAGGGGAAGCTCGGAGACATGGTGGTTCACCCGGAGGCTACCAGTGGCCGCGACGACGAGGAACGGCGGCGGCGGTGACTGCGTTTTCTCGGTCCGACCGAGCGGCTCGGTGAAAGACCGGACCGGACCGTCATTTTTTCGGGCCGAATATTGAAGCCCGGACCGACCAGCTTTCCTACCGGTCCTGGACCGTACGGTCCGGTCCTGAACGGGCCACGAGCGGGCCCAAAAGCCTGCTCGTTCCGTCCAGCCCTACTCCGGCGGACGAGCCCGCGCCCATGCCTCGTCCTTCCACCCGCCTCCGCGCCCCTGCCGCGCCGTCGCGTCCTGCCGCCAGCGTGCCAGCGTCCCGCCCGGGCACGACTGCGCTCGTGCGGGGCTGCAGCTGCAGCCGCGCTCGTCCGCTTGCTCGCTGCTGCTCATGCCGCCAAACAAGCTGCGTCGGCTCCGAGCATCGCCACTCCGCGGCATAGCGCCACCGCCTCCTACTCGTCCGGCTTGGCCCCACCTTGTCGCCTCCCCAAGCCGAGCGCCGCAGCATCGCCTTGCCGCGCCAACGACCTGCGTAGTTGGTGGGGAGGTGGGTGAAAAGGGAGGAGAGAGAGGGGGTGGGATGGGTGTGTGGGCCCTTTTTGTTTGTATGCCAGATGGGCCACCACCGGACACAGCCGCACGCACAGGGCGCAGACTCCGTCTGCTTGTTGTCCGCTTTACCCCAAATTGAAATCAATTTTGCTCCGGAAATGGAGCAGAATGGACACGGACTGGACAAAAAATGAGGGTGGGGGTCTATGGTTGGGTCGTCTTTTCTCTCCGTTTGACGCAAACGGACGCGGCCGGACGACTTGGAGTCCAGCGTTGGAGTTGCCCTGCAAACGACCCAAGACTCGATCAACACGCCACGACGAACCGCTGCGGCAGCGGTTCGGCAAAAGAGCGCATGCTTTACTTTCGATGCTCCCTTCCTCCCCGATGTTGTGTTGCCGCAGGATGACAGTGCCCCGTGGATGGTCTGGTCGGTTAGGGCATCTCCAACGGCAGCCCACAAAAATCCTCCCGCATCCGTCCACGGACAGGGGAGACCAGTCTGCGGACACAGATGCGGGAGGCAGCCATCCAACGCTAGCCGCATAATCTGGCCAACAATTCGAACCAAGTGGGCGAAATTCGATCAAACCGGACGGATTTCATTCAAGTTCGGATATAATTTACATAAAAAGGACGATATTTCAACCGTTTAACTAAAAAACTAGACAAAAAACCTAAACCCTATATCGTACGACCACCTCGTGCGTGTGGCCACCCTGCCCTGCTGCACAGCCGTCTCCGTCGGTGCCATCGTCGTCGTCCCTCCAGCAGCGGTACGGCACCGGAGGGTCGCGACAGCCTTGTCCAACGGTTGCCTGCCGCTCGCGGAGGAGCCGCTTCGCCTCCTGCTGCGTCGTGCGGAGTGCCGTCCTGGCCACTGCTGACGTGGCCTTCGGAGCCCTGGCGGTGGCCTTGCCGTGGCCGGCGTTGGCGGAGCAGTCGCTAAAGAACCACTGCTCGCCGATCTTGGCGAGCTCGCCGTCAAGGCGGCGGTGACGCCTGGCGGCTGTCTGTGGTGGTCACAGAGCGGTTGAGCGCCCACGCGGCAGCGAGGTCTGGGTCATTGAGGACCCAGTCCGGCGCCACGTCGCTCTTGGCAAACGCGGAGCGACGACTGGCATTGTGCCGTTCGTACCGCTCCTGCTGCCGAGCCGAGCGCTCCGCCTCAAACACAACATCCCTCAAGCCTGAGGGACCACCGAGGTAGTGGAGGAGGCGGCCCCATGCCTTCTTGATCGCGGGCGGTAGCTCCTCCTTGACGGTGAGGCGGTGGCGGCGCAGCGGCGACAACGGCGCGTCGATGCGGCCGTAGCGGCTACGCGGCGGGGACGCGGGCTCCTCCTTGATGCGGCGTCCGATCTGGATGCTGCGGTGGTGTGGGGGCGAGGCTGGCTCCTCCTTAATGTGGCGTCCGATCTGGATGCCGCGATTGTGCCGGGGCGAGGCCGGCTGAAAGAACATGCGGTGCCCCATGTTTGGTTTTGGTAATTGATGACAATCTCTATGGACTAATGGTTGCCTTGAGTTATATTTGAATGATTTGTCCATAGGCATTTCTTGAAGTCCATGTGTTGGTTTCAAGGAGTTTATGTGATGACCAAAGTGCCATTCAAGGAAGTATCCAAAGATTGGTCATGTAGAAGACATGACACAAGGTTGATCAAGACCAAGTCAAAAAGTGAATCAAGTTGATCAACACACAAAGCGTACAAGATGTACCAAGAGGGATCAAGTGATCCTATGGCATGGTAAGCATTGTCCATTACACTTTGTGTACTAACCCATGGTCTACGAGTGTTCTATTTGGGGTTAGGCATGTTTCCATGGGCTTTTGTCAAGAGAGAGATCTCATACAACCCATGGAGGATGACATCAAGTGATGATCGTCATCAAGATTGCGGTGTGCAAGTTCAAGTGGAGCATCACAAAGAGATCATGCTTGAAGCTTGCCGTCCATTGTGGGACAATGGACTTGTGAAGATATGTCGAAGAGTGGCTCACCCATAGATGAGTATGGGGGAGCAATCTACTAGTCATCATCGAGCCAGCGCAATCAAGAAAGGTGGTACAACTTGAGGAATTCAAGATCGTCATCATCTAGCTCAAGTGGACTATGTGCAAGGCAAAGGTTTGCCCTTGATGTGTTTTCTATTTTACTGGTCTCATGGTGATAGTTGGGAGACCAGGTTATAGGATTGATTGTCGTACTATCAAGGGGGGCTCTCAAGTAAGTAGCTTGATCGTATCATTCATAGAGAGCTCAAACCATTGCATCCTTGCATCATATTTCTTGGTTCTTGTTTGGTGTTTCTCTTTGTGAGTTTTAGAGCTTATTGTCATCTTCATGACAAGCTCGAGTTCATCGAAAACGGAGTTCATATGCATCTTCTATGATGTTTTCGTTGTTGGAGTTTCTGTCGGTTCTTCATTCATAGAGGTTTCACATCTCTATTTCGTAGGCATATCTGCCCTGCCTCTTCTTACTATCCAACAAGCTTGAGTTTGCTCTTCGGAGCTCATATGCAGAAGTTCTGGCAGTTTCGGTCTCGCTTGCATTCTTCTGTGCTTGGGCTATTTTTCAGCTCCCAAGCGGTAGTTCCACCCAGCTCCACGGTAGTACCGCTTATGCGGTACTTCGCTTATGTTTTGCTCTCTGTATAGTGCTTGCCTTCGAGTGGAAGTAGAGCGACAATAGTAGGTGGTAGTACCGCAGTTAAGCGGTACCACCGTCCGTTCACTACCGCTGCTACTTCCGCTTATATTTTAGCCTCTGGATTCGTTTTTCCTCTGCACGGAAGTAGAGCGGCAGTAGTGGGCGGTAGTACCGCTCCATGCAGTAGTACCGCGCTACTCTACTCTACTACCACGGTTTCACCTGTACACGCAATGCCTAGCAGTAGTACCGCTGGTGGGAGCGGTAGTACCGCTTCAGCGGCACTACAGCCTCCTTGAGTTTCTTAGTTGCTCGTTACGGCTGAAACTACCGTGCCAGCGGAAGTACCGCTCGCCCGAGCGATACTATCGTTTGTGCACGGGATGTGCGCATAACGGTTGGATTTGGAGAGGCCTATAAAAGGGGGTCTTCTTCCCCATTGCATCTTATCCTTCTATCTCATGTTTGCCCCCCATTGTTGACCTTCTTTGAGCTTACTATCTCTCAATCCCTGCATAGATTCTTGCTAGTTGTTGGGGGGAAAGAGAGAGGAGATCTAGATCCACATCTCCACCAATCACTTTCTCCTCTTTGTGAGGGGAACCCCTTGGATCTAGATCTTGGAGTTCTTGGTGTTCTCCTTATTCTTCCTCTCATTTTCCTCCATAGCTTTCATTGCTTTGGTGGGCTTTGAGAGTGAGGGACTTGGGCACTCCGTGTGCCCTTGCCATTGCATTAGTTGCATCGGTTTGAGTTCTCCACGGTGATACATGGAAGTGAAAAGTTGAGAAGCTTATTACTCTTGGGTGCTTGGTACCCTAGAGCATGTTCCTCTTGGGTGCTTGGGCGCCCTAGACGGTTGGTGGTGCTTCGGAGCTCAATCATTGTGGTGTAAAGCTCCGGGCAAACGTCGGAATCTCCAATTAGGTTGTGGAGATTGCCCCTAGCAATTTGTACGGGTTCCGATGACCGCCCCAAGGGTTGCCAAGGTGTACGGGTTTGGTGACCACCCCAAAGGGTTGCCATTTGTATGGGTTCGATGACCGCCCTCAAGGGTCCTTTAGTGGAATCACGGCATCTTGCATTGTACGAGGGCATGAGGAGATTACGGTGGCCCTAGTGGCTTCTTGGGGAGCATTGTGCCACCACACCGCTCCAAACAAAGATTAACATCTGCAAGGGTGTGAACTTCGAGATACATCGTCGTCTCCGCGTGCCTCGGTTATCTCTTACCCGAGCCCTTTACTTATGCACATTACTTTGTGATAGCCTTAGTGTTTCATGTTATATATCTTGCTATCACTTAGTGGTTTCTTTTGCTTAGCATAAGTTGTTGGTGCACATAGGTGAGCCTAGTTGTTTTAGGTTTTGTGCTTGACAAATTAAACGCTAGTTTTATTCCGCATTTGTTCAAGCCTAAACCGTAATTATTGTGAAGCGCTTATTCACCCCCCTCTAGGCGACATCCACGATCTTTCACCAGCCCCTTCACCAGGAGGAGCGTGGATGCTGATACATCTCCAACGTATCTATAATTTTTGATTGTTCCATGTTATTATAGTATCAATCTTGGATGTTTATTATGCAATTATATATCATTTTTTGGGACTAATCTATTAACCTAGTGCCCAGTGCCAGTTGCTGTTTTTGCTTGTTTTTGGCTTTTCAGAAAATCAATATCAAACAGAGTCCAAATAGAGAAAAAACTTTGGATTAGTTTTTTCTGGACCAGAAGAGATCCTAGAAGGTTCGGTGTCGGTGCAACAGACCCTGGGTCCATTGCACGGACTGTGCACAGGCCAGAGACAAGATTACAAGACCAAGATCAAACCAAACAAGGAGGATCAATTCCTTTGAAGGATCTAAGATCGTCTCGGTAGGCCTGCCGGGGCTGGCGGAGGCAAGCCACTCCACCGCTCTACCTCACAAGCGACGCAAGTCATTAATCAAAGCGGTGTCGAGCTCCAAGGTGACTAAGTGGCTGCTTTTTGCCAAATGGCAGCCACTTCCTACAGCAAACACCTCCATATGACACCCGTCCTGAGACGTGTCAAACGAGCAGGCGCGAAGCTGGCAAAACAGCCTGGCAGGACCTGCCGGGCGAGCTATGATGTGACACTGAGCGGCGCATTTAATGCGCTCTGTCAGCCTGCAGAGTTAGATATGATAGCACTGTTAGCTATCTAATCAGTATGCAAAGACTGATTTGCCACTGTGGTGACCCCTTAATCTATAAAAGGAGGCCCATGGCGACCGTAGAAAGGGTTGGACCCTCGCATATTCATACGTGCGTAGCCACTCTCGCCCCCAGAGCGACCTTGCCAGGCGAGTGTGCTATGTCCACCACCATTATCCACCATCAATCCACCAAAGCAGGAGTAGGGTTTTACGCCTCACGGTGGCCCGAACCTGGGTAAAGACTGCCCGTGTGATCTCTGTTGTGCTGCGCGACGCTTCTCCGCTCTTTGTGCAACGTGCCCATCCCCCCGCCGAACCAAAAAGGGGCTCATGGCCCCATAGGTGGCCGTGGTTTCCCACGACATCTTTGGCGCGCCAGGTAGGGGGGATCACTTGTGCGAAACCGAAACCGAGAGCGTACGCTGCGCGTCATCTTCATCGACATTTTCGTCATCAACGGCGTCATCGACTATGGCGCCCAAGAGGAAGCTCGGAGCTGCAAATCACCCGTCCACCTCGAAGGCTCCGCCGCCCACGATCGCCGACGTCACGGGGAATGCGGGGGCTCGCGAGGGTGTGGATGCTGCGGGGGACGTGGTCGGCGCAGGCGGCGCCGTCACTGTCGTGGTTCTAAGTCTGACAGTAGAATAGGGGGTAGGTATGAGGAGGCAAGATCCTAGCTACGGTGAGGTTGTGCACACAAGATTTACGAGTTCAGGCCCTTCTCGGAGGAAGTAACAGCCCTACGTCTCGGTGCCCGGAGGTTCGGTCGATTGGATTATGCATGAAGTTACAGGGGGTGCAAACCCTTGTGCCTGAGGAGGGGGGTGGCTTATATAGAGTTCGCCAGACCCCTCCAGCCCTCAGTTACACAGGATTCAATGTACATAAAGAGGGGATGCTACTGGTAACGCCAGCAATAAAGGCATATAAATGATCATTAAGACTTCGGAGTGAACGCCTGACCGTTGCCGTTCTGAGTGACTTTAGATCTTCTGTCTTCCGAGTGATTTCTGATGTGGTCGAGTGAGGAAACTCCGGTCGAATGGAATTGGGTTTTCCGAGTGGAATGCTTATGGTCGAGTGAATGGTATTGTCCTTGAATATCCCTGACTTTAAGGTAATGTCCTTGGGAAGGGTGTCTAGGTCAGGCCTATTACCCTACCCCAGGTACATGTCATCGTCATTAGCCCCCGAATGGTTCAGTGTTCGAGTGACAAAAGGAGTTAAAGATGGTTCCGACCCAGTTTTCACGCTTCGGGAGTGTTTTGCTTAGATTAATGAACCACGTAACGACTTCGACTTCATTTTCAGTCACCTTGATCCATTCCAAAATTGTCGAGTGAATTTTGTTGATAAACTTCAATTGTGGACATGGTATGAGATCTTTGGCGCGATTGACTGCACTGTCGTTCCCGGATCTCACGGGATTCGAAATTTGGAGAAGCGTGCGGGACGGAGAGGCCCGCAGTAAACGGAACAGATTTGGCAGGGACGCCTCGATCCTCGCGCCACCTTTCTCGCCACGTATCGAGTGCGCAACCGCTGCGGGATTCGATGGGACTGCTTGGGCCCACAAGTCAGTCACTCGGTAGCAAGTCCATATAAGGCGTCCGAGCCGGTGCGTTTGGCACTGTGCTCTTTATCCCCTTCTTCTTCCTCTGTTTCTCCACCGCATTCGCCACCACCTTCAACGCCGCCGCCCCGTCCAAGCGCAGCCTGCTGCGATGGGAAAGGAGAAAACGACGGCCCTGGAGCGAGCGAAGAAGGTGACGGCGGCAGCGAAGGGCAAGAAGACGAGTCGGGGCGGGTCGTCATCTAGGTCCGGCCTGCCGCCTGGCTGGATCCAGGGCGACTGGATCAGATCCACGATCCGAAAGGAAGACATGGAGGATCTGGTTGAAGGGGGCTTGATTTCCCACCAGTCCTGGCAATTGCCGGGGAACGAGACCGAGCCGCAGCCGCAAGAGGGTGAGTGCGTCCTCCTTGTGATTCATGTCGACCGCGGTTTCTCCTTGCCTCCACATCCCTTTTTCCGGGCTTTCTTGAATTTCTTTGGAGCTCAACTTCATCACTTTTCCCCCAACACCATCACCTATCTTGCTGCATATGTTTCCCTGTGTGAGAATTTCTTGGGCTGTCGACCGCACTGGGGTCTTTTCAAACATATATTGATATGCCGCTCTCAAGCCGTAAAAAAGTCCAATCCAAGTGATGAGAGAACACATGTGATCCAGATGTGCGGGGGTCTGGGAATTCAGATGAGGGGTAGGAGCACTTTTCCGGCTATGACACTCCCCGATTTAGTTAGAGGGTGGCAGTCGACCTGGTTCTATTGCAAAGACTAGCCGACTCCTGGTCAGTCGACTGGGCTTCCTCCCTTTTCCATGGATCGAGTCCAGCCGCCCTCTACTTTGAAAGTGAACCCAGAGGAGAAAGTAGAAGTGAATATGCTAGTTGAACGAGTAGTCCAGTTAGTCCGCGATGGGGTGACTGGTATGGACTTGCTTGAAATATTTCTCAGTCGACGCATCCAGCCACTCCAGGCTCGTGATCATCCCATGTGGATGTACTCGGGTATTGATGATACCACTCGCATCCACCCGGAGGAGGTCACCGAGGAGGTAGTGGAGCGGTGGCTGCAAGGCATCACTGGTAACAAAGATAACCCCAGGGGGTCCAAGAGGGTCCCACCATTCGACAAGACCAACGAACCGGATAAGGTACAATCTTCAGTGCCGAATGTCCTTCGCTCTAATTTCCTATTTAGGCTTCAATCCGATTGATATTTGTATGATTCTTTGTTCTGCAGATATATACTGAGATGTACTCGATGCCCAATGGGGAACAGATCCAGGAAGGAGAGGAGAGCGGAGGCGACAACGGCGATTGGAACTCTGATGACGAGAGTGATGAAGAGCACGAAGACTCGAGCAGTGGTGAGGAGGTCGATTCTCCACCTCGCATGGAAAAGCGTTCCAAGCAGAAGCACGACCCAGCAAGTATCCGGGGTAAAGTGGCGGCACCGACTAGACAAACTTTGAAGCGCACTCGGACATCTTCTCCGGTGCCGACTGTGAAGGCTCCGAAGCAGCTCAAGACTGCGCCGTCAAAGCCACGGAAGGCCTTGCCCAAGATCAAGGTTGATGTTCCCGTCGCCTCTGCGTAAGTGTTTCGTTTTCATCCTTTGCTCCAAGAATCTTATATTAGTTGTCGACCCATTCTCTTGCTTGACCGAGTGAACCTTGAAATTTGTAGTGCTGCTACCTCTGGGACTTCTGCTTACAAAGATGATGACAACGAGGAGATGGAGGACGCGGTCACATCCAATGCGGGTATGACTCCTGTTATCTTGTCTTTTCTTTGCTAACCACTTCTACAGTCGACTGAACTCTTGTGGTCGATTCTTTTGCAGCTCCGCAAAATGTTATTGAACTTCCTGATGACGATGAAGATGTGCCACAGAAGCTCGTGGGAAAGAGGAGCAGGACCTTGAGCAAAAAGGCACCAGCTAGCAAGGCGCCCCAGTCGACGCCGGTGGCAGAACTAGCTATCCAGCAGCCCGAGGACCTCAACCGTGCTTCTGTTACTTTTGTGATTCCCTTGTCGAGTGGTCGTCCTTCAGCGTCGACTGCACAGGCCCCTGCTTCATCTGTGCAACTTCATGCCTCAAGCTCTCAAGCTGCTGCAGCTGATCCACCGTCTCCACTTTTCACCGCCCATCACGTCCCAGAGGACCAAGTGAGTGCTGCCAAGGAAGCCATACGCCAGGCAGGCATTATGATGGATCAGATGAAAGTGGTGCGCAAGGCCAGTCAAGCTGCCTATGATGCCAGCTCAGCACTCCAGGCCAATGTCCAGGTTAACTTACTTCCGATTGAACTCCATCTTGATGCTTGTTCTGTTAGGATATGATATTTAGAAACTGCTGCTTTATTATCTGCAAGACGTCCGTGGATGAGCGTTTTGGAACCTTAATTGCACACCTATTGTCAGTCTGTACACCCACTGGGTGTTTTAATTTCTGTTCAGTAGTTTTTCCACTTGAGTCGACTAGGTTGTGTCGATTGAATCTCTGAACCAGTGGGGGCACGCTGAGTGCACCCACTGGGTGTAGTCCCCGAGACCGCCGTCGAATGTTTGATTCGGCGGGGGTCTTTGAACGGAACTTTTCCACTCGGTCTAAGCAGATCATGTCGAGTGGAACCTGGACCAGTGGGGGCACGCTGAGTGCACCCATTGGGTGTAGTCCCCGAGACAGTAGTCGACTGCGAGCAGTCGGCTATGGTCTGAGTTTTTTTTTGACTGGACGGACCAAGTCAATTGAAAAATCGAACCAGTGGGGGCACGCTGAGTGCACCCACTGGGTGTAGTCCCTGAGACTATTGTTGAATGTTTGATTCGGCAGTAGTCTTAGAACTCTTTGAACTTGTTACTTTATTGCTCGGAAGCAACCAATCTTTGTGTCTGCCGACTGACTATCTTCTAAACACAGAAATCTTGTGATCTTGGAGCCTGGTTCGCTGACTTAGAGCAGAAGCAGATCCAACTCAATCTTGATCTGGAGTTGGCTTAGAATAACTTGCAGAAGGCTAAGGATGACGCTGCTGGTAAGGAAAGCTTGTCGACTGGTTCTCCTGCCATCTTTTCTCCTCTTCTTTCTGATTCGAATGTTATTCTTTCTAGAAACAATGAGACGGGCTTTGGAGAAGAAGGACCTTGACCTTGCGGCTGCGAAGAAAACAGCAGAAGAAAAAATGGCACTCGCTGACCAAAAGCTGGCCTCAGTCGGAAAGTTGGAGGAAGAGAATACCAAGCTGAAGACTGCTCTCGATGACGCCAACAAAGAGGTAACTCGACTGAAGAAGGATAAAGGGACCCTGACTGACAAAGTGGAAGACATCACCCGCAAGAGGAACAAGCTAGAGAATTATCTGGGAGGACTCGCCAAGAAGTTATTCCTCATGCTTGAAGGTACTTTTCCCTGTCCGATTGATTTGCTTTCGTTGACTCGTCATATGACTGTCGACTCATTATTTCTCTGTGAGTGCAGAATTCTGTCAAAATTTCAAGGAAGAGACTGGACGAGTCGAGACAAGCTTGGACCCCATCAATTCCCTTGTTAAAGATGAAGCTGCCATGAACGTGCTCTGACTGGAGTCTCGCCTTGCCAGCGCCATGAATTACCTTGCTCGACTGAAGGTTGCGGTGTCGCGGATCGACACGGCGCTCTGGCCAAGGGAAACGCTCCAAAATGATCTCGAGTCTTTGATGACTCGACTCAATGAGATTCCTGGTCGAGTGCAGGAATGGAAGAAGTCCTCTGCTCGATGCGGTGCCGATGTAGCTCTGTCCCTGGTTCGTGTCCATTGCAAGGAAGCCAAAGAAGAGAAGCTAGCAGCAATTAAGGTTGCCAATACCAAGAAACTTGACTTCCAGTCCTTCATGGAGACTTTTATTGGTGCTGCTACTCGAATTGCAGATGGAATCGACCTGGATGAGTTCGTCGAGCCTGCCAGCCCTCTTGCGGAGTGAACAAAATTTTTATGATCCAATTAAATTTGCCTCGGTATGCCGAGTGGTTTTGTAACCGTTAAACTCCTTCGGGCCTGATGCCCGAGTACTTTAATCTGCGGTCCGGAACCTCATGGGGATTTGTCCGAACTTAGTTTTCCCTTAAATATGCTTGTTTTTATTTCCGAGTGGAACTTGTATCTTCACTCGGAACAGACTTTTGTTCTTGTGATGCAATTCTGAGGAGAGGATCATGGACGACCTGCACCTCGTCATTCTTGCAGATCAGGATGGAGCACACATTGTACTTGTGGCATAGCTCTGAAGAGAAGGTCGCAGTCGACCTGCACTTCATTGTTCTGACGGATCAAGATGGAGCGTGTTTTAACTTAGGCGAGTGCAGGACTGCAGCTAAGCCCCCGAGTGAGAAGGTTACTCATCACTCGGTAGGATTTTACAAACTTAGGCGAGTACAGGACTGCAGCTAAGCCTCCGAGTGAGAGGGTTGCTCATCACTCGGTAGGATTTTACAAACTTAGGCGAGTACAGGACTGCAGCTAAGCCTCCGAGTGAGAGGGTTGCTCATCACTAGGTAGGATTTTAGAAACTTAGGCGAGTACAGGACTGCAGCTAAGCCCTCCGGTGAGAGGGTTGCTCATCACTCGGTAGGATTTTACAAACTTAGGCGTAACAGGACTGCAGCTAAGCCCCGAGTGAAGGGTTGCTCATCACTCGGTAGGATTTTTCAAACTTAGGCGAGTACAGACTGCAGCTCAGCCCCCGAGTGAGAGGGTTGCTCACCACTCGGTAGGATTTTTCAAACCTAGGCGAGTACAGGACGCAGCTAAGCCCCCGAGTGAGAGGGTTGCTCATCCCCTGTAGGTTTTTCAAACTTAAGCGAGTACAGGACTGCAGCTAAGCCCCCGTGAGAGGGTTGCTCACCACTCGTTAGGATTTTTTTAAACTTAGGCGGTACAGGACTGCAGCTAAGCCCCCAGTGAGAGGGTTGCTCACCACTCGGTAGGATTTTTCAAACTTAGGCGAGTACAGGACTGCAGCTAAGCCCCCGAGTGAGGGGTTGCTCATCACTCGGTAGGATTTTTTAAACTTAGCGAGTACATGACTGCAGCTAAGCCCCCGAGTGAGAGGGTTGCTCACCACTCGGTAGGATTTTTCAAACTTAGGCGAGTACAGGACTGCAGCTAAGCCCCTGAGTGAGAGGGTTGCTCATCACTCGGTAGGATTTTTTAAACTTAGGCGAGTACAGGACTGCAGCTAAGCCTCCGAGTGAGAGGGTTGCTCATCACTCGGTAGGATTTTTCAAACTTAGGCGAATCGGATTCGCGGCTAAGCCACCCACTGGGGGATTTTGGACACATGTATTAGTAACAACAATCATTTAGGAGACTGTAAAACCATGTCTTTGATAAACGAACTGAAAGGTACTCCTTATTACATCTCATCAGTCTGAACACTTAAGTATAAAAATGGCGGAGTAGCTCCGCATTCCAAGCGCATGGCTCGTCTTTATTCTGCTCCACATTGTAGAGGTGATACGCTCCGTTGCGGAGCACCTTGGTGACGATGAAGGGATCTTCCCAAGCGGGGGCAAGTTTGTGAGGCCGTTGCTGGTCCACTCGGAGCACAAGGTCCCCTTCCTGAAATGCTCGACCCTTCACATTTCTGGCATATAATCGACGAAAGGTCTTTTTGATAAATGGTCGATCAGATCAAGGCCATCTCTCTTTCTTCTTCCAGAAGATCAACAGCGTCTTCACGAGCCCGTTCTGCTTCGGCTTCTGAAAAAAGTTCTACTCGGGGTGCATTGTGAAGCAAGTCACTCGGCAGCACAGCCTCAGCCCCATAGACCATGAAGAAGGGGGGTCGACCGGTCGACCGATTTGGTGTTGTTCTTAATCCCCAAAGGACTGACGGTAGCTCATCTACCCAAGCGCCGGCTGCATGCTTGAGGTCACGCATCAATCGAGGTTTCAGCCCTTTGAGAATCAAACCGTTCGCTCTTTTTGCTTGTCCATTCGACTGAGGGTGGGCGACTGAAGCATAGTCAACCCGAGTACCTTGGGAAGCGCAGAAAGCTCAGAACTCATCTGAATCAAAGTTTGACCCATTATCCATGATGATGCTGTGTGGAACTCCATATCTAAATGTTAACCCTCTGATGAAGCTGACATTAGTACTTGCTTCCAGGTTTTTGATAGGTTTAGCTTCAATCCATTTAGTGAACTTGTCGACTGCTACAAGCACATGGGTGAAGCCACTCCTGCCAGTCCTCAGAGGTCCGACCATATCTAATCCCCAAACAGCAAATGGCCAGGTGAGTGGAATAGTCTTCAAGGCTGAAGCAGGTTTGTGGGACATGTTGGAGTAGAACTGACAGCCCTCGCACTTGTCAACTATTTCCTTTGCCATCTCATTTGCCCGTGGCCAGTAAAACCCTGCTCGGTATACTTTGGCCACGATGGTCCGAGAAGACGCATGGTGACCACAGGTTCCTGAGTGGATATCATTGAGGATCACTCGACCTTCTTCTGGAGCGATGCATTTCTGAACGACCCCAGTAACACTCTCTCTGTAGAGCTGTCCACCCATTACCGTGAAGGCTTTGGATCGACGGACAATCTGACGAGCCTCTTCTTCATCCTCTGGAAGCTCTTTCCTGAGAATATATGCAATATATGGCACTGTCCAATCGGGAATGACGACCAAAACCTCCATGATCAAGTCGACCACAGCTGGGACTTCAACTTCAGTCGGATCAGTGGAGCTCTTAGGCTGTGGGGGCTCTTCAGTGAAGGGATCTTCTTGAACTGATGGTGCGTGAATATGCTCCAAAAACACATTGCTGGGAATAGGCTCCCGCTTGGAACCTATTTTCACCAAGTCATCAGCTGCTTGATTCTTCAGTCGGGGTATATGGTGGAGCTCTAGCCCTTCAAACTTCTTTTTTAACTTTCTCACCGCATTGCAATAACCAGTCATAGCTTGGCTCCTGACGTCCCACTCCTTCATCACTTGATTAACCACTAAATCTGAGTCGCCGTAAACCATTAGGCGACGGACGTCGAGTGAAATGGCCATACGCAACCCATACAGGAGTGCCTCATATTCAGCTTCATTGTTGGAGGAATCAAAGTGAATCTGGAGAACATATCTGAGGTTGTCGCTTCGTGGAGATACCAGGATTACTCCAGCGCCTGAACCATTCAACATCTTGGACCCATCGAAGAACATAGTCCAATGTTCCGACTGTATCTGGGTCAGTAGCTGCTGTTCAATCCACTCGACGAGGAAATCTGCTATTGCTTGAGATTTGATCACTTTCTTTGCCTCAAACTTGATATCCAGCAGAAGGAGTTCAATCGCCCACTTTGCCACTCGACCAGTTGCATCTCTGTTATTCAAAATTTCTGATAACGGAGCGTCGCTGACGACTGTAATCGAATGATCTGAGAAGTAATGTGCAACCTTCTTTGTGGTCAAGTAAGTTCCATAGACAAGCTTCTGATAATGTGGATATCTCTGCTTGGATGGGGTTAAGACTTCAGAAATATAGTACACTGGGCGTTGAACCTTGTAGGTTTTACCTTCTTCTTCCCGCTCGACTGTGAGTACTGTACTGACAACCTGTCCAATGGCTGCTATATAAAGCAGTAAAGGCTCTTTGCTGATTGGAGCAGCAAGCACCGGCTGGGTGGAAAGCAGGGCTTTGAGCTCTGCAAACGCTGCGTCAGCTTCAGGAGTCCACTCGAACTTATCAGATTTCTTCATCAGTCGGTAAAGAGGCAATGCCTTTTCACCGAGACGAGAGATGAATCGACTCAAAGCGGCCAAACAACCAGTAAGCTTCTGAACGTCGTGTACACGCACAGGGCGTTTCATTCGGAGGATTGCACCAACTTTCTCTGGGTTTGCATCGATCCCATGTTCGGAAACGAGGAAACCGAGTAACTTTCCACCTGGAACTCCAAATGTACACTTCGACGGATGAAGCTTGATATCATATCTTCTCAAATTGGCAAAGGTTCCAGCAAGGTCAGTCAGCAGGTTGGAACCTTTACGCGACTTAACCATGATGTCATCCATGTATGCTTCCACATTCCGACTGATTTCAGTTAGCAGGTACTTCTGTATCATGCGCATGAATGTGGCACCAGCATTCTTGAGACCAAAGGGCATGGTGACGTAGCAAAAGCACCCGAATGGGGTGATAAAAGTTGTTTTTATTTCATCAGGTCCATACAGCCAGATCTGATGGTACCCGGAATATGCATCCAGGAAGGACAATCGCTCACATCCCGTAGTCGAGTCGACTATCTGATCGATGCGGGGGAGAGGAAAATGATCTTTCGGGCAGGCCCGATTGATATGCTTGAAATCAATGCACATACGAAGTGAATCGTCCTTCTTGGGAACCATGACAACATTGGCGAGCCACTCGGAGTGGTAAATTTCGCGGATGAACTCAGCCGCCAGAAGCCGAGCCACCTCTTCGCCGATTGCCTTTCTCTTCTCTGCAGCGGACCGACGGAGATGCTCTTTCACGGGTTTTGCCTTTGGATCGACTCGCAAACGGTGCTCAGCCAGTCCCCTGGGTACACCCGGCATGTCAGACGGCTTCCATGCGAAGATGTCCCAGTTCTCACAGAGGAACTGGATGAGCGCTTCTTCCTATTTGCTGTCGAGTGTTGTTGAGCTATGAGTCGGAGCAGCACTGGGATCGGTCGGGTGAATGTAAACAGGTTTTGTTTCACCGGACGACTGAAATGCGGACTCTGAAGCAGGCTTCTTAGCATGCAACAAATCACTCGGATCTGCAGTCTTCTTATATTCTTCCATTTCTACTGCTGCCATCTGTTCATCGGCTATCTTAGAGCCCTTCTGGAGGCACTCTTCTGCTCGTTGCCGATTACCAGTGACTGTGATCACGCCCCTGGGGCCAGGCATCTTCAGCTTGAGGTACACGTAACACAGTCGAGCCATGAAACGGGCATATGCAGTTCTGCCCAGAATAGCATGATAAGCACTATGAAAATCCACAACTTCAAATGTCAACTTCTCCTTACGGTAATTCTTTGAATCACCGAAAACCACGTCAAGAGCAATCTGGCCGAGTGAATCAGCTTTCTTTCCTAGAATGACACCGTGGAATCGCATGTTGCTCTCACTGAGCTTGGACATCGGAATGCCCATCCCACGGAGGGTCTCAACATACAAAATGTTCAAGCCGCTGCCACCATCCATCAGGACTTTGGTCAGTCGGGTGCCCCCAATGACTGGGTCGACCACCAACGCTTGCCTCCCGAGGGTGGCAACGTGCGGTGGGTGGTCAGATTGGTCGAATGTAATGGGAGTCTTTGACCATTTCAAATATGTCGTCGTTGCCGGAGCAACCATGTTTACTTCTCTGTTGATGACTTTCAGTCGACTTTTGCTTTCAATGTCAGCAAAAATCACCAAAGTGGAATTGACGTTAGGAAAACCGTCATCATCTTCTTCCTTGTCCTCATCCTTGTCAGACTCTTTTTCCTTCTCATTGGGCTGTTTCTCTCGGAACTGCTGGATTAGGAGCCGACATTGTCGAGTGGTATGTTTGGGATAAATCAGATTACCCTCTTCATCCTTCTTGGTGTGAATGTGACATGGCAAATCCAACACATCATTCCCTGCTTGATCTTTCACCTTCTTGGGGATCCAGGGCCCTTTGGGCTTCCCCTTGAATTTTCCTTGAGTTACAACTGCAGCTTCACCAGGACCTGCTGGCTCGGCTTTGCGTTTCTGCTTCCGACCTCCTCCGGTGTCTTGGGCGACTGGCTTGCCCTTTCCACTGCGGAGTCGATCCTCTTATTCACCATTAGCGTACCGAGTGGCTATTTCCATCATTTGGGTCAGAGACATATCTCCTGTCCGACCGAATTTCAGGTTAAGCTCTCGATACCGAACGCCCTCCTTGAAGGCGCAAACTGCTTGGTGTTGGGATACATTTTCTACTGTGTGATGTAAAGTGGTCCATCTTTGGATGTAATCCCTCAGAGTTTCATTCGGCTTCTGTACACAATGTTGCAATTCTGTCAACCCTGCAGGTCGTTTGCATGTGCCCTCGAATGTCCTGACAAACACTCGAGCTAACTCTTCCCAGCTGAATATACTGCCTGGAGCCAACTGATTTAGCCATGCTCTGGCCGATCCTTCCAACATGAGAGGAAGATGTTTCATAGCTACCTCATCATTTCCACCACCGATCTGAACAGCTACCCGGTAATCTTCCAGCCAAGTGTCAGGCTTCGACTCACCGGTGAACTTACTAACCCCAGTCGCCAACCTAAAGTTGGGGGGGATCTCAGCAGCTCTGATGGCTCTGCTAAAACACTCGGGGCCTGAAACATGTACTCTGCTTCCACTCGGGCGATCTCTGTCTTGCCCTTCTCTGTGTGCTCGGTTCCTGTCGACCAAACCTTGCACCAAAATTGACCTCGCATCAAACCCTGGCTCTCTTGGGTCGACTGGCACCCTCCGCTCTTCGCTGTATGGGCGCCTGTCATCATAACGCCGGGGCACATATGATCCGCCTCTCAGAGGGGGCGTAGGCACTCGACGGTGGTCACCACGGCCGAGCCGATGATCGTACTGCTCGTGGTTCCGACCCAAGTACTGCCCTTGGCGATGCCCACGTCCCTCACGCCGCGGAGGCGATCTTGGGCTGTGAGCCGATTGGACTGTGTCGGCCACCACATATCTGCTATGGATTCTGTTACGCGACTGAGATACTGTAGTGTTTTGTTCTCCTGCTGCCCGGAGCAGAGCCCGGATCTGCATCAAACCTCGTCCAGCCTCCGACTGGGATGGTTGGATGGACTCTGCTATACGAGCTGCGGCTGTAAGATTCTGAATAGGAGTGCGGTATACCTGAGGTTGAGGCGGGAACAATTGCCGCCGTCGACTGGACTCAGGAATCTGCTGCTGAGCATGTTCGTCAAGTGCATGCTGAAGGTTCTCTAGTCGAGTGCGTTCAGCCAAAGTGTCCAAGCGCGCTGCCTCCAAGGCCTGAGCCTCAGAGGTCTCTCCGACGATGGGCGTGTGGAGTGCCTCCTCGGTGCGGCGGTGGAGTTCCTCCCTCCGCTGCGAAGAGAGGGTTTCGGGGTGATATTCCTCGTGAACACGCGACGGATCGCCACCGCCGTCGTCGCCACCATTGCGACGCATGCCAGGTGGGCTGTGCGGTGTGTCGACCATCAGGACCTCTGCTGCAGGGTTGCTGCTGTCGCACTCGGACAGGGTCTCGACGAAGCCAGTCGACAGATCGAACAGGCCGTAGAGAGATTCATCGGGCTCGATTGCCGTGACTTGAGGGGTGGCCGACTGACGTGCCACCGCATGCTTCACCCACCGCTGAAGCCGTGAACGGTGGGGAACAAAGTTACTGCGGGAGCCGACCGATGCTGGGTCGACGGCTGCCGCAGAAGGACGCCGCGGACACACGCGCGAAAGTGCATCGCCCCGCGGACGGGGAGTGTCTCGACGTCGAGGGGGGCTTCCTGGAGCCAGGCGGAGTTGTCGGCGATGAAGATGAGCGCGCCGAGACGGATCTCGCGGCCCTCAGCCGAACCTCCACCAGAAACCATAATGATGGGAATCGGAAAAAATCGCAACCTCGCCGGAAAGTCGCTAAGACAGAGGATTGCCCCACTGTGGGCACCAACTGTCGTGGTTCTAAGTCTGACAGTAGAATAGGGGGTAGGTATGAGGAGGCAAGATCCTAGCTACGGTGAGGTTGTGCACACAAGATTTACGAGTTCAGGCCCTTCTCGGAGGAAGTAACAACCCTACGTCTCGGTGCCCGGAGGCTCGGTCGATTGGATTATGCGTGAAGTTACAGGGGGTGCGAACCCTTGTGCCTGAGGAGGGGGGTGGCTTATATAGAGTTCGCCAGACCCCTCCAGCCCTCAGTTACACAGGATTCAATGTACATAAAGAGGGGACGCTACTGGTAACGCCAGCAATAAAGGCATATAAATGATCATTAAGACTTCAAAGTGAACGCCTGACCGTTGCCGTTCTGAGTGACTTTAGATCTTCTGTCTTCCGAGTGATTTCTGATGTGGTCGAGTGAGGACACTCCGGTCGAATGGAATTGGGTTTTCCGAGTGGAATGCTTATGGTCGAGTGAATGGTATTGTCCTTGAATATCCCTGACTTTAAGGTAATGTCCTTGGGAAGGGTGTCTAGGTCAGGCCTATTACCCTACCCCAGGTACATGTCATCGTCAGTCACCACCTCCCCCACGGCCGAAGCAGGAACGGGAGGTACCGGGGAAGGATAGCATCAGCAACATCCCAACGGAGCCGCTGGCCATCAGGCGCCTCCGCCGCGTCACCATGCCGTCCAAACGGTTGGTTCGCAGTAGCAAGGGCGCGACGCGATCGCCACCGGTAACGTCAGGAGCCGAGCGACACTACGATCTACATCGTCATCACCTATGCCAAGCACTGCCTTGGAGGCCATGGCGCGAGCCCAACTGATGTTGAGATTTCCACCGGCGGAGACCAGATGGATGAGTGGCGAGCCACCATGCAATTTCTGATTGGTTTTACCGAGGCGGAAGGATCACAGCGGGCCGGACCGCCACGGCCTTCCCAGGCAGCAACGACGGCTCGTGCGGCTAGTCGTGCGGGAGGGGCCACCCTCACAGTGCAATCCCCACCACGGCAAGCCGCCCGGGAGCCGCAAAACCAAGCACCCGATGACGTCTCGATGGCCTCGTCAGACCCTCGAGCGCGTCAAGGCCGACAGCGTGCCTCGGAGGGCAGGCGAAGGGAAGGCGCGCGCGTCATCGACGAGCGGCGCCACGACAACCCCCGCCGGTCCAAGGGGTGCGATGGCCCTGACGTCGACAAGCCCGCGCTTGGATATGGCGGGTGCCTGCCTTTCGAGGTTGGGTGCCCTGCCTTCACCCGTGAGCTGCGGCAAGTCCGTTGGCCGTCCACTCGCACGTTCAAGCCAGAGATACCCGAGAAGTATGATGGGAGACTAAACCCGGCAGAGTTCGTGAGCATCTACACCATCACTGTTCAAGCTGCCAGGGGAAGAGATGAGAAGGTGTTCGCCAACTACTTCCCTTTGGCCCTCAAGTCAAATGTGAGGTCTTGGTTGATGCACCTGCCGGAGAACTCCATTTCGACCTGGGCTGACCTGTGCCACGAGTTCATTGGTGCCTTCACGGGCGGCCATCAAGAACCAGGGCGGCCCAGCGACTTGCAGCTTCTCCAGCAGAAAGAGGGAGAAACTCTATGAAAGTACTTGCAGAGATTCAGCCGAGTCCACAGAAATATCCCAGATATCCACCCAGCTGCCGTGATGGCTGCCTTCCAATCCAACGTGCGCAACCGCATGATACGTTCCAAGATGAACGTTCGGTTGCCTAAGACTGTGAAGGAGCTCTACACTTTGGTGGACAAATGTGCTCGGGTGGAGGAGGGGAGGAAACTTCCTGGAGAGGAAGATTGCGTCGACATCGACTCAGAAGATGACGACGAGACCATCAGTAAGAAGAAGAACAAGAAGCACAACAAGAAGCGCAAGGATAAGACTGTGATGACTGTTGAGGGGCCAGGTATGCCTAGTACCGGCAAGAAGGCCAAGGCTGAAGCCCCCGACAAGGAGGCTACCGCATGCGCTGACTGCCGGGAGGCGGCGGCTGCCGAGAAAGCTGGGAAAAGTGATGGGCCGTACTGTAAGATTCATCGGACCAAGGGCCATGATCTCCAGGAGTGTCATCAGGTTGAGCAGCTCGTCAAGAGGCAGAAGGCTGAGTATGAGAAGCGCGATAAGGAAAAAGGTCAGAATGGTGCTGGCGGGAAGGGCCGGGGTGGTGAAGCAAATCACCCCGGCAAGGCTCCTCGGAACCAAGGGAAACCCGCGAAAGGCCGAGAGAAGGAGGATTGCAGTAATGAGAGTGATGGAGGGAATGAAGAGGAAACCAGCGAGCAGGAATTCCAGAAGGCCACTGACGCCCTGTGCATTGACGGGGGTGCATCTTTGCACTCCTCTCACCGCCAACTTAAACAGTGGGCGCGTGAAGTCAATGCCGTGGAGCCGGCGGAAGATTCTCGGAAGCCGCTCAAGTGGTCACGCACGCCCATCATCTTTGATAAAGAGGACCACCCCGACTGCATTACTGCGGTAGGGTGCTTGCCGTTGTTGGTCTCACCAACAATTCGCAACCTCAAGGTCACAAAGATGCTAGTTGACGGCGGGGCCAGGTTGAATCTGATTTCCCCAAAGGTTATCAGCAAACTCCAGATAGCAGAGGAAGAACTTAAGGCCACAGGCACGTTTCAAGGAGTCAATCCCAGCAGGAGCCGTCCTAAGGGAAAGGTTATGTTGCCAGTGACATTTGGAGGAGAGTTGAACTACAGGACTGAGAAAGTTGTGTTTGATGTGGTTGACCTCCCCCTGCCGTACAACGGGATCCTTGGGCGCCCGGCCCTGGCTAAATTCATGGCAGCATCCCACTATGCCTACAACACCTTGAAGATGCCAGGGCCGATGGGCGTCATTTCCGTTCCGTCGAACAAGAAAGACGCAATTATTTGCGTGGATAAGATGTACCGGGACGCGGTCGCGGCAGAGGTCGCGGAAGCCACAGTTCCCGCCAAGGGAAAGCATAGCAGAGGCACTGACAAGGAATCCGGGAAGCGTACCTCTGCGGAATGTGCTGCGCCCATTGATGACATGCCCGAGAGTTCCAACAGCAAGAGATCCAAGGCTGCTCCACCCCAAGTGAAAAAGGTCACGGCAGGGCTGGCTGGCGCTGATGGTACTTTCACTATCAGCGCCACCCTTGATGACAAATAGGAAAGCGCGCTCGTTGCCTTCCTGCGGGCGAATATCGATGTGTTTGCCTGGCAACCATCTGATATCCCCGGTGTTCCCAGGGAGGTAATTGAGCACCACCTTGCTGTCTGCCCACATGCCCAGCCCGTCAAGCAGAAGGTTTGGAAGCAGGCCTTGGAGCGGCAGCAGTTTATTGCCGAGGAAATCAAGAAACTTGAAGCAGCTGGTTTGGTCAGAGGAGTACTGCATCCAACATGGTTAGCAAACCCAGTGGTTGTGCACAAGGCTAATGGAAAATGGAGGCTTTGCATGGATTTCACGGATCTGAACAAGGCATGCCCAAAGGACCCATTTCCCTTTCCGCGCATCGACCAGATCGTGGATTCTACTTCAGGATGTGAGTTGCTCTCTTTTCTGGATGCATACTCTGGATACCATCAGATTTTTATGTCCAAGGAAGACGAAGAAAAGACCTCATTCATCACCCCATGCAGCACATACTGGTTTGTGCGCATGCCTTTCGGGTTGAAGAGTGCCGGGTCCACTTTTGCAAGAGCAGTCCAGATTGGCTTTGAACCACAGTTGCACAGGAACATTGAAGCCTATATGGATGATATTGTGGTCACGACCAAGGAAAGATCAACCCTCATCCAGGATTTAGAAGAGACATTTGCTAATCTGCGCAAGATCAACTTGAAACTGAATCCGGAGAAGTGCGTGTTTCATGTTCCCTCCGGCAAGCTACTTGGCCATTGAGCAGATACAGGCACCCAAGACAGTTAAGGATGTGAGGCGTTTGACAGGATGCATTGCCGCGCTTAGTAGATTCATCTCCAAGTCTGCCGAGCGCGCCTTGCCGTTCTTCAAGATTTTGAAGAGGGCAGGACCCATGAAGTGGACCTCGGAAGCAGATGCAGCGCTGCAGGATTTGAAGGCCTACTTGTCTTCTGTGCCTACTTTGGTCGCACCCAAACCACAACAGCCATTGCTGCTATATCTGGCAGCAACTAATCAAGTGGTTAGTGCGGCCCTAGTAGCGTAGCGGGAAGTAGAAGAAGCAGCCACCTCAGCAAATGTCCCGCCCGGGAAAGAGAAAGAGAGCGGCCCGGCAAGGCCAGATACGGATCAGGACAAAGAGGAGCACGGCAGTGGAAGCAACCCCAAGGACACGGCAAGGAAGAAGGTGGTGCAGCGCCCAGTATACTTCGTCAGCTCCCTGTTGCAGGGGGCTAGATCCAGGTATTCTGGCGTGCAAAAATTGATCTTTGGCCTTGTCATGGCCTCAAGGAAACCGCGCCACTACTTCCAAGTCCATGAGATCACGGTTGTCACCCGCTTCCCATTGCAAAGGATACTTTGAAACCCAGAGGCCACTGGCAAGATAGTGCAGTGGGCATTGGAGTTATCTAGCTTTGGCCTGAAGTTTGAAAGCACATCAACAATCCAGAGCAGGGCGTTGGCAGAGTTTATTGCAGAATGGACGCCAACCCCTGATGAAGAAGTACTGGAAACAGTTATCCCCGGCAAGGAAGCGCCCCAAGAATGGATCATGTATTTCGATGGTGCCTTCTCCCTACAAGGTGCAGGGGCTGGCGTGCTTCTCGTGGCTCCCGCTGGAGAGCACCTGAGGTACATCGTCCAGATGCACTTTCCCCGGGAGGAGGCGACCAACAATATAGCAGAATATGAAGGGTTTCTTGCCGGGCTCAGGATTGCCACAGAATTGGGAATCAAGAAGCTGATCATTTGAGGAGATTCACAACTAGTGGTGAGACAAGTCAACAAGGATTACCAAAGCCCATTTGATGTGGAGCATCCTTTGGTCATCCCCATGGACCTATCTTCGTCTCACCAAATGCCAAGAGGACCCATGACACGAGCACGAGCTAGAGCTCTCGAGACCGAGGTGACATCTCTCCTTAATGAACTTCCATATGAATCATGTGAGACATGGCTACTACCTCAAACGGAAATGCTATGCGTGCTCAGGTACTTAGAAGACCCTCTCGGAGACGCTCGTGAAGACGGACAAGTCTCCAAGTTCACGGACGAAGAGGAACAACGGAAGGAACCGGAGAAGTCTCCAGGGCCCGGACATCCGGCCCCTGGAAGTGTCTTCAGCAGCAAAGAGCCAGCGGCCAGGTCTACAGGGCCCGGACATCCGGCGACCAGCCTAGACATCCGGCCTCCGGCCCGGAAATCCGGCCTTCTTCCCGGATATTCGGCGCCCCCATCATCCGAACCTAAAAAACGGCCTCCGACAGCCCGGACATCCGGCGTCCCGGGAATGCCCGGACATCCGGCCCGACGCCCGGATGTCCGGCTCCGCCTGCCTGCGCGCAGTAACGGGCTTAGACCCATGTATCCCCCTCTCTCCCTAGACTATAAATACCCCTTCACTTGGACGAACTAGGGTTAGCGATGTGATAGCTCATTTTACGTGTGAGAGCTTCGCTCATCCACTTGGTTACCTTCTCCTCGGAGAGCGCGCCTCTTCGGAGAAGATCCCCCAAGCGGATTCAAGACCCCATCACGGGAAGAACCTCAAGACCTCCTCACGGAGAAGATCGTGCTACTTGTATCGTCCTTAGTTGATTGTGGATCATGTATCTCTTTGTGTTTTCGAGGATCTAGCATATGTGTGACCTAATCTTGTTGGTTTGAGTGATTTATCTTGTGTTTTCTCTCGTTTCCCCTCGTGTTGCCCCTCGTTTCCCCTCGTGTTGCCCCTCATGTTCCTCGTGGGATCCCTCCAAGCGTGAAAGATCGGGCCCTAGGGTTCTACCCTACATCATCTTTTGGTATCATGAGCCTCGGTTGATCACGATTTTGGAGCCCCTACCCTTGTTTTCTAGCCTAATTTTGTTGTGTTCTTTCCCAATTTCGAAAATCCCCACAAAAATAGCCCCCTAAATTTTTTTTGTGATTTGTTGGTGTCATGAAGTTTTGTTGGATTTGATCCGCAGATTTCGTGTGTTGCAGGTAGATCTAGCTCTCCCCCACCTTTTCCCCAATTTCCATCCACAAAATCTTCCGAATTTTGCCCTGGATTTGACCTATCCACGCGGAGTTCATCGAGTTCGTCCACGGATCCAGACCCCGGACATCCGGCCCGTGAGCCCCGGACATCCGGCCATCCCCGGACATCCGGCCATCCAGCCCCTGGCAGCAATAGCTCCATCCACCGCCCCATTTTCCGCCTAACTTTCGCCCAATTTTGTTCCGGTGCCCATTTTCACTTCCGCATACCACCACCACTTCCGCATAGCACCACCATCGCTTACCCGCTACCAACTCCGACACTTTTGACACATTTTGCTTTGAGAATTTGAGTTGCGGTTCCCGTGTCCTATTGTGTTTCGGCTATTTAGGTACGGTGCGACGTCAACATCACCGCCGCTCATCTTCGCCACGGACTCGTCATTCGACACCTTCAACCGCACGTAAGGACGGTAACCTCGACGACATCTTGGTCTACTCCTTGCCATTACATTGATAAACACCATAGCCTTACTTTCGCGTCTCTTACCCATTGAGACTAGCCTTTGAGTATTGCTGGCAATGTGACTTGTGCACATTAGTGATCATTGCATATACCATACCATCGTGGTGCATATCTTGGTATCATCTATTGTGTCACCAAGTTGTCATCGCATATACTCAATAGCTATCTTGGTTCGTAAAGTTTTGCATGAGAAAAGAGCTCAAAAGAGAAAGAGCCAACCAAGCTTTTAAGCAAAAAGAGAAAGATAATCAAAGACCTTATACGCAAGAACCATAGCATCATACTACATTAAGATTGTCATACTCGATCATCTTGGATCATATCACCGAAACACCATACAAATAGCATACTTGGGATAGAAGTCGTTGCACTTTTGCTTAGTAGGTTGTGCACAAGTCTCGTATCCGCCTATTGTGCAATCGTGCTAGCGTCTCTCTAGTGTTGTGCAACAAGAGCATTTTCGTGGATTCCACATTTTTCGCTCATACCTTGGTTGCATGACCGCATCTATCTATTTGCGTGTGTGTTTCCGTGTACCTACTTGCTATTGGTCTACTTGTTGCATTTGCGAATTTGTGAATCTTTTCCAACATTTTTGAGGCTCACTAACAATTGCATCAAATTTTGTGCCACCATCCTAACCAAGCTCCACTATAAGCTTTATTTGTGTAGGTGTGAGAAACCGACAAGAATTGGTACCAATTGTGCTATTTCCTTGTTCCACATTTGAGTGATCATTGATCCATCTTCAACTTCGGTCAAGGTACATTTGGTATCATTCTTCTCCTTCTCCCACTCACATATTTACTTGGAATGATGGATAGGCCAAGTTCTTCTACCAACCCACTCTTCATCGAGCAAGACGACGACCCGAACACCTACGTCACCAAGATCCACCTCTTCGGTGCACAACGAGCTTTGCATCAAGAACAACAAGCATTGAGCGACCGCATCGACAATCTCACCACCGACTTGCGACTTTCCGAGCAACGTACAAGAGACTACTTCGACGACAAGCTCGACCAACACAAACAAGAGAACGATGCAAGAATGGATGAGATTCGTGCCTTGTTGGTCAACCGCTCTTCTCCCACTTCGTCCTCCTCAAGACGGAGCCACTCAAGTCGACACTCCTCCGACAATTCAAGTACACCGACGTCGAACACTCTTCGCCAAGCCGCGCGCCAAGACCGTCAAGCAAACTGCAATCCTCTACACGGATCCGATTCTCAAGAGCAACTTCGAGTGCAAGAGCATCGCCATCACCTCAACCAAGATACCTTTGCGCAAGCACAAGAATGGCAACGTCAACGCCAACAAGAGGAAGAATGCACACGCCTACACCAAGATGAGCAAGATGCCGAGGCACAACGACAAGAACAACTACGGCGAGAAGCTCAAGCACTTGAGGCGCAACGTGCCCTCCGAGATTCAAGTCGAGCCATCGCCACACGAAACCGGCAAGCTCGTGAACAAGAAGAAGCACTTCACGAAGAAGTTCAAGAGATGGTTTATCAAGCACGGTTGCACCGACAAGTTCCTCAAGTTCCTCCTCAAGCTCGACAAGCTCCCCCTCAAGCTCGACAAGCTCCTCCACAAGCTTGACAAGAACCTCAAGTTCAACAAGAGCAACAAGACAATGGAAATCCTCCATGACAGGAGCAAGTTGAGGGAAACAATCCTCCTCATCAAGGACGTCATCATCCCCGACCCCAACACAATGAAGAGCAACACTACGGCAAGCTCAAGTTCACCATGCCCAAGTTCAACTGAAGCAATGATCCCGAAGAGTACCTTTCATGGGCATTGAAGGTCGACAAGATTTTTCGTTTGCACAACTATGAGGAAGAGAATAAGATCGCTATGGCATCCCTTGAATTCCAAGACTACGTCCTCATTTGGTGGGAACAAGTCATTGAGCGTCGTGAGGCAAGAGGTGAACCACCAATCACCACTTGGGCACAAATGAAGGATGTCATGAGAGCACGTTTTGTGCCAACCTACTACAACCGTGACCTCTTCAAGAAACTACAACTCCTCAAGCAAGGAACCAAGAACGTTGAAGAGTACTACAAGGAAATGGAGATTGCCATGATACGAGCCAATGTCACGGAAGATGATGAGCAAACTATGGCACGTTTCTTGAATGGACTCAATCATCCTATCAAGAAGATCGCCGACTTCCAACCATACTCGAACCTCATCGAGCTAGTACATCAAGCTACCAAAGCGGAATGTCAAGTGCAAGATGACTTCAAGTATGCCAAGTTCTCATCCAAGTCCTATGGCTTCTCCAACACCCAAGCTTCAACGACTCCAACACCGCCTACCTCAACCAAGCCTTCTACAAGCAACGGTGACACGCCCACTTACAAGAAAACTTCGACAACTTCAAGCCGTCCTCCTACTACAAGTAACTTCAAGCCGAGAGCTTCATCATCATCTACTCCAACCGATGAGACCATCAAGACAAGTTCAATCAAGTGTTTCACATGCGGCAGCCGAGGCCACAACTCCTTCGAGTGTACCAACAAGCGCACCATGATCTTCAACGACGATGGTACCTACGACTCAATGAGTGAAGGCGAAATGGAAGCCCTTGAGAATGTGGCCATGCTCCGGCAAGTGAACGAGGATGAAGATGATCAAGTCTTTTGCGACGAAGATTCGAGCCCCGCTCTTGTTGTCTCCAAGGTCTTGACACTTCAACATCAACAAGAAGAAGACCAAAGATGCCATATCTTCCACACCAAGGCCGGCATCAATGGAAGGTCCGTGAAGGTCATCATCGACGGAGGAAGTTGCCATAACTTAGCAAGTGAAGAACTATGCTCCAAGCTCCAATTAGTCAAGATGAAGCACCCACATCCCTACAAGGTTCAATGGCTAAGCGACTTCGGCACTATCCAAGTCGAGCATATGGTACAAGTTTCCTTCAAGATCGGAGCTTACGAAGACACTTTGGAGTGTGATGTCGTTCTGATGTCCGTTTGCCACCTCCTTCTTGGACGGCCATGGCAATTTGACCGAGGTGTCATCCACAACGGGCGGACGAATCACTATAGCTTCAAGATGAAAGGAAAGGAGTACGTGCTACGACCTATGTCTCTAAGTCAAGTGATCGCCGACAAACAAACCACCCATCGTGGAGAAAATAGTGAGAGAGCGAACCACCATAAAGAGAGTGAGCGCCACAAGCCCAAATCGAGTGCCTCCACGATGAGCGACAAGAAAAACCTACTCCTCTTTGCCACCAAAATTGAGATGAGAGAAGTGTGTGAGAACCCATCAAGTGTTATGCACTATGTCCTTTTGTGCAAGGATGAGGCACCCAAAACTAACAACCCTCACAATCTACCTTTAGTGTTATCTTCTCTATTGCAGGAATTTCAAGATGTTTCCCCCGATGAGCTACCTCCGGGTCTACCTCCACTACGAGGCATCGAACACCGAATCGACCTCATCCCCGGAGCACCCCTTCCTAACAAGGCTCCCTACCGCGTCAACCCCGAGGAAACCAAGGAGATCCAACGGCAAGTACAGCAACTCATCGACAACGGCCATGTACGAGAAAGCTTGAGCCCTTGTGCCGTTCCGGTAATCCTTGTTCCCAAGAGAGATGGTACATTTCGCATGTGTTCCGATTGTCGTCCTATCAATGCTATTACCGTGCGATATCGTTACCCCATTCCACGCCTAGATGATATGCTAGATGAGCTTAGCGGAGCCACCATTTTCTCTAAAATTGATCTTAAAAGTGGCTACTATCAAATACGCATCCAAGAAGGTGATGAATGGAAAACCGCATTTAAGACCAAATTTGGCTTATATGAATGGCTTGTTATGCCAATGGGTTTATCCGAAGCACCCGGTACTTTCATGAGAGTCATGCATTTTGTTCTTCAACCTTATATTGGCGTATTTGTTGTGGTTTATTTTGACGATATTCTTATCTTTAGCAAATCTCTCAAAGATCATGTCACCCACCTTAGAACCGTGCTGCAAACTCTTAGAAAAGAGCGCCTTTATGCTAATATGGACAAATGCCTTTTTGGTGTTGATAAGCTTGTTTTCTTAGGTTTCGTTGTGTCTTCTAAGGGTGTTCATGTAGATGAATCTAAGATCTATGCTATTAAAACTTGGTCCCAACCAACCAACTTGCAACAAGTGCGTAGTTTTCTTGGTTTAGCCGGTTTCTATCGTAGATTTGTGAAGGATTTTAGCACCATTGCTTCACCTTTACATGCTTTGAGTAAGAAGAATGCACCCTTTGTTTGGGGACCATCCCAAGATACCGCATTCAATGAGCTTAAGAATTTGCTTACTCATGCTCCCGTGCTTGCATTACCCAACTTTGACAAAACTTTTGAAGTTCATTGCGATGCTAGTGGTAATGGCATAGGAGGTGTGTTAACGCAGGAGAAGCGCCCAATTGCTTACTTTAGTGAGAAACTTTCCGGAGCGCAACTCAATTACCCCATATATGACAAAGAGCTATATGCTTTAGTGCGAGTTTTGCGTGAATGGGAACACTATCTTCGCCCTCATGAATTTGTCATTCACACCGACCATGAAATGCTTAAATACCTTAAGGGTCAAACTAAGTTGAACAAGCATCATGCTAAGTGGAGTGAATTCATAGAGTCATTTCCTTATGTCATCAAGTATATTAAGGGCAAAGAAAATGTTGTGGCGGATGCTCTTTCCCGCATATGCATGCTTGTTAATAAAATTGAGTTGAATGTCATTGGCTTTGAGCACATAAAAGATTTGTATGCGCATGATCCTACTTTTGCTACTCCTTATGCCAAGTGTTTGACGCATACATCTTAGGAACACTATTACATAAAAAATGATTATCTTATGAGAGCTAACAAATTGTGTATCCCCGAGTCTTCCCTTCGTTTGCTCCTTTTGCAAGAATCTCACGAAGGCGGACTAATGGGACACTTTGGACGCGACAAGACATTCGCTACGCTCTCCAAGAACTATTATTGGCCCAAGATGTTCTGCGACGTCTCACGCTTCACCAACCGATGTTCGACATGTCGCAAAGCTAAGTCCAAAGCTCAATCTCATGGCCTTTACATGCCTCTCCCAATTCCATACCAACCATGGGAAGATATTAGCATGGATTTTGTGCTTGGTTTGCCTAGAACTAGAAATGGAAAGGATTCCGTGTTTGTTGTTGTGGACCGATTCTCTAAGATGGCTCACTTCATTCCATGCAACAAGATAGACGATGCTTCACATATTGCCAATCTCTTTTGTAGGGAACTATTGCGTCTCCATGGAGTACCCAAGATGATTGTCTCGGACCGCGACGTCAAATTCCTAAGCTACTTTTGGAAGACCTTATGCGCCAAGCTCGGAATCAAGCTACTATTCTCTTCGGCATACCATCCACAAACCGATGGCCAAACGGAGGTGACGAACCGCACGCTTTCCACTCTACTACGTGTGTTGATCAAGAAGAACATCAAGGAGTGGGAGGAGTGCCTACCCATCGCCGAGTACGCCTACAACCGCGCGAGACATTCAACTACCGGCAAGTTCCCCTTCGAGGTCGTCTACGGTTTCAACCCGTTGTCTCCATTGGACATTCTTCCTCTACCTCTACAAGAGCGCATCAACATGGACGCGAGTGCCCGAGCAAACTACCTCAAGAAGATGCATGAAGATACACGGCACGCCATCGAGCGCCAAGTACAATGACTCGCGACCAAGCTTAACAACAACAAGAAAATCATGATATTCAACATTGGAGATCTTGTGTGGCTACACCTTCACAAGGAACGCTTCCCCAACGAACGCAAGTCCAAACTTCTACCACGAGCCGATGGACCCTTCAAGGTGCTTGAACACTACAACAACAACGCCTACAAGATCGACATCCCCCGCGACAAGTACTCCGTGAGCGACATCTTCAGCGTCAATGATCTCTCCCCGTACCATGGTGATGAGGATTTCGATCCGAGGTCGGATCTTTCCCAAGGGAGGGGAGATGATGCGGAGCATCCTTTGGTCATCCCCATGGACCTATCTTCGTCTCACCAAATGCCAAGAGGACCCATGACACGAGCACGAGCTAGAGCTCTCGAGACCGAGGTGACATCTCTCCTTAATGAACTTCCATATGAATCATGTGAGATATGGCTACTACCTCAAACGAAAATGCTATGCATGCTCAGGTACTTAGAAGACCCTCTCGGAGACGCTCGTGAAGACGGACAAGTCTCCAAGTTCACGGACGAAGAGGAACAACGGAAGGAACTGGAGAAGTCTCCAGGGCCCGGACATCCGGCCCCAGGCCCCGGACATCCGGCCCCTGGAAGTGTCTTCAGCAGCAAAGAGCCGGCGGCCAGGTCTACAGGGCCCGGACATCCTTCCTCCGGCCCGAAAATCCGGCCTTCTTCCCGGATATCCGGCGCCCCCATCATCCGAACCTGAAAAACGGCCTTCGATAGCCCGGACATCCGGCGTCCCGGGAATGCCCGGACATCCGGCCCGACGCCCGGATGTCCGGCTCCGCCTGCCTGCGCGCAGTAACGGGCTTAGACCCATGTATCCCCCCTCTCTCCCTAGACTATAAATACCCCTTCACTTGGACGAACTAGGGTTAGCGATGTGATAGCTCATTTTACGTGTGAGAGCTTCGCTCATCCACTTGGTTACCTTCTCCTCGGAGAGCGCGCCTCTTCGGAGAAGATCCCCCAAGCGGATTCAAGACCCCATCACGGGAAGAACCTCAAGACCTCCTCACGGAGAAGATCGTGCTACTTGTATCATCCTTAGTTGATTGTGGATCATGTATCTCTTTGTGTTTTCGAGGATCTAGCATATGTGTGACCTAATCTTGTTGGTTTGAGTGATTTCTCTTGTGTTTTCTCTCGTTTCCCCTCGTGTTGCCCCTCGTGTTCCTCGTAGGATCCCTCCAAGCGTGAAAGATCGGGCCCTAGGGTTCTACCCTACATCACCATTGATGGAGGCATACGTCTAGGAAGTGAGAAGATTGGAGGAGCGCTTTGACGGGTTGCAAACAGAGCACGTACCCCGTGCGGAAAACAGCATTGCTGATCACCTATCAAAGTGCACTGCACAGAAGCTTCCTGTGGAACCAGGAACTTTTGTTCTCCATCTTACTCAGCCCTCCGTATCCCCGACAACAATGGCCCGAAAGAGAAGGAAATTAGACTCCGGTAAGCCTCTCCCGGTAGAGCCTTTCGGGGCTCCTGGTAGGGACCCTGCCGGAAACAACTCCCCTTCGATTGCCGGGCTGCACCCTCCTACCGGGCCACTGGTCCCCGTGGTCGAGGGATGTGCCCCCACGAATGAGGAGGTGCCGCTAGTCCTTGTTGCCGAGCCTCAGGCTCCAACTTGGGCAAGGCACATAGTCCATTTCCTCCAAACCGGAGAACTTCCCGAAGAGCAAGAAGAAGCTGAAAGAGTAGCCCGGAGGGCCAGTATGTATCAGTTTGTCGATGACACACTATACAGAAGAAGGCCCAATGGTGTAAAATTGAAGTGCATCTGCCGGGAAGGAGGAAAGGAACTGCTGCCAGAGATACACAAAGGCATGTGCGGCTCCCACATTGGATCAAGGGCTTTGGTTTGGAAAGCATTCCGGTAAGGATTCTATTGGCCCACAGCCCTCCAAGATGCGGTTGAGCTCGTCACCAAGTGTGAAGCCTGTCATTTCCATTCCAAAAATATCCATCTGCCTGCCCAAGCACTCCAAACAATCCCTTTGTCATGGCCATTTTCGGTCTGGAAGCTCGATATCCTCAGCCCTTTCCCCCGAGCTGCCGGGGGCTTTGAATTCTTGTTCGTTGCAATCGACAAGTTTACAAAGTGGTCAGAAGTAGATGCCGTGAGAAAGGTGACTGCTCAGTCAGCTATCAAGTTCTTGAAAGGATTGGTGTGCCGCTTCGGGGTCCCTGCCCGGACCATCACCGACAACGGCACCCAGTTCACGAGCCGCGCCTTCATGCAATATGTTCATGCCCTCGGAAGCAAGATCTCATTTGCCTCTGTCGCACATCCCAGAAGCAATGGACAAGCTGAGAGGGCGAATGCTGAAGTGCTGCGAGGACTCAAGACAAGAACATTTGATAAGCTGCGGAAGCACAGCAGGCGATGGATAGATGAGCTGCCAGTGGTTCTTTGGTCCCTCAGAACGACACCAAACCAAGCTACCGGGCAGACTCCCTTCTCCCTAGTCTATGGGGCAGAAGCAGTTATCCCCACGGAACTCATTTATGGGTCACCTCGAGTGCTTGCCTACGATGAAGTAGCGCAGGAATAGCACATG
The DNA here is from genome assembly GCA_011799875.1 of Thinopyrum elongatum. NCBI lineage: Eukaryota > Viridiplantae > Streptophyta > Magnoliopsida > Poales > Poaceae > Thinopyrum > Thinopyrum elongatum. The sequence goes on along the minus strand of CM022303.1, from coordinate 607,634,509 downwards.
CGTGACGACGCCGTGCTTCTCGAGGAGAACCGTCTCCGGGCTGCTACGCGTGCTACGCGCTATCAGCAAGCCCTGCATCGCTATCGTAGCCGCAGTGTTCATGCCCGGTGTTTTGAGGAATGCAACCTTGTCCTTAGGCGCGTTCAGTCCGCCAAGGGTACAAATAAGCTGTCGCCGAAGTGGGAAGGCCCTTACCGGGTAGTACGAGTCACCAGACCTGGCGCAGTCCGTCTGGAGACCGGAGATGGCATTCAATTGCAAAACTCATGGAATGTTGAGCATCTCCGCAAGTTCTACCAGTAAGGCGTGGCTGTCGGGCCCTGCCCGGCAGCCACCCTTTTATACAGGCCTTGCCTCAGCTGCATGTAACCCCTTGTACAAAGCCAGGCGCAGAACCTGAGCAACAGAGAAATAAATGAAGTGCTGGGGGCCCCGACAAGTTGCATGCATGCATAAGCATATCATAAGCATCGCATGATTCATGTAGATAGGTTGCATGATCATGTAGATAGATTGCATCTGGCATCATCTTCATTTGCATAAACTACAGGCTCCTGTCGTGGACTTAGTCCTAGGAAGAGGATGTGAAGACAAGCCAGCACTGCAGTCTCCGGCAAGCCAAACAGATAAGTTCCGTCTCTTATCCATACATGTTCCGTGAGTAGGACTTGTGCATATGAAAACCTCGCCGCCTCGGAAACAAAGGTACTCCCATCTACTGACACGAATGCTGCTTCGGTCAGGATGGTCGTAGTGGCCTTTGGCTGAAAGGGGTTGGCGGGGGGCTGGTCTCTCCCATGGGTTCTACGCCCGGCAGGCTCAGCCTCATGGCAGCAGTCCTATGGGGTGCCGGCAAGGTAGCTTACCGGGATCTACTTGTTTACATGAAAGTATGGAGGCGTTTCACCTCTGCATGGATATCGTACATGCACGAGTGCCCGGCAAAGCTTATCTTTTTCATTAATATGCTGATCAACAAGTGCAAATCTCACAGAACATAAACATGGATACGAGAGATTACATTATTTGAACTAAAATTTGGCAAGTGCCTACAGGTTTAAGATTAAAAAAAGATAAGTGCCCCGTAATGCCTTTTCTTGTCCCTCTCCTCCTAGGCACGGCGGTAGAAGGCGAAGAGGGCAAACGGAGTGCCTGGGCAGACGCTCAGCCTGACCCTGTCGGTCTCCAGGAGAGGTTGCCCGGCGGGGGCGAGAGGGCGTGGACGAAGGCGACGGTGAAGAGACCGGCAGAGACGACCCGACAACCACCACCACCAAGGCCAGCAGAACACGGCAGGGCTAACGGAGCTGCAGCCCGAGAGGAAGCCTGCCGGGGTCCAGCTAGAGGACTGCTGGAGGAGCCAGGGGGCACTGTCACCACCTCTGCACCCAACTTCCCGGCAAACCACCTGGCCGGGGAGAAAATGCAGGTGCAAATGATGGTGCTGCCGCTTGATGAAGATGGTGCGGGTGACGTTCATCTGGAGTCGGAGTCGTCGCCCTCCCGGTCGCTGCCGTCATCATCGCCGTCACTGTCCTCCTCGTCGCTTTCACTCGAGGAGGAGCTTTCGTCGATGGTCGAGCTCTCCACGTAGCACCCTAAGCGAGCTCCCGAGCGCCCAAAGACCTTGACGAAAAGCAGGCCGCTCTCCATTAATTTAAATTGAAGAACGTGCCCCTCTGACAAGCTATGGGCTCGAGCAAAGGTCTTCCAGCCGCGGTGGAGGTACATAACATGAGGAGCAGGGAAGTCAACATCCACCCACTTGCCACCATTCCCACAGCCCCTCATGTGCAACCTTAGTGCATGCGGCTGTTCGAGCTCCATCACCCTTGCAAATGGAGTAGGGAGGCGGAGGTGGCCGCGCGGAGGCTTATATAGCCTGATGACGAACACCAAGGGTTGATCTCCGACGTGGCCTTCCATCGGGGGAGGAGCGTCCGGTGCGGGCGCAATTGAGGCGCCGCCCCGGCCTCCTCAGCCACGCACACCGCGACGACCTCGGCCGCGCCCCCTTCCGCCTCCTCTCATAGCGGGTTCAGCCCCCACATCATCAAGAGGAGGGGGGAGACGCTGTCGAGTAGAAGTTCTCGTCGCCACCACCGGAGTACCACCACGCCCTCGCCCCCTCACCATGGCAAGCAAGGGAAGCTTTGAAAGGGAGAAGGAAGGTGTGTGAGCAGACACACTACTCCTACCCGCCTTTTTATAGGAGAACGAGGCAGGGGGCTGGCCTCTCGTCCAGCTGGCGGCCGCCCTGCTCCTCCAATGCGGTTCCCCTGCGCCTCCAATGGCTCGGGGAATCAGAGCCACCCCTCTACACCACTAGGCAACGCCTGGCTTTCTGCCATGGCGCCCGTTCCCGCGCCCTCCGCGTCCACCACCTACCCTATGCAATGCATGCGGTACACGTGGCGGAGGCGCCCCAGGGCAGGAGGCAAGTGGGATGGTAGTTTCCTACCCCGTGATCGTGGGGCGTGGGCTGCCCACAGATTGTGGTTCAGTTTATCCCCTAAATGTTTCGCACGACGCGCGAGAAAACCGGAAACTGGCCCAAACTCAGGTTAATGAAGAAGCAAAGAAGATCTCAAAGGGCGAAGCCGCCCTTACATTTCTGCCTGTGCACTGGTTAGGGTCTACCCCGACGATGCCCAGCGGCACGTTCGTGCCAGGCCCGGGGGCTCCTGTCGGTGCAACAGACCCTGGGTCCATTGCACGGACTGTGCACAAGCCAGAGACAAGATTACAAGACCAAGATCAGACCAAACAAGGAGGATCAATTCCTTTGAAGGATCCAAGTGCAAGTCGAGAAGGCCAAGGTGAGCCAGAGGAACAAGGCATCACTAAGGGAAGGACCTACCTTGCCAGGCAGGCAAGCCCGGCAGGGTTGGGTTTTTGCCCCGGAAGCAAGCTCCCAGATCGTCCCGGCAGGCCTGCCGGGGCTGGCGGAGGCAAGCCACTCCACCGTTCCACCTCACAAGCGACGCAAGTCATTAATCAAAGTGGTGTCGAGCTCCAAGGTGACTAAGTTGCTTCTTTTTGCCACATGGCAGCCACTTCCTACAGCAAACACCTCCATATGACACCCGTCCTGAGATGTGTCAAACGAGCAGGCGCGAAGCTGGCAGAACAGCCCGACAGGACCTGCCGAGCGAGCTGTGATGTGACACTGAGCGGCGCATTTAATGCGCTCTGTCAGCCTGTAGAGTTAGGTATGATAGCACTGTTAGCTATCTAATCAGTACGCAAAGACTGATTTGCTACTGTGGTGACCCCTTAATCTATAAAAGGAGGCCCATGGCGACCATAGAAAGGGTTGGACCCTCGCATATTCATACGCGCATAGCCACTCTCGCCCCCAGAGCGACCTTGCCGGGCGAGTGTGCTACGTCCACCACCATGATCCACCATCAATCCACCAAAGCAGGAGTAGAGTTTTACGCCTCACGACGGCCCGAACCTGGGTAAAGACTGCCCGTGTGATCTCTGCCATGCTGCGCAACGCTTCTCCGCTCTTTGTGCAACGTGCCCATCCCCCCGCCGAACGAAAAAGGGGCTCATGGCCCCATAGGTGGCCGTGGTTTCCCACGACATTCGGGAGAAGACCTGACGAGCCACGTGGGAGCGACAAGCTCGGGAGGCGCGCCCCCAAGCTTGTGGGCCCCTCGTGGCACCTCTTGACCTAATTTTGCCTCTATAAATTCTCAAATATTCCCCATACATCAGAGAGCCACCCGAAATACTTTTTCCATCGCTGCAAGTTTCTGTTCTCGCCAGATCCCATCTGGAGGCCTTTTTCGGCACTCTACCGAAGGGGGAATCGACCATGGAGGGGCTCTACATCAACCTTGCTGCCCTTCCGATGATGTGTGAGTAGTTTACCATAGACCTATGGGTCCATAGCTAGTAGCTAGATGGCTTCTTCTCTCTATTTGATCTTCAATACAATGTTCTCCTCGATGTTCTTGGAGATCTATTTGATGTAATCACTTTTTTGCAGTGTGTTTGTTGGGATCCGATGAATTGTGAGTTTATGATCAGATTATCCATGAATATTATTTGAGTCTTCTCTGAACTCTTTTATGCATGATTATTATAGCTTTGTATTTCTCTCCGATCTATTGATCTGGTTTGGCCAACTAGATTGATTTATCTTGCAATGGGAGATGTGCTTTGTGATGGGTTCAATCTTGCAGTGATCTATATCCCAGTGATAGAAACAGACAAGACACGTATTTGTATTGTTGCCATGAAGGGTAAAATGATGGGGTTTATTCATGTTGATTGAGTTTACTTTGTCTACATCATGTCATCTTGCTTAAGGTGTTACTCCATTCTTTATGAACTTAATACTCTAGATGCATGCTGGATAGCCGTCGATGTGTGGAGTAATAGTAGTAGATGCAGAATCGTTTCGGTCTACTTGCCTCGGACGTGATGCCTATATACATGATCATTGCCTTAGATATCGTCATGATTATTCGCTTTTCTATCAATTGCCCAACAGTAATTTGTTTACCCACCATATGCTATCTTCAAGAGAGAAACCTCTTGTGAAAACTATGGCCCCTGGGTCTATTTTAATCATATATAAAAAATTTAAAAAATATCTTGCTGCAATTTTATATATTTTATTTTATTTTGTGGTTTTTTATCCATCTATCACTAGAGATTTGATCCTTGCAATTAACCGCCAAGGGATTGACAACCCCTTGTTTGCGTTGGGTGCAAGTATTTGTTATTTTGTGTGTAGATGATGTTCACGAGGTGTTGCGTGGTTCTCCTATTGGATTGATAACCTTGATTCTTAACTGAGGGAAGTACTTATCTCTACCGTACTGCATCATCCACTCCTCTTAGAGGAAATCTCAACGGAGCTCACAAGTAGCAGATGCCTGCTCGGTCTTGATGCGGTGGCGCAGCGGGGAGGCCAGCTCCTCCTTCACGTGCGTCGGCGATGGCAGCGATGGCCCCATGTCACGGGGCGACCGCTCCGTCATTAACTTGATCTTCGTCCGTCAAAGTAGCCTCCTTGAGGAGTCGGGGTGGCTGCTGCGGCGGCGCCTACACATCCTCGTCATCGGAGGAGATGACAATCTCCTCCTTTGTGGAGGAGTCGGCTGCCGTGGATGCTGATGGGCTCGGAGAGCGTCTGCGGTGGCGCCAAGAACCGCCGAAGGAGGAGCTTCCGCCTACTCTGCCTACCGGCGCGGAGCACCACAACTTCGGCATTGCCGCAACTTGGGTCGAAGAGGGGGGAGGGGCTCGGGCACGGAGACGCGGGAGGGGAGGGGGCCGGTGCTCGGGGAGGGGGTTGTAACATCCTTATTTTTTTGAGAATTCATTTTTTAAAGCTAAGGGATGTTGCAATGTAATCTTATATTATTGTATTTTGTTTGGGAGTTTGCTCAAATTAATACCAAGTTGTTCGGAATTAATTTAGCACATGCCAGGTGGAAAATAATTTCCGTAATATCATGAGTTGATTCATTCGCTCGTAGTATTTTATTTAAATTCTTCTTGTCTACTTTTGTACTTGGGATTCTTGGATTCTCTGGAAGCCATTTGGTTTTTATGTTCTATTGTTTCCTATCTAGCTATTTAATTCCAAAATCAATATTACTATTGATTTCTTCCCTATTCTCATTTGGTCCTTGGACCAATGGACACGCTCAAGCCATGCCAATGGTGACATGTCTCACGTACATACACACTATGCACCATAGCATCTCCTCTATTTTCTGTCTATTCTATTGGCCACCAAAACAAACTGGCCCAAGACTCATCCCAGCTTAGGGCAGCAGCCATGGCCCATGCAGCCAGCGAGCGAAGCGTTGTCTTCCTCAGGCAGCCGCACGCACTCACGTTACAGAAACGTAGTCATTCATGATTGCCCCTTCTTTTCTCTCCTTTCCTCGTCAATTCCTTTTACTGTTTCCATTTGTCATCAACATGAAAGTTAGAGCCCCTCTAACAACGAGTCCATTCAGACAAATTTCTCCATTCACGGTGGTCTTAATCACACACACAAGTAACTGATGAACTTAAGGACAACCAATCGACCATTGCATTCGTCCATTGGTCTCCCTCCTCCAGCTATCATTCTCCAGACCATTTGCGTCACGGTGTGCGCCAGGACCTCCTCTATAAAAGCCAGATCATCTTGTTCAATTCCTTTTGAAGCCCTCACAATCCTCCCCACAACACAGCCCCATCTGCACTGTTTTTCCTCTACTGTCGCCGAGAGGTGAGCGCTCCGGTCCAATTGCTTTCATCAGCAGAAGACCTTCACCTCACTCTACCTCCTGGACATCATTTCCCAGCCGTTTGCCATCGTTGGCCGTGCACACAACCTCAGCATGCCGCTGCCGCCATTCAGGACCGACACCGCCGTCACCCATGGACCATCCAACGAGTCGATCTGTGTCACGGTGCTCTCTCGTCACGAGGAGCATCACACCACATCTTCGTCACTGGAGATCGTCGACAACGACGTGCATGGGCGCTCGCCGGCATCAATGTTTCCATCTCCGACTACTACTCGGTGACCCAAAACCAAGCCTAAACCTATAGGCCGATTTTGATGATACTGAGAAGGAGTGTGTGATTTTACTTTCATTGAGTAGGTTTTGATTTGTGAGTTTTTTTATATCAAGTGCATATGATGTTTTGTGCAAGTATAATGCAAAATTGTTTGCGTTCTATTTTGTCATGTTGGTAGCATGCTTAGGGTATGGTCAAACTATTGGTATGATTTTAGGATTATTTTAGAATTCCATAGAATTAGTTTGCATCTATTGAAATAGTGATGCATGATAATTCAGTGTTTTTTTTGTATTGTTGATAGACGCGCTATATGCATGTGTACATATTTTGAACTTGTATTGCCATGTGTATAAATTTCTTGTTTAATCTAAGCTTAGTTTAATTATTAAATGTATATCATAATTGTTGTTTGATTATTTTGATTGAGTCTAGGTTATGTTGTGATGCATAACATATGAATGTTGTTACTCTGTTTAATTCTCAGATGTATATCATAATTGTTGTTTGATTATTTTGATTGAGTCTAGGTTATGTTGTGATGCGTAACATATGAATGTTGTTACTCTCTACCGTTTGTTTACATGATTGATCATGCTATGACTAGATTATTATTGATCCTTTTGTTACATATGTACTTATATTATTTTATTTAGATGCCACATGATTTGTGCCTATAATGTTTTGGTACTATTTTAGGATCATGTTGTCGTTTGATGTCATGTAGTCTATCTAGTTTAGTTATGAAGTTAGATAGCTTGGTTGGCATTTATGACGCTTGTCGTGGAATGCAATATTTGGTGTTTTGTTTAGATGTTATTAACCATTATGAATATTTAGGTTTTATCTAAATATTTAATTGTGGTCACATATTGTATTTCTCATGCCATGTTGAGCCATGTCGCTCAAATGCATAGGATAGTTATTTTTTTGTCATGTCATCTCATTCATTATTTCTTTTATTTTCTTTATAGTTAGCCCGAGGTATATATATTATGCACTAGTAAAGTTTAGTTGGACAATACGATTTAGCACAATAGTTGTGGCGGCCAAGTTTTGCTTAGTCACGATAAATCTAAACCCAACCAAATCGTTCAATCCTCTCTACTCATCTACAATCGTGCTACCTCCTTTGAAATCTCCATATCCATCCAGATCTTGCTACCCATCCTTCCTATATTGTTACTCATTTTGGATTTTATTGCTTGTGTATTTATTATTGCTTCGCCATTACTACGAGTAGGAGGTGACGGGTCGGGAGAGGAGCACTATGAGGAAGACAGAAACGGGGGACTCGATAACGAAGGCATGCCTCCTTATTTTATCATACTTATTCTATGTTTTACAAAATTGCTTTCTAATCTCATAGCTAGCGTGTCGATTGACACATTACCTTGATCCGCTTGTCGCCTATTCACTTGACACCTGAGTAGAATTATAGTATTCTGGTAGAGTAGAAATGCTTAGCCATGCTTATCACCCTATAGGTGCTTTGTTGAATGACCTCTGAGTCATTGACAGTTGAAACTTATTGCTGAGCTAGGCCAGTTGGCCCTTGTTGACTTTCTCTATCCTCTTCTACTCTGAGTGAAACTTACCATCTGAATATTGGCATGGGCGACAGCTGAATCAAGGATTGAAGGAGCAATTGGCTACCCTTCACAAGTTGAAGGGGGCAATGAGTCGTTCGTGCCGCATGAGGCCTAATAAGTCTTTGATTTGAAGATTGTGATAACAGTACAACCACATGCTATATGGGCACTGGCATGGTCAAGTAAGCTAGTTAGCCTTAGGTGTCGACGTCGTCGTACCGCGGATCGGGTAGCTGCCCTGCGGGGAGTATCCTCAGCACAGATGGGGGGGGGGCGGTTTGAGGACATACTCTCAGTTCCGTGCGCCGGACCTGGTGGGCATGTCACATCTTTGGGGGATCTAGTCCAAAGACCTCGTCACAATCTCCCTGCTGGTACACCAAATGGTGTACTATACCAGCGGCCACTGGTGGCATCAAGACGGGATTGTGTCATGTGGGTAAAGTGTACGACCTCTGTAGAGTGTAGAACTATTTGAATAGTCGTGTCCACGGTCATGAACGACACATGAATCTTTCTTGACATACATGACTTGTCTTTCTTATTCCCTCTTTGCCTCTATTCTTGAAACCTATGTAGGATGTGAGTTGATCGAGGATCCTCCCTTAGATTAAAGTTATTCTGGAGATAAAACATATTTTCATCTAAAACTGCTATTGTTCAACTACTATGTTATTTCAAACAAAATTACCTTTTATGCAAATGAGCCATATAGCCTTATGTTGAAGCCACATGTAGCTATTAGGTCCTTCCCTAAGGGAGGCATATTGAGTACGTAATATACTCATGTAAATACTTTTGTTGAACAACAGAGATCTATGAAGACGAGGGCATCGACTACAACTATTATGATGATCTTGAGGAGTGAGGTCACGTTGACTACATCAACTGCTGTGGTGAGATGGAGTCGCTACGCATTTTACTTTCCGTTGTGTTTCTGAATGTATGCCCTGTGGCAAGAGTTATTAGACTTATACTTGTTTTAAATGTTCTGCAATGATACCATTTTGCTGTGTTGTCAAGTTGATCCTGGATTGACAATTATACTGGATTGACAATTGTACACAGGAGAGTCTGCGGTACGACGACGTCAACACCTAAGGCTGACTAGCTTACTTGACTAAGCCAGCGCCCATATAGCATGTGGTTGCACTGTTATCATAATCTTCAAATCCAAGATTTATTAGGCCTCATGCGACACAGACGACCGATTGCCCCCTTCAACTTGTGAAGGGAAGCCAATTGCTCCTTCAATCCTTGATTCGGCTAGCGCCCACGCCAGTATTCAGATGGTAAGTTTCATCGAGAGTAGAAGAGAATAGAGAAGGTTAACGAGGGACAACTGGCCTAACTCAGCAATAAGTTTCAACTGTCAATGACTCAAAGGTCATTCAACAAAACACTTATAGGGTGATAAGTATGGCTAAACATTTCTACTCTACCAGAATACTATAATTCTACTCAGGTGTTAAGTGAATAGGCAACAAGCGGATCAAGGTAATGTGTCAATCGACATGCTAGCTATGAGATTAAAAAGCATGCCTATAGTAACCATAAAACACAATGCAATTTTATAAAACATAGAATAAGTATGATCAAAGAAGGAGGCATGCCTTAATTGTCGAGTCCCCGTTTTCGTCTTCCTTGTAGTGCTCACCTCCTACTCGTAGTAACGGCGAAGCAATAATAAATAAGCAAGCAACAAAATCCAAAATGAATAAAAATATAGGACAGATGGGTAGCAAGATCTGGATGGATACGGAAATTTCAAAAGAGGTAGCATGGTTGTAGATGAGTAGAGGGAATTGAACGGTTTGGTTGGGTTTAATTTTATCATGACTAAGCAAAACTTGGCCACCACAACTATCATGCTAAATTGTATTATCTAACTAAACTTTACTAGTGCCCAATTTATATATACCTTGGGCTAACTATAAAGAAAAGAACAGAAATAATAAATGACATGACATGACACAAAAATAACTACATTTGAATGACATGGCTCAACATGGCCTAAAAAATACAATATGTAACCACAATTAAATATTTAGATAAAACCTAAATATTCATAATGGTTAATAGCATCTAAACAAAACACCAAATATAGCATTCCACGACAAGCATCGTAAATGCCAACCAAGCTATCTAACTTCATAACTAAACTAGATAAACTACATGACATCAAACGACAACATGGTCCTAAAATAGTACCACAACATTATAGGCAAAATCATGTGGCATCTAAATAAAATAATCTAAATACATATGTAACAAATGGATCAACAATAATCTAGTCATAGCATGATCAGTCATGTAAAAAAATGTTAGAGAGTAACAACATTCACATCTTATGCATCACAACATAACCTAGACTCAATCAAAATAATCAAACAACAATTATGATATACATCTAAGAATTAAACTAAGCTTAGGTTAAACAATAAATTTATACACATGGCAATACAAGTTTAAAATATATACGGATACATATAGTGCGTCTATGAACAATACAAAAAGACACTGAATTATCATGCATCACTATTTCAATAGATGCAAACTAATCCTATGAAATTCTAAAATAATCGTAGAATCATAATAATAATTAGAACATACCCTAAGCATGCTATGGACATGACAAAATAGAACACAAACAATTTTGCATTATACTTGCACAAAACATCATGTGCACTTGATATAAAAAAACACTCACAAAAACCTACTCAATGAAAGTAAAATCACGCACTCGTTCTCAGAATCATCAAAATCGGCCTATAGGTTTAGGCTTGGTTTTGGGTCACCGAGTAGTAGTCGAAGATGGAAACATTGATGCCGGCGAGCGACGTGCGCGTCGTTGTCGACGATCTCCGATGATGAAGATGTGGTGTGTGATGCTCCTCGTGACGAGAGAGCACCGTGACATGGATGTACTTGTCAGACAGCCCATGGGTGACGGCGGCGTCGGTCCCGAATGGCGGCAGCGGCATGGCGCCATTGTGTGCGTGGCCAATGATGCCAAACGGCTGGGAATTGATGTCCAAGAGGTAGAGTGGGGTGAAGGTATTCCGCTGGTGAGCAATCTGACCAGAGCGCTCACCTGCGGCGACGGTAGAGGAAAACAGTGCAAGATGTGGCTGTGTTGCGGGGAGGATTGTGAGGGCTTCGAAAGGAATTGAACAACAAGATGAGCTTTTATAGAGGAGGTCCTGGCACACACCATGGCACAAACGGTCTGGAGAATGATAGCCGGAGGAGGGAGATCAATGGACTAATGCTAATGGTCGCCCTTAAGTTCATCAGTTACTTGTGTGTGATTAAGACCACCGTGAGTGGATAAATTTTTCTGAATGGACTCATCGTTGGAGGGGCTCTAACTTCTTGTCAATGACAAATGGAAACGGCAAAAGGAATTGACGAGGAAAGGAGAGAAAAGAAGGGGCAGCCATGAACGACTACGTTTTCTGTAACGTGGGTGCGTGCGGCTGCCTGAGCAAGATGATGCTTCGCTCGCTAGCTGCATGGGCCATGGCTGCTGCCCTAAGCTGGATGTCCTTGGGCCAGGTTGTTTTGGTGGCCAATAGAATAGACAGGAAAAAAGAGAGAAGGAGATGCTACGGTGCATAGTGTGTACGTGCGTGAGACATGCCACCAGTGGCATGGCTTGAACGTGTCCATTGGTCCATGGACCAAATGAGAATAGGGCAAAAAAAACAATAGTAATATTGACTTTTGAAATTAAATAGCTAGATAGGAAATAATAGGAACATAAAAACCAAATGGTTTCAAGAGAATCCGAGAATCCCAAGTAAGAAAATAGACAAGAAGAATTGAAATAAAATACTACGAGCGAATAAATCAACTCGGGATATTACGGAAATTATTTTCCACCTGACATGTGCTAAATTAATTACAAACAACTTGGTATTAATTTGAGCAAACTCAAAAACAAAATACAATAATATAAGATTACGTTGCAACATCCCTTAGTGTTAAAAAAATGAATTCTCAAAAAATCAGGATGTTACAACTCTGCCCCTCCTTACAAGGAATCTCGACCCCGAGATTCCGCTAAGAGAAAAGATTTTGAAACTCCTCCCTAAGGTCACTCCCATGTTGCTTCCTTCTCGTTGTGATCGCTCCACTGCACCTTACAAAGTTTGATCACCTTTCTCCTAGTTGTTTGCAACTGCTCCAAGAATCTTGATAGGATACTATTCGTATGTCAGGTCATCCTTGACCTCTATGTTTTCTAGTGAAGTCTTCTGCACCTCTTCCTTGGGTTTCTTAAAACACTTCTTCAACTATGACACATGGAAAACATTGTGCACATTTGACAACTTCTCTGGTAGCACCAATTGATAGGCTACCTCTCCACGTCGAGTGGTAATCCCAAACAGACCAACGTATCGGGGTGCTAGCTTACCCTTGATTCCAAATCGATGCATTCCACGTAATGGAGATACCTTCAGGTACACATCATCTCCTATCTTGAATGATATGTCATGGCGACGTTTATCCGAATAAGCCTTCTGTCTAGACTGAGCTACCTTCAACCTTACTTGGATCATTTTCACTTGCTTTTCCGCCTCTTCCAATGTGTCGGGACCGAACACCTGATTTTCTCTTACTTCATGCCAGTTAAGAGGTGTACGCCACTTCTGTCCATATAAAGCCTCAAATGGAGCCATTCTTATACTTGCTTGATAACTGTTGTTATAAGAAAACTCGGCATAAGGAAGACTCTTTTCCCAACTACACTAATATGTCAAAGCACAAGCTCGAGGCATGTTTTCAAGAATTTGGTTTACCCGCTCAATCTATCCATCAGTCTGTGGGTGAAATGATGTACTGAAATCCAACTGAGTTCCCAGAACCTCATGTATTTTCTTCCAGAATCTTGACGTAAACTGAGTACCTCTATCTGACACTATCCTTTTAGACTCCATGTGCGCAAATGATTCTTGCCATATATAAGCCTGCCAGTTTCTCTTCACTATAGGTAGTCTTTACTGGAACGAAATGAGCTGACTTGGTCAATCTGTCCACTATGACCCAAATAGAATCAAATCCAGAAGATGTTCTTGGAAGTCCTGTCATAAAGTCCATTCCAATCTCTTCCCATTTCCACACTGGAATCTTAAGTGGTTGTAGTACTCCTGCGGGCTTCTGATGCTCTGCCTTAATCCTCCGACATACATCACACTGTGAAACATACTCAGCGATTTCTCGCTTCATACTAAACGACCAAAAACTACCCCGAAGATCATTATACATCTTTGTGCTTCCAAGGTGTATCGAGTATGCTGACTCATGAGCTTCCTTCATGATCGTGTCATTAATCTCCTTTCGGTTTGGCACCAGCAAACGATCTCGGAACCATATGCTTCCAATCTCATCTTCCCTATAGTCGGGTGCTTCACCCAATTTGATTTTCTCTCGAATCTCCCCAATGCCCTTGTCATGTTTCTGTGCTTATCACACTTGATCTTGGAGAGTAAACTTAACCTCTAACATTTCACCATTTTCTGCAATGCTCAAATACAAGTTCATCTTTCTAATTTCCTCGTAAAGCTCTGGTGCTTCCTTTTGAATCATCACATTGTTGACGTAGACCTTCCTGCTCAGTACATCAGCTACGACATTGGCTTTACTAGGGTGGTAATTAATTCTAAGGTTGTAGTCCTTGATTAAGTCTAGCCACCTTCTCTGCCTGAGATTCAGATCCGGTTGTGTGAAAATTACTTCAATCTCTTATGATCTGAATATATCTCACACTGATTTCCAATAAGGTAATGCCTAGTTTCCAAGGCATGCACTACACCGGCGAATTCCAAATCATGTGTGGGATAGTTAACCTCGTGAGGGCGTAACTGTCTCGATGAATATGCTACAACCTTCCCTTGTTGCATAAGCACGCATCCCAAACCTTGCTGAGAAGCATCACAATAAACCTCAAAATCTTGCTGAATATCTGGCAGTACCAATACTGAACTAGTTGTCAACCTCCTCTTGAGTTAATGTTAACTCGCTTCACAAGCTTCTGACCACTCGGACTTTTTATCCTTCTTTAACAACTAAGTCATAGGCCTTGCGATCTGGAAAAAATCTTCTATGAACCGACGGTAATACCCGGCTAGTCCAAGGAAACTGCGTATCTCTGACACATTCTTGGGTTGCTTCCAATTGAGTATTGCTTCCACTTTTGCTGGATCCATGGCAACTCCTGTGCCAGAGATGGAGTCGCTATGCATTTTATTTTCCGCTGTGTTTCTGAATGTATTAAATGTCATGAGACATTTCACTATGTATGCCTTGTGGCAAGAGTTATTAAACTTATACTTGTTTTAAATATTCTGCAATGATAACATTTCGCTGTGTTGTCAAGTTGATCCTGGATTGACAATTATACACATGAGTCTGGAAATAATTTCTGGGTTCTCACAAAAGTGGTATTGTAATGACCCGGAGTTGGTAAAATCCAAGTCTTTGTGCTTACTATGCAATCCCTTGACCATAGGGAGCACACACAGTAACAAGCATGAATATCAGTAAGGCATACATCACTTTACTACAATGATAGATCAAGAGTTAAGCAAATACATACCATTGGCACACCTCGACGCTGGGACATAAACAACGGAATAATACGTAGTTGCTAAGTTAGGGCTCCATCAATGCCACTGGGCTTGTTGTGTGTAGACCATAACCCTATCGTCTCTTAATCTGTCAAGAGCTGTACAGGACAGATGCAGATGTGTACATGGAATATACTCGCAAGTAACAAAGGAAGGTATAACAGAATATACATGAAAGGTAAGTATTGGTGGAGGTTTGGTTTGCATAAAGCCAATTTTCTCCTATACTAATTTTTTAATAAACTTTCTTTGTAGTCAAAAATAATTTTTAGTATAAAAGATAGGAGTGAGACATTTGGATATAGGCACCAAAGCTCATTCTCTATATTAGGTAAAAACATACATAGGGTTGGGTGAAACACATTCCCTGCGCTCAATCCTCAACCTAAACCCTTAAAATAGATTTTTAGAAAAGAGTGGGGAGATTCTTCTTTAGTCCAGTCTTTAGTTTCCCAAATTTGCCCGTAACCGGGGGCACGGCTAACCGATTAGGTTTAACCCACTGCAGAGGTCGTACACGTTCCTCGCATGACACAATCAACCCCGTTTATCGTTACACAATTGTGTGCATGACTAAGAGGAGATTTAGACGAAGCCTTTCCGGAACATCCCCTATACCGACCAAGCCGCCCGCAACTTCGACACGAAGGCCTCTCTCCGATGGCGGTCCTGGGTAGGGTTTCCTGTTAGTACTAAACTAAGCCAGAGCCCATAGTAGCATGCGGCTGTACTGAAAGCTACATCAAACTCTACCTGAAAGATCTCGGTCCTGGACGGCTGTCCCCACCAAAAACCTATGTGCAAGACCTCAGTCGGGTGCATTCACTACAAGATCCCGATTGGGTGCAATCGCTTGTAGACGCTCCCGTCAATACCATTCCGCCCAGTGAGTAGAAGCAAAATAGTATATATTTTTTAAGTTTCAAAAAAAAAATCCCTAAAGAGGACAAGTTTATTCGTTTAAAACTTTTTTGATTCTCAATCCTCCCTTTTTCTGTAAGCATGGCTAAGCATAGCTACAAGTTCCTAGGGCTTTAGCTAGCAATAGTTGCTTGCAATTTTTTTTAGTAAAACATGCATAATAGTAGTAAAAAAAGGTTCATGCATATTATAAAATATAGGACAAGGTATGATCAACTGCAACTTGCCTGAATTCTGAAAGATGAGATATTCTACTCGTAGTCGTCTCTCCTTCTCGTTACGATATATCTAACGATATAAGAAAGTACTTTAACACACAACAACATCCAAATAAAGATCCAAATAAAAGGTACAAAATTTACAATACAAATATTAAATTATTATTAAGTTAAATATATGGTATGGCTATAGGTTTGAATATGATCAAGGTTGTCTCAAATGGAAATAGATATAAGTCATCCCTAAAGTTCGATCTAGTTGACTAGTTGATTCAAACTAAGATCACGAATAGGGTACGGAGATTTTTATGCATATGAAAAAATTGTCATGTTGGGTTGGTTTATTGGATCAATTGGTATGAAAATATAATCAAACTCCACCTGGTTTGAACATATGAGAATACGGAAGAATGTTCATGGCTTAGAACTATATGGAATTTGATTAAGTCGGATGGTATTTATGTTAAAGAAGTTTAACAAAAAAATTGAAGCCCAAGTTTTTCAACCTAAGGACAGATGTTGAGAGAAGATTTTCTGCTCTAATGATGATGATTGGATGATCTTTACCAAGTGTCAATTTAAATTGGTAAAGGAAATGAATTTTGACCAAAAGGAAGGCCAAATTCAAGGTTTGTATTAAAAAACAGGACCAAACTTGATTTGCAAACTATGGAAAGTCTTCTAACTGAAAGGTAGGGTTCTGAGGATCAATTTTGGTATAAGAAACTTTTTCATATGAATTATAGATTAATAGTTATAGCAAAAATACTCAAATTAACATATTAAATTTGAATCAAATTTTATGTCACCAAAATTGAAATGTTTTAACTCTATAATAAACTGCATGTTCCAGCGAATCCGGGGATATAAAATTTACTGATTCTGACATACGGTTTAGGAGATATGATTTTCTGAAGTTTGAGTATTTTTCTGAAAAAAATTTATGGGATTTAACATTAGCTGCCACGCGTCGCATTTCTGTTGGCTGATACCTCTTCACATCTAATATAAATAGAGGACGCTGTGGGTTGTTGGATCTAGATCCAGCGGTCAAGAAAAGAGGAGGAGGAGGCTCACCGGAGTTGGACGACTAGGTCACCGGAGACGGGCGGCGTGGCTCGGACGTGGGGAAGATCCGGCGATGGGGCTGGTTCCGGTGTCCGGTGAGAGCAGGACGGCGTAGAGGGCGTGAGGCAGTCACAAAGGACACCGAGAGGTGCTCGTCCCCGTCCTCGAGCGTCGTGAAGATGCCGCCGGAGTTAATTGGAGCTCCAATCGGTCGCGATCTTTGCAGAGGTCGTGCTCCGGATGGATTTTTGAGGGAAGAACTTGTTAGGGAATTCGCACGGAAATGACTCGCCCAGGGAAGAAGTTTAAGCGCGAGGGACTTACTGGAGAGGTCGCGAGCTTCAACAGAAGAAGGCGGCGACGCTCGGCTCTGGCGAGCAAATTGCTCGGAAGTCGGAGGGCTTTGGACAGGGGTTCGTGGAATGGGAGGTGCGGGGTGGAGAGGGGTTCCTCGGGCACCCTTTTATAGGGGCGGGGAAGGTCGGGAGATGGAGATCGGGCTATAAATGTCAACGGTTAGTGCTCAGTTCATCCGTTTCTTGTGGGGCGTTAAGTTGAATAAACGTGAAATGAAAGGGCTGAATGGATCCGTCGTTTCATGGAGAATAACTCTTGTATTGAACACAAATTGAAACGGTGACAGAATTCATGGGCACAAGAAGAAAACGGCAGCCATGGCGTTCTGTTTATGTGTCTGTATGTTTCTGTGTGTACGCTGGAGGTGGAAGACGAGCAAGGCTCGTTCGGCCTGCTTTGGGCCTGGTCGGCCGGCCCATGTAGAAAGATGGTTAGGGAAAAATAGAGAGAGATAGAAAAACAAACCAGATGGGCTAGGAAATCAAGGCCACAGCCTGATAGAGAGGGAGAAAAATTATTTTCCTTTGATAAAGCACAGCTAAATAAAAGTATTAGACTGGAATAATAATTGAGAAAAAATGTGCGATCTCTCAGAATTATTATATAGACTTGAGGAAAAATGTTCACTTTTCCTCTTTAATTATTTATAGCCTAGGAAAAGTGGTTTCGTAAATAAGTACTAATTTTGTGTACGTACATGTTTTAATAATGCATTATGGGCTTCATAATTTTACCAACATATTCCTTAGGATCTTATGAATGCCCAAAATTCCAAACAAGAAATAATAAATATTTCCAATAATTGTTTTGGAGAAGTCATATTATCTCCTCGCATATTTACTGGAAATATTTAAATAATCTCTAAAAGCAAGTAAGTGTCAACTTCAAAAAGAACCTCTAAATTCTAAAGAACTACTAATATTTAGTTAGATCCTTTATGAAACATTTGTCCACCGTATTTGAGAAAGTCATTTCATTTTCACTCCATATTTTTGTTTCAAAATATTTCAAAAGGATCAAGAAAAAAAGAATGACTTTTGGATTTTGAATAAACCCTTCAACCAAGATTTTCCTCTTTGCATTAAAGTGTCCAAATATTTATATCATGGTTCGAAAAGGTTTAAACAATGACTCGAAAACTTTTAATTTTCCTTGAAAATCATACCAGTTCACTCAATATACTTATTTATTAACATTCCAAAATTTTAGAAAATTTTGGGATGTTACAGGTGGTGCATTTATGTCTACTACGCAGCCTTCTTCTTGTAGACTCGTGTTGGGCCTCCAAGCGCAGAGTTTTATAGGACAATAGCAAATTTCTCTCAAGTGGATGACCTAAGGTTTATCAATCCGTGGGAGGCGTAGGATGAAGATGGTCTCTCTCAAACAACCCTGCAACCAAATAACAAAGAGTCTCTTGTGTCCCCAACACACCCAATACAATGGTAAATTGTATAGGTGCACTAATTTGGCGAAGAGATGGTGATACAAATGTAATATGGATACTAGATATAGGTTTTTGTAATCTGAAAATATAAAAACAGTAAGGTAACTAGTAACAAAAGTGAGCAAAAACGGTATTGCAATGCTTGAAAATAAGGCCTAGGGTTCATACTTTCACTAGTGCAAAGTCTCTCAACAATGATAACATAATTAAATCATATGGCAATCCCTCAACGTGCGACAAAAGTCACTCCAAAGTTCCTATCATGGAGAACATAAGATAAAATTGCTTGTAGGGTACGAAACCACCTCAAAGTTATTCTTTCTGATCAATCTTTTGAGCTATTCCTATAAGTGTCGCAAACGGCCCTAGAGTGCGTACTAAAATAACACCATATGATACATGTGACGCCCCCGGCTCAATCGTGCACTAATCATACACGCAAATGCACATGATCAAGCCTAAGGACTCACGGGAAGATATCACAACACAACTCTAAAACATAAATAAAGTCATACAAGCTTTATATTACAAGCCAGGGGCCTCGAGGGCTCGAATACATAAGCTTGCGTACAAGCGTCAGCGGAAGCATCAGATATCTGAGTACAGATATGAAACAGAAACAGAAAGGCCTTTAGAAAGGCGGGGCAAAATAAAACACTACGATCGAAAGGCGTAGGCCTCCTGCCTGGGACCCTCCGATCCTACTCCTGGTCGATGGCAAGCTCGAAGCAGTAAACACCCTCGGGGTAGTAGTAGCGAACGTCGGCGGGGACAGCTGTCTCAGTGGGCTCCGTTATCTTGGTCATGACAAACTGATATGGGGAGAAAAGGAAAACAAAGCAACCGTGAGTACTCAGAAGTACTCAGCAAGCAAGGATCTACACTACATATGCAACATTTTCAAAGAGAGGCTGTATATGTGGACTGAGCTGCAGAAATGCCAGAATAGAGAGGAAAGCCTAGTCCTATCGAAGACTAGCATCTTCATCGGTCTTGCAGCAATAGAAGAGAGCAGAACAGATCAATATAAAGTAGCAGTATCATTAAGTCTCAACCTCACCTAGAGATCCTTTCTCGACTCCCTGCGAGAAAGCAATCCCAGAGCCATACAGTCATCAACCTCGTCCTGAGATAACTTCTCGACTCCCTGGGAGAAGCAGTCCCAGAGCCTCATATCCAGGTCTCATCTCAACTTCTAGCTGTATCGATCGGGATACAACTCCGAGTGTCCTTTACCGTAGGACCGGCTATCGATAGAAGTGTTCTTCCCTGCAGGGGTGCACCAACTTACCCAACACGCTCGATTAACTCTGGCCGGACACACTTTCCTGGGTCATGCCCGGCCTCGGCCAAACGATACATTGCAACCCTACCTAGAGCTCAGCAGAGAGGTCCCCGTCGGTCTACATCCTAAGCACTCAGAGGTCTTGGGCCATCGCCCTGTGCACTCCGAGTCGTTGCGTGCAGGGGGAAGCCAGGCACCAGGGGGGCGCCGGTCCATCCCGGCCGCAAGGCTGAACTAGACGTCTGACAGAGCTTTCGGCTGATGCTACGATGCAGAACGCCCATACTATGCCCATGTGATGATTAGTGCTATCAGACCAGAGGCCTGCTCGGATCAAATATCCAAATCGTTAGTGGACTAGGGCTTACGGTAACGAGCAGAGACTCACGAAAGATGTGACCCCGTCGCCCCGTCTCGAGGACTTGCGGCAAGGGCCAAGAATGCCTGGCCACGCCTCGTATCCATCACTCGGGCACCACACCGGCACCCGTCTTCACAACACTCGCCTCTCAGGCGCACGCGGGTACCCCTCAGGGTCGACCCGCCTATCCAAGTAACAGTGTAAGGTCCAAGTATCCGTGTGTCCATAACATCAGGGGAATCCGAGGTATCACCCTCGTTGAATTCCCACTCGATGTATCCGTCAAGGTGAACTCAGAGGAATCACCCTCGCTGGGTTCACACTTGTGGTGTTGTACGACGGCGTCGTTATCGGAAGCGGTGAAGGAGGAATCACCCTCGATGACCATGACCGAACAACTTCTCTACAGAGTTAACATCAGAAGTGCTACAAGAAGTTTCACCCTCGGCACTCGATAGTAACGCTGCAGTGTCGTTACAACTAAGGGGGGGTGACGTGCGGCGCCGGGGCCTGGTCTTCAATCCCGTTGATCGGGTCTTCGGATAATCCAGCGGGGCAGTCGGGATAAGTGGGGTCACTGATAGGTCTCTACCCAGCCTATACTAAGCAGTTTAGGTTATGCAGGTAATTATCAACAGCAGGTTACAATAAACAGGCTATGCATCAGAATAGGTAAAGCAGTAGTAGCAGCCATTCTAATGCAAGCATGAGAAAATAGAATGGGCGATATCGGTATGCTCAAAGGGGGGGCTTGCCTGGTTGCTCGGCGGTAGGGGCAAGGTCGTCAATGGTGTCTTCGGTCTCCGGAGCTGCGGCAGTACCGGGAACTGCGTCGGGGTCTAACGAGAGAGAAGAGGGGGAGGAAACAGTATAAATACACAGCAAACATGAGCAACACGATGTACGACATGGCAATACGCAGTGCTAGGGGTAGTCTAACGCAGTACTACACGTATCAGACGGAGCGGGAGAATATCTGACGATATTTCCCGGGTCTTTGGAATTATCGGACAGACGATCCGGAGGGGGACGGCTCCATGTTTGGATAGATAGGGACGCGTGACGGATGAACGGACCGCGCATCCGAATTCGTCTCGTCGTTCTGAGCAACTTTCATGTACAAAGTTTTTCCATCGGAGTTACGGATTATTTAATATGAATTTATAAAGATTTAAACAATTTCTAGAATTTAATTAATTTATTAAATCAACATTATCCAAAATAGTAATGGTGACATCATCATGACATCACTGTGACGTCAGGACCAGTGGGTCCCACCTGTCAGTGTCACGTCAGGCTAATTAGGGAATAACTAACTAATTACTGTTTAATTAGACTAACTAATTACTTAGTTTAATTAAATAGAATTAATTAAGTTAATTAATTATTTAATTAACTAATTAGTTAATATTTATTTATTTATTTTAATTCTTTTAATTTGTTTTCTGGGTGGGCCCCACTTGTCATACACAGAAGGGAGGGATTAGTGCTAAACAACAGGGCCGGCCGCCAGGGTTATGCGCGTGCGCGCGCATAGCAGAACGCCGGCGGGCGCGGCGGCCAACAGCGGCATAGGAGGTAGCCGTGAGCAGGGCAGCGGTTGCGGCGGCGAGCGATAGCAGAGCAGCAACGGCTGGGGTGGGGCCAAGCGGAGGCGCGCGAGCAAGGGGCCGCGGCGGAAGGCACGAGAGGAGTGGCGCGGCTCGGGCAGCAGCTGGGCGCGGCCGCCCGGAGGTGGGCGCGGTCGAATGCGGCACGACGCGCTCGCGGGGATGGCGTGCACGCGAGGGAGGCCGGGGCGCGGCCGGGCGTGAGGAGCGCGGCGCCTGGACGCGGTCACGTGAACACGGCGGCGAGCAGAGGAGGGTTCGAAGGGAAACGGACAGGGAGGGGGCTCACCGGCCCTGTAGATGTGCAAAGGCATGCTCGAGGGGGGGACGAAGTTGCGGTTCCCGGAGAAGGGGAGGAGGGAGACTGGGGGAAGGGAGGAAACAGACAGGAGAAAAGAGGGGGGGGGGGGGGGGGGTGGGGGGGGGGGGGGGGGGGGGTGAGGAGGAGAGGCGGGAGAAGGGGCAGGTGGGCGGCATCGGGACGGGTGGCGGCGGGGTCAGCGCGGCGGCGGGGGGGGGGGATCGCGGGGAGGTGATCATGTGGGGGGGGGGAGTGGATCGGGGGAAAGGATGGGGGGGGTGAGAGTGGGGAGGGTTTCGGGCTAGGGTTAGGGTGGTGGGGGGATATGCAGGGAGACGTGGGCCGGGTGGTTGGCCATCTGGGCCAAGGCCCAGCAGAGAGGGGGGGGGGGCTTTCCTTTCAGTTGCTTTTTTTTTTCTTTGTCTTTCTGTTTTTCTTTTAGTTTCCTTTTATTTTTGTTTTAGCAAAATACCAAAATGGCACCTAATTTGATGTTACCAAATATGCCACTGCCACATTAACTTGCTACCCAAACTAAAATAGTTTCGTAATTATTTAATATTTAAAAGTGTTTAGATAATAGTTTTTGCTACTGTTTTATTCATCTTATAGTATGTAAATATTTTTTAAGGTGTGGTTTCTCCACCATAATTACCTATGCAATATTTGGTTCACTCCGAATATTTTAGTTTTAACATTTGAAAACTTTTATTGTTTGACTTGATTTTGATTTTGAATTTGAATCGGTTTTGGACCAAAGGGGAATCTAGCAACAGTAATTGCGGTGACATGGCAGCATTAGCGTGTGGTTACTGTAGCTTAACTACCGGGGCGTTACAATACACATCAATCAACCATAATGTCAGCTAGATACTCCAATGTCACCACAAGTATCCGTGGGTCAATTATATGATATGCATCAAACAACTTCAGATTCATAATATTCAATCCAACACAAAGAACCTCAAAGAGTGCCCCAAGATTTCTACCGGAGAAACAAGGATGAAAATATGTATCAACCCCTATGCATAGATTACCCCAATGTCACCTTGAGAATCCGCGAGTTGAGTGCCAAAACATGCATCAAGTGAATCAACAGAACATCCCATTGTCACCACGAACCATCGCAAGACATACATCAAGTGTTCTCAAATCCAACAAAGTATTCAATCCGATAATAGTGAAACCTCAAAGGTAAAAACTCAATGCATCACAACAAGATAAAGAAGGAAGAACACAATAAGATCCAAATATATTAACAAAGCTCGTGGTACATCAAGATCGTGTCAAATCAAGAACACGAGAGAGAGAGAGAGAGAGAGAGAGAGAGAGAAAGAGATCAAACGAATAGCACCTAGTACATACCCTCAACCTCGAGGGTCAACTACTCCCTCCTCATCATGGTGGCCGTCGGGATGATGAAGATGGCCTCCGGTGATGATTTCCCCCCCGGCAGGGTGCCGGAACGGGGTCCCGATTGGTTTTTCGTGGCTACAGAGGCTTGCAGCGGCGGAACTTCTCATCTAGGGTTCTTTTCGGGGGTTTTCATATTTATAAGAATTTTTGGCGTCAGAAACAAGTCAGGGGGGTGCCCGAGGGCCCCACAAGCTCGGGGGGTGATACGTCCATTTTGCATCACGTTTTTATGTCGATATTTATTGCATTATGGACTATTATTTCACATTATGGTACAATACTTATGCCTTTTCTCTCTTATTTTACAAGATTTACATGAAGAGGGAGAATGCCGGCAGCTGGAATTCTGGACCGGAAAGGAGCAAATCTGAGATACCTATTCTGCACAACTCCAAATGTCCTGAAATTTTACGGAGAATTGTTTTGGAATATATAAAAAATATTGGGCGAAGAAACTACAGAAGGGGACCCACCAGGTGGCCACAAGCCTTGGGGGCGCGCCCTACCCCCAGGGCTTGTGGGCCCCCTGGCCATCGTCTGGTGCCCATCTTCTGCTATATGGAGGGTTTTGACCTGAAAAAAAAATCAGAAGAGAGCTTTCGGCACGAAGCACCGCCGTCGCGAGGCGGAACCTGGGCAGGAGCAATCTAGAGCTCCAGCAGAGCGATTCTGCTGGGGAAACTTCCCTCCGGGAAGGGGAAATCGAAGCCATCGACATCACCAACGATCCTCTCATCGACGGAGGGTCAATCTTCATCAACATCTTCACCAACACCATCTCCTCTCAAACCCTAGTTCATCTCTTGTACTCAATCTTTGCCTTAGAGCCTCAGATTGGTACCTGTAGGTTGCTAGTAGTGTTGATTACTACTTGTAGTTGATGCTAGTTGGTTTATTTGGTGGAAGATCATATGTTCAGATCCTTAATGATATTTATTACTCCTCTGATCTTGAACATGAACATGCTTTGTGAGTAGTTATGTTTGTTCCTGAGGACATGGGAGAAGTCTTGTTATAATTAATCATGTGAATTTGGTATTCGTTCGATATTTTGATGAGATGTATGTTGTCTTTCCTCTAGTGGTGTTATGTGAACGTCGACTACATGACACTTCACCATGATTTGGGCCTAGGGGAAGGCATTGGGAAGTAATAAGCAGATGATGGGTTGCTAGAGTGACAGAAGCTTAAACCCTAGTTTATGCGTTGCTTCGTAAGGGGCTGATTTGGATCCACATGTTTCATGCTATGGTTAGATTTGTCTTAATTCTTCTTTCGTAGTTGCGGATGCTTGCGAGAGGGGTCAATCATAAGTGGGAGGCTTGTCCAAGTAAGGACAGCACCCAAGCACCGGTCCACCCACATATCAAATTATCAAAGTAGCGAACGCGAATCATATGAGCATGATGAAAACTAACTTGACAATAATTCCCATGTGTCCTCGGGAGCGCTTTGCTTTATATAAGAGTTCGTCTAGGCTTGTCCTTTGCTATAAAAAGGATTGGGCCACCTTGCTGCACCTTTGTTACACTTGTTATTTGTTACCCGTTATGAATTATCTTATCACAAAACTATCTGTTACCGATAATTTCAGTGCCTGCAGAAAATACCCTGCTGAAAACCGCTTGTCTCCTTCTGCTCCTCGTTGGGTTCGACACTCTTACTTATCGAAAGGACTATGATAGATCCCCTATACTTGTGGGTCATCAAGACTCTTTTCTGGCACCATTGCCGGGGAGTGAAGCGCCTTTGGTGAGTGGAATTTGGTAAGGAAAAATTTATATTACGTGCTGAAATTTACTGTCACTTGTCACCATGGAATATAATCCTTTGAGGGGCTTGTTCAGGGTATCTTCACCTCGACCGGAAGAACAAAGAGTTGCACCTCAACCTACTACACCTACTGAAAATATTGATTATGAAATTCCTTTGGGTATGATAGAGAAACTGCTAGCTAATCCTTATGCAGGAGATGGAACACTTCATCCTGATATGCATATAATCTTTGTGGATTATTTAAGCTTGCAGGTTTACCCAGAGATGAAGTCAAGAGGAAGGTCTTCCCTTTATCTTTGAAGGGAAAGGCATTGACAAGGTATAGGCTATGTGATGATATTGGATCTTGGAATTGCAACCGATTGAAATTGGAATTTCATCAAAAGTTTTATCCTATGCATCTGGTTCATCGCGATCGGAATTATATATATAATTTTTGGCCTCGTGAAGGAGAAAGTACCGCTCAAGCTTGGGGGAGAATTAAGTCCATGTTATATTCATGCCCCAATCATGAGCTCTCAAGAGAAATTATTATTCAGAATTTTTATGCTCGGCTTTCTCGTAATGATCAATCCATGCTCGATACCTCTTGTACTGGCTCTTTTATGAAGAAAACTATTGAATTCAAATGGGATATCTTGGAAAGAATTAAACGCAACTCTGAAGATTGGGAGCTCGACAAAGGTAAGGAGTCAGGTATAAAGCTTGAATTTGATTGTGTTAAAACCTTTATGGATACCGATGCTTTTCATGAATTTAGCACAAAATATGGACTTGACTCTAAGATAGTAGCTTCTTTTTGTGAATCATTTTCTACTCATGTTGATCTCCCTAAGGAGAAGTGGTTTAAATATCATCCTCCCGTTGAAGTTAAAGTAGTAGAACCCATTGAAGCTAGGGAAGAAACCACTACTTATAATGTTGATCCAGTTATTCCTACTGCTTATATTGAGAAACCACCTTTTCTTGTTAGGAGAAAAGAACATGCTAAAGCTTCAACTATGGTTCGTAAGAGTTATACAAGAACACCTACACCCCCTGAACAAATTAAAGTTGAACCTAATGTTGCTATGCTTAAAGATCTCTTGGTAGAAAATATTGAAGGGCATGTTATTTATTTCTATGATGAAGCTACTAGAATTGCCAAACCCGATGAAAAAGATAAACATAGATCGGTTGTTGGCATGCCTGTTGTCTCTGTTAAGATAGGAGATCATTGTTATCATGGCTTATGTGATTTGGGTGCTAGTGTTAGTGCAATTCCGTTTACTTTATATCAAGAAATTATGAATGATATTGCACCTGCTGAGATAGAAGATATTGATGTTACTATTAAACTCGAAAATAAAGATACTATTACACCACTTGGGATTGTTAGAGATGTTGAAGTCTTGTGTGGGAAAATAAAATATCCTGCTGATTTTCTCGTTCTTGGTTCCCAACAAGATGATTTTTGTCCCATAATATTTGGTAGGCCTTTCTTGAAGACAGTTAATGCTAAGTTAGACTATGAGAAAGAAACTGTTAGTGTAAGCTTTGGTGATGTATCTCATGAGTTTAATTTCTCTAAATTTTGTAGACAACCTCATGATAGAGAGTCACCTAGTAAAGATGAGATTATTGGTCTTGCTTCTATTGCCGTACCTCCTACTGATCCTTTAGAACAATATTTGCTAGACCATGAGAATGATATGCATATGGATGAAAGAAATGAAATAGATGAGATATTCTTTAAACAAATGTTTGTTTTGAAACACAACTTGCCTGTTGAAACTCTTGGAGATCCTCTACCACCCAAGAGTGATCCCGTGTTTGAGCTTAAACAATTACTCGATACTTTGAAGTTTGAAATATGCTTATCTTGATGAAAAGAAGATATATCCTGTTATTATTAGTGCCAACCTTTCAGAGCATGAAGAAAACAGATTATTGAAAACTCTGAGGAAGCATCGTGCCGCTATTGGATATACTCTTGATGATCTTAAGGGCATTAGTCCCACATTATGTCAGCATAAAATTAATATGGAACCAGATGCTAAACCAGTTGTTGATCATCAGCGACGGTTAAATCCTAAGATGAAAGAAGTGGTAAGAAATGAAATACTAAAGATACTGGAAGCAGGTATAATCTATCCCATTGCTGATAGTAGATGGGTAAGTCCTGTTCATTGTGTCCCTAAGAAGGGAGGTATTACTGTAGTTCCTAATGATAAGAATGAACTTATCCCACAAAGAATTATCACAGGTTATAGAATGGTAATTGATTTTTGGAAACTAAACAAAGCTACTAGGAAAGATCATTACCCTTTGCCTTTTATTGATCAAATGCTAGAAAGACTATCAAAACATACACATTTCTGCTTTCTAGATGGATACTCTGGCTTTTCTCAAATACCTGTGTCACAAGAGGATCAAGAAAAAACTACCTTTACTTGCCCTTTTGGTACTTATGCTTATAGACGTATGCCTTTTGGTTTATGCAATGCACCTGCTACCTTTCAAAGATGTATGGCTGCTATATTCTCTGACTTTTGTGAAAAGATCGTTGAGGTTTTCTTGGATGATTTTTCTGTTTACGGGACTTCTTTTGATGATTGCTTAAGCAACCTTGATCGATTTTTGCAGAGATGTGAAGAAACTAATCTTGTCTTGAATTGGGAGATGTGCCACTTTATCGTTAATGAAGGTATTGTCTTGGGGCATAAAATCTCTGAAAGAGGTATTGAAGTCGATAAAGCTAAAGTGGAGCAATTGAAAAAATGTCGTGTCCTATAGATATCAAAGGTATAAGAAGTTTCCTTGGTCATGTCGGGTTCTATAGGAGATTTATTAAAGACTTCTCTAAAATTTCTAGGCCTCTCACTAATCTTTTGCAAAAAGATGTTCCATTTGTTTTTGATGATGATTGTTTAGAAGCCTTTGAAATACTTAAGAAAGCCTTAATCTCTGCACCTATTGTTCAACCACCTGATTGGAACCTACCCTTTGAAATTATGTGTGATGCGAGTGATTATGTTGTTGGTGCTGTTCTAGGACAAAGAGTTGATAAGAAATTAAATGTTATCCATTATTCTAGTAAAACTCTAGACAGTGCTCAAAGAAATTATGCTACTAGTGAAAAGGAATTTCGAGCAGTTGTGTTTGCTTGTGATAAATTCAGATCTTACATTGTTGACTCCAAAGTAATTATTCACACTGATCATGCTGCTATTAAATACCTTATGGAAAAGAAAGATGCTAAACCTAGACTCATTAGGTGGGTTCTCTTGCTACAAGAATTTGATTTGCATATTATTGATAGGAAGGGAGCTGAGAACCCCGTAGCAGACAACTTGTCTAGGTTAGAAAATATTCTTGATGACCCACTACCTATTGATGATAGTTTTTTTGATGAACAATTAGCCGTCATAAATGCTTCTCGTAGTACTCCATGGTATGCAGACTATGCTAACTATATTGTTGCTAAATTTATACCACCTAGTTTCACATACCAGCAAAAGAAAATGTTTTTCTATGATTTAAGATATTACTTCTGGGATGACCCACATCTATATAAAGGAGTAGATGGTGTTATTAGGCGTTGTATACCTGAGCCTGAACAGGAAGAAATCCTATGCAAGTGTCACTCTGAGGCTTACGGAGGACACCATGCGGGAGACCGAACGGCACACAAGGTATTACAATCCGGTTTTTATATACCTACTCTTTTCAAAGATGCTCGTAAGTTTGTCTTGTCTTGTGATGAATGTCAAAGAATTGGTAACATTAGTAGACGTCAGGAAATGCCTATGAATTATTCACTTGTTATTGAACCATTTGATGTTTGGGGATTCGATTATATGGGACCTTTTCCTTCCTCCAATGGGTATACTCATATTCTAGTTGCTATTGATTATGTCACTAAGTGGGTAGAAGCTATTCCAACTAGTAGTGTTGATCACAACACTTCCATTAAAATGCTTAAAGAAGTTATTTTCCCGAGGTTTGGAGTCCCTAGATATTTAATGATTGATGGTGGTTCACATTTTATTCATGGTGCTTTTCGTAAGTTGCTTGCTAAGTATGATGTTAACCATAGAATTGCATATCCATATCATCCTTAGTCTAGTGGTCAAGTAGAATTAAGTAATAGGGAAATAAAATTGATCTTGCAAAAGACTGTCAATAGGTCTAGAAAGAATTGGTCTATGAAACTTGATGATGCATTATGGGCCTATAGAACTGCTTATAAAAACCCTATGGGTATGTCTCCATATAAAATGGATTATGGAAAAGCATGTCACTTACCTCTAGAACTGGAACATAAAGCTTATTGGGCAATTAAAGAACATAATTATGATTTTTAAACTTGCTGGTGAAAAGAGGTTGTTCGACATTAGCTCACTTGATGAATGGAGAACCCAGGCCTATGAAAATGCCAAGTTGTTTAAAGAAAAGGTTAAAAGATGGCCTGACAAAAGGATAAAAAAGCATGAATTCAATGTAGGTGACAAAGTTTTGCTATAAAATTCTCGTTTAAGATTTTTTGCAGGAAAAATTCTCTCTAAATGGGAAGGTCCTTACATTATCGTAGAATTTTACCGTTCCGGTGCCATCAAGATTAACAATGTCGAAGGCAATAGTCCGAGGGTGGTGAATGGGTAAAGAATCAAGTATTATATCTCAGGTACACCCATAAATGTTGAAATTAATATTATCCAGACCATAACACCGAAGGAGTAAACCTACCAGAACATGCCAAAACCCTGAAAAGGAATAGGTATGTGATATAGTAAGTAAACCGACTCCAAAAGTTTTCCTAAGGCAATTTTACTCCGTTTTGGAATATTTAAAAAATTAGAAAAATAAAAAGTAGTACGAATAGTGCACAGGGAGGCGACAAGCCGTGGGGGCGTGCCTCCCAGGCTTGTGGCTACCTCGTGTGCCATCAGGACTCTATTTTCTTGAAGATTACTTCTTTTGTTCGGTAAAAAATCATTATATAATCTTCTGAAGGTTTTGACCACCGCATCGCGGCAATATCCTCTGTTCTTGTTTTGTGCTGTTTTTTCTGGGAGATCTGAAAATATGTCGTCTCAAGATTCAGGGAGAGAGCCCTGTTTCTTACCATCCTCTAGATCCAAATGTCTTTAAGGATACCTATCCTTACTTTTGGGCTATGTATGAGGAGGAAGCCGCCAGCTCTGAAGAAGATGAAGCACCACTACCCCAACCTGGAGATATGCACGTGGAATTCAAGAAGTCAAGCCTTCCTAACAAAGGAAACAAACCTAAGGCTCAATTTATCCCCTCCCATTTTTAGCAGGAGAGCAAGGCGGCATTATGCAAGAAGGTATTAAAGCTTGAGCTAGAGAATGAGGATCTCAGGTAGGAAAAATTTAGCCTCAGACGCAAGTTGGAGAAAAAGACAACATCATCACCATCACCTCCGAAGAAGGAGACTTGAGTACTGATGAGCCACAAGTATAGAGGATCTATCATAGTCCTTTCGATAAGTAAGAGTGTCGAACCCAACGAGGAGCAAAAGGAAATGACAAGCGGTTTTCAGCAAGGTATTCTCTGCAAGCACTGAAATTATCGGTAACAGATAGTTGTGTGATAAGATAATTCGTAACGGGTAACAAGTAACAAAAGTAACTAAGGTGCAGCAAGGTGGCCCAATCCATTTTGTAGCAAAGGACAAGCCTGAACAAAATCTTATATAAAGTAAAGTGCTCCTGAGGACACATGATAATTACTGTCAAGCTAGTTTTCATCATGCTCATATGATTCGCGTTCGTTACTTTGATAATTTGATATGTGGGTGGACCGGTGCTTGGGTGCTACCCTTACTTGGACAAGCCTCCCACTTATGATTAACCCCTCTCGCAAGCATCCGCAACTACGAAAGAATAATTAAGATAAATCTAACCATAGCATGAAACATATGGATCCAAATCAGCCCCTTACGAAGCAACACATAAACTAGGGTTTAAGCTTCTGTCACTTTAGCAACCCATCATCTACTTATTACTTCCCAATGCCTTCCCCTAGGCCCAAATCATGGTGAAGTGTCATGTAGTTGACATTCACATAACACCACTAGAGGAAAGACAACATACATCTCATCAAAATATCGAACGAATACCAAATTCACATGATTACTTATAACAAGACTTCTCCCATGTCCTCAGGAACAAACATAACTACTTACAAAGCATATTCATGTTCATAATCAGAGGGGCATTGAATAGCATTAAGGATCTGAACATATGATCTTTCACCGAATAAACCAACTAGCATCAACTACAAGGAGTAATCAACACTACTAGCAACCCACATGTACCAATCTGAGGTTTTGAGACAAAGATCGGATACAAGAGATGAACTAGGGTTTGAGAGGAGATGGTGCTAGTGAAGATGTTGATGGAGATTGACCCCCTCTCGATGAGAGGATCGTTGGTGATGATGATGGCTACGATTTCACCCTCCCGGAGGGAAGTTTCTCCGGCAGAACAGCTCCGGCGGAGCCCTATATTGGTTCTGCCCAGGTTCCACCTCGAGACGGTGGCGTTTCGTCCTGAAAGCTTCCTCCTGATTTTTTCCAAGTCAAAACACATCATATAGCAGAACATGGGCATCGAGGGCCTGCTAGGTGGCCCACAAGGCAGGGAGGCGCGTCTAGGGGGGTAGGGTGCGCCCCCCACCCTTGTGGCTGCCTGGTGGGTCTCCTCAGGTGCTTTCTTCTAACAATATTTTTTATATATTCCAAAATAATTCTCCGTGAAGTTTCAGGACTTTTGGAGTTGTGCAGAATAGGTCTCTCAGATTTGCTCCTTTTCCAGTCCAGAATTCCAGCTGCTGGCATTCTCCTTCTTTATGTAAACCTTGTAAAATAAGAGAGAAAAGGCATAAGTATTGTGCTAGAATGTGTAATAACATCCCATAATGCAATAAATATCAATATAAAAGCATGATGCAAAATGGCTGTATCAACTCCCCCAAGCTTAGACCTCGCTTGTCCTCAAGCGAAAGCCGAAATCGAAAAATATGTCCACATGTTTAGAGATAGAGGTGTCGATAAAATAAAATACAGACATGAGGGCATCATGATCATCTTTAGAACAGCAACAAATATTGTCATATAATTTCTTATGCTAAAGTAACAATTCGTTCACAAAGTAAAGTATGAATCGGAAATTTCATTGAAAACTAACAAACTTTGATCTCAGTCATTGAAGCAATTGCAATTTATCGTAACATCAGAATGAGTCAATTCAAGATATTTTCAGCAAGTCCACATACTCAACTATCATTTAATCTTTCACAATTGCTAACACTCACGCGATACTTTTGGGTTCAAAGCCTCAGTCGGACATAGAGAAAGATAGGGGCTTATAGTTTCGCCTCCCAACCTTTTACCTCAAGGGTAATGTCAACAATAATACTTTATGAAAACCTACATCCGAGTGGATATATATATCTGGATCCTTCTCCAACACATAGTGCTTGCCAAAAGAAAAAGTGTAAAAAGAAAAGGTGAAGATCACCATGACTTTTGTATAAGGGTAGAAGATAAAAGTAAAAGATAGGCCCTTCGCAGAGGGAAGCAGAGGTTGTCATGCGCTTTTATTGTTGGATGTACAAAATCTTAATGCAAAAGAATGTCACTTTATATTGCCGCTTGTGATAAAGAACTTTATTATGCAGTCCGTTGCTTTTATTTCTTCCATATCACAAGTTCGTATAAAGCTTATTTTCTTCACACTAATAGATCATACATATTTAGAGAGCAATTTTTATTGCTTGCACCGATGACAACTTACTTGAAGGATCTTACTCAATCCATAGGTAGGTATGGTGGACTCTCATGGCAAAACTGGTTTAAGTGATGTTTGGATGCACAAGTAGTAGTGCAAAGAATTTGGCTAGCATAAGATGGAAAAGCAAGCTCAACATGTTGGAGGATCCAAGACACTATAACTTCTATTCGGATATAAGAAAACATAACCCATTATGTTGTCTTCCTTGTCCAACATCAACTTTTTAGCATGTCATATTTTAATGAGTGCTCACAATTAAAAAAGATGTCCAAGATAGTATATTTATATGTGAAACCTCTCTTTCTTTATTACTTCCTATTAATTGCAACAATGACCAAAACTATGTTTGTCAACTCTCAACAACTTTTATTCATCATACTCTTTATATGTGATGTCATTACTCTCCATAAGATCATTATATGATCTTTTTATTTCTTTCTTTTATTTATCAAGATCATAGCAAGAAAGCAAGCCCTCAACTCAAAACTACTCTTTATTAAATATCTCTCGGACTCGATTACATAGAGGGAACATAAAGCAAAACTCAAAGCTAGATCATTGATACATCTCCAACATATCTATAATTTTTGATTGTTCCATGCTGTTATATTATCATTCTTGGATGTTTTACAATCATTTTATATCATTTTTTTGTACTAACCTATTGACATAGTGCCCAGTGCCAGTTGCTGTTTTCTGCATGTTTTTTACATCGCAGGAAATCAATACCAAACGGAGTCCAAACGCAGCGAAACTTTTTGTGGACTTTTTTTGGACCAGAAGACATCCAGTGGGCTGGAGAAGCACCTGGGGGTGCTCCGAGGGGAGCACAACCCACCAGGGTGTGCCTGGAGGCCCAGGCTCGCCCAGGTGGGTTGTGCCCACCTCGGGGGCCTCCCGCACCGCCTCTTTGCTCTATAAATACCCCAATATTCCAGAAACCCTAGGGGAGTCAACGAAAATCAATTCCAGCCACCGCAAGTTCCAGAACCACCAGATCCAATCTAGACACCATCACGGAGGGGTTCATCATCCTCATTGGTGCCTCTCCGATGATGCGTGAGTAGTTCATTGTAGACCTTCGGGTCCATAGTTAGTAGCTAGATGGCTTTCTCTCTCTCGTTTGATTCTCAATACAATGGTCTCTTGGAGATCCATATGATGTAACACTTTTTTGCGGTGTGTTTGTTGGGATCCGATGAACTTTGAGTTTATGATCAAATCTATCTTTTTATCCATGAAAGTTATTTGAGTCTTCTTTGATCTCTTATATGCATGATTGCTTATAGCCTCGTATTTCTTCTTCGATATTTGGGTTTTGTTTGGCCAACTTGATCTATTTATCTTGCAATGGGAAGAGGTGCTTTGTGATGGGTTCGATCTTACGGTGCTTGATCCCAGTGACAGAAAGGGAAACGACACGTATGTATCGTTGCCATTAAGGATAACAAGATGGGGTCTATTTCTACATAAATAGATCTTGTCTACATCATGTCATCATTCTTATTGCATTACTATGTTTCTCCATGAACTTAATACACTAGATGCATGCTGGATAGCGGTCGATGTGTGGAGTAATAGTAGTAGATGTAGGCAGGAGTCGGTCTACTAATCTTGGACGTGATGCCTATATAATGATCATTGTCTGGATATCGTCATGAGTATTTGAAGTTCTATCAATTGCCCAACAGTAATTTGTTTCCACCGTTTGCTATTTTTCTCAAGAGAAGCCACTAGTGAAAACTACGGCCCCCGGGTCTCTTCTTTAATATATTTGCCTTCAAGATCTATTTTGCTATTCGCTCTTTTATTTATTTGCAACTTTTATTTTCAGATCTATTTATCCAAAAACCCAAAAATACCTCGCTGAATTTTATTTGCTTTTATTTGCATCTTTCAATCTACTACAATTTTATCTATCTCGTTACCCAAAAGGGATTGACAACCCCTTTAACACGTCGGGTTGCAAGTATTTGTTCTTTGTGTGCAGGAGATGTTTACGTGGTGTTGCGTGGTTCTCCTACTGGTTCGATAACCTTGGTATCATCACTGAGGGAAATACCTACCATCGCTATGCTGCATCATCCCTCCCTCTCTGGGGAAAAACCGATGTAGTTCTAGCAGACATCAAGAGGAGTTTATGGCGCCATTGCCGGGGAGACATCATCAACATCAACCAGGTTCCTAATCACAAATCTCATCTCCTTGCACTTTACATTATTTGCCATTTTCCTCTCGTTTTCCTCTCCCCCACTTCACAAAAATTTGCCGTTTTATTCGCCCTCTTTTTCGTTCGCCGTTTTCTCGTTAGATCTGTTTTTGAGTGCAATCTTGTTGCAAAGTCACCATGACTCAAGAGAACACCAAGTTGTGTGATTTCTCAAATACCAACAACAATGATTTTATTAGCACTCCGATTGCTCCTCCCGCCACTAGCGCGGAGACTTGTGATATTAATACTGCTTTGTTGAATCTTGTTATGAAAGATCAGTTTTCCGGTACTCCTAATGAGGATGCCGCGTCCCATCTTAACATATTCGTGGAATTATGTGATATGGAAAAGAAAAAAGATGTGGACAATGATGTTGTGAAGTTGAAATTATTTCCGTTTTCTTTGCGAGATCACGCAAAAATTTGGTTTTCCTCTTTGCCTCGCAATAGTATCAATTCTTGGAATAAGTGCAAGGATGCTTTTATTACTATGTTTTTTCTGCCCGCGAAAATAATTTCCCTTAGAACCCAGATCATGAATTTCAAGCAACTTGAGCATGAGCATGTTGCACAATCTTGGGAAAGGATGAAAATGATGCTAAGGAATTGCCCAACTCATGGGTTAAATCTTTGGATGATCATACAAATTTTTTATGCGGGATTGAATTTTGTTTCTCGTAATCTTTTAGATTTCGCCGCGAGGGGGTACTTTTATGGAAATTACTTTGGGTGAAGCTACTAAATTGCTAGATAACATCATGGCAAATTATTCACAATGGCATACCGAAAGGGCTCCTACTAGTAAAAAAGTTAATTCAGTAGAAGAAATAAATTCTTTGAGTGAAAAAGTTGATGCTCTTATGAAGTTGGTTGCTAATAAAAATGCTCCTATTGATTTTAATGATATGCCTTTGTCTACTTTGATTGAGCAAAATAGTGATGCCATAGATGTGAACTTTATTTCGTGAAACAACTTTAATAACAATGCCTATAGAGGTAATTTTAATCCTAGGCCTTTTCCTAGTAATTCCTCTAATAATTATGGTAATTCCTATGGTAATCCTTCTTATAATAATAATAGGAACACCTCTGATCTTGAGAATAATATTAAAGAATTTATCAATACTCAAAAAGTTTTCAATGCTACAATCGAAGAAAAGCTGAATAAGATTGATGATATGTCTAGAAGTATTGATAGAATTTCTCATGATGTGGAAAATCTCAAGATGAAAATTTTTGTGCCTAAGGTTGAGGAATCTATTAAAGCTCTTTATGTTTCTATGGATGAAAGTAAGAAAAGAACCGCTATGCTTAGAGCTAGACGAGAATTTTTAGAAAAAGCGTTTTCTAGTGATTGCTTTCATAAAAGTGATGAAGATCTTAAAATGATTGGTGTTTCTTCTATTGATTCCTTGTTTAGTAAAATTAAGATTGATGATAAATGGACTGGAGAAGAGTCAACTTTAGCTAGAAGGCGTCCTGATAATTTGGAGGGTGAAAATGTTGTTGAAAATTTTGATAAAAGTGGGTTTGAAGAGGTCAAGACTTTAACTAGTGATGTGCCTACTATTTTGGATTACAAAGACTTTAATTATAATAGTTGCTCTTTGGTTGATTGTATTTCTTTGTTGCAATCCATGATAAATTCACCCCATGCCTACGAACAAAATAAAGCTTTTACTAAACATATTGTTGATGCTATGATGAAAGCTTTTGAAGAAAAGTTGGAATCAGAAGTTTCAATTCCTAGAAAACTACATGATTAATGGGAACCTACTATCAAAGTCAAGATTAAAAATTATGAGTATTTTGCTTTATGTGACTTGGGTGCTAGTGTTTCTACAATTCCTAAATATTTGTGTGATGTGCTTGGTCTTACTGATATTGAAGAATGTTCTTTAAATTTGCACTTGGCGGATTCTACTATTAAAAAGCCTATGGGAAAAATTAATGATGTTCTTATTCTTGCAAATAGGAATTATGTGCCCATAGATTTTATTGTTCTTAATATTGATTGCAATCCGTCTTGCCCAATTATTCTTGGTAGACCGTTTTTACGTACTATTGGTGCCGTGATTGATATGAAAGAAGGCAATATTAAATTTCAATTTCCTCTTAGTAAGGGTATGGAGCACTTCCCTAGGACAATAATTAGTCCACCTTATGAATCAATCATGAGGGCATCTTATGGATCTCGAAACAAAGTTGACAACACGTAGATCTTTTGCGTTATGCCTAGCTAGGGGCGTAAAACGATAGCGCTCGTTGGGAGGCAACACAACTTGTATCTTTTTGCTTTTTGGTTTTCTTGCTGTTTTCAATAAAATACCCAATTATGCCTCTGATTATATGTGTTTTTTTGGTTTAAATTAGTGTTTGTGCCAAGCAAAGCCTTTGGGTTGATTTGGGTGATAGTCGATTTGATCTTGCTGAAAAACAGAAACTTTTGCGCTCAGGAAAACAATTCTTATTTTTTCATAAGAGTGCTTTTGAGTTGATTATTTTTGAAGAATATTAATAAACAAATTGCTCATGCTTTCCTAATTTTTCAGAATTTTTGGAGTTACAGAAGTATTCGAAGTTTTCAGATTGCTACAGACTGTTCTGTTTTTGACAGTTTCTGTTTTCTTTGCGTTGTGTGCTTGTTTTGATGATTCTATGGTTTCCTTTGAAGAATTTTTGCCATAGCAAAGTTGGAATACAGTATATATATTGCAAAAATAAAATATGAATGGGTTTGCAACAGTACTTAAAGTAGTGATTTGTTTTCTTATACTAACGGATCTCACGAAGGTTTTGTTGAGTTTTCTGTGATTGAACTTTTCAAGTTTTGGGTGATATTACGATGGATGAAGGAATAAGGATTTGCAAAAGGCTAAGCTTGGGGATGCCCGAGGCACCCCAAGATAATATTCAAGAAGTATCAAGCAAATAAGCTTGGGGATGCCCCCGAGTGGCATCCCATCTTTCTTCTAACGACCATCGGTATTTTACTTGGAGCTATATTTTTATTCGTCACATATTATGAGTTTTGCTTGGAGCGTCTTGTATGATTTGAGTCTTTTCTTGTTTTGCTTTTTATTTTAAGTCTTGAATCCTTGCTGGACACACCTTTTTGAGAGAGCCAAAAACTATGCTATGCTTGCTCCTATGCTTCACTTAAATTTTTAGAGCCTTGGAATTGCTCTAGTGCTTCACTTATATCTTTTTGAGCACGGTGTGCTTTGTTATTTTTTAAGAAATGCTCTCATGTTTCACTTAGATTTATTTGGGAGTTAGTAAAATTTTGAAGAAATTCTCTCTTGCTTCACTTAGATTAATTTGACAGAAAGAAATATTATGCTCATGTTCTTCACTTATATTTGTTTGAGCTTATTAAAAGCAACATATGAAACTAGTCCCAAAGTGATAGATATCCAAGAAGGATATAATAAAAACTTTCATGAAGATCATTAGACAAAATAAACTTGGTTCTTTGTAATAGTTTTGAGATATGATGATATAATATGTGAGCCATGTTGATGAGTAATTGTGCTTTAGTAAGAATATTGGTGTTAAGGTTTGTGATTCCGTATGCAAGTACGAAAGTCAATAGTTATGCAATGAAATTATATCTTACTTATGGTGCATTAGTCAGTGTTACTTATGCTTAATGTTTGCTTACGAGATTATTCGTTTCTTCGTTGGGCGCTTCTCAATCTTTTTGCTAGCCTTCATTTGCACCAAGTATGATCACTACTTGTGCATCCAAAACCCTTTAAACCAGTTTTGCCATATGAGTCCACTATACCTACCTATATGCGGTATTTCCGTGCCGTTCTAAGCAAATTTGTATGTGCCATCTCTAATTTTCAAAATAAATTTCTCTTTTGTGTGCTCGTACCGCTCGCGAGGCGGTGAGGGGTGGCCGATATTTTCCATGCTAGATGTGTTATTCTCACGATGAGTGTTTATCCACTTGTCATTGCACGAGAGTACGGCAAAGGTATTAGGGATGCCCAGTCCTGAAATGAAAAATGAATTTACTTTATGTTGTCAAATAATAAATTCCTTGAAAAGTGTTGGTATGGAGGGCACCCGTGGCTAGGCTAGCCATGGAAAGTGAAAGAAATGGTGGAAAAAGGAATAAACTTTATTTTCTGTTTGGGAACCGCCTATGATATATCTAGCATGGAAAGTGTTGGGAGCTCTAAGTCATTTTTGTTGTTGGGAAAAGTATGCCTCTCAAAATGGTTTTTATCTCTCAATTTAAGCTTTGAGCTCTGGCACCTCTACAAATCCCTACTTCCCTCCGCGAAGGGCCTTTCTTTTACTTTATGCAATTTTTATTTTTAATTTGAGTCTCCATCTTCTCTTACAAAGCACCAACTAAGGGGCACTATGATCGTACTTGAGCATTGGGTGTAGCTAATATTCGAGTGTGTTTCATGAATAGATCAATGATTGAGCATGATGGGCTAGGGATAACTTGCTTTAGCGTTGATATTTTGAAAGACATGGTTGCTTGTTGATATGCTTGAGTATTTAAGTTATCATGTCAAAACTAGACTATTGCTTTGAGCCATATAAAAGTTCAAATGTCCATGCTATTAAGAAAAGAATATGTGATGAACATGTTAGGCAGCATTCCACATCAAAAATTCTGTTTTTATCATTTACCTACTCGAGGACGAGCAGGAATTAAGCTTGGGGATGCTGATACGTCTCCAACGTATCTATAATTTTTGATTGTTCCATGCTATTATATTATCATTCTTGGATGTTTTACAATCATTTTTTGGTACTAACCTATTGACATAGTGCCCAGTGCCAGTTGCTGTTTTCTGCATGTTTTTTACATTGGAGGAAATCAATATCAAACGGAGTCCAAACGCAGCAAAACTTTTTGTGGATTTTTTTTGGACCAGAAGACATCCAGTGGGCCGGAGAAGCACCTGGGGGGTGCTCCGAGGGGAGCACAACCCACCAGGGCGCGCCTGGGCCTCCAGGCGCGCCCAGGTGGGTTGTGCCCACCTCGGGGGCCTCCCGCACCGCCTCTTTGCTCTATAAATACCCCAATATTCCAGAAACCCTAGGGGAGTCAACGAAAATCAATTCCAGCCACCGCAAGTTCCAGAACCACCAGATCCAATCTAGACACCATCACGGAGGGGTTCATCATCCTCATTGGTGCCTCTCCGATGATGCGTGAGTAGTTCATTGTAGACCTTCGGGTCCATAGTTAGTAGCTAGATGGCTTTCTCTCTCTCGTTTGATTCTCAATACAATGGTCTCTTGGAGATCCATATGATGTAACTCTTTTTTGCGGTGTGTTTGTTGGGATCCGATGAACTTTGAGTTTATGATCAGATCTATCTTTTTATCCATGAAAGTTATTTGAGTGTTCTTTGATCTCTTATATGCATGATTGCTTATAGCCTCGTATTTCTTCTCCGATATTTGCGTTTTGTTTGACCAACTTGATCTATTTATCTTGCAATGGGAAGAGGTGCTTTGTGATGGGTTCGATCTTACAGTGCTTGATCCCAGTGACAGAAAGGGAAACGACACGTATGTATCATCGCCATTAAGGATAACAAGATGGGCTCTATTTCTACATAAATAGATCTTGTCTACATCATGTCATCGTTCTTATTGCATTACTCCGTTTCTCCATGAACTTAATACACTAGATGCATGCTGGATAGCGGTTGATGTGTGGAGTAATAGTAGTAGATGCAGGCAGGAGTCGGTCTACTAATCTTGGACGTGATGCCTATATAATGATCATTGCCTGGATATCGTCATGAGTATTTGAAGTTCTATCAATTGCCCAACAGTAATTTGTTTCCACCGTTTGCTATTTTTCTCGAGAGAAGCCACTAGTGAAAACTACGGCCCCCGGGTCTCTTCTTTAATATATCTGCCTTCAAGATCTATTTTGCTATTCGCTCTTTTATTTATTTGCAACTTTTATTTTCAGATCTATTTATCCAAAAACCCAAAAATACCTCGCTGACTTTTATTTGCTTTTACTTGCATCTTTCAATCTACTAAAAATTTATCTATCTCGTTACCCGAAAGGGATTGACAACCCCTTTAACACGTCGGGTTGCAAGTATTTGTTCTTTGTGTGCAGGAGCTGTTTACGTGGTGTTGCGTGGTTCTCCTACTGGTTCGATAACCTTGGTCTCATCACTGAGGGAAATACCTACCGTCGCTGTGCTGCATCATCCCTCCCTCTCTGGGGAAAAACCGACGTAGTTCTAGCAGACATCAATCATATTAATTTTTTTATTCTACTAGATAAAGATATAACCAAAAGGATCGAATTAAGAAAAATGGTAAAAGTAAAGATGTGATGGTGATACGATACCGGGGCACCTCCCCCAAGTTTGGCAGTTGCCAAGGGGAGTGCCCATACCCATATATTTAGATCTCTTTCTTCGAAGGTGGTGATGATGGAGTTGTTGATGTATCCGTCAGCTTTATTAAGGCACCTTTCAGGGCTTGCAATTCTCGGAGCACTTGTTGGAGCGTATTTGCATTCTTCTGGATCTCCTCCAAAAGATGCTTATTTTTAGGCCACCAAGAACCTTTCCCTGCATTGCTTTCACTTGGACGGGATATGTCCCAATTGGAGGGTATATGCGTACGTGGGGTGTTCTCCACTCCGTAATTATGAACCAAATTATGAAAGTCATTCTGATGTAACCTGTGTAAGGGCCTCCTAGGGGGAAGCCCTTCTCGAACCTCTTGGTCTTCATGGTTGTTTGTAGTACCTATTGCTTGATGGGGATTTGGAATAGTGGAGATGCCCGCCAGAGTACCACTCTCCAATGTCGGAGGTTGTTCCTCAAGCGATTCTCTTTCATCCTCCTCCATCGTGGCTTCCTCGGCATTCTCCCTTCTAAGTTCCATCTGCATCAACCAAGCATCGCCGTCCGTGTTGTTGGAGGAGGAGGACGACATGATGCCTGGCCTTGAAAACTCTGGCAGAAAAAAGTTCAAAACAAAAACAGGAGATTTTGCCGTGGTACGGTGGTCGAAACCTTCGGGAGATTATATAATGAATTTTTACCGACAAAAGAAGTATTGTGCAAGAAAACGGAGTCCGGAGGGCACACGAGGTGGCGGCAAGAGTGGGGGCAAGCCCAGGGGGTAGGGCGCGCCTCCCTACCTTGTCGCTTCCTCGTGCACTTTTCGGACTACTTTTCATTTTCCTAATTTTTTAAATATTCCAAAACGGAGAAAAATTGCCATTAGAACAGTTTTGGAGTCGGTTTACTTACCGTACCACATACCTATTCCTTTTCGGAGTCTGAAACATTCTGGAAAGTGTCCCTTATGTACTCCTCCGGTGTTACGGTATTGATAATATTCGTCTCAACATTTATGGGAGTACCTGAAATATAATGTTTGATTCTTTGACCGTTTACCACCTTCGGCATTGTTGATCTTAATGGCACCGGAACGATAGACCTCTTCAATAATGTAAGGACCTTCCCATTTAGAGAGAAGCTTTCCTACAAAAAATCTTAAACGAGAGTTGTATAGCAAAACATGATCACCTACATTAAACTCACGCTTTTGTATCCTTTTGTCATGCCATCTTTTAACTTTTTCTTTAAACAACTTGGCATTCTCATAATCTTGGGTTCTCCATTCATCAAGTGAGCTAATGTCAAATAACCTCTTCTCACCGGCAAGTTTGAAATCATAGTTGAGCTCTTTAATAGCCCAATACGCTTTATGTTCTAGTTCAAGAGGTAAGTGACAAGCTTTTCCATAAACCATTTTATACGGAGACATACCCATAGGGTTTTTATAAGCAGTCTATAGGCCCATAATGCATCATCAAGTTTCTTAGACTAATTCTTTCTAGATCTATTAACAGTCTTTTGCAAAATTAATTTAATCTCTCTATTGCTCAATTCTATTTGACCACTAGACTGAGGGTGATATGGAGATGCAATTCTATGGTTGACATCATATTTAGGAAGCATTTTACGGAAAGCGCCATGAATAAAATGTGAACCACCATCAGTCATTAAATATCTAGGGACTCCAAACCTCAAAAAAATAACTTCTTTAAGCATCTTAATAGAAGTGTTATGATCAGCACTACTAGTTGGAATAGCTTCTACCCACTTAGTAACGTAATCAAAAGCAACTAAAATATGCGTATACCCATTAGAGGAAGGAAAAGGTCCCATATAATCAAAGCCCCAAACATCAAATGGTTCAATAACAAGTGAATAATTCATAGGCATTTCCTGACGTCTACTAATATTGCCAATCCTCTAGCATTCATCACAAGACAAGACAAACTTACGGGCATCCTTGAAGAGAGTAGGCCAATAAAAACCAGATTGCAATACCTTGTGTGTAGTTCTATCTCCAGCATGGTGTCCTCCGTAAGCTTCGGAGTGGCACTTGCGTAGGATCTGTTCTTATTCATGCTCAGGTACACAACATTTAATAACACCATCTACTCCTTCTTTATAAAGGTGTGGGTCATCCCAAAAGTAATGTCTTAAATCATAGAAAAACTTTTTCTTTTGCTGGTATGTGAAACTAGGTGGTATAAATTTAGAAACAATGTAATTAGCATAATCAGCATACCATGGAGTATTATGAGAAGCATTTATGACAGCTAATTGCTCATCAGGAAAGCTATCATCAATAGGTAATGGGTCATCAAGAACATTTTCTAACCTAGACAAGTTGTCTGCAACGGGGTTCTCAACTCCCTTTCTATCAATAATATGCAAATCAAATTCTTGCAGTAAGAGAACCCATCTAATAAGTCTAGGTTTAGCATCTTTCTTTTCCATAAGTGATGTAGGGTAGAACCCTAGATGCCCGATCTTTCATGGTTGGAGCGGATCCTACGAAGAACACGAGGGGAAACACGAGGGGAAAACGAGAGAAATCACTCAAACCAACAAGATTTGATTACACATATGCTAGATCCTTGAAACACAAAAAGATACAAGATCCACGATCAACAAAGGATGATACAAGTAGCAAGTTCTTCTCCGTGAGGAGGTCTTGAGGTCTTCCCGTTAGGGGTCTTGAATCCGCTTGGGGGATCTTCTCCGTAGAGGTCGTGAACTTCGATGGAGAAGTAACCAAGTGGATGAGCAAAGCTCTA
This sequence comes from Thinopyrum elongatum, assembly GCA_011799875.1. Classification (NCBI taxonomy): domain Eukaryota; kingdom Viridiplantae; phylum Streptophyta; class Magnoliopsida; order Poales; family Poaceae; genus Thinopyrum; species Thinopyrum elongatum. Next base: position 607,589,833 of record CM022303.1, on the reverse strand, counting down.
TCTCTAAATTGAGCTAATCTTTGCTAACCCTAGAAAGAGGGAGGAGGAGGAGTATATATAGTCTAGGTGGGTGAAGGGGTACATGGGCCTCGGGCCCTTACACTGTGCGCAGACAGGGGAGGCCGGACGTCCGGGCGTCGGGCCGGATGTCCGGGCCTTCATGAAGTGCCGGATGTCTGGGCTGGCGCCAGATGTCCGGGCGGTCGGGGCTGGCCTCGGTGCTCTCTGGATAGGTGGGGTCCAGATGTCCGGGCCGGAGGCCGGATGTCCGGCGCGTCGGGAAGAGCCGGATGTCCGGGCCCTTAGCCGGATGTCCGGGCTGACGGGCATGTCCTTCAGTTCTCTGGATGGGCTTGTCCGGATGTCCGGGCTGATCGCCGGATGTCCGGGCCCTGTAGACTTGGCTGCTTGGCCGTTGCGGCTGGCGACACCTCCAGGGGCCGGATGTCCGGGGTCCTGGCCGGGTGTCCGGGTCCTGGGAGTTGTTCTCGACTCCTTCCAATGGTTCTCCTCGTCCATGAACTTGGAGACTTGTCCGCCTTCACGAGCATCTCCGAGAGGGTCTTCTAGGTACCTGAGCACACATAGCATTTCCGTTTGAGGTAGTAGTCATGTCTCACATGATTCATATGGAAGTTCATTAAGGAGAGATGTCACCTCGGTCTCGAGAGCTCTTGCACGTGCTTGTGTTATTGGTCCTCTTGGCACTTGGTGAGACGATGATAGGTCCATGGGGATGACCATAGGATGCTCCGCATCATCTCCCCCCCTTGGGAAAGATCCGACCTCGGATTGAAATCCTCATCACCATGGTAGGGAGAGAGATCTTTGACGTTGAAGATGTCGCTCACGGAGTACTTGTCACGTGGGATGTCGATCTTGTAGGCGTTGTTGTAGCATTCAAGCACCTTGAAGGGTCCATCGGCTCATGGTAGAAGTTTGGACTTGCGTTCATTGGGGAAGCGGTCCTTGCGAAGGTGTAGCCACACAAGATCTCCAATGTTGAATACCATGGGGTGCTTGTTGATGTTGAGCTTGGTCGCGAGTCATTGTACTTGGCGCTCGATGGTGTGCCTTGTGTCTTCATGCATCTTCTTGAGTTAGTTCACTCGGGCACACGCGTCCATATTGATGCGCTCTTGTAGTGGTAGAGGAAGAATGTCCAATGGGGACAACGGGTTGAAACCGTAGATGACCTCGAAGGGGGACTTGCCGGTAGTCGAATGTCTTGCGCAGTTGTAGGCGTACTCGGCGATGGGTAGGCACTCCTCCCACTCCTTGATGTTCTTCTTGATCAACACTCATAGTAGAGTGGAGAGTGTGCGGTTCGTCACCTCTGTTTGGCCGTCGGTTGAGGATGGTATGCCGAAGAGAACAAGAGCTTGATTCCGAGCTTGGCGCATAGAGTCTTCCAAAAGTAGCTTAGGAACTTGACATTGCGGTCCGAGACAATCGTCTTGGGTACTCCATGGAGACGCAATATTTCCCTACAAAAGAGATTTGCAACATGTGAAGCATCATCTATCTTGTTGCATGGGATGAAATGAGCCATCTTAGAGAATCGGTCCACAACAACAAACATGGAATCTTTGCCATTTCTAGTTCTAGGCAAACCAAGCACAAAGTCCATACTAATATCTTCCCATGGGTGATACGAGATAGGAAGTGGCATGTAGAGGCCATGGGATTGAGCTTTAGACTTAGCTTTGTGACATGTAGAGCACCGGTTGGTGAAGCGTGAGACGTCGTGGAACATCTTGGGCCAAAAATAGTTCTTGGAGAGCGTAGCGAATGTCTTGTCGCGTCCAAAGTGTCCCATTAGCCCTCCTCCATGAGATTCTTGCAAAAGTAACAAACGAAGAGAAGACTCAGGAATGCATAGTTTGTTAGCTCTCATAAGATAATCATCTTTGATGTAATAGCGTTCCCAAGATGTATGCGTCAAACATTTGGCATAAGGGATAGCAAAACTAGGATCATGTGCATACAAGTCTTTTATGTGCTCAAAACCAATGACATTCAATTCAAGTTGGGTAACAAGCATGCATCTACGAGAAAGCGCATCCGCCACAACATTTTCCTTACCTTTAATATACTTGATGACATAAGGAAATGACTCGATGAATTCACTCCACATAGCATGACGCTTGTTCAACTTAGTTTGACCCTTAAGATACTTAAGTGTTTCATGATCGGTGTGAAGAATGAACTCATGAGGGCGGAGATAATGTTCCCAAACGTGCAAGACTCTAACTAAAGCATATACCCTTTGTCATAGATGGGGTAATTTAGTTGCGCTCCAGAAAGTTTTTCACTAAAGAAAGCTATGGGGCGCTTCTCTTGCATTAACACACCTCCTATGCCATAACCGCTTGACGATGACATGTACCTGGGGTAGGGTAATAGCCCTGACCTAGACACCCTTCCCAAGGACATTATCTTAAAGTCAGGAATATTCAAAGGACAATATCATCCACTCGACCAGAAGCATTCCACTCGGAAAGCCCAATTCCATTCGACCGGAGTGTACTCACTTGACCACATCAGAAATCACTCGGAAGACAGAAGGTCTAAAGTCACTCAGAATGGCAACGGTCAGGCGTTCACTCCGTAGTCTTAATGATCATTTATTTGCCTTTATTGCTGGCGTTATCAGTAACGTCCTATCTTTATGTACATTGAACCCCTCATAACATGGGCTGGCTGGGGTCCTGGCGCACTCTATATAAGCCACCCCCCTCCACTGGCACAAGGGTTTGCACCCCCTGTAACTTCACGCATAATCCAATCGACTGAGCCCCCAGGTACCGAGACGTAGGGCTGTTACTTCCTCCGAGAAGGGTCTGAACTCGTAAATCTTGTGTGCACAACCTCACCGTAGCTAGGATCTTGCCTCCTCATACCTACCCCCTATTCTACTGTCAGACTTAGAACCACGACAGTTGGCGCCCACCGTGGGGCTGGTGTCTTAGCGACTTTTCGGTGAGGTTGCGATTTTTTCCGATTCCCATCATCATGGTTTCTGGTGGAGGTTTGGCTGAGGGCCACGAGATCCGTCTCGGCGCGCTCGTCTTCATCGCCGACGACTCCGCCTGGCTCCAGGAGGCCCCCCTCGACGTCGAGACATTCCCCGTACATGGGGCGACGCACTTTCGCGCGTGTGTTCGCGGCGTCCTTCTGCGGCAGTCGTCGTCCCAATACCGGTCGGCTCCTGCGGCGTCTTCGTTCCCCGCTGTTCGCCGTCGCAAGCGATCCGGTCGATCGCGGCTTCAGCGGTGGGTGAAGCATGCGGTGGCACGTCAGTCGGCCACCCCTCAAGTCGCGGCAATCGAGCCCGATGAATCTCTCTACGACATGTTTGATCTGTCGACTGGCTCCGTTGAGACACTATCCGAGTGTGACAGCAGCGATCCTGCGGCGGAGGTCCTGATGGTCGACACGCCGCGTAGCCCACCTGGCATGCGTCGCAACGGACGCGGCGACGGCGGTGGCGATCTGTCGCATGTTCACGAGGAATACCACCCTGAAACCCTCTCTTCGCAGCGGAGGGAGGAACTTCACCGCCGCAACGAGGAAGCACTCCACACGCCCATCGTCGGAGAGACCTCTGAGGCTCGGGCCTTGGAGGCGGCGCGCTTGGCCACTTTGGCTGAACGCACTCCACTGGAAAATCTTCAGCATGCACTCGACGAACGTGCTCGGCAGCAGATTCCTGAGTCCAGTCGACGGCGGCAATTGTTCCCGCCTGAACCTCAGGTATACTGCACTCCTATTCAGAATCTTACGGCTGCAGCTCGTATAGCAGAGTCCATCCAGCCATCCCAGTCGGAAGCTGGACGAGGTTTGATGCAGATCCGGGCTCTGCTCCGGGCAGCAGGAGAGCAAAACACTGCAGTATCTCAGTCGCGTAACAGAATCCATAGCAGATCTGTGGTGGCTGACACAGTTCAATCGGCTCACAGCCCAAGATCGCCTCCGTGGCGTGAGGGGCGGGGGCATCGCCAAGATCAGTACTTGGGTCGGAACCACGAGCAGTACGATCATCGGCTCGGCCGTAATGACCGTCGTCGAGCGCCTACGCCCCCTCCGAGAGGCGGATCATATGTGCCCCGGCATTATGATGACAGGCGCCCGTACAGCGGAGAGCGGACGATGCCAGTCGACCCAAGAGAGCCAGGGTTTGATGCGAGGTCAATTTTGGTGCAAGGTTTGGTCGACAGGAACCGAGCACACAGAGAGGGGCAAGACAGAGATCGCCCGAGTGGAAGCAGAATACATGTTTCGGGTCCCGAGTGTTTTAGCAGAGCCATCAGAGCTGCTGAGATCCCCCCAACTTCAGGTTGGCGACTGGGGTTAGTAAGTTCACCGGTGAGTCGAAGCCTGACACTTGGCTGGAAGATTACCGAGTGGCTGTTCAGATCGGTGGTGGAAATGATGAGGTAGCTATGAAACATCTTCCTCTCATGTTGGAAGGATCGGCCAGAGCATGGCTGAATCAGTTGGCTCCAGGCAGTATATTCAGCTGGGAAGAGTTAACCCGAGTGTTTGTCAGGACATTCGAGGGCACATGCAAATGACCTGCAGGGTTGACGGAATTGCAACATTGTGTACAGAAGCCGAATGAAACTCTGAAGGATTACATCCAAAGATGGACCACTTTACACCACACAGTAGAAAATGTATCCCAACACCAAGTAGTTTGTGCCTTCAAGGAGGGCGTTCGGTATCGAGAGCTTAACCTGAAATTTGGTCGGATAGGAGATATGTCTCTGACCCGAATGATCAAAATAGCCACTCGGTACGCTAATGGTGAAGAAGAGGATCGACTCCGCAGTGGAAAGGGCAAACCAGTCGCCCAAGACACCGGAGGAGGTCGGAAGCAGAAACGCAAAGCCGAGCCAGCAGGTCCAGGTGAAGCTGCAGTTGTAACTCAAGGAAAATTCAAGGGAAAGCCCAAAGGGCCCTGGATCCCCAAGAAGGTGAAAGATCAGGCAGGGAATGATGTGTTGGACTTGCCATGTCACATTCACACCAAGAAGGATGAAGAGGGTAATCTGATTTATCCCAAACATACCACTCGACAATGTCGGCTCCTGATCCAGCAGTTCCAAGAGAAACAACCCAATGAAAAGGAAAAAGAGTCTGACAAGGATGGTGACAAGGAAGAAGATGATGACGGTTTCCCTAACGTCAATTCCACTTTGGTGATTTTTGCTGACATTGAAAGCAAAAGTCGACTGAAAGTCATCAACAGAGAGGTAAACATGGTTGCTCCGGCAACGACGACATATTTGAAATGGTCAAAGACTCCCATTACATTCGACCAATCTGACCACCCACCGCACGTTGCCACCCCCGGGAGGCAAGCGTTGGTGGTCGACCCAGTCGTTGGGGGCACCCGACTGACCAAAGTCTTGATGGATGGTGGCAGCGGCTTGAACATTTTGTATGCTGAGACCCTTCGTGGGATGGGCATTCCGATGTCCAAGCTCAGCGAGAGCAATATGCGATTCCACGGTGTCATTCCAGGAAAGAAAGCTGATTCACTTGGTCAGATCACTCTTGACGTGGTTTTCGGTGATTCAAAGAATTACCGTAAGGAGAAGTTGACATTCGAAGTTGTGGATTTTCACAGTGCCTATCATGCTATTCTGGGCAGAACTGCATATGCCCGTTTCATGGCTCGATCATGTTACGTGTACCTCAAGCTGAAGATGCCTGGCCCCAGAGGCATGATCACAGTCACTGGCAATCGGCAACGAGCAGAAGAGTGCCTCCAGAAGGGCTCTAGGATAGCCGATGAACAGATGGCAGCAGTAGAAATGGAAGAATATAAGAAGACTGCAGATCCGAGTGATTTGTTGCGTACTAAGAAGCCTGCTTCAGAGTTTGCATTTCAGTCGTCCGGTGAAACAAATCCTATTCACATTCACCCAACCGATCCCAATGCTGCTCCGGCTCATATCTCGAAACACTCGACAACAAATAGGAAGAAGCGCTCATCCAGTTCCTCCGTGAGAACTAGGACATCTTCGCATGGAAGCCGTCTGACATGCCGGGTGTACCCAGGGGACTGGCTGAGCACCGTTTGCGAGTCGATCCAAAGGCAAAACCCGTTAAAGAGCATCTCCGTCGGTCCGCTGTGGAGAAGCGAAAGGCGATCGGCGAAGAGGTGGCTCGGCTTCTGGCGGCTGAGTTCATCCGCGAAATTTACCACTCCGAGTGGCTCGCCAATGTTGTCATGGTTCCCAAGAAGGACGATTCACTTCGTATGTGCATTGATTTCAAGCAAATCAATCGGGCCTGCCCGAAAGATCATTTTCCTCTCTCCCACATCGATCAGATAGTCGACTCGACTGCGGGATGTGAGCGATTGTCCTTCCTGGATGCATATTCCGGGTACCATCAGATCCGACTGTATGGACCTGATAAAATAAAAACAGCTTTTATCACTCCATTCGGGTGCTTTTGCTATGTCACCATGCCCTTTGGTCTCAAGAACGCTGGTGCCACATTCATGCGTATGATACAGAAGTGCCTACTAACTCAAATCAGTCGGAATGTGGAAGCGTACATGGATGACATCATGGTTAAGTCGCGTAAAGGTTCCGACCTGCTGACTGACCTTGCTGAAACCTTTGCCAATTTGAGAAAATATGATATCAAGCTTAATCCGTCGAAGTGTACATTTGGAGTTCCAGGTGGAAAGTTACTCGGTTTCCTCGTTTCCGAACGTGGGATCGATGCCAACCCAGAGAAAATTGGTGCAATCCTCCGAATGGAACGCCCTGTGCGTGTACACAACGTTCAGAAGCTTACTGGTTGTTTGGCAGCTTTGAGTCGATTCATTTCTCGTCTCGGTGAAAAGGCACTGCCTCTTTACCGACTGATGAAGAAATCTGATAAGTTCGAGTGGACTCCTGAAGCTGACGCAGCGTTTGCAGAGTGTTGACGCTCAAAAGTGGCACAATCGTAAAAGTTGCTTTAAGCTATGTCAAGATTAATTCAAACTTATGATTGGAAGTGACCATGGGATGGCTTTCTTCTAGAAGATCAAGATGGATATGAAGGTGTTCTAAAACGGAGCTCGGATGCAAAAGTTATGACAAGTTCGGAGATGCTCTTGTTGACATCAGAATAAAGAATGGCTTGAAACCCAATTAAGATATCCTCAAATGCGAAAAGTTTCAACATGAAAGTTGTGCGTCTCGTCGAAACGGTTGATTTTGATATAAAAATCGTCCCAATCCAAGTTCGTATGCAAAAGTTAGAGTAATCGGAATGCAGCCCTGTCAGGAGGCAAAATATGGCGCGCCCCACCAGACACCTTGTCTGATGGGTAGCGCGAATAATAGCCTGTCTTGCGCGAGCTATTTGACCCTCAAGATGACCTCTGCTCAAAAAACATTCAACATGAAAGTTGTTCGTCTCATCGAAACGGTCAAGATTGCTTTTGGGCTCATTTCCATCCGAGGTCGTTTACTACCTCAAAAAAGACCCGCAAGGTGCAGCTAGTTTTAAACCAAACAGTTTTGGAAAGTTCGGACAAAACCAATCCGAATTTAACTAGGGTTTTGGACGTGAATCCAAGCCTTTTTCTTGCACGGAAAGTCCAGCCGCCTCTTATATACCTAAGGAGTGATGGCCGATTGAACAACACACAATCGTAAAAGTTGCTTTAAGCTATGTCAAGATTAATCCAAACTTATGATTGGAAGTCACCATGGGATAGCTTTCTTCTAGAAGATCAAGATGGATATGAAGGTGTTCTAAAACGGAGCTCGGATGCAAAAGTTATGACAAGTTCGGAGATGCTCATGTTAACATCAGATTAAAGAATTGCTTGAAACCCAATTAATATGGCCTCAAATGCAAAAATCTTCAACATGAAAGTTGTGCGTCTCGTTGAAACGGTTGATTTTGATATAAAAATCGCCCCAATCCAAGTTCGTATGCAAAAGGTAAAGCCATCGGAATGCAGCCCTGTCAGGAGGCAAAATATGGCGCGCCCCACCAGACACCTTGCCTGATGGGTAGCGCGAATAATAGCCTGTCTTGCACGAGCTATTTGACCCTCAAGATGACCTCTGATTAAAAACATTCAACATGAAAGTTGTTCATCTCGTCGAAACGGTCAAGATTGCTTTTGGGCTCGTTTCCATCCGAGGTGGCTTACCACCTCAAAAAATACCCGCAAGGTGCAGCTAGTTTTAAACCAAACAGTTTTGGAAAGTTCGGACAAAACCAATCCGAATATGACTAGGGTTTTGGACGTGAATCCAAGCCTTTTTCTTGCACGGGAAGTCCAGCCGCCTCTTATATACCTAAGGGGTGACGGCCGATTGAACAACACACAATCGAACAAACATATCTACTACTTTTTCATGTTCATCTATCCCCTATCCTTGTATCTTTCTTCTCGTTCTTCGTTCGTTCTTCGTTTGCAGGGCGGCGAACTTCGAGGCCCTAGGGGCGATCAGGTCGACCTAGGGCAGCCCATAGCCGCCGCACGCCCTGACGGGGTCCCTCCCGGGCGTGTGGGGTTTCGGGTCCTGAAAAGCACCCGCCGGATTGCTTGTGTACCGCGCTTTCGGACGGGTCTCCTTCGACGTGAGCTGCGGTGCATCACCCTCGGCGTTGGAGGTACACGGTGACATGTTCGTGTGCGAACACATTTTTTGGCGACTCCGCTGGGGACGAAGCTTTGAACGGTCTCCAGCCCATTCTTGCTACGAAGAGATCGTCATCTAGGGTTTGCAATCTACAAAGGTAATATGAACACTCAATTCCCCTATGTAGATGCAAATAATTCATATGTTGTTGCTAGATCGCCTAATGAGCATAATGTATCGGCTAGCCCTAGTTTTATCAATCATGCATCTAATTACGTGCAAGGGCCGATGCAAAATAATCTTCATGCTTCAAATTATTATGATTTTAGCAACATACAACATATGTATCCTAACTCTCATCCATCGGCAACCCCACAAATTCATATGCCGGTGAACAACATGATGGGTTTAGGCAATCAATTTGAAACACACAATCGAACAAACATATCTACTACTTTTTCGTGTTCATCTATCCCCTATCCTTGTATCTTTCTTCTCGTTCTTCGTTCGTTCTTCGTTTGCAGGGCGGCGAACTTCGAGGCCCTAGGGGCGATCAGGTCGACCTAGGGCAGCCCATAGCCGCCGCACACCCTGACGGGGTCCCTCCCGGGCGTGTGGGGTTTCGGGTCCTGAAAAGCACCCGCCAGATTGCTTGCGTACCGCGCTTCCGGACGGGTCTCCTTCGACGTGAGCTGCGGTGCATCACCCTCGGCGTTGGAGGTACACGGTGACGTGTTCGTGTGCGAACACACTTTTTGGCGACTCCGCTGGGGACGAAGCTTTGAACGGTCTCCAGCCCGTTCTTGCTACGAAGAGATCGTCATCTAGGGTTTGCAATCTACAAAGGTAATATGAACACTCAATTCCCCTATGTAGATGCAAATAATTCATATGTTGTTGCTAGATCGCCTAATGAGTATAATGTATCGGCTAGCCCTAGTTTTATCAATCATGCATCTAATTACATGCAAGGGCCGATGCAAAATAATCTTCATGCTTCAAATTCTTATGATTTTAGCAACATAAAACATATGTATCCTAACTCTCATCCATCGGCAACCCCACAAATTCATATGCCGATGAACAACATGATGGGTTTAGGCAATCAATTTGAAACACCTCATGTTAAAATTTCCAATAGCATACAAGAAAGTGTTTCACCCTTTTATTCATCGGCAAGAAAGTGTTCATAATTCGGCCCCGCACCTTCATGGTCATAGCCGAATAAGTGAAAATTTTACAGGAACACACGTGCCGTCATCTAATACTGTAGCATATAATGCATGCTCTACGCAATTCAAGAATTTCGGCAACACTCACGAATCATTGCCGAAAGAATCTGAAAGTATTGTGGAGCAATCCCTTCCAGAAGCGGTTGTGGCTGCGTTAAAAAAGAGCTTGGCACAAAACAAGAGGATTAGTGCTCTTTGTCTTGAACAATATGAAAAGGGGTTGTTTCCTGATTATGCTGCAATAAAGGCTAGAGTTTTGCAAGAAGATGAAACTTCATCAATTGATAGAATTGGTGAGAGAGCATATTGTTATACACCAGTGCATACACCTCCACCTAGTACCGCAGCATATTATACACCCCCTACACAGTTGCAAAATTTCGGCAAAACTAACAGTTCATTGCCGAAAGATCCTAAAAGCATTGGGGGGCAAACTGATCTAGAGCGGGCTGAAATTGAGAGGGGAGTTAAAGCTTTGCGCGATAGGGTGCAAGTACTTCGCCAAGAGAGAATTGATAGGGAATTGGCTCAAAGGAAAGAAGCCTTGCCAATTGATATATGTTGGGGAACGTAGTAGTAAATCAAAAAAATTCATACGTATCACCAAGATCAATCTAGGAGATGCTAGCAACAAGAGAGAGGGAGTGCATCTTCATACCCTTGAAGATCGCTAAGCGGAAGCGTTACAAGAACGCGGTTGATGTAGTCGTACTCGCGGCGATTCAAATCGCGGAAGATCCGATCTAGCACCGAACGGATGGTGCCTCCGCGTTCAACACACGTACAACCCGGGGACGTCTCCTCCTTCTTGAACCAGCAAGGGAAGAGGAGAAGTTGAGGAAGAGCTCCGGCAGCACGACGGCGTGGTGGTGGAGGAGCTTGTGGTTCTCCGACAGGGCTTCGCCAAGCACTACGGAGGAGGAGGAGGTGTTGGAGAGGGGGACGGCTGCGCCAGGGAAGGGTATTGCTGCCCTCCCACCCCCCCTCTATTTATAGGGTGAAGGGGAGAGGGGGCCGGCCCCCTTAGATCCCATCTAAGGGGGGGGGGGGGCGGCGGCCAAGGGGGGGAAACTTACCCCCCAAGCAAGGTGGGAGGCGCCCCCACCCCCTAGGGTTTCCAACCCTAGGCGCCTTGGGCCCCTTGGGGGGGCGCACCAGCCCACCAAGGGCTGGTTCCCTCCCTTGCTCAGCCCACTTGGCCCACCGGGGCAGGTGGCCCCACCCGGTGGACCCCCGGACACCTTCCGGTGGTCCCGGTACAATACCGATAACCCCCGAAACCATTCCGGTGACTGAAACTGGACTTCCCATATATAATTCTTCACCTCCGGACCATTCCGGAACTCCTCGTGATGTCCGGGATCTCATCCGGGACTCCGAACAACCTTCGGTAACCACATACAATTTCCCATAACAACTCTAGCGTCACCGAACCTTAAGTGCGTAGACCCTACGGGTTCGGGAACCATGCAGACATGACCGAGACACCTCTCCGGTCAATAACCAATAGCGGGATCTGGATACCCATATTGGCTCCCACATGTTCCACGATGATCTCATCGGATGAACCACGATGTCGAGGATTCAATCAATCCCGTATACACTTCCCTTTGTCCATCGGTATGTTACTTGCCCGAGATTCGATCGTCGGTATCCCCATACCTCGTTCAATCTCGTTACCGGCAAGTCTCTTTACTCATTCTGTAACGCATGATCCCATGGCTAACTCCTTAGTCACATTGAGCTCATTATGATGATGCATTACCGAGTGGGCCCAGAGATACCTCTCCGTCATACGGAGTGACAAATCCCAGTCTCGATTCGTGCCAACCCAACAGACACTTTCGAAGATACCTGTAGTGCACCTTTATAGTCACCCAGTTACGTTGTGACATTTGATACACCCAAAGCATTCCTACGGTATCCGGGAGTTGCACAATCTCATGGTCTAAGGAAATGATACTTGACATTAGAAAAGCTCTAGCAAACGAACTATACGATCGTGTGCTATGCTTAGGATTGGGTCTTGTCCATCACATCATTCTCCTAATGATGTGATCCCGTTATCAACGACATCTAATGTCCATGGTCAGGAAACAATAACCATCTATTGATCAACGAGCTAGTCAACTAGAGGCTTACTAGGGACATGCTGTGATCTATGTATTCACACATGTATTACGGTTTCCGGTTAATACAATTATAGCATGAACAATAGACAATTATCATGAACAAGGAAATATAATAATAACCATTTTATTATTGCCTCTAGGGCATATTTCCAATAGTCTCCCACTTGCACTAGAGTCAATAATCTAGTTACATAGTGATGAATTTAACACCCATAGAGTTCTGGTGCTGATCATGTTTTGCTCGTGGAAGAGGTTTAGTCAACGGATCTGCGACATTTAGATCCGTATGTACTTTACAAATATCTATATCTCCATCTTGAATATATTCACGAATGGAGTTGAAGCAGCGCTTGATGTGCTTGGTCTTCTTGTGAAACCTGGGCTTCTTGGCAATGGCAATAGCTCCAGTGTTGTCACAGAAGAGAGTCATCGGGCCCGACGCATTGGGAACCACTCCTAGGTCGGTGATAAACTCCTTCATCCAGACTCCTTCCTGCGCTGCTTTCGAAGCAGCTATGTACTCCGCTTCACATGTAGATCCCGCCATGACGCTTTGCTTGCAACTGCACCAGCTGACTGCCCCACCATTCAAAATATACACGTATCCGGTTTGTGACTTGGAGTCATCCAGATCTGTGTCAAAGCTAGTGTCGACGTAACCCTTTACGACGAGCTCTTCGGCACCTCCATAAACGAGAAACATATCCTTAGTCCTTTTCAGGTACTTCAGGATATTCTTGACCGCTGTCCAGTGTTCCATACCGGGATCACTTTGGTACCTCCCTACCAAACTTATGGCAAGGTTCACATCAGGTCTGGTACACAGCATGGCATACATAATAGAGCCTATGGCCGAGGCATAGGGGATGACACTCATCTTTTCTCTTTCTGCTACCGAGGTCGGGCGTTGAGCTGTGCTCAATCTCACACCTTGCAATACAGGCAAGAACCCCTTCTTAGACTGATCCATATTGAACTTCTTCAATATCTTGTCAAGGTATGTGCTTTGTGAAAGACCAATGAGGCGTCTTGATCTATCTCTATAGATCTTAATGCCTAATATGTAAGCAGCTTCTCCAAGGTCCTTCATTGAAAAACACTTATTCAAGTAGGCCTTTATGCTTTCCAAAAGTTCTATATCATTTCCCATCAATAGTATGTCATCCACATATAATATAAGAAATGCTACAGAGCTCCCACTCATTTCTTGTAAATACAGGCTTCTCCATAAGTCTACATAAACCCAAACGCTTTGATCATTTCATCAAAGCGAATGTTCCAACTCCGAGATGCTTGCACCAGCCCATAGATGGAGCGCTGGAGCTTGCATACTTTGTCAGCATTCTTAGGATCAACAAAACCTTCCGGCTGCATCATATACAATTCTTCCTTAAGGAAACCGTTAAGGAATGCCGTTTTGACGTCCATTTGCCAGATTTCATAATCATAGAATGCGGCAATTGCTAACATGATTCGGACGGACTTCAGCTTCGCTACGGGTGAGAAGGTCTCATCGTAGTCAACCCCTTGAACTTGTCGATAACCCTTAGCGACAAGCCGAGCCTTATAGACGGTCACATTACCATCCGCGTCAGTCTTCTTCTTAAAGATCCATTTATTTTCTATGGCTCGCCGATCATCGGGAAAGTCCACCAAAGTCCATACTTTGTTCTCATACATGGATCCTATCTCGGATTTCATGGCTTCAAGCCATTTGTTGGAATCCGGGCCCGCCATCGCTTCTTCATAGTTCGAAGGTTCACCGTTGTCTAACAACATGATTTCTAGGACAGGGTTGTCGTACCACTCTGGTGCGGAACGTGTCCTCGTGGACCTACGAAGTTCAGTAGCAACTTGATCCGAAGTTTCATGATCATCATCATTAACTTCCTCTCTAGTCGGTGCAGGCACCGCAGAAACATCTTCCTGAGCTGCGCTACTCTCCGGTTCAAGAGGGGGTACCTCATCAAGTTCTACTTTCCTCCCACTTACTTCTTTCGAGAGAAACTCTTTCTCCAGAAAGGATCCATTCTTGGCAACAAAGATCTTGCCTTCGGATCTAAGGTAGAAGGTATACCCAATAGTTTCCTTAGGGTATCCTATGAAGACGCATTTTTTCGATTTGGGTTCGAGCTTTTCAGGTTGAAGTTTCTTGACATAAGCATCGCATCCCCAAACTTTCAGAAACGACAGCTTAGGTTTCTTCCCAAACCATAATTCATACGGTGTCGTCTCAACGGATTTAGACGGTGCCCTATTTAAAGTGAATGCGGCAGTCTCTAAAGCGTAACCCCAAAATGATAGCGGTAGATCGGTAAGAGACATCATAGATCGCACCATATCCAATAGAGTGCGATTACGACGTTCGGACACACCATTTCGCTGAGGTGTTCCAGGCGGCGTGAGTTGTGAAACAATTCCACATTTCCTTAAGTGCGTGCCAAACTCGTGACTCAAATATTCTCCTCCACGATCTGATCGTAAGAACTTTATTTTCCTGTCACGTTGATTCTCTACCTCACTCTGAAATTCCTTGAACTTTTCAAAGGTCTTAGACTTGTGTTTCATTAAGTAGACATACCCATATCTACTTAAATCATCAGTGAGGGTGAGAACATAACGATAGCCACCGCGAGCCTCAACACTCATTGGACCGCATACATCAGTATGTATTATTTCCAACAAGTTGGTTGCTCGCTCCATTGTTCCGGAGAATGGAGTCTTGGTCATTTTGCCCATAAGGCATGGTTCGCACGTGTCAAATGATTCATAATCAAGAGACTCCAAAAGTCCATCTACATGGAGTTTCTTCATGCGTTTGACACCAATGTGACCAAGGCGGCAGTGCCACAAGTATGTGGGACTATCATTATCAACCTTACATTTCTTGGCATTCACACTATGAATATGTGTGACATCACGTTCGAGATTCAATAAAAATAAACCATTGACCAGCGGGGCATGACCATAAAACATATCTCTCATATAAATAGAACAACCATTATTCTCGGATTTAAATGAGTAGCCATCTCGCATCAAACGAGATCCTGATACAATGTTCATGCTCAAAGCTGGTACTAAATAACAATTATTGAGGTTTACAACTAATCCCGAAGGTAAATGTAGAGGCAGCGTGCCGACGGCGATCACATCGACCTTGGAACCATTCCCGACGCGCATCGTCACCTCGTCCTTCGCCAGTCTCCGCTTATTCCGCAGCTCCTGTTTTGAGTTACAAATGTGAGCAACCGCACCGGTATCAAATACCCAGGAGCTACTATGAGCGCTGGTAAGGTACACATCAATAACATGTATATCATATATACCTTTGGTATTGCCGGCCTTCTTATCCGCTAAGTACTTGGGGCAGTTCCGCTTCCAGTGACCATTTCCCTTGCAATAAAAGCACTCAGTCTCAGGCTTGGGTCCATTCTTTGGCTTCTTCCCGGCAACTGGCTTGCCGGGGGCGGCAACTCCCTTGCCTTCCTTCTTGAAGTTCTTCTTACCCTTGCCTTTCTTGAAACTAGTGGTCTTATTCACCATCAACACTTGATGTTCCTTCTTGATTTCCACCTCCGCTGATTTCAGCATTAAATATAACTCGGGAATGGACTTCTCCATCCCTTGCATATTGTAGTTCATCACAAAGCTCTTGTAGCTAGGTGGAAGCGACTGGAGGATCCTGTCAATGACCGAATCATCTGGAAGATTAACTCCCAGCTGAGACAAGCGGTTGTGCAACCCAGACATTTTGAGTATATGCTCGCTGACAGAACTGTTTTCCTCCATCTTACAACTGTAGAACTTGTCAGAGACTTCATATCTCTCGACTCGGGCATGAGCTTGGAAAACCATTTTCAGCTCTTGGAACATCTCATATGCTCCGTGCTGCTCAAAACGCTTTTGGAGCCCCGATTCTAAGCTGTAAAGCATGCCGCACTGAACCAGGGAGTAATCATCACTACGCGACTGCCAAGTGTTCATAACATCTTGAGTTGCTGGGAAAATGGGTGCGTCACCTAGCGGTGCTTCAAGGACATATGCTTTCTTGGCAGCGATGAGGATGATCCTCAAGTTACGGACCCAGTCCGTATAGTTGCTACCATCGTCTTTCAGCTTGGTTTTCTCTAGGAACGCGTTGAAGTTGAGGGCAACATTAGCGTGGGCCATTTGATCTACAGGATAGATTGTAAAGATAATTTTTAGACTAAGTTCATGATAATCAAGTTCATCTAATCAAATTATTTAATGAACTCCCACTCAGATAGACATCCCTCTAGTCATCCAAGTGATACATGATCGGAATCGACTAGGCCGTGTCCGATCATCACGTGAGACGGACTAGTCATCAACGGTGAACATCTCCATGTTGATCGCATCTACTATACGACTCATGTTCGACCTTTCGGTCTCTCGTGTTCCGAGGCCATGTCTGTACATGCTAGGCTCGTCAAGTCAACCTAAGTGTTTCGCATGTGTAAATCTGGCTTACACCCGTTGTATGCGAACGTTAGAATCTATCACACCCGATCATCACGTGGTGCTTCGAAACAACGAACCTTCACAACGGTGCACAGTTAGGGGGAACACATTTCTTGAAATTTTAGTGAGGGATCATCTTATTTATGCTACCGTCGTTCTAAGCAAATAAGATGTAAACATGATAAACATCACATGCAAATCATAAAGTGACATGATATGGCCAATATCATCTTGCGCTTTTGATCTCCATCTTCGAGGCGCGGCATGGTCACCATCGTCACCGGCATGACACCATGATCTCCATCATCGTGTCTTCATGAAGTTGTCTCACCAACTATTACTTCTACTACTATGGCTAACGGTTAGCAATAAAGTAAAGTAATTACATGGCGTTTTCATTGACACGCAGGTCATAGAATAAATTAAGACAACTCCTATGGCTCCTGCCGGTTGTCATACTCATCGACATGCAAGTCGTGATTCCTATTACAAGAACATGATCAATCTCATACATCACATATATAATTCATCACATCCTTTTGGCCATATCAAATCACATAGCATACCCTGCAAAAACAAGTTAGACGTCCTCTAATTGTTGTTGCATGTTTTACGTGGCTGCTATGGGTTTCTAGCAAGAACGTTTCTTACCTATGCAAAAGCCACAACGGTGATATGCCAATTGCTATTTACCCTTCATAAGGACCCTCTTCATCGAATCCGATCCGACTAAAGTGGGAGAGACAGACACCCGCTAGCCACCTTATGCATCAAGTGCATGTCAGTCGGTGGAACCTGTCTCACGTAAGCGTACGTGTAAGGTCGGTCCGGGCCGCTTCATCCCACAATGCCGCCGAATCAAGATAGGACTAGTAACGGTAAGCAAATTGAACAAATCATCGCCCACAACTACTTGTGTTCTACTCATGCAAAGAATCTATGCATAGACCTAGCTCATGATGCCACTGTTGGGGAACGTAGTAGTAAATCAAAAAATTTCCTACGTATCACCAAGATCAATCTAGGAGATGCTAGCAATGAGAGAGAGGGAGTGCATCTTCATACCCTTGAAGATCGCTAAGCGGAAGCGTTACAAGAACGCGGTTGATGGAGTCGTACTCGCGGCGATTCAAATCGCGGAAGATCCGATCTAGCGCCGAACGGACGGCGCCTCCGCGTTCAACACACGTACAGCCCGGGGATGTCTCCTCCTTCTTGATCCAGCAAGGGAAGAGGAGAAGTTGAGGAAGAGCTCCGGCAGCACGACGGCGTGGTAATGGAGGAGCTCGTGGTTCTCCGACAGGGCTTCGCCAAGCACTACGGAGGAGGAGGAGGTGTTGGAGAGGGGGAGGGCTGCGCCAGGGAAGGGTGTTGTTGCCCTCCCACCCCCCCCCCTCTATTTATAGGGTGAAGGGGACAGGGGGCCGGCCCCCTTAGATCTCATCTAAGGGGGGGGGGGCGGAGGCCAAGGGGGGAAACTTACCCCCCAAGCAAGGTGGGAGGCGCCCCCACCCCCTAGGGTTTCCAACCCTAGGCGCCTTGGGCCCCTTGGGGGGCGCACCAGCCCACCAGGGGCTGGTTCCTTCCCTTGCTCAGCCCACTTGGCCCACCGGGGCAGGTGGCCCCACCCGGTGGACCCCCGGACACCTTCCGGTGGTCCCGGTACAATACCGATAACCCCCGAAACCATTCCGGTGACTGAAACTGGACTTCCCATATATAATTCTTCACCTCTGGACCATTCCAGAACTCCTCGTGACGTCCGGGATCTCATCCGGGACTCCGAACAACCTTCGGTAACCACATACAATTTCCCATAACAACTCTAGCGTCACCGAACCTTAAGTGTGTAGACCCTACGGGTTCGGGAACCATGCAGACATGACCAAGACACCTCTCCGGTCAATAACCAATAGCGGGATCTGGATACCCATATTGGCTCCCACATGTTCCACGATGATCTCATCGAATGAACCACGATGTCGAGGATTCAATCAATCCCGTATACACTTCCCTTTGTCCATCGGTATGTTACTTGCCCGAGATTCGATCGTCGGTATCCCCATACCTCGTTCAATCTCGTTACCGGCAAGTCTCTTTACTCGTTCCGTAACGCATGATCCCGTGGCTAACTCCTTAGTCACATTGAGCTCATTATGATGATGCATTACCGAGTGGGCCCAGAGATACCTCTCCGTCATACGGAGTGACAAATCCCAGTCTCGATTCGTGCCAACCCAACAGACACTTTCGGAGATACCTATAGTGCACCTTTATAGTCACCCAGTTACGTTGTGACTTTTGATACACCCAAAGCATTCCTACGGTATCCGGGAGTTGCACAATCTCATGGTCTAAGGAAATGATACTTGACATTAGAAAAGCTCTAGCGAACGAACTATACGATCTTGTGCTATGCTTAGGATTGGGTCTTGTCCATCACATCATTCTCCTAATGATGTGATCCCGTTATCAACGACATCTAATGTCCATGGTCAGGAAACCATAACCATCTATTGATCAACGAGCTAGTCAACTAGAGGCTTACTAGGGACATGCTGTGATCTATGTATTCACACATGTATTACGGTTTCCGGTTAATACAATTATAGCATGAACAATAGACAATTATCATGAACAAGGAAATATAATAATAACCATTTTATTATTGCCTCTAGGGCATATTTCCAACAATATAACTGATGAAAAGAATGATGATTCGAAAACTAAAAGTACTTCGGTTGAAAAAGCCGAATCAAGTAGTATATATTTTGAATCCATCAAATCCAAAGAGGCAAACATCACTGAGAAAGGGCATGGCAAGCATAGGAAAACAGCGGTGCTTGAATTTTCTGAAGTTAATGGAACCTACTTCCTGCCCTATGAGTTCCGTGCCGTAGAAATTGACAAGCCTAATGGACAAGAGCAAGTAGACGAACAAAGTTCGGCTGACAAGGATCTTCAAAGTAATGATGCACGGAATCAAGAAAAAGGTGATGGTAACACGTTGGGGAGCCATCCAAAGACGGAGCAAGATGTTCTTCAAGTCGCACAACCATCATGCTCTCCCAACATATTTGAAGAGGTATGGCTTGCAAATAATTTACCTGTTTTCAGATTTGGTCAAAACTTTATTGTTGATGCATCTATTAGAAAAATCCTCATAAGTAATTTTGAAAGACAAATGAAGAAGGGTAATTTACTTGTTAGCAATAAAATCATTATAGAACATATCAGTCAACCCATTGCGCCATTTATAAAGACCGATAATGACTTACTGTTGCAGCCAAAGCTTTCCCCGTTGCTTTATTTAAAGTTCGTATGTACATGGGTAGCTTTGCTTGTTTCATACTTGGCTTACTCTTGGTCTCAATTGAGGCATGCATGTTCTAACTATTTTTGTTTCAGAAACATAAAGCCAAGGTTAGATTCTTTTCAAAAAACTGATGCTAGTATAATATCTTATCCAATGACATCGGTAAAAGAATGCAAAATAAAAATCATAGCCGAATGGGGTGATACAAAATCTGAACCATTCGTTTGCTTAACTCCAAAGCCGTTTTCACAGCAAGATCGGCTAGAAAATAAAAAAAATACCTTCAATTCAAACATGTGTGATCAAATCTTTGATTTGTTGTTGAGAAATAATTATATTAGAATTCTTGATCACCATGTTGAGCCATCTGTCCAGGGACGAATGTATTGTATGTTGCATGATTTGTCCAAGCATAATTTTGAGGATTGCAACATGTTTCGTCAAATAGTTAAATCGGCCATTGATAAAGGACGATTGAAATTTGTTGAGACACCAAGAGATGACCAGTCTATTCTGATTGGTCTCGATGGCAGAAAGTTTTTGCATCGGCTGCTTCAAGCCGATCCATTTAAAGAGAAGGTAAAAACTGCAGGTAATGGGATCAAGCTTTCAAGTAAAGAAGTTGTTGAAGAGCATAATGAACATAATCTTGAGGGCGAGAATTCCATCGAAGCTACAATGGAGACGCCAAGGACTGGGGGGCAGCAAGCAAATCCAATGATTGATGAAAGCAAACCAAAAGAAAACAAAGGCCGAAATAAGCGCAAGTGTAAGAGATCAAAAATCACCTTCGCTGAACTATTGGATAAATATCAAAAGAAGAGTGAAGAGAAGGATACTTATTGGCCAAATCATGCAAAGAAACCAAGATCACCCCCAAGGCGCAAATATGAGGATCGGTATTGGCAAAGTGAGAATTTTAATGCAACATATTCATATCCTTATTTTGGGCCGCCGATGCCAATGCCGTGGATGCCTCCCTATGCTCATATAGATCCATATCCATCATGGGACAGGTATGATACAAGGGCACATTCTCCATCTTATTTTAGACCATCTCACCAATATTAAGCAGCTCCGAGAAGATCAACATTTGAACAATCACATGTTAAAGACCGTTTCAATCATAAGGAATCGGTCCGGACCCCATGGACGAAGAAAGAGGTGGTCAAGCAAGTATACCGGGTCAAGAAAGATGGTCGTAAGTGTGCTACTTCAGATTTGATCTCAAATAACAAAGAGCCAATTAAAGTGTTGACATTGGCTACAAAAGGCAAAGAAGTGGAGCAATCAATTATTAAAAATAAAAGTGCCAAATCTGAAGAAAAGAAGTTGAGGGTGCACAAGGCCAAAAAGGAATTGCCATTGGTCAAAACAGAATCACAGCCGAGATGCCCGCTCGGCTTATCGTATTGGCAAAAGAAGGAATTACAAAATCTTAGTGCACAAGAGCTGAGACAGAGGAACATGGCATGGGTTCCCAAGAGGATCAATCAAAACAAAAATGATGTGCATGCTTCTATTGCAACAAGTACAATAAAAGTGAAGAAAGAGAAGGATGGAAGCAACAAACAATTAAGCCGAAGGTGTGCATCACAACATCAAAATATTCGGTTAGCACATCATCCATTTTCTTCAACCATGCCATTGATGCCTTTGCCATGGAATTCATCCGTAGGTATGATCAGTTACCCTCCATGGACTTATTTTGATCCATGGATGCAACATAATTTTCTATATCATGACAAGGTATTACCAAATCACTATATATTTGGTTAGTTACATTTTTTTTGCTAATACAAAGGGTCCAAAATATTTTATTGCTATTTTATTTGTTTATTTCTGCTATACAAACTTTGGTGGGTGAATTCTACATGGACCTCATGGTAATGGCCGATATTTATCTATCGCCCTAAGAATATGTCAAAGCATGGCCGGTGTAGTATCCTAACATCGTCCTTAGTTCAATTGGAGACCAAAACAAGCCTCGTATGCCTCTTAAAATATTTATTGCACAATAATCAAAGCCGAATATGAATTGTTATTCGGTTAGGATCTTTTACTTGCTATAGGTGCTATACATATTGAGGCTTTCGGTGATTCCTTATGAGTAGTGCAATAAATATCCAAGGGTTATCAATAATTTGACGAATCACTTATAGTTTATCTTGGGGTATGTCTAGATGCAAAATTTACCTTGGGTTGTTTTAATATTCTTCATATATCTAGACATGACAATTGGAGAGAGTTGGCATAGCAAGCATCCGGCTACCATGTCGGTCATGGTGTATTGCACATCTATCAATAGTCGTTGTTTATTCTTGCCAACATAGGTAAGGCCGAATTGGAGCTCACCACCTCGGCCACTAATGAAACTTTTATGCAGGCGAAGCAAGGATTGTAGGAAGTTCATTCTTGATTATCTGCAAAATCCTAGCGAAAGGGTGAATAATATGGTTCAGAAGATGGCTTTGAGATACATATATATGGAACCTTATCATCGGATTGTTAATGAAGTTGAGAAGATTTCACCCAAGTTTGCAATCAAGGGTTCAAACAAATAACGGCTGATATATAAATATCGCCTAAGCAAAGACATGGCCGATACATGAAAGTGCGTTATATCGACTAGAGGGGGGGGGGGTGAATAGGCGATTTTTACAAATTCGTCACTGAGGAATTTCAAGGTGAGGAAATTCCTAAGCAACGAACTACTTAGCAGCGGAATAAGTACTCAGATGCAAGCATAACAGAGCAGTAGCACAGTCATCATGATGAAATGAAAACAAGCACAGAGTACGAGTAGCGTAAACACAGGATAAGCAGGCTGAAGACAAACTGACTGAAGAAATTGAACTGAGGAAATTGAGAAAGTCTTCAGTCAAAGTCTTCAAACAGTAATGATCAAATACATAGCAAGTATGTGAGGAAATGAAAGGGTTGAGGAAATAGAACCAGTAGCTCGGTGAAGACAATGATTTGGTAGACCAGTTCCAACTGCTGTGACAGTTGTACGTCTGGTTGGAGCGGCTAGGTATTTAAACCTGAGGACACACAGTCCCGGACACCCAGTCCTGAACACACAGTCCAGGACACCTAGTCCTCACCGTATTCTCCTTGAGCTAAGGTCACACAGACCTCGCCCAACCACTCGTGGTAAGTCTTCAGGTGACTTCCAAACCTTCACATACTCGGTCACTCGGCAATCCACAATTTCCTCTTGGATGCTCTAGACCATGACGCCTAACCATCTGGAGGATGCACAGTCCTCAAAGGTAACAAGCGTCGGTTCCACACAGGAACAATCTCTTCAGTGATGCTCAATCACTTTGGGTTTGTAGGTGTTTGGGTTTTTGGGTTTTTCCTCACTTGATGATTTTCGCTCAAAGTCCTTGGAGGATGGGATGCTCTAAATGACAAGTGTCAATCTATTTCTTGGAGCAGCCAACCAGCTAGTGGTTGAAGGGGGCGGCTATTTATAGCCTAGGGAGCAGCCCGACATGATAAGTCATAAATGCCCTTCAATGATATGACCGTTAGGTGGGTAGGATATTTGGACAGCTGGCGCGTAGCACAGCAACGGTCGGAAATTTGAGTATCAAATTCCTCAGGGCTATCATAATCCTCACTTGTAGGCAATCCGCACTGGCGAATTCCTAACTCCTCAGTCAGAACAAATTCCTCAGAGAACAGAAGAACTTCGTCTCTGTCACTGAAGAACTTGACTAAACTGTATGAGATTTCCAATGGCTTCACTCGAAAGGATTGGGTAGGTGTAGGATTTTGAGTTGAGCATCACTTGGAAACTTTTCCTTAGTTTTACCTCGACCCCCTTTAACAGTACGGTGTTTCCTATGACTCAAGAAGAAGAAAATGAAACTACGAAAACAAAAGTCTTCACGCTTCATAGTCCTCGCATGAATATCAAGTCTTCAGGGTCACACCAATTTCTTCACTTTCAAAGTCTTCAAGAAAACCAAAGTCTTCAGTTGAAGACATTCATTTTTAGGGGTCGACATTCATCGTAAATAACAAACTCCTCATAGACTTATAGACCTGTGTACACTCACAAACACATTAGACCCTTAACCTATAAGTCTTCAATACACCAAAATCACTAAGGGGCACTAGATGCACTTACAATCTCCCCCTTTTTGGTGATTGATGACAATATAGGTTAAGTTTTCAACGGGGATAAACATATGAAGTGTAAATACTAATATTGAGGAATTTGATTGCAAGATATAGAGGAACTCCCCCTGAAGATGTGCATATTTGAAGAATTTGCTTTGAAATAGCAAATGCACATTGTTGAGTAATATCATGGAGATCTCCTCCTATATCTTGAAATTCATACACGCATTTATCATATGATATGAAGAATTTGAAATGCATGATGAAATATGGTGTCTGACTGAATTCAGCATGCGTGCATTAAGGTACTTGAGGAAATAAGCATGCAGAAAGCAGTTCAAAAGTATCAGACCACCATAGGACTTAAGTTTACAACTCATCAGAGCAAACACCTCAGAAAAGCAAGAGTTGAAACTTAACAGAAATATAGCCCATATATAAGACCATATATAAGACCCGCTTGAAGACTAAACTCAAATTTCTCCCCCTTTGTCATCGAATGACCAAAAGGGACGAAAAATGAGGACTAACGCCCCTGAAGAATATCATCATGATGTCGATGGAGGAGCGCCAGCATTGTTGGGGTCGTCTATTGAGGTAGGGCCTGCCGCAGTGTCGTTCAAGTCTTCAGCTTCATCCGTCTCGCGCGATGAAGAATATGAACTGGCAACAAGCTGAGGAACTTTGACTTTCTTGAATTTCTTCGAAGGTGGCTGGGACCAGTCAAAGTCCTGTTGGAAGCCCATCTCCTTGAGTTCTTCAGCACTATGAAGATTAGACAGAATCGCCCAAGTGCGGTCAAAGACTTCATGCAAGTAGTAGTGATTCTTCTTCACAGTATTTTGAGTGACTGTCATGTTCTGAAGAATTGCACCAAACTGACGCTTGACCCACTTGTGATTTCGATCAACTTTCTGATGAAGACTAAGGAGAAGTTCACGATTAGTCATCACACGCGGAGCTATGGCTTGAGGATGATGTTCTGAAGCTTTGGCGGCAGAATCTTGAGTTGCAGAGTCATCATTGGTGGAATAGGAAGTAGCTTTGCGAAACTGTCCATCCAATGGACGAGTACCTTCATCAATAACAGCATCCTTGCCCTTCTCGTCAGCTGAGGAAATAGTCCGTTTGAGGACTTCAATAGGGGGCAAATAGCTGAGATGATTTTGAAAGTCAGCCATGTAATGAATTGAAGACCTTGATCTGATGAATCTCATGATCCAGGGAGCATAAGGCTTCAACTCAAAAGGTGACAGTGCAGCATTGGCCAAAGTCCTCATGAAGAAATCGTGGTAGTTGATAGGAATACCGTGAATGATATTGAACAGCAGATTCTTCATAATGCCAACAACTTCTTCATCATCAGAGTTGTGGCCTTTGATTGGACTGAGGGTTTTGATCAATATGCGATAGACTGTCCTTGGCACATAGAGCAATTCCTTGACGAGGAATTTGGTCCTTGGAGCTTGGCCTGGCTTCATCAGCACTTGCATCAGATGATCAGATAGTTCAGGTTCAACATAGAGAAGCCTAGCACCTTCAGTGGGAGGACTGACTGGGACGGCATGAAGCAATTCAGAGGCCGGTGCTTTGAAATGAGTATTATCGGTCATCCAGTCCAATACCCATGAATTGACATCATCAACATTTCCAGTAATGTGCAGCGTGGCGAAGAATTGAAGAATGAGTTCTTCATTCCAATCGCAGATGTCGGTGCAGAAATTGAGTAACCCAGCGTCATGAAGAACACTGAGGACTGGTGTGAAGCAGGGCAGCGATTCCATATCTACATGAGGAATTTGCTCATGTTCAAAGATCTTATCCTTATCAACCAACAATGAGGAGTAGAAGTTCATCTGGCTTGCAGTCCAGAAACGCTTGCGACGAAGACGAGCAGAGTCATAGGGATTGTAGTCAGTGAAGAATATGTGCTCGTTGAAGAAATCCTCAGCATTAAACTTCTGCTTCTTGGAGTGAGGGTTCTGTGGCTTGGGATGAAGATTTATAGTTGAAGTCTTCACAGCCTCTTGAGGTATAGCCACTAGAGCCACTGGCTGAGGAATTTCAGCAGCAGCCTTGGCCTCCATTTCTTCAGACATATGTACATCAGCGCTAGTGGCTGGAACTTCTTCAGGTATAGAGTGAAGTGAAGCTTGACGTTCATCAGAGCCCGTATGAATTTCTTCAGTTTGCACAGGAGACTGAGGAACATGATGTAGAGGGGTTGTCAGAGGTGAATTGGGGTGATGACTTTCCCAAAAGTCATCATTCAGAATAGGTGTTGTAGACCCAATATCCACATCCTCATCTTCTTCAGTCCCTTCGACGCCTGCCTCTTCAGCTGTGAACTGAGGCATGGGCGATGATACCAGTGGGGTTGAAGAGAAAGTATCCACTTCAATTTCTTCATCCATCTGCTCTGTCGAAGCAACAGAAGGAACTTCATCGGATTTACTTGGAATTTCATATTCCTCACCAAAGGGAATGATCTCCTTTGATGGCATGCTTGATATTGGAATAGCATCAATTGGGTTTTCAGATGAACTCCTCAAAGTCTTCAATTTCTTGGGAGCTGAAGACTCTGAAGATGCAGATGCTTTCCTTTTCTTCACAGCTGCTCACTCCGCAGCCTTGGTTTTCTTCGCTTCTGTTGCAGAAGGAAGGTTGATGCTTGTCATCGGTGCAGGAGGAGCAGAGGAAATTGGTTGAATTTCTTCAGGCACAACAGATGCAGTTGCCCTGGCTTGTTCAGATTCCTCAGGCACAGTAGCAGATGCTTCAACTGGCCTGGATTGCTCTTCAGGCGCAATATTGGAGGTTGCCCTGGCATTTTCTTCAGAGACTGGAATTTCTTCATCAGCTCTGGCGCTTTCATTTTCTTCAGCAGACTGAACAGATGTTCCAGTCTGAGGAAATTTGGGTTGCGATGAAGCTGCAACACTTGGAGTAAATCCTTTTGCCATTCTGACGAATCTGACTTTGGCACCTAGCCAATCTGCATGGAATGCATGAAATTCATCACTGAGTGCTTTGATCTCAGCCTGCATAGACACAAGTTCTTCAGGAGACATTTTCACAACATTATTCTTCAGAAAATGCTCCTTCTTGTACTGAGCCTTCTTCACCTGCCTGGCCTTTTCAAATTTCCATTTTTCTTCATTTATGAAGGCCGTCAACATGTGACTTTGACCAGGAGTGAGGTTTAATTCAGGCAAAGGTGTGTTTGGGTTCTTGTGCCATAGATCAATAAAATCAAGGATCTTCCTTGGATCCAGCATGAGGGGCACAGCACTGCCTTTGGCTCTAGCGGCCCTTTGTTGTCGATCTCTGATGAGCTCAGCTAATTCTTCATCATCAGCTTCGTCTTCGCTTGACGGAACCTGAAAGGCGACTTGCTTCTTGTGAGGACTTGGCCTTGTGCCTCGTCCAGCAGTGGCCTTTTTCTTCAGCAAGGTCGGAGTTGTTGAAGACTGAGGTGGAGCTGAAGAACTTGCAGAGACTCCTGAAGCAATTGAGATTCCAGTAGTCCTTTGGCATGTGGCAAGATGCACAGGTGCTGAGGACTTTGCAGGAGCAGCTGAGGATTTTGCAACCGAGGGAGTTTGAGCTGCTTTTGAGGAATTTGCTTGAGGAACAGGCCGTGAGGGCATTGCAGCTGAGGAACTTGTCTTGACAGCTGATTTCTTCATCATAGCCTTCTTAGGCTTGATAGCAGAGGCCTCAGCGGCGGCAGCAACAGAATCTTCAT
This sequence comes from Thinopyrum elongatum, assembly GCA_011799875.1. Lineage (NCBI taxonomy): Eukaryota > Viridiplantae > Streptophyta > Magnoliopsida > Poales > Poaceae > Thinopyrum > Thinopyrum elongatum. Next base: position 607,562,177 of record CM022303.1, on the reverse strand, counting down.
TGAATTTCTTCACTGCCTCTTTAGCCACTTTGGCCAGCTTGGCTTGACGCTTAGCCCACTCCTGAGGAAATTCCTCACCTCTTCTGATGCTAGTGGGATCAGCTTGTTGGCCAGGAGCCAATGGAGGTCTTGGACATGGAGGGTTAACAGCAAATTTCTTCATGTACTTGGGAGTGACATAGCGATATTCCCTCCATTCTCTTGCCCATCTCCTCTCAATCTTCTGAATGCGCACTTTGCGCTGATTTTTGTTCTCCTTGCCATGAGTTGCTTCATCAGGAGTACAATATTCATCATAGATGTCATCAGGGATCTCAAAAGCAGTATTTGTTTCTGGCCTCTTTCCTCCCTTCTGAGGTTTTTTACCATCAGCCATTTTCTTCACTTGAGGGTTTTGAACAATCGAATTTTCTGATGAGGTGTGCAATTTTTCTTCAAGGAACGCTGCAAATGAGTTAAGTTGATGAGAACCTAGAGATTCAGCAGCGGACATGTGTACCTGTGAACAGAATATAGGTGCGAAGAGTTTTGGAGAGGTCATATGCGTTCTCAGAAGATTTTCAAAAGTATCAAGTTTGAGGAAGATGACCAGGGGAGTCTTGAGGAATTTCACTAAGCATTTTTGACTTAGGTTCCAGAGTTGTGTAGATTGAAAATCCACACAATTGAGGAATCTTGAAGAAAAATGTTGCTTAGAGAAACTGATCAAGGACAGAAGCAAGTTGGTGTTTAAGAACATGAAAGTTGAAGAATAAACACCTTTTGAAGATTTTGTGGAAATCATCAGAATCAACAAGGGAAGTAAAAATAAATTTTATTTACCCTTGACGAAGAACACGACGAACTGAGAGTGGCAGTGGAGATGTTCGTCTGTTCAGATCTTCCACGCCCTAACTTGGCGATGGAAAACAGCTACGGCGGCGGCGGAGTGAGGATTTCCGCGGCCGGCGTGAGTACGACGGCGACGAGGTCGAGGCAGTGAAGCTCTTCCTCACCGGCGACGATGGAGTGTAGCGGCGGCGCTAGGTCTGAGAGCTCGAGCAAGGGAGTAAGATCGAGCGGGGTAAATGAGCTCTGAGGAGGGTGAGGGGTATTTATAGCAGAGGTGAAAACCCGCTCGTCCGAAGAAAATGGACAAACGTGCCCCTGACCCTTCTCATCCTAGCGACATGTGTCACCCACGTACTGTGAAGTGGAGATCGTGTTAGATTGTGGGTGAATAGATAATTCTTATCGAGGGATATGGAACGGTTTGAGCGGCAAAAGCCGAAAATTCAGATAAGAATATTTTAATGTTTCGTTCGCAAATTCTTCAGCTGTCAAGGACACAGTGAAGACTTTGAACGGGTTTCAAATAGAACGCACATGAAGAATTTGTGAACGGACTGGATTGAGTTTAGCATTGAGGGGGAACGGGTCCGATCACATTCACTTAGAAGAAACACAACTTGAAGAATTAGCAATAAGTGAATGCTGTAGAGGACAGAAAACTCAAATATATATATATAGTCAATGAAGAACATAGACGGAAAGAGTGAAGATTTTGCAAAGTTGAAGAATTTGAAAATTTGAAGAATTTGCACAATGATGAAAAACTCAAATTTTGAAGATTTTCAACTTTTTGTGGTGGCGTGACCCACCGTGTAAGAATGATGATTTCAGACACCGTGTACAATTGTCGTAGGGCTCTGAGAATCAAATTCTTCATTAATTTCTTCACACTTAGAGGGTTAGTCTTCATTGATTGAAGAAAAACGTTTCTTCGTGTGTTGCACATCTAAGTCATCAATTTGCATAAGTGTTAGGATGTGTGTCCTTTTCAAAGGACATTCGAAGATTCTAAGATATTTAGCTCACACCAAAACTTGCTAAATCTCTTCTCATCCAAGGGCTTTGTGAAGATATCCGCTAGCTGTTCTTCAGACTTCACGGGATCAATAGAGATGTCACCCTTCAACACATGATCTCGAAGAAAATGATGACGAATCTCGATGTGCTTTGTCTTCGAGTGCTGAACTGGGTTATGAGCAATTTTGATGGCACTCTCGTTGTCGCAGTAGAGTGGCACATTCTTCACATTGATGCCGTAGTCCTTGAGGGTTTGCTTCATCCATAGCAATTGAGCACAGCAAGAACCAGCAGCAATATACTCAGCTTCAGCAGTAGAGAGTGATACGCAGTTCTGCTTCTTCGAGGACCAACATACTAAGGATCGTCCGAGGAAATGGCATGTGCCTGAAGTTGACTTGCGGTCCACACGATCACCGGCATAGTCAGAGTCAGAATATCCAATGAGATCAAAAACCGAGCCCTTGGGATACCATAATCCAAGTGTTGGAGTGTGAGCTAGATATCGAAGAATATGTTTCACAACCTTATGGTGTGATTCCTTCGGTGTAGCTTGAAAACGGGCACACATGCAAACACTAAGCATAATATCCGGCCTAGATGCACATAGGTACAATAAAGAACCAATCATGGAGCGGTATACCTTTTGATCGAAGTCTATTCCATTTTCATCAGTGCATAGATGGCCATTTGTGGGCATAGGGATTTTGACGCCTCTGCATTCTTGCATACCGAATTTTCTCAGAACGTCCTTGAGGTATTTCTCTTGAGAAATGAAAATGCCATTATGTTGTTGACGAATTTGAAGACCTAAGAAGAATTTCAATTCTCCCATCATGGACATTTGATATTCCTCACTCATCATGTAAGCAAATTCGTCACTGTAATGTTGGTTAGTACAGCCAAAGATAATATCATCAACATATATTTGGCACACGAATAATTCATCATCATAGGTTTTGGTGAAAAGAGTTGGGTCGAGTGAACCGGGTTTGAAGCCTTTCTTCATGAGGAATTCCTTCAGAGTATCATACCACACCCGAGGGGCCTGCTTGAGGCCATAGAGGGCCTTATTGAGTCTGAAGACTTTGTCAGGATGTTTAGGATCTTCAAAACCTGGGGGTTGAGCAACATATACTTCTTCCTCAAGCTTACCATTAAGGAATGCACTTTTCACATCCATTTGATATAAGATGATATTATGATGGTTAGCATAAGCAAGCAATATGCGAATAGCCTCAAGTCTAGCAACAGGTGCAAAAGTCTCATCGAAATCAATTCCTTCAACCTGTGTGTAGCCTTGAGCTACAAGACGAGCCTTGTTCCTCACCACTAGGCCATTTTCATCTTGCTTGTTGCGGTAGATCCATTTGGTACCGATGATATTGTGCTTGCATGGGTCCGGTCGCTTGACAAGCTCCCACACATTGTTCAGCTTGAATTGATGTAATTCCTCTTGCATTGCTTGAATCCATTCAGGCTCCAGAAATGCCTCATCAACTTTGGTGGGCTCTGTGATAGAGACGAAAGCAAAATGCCCACAAAAGTTAGATAAATGTGAAGCTTTTGAGCGAGTCAGAGGACCTGGTGCGTTGATGTCGTTGATGATTCTCTCAATCTGTACTTCATTTGCAACGCGGGGATGAGCAGGTTGACGACTTTGATTTGGCTCAGCATATTCTTCAGAGCCATTTTCTTCAGATGCACCAGCATGCTGTTCTTCATGTTCTGGAATGATTTCTTCAGCAGATTCTTCGGTAGGAATGACATCCTCAGTAGCTTTGAACTTGATGGTTTCCTCAGGCGTCTTTTCATCTAGCACAGGAGGTAGGTGCTCTCTTTGCGAGCCGTTAGTTTCATCGAACCGCACATCTACAGTTTCAACAACCTTGTTGTGATAGGCATTGAAGACCATGTAGGTGTGCGAGTCCTTTCCGTAACCAAGCATAAAACCTTCATGTGCTTTCGGTGCAAATTTAGAATTGTGATGTGGATCTCTAATCCAGCATTTAGCACCGAAGACTTTGAAATAACTCACATTGGGTTTCTTGTCAGTGAGGAGTTCATATGAGGTCTTCTTGAAGAATTTGTGAAGATATACCCTGTTGATGATGTGGCATGCAGTATCAATTGCCTCAGGCCAGAAGTGACGAGGTGTCTTGTATTCATCAAGCATGGTGCGAGCCATCTCAACAAGAGTCCTGTTCTTGCACTCCACAACGCCATTCTGCTGAGGTGTGTATGGGGCAGATAGGTCATGAGTAATACCAAGTTCATCGAGATAGTCATCAAGACCAGTATTCTTGAACTCATTCCCATTGTCACTACGTATATGCTTGACCTTCACGCCGAAATTCGTCGAAGCCCTTGAGGAAAATCGTCTGAAGACTTCCTGCACTTCAGTTTTGTAAGTAATGACATGCACCCATGTGTAACGAGAATAGTCATCAACAATGACAAAGCCATATAGAGATGCTGCATTTGTTAGTGTGGCATAATGAGTAGGGCCAAAGAGATCCATATGAAGCAATTCAAAAGGACGAGAAGTAGTCATGATAGTCTTCGAGGGGTGCTTGGCTCTGGTCATCTTTCCAGCCTCACAAGCCCCACAAAGATGATCTTTGAGGAATTTGACACCCTCGATGCCAATGACGTGCTTTTTCTTCACGAGCGTGCGTAAGTTCCTCATGCCAGCATGACCCAGTCGTCGATGCCATAGCCAGCCTTCTGAAGCTTTAGCAAGTAGACAAGTGGCAGGCTGTGGTCCTGCAGAGAAATCAACAATATACAAGTCTCCTCTCCTAAAGCCTTCGAAGACTTTGGAATTGTCAGATTCCATGAGCACTAAGCAACGATATTTGCCAAAGACAACAACCATATCAAGATCACAAAGCATTGAGACAGACATGAGGTTGAATCCGAGGGACTCGACAAGCATGACTTTATCCAAGTGTCGATCCTTTGAGATTGCAACCCTACCTAGACCCAATACCTTGCTTTTGCCTTTGTCAGCATAGGTGATATGCTTCAAGTGTGATGGAGATAAAGGAGTGTTCATCAGTAAGCTCTTGTCACCGGTCATGTGATTTGTACATCCACTATCGAGGACCCACTCAGTAGCTTTGGGTAAATCATCCTGTAGATGAATTAGTGCATCTTACGAACTCATATACTTCAGAGTGAAGAATATGACATCAAATTCATCAGACATATTTCATCAATTAAAGCAACATATGTATATATATATAGCAATGTGAGGACGTGAGAAATGAATAAATCATTTCTTCATGATTAGCTTGCGTCCTTTCAAGCATTTCAGGTCTCCAGCAAATTCTTCAGACGATTTAGTTCGTCTGGAGACCTGACCCTGCATAAGAGATTAGTTCCTTTTCTTCACCACCCACATCTGGAGGGGTGGCAAAGAGTTCATCATTCTGCGAGCTCCATAAGAGAAAGGTGGCATAGACGCCAGACCACTTCGTTTCACATAAGAGGGGTTAGGGTAAGCATATGAATAAGCAGAGAAATTCTTCGAGGACTTATGAACATAATGATTTGAAGAATAATGCATATATTCATAGCCCTTAGGCTTTCCCTGCGAAACAGAAGTGTTAGCACGATGATGTTCACGTGAGGACTTTGATCCATGTGAGTAATTTGATCCATATGAAGACTTTGGTTCATATGAAGAATTTGATCTGGGGTTCTCATTCTTCACAGGTGGTGTCATGAGGACATTCACCTGAAGACTTTCAAGGCACCTTTTGGGAACCCAGATTTTCTTCATAGGGGGACCATTCCTGCAGTTAGATCCAACATATCTAGCAAATACCTCACCATTCTGATTTTTGAACAGTTTATAGTTGGAGTCAAGTGACTCATCAGATGAATATGAGGATTCACAAGTAAAGCCAGATAAAGTGGATGGATCTACGGGAGGTCCCTTCGCAGCAACCCATGAGGTTTTGGGATACTGCTCAGGTTTCCAGTAGGTTCCATCAGCATTGAGTTTCCTCTCAAAGGCAATATCCTCTTTCCTAGGGTTCCTGTTCAAGATCTGCCTTTTGAGCACATCACAAAGAGTCTGATGCCCTTTGAGGCTTTTGTACATGCCTGTCACATACAATTCCTTCAACCCTGCATTTTCGTCAGTGATACTAGTGGTATCCTCAGATGAGGAATTTGTGACCACAGAGATAGTTGAAGAATTTGCAGCAATGGAAGCATTTGAACATTCAGGTGAAGAATTAGCAGTTTCACGTTCAATGCATTTCAAGCATGGTGGAATAAATTCTTCCTGAGCGGAACTGATCTGTTGAGCAAGCAAAGAATCATTTTCCTTCTGAAGATCTTCATGACTCACCCTTAGCTTCTCAAGATCTTGCTTTCTTTGAAGAAATTCATAAGAAAGCTTCTCATGATCGGCTAGGAGAGTTTCATGACGACCTTGAAGGTTGTCAAACTTAGACTGTAGTTGCTGAAGATTATCAGTCAGTGTTTGAGTTCGATCCATTTCCTCACCTAACAGATCATTGCTTTTGTCTAGCATATTTTGAACCTTTTCCAAAGCCTTTTGTTGTTTAACAGCAATATTAGCAAGTTTGGAATAGCTGGGTTTGAGGTTATCATCAGATTCATCCTCACTTGATTCAGAGGAGGGATATTTGAGTACCTTGGCACCTTTTGCCATGAAGCAATAGGTGGGAGCATAGTCATCGTTGCCGTCATCAGCAGTGTTGGGGAAGCCATTTTCCTCAGTGTTGAAGATGGACTTGCTAACGTAAGCAGTAGCGAGGGCTAGGCTCGCCACACCAGAGTCTGACTCCTCAGATGCCTCCTCTTCCTCATGTTCCTCAGATTCAGCTTCAGAGTCCATTTCCTTGCCAATGAATGCCCGAGCTTTCTTGGAGCTGCTCTTCTTGTGAGATGAAGACTTTGAAGATCTTGACGATGAGGACTTTGAAGATTTCTTCTTCTTCTTAGAGTCATCTGAACTATCATCCTTGTATTTCTTCTTCTTTGATTCTTTCTCCCACTAAGGACAATCAGTAATGTAGTGACCAAGTTTCTTGCATTTATGGCAAGTTCTCTTCTTGTAATCACGGGATGAGGAATCTGATTTCATGTCATCACCTCTTGAGGATTTTCCAAATCGGCCACGTCTAGAGAACTTCTGGAATTTCCTCACGAGCATTGCTAGCTCCTGACTCAGTTCTTCAGGATCACCAAGGCTGCTACCAGAATCTTCATCTTCAGATTCAGAGACTGCCTTGGCTTTTAGTGCACGAGATCTACCATAGCTAGGTCCGTAGAGATCTCTCTTCTCAGCTAGTTGGAATTCATGAGTATTTAGCCTCTCGAGGATATCAGCAGGATCAAGTGACTTGTAGTCTCCACGTTCTTGAATCATGAGTGCCAGTGTATCGAATGAAGAATCGAGTGACCTCAGCAATTTCTTCACCACCTCATGGTCGGTGATGTCAGTGGCACCCAGTGCTTGAAGCTCGTTTGAAATGTCAGTGAGGCGATCAAAGGTTTGCTGAACATTTTCGTTGTCGAGTCTTTTGAAGCGGTTGAAGAGATTGCGAAGAACGTCAACTCGAGAGTCACGTTGAGTTGAGACTCCTTCGTTGACCTTGGACAGCCTATCCCAGATAAGCTTAGCTGTCTCCAAAGCACTCACTCTGCCATACTGCCCTTTGCTCAGATGGCCACATATGATATTCTTCGCTTGAGAGTCGAGTTGCTTGAATCTCTTCACATCAGCAGCGTTTACGGAAGGAGTGACAGAGGGAACACCCTTTTCCACAACATACCAGAGATCGTTGTCAATTGCCTCAAGATGCATGCGCATCTTGTTCTTCCAGTAGGGGTAGTCCGTCCCATCGAAGGTAGGACACCCAGCTGAGACCTTGATCATGCCTGCAGTCGACATAACTAAAACTCCAGGTGGTTAAACCAAAATCACACAGAACAAGGGAGTACCTAGCTCTGATACCAATTGAAAGTGCGTTATATCGACTAGAGGGGGGGTGAATAGGCGATTTTTACAAATTCGTCACTGAGGAATATCAAGGTGAGGAAATTCCTAAGCGACGAACTACTTAGCAGCGGAATGAGTACTCAGATGCAAGCATAACAGAGCAGTAGCACAGTCATCATGATGAAATGAAAACAAGCACAGAGTACGAGAAGCGTAAACACAGGATAAGCAGGCTGAAGACAAACTGACTGAAGAATTTGAACTGAGGAAATTGAGAAAGTCTTCAGACAAAGTCTTCAAACAGTAATGATCAAATACATAGCAAGTATGCGAGGAAATGAAAGGGTTGAGGAAATAGAACCAGTAGCTCGGTGAAGACACTGATTTGGTAGACCAGTTCCAACTGTTGTGACAGTTGTACGTCTGGTTGGAGCGGCTAGGTATTTAAACCTGAGGACACACAGTCCCGGACACCCAGTCCTGAACACACAGTCCAGGACACCTAGTCCTCACCGTATTCTCCTTGAGCTAAGGTCACACAGACCTCGCCCAACCACTCGTGGTAAGTCTTCAGGTGACTTCCAAACCTTCACATACTTGGTCACTCGGCAATCCACAATTTCCTCTTGGATGCTCTAGACCATGACGCCTAACCGTCTGGAGGATGCACAGTCCTCAAAGGTAACAAGCGTCGGTTCCACACAGGAACAATCTCTTCAGTGATGCTCAATCACTTTGGGTTTGTAGGTGTTTGGGTTTTTGGGTTTTTCCTCACTTGATGATTTTCGCTCAAAGTCCTCGGAGGATGGGATGCTCTAAATGACAAGTGTCAATCTATTTCTTGGAGCAGCCAACCAGCTAGTGGTTGAAGGGGCGGCTATTTATAGCCTAGGGAGCAGCCCGACATGATAAGTCATAAATGCCCTTCAATGATATGACCGTTAGGTGGGTAGGATATTTGGACAGCTGGCGCGTAGCACAGCAATGGTCGGAAATTTCAGTATCAAATTCCTCAGGGCTATCATAATCCTCACTTGTAGGCAATCCGCACTGGCGAATTCCTAACTCCTCAGTCAGAACAAATTCCTCAGAGAACAGAAGAACTTCGTCTCTGTCACTGAAGAACTTGACTAAACTGTATGAGATTTCCAATGGCTTCACTCGAAAGGATTGGGTAGGTGTAGGATTTTGAGTTGAGCATCACTTGGAAACTTTTCCTTAGTTTTACCTCGACCCCCTTTAACAGTACGGTGTTTCCTATGACTCAAGAAGAAGAAAATGAAACTACGAAAACAAAAGTCTTCACGCTTCATAATCCTCGCATGAATATCAAGTCTTCAGGGTCACACCAATTTCTTCACTTTCAAAGTCTTCAAGAAAACCAAAGTCTTCAGTTGAAGACATTCATTTTTAGGGGTCGACATTCATCGTAAATAACAAACTCCTCATAGACTTATAGACCTGTGTACACTCACAAACACATTAGACCCTTAACCTATAAGTCTTCAATACACCAAAATCACTAAGGGGCACTACATGCACTTACAATACACAATTATCGTCCTAAGCACATATAAATGGCCGATGGAGTGTTGACATCGTCCTTAGAACAAACATGGTACAAGTTATTTTTCGGCACGCTAGCTTTGCCGAAAAACAGGGGGGCATGTGTTGACGCTCAAAAGTGGCACAATCGTAAAAGTTGCTTTAAGCTATGTCAAGATTAATTCAAACTTATGATTGGAAGTCACCATGGGATGGCTTTCTTCTAGAAGATCAAGATGGATATGAAGGTGTTCTAAAACGGAGCTCGGATGCAAAAGTTATGACAAGTTCGGAGATGCTCATGTTGACATCAGATTAAAGAATGGCTTGAAACCCAATTAAGATAGACTCAAATGCAAAACGTTTCAACATAAAAGTTGTGCGTCTCGTCGAAACGGTTGATTTTGATATAAAATCTGTCCCAATCCGAGTTCGTATGCAAAAGTTAGAGCCATCGGAATGCAGCCCTGTCAGGAGGCAAAATATGGCGCGCCCCACCAGACACCTTGTCTGATGGGTAGCGTGAATAATAGTCTGTCTTGCGCGAGCTATTTGACCCTCAAGATGACCTCTGATCAAAAAACGTTCAACATGAAAGTTGTTCGTCTCGTCGAAACGGTCAAGATTGCTTTTGGACTCGTTTCCATCCGAGGTCGTTTACCACCTCAAAAAATACCCGCAAGGTGCAGCTAGTTTTAAACCAAACAGTTTTGGAAAGTTCGGACAAAACCAATCCCAATTTGACTAGGGTTTTGGACGTGAATCCAAGCCTTTTTCTTGCACGGGAATTCCAGCCGCCTCTTATATACCTAAGGGGTGACGGCCGATTGAACAACACACAATCGAACAAACATATCTACTACTTTTTCGTGTTCATCTATCCCCTATCCTTGTATCTTTCTTCTCGTTCTTCGTTCGTTCTTCGTTTGCAAGGCGGCGAACTTCGAGGCCCTAGGGGCGATCAGGTCGACCTAGGGCAGCCCATAGCCGCCGCACGCCCTGACGGGGTCCCTCCCGGGCGTGTGGGGTTTCGGGTCCTGAAAAACACCCGCCGGATTGCTTGCGTAAGTGTGTTCGCACACGAACACGTCACCGTGTACCTCCAACGCCGAGGGTGATGCACCGCAGCTCACGTCGAAGGAGACCCGTCCGGAAGCGCGGTACGCAAGCAATCCGGCGGGTGCTTTTCAGGACCCGAAACCCCACACGCCCGGGAGGGACCCCGTCAGGGCGTGCGGCGGCTATGGGCTGCCCTAGGTCGACCTGATCGCCCCTAGGGCCTCGAAGTTCGCCGCCCTGCAAACAAAGAACGAACGAAGAACGATAAGAAAGATAGAAGGATAGGGGATAGATGAACACGAAAAAGTAGTAGATATGTTTGTTCGATTGTGTGTTTCAAATTGATTGCCTAAACCCATCATGTTGTTCATCGTCATATGAATTTGTGGGGTTGCCGATGGATGAGAGTTAGGATACATATGTTGTATGTTGCTAAAATCATAATAATTTGAAGCGTGAAGATTATTTTGCATCGGCCCTTGCACGTAATTAGATGCATGATTGATAAAACTAGGGCTAGCGGATACATTATGCTCATTAGGCGATCTAGCAACAACATATGAATTATTTGCATCTACATAGGGGAATTGAGTGTTCATATTACCTTTGTAGATTGCAAACCCTAGATGACGATCTCTTCGTAGCAAGAACGGGCTGGAGACCGTTCAAAGCTTCGTTCCCAGCGGAGTCGCCAAAAAGTGTGTTCGCACACGAACACGTCACCGTATACCTCCAACGCCGAGGGTGATGCACCGCAGCTCACGTCGAAGGAGACCCGTCCGGAAGCGCGGTACGCAAGCAATCCGGCGGGTGCTTTTCAGGACCCGAAACCCCACACGCCCGGGAGGGACCCCGTCAGGGCATGCGGCAGCTATGGGCTGCCCTAGGTCGACCTGATCGCCCCTAGGGCCTCGAAGTTCGCCGCCCTGCAAACGAAGAACGAGAAGAAAGATACAAGGATACGGGATAGATGAACACGAAAAAGTAGTAGATATGTTTGTTCGATTGTGTGTTGTTCAATCGGCCGTCACCCCTTAGGTATATAAGAGGCGGCTGGACTTCCCGTGCAAGAAAAAGGCTTGGATTCATGTCCAAAACCCTAGTCATATTCGGATTGGTTTTGTCCGAACTTTCCAAAACTGTTTGGTTTAAAACTAGCTGCACCTTGCGGGTATTTTTTGAGGTGGTAAGCCACCTCGGATGGAAACGAGCCCAAAAGTAATCTTGACCGTTTCGACGAGACGAACAACTTTCATGTTGAATGTTTTTTGATCAGAGGTCATCTTGAGGGTCAAATAGCTCGCGCAAGACAGGCTATTATTCGCGCTACCCATCACACAAGGTGTCTGGTGGGGCGCGCCATATTTTGCCTCCTGACAGGGCTGCATTCCGATGGCTTTACCTTTTGCATACAAACTCAGATTGGGGCGATTTTTATATCAAAATCAACCGTTTCAACGAGACACACAACTTTCATGTTAAAGATTTTTGCATTTGAGGCCATATTAATTGGGTTTCAAGCAATTCTTTAATCTGATGTTAACATGAGCATCTCCGAACTTGTCATAACTTTTGCATCCGAGCTCCGTTTTAGAACACCTTCATATCCATCTTGATCTTCTAGAAGAAAGCCATCCCATGGTGACTTCCAATCATAAGTTTGAATTAATCTTGACATAGCTTAAAGCAACTTTTACGATTGTGCCACTTTTGAGCGCCAACACAGAGCTCAAAGCCCTGCTTTCCACCCGGCCAGTGCTTGCTGCTCCAATCAGCAAAGAGCCTTTACTGCTTTATATAGCAGCCACAGGACAGGTTGTCAGTACAGTACTCACGGTCGAGCGAGAAGAAGAAGGTAAAACCTACAAGGTCCAACGCCCAGTGTACTATATTTCTGAAGTCTTAACCCCATCCAAGCAGAGATATCCACATTATCAAAAGCTTGTCTATGGAATTTACTTGACCACAAAGAAGGTTGCACATTACTTCTCAGATCATTCGATTACGATCATTAGCGACGCTCCCTTGTCAGAGATTTTGAACAACAGAGATGCAACTGGTCGAGTGGCAAAATGGGCAATTGAACTCCTTCCGTTGGATATCAAGTTTGAGGCGAAGAAAGCGATCAAGTCTCAAGCAATAGCAGATTTACTCGTCGAGTGGGTTGAACAGCAGCTACCGACTCAGATACAGTCGGAACATTGGACTATGTTCTTCGACGGGTCCAAGATGTTGAATGGTTCAGGCCCTGGGGTAGTCTTGATATCTCCACGAGGCGACAACCTCAGATATGTTCTCCAGATTCACTTTGATTCCTCCAACAATGAAGCTGAATATGAGGCGCTTCTATACGGGTTGCATATGGCCATTTCACTCGGTGTCCGTCGCCTGATGGTTTACGGTGACTCAGATTTAGTGGTTAATCAAGTGATGAAAGAGTGGGACATCAAGAGCCCAGCGATGACTGGCTATTGCAATGCAGTGAGAAAGCTAGAAAAGAAGTTTGAAGGGCTGGAGCTCCACCATATACCCCGACTGAAGAATCAAGCAGTGGATGACTTGGCGAAAATAGGTTCCAAGCGGGAGCCTATTCCCAGCAATGTGTTTTTGGAGCATATTCACGCACCTTCAGTTCAAGAAGATCCCTTCACTGAAGAGCCCCCACAGCCTAAAAGTTCCACTGATCCGACTGAAGTTGAAATCCCAGCTGTGGTCGACTTAATCATGAAGGTTTTGATTGTTATTCCTGATTGGACAGTGCCGTATATTGCATATATTCTCAGGAAAGAGCTTCCAGAGGATGAAGAAGAGGCTCGCCAGATTGTCCGTCGATCCAAAGCCTTCACAGTAATGGGTGGACAACTCTATAGAGAGAGTGTTACTGGGGTCGTTCAGAAATGCATCACTCCAGAAGAAGGCCGAATGATCCTCAATGATATCCACTCGGGAACCTGTGGTCACCATGCGTCTTCTCGGGCCATCGTGGCCAAAGCATATCGAGCAGGGTTTTATTGGCCACGGGCAAATGAGATGGCAAAGGAAATAATCGACAAGTGTAAGGGCTGTCAGTTCTACTCCAACATGTCCCACAAACCCGCTTCAGCCTTGAAAACCATTCCACTCGTCTGGCCATTCGCTGTTTGGGGATTAGATATGGTAGGACCTCTGAGGACTGGCAGGAGTGGCTTCACCCATGTGCTTGTAGCAGTCGACAAGTTCACTAAATGGATTGAAGCTAAACCTATCAAAAGCCTGGAAGCAAGTACTACTGTCAGCTTCATCAGAGGGTTAACATTTAGATATGGAGTTCCGCACAGCATCATCACGGATAATGGGTCAAACTTTGATTCAGATGAGTTCCAAGCTTTCTGCGCTTCCCAAGGTACTCGGGTTGACTATGCTTCAGTCGCCCACCCTCAGTCGAATGGACAAGCAGAAAGAGCGAACAGTTTGATTCTCAAAGGGCTGAAACCTCGATTGATGCGCGACCTCAAGCATGCAGCCGGCGCTTGGGTAGATGAGTTACCGTCAGTCCTTTGGGGATTAAGAACAACACCAAATCGGTCGACCGGTCGAACCCCCTTCTTCATGGTCTATGGGGCTGAGGCTGTGCTGCCGAGTGACTTGCTTCACAATGCACCCCGAGTAGAACTTTTTTCAGAAGCCGAAGCAGAACAGGCTCGAGAAGACGCTGTTGATCTTCTGGAAGAAGAAAGAGAGATGGCCTTGATCCGATCGACCATTTATCAGCAAGACCTTCGTCGATTATATGCCAGAAATATGAAGGGTCGAGCATTTCAGGAAGGGGACCTTGTGCTCTGAGTGGACCAGCAACGGCCTCACAAACTTGCCCCCGCTTGGGAAGGTCCCTTCATCGTCACCAAGGTGCTCCACAACGGAGCGTATCACCTCTACAATGTGGAGCATAATAAAGACAAGCCACGCGCTTGGAATGCGGAGCTACTCCGCCGTTTTTATACTTAAGTGTTCAGACTGATGAGATGTAATAAGGAGTACCTGTTAGTTCGTTTATCAAAGATATGGTTTTACAGTCTCCTAAATGATTGTTGTTACTAATACACGTGTCCAAAATCCCCCAGTGGGTGGCTTAGCCGTGAATCCGATTCGCCTAAGTTTAAAAAAAATCCTACCGAGTGATGAGCAACCCTCTCACTCGGAGGCTTAGCTGCAGTCCTGTACTCGCCTAAGTTTAAAAAATCCTACCGAGTGAGGAGCAACCCTCTCACTCAGGGGCTTAGCTGCAGTCCTGTACTCGCCTAAGTTTGTAAAATCCTACCGAGTGATGAACAACCCTCTCACTCGGAGGCTTAGCTGCAGTCCTGTACTTGCCTAAGTTTAAAAAATCCTACCGAGTGAGGAGCAACCCTCTCACTCGGGGGCTTAGCTGCAGTCCTGTACTCGCCTAAGTTTGTAAAATCCTACCGAGTGATGAACAACCCTCCATCGGAGGCTTAGCTGCAGTCCTTACTCGCCTAAGTTTTAAAATCCTACCGAGTGATGAGCAACCCTCTCACCCGGGGCTTAGGCAGTCCTGTACTCGCTAAGTTTAAAAAATCCTACCGAGTGATGAGCAACCCTCTCACTCGGGGGCTTAGCTGCAGTCCTGTACTCGCCTAAGTTTAAAAAATCCTACCGAGTGATGAACAACCCTCTCACTCGGAGGCTTAGCTGCAGTCCTGTACTCGCCTAAGTTTAAAAAATCCTACCGAGTGATGAGCAACCCTCTCACTCGGGGGCTTAGCTGCGGTCCTGTACTCGCCTAAGTTTAAAACACACTCCATCCTGATCCGCAAGGACGACGAGGTGCAGGTCGACTGCGACCTTCTCTTCGGAGCTACGCCACAAGTATAATGTGTGCCCCATCCTGATCTGCAAGGATGACGAGGTGTAGGTCGTCCGCGATCCTCTCCTCAGAATTGCATCACAAGAACAAAAGTCTATTCCGAGTGAAGATACAAGTTCCACTCGGAAATAAAAACAAGCATATTTAAGGGAAAACTAAGTTCGGACGAATCCCATGAGATTCCGGACCACAGATTAAAGTACTCGGGCATCAGGCCCGAAGGAGTTTAACGGTTACAAAATCACTCGGCATACTGAGGCAAATTGAATCGGATCATAAAAGTTTTGTTCACTCCGCGGGAGGGCTGGCAGGCTCGACGAACTCATCCAGGTCGATTCCATCTGCAATTCGAGTAGCAGCAGCAATAAAAGTCTCCATGAAGGATTGGAAGTCAAGTTTCTTGGTATTGGCAACCTTGATTGTTGCTAGCTTGTCTTCTCTGGCTTCCTTGCAATGAACACGAACCAGGGACAGAGCTACGTCAGCACCGCATCGAGCAGAGGACTTCTTCCATTCCTGCACTCGACCAGGAATCTCATTGAGTCGAGTCATCAAAGACTCGAGGTCATTTTGGAGCGTTTCCCTTGGCCAGAGCGCTGTGTCAATCCGCGACACCGCAACCTTCAGTCGAGCAAGGTAATCCATGGCGCTGGCAAGGAGAGACTCCAGTCAGAGCACGTTCATGGCAGCTTCATCTTTAACAGGGGAGTTGATGGGGTCCAAGCTCGTCTCGACTCGCCCAGTCTCTTCCTCGAAGTTTTGACAGAATTCTGCATTCACAGAGAAATAATGAGTCGACAATAGTATGATGAGTCAACGAAAGCAAATCAATCGGACAGAGAAAAGTACCTTCAAGCATGAGGAATAATTTTTTGGCGAGTCCCCCCAGATAATTCTCTAGCTCGTCCCTCTTGCGGGTGATGTCTTCCACTTTGTCGGTCAGGGTCCCTTTATCCTTCTTCAGTCGAGTTACCTCTTTGTTGGCTTCATCAAGAGCAGCCTTCAGCTTGGTATTATCTTCCTCTAAGTTTCCGACTGAGGCCATCTTTTGATCAGCAAGTGCCGTTTTTTCTTCTGCGGTTTTCTTCACAGCCGCAAGGTCAAGGTCCTTCTTCTCCAAAGCCTGTCTCATTGTTTCTAGAAAGAATAACATTCGAATCAGAAAAAGGAGGAGAAAAAATGGCAAGAGAACCAGTCGACAAGCTTTCCTTACCAGCAGCGTCATCCTTAGCCTTCTGCAAGTTATTCTGAGCCAACTCCAGATCAAGATTGAGCTGGATTTGCTTCTGCTCCAAGTCAGCGAACCGGGCTCCAAGATCACAAGATTTCTGTATTCAGAAGATAGTCAGTCGGTAGACACAAAGATTGGTTGCTTCCGAGCAATAAAGTAGCAAGTTCAAATAGTTCTAAGTCTACTGCCGAATCAAACATTCGACAATAGTCTCGGGGACTACACCCAGTGAGTGCACTCAGCGTGCCCCCACTGGTTCGACTTTTTCAATCGACTTGGTCCGTCCAGTCAAAAAAAAAAACTCAGACCATAGCCGACTGCCCACAGTCAACTACGGTCTCGGGGACTACACCCAGTGGGTGCACTCAGCGTGCCCCCACTGGTAAAGGTTCCACTCGACATGATCTGCCCAGACCGAGTGGAAAAGTTTTGTTCAAAGACCCCCGCCGAATCAAACATTCGACGGCGGTCTCGGGGACTACACCCAGTGGGTGCACTCAGTGTGCCCCCACTGGTTCAGAGATTCAATCGACACAACCTAGTCGACTCAAGTGGAAAAACTACTCAACAGAAATTAAAACACCCAGTGGGTGTACAGACTGACAATGGGTGTGCAATTAAGGTTCCAAAACGCTCATCCACGGACGTCTTGCGGATAAAGCAGCAGTTTCTAAATATCATATCCTAACAGAACAAGCGTCAAGATGGAGTTCAGTCGGAAGTAAGCTAACCTGGACATTGGCCTGAAGTGCTGAGTTGGCATCATAGGCAGCTTGACTGGCTTCGCGCACCACTTTCATCTGCTCCATCATAATGCCTGCCTAGCTTATGGCTTCCTTGGCAACACTCACTTGGTCCTCTGGGACGTGATGGGCAGTGAAAAGTGGAGACGCTGGATTAGTTGCAGTAGCTTGAGAGCTTGAGGCATGAAGTTGCACAGATGAAGCAGGGGCCTGTGCAGTCGACGTTGAAGGACGACCACTCCACAAGGGATTCGCAAAAGTAACAAAAGCACGGTTGAAGTCCCCGGATTGCTGGATAGCTGGTTCCGTCGCCGACGTCGATTGAGGCGTCTTGCTAGCTGGTACCTTTTTGCCTGAGGTCCTGCTCCTCCTTCCCACAAGCTTCTATGGCTCATCTTCATCGTCGTCTTGAAGTTCAATAACATTTTGCGAAGCTGCAAAAGAATCGACCACAAGAGTTCAGTCGACTGTAGAATTGGCTAGCAAAGAAAAGACAAGATAACAGGAGTCATACCCGCTTTGGATGTGACCGCGTCCTCCATCTCCTCGTCATCATCATCTTTGTAAGCAGAGGTCCCAGAGGTAGCAGCACTGCAAATTCCAAGGTTCACTCGGTCAAGCAAGGGAATGGGTCGACAACTGATATAAGATTCTTGGAGCAAAGGGTGAAAACGAAGCACTTACGCAGAGGCGACGGGAACATCAACCTTGATCTTGGGCAAGGCCTTCCGTGGCTTTGACGGTGCAGTCTTGTGCTGCTTCGGAGCCTTCTCAGTCGGCACCGGAGAAGATGTCCGAGTGCGCTTCAAAGTTTGTCCAGTCGGTGCCGCCACTTTACCCCGGATACTTGCTGGGTCGTGCTTCTGCTTGGAACGCTTTTCCACGCGAGGTGGAGAATCGACCTCCTCATCACTGCTCGAGTCTTCGCACTCTTCATCACTCTCGTCATCAGAGTTCTAGTCGCCGTTGTTGCCTCCGCTCTCCTCTCCTTCCTGGATCTGCTCCCCATTGGGCATCGAGTACATCTCAGTATATATCTGTAGAGCAAAGAATTATACAAATATCAATCAGATTGAAGCCTGAATAAGAAATCAGAGCAAAGGGCATTCGGCACTGAAGATTGTACCTTATCCGGTTCGTTAGTCTCGTCGAATGGCGGGACCCTCTTGGACCCCCTGGGGTTATCTTTGTTACCAGTCATGCCTTGCAGCCACTGCTCCACTCCTCCCTGGTGACCTCCTCCGGGTGGATCCGGGTAGTGTCATCAATACCCGAGTACATCCACATAGGATGATCACGAGCCTGGAGTGGCTGGATGCGTCGACTGAGAAATATTTCAAGCAAGTCCATACCAGTCACCCCATTGCAGACCAACTGGACTACTCGTTCAACTAACATATTCACTTCTGCTTTCTCCTTCGGGTTCACTTTCAAAGTAGAGGGCGGCTGGACTCGATTCATGGAAAAGGGAGGAAGCCCAGTCGACTGACCAGGAGTCGGCTGGTCTTTGCAATAGAACCAGGTCGACTGCCACCCTCTAACTGAATCGGGAAGCGTCATAGCCGGAAATGTGCTCCTACCCCTCATCTGAATTCCCAGACCCCCGCACATCTGGATCACATGTGTTCTCTCATCACTCGGATTGGACTTCTTTACGGCATGGGAGCGACATGTGAATATATGTTTGAAAAGACCCCAGTGCGGTCGACAGCCCAAGAAATTCTCACACAGGTAAACAAATGCAGCAAGATAGGTGATGGTGTTGGGGGAAAAGTGATGAAGTTGGGCTCCAAAGAAATTCAAGAAAGCCCGGAAAAAGGGATGGGGAGGCAAGGAGAAACCGCGGTCGACATGAGTCGCGAGGAGGACACACTCACCCTCTTGCGGCTGCGGCTCGGTCTCGTTCCCCGGCAATCGCCAGGACTGGTGGGGAATCAAGCCCCCTTCGACCAGATCCTCCATGTCTTCCTTCCGGATCATGGATCTGATCCAGTCGCCCTGGATCCAGCCGGGCGGCAGGCCGGACCTAGACGACGACCCGCCCCGACTCGTCTTCTTGCCCTTCGCTGCCGCCGTCGCCTTCTTTGCATGCTCCAGGGCTGCCGTTTTCTCCTTCCCCATCGCAGCAGGCTGCGCTTGGACGGGGCGGCGGCGTCGAAGGTGGTGGTGAATGCGGTGGAGAAACAGGGGAAGAGGAAGAGGATGAAGAGCACAGTGCCAGACGCATCGGCCCGGACGCCTTATATGGGCTTGTTACCGAGTGACTGACTCATGGGCCCAAGCAATCCCATCGAATCCTGCCACAATCGCATGCTCGGTACGTGGCAAGAAAGGTGGCACGAGGATCGAGGCGTCCCAGCCAAATCTGTTCCGTTTACTGCGGGCCTCCCCGTCCCGCGCGCTTCTCCAAATTTTGAATCCCGTGAGATCAGGGAACGACAGTGCGGTCAATCGCGCCAAAGATCTCATACCATGTCCACAATTGAAGCTTATCAACGAAATTCACTCGGCAATTTAGGAATGGATCAAGGCGACTGAAAATGAAGTCGAAGTCATTACGTGGTTCATTAATCCAGGCAAAACGCTCCCGAAGTGTGAAAACTGGGTCGGAACCGTCTTCAACTCCTTTTTCCACTCGAACCCTGAACCATTCGGGGGCTACTGACGATGACATGTACCTGGGGTAGGGTAATAGTCCTGACCTAGACACCCTTCCCAAGGACATTATCTTAAAGTCAGGAATATTCAAAGGACAATATCATCCACTCGACCAGAAGCATTCCACTCGGAAAGCCCAATTCCATTCGACCGGAGTGTACTCACTCGACCACATCAGAAATCACTCGGAAGACAGAAGGTCTAAAGTCACTCAGAATGGCAACAGTCAGGCGTTCACTCCGTAGTCTTAATGATCATTTATTTGCCTTTATTGCTGGCATTATCAGTAACGTCCTATCTTTATGTACATTGAACCCCTCGTAACGTGGGTTGGCTGGGGTCCTGGCGCACTCTATATAAGCCACCCCCCTCCACTGGCACAAGGGTTCGCACCCCCTGTAACTTCACGCATAATCCAATCGACCGAGCCCCCGGGCACCGAGACGTAGGGCTGTTACTTCCTCCGAGAAGGGCCTGAACTCGTAAATCTTGCGTGCACAACCTCACCGTAGCTAGGATCTTGCCTCCTCATACCTACCCCCTATTCTACTGTCAGACTTAGAACCACGACACCGCTAGCATCACAATGAATCTCAAAGGTTTTATCAAAGTTTGGTAAAGCAAGCAAAGGAGCATGTGTAGGCAAATTCTTTAGCTCATTGAATGCGGTATCTTGGGATGGTCCCCAAATAAACGGTGCATTTTTCTTACTCAAAGCATGTAAAGGGGATGCAATGGTGCTAAAATCCTTAACAAATCTATGGTAGAAACCGGCTAAACCAAGGAAGCTACGCACTTGTTGCAAGTTGGTTGGTTGGGGCCAAGTTTTAATAGCATTGATCTTAGATTCATCAACATGAACACCCTTAGAAGACACAACAAAACCCAAGAAAACAAGCTTATCAACACCGAAAAGGCATTTATCCATATTAGCATAAAGGCGCTCTTTCCTAAGGGTTTGCAACACGGTTCTAAGATGGGTGACATGATCTTTGAGAGATTTGCTAAAGACAAGAATGTCGTCGAAATAGACCACAACAAATACGCCAATATAGGGTCGAAGAACAAAATGCATGACGCGCATGAAAGTACCGGGTGCTTCGGATAAACCCATTGGCATAACGAGCCATTCATATAAGCCAAGTTTGGTCTTAAATGCGGTTTTCCATTCATCACCTTCTTGTATGTGGATTTGGTAATAGCCACTCTTAAGATCAATCTTAGAGAAAATGGTGGCTCCGCTAAGCTCATCTAGCATATCATCTTGGCGTGGAATGGGGTAACGATAGCGCACGGTAATAGCATTGATAGGACGACAATCGGAACACATGCGATATGTACCATATTTCTTGGGAACAAGGATTACCGGTACGGCAAAAGGACTCAAGCTTTCTCGTACATGGCCATTGTCGATGAGTTGTTGTACTTGCCGTTGGATCTCCTTGGTTTCCTCGGGGTTGATGCGGTAGGGAGCCTTGTTAGGAAGAGGTGCTTCGGGGATGAGGTCGATGCGGTGTTCGATGCCTCGAAGAGGAGGTAGACCCGGAGGTAGCTCGTCGGGGAAAACATCTTGGAATTCCTGCAAAAGAGAAGATAACACTAGAGGTAGATTGTGAGAGGTGTTAGTTTTTGGTGCCTCGTCCTTGCATAAAAGGACATAGTGCATAACATTTGATGGGTTCTCACACACTTCTCTCATCTCACTTTTGGTGGCAAATAGGACGAAGTTTTTCTTGTCGCTCATCATGGAGGCACTCGATTTGGGCTTGTGGCGCTCACTCTCTTTGTGGTGGTTTGCTCTCTCACTATTCTCTCCACGATGGGTGGCTTGCCTGTCGGCGATCACTTGACTTGGAGACATAGGTCGTAGCACATACTCCTTTCCTTTCATCTTGAAGGTATAGTGGTTTGTTCGCCCGTTGTGGATGACGCCTCGGTCGAATTGCCATGGTCGTCCAAGAAGGAGGTGGCAAACGGACATCGGAACGACATCACACGCCAAAGTATCTTCATATGCTCCTATCTTGAAGGAAACTTGCACCATATGTTTGACTTGAATAGTGCCGAAGTCGCTTAGCCATTGAACCTTGTAGGGGTGGGGATGCTTCATCTTAACCAATTGGAGCTTGGAGCATAGTTCTTCACTTGCCAAGTTATGGCAACTCCCTCCATCGATGATGACCTTCACGGACTTTCCATTGATGCCGGCCTTGGTGTGGAAGATATGGCATCTTTGGTCTTCGTCTTGTTGATGTTGAAGTGTCAAGACTTTGGAGACAACGAGAGTGAGCTCGAATCTTCGTCACAAAAGACTTGATCATCTTCATCTTCGCTCACTTGCCGGTGCATAGCCACATTCTCAAGGGCTTCCATTTCTCTTTCACTCATGGAGTCGTATGTACCGTCGTCATTGAGGATCATGGTGTGCTTGTTGGTGCACTCAAAGGACTTGTGGCCTTGGCCGCCGCATGTGAAACATTTGAAGGAACTTGTCTTGATGGTCTCATCCGGTGGTGTTGTAGATGATGAAGCTCTCGGCTTGAAGTTGCTTGTAGTAGGAGGACGACTAGAAGTTGTCGAAGTTTTCTTGTAACTTGACTTGTCGCCGTTGCTTGTAGAAGGCTTGGTTGACGTAGAAGGTGTTGGAGTCGTTGAAGCTTGGGTGTTGGAGAAGCCATAGGACTTGGATGAGAACTTGGCATACTTGAAGTCATCTTGCACTTGACGTTCCGCTTTGGTAGCTTGATGCACTAGCTCGATGAGGTTTGAGTAAGGTTGGAAGTCGGCGATCTTCTTGATAGGATGATTGAGTCCATTCAAGAAACGTGCCATAGTTTGCTCATCATCTTCCGTGACATTGGCTCGTATCATGGCAATCTCCATTTCCTTGTAGTACTCTTCGTTCCTTGCTTGAGTAGTTGGAGTTTCTTGAAGAGGTCACGGTTGTAGTAGGTTGGCACAAAGCGCGCTCTCATGACATCCTTCATTTGCGCCCAAGTTGTGATGGGTGGTTCACCTCTTGCCTCACGGCGCTCAATGACTTGTTCCCACCAAATGAGAACGTAATCTTGGAACTCAAGGGATGCCATAGCGATCTTCTTCTCTTTCTCATAGTTATGCAAGCGGAAGATTTTGTCAACCTTCAATGCCCATCAAAGGTAATCTTCGGGATCATTGCTTCCAGAGAACTTGGGCATGGTGAACTTTAGCTTGTCGTAGTGTTGCTCTTCATTGTGTTGAGGTCGAGGGTGATGATGTCCTTGATGAGGAGGATTGTCTCCCTCAACTTGCTCTTATCATGGAGGATTTCCATTGTTTGCTTGCTCTTGTTGAACTTGAGGTTCTTGTCGAGCTTGTGAAGGAGCTTGAGGAACTTGACGATGCACTCGTGATTGATAAATCATCTCTTGAACTTCATCGCGAAGTGCTTCTTCTTGCTCGCGCCTATGGCGGTTGCATGCGGCAACGGCGCGACTTGTGTCATGGAGTGCACGTTGCGCCTCAAGTGCTTGAGCTTCTCGCCGTAGTTGTTCTTGACGTTGTGCTTCGGCATCTTGTTCGTCTTGGTGTAGTCGTGCTCGCTCTTCCTCTTGTTGGTGTAGACGTTGCCGTTCTTGTGCTTGCGCAAATGTAGCTTGATTTTGGCGATGCCGATGTGCTTGCTCATCAAGTTGTTCTTGTGTACGATTGTCGTGTAGAGGATTGCAGTTTGCTTGACGGTCTTGGCGCGCGGCTTGGCGAAGAGTGTTCGACATTGGTGTACTTGAGTTGTCGGAGGAGTGTCGACTTGAGTGGCTCCGTCTTGAGTATGACGAAGTGGTAGAAGAGCGGTTGACCAACAAGGCATGAATCTTGTCCATTCTTGCATCATTCTCTTGTTTGTGTTCGTCGAGCTTGTGGTCGAAGTAGTCTCTTGTACGTTGCTCGGAGAGTCGCAAGTCGGTGGCGAGGTTGTCGATGCGGTCGCTCAATGCTTGTTGTTCTTGATGCAAAGCTCGTTGTGCGCCAAAGAGGTGGTTCTTGGTGACGTAGGTGTTTGGGTCGTCGTCTTGCTCGATGAAGAGTGGGTTGGTAGAAGAACTTGGCCTATCCATCATTCCAAGCAAATATGTGAGTGGGAGAATGAGAAGAACTTATACCAAATGTACCTTGACCGATGTTGAAGATGGATCAATGATCACACAAATGTGTAACAAGGGAATAGCATAATTGGTACCAATTCTTGTCGGTTCTCACACCTACACAAGTAAAAGCTTATAGTGGAGCTCGGTTAGGATGGTGGCATAAAATTTGATGCAATTGTTAGTGAGACTCAATAATGTTGAAAAAGATTCGCAAATTTGCAAATGCAACAAGTAGACCAATAGCAAGATATGGTACACGGAAACACACACACGGAAAGATAAATGGGGTCGTGCAACCAAAATGAGCCAAAATGTGGAATCCACGAAAATGCTCGTGTTGCACAACGCTAGAGAGATGCTAGCTCGATTGCATAATAGGCGGATACGAAACTTGTGCACAACCTACTAAGCAAAAGCAACGACTTCTATCCCAAGTATGCTATATGTATGGTGTTCCGATGATATGATCCAAGATGATCGAGTATGACAATCTTAATGTAGTATGATGCTATGGTTCTTGCTTAAAAGCTCTTTGCTTATCTCTTCCTTTTGCTAAAAAGCTTGTTTGGCTCTTTCACTTTTGAGCTCTTTTCGATGCAAAACTTCACGAACCAAGTTAGCAAGTGTGTATATGCTATGACAACCTTGTGACACAAGAGATGATA
The DNA here is from genome assembly GCA_011799875.1 of Thinopyrum elongatum. Lineage (NCBI taxonomy): Eukaryota > Viridiplantae > Streptophyta > Magnoliopsida > Poales > Poaceae > Thinopyrum > Thinopyrum elongatum. The sequence goes on along the minus strand of CM022303.1, from coordinate 607,537,457 downwards.
CCAAGATATGGACACCAAGATGATGATATATATGCAATGATCACTAATGTGCACAAGTAACGTTGCCAGCAATACTCAAAGGCTAGTCTCGATGGGTAAGTGACGCAAAAGTTAGGCTATTGGGTTATCAATGCAATGGCAAGAATGTACTATGATGTAATAGCACAATACCAAGATGATATAGAGGTTACCATTCTTGCTTACGGTGAAGGTGTCAAAATGATGAAATGGTCGATGTCGATGACGAAGATGAGTGGCGGTGATGTCGTTGTCAAACCGTCCCTAAGTAGCCGAAACACGTTAGGAAATGGGAACCGCAACTCAAATTCTCAAAGCAAAACGTGTCAAAGTTTGTCGGAGTTGGTGACGGTTAAGCGGTGGTGGTTGCGGACAGCGGTGGTGGTATGCGGAAGTGACGTTGGTATGCGGAAGTGTACGTGGGCACCGGAGCAAAATTTGGCGAAAGTTAGGCGGAAAATGGCGGGGTGGATGGGGTTGATGCTGCTAGGGGCCGGATGTCTGGGCTATCGGGCCGGATGTCCTGGTCCTGGCTCCGTGGACGAACTCGGTGGATCTCGTGGGGAAATTGAAATTTTGGGGCAAAATTCGGGAGATTTTGTGGATGGAAATTGGGGAAAAGATGGGGAAAAGCTAGATCTACCTGCTACACACGAAATCTGCAGATCAAATCCAACAAAGCTTCATCACACCAACAAATCACAAAAAAAATTGGGGGCTATTTTTGTGGGGATTTTCGAAATTGGGGAAGAACACAACAAAATTAGGCTAGAAAACAAAGGGTAGGGGCTCCAAAATCCGTGATCAACCAAAGCTCATGATACCAAGATGATGTAGGGTAGAACCCTAGATGCCCGATCTTTCACAGTTGGAGCGGATCCTATGAAGAACATGAGGGGAAACACGAGGGGAAAATGAGAGAAATCACTCAAACCAACAAGATTCGATTACACATATGCTAGATCCTCGAAACACAAAGAGATACAAGATCCACGATCAACAAAGGACGATACAAGTAGCAAGTTCTTCTCCGTGAGGAGGTCTTGAGGTCTTCCCATTAGGGGTCTTGAATCCGCTTGGGGGATCTTCTCCGTAGAGGTCGTGAACTCCGATGGAGAAGTAACCAAGTGGATGAGCAAAGCTCTATCTCTAAATTGAGCTAATCCTTTGCTAACCCTAGAAAGAGGGAGGAGGAGGAGTATATATAGTCTAGGTGGGCGAAGGGGTACATGGGCCTCGGGCCCTTACACTGTGCGCAGACAGGGGATGACGGACGTCCGGGCGTCGGGCCAGATGTCCGGGCTGGCGCCGGATGTCCGGGCGGTCAGGGCTGGCCTCGGTGCTCTCTGGATAGGTGGGGTCCGGATGTCCGGGCTGGGGGCCGGATGTCTGGCGGGTAGGGAAGAGCCGGATGTCCGGGCCCTTAGCCGGATTTCCGGGCTGACGGACTTGTCCTTCTGTTCTCTGGATGGGCTTGTCCGGATGTCCGGGCTGATCGCCGGATTTCCGGGCCAGGGCCGGATGTCCGGGCCGAAGGCCGGATGTCCGGGCCCTGTAGACTTGGCTGTTGGGCCGTTGCGGCTGGCGACACCTCCAGGGGCCGGATGTCCGGGGTCCTGGCCGGATGTCCGGGTCCTGGGAGTTGTTCTCGACTCCTTCCAATGGTTCTCCTCGTCCATGAACTTGGAGACTTGTCCGCCTTCACGAGCATCTCCGAGAGGATCTTCTAGGTACCTGAGCACACATAGCATTTCCGTTTGAGGTAGTAGCCATGTCTCACATGATTCATATGGAAGTTCATTAAGGAGAGATGTCACCTCGGTTTCGAGAGCTCTTGCACGTGCTCGTGTCATTGGTCCTCTTGGCACTTGGTGAGATGATGATAGGTCCATGGGGATGACCATAGGATGCTCCGCATCAATAAGGTATTTAATAGCAGCATGATCAGTGTGAACAGTTACTTTTGAATCAACGATATAAGCTCTGAACTTATCACAAGCAAAAACAACTGCTAAAAATTCTTTTTCAGTAGTAGCATAATTTCTCTGGGCACTGTCTAGAGTTTTACTAGCATAATGAATAACATTCAATTTTTTATCAACTCTTTGTCCTAGAACAGCACCAACAGCATAATCACTAGCATCACACATAATTTCAAAGGGTAGATTCCAATCAGGTGGTTGAACAATAGGTGCAGTAATCAAGGCTTTCTTAAGTATTTAAAATGCTTCCACGCAATCATCATAAAAAACAAAAGGAACATCTTTTTGCAAGAGATTAGTGAGATGTAACACCCCAAAATTTTGGTTTGATTTTTACCAAATTCTTTATTTGATTTAAAGGAGGTTATTTGAATTTTTCTAAAGAGGGACTCTCCTTCTCAAATCCTTTTTATGACAAATCTTTTATGAGTCCTTCTCGATCTTGATTCTGGTCTTGAGGGTTTTTTCAACATGTGTTGGTTCAACACAAATACTCTTGGGTTGTTTTACTATTTCTTTTATTAAAAAGAATTCCTATAATTTTTGGATTTATCTTTCACTATTCAAAAATACTCTCTTGCCATGACCTATGTTGTAAATTTTCTTCCTAAACCCTCCTCCCTACTTTGGGTCAAGCCAAGCATCCAATTCCAGCAAGTTTCAACCTCTTTTAGATTTTATTTCTATTTATTTTAACCTCAAACTTTTTTCTGTAATTTATTTGGACCCTTGGGATTTACAAAGGAAGTACCAGATTCCTTGAGCTATTAATCCCAAGTAAATTACCCTAGCTACTCCTTGGTACCCTCAACCTAGATCCATCAAGAGCTGCTGGTCCACAGTTCAAATTTTTCAAAATTTGCTTACTGCAAGTTTGGACCAGATTTGCTATTTTGGTGAAATTCATTCTTTTCCCTTTCTAAAAATTCTGAGAAAATTCAGGTAGTCTCTGGATGCATCAAGAGATCACCCCTCCAAGTTTCAGCTCCAGAAAAAATTTCCATGTGCGTCAAACATTTCGTCGAACAGCTGGCGTGCACTATTTCAGTCAAATTCAGAGTTTCAGTGTTAAGCTTCAGGTGACAGTGTCATTTTCGTCAGAGCTCTGCGTCAATCTCGCCAGTGCGCGCGTTGGCCCGTTGCTCCCTGTTCCTTCTTCTTATTCAGTGGCCGCACGGTCGGTTGGCGTCTTCCCTTGGTCGCTGGTGAGCTGGCAGGGGATACATCGTCCCCGTGAGCGGCGGCAGAAATGGCCACTGCGGTCGCCAGAGAGCACAGCAAGGAGCGGCGCCTCCCAGCACCGCCCACACCACCCTGAGCCTCCGCGTGGCCGTCCTCTTCGCTGTGCACGCTGCAGAACTGTCGCCGTGGCCTGAGAAGCGCAGAGCGCGCTCTCTGCCGCCGACGTGCCCGTGAGGCCGTTCCGTCGAAAACTTGGAGTATTGCCCAAGTTGGACCAAGCTTAAGCCAGAGATGGAACCGGTGAACCAATCCGCAGCTGCCCAGTCGCCTAAACCTCCAGCTCAACCACCACCTCGATGTAATTTCTCGCCGGAGATATTTTGCTCACGGCACCTTCCTCGCCCGCCTATAAATAGGACCCCAGAGGCGTTGTGAAGGCACCGTATCCACCACGCCCCACCACAGCCTCGCCAATACCCCTCAGAGGGCCTCGGGAAGGTCATCTTCCCCAGCTCCGGCCGCCCCGATCCGCTTCGGGCTCCGGCTAAATCCTCTTTGGTGAGTGAGCCCCCGCAGCCCAGATTCGGTCAGCAACCTCCTAGTCCACCACCTCTTCTAACCCGAGCTTCAATTCGGGGATAGCAGTCCTCCTCGGCGAGATCCCTCATCGCCCGACACCGCCGTCCGCCGTAGAGGAAGTGGTCGTCGATGTGGTACTCGCCGATAACCAATTCCACCACCCACCAATGCGGAATTGTCCCGTAAGTGCAACCATCCCCTTGCCCTCCTCTAGTTCGCCGTCGATCGTCGCCGGCGTTCACCGTTTGCTTCTCGCGCCGGCGAGCTCTTTTTAAACCTGACGGGTGGACCCCCTCGTCAGCCTCTCCTCTTCTTATTCGAACCATTTTCTGAAGACGCCTTCGGGCAGAATACGTTTTCTCTTTGGTTTGGCGTATTTCAATCCGAAACGTTTTCTGTTTATTCAAACTAGCCCCTGGACGGTTTTCTATTTCTTACAGATTGGTCCCTGGACTAAAACATTTATAACTTTTAAACAAAAGATGATTTTGAGTTGATTCTTTTTCTGTCATCTCTATTTTTCTGTCTAGTTTTTTATCATATTTATTTGAAAATAATTTGGAACTATTTTTATGCACGCACGGTATTTACGTTAGAATCCGATATTTTTATGTAACGTAGATACCGAAGGAGGTGACGGTGCCGTCAACTTCGCCGAGCTAGACTCCGACTACTCAGAACCAGGCAAGCATGTTTGAACCTTTGATATGATGAGTGTTTTTCATGTTTGCTTGAGTGGTTTTCTCATGGCATGTTTATATAAGCATTTGTTGAATGTTATATTTCATGCAAGGTAAGTTGCAAGTGAGCTACAAAACTTGATGTGATCATAAGATGGTGAAACAACCTAATCATGTGGTGCCATGATAGGTTGCAGGCTGGTATTGTTGGAGCATGCCAGTTCTAAAACAAACTGTTTAACTCCAGTGTTGACATAGATCGAGTCTTGTTCCCGTTCGCCTTCTTTTCGTGCTGCCACATGTTTTCTGCAAAGAATACGGTTTAGTAAGTTGCAAACCTCTTTCCATGTACACACCAAATAGAGGGGCCGTGATGAGGGTTCCATGGCCCTGGATTAAAGCCCGTCATCCCATCAGGGGGCATGGGTGTTTCCGGTTGGGACCGAGAGGGGGGCACCCCTTAGAGCGCGCGATATAAATTTGATCCCATGCTATTCGAGGTGTCGGCCTCCCCGTCTTAGAGTTTTTCTTGAACGTTGCCTAGGGTGATTCCTGGCAGCGGGATGTGGAATGGGTGTGTACTGGTTAGATGTGTTTTCTTCTAAAATACCGTAGATGGAACTAGTCCTTTGTGACTACTGAAATCCGTTGGCTGTGGGTAAAAAGTACAAACTCTGCAGAGTCAAAACCATTCGAGTATCCATGTCCTTGGTCAAGGACGTTGGTTGACAGATCTAGTGTCAGTCTCAGTGTCAATCTCAGTGTCAGTCTCTGGAGAACAAACATGTTAACTGACAGTGGTAAACACGGCTGAATGTTATTCCTGTGGATGGACTAACCTGTTTTATTATTATGTACCGAGTATTCCTTGGGATGGTGCTACCTCCATGGACTTCTCGAATTCAAATGATGAAATATAAGCCCTTTATGTGATGTCGCTCAGACGTCCGACTGTGGCATTCTTGTGATTTACTTTTAATATAAGCCCTTTATGTGATGTCGCTCAGACGTCCGACTGTGGCATTCTTGTGATTTACTTTTGATATAAGCCCTTTATGTGATGTCGCTCAGACGTCCGACTGTGGCATTCTTGTTATTTACTTTTGATACAAGCCCTTTATGTGATGTCGCTCAGACGTCCGACTGTGGCATTCTGGTTATTTACTTTCATTATAAGCCCTTTTCGAGATGTCGCATTCAGACGTCCGACTGTGGCACGTACTGTCATTTACTTTTCAGTATAAGCCCTTTATGTGGTGTCGCCCTGACGCCCGACTGCGGCATGTTAATTTATTTTTACCTTTCGAGGCGTCGCTTCAGACACCCGATCGGTCTTCTGCTATTTTATTGGGATTTCGGGAGGAATACCGCCTGACTTCCTTTTTATTTATCTTGTCGTGCAAATTTGTTACCTGAGTGTGTATTACCAATTTGCTCATGTACATCATGTTTGCATTTGTTATATCTTATGTCCAAACTGTCTTGCGAGTACATTCAAAGTACTCACCTGGCTTGTTGATTTGGCCAGATGTTGACGAAGGCGATCTTATGGATGAAGAGTACGATAGCGAGTCCGACGCCTAGAGGAGTCCCAGTCAGTCCCTTGCGATCCTGGAGTTGGTCACTTGTATTATATACGCTTTCGCTACCCTAATAAAATCATCGAGCCTCACTCCGGCGCTTGATGAGTTGTAAGATTTTGGAGTCATGTCACCCACTTCACTGTGACATATCCACCACCACTTTTATTACGAGTTAGTAGTTATGCCACCACACCCATTGTGTCATATCAGCCTTTATGTGTAATATTGGCGTGCTTGTAATAAATTGTTGAGCAGCCTCAGCTCAACCCTGTATAATATTTTAGTACTACTGGATTTCTGTATCAAGGAATTGTCTACCAGTAAGAAGGATTTTTCTGTACTGGTCTGACGAAAGGGGCGATTTTTCAATAAATGATTGTTGAAAATCCGGTCCTGACATGAGAGGCCTAGAAAGTTTAGAGAAGTCTTTAATAAACCTCCTATAGAAACCAGCATGACCAAAGAAACTTCTTATACCTTTGATATCTTTAGGACATGGCATCTTTTCAATAGCATCTACTTTAGCTTTATCAACTTCAATACCTCTTTCAGAAATTTTATACCCCAACACAATACCTTCATTAACCATAAAGTGGCACTTCTCCCAATTCAAGACAAGATTAGTTTCTTCACATCTCTGCAAAACTCGATCAAGGTTGCTTAAGCAATCATCAAAAGAAGTTCTGTAAATGGAGAAATCATCCATGAAAACCTCAACAATCTTTTCACAAAATTCAGAGAATATAGCAGTCATACATCTTTGAAAGGTAGCAAGTGCATTGCATAAACCAAAAGGCATACGTCTATAAGCAAAGGTACCGAAAGGGCAAGTAAAAGTGGTCTTTTCTTGGTCCTCTTTTGACACAGGTATTTGAGAAAAACCAGAATAACCATCTAGAAAGCAAAAAATGTGTATGTTTGGATAATCTTTCTAGCATTTGATCAATAAAAGGTAGAGGGTAATGATCTTTTCTAGTAGCTTTGTTTAATTTGCGAAAATCAATTACCATTCTATAACATGTAACAATTCTTTGTGGAATCAATTCATTCTTATCATTAGGAACAACAGTAATACCTCCCTTCTTAGGGACACAATGGACAGGACTTACCCATCTACTATCAGCAATAGGATAAATTATACCTGCCTCCAGAAGTTTTAGTATTTCATTTCTTACCACTTCCTTCATCTTGGGATTTAACCGTCGTTGGTGATCAACAACTAGTTTAGCATCTGGCTCCATATTAATTGTGTGCTGACATAGAGTGGGACTAATGCCCTTAAGATCATCAAGTGTATATCCAATAGCAGCACGGTGCTTCCTCAGAGTTTTCAATAATTTCTTTTCTTCATGCTTTGAAAGGTTAGCACTAATAATAACAGGATATATCTTATTTTCATCAAGATAAGCATATTTCAAAGTATCAGGTAATTGTTTAAGCTCAAACACGGGATCACCCTTGGGTGGAGGAGGGTCTCCAAGGATTTCAACAGGCAAATTGTGTTTCAAAACAGGCATTTGGTTAAAGAATATTTCATCTAACTCCTTTCTTTCATTCATAAACATATCATTTTCATGATATAGCAAATATTGTTCTAAAGGATCGGTAGGAGGCACGGCAATAGAAGCAAGACCGATGATTTCATCCTTACTAGGCAATTCCTTATCATGGGGTTGTCTACGAAATTTAGAGAAATTAAAATCATGAGACACATCCCCAAAGCTTACAGTAACAATTTCTTTCTCACAGTCTATCTTAGCATTAACAGTATTCAAGAAAGTTCTACCAAATATGATGGGACAAAAATCATCTTGTGGGGAACTAAGAACAAGAAAATCAGTAGGGTATTTTGTTTTCCCACACAACACTTCGACATCTCTAACAATCCCAATTGGTGATATAGTATCTCTATTGGCAAGTTTAATAGTAACATCAATATCTTCTATCTCAGCAGGTGCAGTGTCATTCATAATTTCTCAATATAAGGTATAAGGAATTGCACTCACACTAGCACCCACATCACATAAACCATGATAACAATGATCTCCTATTTTAACAGAAACAACAGGCATGCCAACGACGGGTCTATGTTTATCTTTCATATCAGGTTTAGCAATTCTAGCAGCTTCACCACAGAAATAAATAACATGCTCATCAATATTATCGACCAAGAGATCTTTAACCATAGCAATACTAGGTTCAACTTTAATTTGTTCAGGGGGTGTAGGTGTTCTAATATTACTCTTACGAACCACAGTTGAAGCTTTAGCATGATCCTTTATTCTAACAGGAAAAGGTGGTCTCAATATAAGCAGTAGAAACAATAGGATCAACATTATAAGTAATAGTTTCTTCTTCAACTTTAATAGGTTCTACTACTTTTACTTCAATGGGAGGATGATATTTAAACCACTTCTCCTTAGGGAGATCAACATGAGTAGCAAATGATTCACAAAAGGAAGCTACTATCTCAGAGTCAAGTCCATATTTAGTGCTAAAATCACGAAAAGCATCGGTATCTATGGAAGATTTAACACAATCAAACTTAAGTTTTATACTTGACTCATTACCTTCGTCGAGTTCCCAATCTTCAGAGTTGCGTTTAATTCTTTCCAATAAATCTCATTTGAATTTAATATCCTTCTTCATAAAAGAACCAGAACAAGAAGTATCGAGCATGGATTGATCATTACGAGAAAGCCGAGCATAAAAATTCTGAATAATAATTTCCCTTGAGAGCTCATGATTGGGGCATGAATATAACATTAACTTAAGCCTCCCCCAAGCTTGAGCGATACTTTCTCCTTCACGAGGCCAAAAATTATAAATATAATTCCGATCATGATGAACCAGATGCATAGGATAAAACTTTTGATGAAATTCCAATTTCAATTGGTTGTAGTTCCATGATCCAATATCATCACATAGCCTATACCATGTCAATGCCTTTCCCTTCAAAGATAAAGGGAAGAACTTCTTATTGACATCATCCTCGGGCAAACCTGCAAGCTTAAATAATCCACAAACTTCAACCACATAGATTAGGTGCATATCGGGGTGTAATGTTCCATCTCCTGCATAAGGATTAGCTAGCAGTTTCTCTATCATACCCGAAGGAATTTCATAATAAATGTTTTCAGTAGGTGCAGTAGGTTGAGGAGCAACTCTTTTCCCTTCCGGTCGAGGTGAAGATACCCCGAACAAGCCCCTCAAAGGATTATTTTCCATAGTGACAATTGACAGTAAATTTCAGCACACTATATAAATGTTTCCTTACCAAAGGCGCTTCACACCCCGGCAACGGCGCTAGAAAAGAGTCTTGATGACCCACAAGTATAGAGGATCTATCGTAGTCCTTTCGATAAGTAAGAGTGTCGAACCCAACGAGGAGCAGAAGGAAATGACAAGCGGTTTTCAGCAAGGTATTCTCTGCAAGCACTGAAATTATCGGTAACAGATAGTTGTGTGATAAGATAATTCGTAACGGGTAACAAGTAACATAAGTAACTAAGGTGCAGCAAGGTGGCCCAATCCTTTTTGTAGCAAAGGACAAGCCTGAACAAACTCTTATATAAAGCAAAGTGCTCCCGAGGACACATGGGAATTACTGTCAAGCTAGTTTTCATCATGCTCATATGATTCGCGTTCGTTACTTTGATAATTTGATATGTGGGTGGACCGGTGCTTGGGTGCTACCCTTACTTGGAAAAGCCTCCCACTTATGATTAACCCCTCTCACAAGCATCCGCAACTACGAAATAAGAATTAAGATAAATCTAACCATAGCATGAAACATATGGATCCAAATCAGCCCCTTACGAAGCAACGCATAAACTAGGGTTTAAGCTTCTGTCACTCTAGCAACCCATCATCTACTTATTACTTCCCAATGCCTTCCCTTAGGCCCAAATCATGGTGAAGTGTCATGTAGTCGACGTTCACATAACACCACTAGAGGAAAGACAACATACATCTCATCAAAATATCGAACGAATACCAAATTCACATGATTACTTATAACAAGACTTCTCCCATGTCCTCAGGAACAAATGTAACTACTCACAAAGCATATTCATGTTCATAATCAGAGGGGTATTGAATAGCATTAAGGATCTGAACATATGATCTTCCACCGAATAAACCAATTAGCATCAACTACAAGGAGTAATCAACACTACTAGCAACCCACAGGTACCAATCTAGGTTTTGAGACAAAGATCGGATACAAGAGATGAACTAGGGTTTGAGAGGAGATGGTGCTGGTGAAGATATTGATGGAGATTGACCCCCTCTCGATGAGAGGATCATTGGTGATGACGATGGCTTCGATTTCCCCCTCCCGGAGGGAAGTTTCTCCGGCAGAACAGGTCCACCGGAGCCCTAGATTGGTTATGCACAGGTTCCGCCTCGAGACACCGGCGCTTCATCCCGAAAGCTTCCTCCTGATTTTTTCCAGGTCAAAACACATCATATAGTAGAAGATGGGCATCGGGGGCCTGTCAGGTGGCCCACAAGGCAGGGAGGCGCGCCCAGGGGGTAGGGCACGCCCCCCACCGTTGTGGCTGCCTGGTGGGTCCCCTCGGGTGCTTTCTTCGCCCAATATTTTTTATATATTTCATAATAATTCTCCGTGAAGTTTCAGGACTTTTGGAGTTGTGCAGAATAGGTCTCTCAGATTTGCTCCTTTTCCAGTCCAGAATTCCAGCTGCCGGCATTCTCCTTCTTTATGTGAACCTTGTAAAATAAGAGAGAAAAGGCATAACTATTGTGCTAGAATGTGTAATAACAGCCCATAATGCAATAAATATCAATATAAAAGCATGATGCAAAATGGACGTATCAACTCCCCCAAGCTTAGACCTCGCTTGTCCTCAAGCGAAAGCCGAAATCGAAAAATATGTCCACATGTTTAGAGATAGAGGTGTCGATAAAATAAAATACGGACATAAGGGCATCATGATCATCTTTAGAATAGCAACAAATATTGTCATATAATTTCTTATGCTAAAGTAACAATTCGTTCACAAGGTAAAGTATGAATCGAAAATTTCATTGAAAACTAACAAACTATGATCTCGGTCATTGAAGCAATTGCAATTTATCATAACATTGGAAAGAGTCAATTCAAGAGCTTTTCAGCAAGTCCACATACTCAACTATCATTTAATCTTTCACAATTCCTAACACTCACGTGATACTTATGGGTTCGAAGCCTCAGTCGGACACAGAGAAATATAGGGGCTTATAGTTTTGCCTCCCAACCTTTTACCTCAAGGGTAATGTCAACAATAATACTTTATGAAAACCTACATCCGAGTGGATATATATATATATATCTAGATCCTTCTCCAACACATAGTGCTTGCCAAAAGAAAAAGTGTAAAAAGAAAAGGTGAAGATCACCATGACTCTTGTATAAGGGTAGAAGATAAAAGTAAAAGATAGGCCCTTCGCAGAGGGAAGCAGAGGTTGCCGGCAGCTGGAACTCTGGACCGAAAAGGAGCAAATCTGAGATACTGATGGCTCGTGTCCGCGTCAGTATTTCCCCGAAGAGGAAGGGATGATGCAACACAGCTACGGTAAGTATTTCCCTCAGTTATGAAACCAAGGTTATCGAACTAGTAGGAGAACCAAGCAACACTATGTAAACGGTACCTGCACACAAATAACAAATACTTGCAACCCGACGCGTAAGAAGGGTTGTCAATCCCTCTCGGGTAAAAGATTGCTAAAAAGATAGATTGGTAGATGCAAATAAAATAACGGCAAATAAAATTCAGTGAGGTATTTTTGGGTTTTTGGTAATATAGATATGAAAATAAAAGATGCAAATAAAAAAAAAGGCAAATAGCAATATAGATCTGAAAATATATGATGAGAAAATAGACCCGGGGCCGTAGATTGCACTAGTGGCTTCTCTCGAGAAAATAGCATACGGTGGGTAAACAAATTATTGTTGGGCAATTGATAGAACATTAAATAATTATGACGATATCCAGGCAATGATCATTATATAGGCATCACGTCCAAGATTAGTAGACCGACTCCTGCCTGCATCTACTACTATTACTCCACACATCGACCGCTATCCAGCATGCATCTAGTGTATTAAGTTCATGGAGAAACGGAGTAATGCAATAAGAACGATGACATGATGTAGACGAGATCTATTCATGTAGAAATAGCCCCCATCTTGTTATCCTTAATAGCAACGATACATACGTGTCTTGCTGCCCCTTCTGTCACTGGGAAAGAACACCGTATGATCGAACCCATCACAAAGCACCTCTTCCCATGGCAAGAAAAATTGATCTAGTCGGCCTAACTAAACCAAAGATTCGATGAAGAAATATGAGGCTATAAGTAATCATGCATATAAGAGATCAAAGAAACTCAAATAACTTTCATGGATATATAGATCTGATCATAAACTCAAAGTTCATCGGATCCCAACAAACATACTGCAAAAAAGAGTTACATCAAATAGATCTCCAAGAGGCCATTGTATTGAGAATCAAAAAGAGAGAAGAAGCCATCTAGCTACTGCCTACGGACCCGTAGGTCTACAATGAATTACTCATGCATCATCGAAGAGGCACCAATGAGGATGATGAACTCCTCCGTGATGGTGTCTAGATTGGATCTCGTGGTTCTGGAACTTGCGGTGGCTGGAATTGTGTTTCGTCACCTCCCCTAGGGTTTTTGGATTTTTGGGGTATTTATAGAGCAAAGAGGTGGTGCAGGAGGCCACCGAGGTGGGCACAACCCACCAGGGCGCGACTGGGCCCCCAGGCGCGCCCAGGTGGGTTGTGCCCCCCTCAGGGCACCGCTCTGGTACTTCTTTGGCCCAAGTTGCTCCTTCTGGTCCATAAAAATTCTCCAAAAAGTTTCGCTGCATTCGGACTCCGTTTGGTACTGATATTATGCGAAGTAAAAAACAAGCAAAAAAACAGCAACTGGCACTGGGCACTATGTTAATAGGTTAGTCCCAAAAAATGATATAAAGTTGCTATAAAATGATTGTAAAACATCCAAGAATGATAATATAATAGCATGGAACAATAAAAATTTATAGATACGTTGGAGACGTATCAGCATCCCCAAGCTTAATTCCTGCTCGTCCTCGAGTAGGTGAATGATAAAAACAGAATTTTTGATGGGGAATGCTGCCTAACATGTTACATATTCTTTTCTTTTGTACCATGGACATATTGACTTTTATATGGTTCAAAGCAATAGTCTAGTTTTGACATGAAGATTTCAATACTCAAGCATATCAACAAGCAACCATGTCTTTCAAAATATCAACACTAAAGCAAGTTATCCCTAGCCCATCATGCTCAATCATTGATCCATTCATGAAACACACTCGCATATTAGCTACACCCAATGCTCAAGTACGATCATAGTGCCCCTTAGTTGGTGCTTTATAAGAGAAGATGGAGACTCAAATAAAAATAAAATTGCATAAAGTAAATAGAATGGCCCTTCGCAGAGGGAAGTAGGGATATGTAGAGGTGCCAGAGCTCAAAGCTTAAATTGAGAGATAAAAATTTTGGGAGGCATACTTTTCCCGTCAACGAAAACGACCGAGTAATTCCCAACACTTTCCATGCTAGATATATCATAGGCGGTTCCCAAACAGAAAATAAAGTTTATTCCTTTTTCCACCATACTTTCACATTCCACGACTAGCCGTATCCACAGGTACCGTCCATACCAACACTTTCCAAGGAATTTATTATTTGACAACATAAAGTAAATTTCTTTTTCATTTCGGGACTGGGCATCCCTATTACCACCGCACTCTCGTGCAATGACAAGTGAATAAACACTCATCTTGAGAATAATACATCTAGCATGGAAAATATTGGCCACCCCCTGCCGCTTCATGAGCGGTACGAGCACACAAAAAGGAAATGTATTTTGAAAATTAGAGATGGCACATACAAATTTGCTTAGGACAGCATGGAAATACCGCATATAGGTAGGTATGGTGGACTCATATGGCAAAACTGGGTTTAAGGATTTTGGATGCACAAGTAGTATTTCTACTTAGTACAAGTGGAGGCTAGCAAAATGATTGAGAAGCAACCAACCAAGAAACAAAAAATCACATAAGCGAGCATTAAGCATAACTAACACCAAATAATGCACCACAAGTAGGATATAATTTCATTGCATAACTATTGACTTTTCGTGCTTGCATAGGGAATCACAAACCTTAACACCAATATTCTTACTAAAGCATAATTGCACACCAACATGACTCACATATCACTATCATCATATCTCAAAACTATTACAAAGAACCAAGTTTATTTTGTCCAATGATCTTCATGAAAGTTTTTATTATATCCCCCTTGAATATCTATCACTTTGGGACTAATTTCATATGTTGCTTTTGCTAAGCTCAAACAAATTTAAGTGAAGAACATGAGCATAAATTTTTTTTGTCTCTCAAAATAATATGAGTGAAGCATGAGAGAATTTTCTTCAAAAATTACTAACTCTCAAATAGATCTAAGTGAATCATGAGAGTATTTCTTCAAAAATATTAAAGCACACCATGCTCAAAAAGATATAAGTGAAGCACTAGAGCAATTCCATAGCTCAAAAAATATTTAAGTGAAGCATAGAGAGCAATTCTATCAAATCATAGCATAATTTTGGCTCTCTCAAATAGGTGTGTCAAGCAAGGATAGATGACACAAACTAAAAAGCAAAACAAGCAAAGACTCATATAATACAAGACGCTCCAGGCAAAACTCATGATATGTGACGAATAAAAATATAGCTCCAAGTAAAATACCGATGGTCGTTAGAAGAAAGAGGGGATGCCTTCCGGGGCATCCCCAAGCTTAGTTGCTTGTTTCTCTTTGGATAATAACTTGGGGAGCCATGGGGCATCCCCAAGACTAAGATCTTCTTACTCCTTATCCCTTCATCCATCGTGATCTCACCCAAAACTTGAAAACTTCAATCACACAAAACTCAACAAAACCTTCATGAGATCCGTTAGTATAACAAAGCAAATCACTACTCTAAGTACTGTTACAAACCCATTCATATTTTATTTTTGTATTATATATACTGTATTCCAACTTTACCATGGCTCATACCCCCCAATACAAACCATAGATTCATCGAAATAAGCACACGACGCAAAGAAAACAGAATCTGTCAAAAACAGAACAGTCTGTAGTAATCTGAAAACTTCGTATACTTCTGTGACTCCAAAAATTCTGAAAAATTAGAACTATGTATGAAATTTGTATATCAATCTTGTGTAAAAATTTCAGAAGCTGTCGTCACATCTGTGATTTTTTAAAATTATTTTACTGGACGCAAAAGTTTCTGTTTTCCAACAAGATCAAATCAACTATCACCCAACACGATCCCAAAGGTTTAGCTTGGCAAAAAAACTAATTAAAACATAAAAACACAATCATAACAGTAGCATAATTGTGCAAACACTCAAATACAGAAAGAAAAAGGCAAAAAATAAAATTTATTCATTGGGTTGCCTCCCAACAAGCGCTATCGTTTTATGCCCCTAGCTAGGCATAATGCATAGATTCAAGTATTATCATATTTAGTTTTCAACTCCTCAATCAAGCACCTATAATTCTTCAAGGATCTAGCACACATATTTTCGATAGTAATACTTCTAGGAATAAGATTGAGGAATCCATTCTTGCAAGAAGGGTTTCTCACAACTTCAACAAAGTCTGGGTGAATACTAATCATCTTAAGATCTTCTTTGTTATTATTAGAAGTTGTACCCTTGTTTTTAGTGACTTGAGTAATTTTGCAAATTTTTACGGGAGTTTTCTCAATAGTTTTAACAGAAGCAAAAGCCGTTCTTAAATTACTAAAAAATTCTTCCAACTTATCAATCCAGGAAGGGCTTTCTTCAATTCTTTCGTTAATTACGGTTTCCTTTCCCTTTAGCAACTTAAAAACCTCTCCCGCTTTTGACCCAATTTTATTAGCAAGATTATGCATTCTTTTATCTAAGTTTTCAACATGTTCTTCAGTGAGCATTTTCTTTTCAATAGCATCAAGCCTTTGCATAACATGCTCAAGAGTTAAAACAGTTTCATTGATAGTGAGAGGTGGTGAACCTACTAGATTTCCCATAGCATTAAAAGCATCCAAAGATGGACACATCAAGAAATTCCCACCGGTAATTGTATCAAGGATGAATATATACCAAGTGGTTATGCCCACATAAAAACAGCAAAGAAGAATAACGGTAGATTGCTTACGAATAGATCTATTACGAGCATTGCAAATCCTATACCAAGCATCTTTAAGATTCTCCCCTCCCCTTTGTTTAAAATTAAGTACTTCATTTTCGTGAGTACACACAACAGAGGAGGAACTAGCCATCCCGACAAGGTAGGCAAACAAAATCACACACAAAAAAAGATCTGACGAGAAAACGACGAACGAAAAAGAGGGCGAATGAAACGGCAAATTTTTGTGAAGTGGGGGAGATGAAAACAAGAGACAAATGGCAAATAATGTAAATTGCAAGGAAATGAGATTTTTGGTTAGGAACCTGATAGATGTTGATGATGTCCTCCCCGGCAACGGCGCCAAAAATCCTTTCTTGATGGCTCGTATCCGCGTCAGTATTTCCCCGAAGAGGAAGGGATGATGCAGCACAGCTACGGTAAGTATTTCCCTCAGTTATGAAACCAAGGTTATCGAACCAGTAGGAGAACCAAACAACACTATGTAAACGGTACCTGCACACAAAGAACAAATACTTGCAACCCGACGCGTAAGAGGGGTTGTCAATCCCTCTCGGGTAAAAGATTGGTAAAGAGATAGATTGTTAGATGCAAATAAAATAACGGCAAATAAAATTCAGCGAGGTATTTTTGGGTTTTTGGTAATATAGATCTGAAAATAAAAGATGCAAATAAGGAAAAAGGCAAATAGCAATATAGATCTGAAAATATATGATGAGAAAATAGACTCGGGGGTCGTACATTTCACTTGTGGCTTCTCTTGAGAAAATAGCATACGGTGGGTAAACAAATTATTGTTGGGCAATTGATAGAACATCAAATAATTATGACGATATCCAGGCAATGTTCATTATATAGGCATCACGTCCAAGATTAGTAGACCGACTCCTGCCTGCATCTACTACTATTACTCCACACATCGACCGCTATCCAGCATGCATCTAGTATATTAAGTTCATGGAGAAACGGAGTAATGCAATAAGAACGATGACATGATGTAGACGAGATCTATTCATGTACGAATAGCCCCCATCTTGTTATCCTTAATAGCAACGATACATACATGTCTTGCTGCCCCTTCTGTCACTGGGAAAGAACACCGTACGATCAAGCCCATCACAAAGCACCTCTTCCCATGGCAAGAAAAATGGGATAATTAACTTTATGCCCCTAGTTGGGTCCCTCTCGTCTGTTTTACCCCTAGTTTCAGAAACTCACCTGTTCAGTCCAAGCCACTTTGCAATTCTTATGCTTTTGCCCTTTGACCCTTTGACCATCACTTTGAAAAATTCATAACAAATTCATACTAACTCAGAAAAATTCAAATAAGATATCAAAATGTTCGAAAAAACATCACCTATATGTGCATGTCATTTTCATTCTTGACAAAAGTGTTGGAAAGTCCCCATCTCAGTTTTAGCTCATATGCTCTTAGCATGAACAGTAAAATCTAAAAAAATTCAAAAAAATCTAAAAAAAATTGGTGGCAAACATTGACCAATGTTTTGAGTGCTTGCCAAGTTTCATCATGGAATGACATTCGTGGAGGTCGTGGCAAAAAAAAGAAAATCAAAGCTCCAAAATTTCTTTTTTTTGCCACGACTTCCACGAATGTCATTCCATTATGAAACTTGGCAAGCACTCAAAACATTGGTCAATGTTTGCCACCAAATTTTTTTAGATATTTTTGAATTTTTTAGATTTTACTGTTCATGCTAAGAGCATATGAGCTAAAACTGAGATGGGGACTTTCCAACACTTTTGTCAAGAATGAAAATGACATGCACATATAGGTGATGTTTTTCTGAACATTTTGATATCTTATTTGAATTTTTATGAGTTAGTATGAATTTGTTATGAATTTTTCAAAGTGACGGTCAAAGGGTCAAAGGGAAAAAGCATAAGAATTGCAAAGTGGCTTGGACTGAACAGGTGAGTTTCTGAAACTAGGAGTAAAACAGACGAGTGGGACCCAACTAGGGGCATAAAGTTAATTATCCCAAGAAAAATCGATCTAGTCGGCCTAACTAAACCAAAGATTCGAAGAAAAATACAAGGCTATAAGTAATCATGCATATAAGAGATCAAAGAAACTCAAATAACTTTCATGGATATATAGATCTGATCATAAACTCAAAGTTCATCGGATCCCAACAAACACACCGCAAAAAGAGTTACATCAAATAGATCTCCAAGAGACCATTGTATTGAGAATCAAAAAGAGAGAAGAAGCCATCTAGCTACTGCCTACGGACCCGTAGGTCTACAATGAACTACTCACGCATGATCGGAGAGGCACCAATGAGGATGATGAACCCCTCCGTGATGGTGTCTAGATTGGATCTCGTGGTTCTGGATCTTGCGGCGGCTGGAATTGTGTTTCGTCGCCTCCTCTAGGGTTTTTTGATTTTTGGGGTATTTATAGAGCAAAGAGGCGGTGCGGGAGGCCACCGAGGTGGGCACAACCCACCTAGGCGCGCCTGGGGTCCAACCCACCAGGGCGCGCCTGGGACCCCAGGCGCGCCCAGGTGGGTTGTGCCCCCCGCGGGGCACCCCTCTGGTACTTCTTTGGCCCAAGTTGCTCCTTCTGGTCCATAAAAAATCCCCAAAAAGTTTTGCTGCGTTTGGACTCCGTTTGGTACTGATATTCTGCGAAGTAAAAAACAAGCAAAAAAACAGCAACTGGCACTAGGCACTATGTCAATAGGTTAGTCCCAAAAAATGATATAAAGTTGCTATAAAATGAATGTAAAACATCCAAGAATGATAATATAACAGCATGGAACAATCAAAAATTATAGATACGTTGGAGACGTATCAGATACCTATTCTGCACAACTCTAAATGTCCTGAAACTTTACGGAGAATTGTTTTGGAATATATAAAAATATTGGGCGAAGAAACTACAAAAGGGGACCCACCAGGTGGCCACAAGCCTGGGGGGCGCGCCCTACCCCCAGGGCGCGCCCCCAGGGCTTGTGGGCCCCCTGGCCATCATCTGGTGCCCATCTTCTGCTCTATGGAGGGTTTTGACCTGGAAAAAAATCAGAAGAGAGCTTTCGGGACAAAGCACCGTCGTCTCGAGGCGGAACCTGGGCAGGAGCAATCTAGAGCTCCGGCAGAGAGATTCTACCGGGGAAACTTCCCTCTGGGAGGGGGAAATCGAAGCCATCGTCATCACCACAGATCCTCTCATCGAGGGAGGGTTAATCTTCATCAGCATCTTCACCAGCACCATCTCCTCTCAAACCCTAGTTCATCTCTTGTATTCAATCTTTGCCTCAGAGCCTCAGATTGGTACCTGTAGGTTGCTAGTAGTATTGATTACTCCTTGTAGTTGATGCTAGTTGGTTTATTTGGTGGAAGATCACATGTTCAGATCCTTAATGATATTTATTACTCCTCTGATCTTGAACATGAACATGCTTTGTGAGTAGTTACGTTTGTTCCTGAGGACATGGGAGAAGTCTTGTTATCAGTAATCATGTGAATTTGGTATTCGTTTGATATTTTGATGAGATGTATGTTGTCTTTCCTCTAGTGGTGTTATGTGAACATCGACTACATGACACTTCACCATGATTTGGGCCTAGGGGAAGGCATTGGGAAGTAATAAGTAGATGATGGGTTGCTAGAGTGACAGAAGCTTAAACCCTAGTTTATGTGTTGCTTCGTAAGGGGCTGATTTGGATCCACATGTTTCATGCTATGGTTAGATTTATCTTAATTCTTCTTTCGTAGTTGCGGATGCTTGCGAGAGGGGTTAATCATAAGTGGGAGGCTTGTCCAAGTAAGGACAGCACCCAAGCACCGGTCCACCCACATATCAAATTATCAAAGTAGCGAACGCGAATCATATGAGCATGATGAAAACTAACTTGACAATAATTCCCATGTGTCCTCGGGAGCGCTTTGCTTTATATAAGAGTTCATCCAGGCTTGTCCTTTGCTATAAAAAGGATTGGGCCACCTTGCTGCACCTTTGTTACACTTGTTACTTGTTACCCGTTACGAACTATCTTATCACAAAACTATCTGTTACCGATAATTTCAGTGCCTGCAGAAAATACCTTGCTGAAAACTGCTTGTCGTTTCCTTCTGCTCATCGTTGGTTCGACACTCTTACTTATCAAAAGGACTACGATAGATCCCCAATACTTGTGGGTCATCAGGGGGCGCGCCCTAGGGGGGTGGGCGCTGTTGAAAATATGCCCTGGAGGCAATAATAAAGTGGTTATTATTATATTTCCTTGTTCATGATAATCATTTATTATCCATGCTTTAATTGTATTGACCGGAAACTCAAATACATGTGTGGATACATAGACAACAACATGTCCCTAGTGAGCCTCTATCGGACTAGCTCGTTGATCAAAGATGGCTATGGTTTGCTAGCCATAGACATGAGTTGTCATTTGATAACAGGATCACATCATTAGGAGAATGATGTGATGGACAAGACCCAAACTATAAACGTAGCATATGATCGTACCAAGTTTATTGCTATCATTTTCTGCATGTCAAGTATCTGTTCCTATAACCATGAGATCATGCAACTCACTGACACCAGAGGAGTACCTTGTGTGTATCAAATGTCGCAACGTAACTGGGTGACTATAAAGATGCTCTACAGGTATCTCTGAGGGTATTGTTGAGTTGGCATGGATCGAGACTGGGATTTGTCACTCCGTATGACGGAGAGGTATCTCGGGGCCCACTCGGTAATACAGCATCACAATGAGCTTGCAAGCAATGTGACTAAGGACTTAGCCACGGGATCTTGTATTACGGAACGAGTAAAGAGACTTGCAGGTAACGAGATTGAACTAGGTATGGAGATACCGACGATCGAATCTCGGGCAAGTAACATACCGATGGACAAAGGGAACTTCATACGGGATTAGCTAAATCCTTGACATCGTGGTTCAACCGATAAAGATCTTCGTTGAATATGTAGGAACCAATATGGGCATCCAGGTCCCGCTATTGGTTATTGACCGGAGAGGAGTCTCGGTCATGTCTGCATATTCCCGAACCCGTAGGGTCGCCACGCTTAACGTTCGGTAGCGCTAGGGTAGTATTGAGATATTAATAGTGGAAAATCCGAAGGTTGTTCGGAGTCCCGGATGGGATCCGGGACGTCACGAGGAGCTCCGGAATAGTCCGGAGGTAAATATTCATATATGGAAAGTTGTTATCGGGGTTCCGGAAAAAGTTTGAGTTTTTTCGGTATTGTACCGGGAAGGTTCTAGAAGGTTCCAGAGTGTGGTCCACCTGCATGGGGGACCCTCATGAACGTGTATAGTGGGGAAAGTCCCCACAACCTTGGTCTAGGCGCACCAAGATCCTCCCTTAAAAGGAATAGTATCATATCCCGAAGGGATAAGATCAGGATCCCTAAAAAGGGGGCATAGCGATCGGTGGGGAAGGAAAGGATGGATTTCCTTCCTCTCCCTTTGACCAACGACCCTAGGGCCTTGGAGGGCAAGCCACCAGCCCCCAACACGCCTATATAAAGGTAGGGAGGCGTTGGGGGCAGCCTCCCTTCGACGCTTGCCCGTTACCTCTCCCAACTCCTCCCACGTTTCACCGGTACGCGCTTGGAGAAGCCCTACCGGAGTTCCGCTGCCACCACCATTACGCCGTCGTGTTGGTTCAGATCTCATCTACCTCCTCTCCCTCCCTTCCTGGATCAAGAAGGAGAGGACGCCGCCGATCCGTACGTGTGCTAAACTCGGAGGTGCCGCACGTGCGGTACTTGCATCGGATTGGATCTCGACGCGAGTACGACTACGCCAACCATGATCTCTAGATCGTTAACGCTTTCGGTCAATAAGGGTATGTAGACACCACTCTCCTATCGTAGATGTTCATCTCCTAGATTGATCTTGGTGAGCGTAGGAATTTTTTTCCCATGCAACATTCCCCAACAGGCGCGCCCCCCAGGCTTGTGGCCTCCTCGGTCACCTCCTAGTCCAGCTCCAGTGCTTCGGGGGTCTCTTTTGGTCCATAAAAATCACCGTAAATTTTCAGCCCATTCCGAGAACTTTTATTTCTGCACAAAAAACGACACCACGGTAGTTCTGCTGAAAACAGCTTCAGTCCGGGTTAGTTCTAATCAAATCATACCAAAACCATATAAAATTGTTGTAAACATGGCATGAATACTTCATAAATTATAGATACATTGGAGACGTATCATGCATCTTTGTGCAACTCCGGCGCACGACTTAAATAGCCACGGCGAGGACCAAGCGAAGGGCCGGTCAGCAGCTTCAATGCGGCGCAGAGGCCGGAGTTGGTTCCTCGCGAACCTGCGTCCGCATTGAAGCGGTGGCTGCCGAGAGGTCGCGTCGATCAGTGCCGCCCTCCCTTCGGTCACATCATGGCATCAATGTTGGCCTCCGCGTGCTCTTGGCCGGCATGAATGCGGCGCGTGCATCGGAAGGAAAGCGCGGGAGGGGCAGGTGATGGGTTTTTGGTGAGCCAGGGCAGTCAAAAGCGGCTTGGGATCGGTCCTGACTCCCGCAAACCTCCCCCACGTTTGTCTCCGGTTTGTGGGAGAAATCACGTCTGGACCGCTCCGCAGACCGATACAGGTCTGCATTGGATGGCTTCCACGGTCCGAACAGCATGGTCTGGACGGTTGCGGGAGGTTTACGGATCTGCGTTGAAGATGCCCTTAGCTCGCTTCCCTTCTGCCCATGTCATTTGGAATGTCAGTAAATGCCTTGTTTGGGCTTTTCTGTTATTTTTCAGAACCGTTGGTCGGTGCATGATTCATTGGCATGTTGCTGGGCTTAGAGCATCTATAGCAGGATTTGGCAAATCCGGCCCCTCAAATGCCTGCGGACGCGTCTGAGCGTGCCCGCGGGCACTAACCGGTCGAGCCTCAGATTAGCTACTCTGCATCCGAGTCTCTCATATTTTAGTCCCTAAATCCATACAAAGCAAGCAAAAGAAATCCTTCGTACAACATACTACGTAATACCCTAGCTAATTTTCATCGTCGGAGATGTCCACAACGTCGGTGTTGGGCGTCGGGTGGATGGGCGCATAGGAGGGCTCCGTCTCCTCCTCCTCCTACTCGACCTCATCCATGTAGGCGAACATCTCCTCCTCCGCGACGTGTTGCGCCTCCACTTCCTGCCGGCGACATCGTCTCGTCTCTGCATCCGACTCCGAGCGGAGGGAATCAAGGATGGCATGCTGCTCCGCCTGCAGATCCGCGTCCCTGGCGTCCCCCACATCCTCCTCCGGCTCCTCCTCCTCCAACTCCTCCTCCGGATCCACTGCATACGGAGGTAGCGCCGCGACGATCCAGGCTTCACGCCTTAGCCAGATATTCTCAAGGAGTTGCAGCCGACGCTCCGACGATAGAAATGGGAGGCCCCTTATCCGGCGGCGTGGGGGCATGGCTACTAGTGTTGGCGGACGGGGAGTGGAAAGTGGCGGCGACGGATGGGCGAAGGGAAGTGTGGAGGGGTAGGGTTTCGTTGTCGCCTTGTCGGCGGTCGGCTTAAATAGCCGGGCTAGGCACTACGCGGCCCGCCGGAGTGGCGTCACACGGCGACATCGGTCCGACGGAGGAGACGAGCTTCGGACCGTCGGGTTTCCAGGCGATTCCGCGTGTGACCCCGACGTCAGCCTGACGTGGCGGGCGCGCCAGGGCGCACTCATATCTGCCCCATATTTGGGTTGGCGGACGTTTGAGGCCGTTTAAGGCGCCGGCTGGGTCGAAATTTCATGACCGGTCAGTTACCGGGAGGCCCGCTCGGGCGTTTGAGACGGGTTTGGGGTGCCCGCTATAGATGCTCTTACCTGGCTGATTCGAGACAGTGCATCTTTGGCTTCGGAGTTTTCTCGTTCTCTCATTCCTGCCTCCTTCGTTTGGTTAGCTGTGTGGTCGTTTCGTCCTCTTGTATTCCACTTGGGTTGGTGTGTGAGTCAACCCAGCAATCCGACCCATGGGTGACCGCGCCCATGGGCACCCGACCCTAATGGGTAAGGGTCATCATATTAACCCATGGGTAAACCTGATGGGTAACCTGATTAGTCATGGGTAGGGTATGGACATATGGTTCTGCCCATGGGTCGTCCGATGGGTCACCCGATTAATACTATTAATTAGAATATACTTTATATTTTATATGATGTGCAGAAGTTTTGCTGAAGATATGCTAATTAATTTAGTTAAAACAACCCAACGCTGGCAGTAGCATCTTTTTTAGGGAACGCTGCCAGTAGCGATGGACGAAATCACTAGTTAAGGAGTACTCGTTGCAAAGATCACTCCCACTTTCCCGGGTTGCGACAAGTGGCGCACTGCATGTGCGCCACTTGTCGCAACATGGGAGTTTTCCCTTTTTTCGTAGATTCATTTATTCAAAATGTTTTATCTCTTAAACCGTGCATCCAAATCTCGAACCGTTTTCACCGTTGGATTCCTCGCGTCGAGATCTTCAAAACTAGATCCCAGGTTGATAGGTTTTGACGAACTTTTTTTTCACAAAAAAAGGACGAAAAAACCGAACCAGGAGCACAGGGTTTTTCCCTTTCCGAAAGAGGCACGCTCGTGCCTCTCGCGGAATCACAACCGTGCCTCTCGCGAAAGGAAAAAAAGAAGAGAAAATGCGTTTTTTTTCGTTTCCGAGGAGGCACGGCCGTGCCTCTGGCGAAAGCACAACCATGCCTCTCGCGGAAGCAAAACCGTGCCTCTCACGAAAGAAAAAAAATAGAAACATGTTTTTTTTCGTTTCCGAGAGGCACGCCGTGCCTCTCACGGAAGCAAAACCGTGCCTCTCTCAGAATAAAAAAAAACAGAAAACGCGTTTTTTTTTCGTTTCCGAGAGGCACGGCCGTGCCTCTCGCGAAAGCACAACCGTGCCTCTCTCGAAAGCAAAACCGTGCCTCTCGCGGAAGGGGAAAAAACACGTTTTTTTTCATTTCCGAGAGTCACGGCCGTGCCTCTCGCGAAAGCAAAACCGTGACTCTCGTAAAAAAACATTTTTTCAAAGTTAAGGAAGGCTAGTGGAAAACCGAAACGTCGAAAACACTCGGAAAAAACCGTTTAAAAAGCCGAAAACGCGTGCAGAAAAATAAAGAAAACAAAATCCGGAGGGAGCGCCCAGAGCGCGACATGTGGCGGGCGGCCGAGAGCGCGCCAAGTGGCGCTGATCGTCGTGAGCCTTCCGAAAGAGCGCTCGTTAACTAGTTGCTCTCGGCAATGGACTATTATGCATGCATGTTTGCTCTGCCATTTTTTTTCTTGATCGATCCAGAATGATAAGGCCCATCGCGAGTTAAGAATACTACTCATGCATGTGTGGCAACCTAAAAAAAGAGGAGCACTAGTTCGGCCTATTGGGCCTCCAGTGGCCTGAAGGTCATGCACGACTGATGTGTTGTGCGTGCATGGCAACAAACTGAGCATGGGTGTCCGATGACATGAACGCCCAACTGAATGCTGCCTATACACAACAGGAGGTGAAGGAGGCCTTGTTCCAGATGTTTCCCGTTAAGTCTCCTGGCCCTGACGGATTCCCCGAACACTTTTTTCAGCGCCATTGGGGTGTGTGTGGGGAAGAGGTAACAAATATGGTGATGTGTATTGTTGAAGGAACAGAATTCACAGAGAGCATCAATGAAACCATCCTAGTTTTGATTCCAAAGGTAAAAGATCCAAATTAGTTGGCTCAATTCCGTCCAATAAGTCTTTGCAACGTTTTATACAAAATTGCATCTAAAGTGATTTCAAATCGGTTGAAACTTGTGCTGATTGATATTATCTCTCCGGAACAGTCAGCCTTTGTGCCTGACAGGTTGATCACTAACAATATAATTGCAGCTTATGAATGTTTGCATTTCATGAAGAGAAACAGAGCCAAAAAAACCAGTCTTGCGCCCTCAAGTTGGATATGATGAAGGCTTATGATAGGATGGAGTGGTCATATCTTCAGGCCGGGCTTTACCCAGAGGTGGGTAGATATTGTCATGGGTATGGTCACATCAGTGAAATTCTCAGTAATGTTCAACGGGAAAAAGTTGCAACAGTTTATACCCTCACGGGGCATCCGACAGGGGGATCCGATCTCTCCATACTTGTTCTTGCTAGCAGCGGAGGGCCTTTCATGCCTGTTAAAATCCAGAGACGAGTCATCAAATCTTCATGGAATACAGGTGGCACCTTCGGGGCCACATGTGAACCATTTATTGTTTGCAGATGACAGCCTGCTGTTTTTCAAGGCGAATAGTGTGGGAGCAGAGGAGGTCAACCAAGTGTTGGACATCTATTGTCAAGCAACGGGACAACGAATTAACTATGGCAAATCATCTATTTTCTTTAGCAAGGGAGTTCCTGACACAGTTCGTGCTGAAGTTAAAGGTTTGCTTCAAGTACCCAATGAAACTTTGAGTGAGAAGTATTTGGGC
The DNA here is from genome assembly GCA_011799875.1 of Thinopyrum elongatum. NCBI lineage: Eukaryota > Viridiplantae > Streptophyta > Magnoliopsida > Poales > Poaceae > Thinopyrum > Thinopyrum elongatum. The sequence continues at coordinate 607,510,740 of CM022303.1, read as the reverse complement.
ATGCCATCTGATGTTGGAACTTCAAAGAATGGGGCGTTTAAATTTCTGAAAGACCGTTTGTGGAGTAAGAGCCAAGGATGGATTGAAAAAACCTTGTCCACAGCGGGTAAGGAGGTTTTGGTTAAGTCAGTGGCGCAAGCAGTGCCGGTCTTCTCTATGTCATGTTTTAAGCTTCCTCGGGGACTTTGTGAACACCTCAATATGCTCATCAGAAAGTTTTGGTGGGGCAGCAAGGATGGGCGCCGAAAACCTAACTGGGTCTCATGGAAGGATATGACACAACCCAAAGCAATGGGAGGCCTGGGTTTTAGAGATTTTGAATTGTTCAATTTGGTGATGCTTGCAAAGCAGGGTTGGAGGATCCTACAACAACCGGACTCGCTGAGTGCCCGAATTCTAAGAAGTATCTATTTCCCAAACACAACAATATTGCAAGCACAGTTGGGTTCTAAACCTAGTCAAATTTGGAGAGCTATTTTGGAAGGGGTCCAAGTCTTAAAATTGGGACTCATTAAGCGTATTGGCAATGGAAACGACACTGATGTGTGGTTGGATAATTGGATTCCTAGAGATGAAATGTTGCGCGCATATGGGAGCAAAGTGGCGAACCCACCTAGGCTGGCTTCGGACTACTTTGATAACACAATGGCTACCTGGGATAAGCAAAAGATCGAACAGACCTTCATGCCCATGGATGTTCCTGCTATCCTTTCGATTCCGCTCAGTACCCGGAACTTTGACGACTACTGGGCCTGGCATTTTGAAAGAAACGGCATTTTCTCGGTACGGTCCGCCTACAGAATGCTCGTGGCTACTAGGCAGCGAAGGGAGGCTTGGCTCGAGGGCAGCGCGGGCACCTCCAACTCTCGAACTGAAGAGAAATCTTGGAAGCTTCTGCGGCGCACACAGGTTCCTGCAAAAGTACGTATGTTTATGTGGCGATTGGCTAGACAATCCCTTCCTACAGAAGATGTGAGAGCACATCGAAACATGTCTGTAACTAGCTCCTGCGGATTATGCGGCTCTCGGGATTCATGGAGACATTCACTTCTCGAGTGTTCTATGTCCAGATATGTGTGGGCGCTGGAGGATGATGAAATTGTTGACCGTATGATATCCACAAAGGAACCCAATGCAAAACAGTGGATATTTACCCTCTTGGCCAGCTACATGACAAATTTGTTCGCATGGTGGTCACTTTGTGGGCAATTTGGACGGCTAGACGCAAGTTCATCCATGAGGGAATCACACAAAGCCCACAGGCAACACACTCGTTCGTGGCTAGATTTATCTCTGAACTTCTAATGATCTAGGTAAAGCCTCATGCGATTTTGCAAGGAGCCCCTCCTGCAGCTGGAGCGCCACATGCAAGGCCCTCGGCTCCGCCAACGGCCTTTGCGAAAATCCACGTTGATAGCGCAATTTACAGGGGCCGACGCGGATCGGCTGCAGCAGTATGTCGTGACGAAGCCGGTGACTACATTGGAAGCTCTGCTCTGGTTATTGAGGACCTAACTGACCCAGCGACGCTAGAGGCAATTGCTTGCAGAGAAGCACTAGCCCTGGCTGAAGATCTTCTTCTCCAACAATTTGTTGTCTCCTCATATTGCAAGCAGGTGGTGAGTGACATTCGTAATGGATGCCAGGGCCCTTATGGCTCGGTTATCACAGAAATCAATCTTCGAGCTTCTAGTTTTAATTGTAGTTTTATTTTTGAAGGTCGAGCCGTTAATGGTGAGGCCCATAGTCTAGCTAAACACTCTCTTGTTCTCGGTCGGGGGCGGCATGTCTGGTTGGCAAACCCCCACGATCCGGCCTGTATCCCACATCATGTGGACTATCATGAATAAAGTTTAGCTTTTGCCCTCAAAAAAAAAACTGAGCATGAGAGGAGCTCTTTTAGTAGCGCCTCGCTGGCTTGAGAGCAGGGTAGGCTGAGCTTTGCTATAAAGGAGGCGGAAGGGCGTCTGTACAGGGTAAAGGCAACATGCAGCCAAACTCAAGGCATGCAAGCTGTCCGTTAAAATTAAAAAATGAATTAAAATATTATACCCAGCCCACTAGGGTTTAAGTTCTAGTGTTCGCATTATTTTTGGATTTATTTTAGGATTTTTGGCGATGCGTTTTTAGTGGGAGGAGACGTTCTCATCGACGACGAGGTGCCTACGGTTACCGATATGCCGGCTCAGTCTCTCGGAGGTGCTCATAGGGGTAGAGTGTAAATATGAAGATATGCCGACTCAGTCTCTCGGAGGTACTCATTAGGTTGTGCGTTCATAGGAGTGAGTGGTGCTCATAGGGGTAGGGTGTAAATATGAAGATATGCCGACTCGGTCTCTCGGAGGTACTCACTAGATTATGCGTTCATAGGAGTGAGTGTATGCGTGTATGTATAAGCGGCGTCTGTAATGTGTTAAAAAATATGAATTAAAATATTATACCCGATGGGTGCCCTATATTGTGTTCAAAAAAAATATGAATTAAAATATTATACCCGATGGGTGCCCTATCGGGTCAGGTCACCCGTCGGGTTCGGGCATGGGTAGGGTCAGGCAGTGCACCCGTATAATATTCGTGTGAGGCGTGCGTTCTTTGTACTTCGCGCTGCTATGTTTTGGTTCACGTGTGATTTTCTACTTTCCCTTCTAATTTTGTATTCGTCGGACATTCCGTTTGGCTTGCTTTCTGGTGGCTGGACGTGCAGGCCCGGTCCTCAGATTTCGGGGGCCCACGGCAAGATAACAAAAAGGGGCCCTAAAGCCATATAAATATATATTTTTTTTCTATTTCAATTGCAAATTACTACTCATTTTACACTATAATTTATAATTTATGTTGCCTTGTCATCTCAACTATTCAAAAAAAGGGCACATAAAAGTTGCTCGCTCTTTTCTATCGATACATTTTTTTTACTCTTTTCAATATACTTGTTATTTTATTAGGTGAATTAGTTACACTTCTCTGCAACTCAATTTTTTACCATCCTATAATATTTCGCTACGTTGTTCTTCAACAGTAACTAAAGCTAATTCCTCGAAATCCCTAGCAGAAGTACTTACTTTATTTCTGCGGAAGCACTAGAAGACTTTTTCTAGGACTCAATCAACTCATATGCGTGTTCTTTTTTTTCTCTTTGTCGGATGGATACTTTCCAACTAAAATAATAGCATTAGTGCTAAGTAGCACACACATACGATACAAGAAATTAAGAACACTGTTAATTAAATATACAAGAAAGAGGCATGGAACAAGGTACCTTGATGGCTAGAAAATAGAAATTGCAAGCTTTTGCTGCTGCTTACGAGTCATGAACAGAAATCCCAGTTTTCCTTTTCTGTTCCCAAACAATACAGGAAATTGGAGTGTGTGAGAGAGAGATGTACGAGAGGAGGAGGTTGATGAAATCTTGAAAATCACATTACCTTCCTCCACTAATCGCATCCAGCAGCCGAAAATCACAATAGACGATGCCGGTGACATGACGTTGAACTTGGCATTGGCATGGCCGATTCGTTGCCAATTTTGGAAGAGAAGAAATAGAAAGACGAGAGCACCATTGGCGTGAGGCAAGGCCAGAATTAACGGTCTGTTACAGTTCTTTCCATTTTTTTATTGAGAATTAATTAGTCAATCTGTTACATGGGAAAAAATTCTTTCCTAAACATCAAACACGTGAAAAAGGGAGTGCCTAGAACTCATTTAGATGAGATATAAAATGGTCGCATTCACCTCACATAAGATGACATTATCTGTTTGTTATCCCAGCCTGTTTCGGCTGTAGGCCGAATCAGAATTGTTTCTTTTCCGAATGGGCCAATTCAGGTGAGTTGTCTCTTGTTTTTGCTTCATAGTTCTGTATGGGCTTTCATGCTATTGGGTTCCTATGGGCTGTTGTTCGTTGTTTACTTTTCAGTTGTGTATGGCCTTTATGCCTGTTTTAGTGGCTTCTGTTGTTCTGAACATTGTCTCCATGTCCGGCAGTGCAGCACCGCGCCGCCGATCAATGTTGGGTGCAACTCTTTTTTTTTTTTTTGACCTAGCTGTCAACGGATGCTCTCAGACTTGGTTCATGGGAGCACTAGGTGTTACACTTACACCACAATGTTATGTTAGGCGGAGGGTAGGTCAGTGATGAAGAAACTTTTTTTTTTTTACTTTTCCTGTTTATAACACCTCCAGGCTTTAGGCACATCTCGGTGTACCTTTCTTTCTGGGAGAGGATGCAATGGTCCTGACACCTGAGAAAGCACCAGGAAAAAATGTGACACGTTTCCGAAAACTAGTGGACAGATGGACTGTCCGCGCACTTTTCTGCTTCTACATAATCTATATATATATTTATACCAATATAAAAAGATCCAAAGGGGTAGATCCAACAAATCTCGGCCATCAAATCAGGTCAATCCAATGACTCAGCCTACTCCAATGATGAGCGCTCAACACGTTTAGTGTGCAGTTAATATCATACCAAATATTAATGCCAATGCTAATCACATAATTAATACACAAATAATATCGTACCTAATATTTACGTGTAATTAATGTATTACCTAATATCAACGTGCATTGCACGTACACATTTACTAAAAAAAATCATTTTGCTAATTGTCAGTTGACTAAATTTTTGTAAGGTGTATTCTGAAGTTTTTTTTAACACAGGTGCATTTTGATGTTAAAATGCACTTTAGAAAGTGTACAACTTTAGCACAAAAAAGTATAATATCTCCCACATGAATGATTTAATATTGACATATCGCATTACAAAAAGGTAAAGATATAAGTGTGGAGCCATGACGTAGATGTAGATTTAATTCTCATAGTTCATCACATCTCAAATCCAATTAAGTGGTTAACATGCAAGCTCCCCCTCCCCTCTGAAACCCCCTCCCGAACCCAGTTACAGTTGCGTTGTGGCGCATGCAGTTGCGGTCAAGTTACAACGGTTGCAGTTGCATGTCCAGTGGTTGACATGCAGCAGCCCCCCACCCCCGGCAACACCCCTCTCGAACCCAGTTGCAGTCACATTGTGGCACGTGCAAATTGCGGTTGGGTTACAACACTTGCAGTTGCATGTACAATCTCCCTCTTGTACCCAGTTGTAGTCGCATTGTGGAGCATGCAGTTGCGGTCGGGTTACAACGGCTGCAGTTGCATGTCTAGTGGTTGACACATGCAACTCACCCCACCTCGGACAACCCCGACAAACTCCCCTATTTAACCCAGTTGTAGTCGCATTGCGGCACATGCAATTGCGTGTACAACCACCCTCTTGCACCCAGTTGCAGTCGCATTGTGGCGCATGCAGTTGCGGTCGGATTAGAATGGTTGAAGTTGCATGTCTATTGGTTGACATGAAACTCCCTCGACCCCCCGACAACCCCGACAAACTCCCCTCAAAACTGCCCTCTCGAACCCAATTGCAGTTACATTGTGGCACATGCAATTGTGGCAGGGTTACAAAACTTGCAGTTGCATTTACAACCGCCCTCTCGTACCCAGTTGCAGCCGCATTGTGGCGCATGCGGTTGCGGTCGGGTTACAATGGTTGCAGTTGCATGTCTATTGGTTGACATGCAATTCCCTCCACCCCCGACAAACTCCCCTCGACAACTCTCCTCTCGAACCCAGTTGCAGTCGCATTGTGGCACATGCAATTACGGTTGGGTTACAACACTTGCAGTTGCATGTACAACTGCCCTCTCATACCCAGTCGCAGTCGCATTGTGACGCATGCAGTTGCGGTCGGGTTCCAATGGTTGCAGTTGCATGTCTATTAGTTGTACATGCAGCTACGACCCCACAAAAAACTTGCAATTATGACCCCTTGAAACATTGCAGTTGCGAACGGATTTTAAAAAATGCAGTTGCGACTTCATTTGAAACTTGCAATTGTGACCCCCTTAAAATGAAAAATAAAAATGAAGAAAAAAAGATTAATCTAGCTATACATTTAAAATTAACTAAATCTCACCCAAATAGAATTAGTCACGAAGTGTTTACATATAAGAATGAAAAAAAGTTAAAAAAAAGATAGGTGAAAAGGAAAAAGGAAACCAAATGATAAGAACAACAACAAAACGCAGCCAAAAAGGAAGAAAAGATGAGTGATGGGAATGAAGAATTGAAGGGTCGCTTTCCCTATACGGTAGTGTATAGAAGCCCCGTGCAAACATTAAGAAAAGCTGACAAAAAAAACATGAGTGTAGACTGTGGTATATAATTAAGTATATATAAAAAAAAGACTGCGAGCGTCGCCGCGAGCTTGGACAAATAGGCTGACGAACGAAACAACAGGCTGCGCGCGCGTCGCTGTTTGACCCGTTTACGTAAAAAAGAAAATTGTACGAATCTCCACGCCTGTAGATCGAACGGCCATTGATGTGAATGAGACCAATCTATTTCTCAGCTAGCTGAGTTTTAGCAAAACCGAAAAATCAATCGATCTGTTACATGGCAAATAATTCTTTACCTTTTTTAGAATCAGGCGATCTGTCAACACGGGAAAGAATTATTTCCAAAAAACTACAATTCTATCCTAAACATCACACACATCCATCGCGCCCCCCCCCCCCCCCCCCCCCCCGGGCCGCGGGCCGGCCCTGTGGACGTGCTTCGTTTTTTCGCTTCATTTGTGTCGTTGCGGGTGTCCCTTAGGTGAAGGGTTTGAGCACTACATTAAAAATACACATCCGTGGCATTTTGTTCAGAATGAAAATATTTTCTGTCATGGAAGTGATAATAGTGACAAAAACATGTATTATCATGAATGTGGTGGGCAACTATTTTTATGACAAAAATTATGACTGGAAATGAAAATTTTGTCCTGGGCGAGCTGGCGGCGCACCCACATGACGTTCTTTGGTCTTCCATGACGTAAAAAATCATGATAAAAGTAAGGACGGAAATTTCTTGATGATTTCTCAAACATATTTCATCATGAAAATTTACATAGATGTAGTATACATCTGTAGGGTCATGTGTATTTTTCAGATTTTTTTGAAACTTCAAATATATGATTTTCGGATTTTTTTCAGAAAACGAGCTCGAGCTCGAAAAATTCACTCTCTGCATGTACTCTGTACAATATCCTGCTACTCCAGTATATATGCTCTGTCCCTTGTTCTGTTGTCAGGCAGACACGGCGGGTCCGCCTTTACCTCGCCGCCGGCCACCATCTCAGTCTCGGTCTCCATTGCGCCTCTGTCCTCCAAGAACTCTCTCTTGTACTTGTACCTCATGGCCACCCACACGAAGAGCGCCATGTTGGCCATGGTGAGGAGCAGCAGGAACACGTAGTAGTAGTCGAGGTGCGAGTCATTGAGGTTGTCGCCGATCCAGCTCTTGCGGCGGCCACCACTGCCCCGGGTGGCCCGGTCGACGAGCGTCACGAGCAGGCTGTTGAGGAAGTTCCCGACGCCGAGCCCGCTGGTGAAGAAGGTGGTGCCGAGGCTCTGCATCCCCTCCGGCGACTGGTCGTAGAAGAACTCGAGGATGCCCACGGAGTTGAACACGTCGCCGACGCCCAGGAGCACGTACTGCGGCAGCATCCAGAAGACGCTCATCGGCACCGTGTCGTGGGGGCCGTGGGCGGAGCGCTCCCGGATCACGCGCATGCGCCGGACCTCCACCAGGCAGGCGCAGGCCACGACGAGCACCTGCAGCGCGCAGCCGACGCCGAGGCGCTGCAGGAGGGTGATGCCGCGCGGGTTGCCCGTGCGCCGGCGGGCCAGCGGCACCAGCACGCGGTCGTAGATCGGGATCGAGACCAGCATGGAGATGGTCACGAAGCTGCCCAGGGACGCGGCCGGGACGTGGACGCCGCCGACGGAGCGGTCCAGCGTCGTCCCTTGCTTCACGAAGAGGGTGTTCACCTGCGCCCAGATGGTGCAGGGCACCAGAGTCACCAGCCATACCACGATCATGCCGGCCATCAGCTTCACCTCCTCGACCTCAGTCACCGTGCACGTCCCGCGCATGGCCGCCTTGTCCAAGCACCGGAAATTACCCGGTGTGTGGAGCAGCAGCCGCTTCCCGGCCGCGGCGTACCACGCCTTGTCATGCTCGTGCAGCTCGCCGGTGAGCGGGCATCCCCAGTTCGCGTACGCCGCCCTGAGCACCCTGCCGATCAGCCTCGCCGGGCCGGCCGCCGTGCTCCGCGTGACTGGCTTGTGCCGGTAGAACGGCGTGCCCACGTAGAACAGCACGAGAGACAGGGCGAGGCCGACCGTGGGGATCGTGTACCCGACGCCCCAGCCGACCTCCTCCTGCACGTAGACAAGGACGAGCACGGCGACGAGGCCGCCGGCGAAGGAGCTGAACAGCCACCAGTTGAAGAAGGAGGCCTTGATCTGGCGCTCCCGCGCGTCTAAATCGTCGAACTGGTCCGCGCCGAACGTCGAGATGTTGGGCTTGGTCCCGCCCGCGCCGATGGCCATGGTGTAGAGCGCCGCGTACAGGAAGGCGACCTGCTGCCGCGTCGCCGGGGCGCAGTCGCCGCCCGCCGTGCACCGCGGGTGCAACGGCTTCAGGGAGACGGCCAGGGTTATCAGAACCATGCCCTGCAACAATATGAATCATTCGATATTACCAACCGCAAAATTTTCCATTTACCCCATACTCTTTGAAAGAAAATGGTGAAATATTGCTTGTTTTTACAGCATGTTGAATCTTCCATTTTGAATCACAAGCGGAATGTAAGTCGAGTAAAACAGATTACGGTTACACTGTGGTGGCCATGTAGCACCTGCTTGCTTGGTACTCCCGCCTATTAAATCAACAATTCAACATAATACAAAGTACGACGAGCCACCGCCACAGCCGGTCCGTCCAGTAGGGATGTGAATGGAGTAATAAATGCTGCCCGCAAGTCCTGTTTAGTTAGCTCGATAGTTTATTTTTCTTGAAAAAAGAAACTTTATTGAATTGTTCGACCGATATAAGTGGGCTTAAACAGGACCCGGTTTACATCCTTACACTCTACCAGTCGCGCCTGACTGGTTTGAGATGTGTTCGGCTTCACAGTAATGTTGAATCCCACGTTGGTGAAAATGTTGCGCCACTAGAATGATTCCGAGCTAACGGATGTCTAGGGTGTCCTTTCTCTTGCGAAATATTTGTATTTTTATAGTTTCTTTTCAACATTGTGTTTTTCTTTTCAGAAAATGAAATGGAACTACTCGAAAGCCCACATTAACTTTCGTTACAATATGTTTTTGATGAAATTTTATTGAAAGTTGAAAGCCGAGTTTTCTGAAAGTTGTGATTCAAATTTAGGAAAGCTATGCACGTAATTAGTTGAAACCTGAAAGACAATTATTCTTAAAATTGTGACTGATGCTTTTTAAAAGCTTTACACAATTAGTTGATAGCCAACAAAAATAAAGGTGTTTGATTCATTTTGACATTTTGTGGAAGGCTTTATGTAGGTTTTTACGTAGGTCTCTATGTCATTAGTGCTAAGTTCTATTTTGGATCCAAGATTATTTGTAAGTTAGTGTTTATCAGTGAATTAGTGGAAGCCTATGTTAATAGCGGTCAAATTTGGGGGGTGTAACGAAAGTGATTGCACCAATTGTCCATAGCGGTCAAATGTCATGTGTGACAAACTCGACTTCGGGTTTTTCTTATGAAAGTTATCTCCAAAAAAGACAGGATTACACTAATACAGAATAACACATGCATTTAAAAATCAAGAATACTAAAAACAACTACTCCCTCTGTTACTTGATATAAGATGTTTTTTTGACACTGTCATAGACTCTAAAATAAACCTTACAAAAAGATACTGAGATGGTATTTGTTAGGCGGCTTGGGTTGGGATTTCATCCGCGAGTCGCTTACATCAAATAAATCACAGAAACACCCTTGAGGATGGCTGGCCAAATACATCTCAGGTACCTTTTTCATTTCCTTATTACTCCCTCCGTTCACAAATATGAGATGTTTTAGATATTTCAATATGGACTACATGCGGACTGAAATGGGTGAGCAAACACTAAAACATGCCTATAACTCTATATGCATCCGTTTCACAAAAAAGTTAGAACATCTTATAGGAGTATTTGTGAACAGGTACCTGTATTATTGTCATGGACGGTGACACATGTGAAGGGTTTTCCAGCTGTACGAAATCAGGGTTCTGGATTGGCATGGACATGATAGCCTTTTGCAATGCTTGGAGCTTGGGTACACCGGCATACATACGCCTCTGTGACCAAAGCAGGGTAGTAGCTTGTGTTGTGTGATGGATGCCGGTGGGGCCGCCGTACGTGTAGCGCAGAAACGGAACGACGAAAGCAGAGTAGTGGTGGCTTTTGCCCACGCCTCTACGTCTCCCAGCCGAAAGATCCCGAAATCCAAATGCGGTTTTCTTCTCCGGTCGCAATCCTAACCGTCATGACAAAACACTGGTCCTGGCTGGTTGGCCCGAGCTGACAACGATTGTCCGTAAGAATCTTCTACTGCTAGCTGAACACCAGTGAGCACTGACTAGTCACTCCGTCCGGCTTCAGACATTTCTGCTGCAATTAATGTGTCTTTTTCAGTCGTAACAGTGAATAATGTACTGTACGTACTGTATTGTGAAATCATGTTTGAGGACGAGCTCCCAGGTTCAAGGACGCGTTGTGAAACATGCCGGATTGCGGGATTAATTGGACTGAAGATCAATCGAGGAGATGATTTTTGCTATCTACCAGTAGTAGCTAGCTGGAGTTACGTGGTACTGACCGAGAGGTAGACGAGGGAGGAGACGGTGAAGGTCCAGAAGCGGCCGAGGAAGGCGTCGGCGACGTAGGCTCCGGCGATGGGCGTCATCCACACCGTGCCCGTCCAGTTGTTGACGCTGCGCACCGACGGCACCGTCTCCTGCCGCATCTGCGTCGTCAGGTACACCACCAGGTTCGACGCCACGCTGTAGAACGCCATCCGCTCGAACGCCTCGTACCCTGCATCCATCCATATGCGCGCGCGCGGGTTCATCAGAGGGAGAGTCGGATTAGATCGATCCATGGCGGACGGAGCCTGGTACTGACTGACTACTCACCGACTAGGAAGGAGCAGGCCTTCCAGCGGCCGGTCCGGGCGGCGACGACCGGCCGGCCACTGAGGTCGACGGAGCCGTCCTTTGTGAACTCCGGCTTGAGCTCTTCCATCGATGGCCGATCCGACGATGTATGCTGCAGGCTCTAGTGCGTGCCTCGTGGTGTGTCGAAATGGGCTTGGCTGGGGCAAAATGATTGAGTGTATATGGAGTGCCGGATAGCAACTTGCTAGGCAGAGACTCATGTCGCTGGGTGGCTTCACCTCCGTCTTTGCCACATGTCGTTATCAGGAAAATGCTAAACTTGTGGGAGATCACCTCTACAACTGAATCCCTTAAATCCTGTCAATACGTCTGTGTGAACGGCCCGGTCACGAAATTGCCGTCCAACTAGCCCCTCAAACCGGCCCCTTACGTTCGGATTGTTCGGCACAACTCAAACCTAGTCTACATGTGGGACAGATATGAAAAGGCCCGGACGCATCCGACATGTAAAACTGACAGGCGGGGCGCTTGCAGAAAGACATTGTCCATCGGGCGTCTCCTCCGATTCGGTGAGAACGCAATCATGGAGCCGCTCTACTGCGCCGTCCGAGGGGTCAAACCTGGCTATTTAAGCCGGACGGCGAGGCAACCCTAGCCTCGTCGCCATTCTTCTCATGTCGCTCCCATCCACGCCGCTGCTGCTTCCTCCTCTTCCTCTTCCACTTCCAATCCGAGCTCGCCGTCCGCTTCCTCTTCTTCCTCTTCCTCTTCCTCTTCATCATCCCTCCTCTTCCTCTTCATCTTACCTCTTCTGCCTGCTGCTGTTCCTCTTCATCTTCCTCTTCTGTTGCTGTTGCTTCCTCGTCTGCTTCTTCAGATCCTTATCTGGCCTCTGTTATCCCACATTATCTATGCCCACTCCAGCCTTTTATTCTTCCAGGCTTCCTTGTCAAATGCCTCAACACCATGGCCGCCAAGGTCAAGATCGTCAGGCGTCACCTCTTCCTCCTCGGGCACCAGTTCATCAACACCCCATTGGAGGATCCAATTATGCAGAATGTAACATGCAAGAACAAGCTTAACCTGGGTAGGGTAAGGGTGGAATGGCTTCTGATCCAGGATCTTGAACCTGTTCTTGAGCACTCCAAATGCCCTCTCAACCGTTACTCTAAGGCTGGAGTGTCTGAGATTGAACAGCTCCTATGGAGTCCTAGGGTAGTTCCTACCAGAGAACTCGTTCAGATGGTACCTGGTTTTCCTGAAGGGTGGAAAAACACCTGGCCGACATGCATAGCCAGCATCTCCTAGGTAGAACTTGCCATCATGGATGTTGATGCCATCAGGATGACTGATGTTGTCACTGAGTATGTTAGCATCATGTGCTGACCCTTCCCAGCCAGCCAGCACATAGGTGAATTTCAGATCAAAGTCAACAGCAGCAAGCACATTCTGGCTTGTGTCGTGCTTCCTTCCCCTGAATGTTGCAGCTTATGACCTCGACACTCTGGCAGTGACATGAGTACCATTTATTGCCCCCATGCAATCCTGAAATGGCAATACAAGATTGTGTTAGTGCTCACCTTGAACTATCCAAGCATATCAAGCAATGAACTACATACTACAATGCCCACCTTGAAGTATGGATACCATCTTGGGCTTCTGTGAATCTTGGTAGGAGTCTGGTCAGTTGATGACTTGATCATCTCTCCTTTGAGCTCCCCAACAGCATACAACACTTGCTTGAAGTACCTTGAGATGGTCTCCGTTGACCTCCTGAACGTGTTGTGGATAATCTTGAACCTCTGGTTATGGCCAACAATATGAAGGAACATGGCGACTTGCTCTTCCACACTGGTGTGGATGCTATCTTCTAGCAGCCCCCTGGTCCTGAAGGTCTGAACAAGTCTGGAAAATGGTGCTCTTTTCATTCTAAGCATCCACAGAGCCTCTGTGTCGTTGCAGTTGTATATGTAGTTCAGATTGGCGATCCTCTCATGCTCCCGCATAAGCATTGGAGCATATCTGATGACAAGTCTCTCAACACGACGAACAGGTCTCTTGTGCATGAACATGACCCATGCCTGGATCACAACTATCAGTGCTCCTGCCTGAAGCACCAGCCGCATCCGTGTGTCCATAACCTAGTCCACATCGAGGGTGCATTGAGCAATGGGGAAATCGATCCTACACCTTGCCTAACATAGGGGACAGGCAGTGTTGGTTACCGGCATCGAAGACAAGGACGATGAAGGGGGGGGGCCATGGCTAAGTCAAGGATGACCGGACGGTGGCCAAATGGAAGAGCAGCAGCAGCTCCACTGCCGGATTTGCCGCCGCCGCCGCTTGCACAGATCTGAGTCACCGTCGCCGGTGGTGGTGAGGCTAGAGGAAGTGGTTGTCCTAGAGGTAGCGGTGACCGAGTAAATGGGTGGGGTGAGCTTAGATTTGGCGTCGTGCCACCACGCCCGATTTCCATCTCCCATCCCACTCGCTTTCGCCCTGCCCCCCCCCCCCGCGTGCGAGCTTGCGTCGCCCTCAGCCCTGGCTCGCTAGAAACTGTCGACTCGGCAGTTTCTAGCAAGCCTGGCTAAGGGCTGCTTTAAGCTTCGTGCGGATGCGAGCCAGCCCATTGCGTTCGCAACCAAACACACATTTCGTGGCTCAACTGGGCCTAATTTCGATTTTGTTGGCAACCAAACGCGTCCTAATCCATTGGGTAAAACCCGATGGAGACAATCTGACCTGAGAAATTGATAGCCGGTAATCAACCTGTACTCCATACTTCATGTTCTCACTCCCCATTAGTAATTCTGTTTATTTATTACTTTTTGTCCAAACAAAATGGCATCATATATTTTAAACCATTGTTTGATTTCAAAATTGTTTCGAGTGCCATCTTTGTTTTTATGACATTTCAAAATTGCTTTGCGTACCATCTTTGTTTTTATAAGATCTTTGAAACAAGATCAATGTTCTATATGTTTTAAAAATTATTATTATTTTGCTTTTTGAAACTTGACTAGAACATTTATAAGATTTGTATGCTTTCTAGCTTGTTGGTTATAAATACTTGCCTCCCTCCCCCGACGTGTCGATCTCACGTGTACATGCTTATGACCAGTACATCAAGTTTTGAGTAGAGTTTAAAGCAAGATAAATATTTTTCAAAAATATATTCAATATTGATTTTGTTTCAAAGACCTCATCAAAACTAAGATGATAGTCAAAACGGATCCATAACCGAACATTCAGTTCTTACCTTTTTTTTATGTTTTAGCCAAAAAAAAGCATACATGTTCACTAATGGGAGTGAGAGATGTGAAGTGTGGGTTGATTTTTATAAAGTAAAGGGTTGTCTCTGCAAAAATGATACAATCTAACATGTGACCCAAATTTGGGCCCTGTCATAACGTGGGTTGTTGCCACGTGTCCAAGTTGTTGATCCAACTTCGGAGGCAAACACCGCCTCTAAAGCTGGCTCGCTCCCTCGGCTTGACCTTCTTCTTGCTGCCGAGCGCGCCAAAGCACAAGAGACGTTGTCTTGAAGCTGATCCAGTCACCAAGTAGCATGCCGATGAGGACGTGGAGGAGGAGGAGGAGCCTGCCAATGACATAGTCTCCGTCTAGCGTAGACACTGGACGCCCACGACGACGACCAGATTTTGTGCTCGTGACTGGCGGCCACCAAACCATTCTGTATCGTGCGGTGAACGACACATCGGAATTGGGGAGGATGAGTTGGTGACGTTGGAGCCAAGCCAACCCATGGAGCTTTTGCTGCGGAGGGGGTGTTCTAGGCCACCGTGGGCATCAACAACTTAGACACATGGCAGCGATCCGCATTGCGTATGCACGACAGTTGGCTCGAATGAAAGTATGAACAATTTTTTCTACTATATAGTGAAGCTCAGTAGGCAGTTGATAACTTTTTTAGTAGAGCTAGGATCTTGAAGAACCCAGACTTTCCCTTTAGTTAAGCATCAATGCACACTTTACATCAGGCCTCCAAGAGAAAACAAAAAATACAACTTAGTCCCTGACTCCAAAGAGGACCCTCAACAGAGAACAGAAAACACGATTGGGGCCAAAACAACTCCTTCGCGGTTGCAATCTCACCATAGCCGGGGAGTACGCCACTTAGGACGACGGGACCTCCATAGCTCATGTTTCGACAGCGACGCACACCTGAGAATGAGACCATGGACACCGCCACACCGGGTCAGAGCTGCACTACCTCCCCTTAGGCATCAAGGCCAAGAGGAATAAGAGCATCTCCAGCCGTTGGAGCCCCCAAGAACACCACCGAACCAAAAAAGTTGGTGTCTTGGGGGCCAAATGCTTCATCCGGCCGAAATAGAAGTGCATGGGGAGGACATCTTCCCAGCCACACCCACCCCAACCAAAAATTTGTGAGGGAAATGATTAAGTGAACCAAGAAAAAAGACATGTGGGGAGACACGATTCGCCGAAACTTCCGCCAGCGCCCCCAGGAGCCCCCCAACGCGCTGGGTTTCGCCTGGGTTTGCCGGCGCTATTTTGATGTCCTGGGGGGCACTGGGGGCGTGGCTAGGCCGTTTTTCGGCAAAAAGCGTCGTCCGAACCTAAAACCGAGCCTAAAAAGATGGGTGGAGATGCTCTAAGAGTGGTCGCCCTTCAGCCAGAAGAGTTGGTTGCGAGGCGGTGGAGGGTGGCAGCCGGCGTGCGTCGTAGCTCTGCCACAAAGACCTCGATAAAGAACACCAACCTCACCTGCAGCTTCCATCTTCCTTCTCCCCATCTTCTTATCCACCACCATGATGGCTTTTGAAGTTGAGGCTAAGCAGAGGGTCCTCCTGTACAAACCATCGATGGGACAGTTCCAGCAAGGAATATATGGGGGAAAAAAGTGGGAGTGAAATCGGACGGGTCTAAGCTTCGCCATGGAACCGGCAGGGGGCGCCATCAAAGGATCCCTCGACGCCCCACCGATTAGACCACCAGATCAGGGAGCCACCTTACTGGCCATGGAGAAAACTTCACCTAGAATCCAAACCATCATGCCACCGAACACGAACACCATGGCTGCCGGCAGCAAGGGGGATGGAGGCCAGAAGGGGAGGATGGAGGAGGGACTCACAAGGGGGCAGGGAGAACGGCAGAACGCCAATCCTAGAGGAAAGAAGCTGTATGCTCGGATACAGGAAATTTTAGAGAGCAGCCTCGACTTTCATGAACACATCTTTGCTACAAATTTAAACAACCATGAGGTGGCTGTAATAAGAAGGGCATAAAACATTCTGGTGAGGAACATAGGGTGGAGGCAAGTGCACAAGGAAATAATAATAAGAGCAGGCAAAAATAATGCAAACAAAAATGTTTCTGAACTACTCCCTCCGTTTTTATTTACTCCGCATATTAGAGTTGACTGAAATCAAATTTTCTAAAGTTTGACCAAGTTCATAGAAAAGTAAATATTTACCATGACAAATCTATATGATGTGAAAGAACATTTCATAATGAATCTAATGGTATTGATTTGTTATTGTATATGTTAATTTTTTTTGTCTGTAAACTTTGACAAAGTTTATAGAGTTTGACTTTGACCAAAGCTAATACGCGAAGTAAATAAAAAAAACGGAGGGAGTATCAACGAACGAGAATAGTGACCAGAATGTGATGCAACTTTTTCATGAGAAAGCAAGATTACATCGACGAAGAACCAGGCAAATCCAAAGATCAAGCACAAGAGCAGAAGAACCAGTGGACAACAGATACATAATCTAAGTAAAACATCCGTTACATCACCAGACATCAAAACATAGTTCCCAGTATCACGACAAATAGGTCATTAACAGCAAGACAGTAAGATCGACTCATCGATACAAAATAGTGCAGCTCTCTTCAACAACACAAGACCAGGTAATGGATAACAGCACCAAAAATTTAGAGCTTGTCCTCGAAATCGGATAGAGGGGTCATCTGCTCCTTGAGCCCCTTTCTCTTGCGGATCTCCGTGACAAGCGTCGCCGACTGGGTGCCGGGGTCCAAAGGATCAGAAGCCATGATGTCCCAGTGGTCAAACACACACTGGGGGAAGGCCTGGCCGGACGTCGCAGCCCTCAGGGTGCTTGAGAACCCAAAGGACTCGATGACAGGGAGGTAGGCCTTGATGTTGTAGAGCGGAGTACCTTGCCTCTGCATCTCCTCGAACACATGCCCTCTCTTCTGATTCAGAACACCATAGATGCCACCAAGCGCATTCTCCGGGGCCTGGATCTCAACCAGATACACAGGCTCCAGCAGCCTTGGCTTGGCGGTCAGCTGAGAAGCATAAATGACCCTCCTGGCCGTTGGGATAACCTGACCACCACCCCTGTGAATAGCATCAGTGTGGAGAACAACATCACAGACCTCAAAGCAAATGCCACGCATGTTCTCCTCAGCCAACGCGCCTTCCTTCGACGCCCACTGGAACCCAGCCACAACAGAGTCCTTGATTTCATTAAGATACTGCACTCCCTTGCACATGTCGACGACCATGTTGGGGCCAGTCGTCTCAGGTCCGAAGCACCAAATCTTCTTGGCAAGATCCTTGTCCCACCCAAACTCCTCAGACAGAATCTTGGACCGCACCTTAGGATCGTCACGTGGGCCAATGCGCCCATCATCAATGGCCTCAGCCAGTCCCTCCTCCAAGGGGCGAGCTTCCATGTAGAGACGGTTGTGCTTGTTCGGGGACTTGCTCATGACTGTACGGCAGGACTTCTCCAGAACAGTCTCACGGAAGGAGACAACAGGAGGGGAAACAATGATTTCAGCACCACCCATGAAGTCATCCTGCAGATCCTTCAAACAGATTTCAAGGTGAAGCTCTCCAGCTCCAGCAATGATATGCTCACCAGACTCTTCAATGCTACAGAGAACCATAGGATCAGACTTTGCCAGACGCTTCAAACCCTCAACAAGCTTGGGAAGATCAGAGGCCACCTTGCACTGAACAGCAACACGCACAACAGGGGACACAGAGAACTTCATTGCCCTGATTGGGCAGGCATCAACTTCCTTCTCATTTGTCAGGGTTGCATTCTTTGTGATGAACTGATCCAAACCAACCAAAGCAACAGTGTTGCCACAGGGAACATCCTCAACAGACTCTTGCTTCTTTCCCATCCAGATAACAGTACGCTGGACACTCTTCACATACAGATCCTTCTTCTGGCCAGGAACAAAGTTGGGACCCATGATACGGACCTTCATGCCAGTGGCAACCCTCCCGGCAAAAACACGTCCAAAGGCAAAGAATCTACCCTTGTCAGATGCTGGAATCATCTTGGAGACATACAGCATAAGAGGACCATCAGGGTCACAGTTTCTGATAGCATTTGCATATATGTCATCAAGGGGGCCCTCGTATAAGTTCTCCACACGATACCTCTGGGCCTTTGAAGGAGAGGGGAGGTGAAATATCATCATCTCAAGCAGAGCACGACTGGCAGGCAGCCAAGTTTGCATCACACGCTTCATGAGAGCCTTGCCCATCAAGTCCTTCTCATCATTCTTCATGGTCACACCAAGCTTCTTCAACATAGGCCACAACTTATCCTTCTGATCATTCATGCAGGTGGCTATGATTTGCTTGATTGGCTCATAGCAGAACTGAACGAAACCTCTCTTGCAGGTAGCTGTCCCAGTGTTCTTGGAGGTCCATTTCTTTGTGGCTGGGTCAAAGAAGTTCTCACCCCACAGCCTCTCCATCATCTTTGCCTCGTCAACTCCAAACTTGGAGGCATACATCTTAGCAAAGTTTGTAAGGGTGAAAGCCCACCCATGCAGACCAGCAGAGAATGCAACAGTCCCCTTTTCTGGGTACACTTGGACATCACCAAGGAGCACATCTTCATATGTTGCCATGATGACATTGGCATTTTCAATAACACGGGAGAAAGTCTGATATGCTTCCTCACCTTCCACCTGAAGCTCAAGGAAGCATCTGTCCATCTTGTTCACAGTAAGGACTGGCCTAATCCTCTCACCAAGAGCCTGGCGCAGCACAGTTTCAGTCTGCACACAGACACCCTCAATACAGTCAACAACCACCAAAGCTCCATCGGTGATACGAAGAGCAGCTGTGACTTCCGAAGAAAAGTCAACATGGCCAGGTGAATCAATAAGGTTGATCAGGTATTCGTCCCCATCACGGTCACCCTTGTACATCTCAAGTGATTCAGGAGTCATCTGATAGAAAAGAGAGATACCCGTGGATTTGATTGTGATACCACGCTCTGCCTCATCTGCACGGGTATCGGTCATGCGAACATCACCAGCAACTTCCTGGGCAATAATCCCAGCAGCTGCCACAAGGGAATCCGTAAGGGTAGACTTGCCTGCAAATATGTAAATAATCTGTGAGAACAGAGCACAAGCATCTTGTTTGACAGTTGAACATAATCGATATAATTACAAATCAACGCATGAACTTAAAAGACAGAAGTAGGACACAACAGTACAGTGCATTCAAACAATCCAGAAATAAAAAGGTAAACATAAGGCAAACCAGCTATTTAGTAACATGGTTAAACAAAATCTAGTGGGACATTGCAAACAACACAAATATCAGGATATCAATTTAGAAGTAACTAAGTACAACCGCATGAATTCAAGATCTTATAAATTGTAATACAATCAACAATAAACATGAGCATGCACCAAACTGGTGAGATTCTGAGCCCTGGGATGATGTGCCAATAGTTACATTTAAGCTTATTAAAGCAGAAATCTATCATACAATAAACTGTAACAGTAGATTCCAAGAATAGGATCCATCGGTTTTTGGGGATGAAACTAGTTATTATTTCAAAACAATGCAAAAGCAGCTAATTAAATTTAACCAATTCAAAGAGATTCAGTTTTTAGAATTAATAGACTATACAGTAGAATGAGCAGGCTACAAAATAATCAATCAACAAGATCCTACTGAATAAACTCAATGATGTCACTGTTCAGGCACATACCGTGGTCTACATGAGCAATAACGGACATGTTACGGATATTGTTCTTCTTGTCCATGATCCCGCGAAGCTCCTCCGCTGTAAACTTCACCATCTTGACTGTGTTTGAATGTCACGGCGGGAATATAGTTCCTGTTCAAAGAATAGTAGGCTATCAGAATCAAAGAAGAATCAGGTGTGAATAAATCTGACAGCAATATAATAATGACTGTCCAAGTAATTAAAACCACAATTGTCTACTCGAAATTGAGACAAATATGGTTGTATACCCAAAAGTCATATACACTGCAACCTTAATACTTTAAGCTAACACTTCAACCAACAATACCCGGTAAAGCAAAATATATAATATGGACAAGCTAGCATAATAATAAAACAAAAATACTTCACCTAACACTAGCATCAACAAACCATGACCTGAAAACTTAACTGCCCAGAGTGCAATAGCCACGAAGCAATAAGACCAACCAAAATTAAAGAAATAAATGAATACATCATGAGAAGTGTAGATGCAAAAGCTGGTGCGCCACAATTTAAGGGGCTACACAATTATGAAGCAAAAACCGGTAATCGATTCACTTACTAAGCCTTCAAGAACTTCCATGACTGTAAAACTTGTAAAGGAATGGATCATAGAGAAACTTCACCATAATAAATCAGGTAGGAATTGCAAAACAGCGTATAAGATGATTACAGACTAAGACAGGACTTGGGGTAAATGGGATGGAGCGAAAGTTGATTTGCAACGGAATCACAGTTTTATGCACAACTGTTGACTTCAATATCATGTAATTACCGACATATAAACACTAAAAACAATGGCACATAACGGTGATTTAGTTGAACTCTGCAGAGGTGCAACAATCCATACATGGGGAGGACTGAGGAAAACACAGAAAATACTCATATAAACGAAATGGTCCAGTCAGATAGAAATTCATGCAAAACGGCTGAACTAAGATAACATAAAACGCTGATACACACAAGAGAAATTCATGCAGAACGCGTGTAAAGGCAGCTGAACAAGCCCGAGAAGGTACCACAGGCTGGCAAGCGAGCAAAAACCCTAATATACTAACTAACCCCGTGAACAAACAGCGTAGCGAAATAGCCAAAACCAACACCGGAACCACAGATCCACGCCCTCAGGGGCCGCACATAAATCAGTCGACGCATCTACTCGCGTCAGAACGAAATCGTTCCCCGGAACGAGCGAGCATGACGAACAAAACAGTAGATCTACAGCGTTTGGGGACGGGAAAAGTACAGACTAACGACGACGAATCCAGCATAGGGAACTGGAGCGCATCCGGCTAGCGAGGAGACTTGAACCGGGGAAATCAATCAATCCATCGACTAGGTAGCGGCTTAGTACGGACTACGGAGAAGCGACGCGCAGGCTAAGCAACCGGAGATGCGACGCGCAGGCCAAGCAACCGGAGAAGCGACGCGCAGGCCAAGCAACCGGAGAAGCGAGGAGGCCCGGCTCACCTTGGGGTTTTGCTTCCGCCTCCCGAGCCGAGAGGCGAGAGTCTGAGAGATGAGGAAGCGGCGGCGCTCCCGGACCGAGAGAATGGAAGGGGTGAGGGGAGGAAGGCTAGGGCGGCTTCGCTTGCCAGTATATATACTGGTACTGTGACGGGCCAGATACGCGAATGGGGGGAGACGGCGATCACGCGATTACGGCCCAGAAGCCCTGGGAGGAGTCAGACAAGCGGCCTGGCCCAAGGGATGACCTCTTTTTTTTTTAACACCCAAAGGGATGACTTTTTTTATTTTACGTCCACCAAGGGATGACCTAGATAGACGTGGCGAGAACTTCACACGAGATGAATAAGCTTTGCTCCAAAAAAAAACGAGATGAACAAGCAACATTCCCTAAAAAAACAAAAAAAAAATGAATAAGCAACACTCAAACAAATGAGATGAATAAGTGGCTCTTTTTCAGGGAATGCCACCACGGCTTAGCTTTATTTCATATCAAACAGGATACATCACTCAGCAGCAAACTGGTCATAAACGGGGGAGATTTCTCTGTCCATACTAGCTAAGCCATGAGCAACATGGTTTAAATCATCGTGCAAAGTGCTCGAACTTAACAGGAAAAAAATCGGCGCATATATTAGAATAGTCATGGATGATCGGTGTAGTGATGGCCAAAGAGCACATACCTGACTCCATGAACGCACTAGTGATCTTTGTGTTCACAAACTGCTTGCGAGGTAAAGTCGTCGTTTCATGTTGTTTCCGCTGCAAGAGCGTCCGCGCTTGGACTCACGAAGAAAGTTTTTGCATGGATGAGTTGGCATGAATCATCGCAAATGATAGTGCCACACAGGTCTGAGTTATTTTCATAAGGAAAAGAGGCATCGACATTAAGCTTCAGGACTCCCGTCGGTGATTTCTACCAAAAGACTTCCTTTGTCGAAAACGCTATAGTGTTTTCAGCATGATGGTAGTTCAGAGTTAAGCTTCGAATTAACAACACTAATATTTCCATCGTATGAGCTTCCTCGCTATGCATTTTCTGCCTCTGTTCCCACCATATTTACTAGCAATGCACCACAATAACAACGGCCACTGGATGCTCCGTACGTGCTATTTTTTTTCAAAAAGGGGGGACTCCTCGGCCTCTGCATCAGAACAATGCATACGGCCAACTTTATTAAGAAGCAAATAGGTTCAACAAAGGTCTTAAAGTCATAATGAAAGTAAAGAAAAGCTCACATAGAGCCATAGCGCCACAACCGGCTGGCATAAACAAGATAAGGAAACTAATTGCCTATCCTATTACATGACCGCCATCCAAACCGGTTGAAAATATCCCGTGCTACCATCTCCCACCGGATAGATCCAGTAACCAAACGCTCCCTGGCCTCCGTCGGAGTGAGTAGCGACCACATACGGATCAATGCAGTAGCTCGGAATATAACCTGCAAAAATTGAAAATTTGTTGTTCTGTTAAAAACCAAGTCATTTCTGCAGTTCCAGACTGCCCACAATAAAGCACATTCTCCTACGCGAATGTGTCTCGCTGTTTCGGCCCCTATCCCGTTAAGCCACGTTCCAAATAACGTGTTGACAGAATTCGGAGGAGTAATATTAAAGGTTATGTGCACCGTCCGCCATAGCACTTTTGCCAGCGGGCAGTCAAGAAAAAGGTGTTTGATAGTTTCATCCCGATTACAAAAACTACACCTAGTAGGTCCTGTCCAGTTGCGATTTACCAGATTGTCCTTAGTTAAGATGACTTGTTTATGGACAAACCACATAAACACTTTAATTTTCAAAGGAACTTTGACTTTCCAAACATGTTTGGAACTAGGAATGGAGCTAGTGTTGATAACATCGAGATACATCGATCTAACTGTAAATTCCCCAGTCCTAGTAAGCTTCCAGCGCAACTGATCGGGTTGTTGAGATAGCGGGACCTCCATCAGTCTACGCACTAAGTGGAGCCAAGCTTCCCAACGATTACCGGCTAGCGTTCTCCTGAATTGAATATTGAGGGGGATGGACTGCAATACTGTTGCAACAGACGCATCGCGTCGTTGAACAATACTATAAAGAGTCGGGTATTGAAACGCGAGGGGTGTCTCTCCTAGCCAAGTATCCTCCCAGAAACGCGTGTTGGTGCCATTTCCGATTATAAACTTTGTCCTATTGAAAAAGGCTGATTTGACTCTCATCAACCCTTTCCAGAAAGGCGAATCCGTCGGCCTTACTGTCACTTGGGACAAAGTTTTGGAGTGAAGGTACTTACTCCGGAGAATCTGCGCCCAGGTGGCCTCTGTCTCTTCAGACAACTTAGACAGCCACTTGCTGAGAAGACATCTGTTCTTGACTTCAAGATTTTCAATGCCAAGACCCCCTTGGTCTTTTGGTCTATAAATAATATCCCATGTGGCGAGTCTGTATTTTCTTTTTAATTCATCACTTTGCCAGAAGAAACGGGATCGATAGAAGTCCAGCCTTTTCCTAACTCCAACTGGAACCTCAAAAAAAGACAGAAGAAACATAGGCATACTCGTGAGAACCGAATTAATGAGAATTAATCGGCCTCCGTATGACATGAGCTTGCCCTTCCAGCAACTCAATTTCTTCTCAAATCGATCCGCAATGCATTTCCATTCTCTGTTTGTTAGCTTACGGTGATGAATTGGTATACCTAGATACGTAAAAGGTAAAGTACCCAATTCGCACCCAAACAATTGCCTATAAGCCTCTTGTTCCTCGTTGGCTCTTCCAAAACAGAACAATTCGCTCCGTACGTGCTATACCAATGGAACTTTTATTTCTTTTGACAACACCCATTGTACTTGTGCATCATCTGTGTCCGGGGCTTCTTGGTTTTGTGCCAGAGATTGATTGAGAGGGTTCATATCTATCCTAGAGTGCCAAAGCCAAATATTCTTCATTGATGAATCTTTGATTATGATGAAGGTTATGATTGGCAAAACTACATGGCATTATGAATCTATATGAGGAGCGGTCAAGGTAGATGATTAACAATGACAGTTCAACAGCGATGTTCAATAAAGAAACGAGCACAACATCAAATAATGTAGTGTCGCATGAGTTGGGAATCCCGTGACGGTCACATAACCATCATTACTTGGGACTCCCGGTACACCAGTCAAACCCGAGGAACCAAATTGTTAGTGACGTCCATCGTCACCGAAAAATTGACATCTGGGCACACATGTAAGCGGCCACTTTAGCATCTTCCGGGCCCATATGTCAACATCATTGACCAATCAAACCTAATGAACCTAATTGTTATTAACGCCCACCACTGAAAAAAATCTAGGGGTGGACCCACATGTAAGCAGACACATCAGTATCTTTTGGGCCATACATTAGAATTGTTAACCGGTCAAACCTGGCCCATCATTGTTCATAACGATTTTTTGTCATTAAAAACGTTTTTCCATCACTAAAAAGATATTAAGTGGCAATGCACGTCAACTATGAAAGTTCTGCCCGTCATGGAAAATGGACTTTAGTGACAAACCAGGAACCATCACCTAAGATCATATCTTAGGTGACAGAAAAAGTGGTATTGTTAGCATTTTATTTTATTTTTGTTATGACATTTAATGAAGGACAAACACTTTTACCTGGCACAATTGGCTCGTCACAAAAAAACACTATTTTTGTAATGGCAGTTGAAGTACGGCGGCGGGTTGCTTCTCCCCATGGATGTAGTTGATGAACTATGTGTCCGAACCAACAATATTGATTCCCTCCATTTGGACGGAGTTCAGCACAAACTTTGAAAGATCGTGGATGTCGTCTAGAGGGGGGGGTGAATAGGCGCTTTAAAATAATTACGGTTTAGGCTTGAACAAGTGCGGAATAAACCTAGCGGTTAATTTGTCAAGCACAAAACCTAAAACAACTAGCCTCACCTATGTGCACCAACAACTTATGCTAAGCAAGATAAACAACTATGTGATAGCAAGATATATAACATGAAACACTATGGCTATCACAAAGTAAAGTGCATAAGTAAATGGCTCGGGTAAGAGATAACTGAGGCACGCGGAGACGACGATGTATCCCAAAGTTCACACCCTTGCGGATGCTAATCTCCGTTTGGAGCGGTGTGGAGGCACAATGCTCCCCAAGAAGCCACTAGGGCCACCGTAATCTCCTCACACCCTCGCACAATGCAAGATGCCGTGATTCCACTAAGGGACCCTTGAGGGCGGTCACCGAACCCGTACAAATGGCAACCCTTGGGGGCGGTCACCGAACCCGTACACTTTGGCAACCCTTGGGGGCGGTCACCGGAACCTGTACAAATTGCTCGGGGTAATCTCCACAGCCTAATTGGAGACCCCGATGCTTGCCCGGAGCTTTACACCACAATGATTGAGCTCCGAAGCACCACCAACCATCTAGGGCGCCCAAGCACCCAAGAGGAACAAGCTCTAGGGTACCAAGCACCCAAGAGTAACAAGCTTCTCAACTTTCACCTCCACGTATCACCGTGGAGAACTCAAACCGATGCACCAAATGCAATGTCAAGGGCACACGGAGTGCCCAAGTCCTTCACTCCCAAATCCCACCACAACAACAAAAGCTATGGAGGAATATGAGAGGAAAAATAAGGAGCTTACAAAGAACTCCAAGATCTAGATCCAAGGGAATCCCCTCACATAGAGGAGAAAGTGATTGG
Organism: Thinopyrum elongatum; assembly: GCA_011799875.1. Taxonomy (NCBI): domain Eukaryota; kingdom Viridiplantae; phylum Streptophyta; class Magnoliopsida; order Poales; family Poaceae; genus Thinopyrum; species Thinopyrum elongatum. The sequence continues at coordinate 607,484,543 of CM022303.1, read as the reverse complement.
TGGAAATGTGGATCTAGATCTCCTCTCTCTTTTCCCTCAAAAAGGAGCAAGAATCATTGGAGGGATTGCGAGTTAGCAAGCTCTAAGAAGGTCAACAATGGGGGAAGAACACGAGCTCAAAGGATAGGGACCATTGGGGAAGAAGACCCCCTGAAATAGGCACCCCCGAATCCAACTGTTATGCCCACAAGTCATGCTCAAGCGGTACTACCGCTTGGGGGAGCGGTACTACCGCTTAGCACGGTCAAAACAGCCCAACGAGACAGAAAAACACAAGTTGTAGATCTGCTAGAGAGGTAGTACCGCTCGGGGGAGAGGTAGTACCGCTTGAGATCTAGTACCGCTCGGGGGAGAGGTACTACCGCTTATAAGAGGTACTACTGCTCGCTACTACCGCGAAATTCGTGACGAGTTCCAGAGGCATAAATATAAGCAGCGGAAGTAGCAGGCTGGTAGTACCGCTTATAAGCGGTACTACTGCTCTACTACCACGTTACTACCGCTTAGATCTGAAAAACCACCCAAGCAAAACAGAAGGAAGCTCCAATACTGAAACTGCTATAACTATTGCATATGAGCTCTGAATTGAGCAAACCCAAGCTTGTTGGATAGATGACGACGAGTACTATCCAAACAGCGAATGGTTATAGTAAGAAGAGGCAGGGGGAGTATGCCTAAGATATAGAGGAGTGAAACCTCTATCGGTGAAGAACCGACAAAAATTCCAATATCGAAAACATCATAGAAGATGCATATGTGAACTCCGTTTTCGATGAACTCGAGCTTGTCATGAAGATGACCAAAAGCTCTAAAACTCACACAGAGAAAAACCAAACAAGAAACAAGAAAGATGATGCAAGGATGCAATGGTTTGAGCTCTCTATGAACGATACGATCAAGCTACTTACTTGAGAGCCCCCCTTGATAGTACGATAATCGATCTTATAACCCGGTCTCCCAACTACTACCATGAGACCGGTAAAATAGAAAACCTATCAAGAGCAAACCTTTGCCTTGCACAAAGTCCACTTGAGCTAGATGATGACGATCTTGACTTTCTCAGGTTGGACCACCTTTCTTGATTGCGTTGGCTCGGTGAAGACTAGTAGATTGTTCCCCCATACTCCACTTGGGTGAGCCACTCTTCGGCATATCTTCACAAGTCCATTATTGTCACCACAATGGACGTCAAGTTTCAAGCATGATCTCTTTGGGATGCTCCACTTGAACTTGCACTTCGCAACCTTGATGACGATCACCACTTGATGTCATCCTCCATGGGTTATGCGATATCTTCCTTTTGCTGCACGACCACGGAGACATACCTAACCCCACAAACAACTCTCACATAGACCACGGGTTAGTACAAAAGCGTAATGGACAATGCTTACCATACCATGAGATCACTTGATCCCGCTTGGTACATTTTCTACGCTTTGTGTGTTGATCAACTTGAATCACTCTTTGTACTTAGTCTTAATCAACCTTGAACCTTTCCAACTCTCTTCATTAAGATGATGTCTTGAAGGTAAACATGAATGTTCGCACAATCTTCTTCTTCAAGACACGCTTGCAACAGGCTCAACTCTCACGTGACCAATCTTCGGATAAAACCTTGAATAGCACCTTGGTCAACACATATTCTTCTTCTAATATCCTTGAACCAACAAATGGTCTTCAAGCAATGCCTATGGACAAATCCTACGAATATAACTCAAGGCAACCATTAGTCCATAGAGAATGTCATCAATTACCAAAACCACACATGTGGGCACCACATGTTCTTTCAATCTCCCCCATTTTGTTAATTGATGACAATCACTTTCAAGAGTTTTTATATATAGGAATTAAGCATCACCATGCAAGGCAACAAGTAGTAATGCATGAGCATGAGATGCAAATGCTTAGGAACAAAACCAAAGCAAGATACCAAAAAAAACCTCTAAGCTCTCCAAAGTAAACTCTTGAAACTTCTCCCCCATTGGCATCGATTGCCAAAATGGGCGAAAAACTTAGAAGGCCAATATAATATGTGTTCCTCCATAAAGTGTGTATTTCTCAAAATATGAGTGCAATGAAATACACATATCCAATGATAGCTAGTTGGAGGAAGACAAACTATATTGAGGATCCAAAGATTGCAAAAGGATTATATGGCACAAAGACATACCAAAGAGAGAAGCAAGTAATCAAAAGATACCAATTGACACAAGCAGTCAAAAGATCCTACGAACCACAAGAAAGAAAGATATTATGATATGAGCAAAGGAGTTTTCGAAAGAACATAGAGAAGCTCCCCATGATTTATGCAATATTTATTTTTGTATATTGATACAACGTGCACAAAATAGGATCATCACTCCCCCAAAGTCAATAGAAACTCACAACAACTGGAAGTGAGGAAAGATAATAAACAAGGCATAGCACTTGCAACAAGCACATGGTTGAGCAACATGAAACAGAGGCAACTTAAGAATATGCTCAACCAAAATGATGTGTGTGAGTCATGGCAAAGCACTTGATAAGATTAATATATGGATGAGCATTAAGCATCAACATAGTCTTAAATAAATGAGATATACAGTGCAAGACATGTCCTCCCCCCCCCCCACACACACAATTAGCAAAATAGGTTCACAAGCTCAATAATATATGTGAATTAACACAAAGCTTGTGACAACCCATGGTGAAGAAGAAAAAGATAGCTTTGTCAAGAGGAGGGATACCAATCGAAATGGCAAAAGCCTCGTCAAGACAAGCATGAGGAAAAAGATCTTCACCACAAAAGAGTGCATCAAGATGCAACGAGATAAGACCCGCACTCAAGGCAAATCCTTTCACGAAACCACCAACTAAATACAAGGAGAGGAAAAGGTGGACGTGAAAGAATAGGGATATCAACAGATATGTAACTTCTCTCAAATGTATAAGATTCTAAGTAGATGAAAATCATGATGGTATCAATCTACAAAGAAGGATGTACATACGAAATATTTACAAAAGGAAGAAACATGATATCCACAAGGAAGTCATAAAAATACCAATAAGATCTTTGCTTAAAAAGCATAGCAAATGGCTTAAGATTGTCTTATTGTATATCAATGAATTCCACACACGAACATCAAAGACATCACAACTAGCAACAAGAGATCATTGTTGGGATGCTTTGATAAAGGAAACAAGTATCACAAGAACGAATCAATATATTCATGCCATGATGCAACTTACACAAGGTTGAATGCAAGAAATGTATGCATGAAGTAGATACTTGTTACCGAGATAGCATTGGAATGATGTAGTAGATAATGGTTCATTGATCATCCTAGCTTGACTCCGATAAGCACATGGTGACACCACCTTGTGAGTGAGTCGAGCATCCAATGTATCTCCAATTATTCCTAGAACAATCATCACAAACAAAATGGTACCCAAACACATTGGGACCAAAGAGTTAGAGAACCAACAATACATAGGACAAACTCCACATAATTATGTGCAACTTGATATGAAATTGAAGTTCATGCACATTTTAGTCAATTAGAGACTTTGTGGAGTTTCCCCCATATATTGGGTCAAAGAAATAAAGCATGCTAAATAAAGTACATATAGTAAATATGCATGCTCAAGACTTTCAAGTACCAAATCAATCGAGAAGATACCAAGTGAAAAAAAAGATACCAAATGAACACACCATCACTTGAAGGATACCAAAAGATACATCAAGGAATGAGATATCCATTGATACATGCTAATTGAAAGATATCAAACTCCCAAAAGAGAGGAAGGTTTCAAACAAACCAAACCCTCTACAAAGTTTCATGATGGCACAAGGTACCAAAAAGAAACGACTTTCCTTCTACCAACACACACTTGATAAGGATCATAAGATGATTGTTCTAAAGAAAATAGGATAGCTCCCCCAATAGTTGTGCATCATGGAGAATTTGCAATAGAATACAAAATGCACAAGATGGGATCACCACTTTCACTATATCTAGAAAAATACTAGATAAGATCAAGAAATTAACAAAGTCCACAAGTGGTATGGAAGACAATGGGACTTGACACAATCCTTGGCAAGAGATAAGGCAAATAGAAACAAAAGCCAATGTAAAGATGATCAACAATTTCTACCACATAAGTGAGTACCAATTGTCAAGTGACAAGAAGTATTTGGAAATAATTCCCGGTGGTAGATAGAGACGATATCCAACATCATCTTCACAACAAACACAAAAGTAAATTGCAACTTGTAGAGCTAAAATGCCACCTAGGAACAAGATAATTTACAATATCAATTCTAGGTGACAATATCTCAAATGTACACATTCTCTAGGCTTGTATTATACACACATCATATTACTCCCCCATAATGTGATACCAATGAAAACTTACAAGAGGCAAATAAGATCCAACAAGAGATAATTAATGGACTATTTAGAATTTGAATTTCTCATGAGAAGACATACCACATAGAGACTAGATAATCTTGTAATATTAAAACTAGGTGGTATTCCTCATGTACACACATTTGTAGGGTCGTGAAGTGCACAAAGCACATCACTCCCCCAAAATGGGATGTTCCATTAATTTCTCACAAGAGCCAATTAAGATACAAACAAGATGCAAAAAGGCTCAACACACGACTCAGATGTACATGATGTGCAAACCAACATACCCATACTTGATTACTCAAGATAAGCAAATTGGAAGTACAACATATACAAACACATACAAGGCACAAAACCAAAACATGCAAAGGGGCCATTTTCTGGGATGGGTGAAAAAACAATGATGGTCTGGACTAAGCATTTCGTATAAAAAATAATATTGAGATAGGAATATTATAAAAAAATGAAGTTGGGCTTGGTAATCTTATTATATAAAAAATGAACTGAGCTGTGCATTTTATTAAAAGAAACATAGGCTAGGCTGCGCTTATTTTAGGATCTTGTGTACAACTATGGGCCCAGTTGCATTGCTGATGTTCAACGAAAAAGCCCTGTGTAGTACAGTACAACTTTACATGGCTACTCAGCCCACATTCAACGACGCCTGAAAAGGCCCAAACAAGGCTTCTGTACAACTTTTTGAAGTCGCTGAGCTCAATTAATAACTTAAGAAAAAAGTTAGAGTACAGTGGAACCTAATTAAAAGCTGTCACGAGCGAAGAAATAATTCAACGGTCCCACTTGTGTGTGTGTGAGAGAGAGAGAGAGAGAGAGACCCATCGGTCGATGCTCGTAAATACATCTTTCAGCCATATGCATTGCTGATGCTTAGTAAAAACTTATATAGTTGACACAATCATATAGAACATCATAGCACACTGAACTTGCATACAAAAATTTCACGCAGGCAGCACAATCAGGGTGGAAGCAGTGGATCCCTACGGGTAGGGCTATGTTGAAACCAACGAACTCATACATAACCGTTCATCGTCTTTATCAATGACAGGGAAATATCTTGAATGCTGTGCAAAGAAAATAGACAGACAACACAATAAGTTCTGCTAGCACATTAAGTTGACATACACCCCTTTCTAAAAAATGTTCAGGTACAAAAATAGAATAGTTCACAATCAAATGTACTGGCACATCAGTGCTTCACACCGATAGCTCGGATTTAACTAGTATCTGAGAAGATTCAGTTGTTACCTCAAATTAGAGCACATCCAGGCAGCCAACCCTGCCTCTTCTCCCAAAGAAGCAGTGGCCTCCGCCACGCGATGGAGTAGGCCCTGTGCCATCCATCATTCTGAGCAACATGGGGAAAGTCTGACGTTGACTCCTGTAATGGACGTCATCGACGGACCCTGGCACCAGCGGCGGTGGCAGGAGTTCGATTGATGGATTGACCACTTCTTCGACATGCACGAACACTCGATACAGGTACATCCCTAACGTGGTCCGCGGCGTCCTTGGTGGCGACGAATAGTACAACCCCGGTTCCTGCACCGGTATCTCAACACCAATCACCTTCGGTATGGTGAACGGCTTCATCATCCATGCCATAACCGTCAGAGCCCAGCTGTCTGGAGGAACAAACATACTTACGAGCTCACCTCCTAGGTCGTTGATAAGCTCATTCATGGACTCGCTGTTCCAAGCACGTCGAGGCATGCCGTGGAAGGTAAGCTTTGTTAAAAACTCAAGCTCAGAGGGCACCGAGCCCCATCCTGGGTGCCACCAATCAAAGCTCACCAGCGTGCCATCGCAGAACAAACGCCGGGAAGATTCGAACACACGACTGCAGTCGAAAGTTGTCCGGAACCTGACGAAGAAATCAGCCGGTGGCGGACAGACTTCGACGAGCAAGTCACTTATTTGGATGTCGTGCGCAATGCCAAGAGCTTTGACAAGGTCGTCCGGCGAGACGGGAGGCCGGTCGCCGTTGATGGTTACCATCAGCACTTTGCCGGCAAACTGGTCATCAAGCGCCGCCATGCCACTGTTGAGCGACAGCACGCAGCGCCCGAAGGCAGGACGGACCTCAGGATCTCCCGCTCGGAGATCCGTGTTGACCGGCGACATGATAGCTAGTGCGCTTGAGTATAGGGAGTACAGGAGGGGGATTTGGGGGAACTGGAGTAGGAATCGAGATTCTAGAGGTGGGGAAGGGGCGGGAGATCGGGGATGAAAAGGTAGCATGAATTTCGAACACGCGCCAATATGCTCTAGGCGCGCAAGCGCACGAAAACACCGGTGGCACCCACATGTCAGCCTAAGAGTCATTTTTCTTTCTTTTTTTGAGCGTCCTGCCTGAGAGTCATAATTGACCTGTTTGGCATTGCGTTACTAGTCGGCCCATATCCAACGACACCTCACTGGCCCAAACAAGTGTACATCATCGAAAAGACACTGAGCTCAAATTATATAACTTGCAAAAAGGAGATATACTCTGAACACTGGAGAATGGTGATGCCCTCATTTAGCCCACCAGCAGTTCGAGACAATAAACAGTTCGAAACAACGATATATACAACATTCAAACACTGACTAGTGACTACTACTGACATAAACAGCAAGACATGATAGTTCATAAGAAGTCTTGCTACACCACCAAAACGCACCCATCTGCAGTGCTCAGACTCTCGTGATCCAGACGAGAATGACATTCTAAATAGAGGCAACTATTACATAGTAAGAGTGACATAGACAAGGATGACCAAATGACAAGGAGTATGCATACAAAAGAGAGAACTACCCATCCAGAACAAGCAGCAAAGACAACAAGTCATTCGAAGAGGGATGATCCAACACATCATAATTTGCAGCCCAGCTTCAGCCACCAGTGATTTGGAGACACCAGAACTCCACCCTTTTGATGCAACAACCCAATTACCTATCAACCTGAAGGCTTGAACCACATCACTGCCTGTCGGACTTGAGACATCCATGGATCAAAGTTAATCCAAATGCCTTTGTCATTTTCACCTTCTTTTGGCTGCAGCTGTATCATTGACAATCAGGGGAGTCTGCTCCCGAAGTCCTAGGGCTCACTGTGTAGACACAATTTTCCCTAGCAAACAGACCCTCTCTGCCATCAAGGTCCTTGCCAATGATGATCTCCTGGTTAATCGGATAATTGAGTCCAAGAAACAGAGAGTGTGAACCAAGGCTGTTTACCCGCCTCCAACTAAAAAATCTTGAAGGCCCCAACAAGCTGGTATCCTGCTCATAGACATAATAGCCACTGTCCGGATACTCACGTATTTCACAGTGCTTGTACACAGTGGGGTTTTTGCAATATAACTCTTCAGGCTCATGTGTGTGAATGATCATCAGTCTTTTGCCGTCGTCTGATCGAGCGAGGAACCGGTTGTGCTTCCCTGTTTTTGGCAAAGGTGGTGTGATTACAAAGGGCAGTAACTGTAGGGACACTGCATCATATCAAAAAGGACAGGCATTGTTAATGTAAGATCAACATTGTTCAGAGTATGAGTAGGATAATGCAAGAAACAGCATTGATCTGTCCCTGTTGGAACTGAGAGTAAAATACAGGGAAATGTATACTGGGTTCAAAAATATAGAAGTGCCATGCATGGTTATACTCATGTTATCTCACAATCGATTCTTCACAGGAAACTACCATGTCATGCATGTTATGTAATCATGTTCTGTCCTCACAAACAAATTCTTCAAGGAAACTAACAGACCATGCATTGTTATATACTCATGTTCTGTGGGCAAAATTCTTGTGAGGATATTATTCTAGCCATTGATTGCTGAAGGGCGAATATAGGTATGTACACATGGTAAGCATTACAGGATTTCCCTACTTCCAAATATAGAGTTCTCCATATGCACATTTACTTCCCTAATGTATGGTTAGATGAAACCAACAGTGTGATGCATGTTTCTACATCATGAAAATGAGGAAACTAACATGGCTATTGATACACACTCATATTTAGTAGTATATAGATTATTATAAAGTAAGGAGAATATCCATATCTTCCTAACCGTTTGATTATTCAAGGGTACAAATTGGCTGTAATGACATGGTCACAATCGCATGAATTAACTCATTCCAAATATAGCTGATTTACGGCATCTCTAATACATTGCCATAGTTCTACTCAAATTGTGCTCAAACAGGGATATGCCAATCATCACAAAAAGTTCAAACAGTGTCATGGCGTTATCATTAACATCAGACGAAAACAACTTACACGCGCCGTCCCAGCAATACGTGGTGCCATCTGCTTTGTCGATCGCGTAGATGATGCCATTGTGTTCAATAGCATCACAGAAGTGTGTATCAGCTTTGACGATCCACTGCGAGCTGAGTCGTCTCCAGCTAAAGAAGGCACCGGTGTAAAGATAGGCGAGTCCGCGGTCGAACAAGGCAATTAGCTTGAAGTTTGCGTAATCCGCATGTCGTGTGGGCACTTGGCAGATTACAATCTTCTGCAAAACAAGGTCCGTCCAACTGACGTGGTAATCTAGATGACTTGGACCGCGACAGTAAAACCCTACATACTCCAATGGAGGAAGGATAATCTCATGGGAGGTCTGGAAGTTCACGAGCACCAACTTTTTCCCATCTTCTCTGACGGCAGCCATCCAGTGGGAGTTCATGCCGACCCAGTACATACCTGCCAAGAAGTTTCGGGCGATGGTGATCGGATCGAAGTCGAGGGAAATGATGTACGGCGACCCACTACATACCTGCAAAGAAGTTTCGGCTAATGGAGGTCGGATTGAAGTCGAGGGGCATCATGTACGCCTCCGTATCATGGTGAGCAAATCTCGCAAGACCAGATAGCAGCAAGCAGGGTGTCTTGAAAAGCTTAGGCCTCGCTTCGACGATGGCCGTGTGCATGTCCCTCGAGCATGCAGCCAGCCGCACGACGCTCAACATATCCATACATGAACAACAGAGGTCGAGGATGTCACTGGGGAGATTGCTCCAATCGCGGCTCATATGGATGCTGCGCGGTTCGCGTTCGGCCATGGTGGAGTTTGGAAGGTGGGGTTTTTGGGGGCTTGATTTACGGGGGAGAAGGCTCTCGGTGCTGGAGCGGCTAGCGACGGAATAGTGGTACTGGGGGAGATGAGCGAGGCGAGGGTACGCAGGGGCAAAGTGAGATGATGAAGAGTGACCTCAGGATCTCCGGCGAGACGGAGATGGAGATGGATTGGTGCTAGGCGGGGATAGGGAGACGAGGCGAGGCATGCTATACAACGGCGGTGACAGTGACTGCACAATGCACAAGGTGAGGCTGACTTTGGTAACCCGAACACGCCGCCTGCACTAGTGTCACCTCGGGCGCAGGGTCTTGTCACTTCACTGTGAGGACCGGATGAATAATATTTTGACCATCAAGTGTACCACAGTTGTACTACTACTAGTAGTAACATACGGAGTAGTACTGTATAGCGGAAATAGGTCTCCTGTGCTAGCATGCCTCTGGGTTCACTTCATCCTCCAGGTAGCATCCATATTGCGAGCAGAACCAAATTCTCATGCATGCGGAAGCGCGAAGAAGGGCTTTTTCTTTTTTTAGGATAACCGCATATATTCCTTAACCAGAAAAGGTTGTGTCTCGCAGGCACGCGCCAATATCAATCCGAACCAGCTACGACATATTTTTTGTGTGCAAAGAGATGGATATGTTTGTATATCTGTTCGTCCACCCAAGTGGGTTTTCCGTAGAGCCCACCTGTCAGGAGGGGTGCAGAAATAAAAAGTAATCATAAAATGTTTTGCCACGGTGATTCAAAAGAGTGACCTCAACTAACCAGTGGCACATGTAGCGATAGAAGGATGGGCACGTACACATACATGGACCACTCCTCAGTACGCTACCCGCATAGCCTTTTCGTTTTGCAGGTTGGTCTACCTAGCCGTCTAATCAACTGCCTGCATGCCACTTCTCCCATTTACTTCTCCATCGGGAACCGATTTTCCTCGGCTTCTTCACCTCTCCTTCATTTGCATTCAAACCCCATTGGACTGGATTCACATCCTCCTTGAGTAATTCCCAAGCCCCTTTAAATAATCATCTTCTTCAGTTAGACTAGCCATCTTAATCCTAATTCTCCAAACCATAGCCCTCCGGTCCAGTGGTTCCAAATGGCGAAAGAGATCCCTATGCAGGTTTTTAGCATCAAACATGTCCTCGTCGAAGGCTCGTTGAGCATAGTTGCCATCGTCACCAACCACCCAAGGGTTGTTCGGGAGTGGATCAACAATGTATCCAACTCCCTCCAAAAGGTGGAGATGAAGGTCGTCGGTCTCGACGCAGAGTACACGGAGCGTGCCACTAGGAAGATCCAACGCGCCGCCGTCCTTCAGCTATGCCTCGAAGATGAAGTTTGTGGTGCTCCCGCAGTACGAACTCGTGCCAAACCCGGAATTTGTTTCTTACTACTACCAATGTGCCGGCCCATGCATTGCAATGTATCACATCATACACGCGCCCTCCATACCAGGTGAGCTCCACGATTTCATGTCTCGGGAGGACATATACTTCTGTGGGGCAGCCATCGAAGGGGACAAAGAGAAGCTGGTGCCGTACAACCTTGACTTGAAAAACATCGCTGACCTACAAACCAGAATTCCTGTAGAGGATTGTGATAAAAAAACACCATCCCTATTCGACATAGCAAATTCTGTGCTCGGAACAAATCTTGAGAAGGGTGATGAGACACTGGGATTAATGTCGTCTGGATGGGAGAATTTGTTGGGGAACGTAGTAGTAAATCAAAAAATTTCCTACGCATCACCAAGACCAATCTATGGAGAGACTAGCAACGAGAGAGAGAGGAGTGCATCTTCATACCCTTGAAGATCGCGATGTGGAAGCGTTGCAAGAACGCGGTTGGAGGAGTCGTACACGCAGCGATTCAGATCGCGGTCGATTCCGATCTAAGCACTGAACAATGGTGCCTCCGCGTTCAACACACGTGTAGCCCGGTGACGTCTCCCGCGCCTTGATCTAGCAAGGAGGAGGGAGAGGTTGGGGAAGACAGCTCCAGCAGCACGACGGCGTGGTGGTGGAACTTGCAGTTCTCCGGCAGGGCTTCGCCAAGCTCAAACGGAGGAGGAGGAGGTGTTGGAGAGGGGGAGGGCTGCACCAGGAGAGAGGTTGTGGCCTCCCTCCCACCCCTCCACTATTTATAGGCTGGGGGGAGAGGGGGCCGGCCCCCTAGATCCCATCTAGGGTTGGGGGCGGCGGCCAAGGGGGGAGGAGTGCCTCCCAAGTCAAGTGGAGGCCCTCCCCCTTTAGGGTTTCCCCTCTCCCATGCGCATGGGCCTTAGGGGGGCTGGTGCCCCTAGCCCATTAAGGCTAGGGCGCCCCCTTACAGCCCATGCTACTGTATTGGACGTGGTGGAACCCTTTCCGGACTTCCGGACCCCTCCGAAATCCTCCGGAACCTTTCGAAAGCTTCCCGGTACAATACCGAAAAAAAACTGAACTTTTTCCGGAACCCCAATAACAACTTCCCATATATAAATCTTTACCTCCGGACCATTCCGGAACTCCTCGTGACGTCCGGGATCTCATCCGGGATCCGAACAACATTCGGTATTCACATACTATTTCCCATAACAACCCTAGCGTCACCGAACCTTAAGTGTGTAGACCCTACGGGTTCGGGAACCATGCAGACATGACCGAGACATCTCTCCGGCCAATAACCAACAGCGGGATCTGGATACCCATGTTGGCTCCCACATGTTCCATGATGATCTCATTGGATGAACCACGATGTCGAGGATTCAATCAATCCCGTATACAATTCCCTTTGTCTACCGGTATGATACTTGCCCGAGATTCGATCGTCGGTATCCCTATACCTTGTTCAATCTCGTTACCGGCAAGTCTCTTTACTCGTTCCGTAATGCATGATCCCGTGGCTAACTCTTTAGTCACATTGAGCTCATTATGATGATGCATTACCGAGTGGGCCCAGAGATACCTCTCCGTAATACGGAGTGACAAATCCCAGTCTCGATTCGTGCCAACCCAACAGACACTTTCGGAGATACCTGTAGTGCACCTTTATGGTCACCCAGTTACGTTGTGACGTTTGATACACCCAAAGCATTCCTACGGTATCCGGGAGTTGCACAATCTCATGGTCTAAGGAAATGATACTTGACATTAGAAAAGCTTTAGCAAACGAACTACACGATCTAGTGCTATGCTTAGGATTGGGTCTTGTCCATCACATCATTCTCCTAATGATGTGATCCCGTTATCAACGACATCCAATGTCCATGGTCAGGAAACCGTAACCATCTATTGATCAACAAGCTAGTCAACTAGAGGCTCACTAGGGACATGTTGTGGTCTATGTATTCACACATGCATTACGATTTCCGGATAACACAATTATAGCATGAACAATAGACAATTATCATGAACAAGGAAATATAATAATAACCACTTTATTATTGCCTCTAGGGCATATTTCCAACAGAATTATCCCTTGACCTAGGAGTGGATAAAATATGCTGCCCTCGATGCCCGTGTGAGTTTCGAGATAGCTGCAAGGTCGAAAGAGCTTGTTGCGAAGCTATCTCCCACAGAAAATGAGAAGAAGAAGAAGAAGAAGAAGAAGAAAAAGAAGAAGAAGAAGAAGAAGTAGAAGAAGAAGAAGAAGAAGAAGAAGCTGCACCAGCAGCAGGGCATTATAGATGGATGAACTATTTCCTCTCTTGTAAAAATTATATTTCCTCTCTGTGTACATTGATATAGATGAACTATTTCGCTGGTGTGCATGTCTTTGGAACAAGTGTACTCTGTGTACATTGATATAGGTCCACTTGACTATAATGAACTATTTATCCACCTAGTTTTCTCTACTACTACTCCTTGCAGTGAGCGGTATGCAATGCATGTGTCATGTCTACCACAATGCATGTGTCAGTAGACATGACAGCTTGTCCATGGAAGTTGAACCACGGTGACCATCACGTTTCTACCACTACCACATGCGATTCCAACGACGCCGCTCCAACCCACGCCACCACGTCCTCGCCTCACCCCTCTCGGCCCCACCGCTCCTCTGCCTTTGTGTGCATGACATGTGGGCCAGCTGAACTGCGGCGACCATCAAGTTTCTACCACAGCCACACGCGATTGGACGCGGCTTGTATGCTCCGCTCCTGGCTCTGATCCGTACTCCCGCACCATCCAATTTTCATCCAGCGGCTGTGACACATTTCGTCCCGGGCATCACTCCTCAGCCACAAATATAATAAATAAAATAAAGGCCCATCTTTGCCTTCTACTTCTGTAATACAGGTAGTACCCGCCGGTGTAGCCATCTACGCCTCGTAACACCCCAACGTCCAGCTGTGGCACCCTCGCCACGACCAGGCCACCACCGGCCGGTTCATCTCGAACGAGTGAGTCGCGAACACCGCCGCGACAACGGCCAGCTGGGCATCTCGAACCACACCGATGCCGCTTCCCCGTAGCCGACCTATGCTGGCCCATGGCCGCCCGCCGTTGAGCCGCGTGTCAACGTACGATGGCAAGAACGGCTCCAGGCTCGCTGGCTCAACTACGTCGAGTACATCACGTTCGCAAACCGGTATCCGTTGAGCAGGTTGCTCCCGCCCACGAGCACACGCCTATACGTATCCAGCATTCCAGCCTCGCCGCTGAGTGGTACATCCTCGGGACGGTGCAAGCGGTCGGAATCTCGAGCCCAAGTCAAGCTATGTGCCCCGGGTAGATCACTGGCTCCCGCCCGAGCTCATCTGGAGCGCGAGCTAGTAAACGTCGTGCGGCACGTCACAACAGACAAGCACCTCGACATGCATCGGCCGGGCAGAGACTTTTCTTGGCCACAAGCTCCATGGTCTCGTCCAAGATCGTTGTGGTACTGCAGTCAAACATGCGGGTAAAATACTATGGGAGCAGCTGCATGTGCATGGCCCAGACGCCGATGTTGGCGTGGAGGAGGTGCTACTCGCTCGCGGCGCAGCGTGCTACATGGGTTAGGCAGGCACCTGTTGCCACGCTCGGAGGACGAGCAGGAAAGGAAAGGGCCTTACATGCGTGTACAGATTCATGCAGGAAATTATTTCCTGGAAATATGGCCTTTTGTTTACCTTTTTTTGAGGCTATAGATGACCCACACGAGGAAATCTATTACAGTATAACCGTTGGATGAAAATTAGTGGTGCGGGAGTACGGATCGGAGCATGGGAGGGGAGCAGGCAAGCCTCGTCCCACTCGATTCCCACGACGCCGCTCGAACCCGTGACACCACACGTCCGCCGACCTGCGACTCACCCCTCTCGGTCCCACCGCCCCTCTGCTTTTATGAGAATGACATGTGGGCCAGCCGCATTTAGGGTCCACATATCATTGACTCAAAGGCAGGTGCAATAGCAGCTGAAGCTCGGTCCCTTGGGCCCCGAGAGGGAAATGTAACTCCTACGCCAGGCCTTGTGGTGCTCTCGTAGTACGAACTCGTGCCAAACCCGGAATTTGTTTCTTACTACTACCAATGTGCCGGCCCGTGCGTTGCAATGGATCCAAAGTAGTAGAATAATACTTGTTCACAAACTTGAAATATAAACACTCTAGTTTTGATATACATATATCAGTAAAAATAAATTATGCTTCACTGAAGACATATTCCTCGGGCTGGTTTGATGAGGTGAGGGGCGGGTGTGGCTGGTTTCAAGATAATAATAGATTTTTAAAACATTGGAGCATATTTTTTTCTAACATTTTGTTGCGTGGCACGGCATCCGGTGCACCTAAGCGTCTGAAAAAAAGTGGAGTGCACTCTAAACACATTATCTATTTATTTTTCTCTAGCCTTTCCTAGCCATGCAACCAAGCCACATAAGCTAGTCATGCATGCAATCCATAAATTGCAATATACTCCAGCATGCAATGCCGCCACATCATCTATTTATGCCTGTTAGTCATAGGTTGTTTTCTGCATTAGTCCAAATATTAATGTTCCATAAAACTAAACTTCAAATGTTCGCCGGAGCAGAGGCAGAGGACGTACGACGGGGGCGGTGGAGGCGTCTTCGTAAGAGGAGGAGAGCTCGAAGGATAATCTTGCATGTCCGCCGCCACCTGCATATCGGCGCGGGACTCCTCGAGTGCCCACTGGAGCTCGCGCTCCTCCAGGGAGCGACGGAGTCACGGGATTTTCCTAAACCACGATGGGCACCATGCAGTACTCCTCGTAGCCGGGGGCACGGTGCTCGCGTCCCGACTTCTGGGGTACTGTCTGGAGCACCCGCTCAACCACCTCGTGAGCCGCGAGGATGCCATGCTCGCGGCCGTGCTGTTGGAGCACACGCTCGTGCGCCTGAGCGGCGAGGATGCGATGTTCGCGGGCGTGCTGCCGGAGCACGCGCTCGTCCACGTCGAGAGCAGCGACTATGCGATGTTCGCGGGCGGCGATGATGCGATGCTCGCGGGCATGCTACTAGAGAACGCGCTCGTCCACATTGTGAGTGGCGAGGGTGCGATGTTCGCGGGCGTGCTGCCGGAGCATGCGCTCGTCCACGTCGATAGCGGCGACGTGCGATGTTCGCGGGCGTGCTCTCGACGATGCGATGCTCGCGGGCATGCTGCTGGAGAACCCGCTCGTCCACATTGTGAGCGGCGAGGACGCGATGCACCTCCTCGTGACCGACCAGGGCGTGCTGCTGGAGCACAGCTACCCCTCGTGGCCGACGAGGGCGAGCCGCTAGATCACACTGTCCTCCGCGTGGACAGTCAGCGGGCGCTACTCGCGGCCGTAGAGGGCGTGCTCCACCTCGGCGATGTCGAAGACTCCGTCCTCTTCCCAGGCCGCGGCGCCGTCCACTTCGGCAACGGCTGCGTGCTCCGGTGGGTGTTGTGTCCGTATGGGAGCTTCGAGCTACAGTACCAGTGGGGGCGGGGGGGGGGGTGACCTTTTCGTGGTTTCACATGCTCTGAGGAGAAAAATAGAATCGGAAGTAGCACAATTTGTTGGAACGTGTCGGAGGAAGGCTGGTAGGAGCAGTACAACAAACATCACATGCGCACCATATTTTGAGAAGGGTTTAATGTAATTTGTGTGAAATGGGTCTGTGTGATGTATGAGTAGTACATCCATATCATTGACATTCATGCATGCAACAAACATTTGTGTGCGCGATTTCACCCTATTTTCTTATTCTGTTTGGGAGTGGATTTGATTTTTGTAATCGGAGCTCATTTTTGTACTTGGTTTCAATTTAGACTATGCATGTATTATTGCGAGAGATATATATAGAGAATATTTGTGTGACAAAGAGGGGGCGGGGCCAGCGATACCTAACGAGAGGGGGGCATATGCGTGTTCGAAAGACTTTGTGTGTCGTAGAGAGAGGAGTGTCCGAAAGGGAGAGAGAGGGTGTGTGTGTTAGAGAGAGAGAGAGAGAGAGGTGCGTGTAACGTCGGGATCGACAAGGTTACGAGGTTGCGGATATGGGAGAGCAATAGTGTGTGTGCGATGAAGGGACACACAGACATCGTCTGTTTGCGTGTGAGAGAGCTGGATAGACCTCGACGGCACGGTGATCTTGTCGTATGCACAAAATCAACCTGAATAACGAGATGGAGTTCCTCCAAGCAACTGAAGAATCGGCTAGAACTAAGATAATGCAATCATAATTGCCAATATGAAGTAATTAAGGATAATGGTGGGGTTGCTGGTACTGAACAAAAGGCGGTAGTCCTACACACACCCCGCAAATGCAAATTATAGCGAAAACAAAACAATGTGTACACAACAACGCGAGTTCTAACATAGAAAAAGGGTAGTAGCCTTATTTATATCTATAGACTATATTACTATATTTTCTATTTGTATAGTTATATCTATATCTATTCCACTCTCTCCGTTTGTAATTTACTCCGCATATATATAGCTTTGACCGCATCCAAATTTTATAAAGCTTGACCGAATTTGGTGAAAACAATATGAACATTTACACTAACAAAT
Organism: Thinopyrum elongatum; assembly: GCA_011799875.1. Lineage (NCBI taxonomy): Eukaryota > Viridiplantae > Streptophyta > Magnoliopsida > Poales > Poaceae > Thinopyrum > Thinopyrum elongatum. Next base: position 607,467,093 of record CM022303.1, on the reverse strand, counting down.
TTACACGATGTGGAAATAAAAGCAATGATGAATCAAATGATATATATTTGGTGGTGTATATGTTAATACTTTTTTCTACAAATTGTTGAAAGTATACAAAGTTTGACTTTAGAGAAACCCAATATGTGGTATATGTATTATACATTCTATATTCATTATTTTTCCGAGTCAATGCGTGTATTTGCACGTACACGATATAAACCGTTGACTGATGTTGATCCAATGGTCCAGGTGGCTGCGATTCGGATCTACTATAAGTACCCATACACGTTCTTCTCGAACGACCAGCACGACAGTGTGATCGATCCACACACGAAGCTCTAAATAAGACCTCCAAACGTGCCACGTGGCTTCATGGGTACCCCCCACATCATATTATTCATACTACGTTAACTAAAATAAAGATAAATCACCCAAAACAAGATCTTCCCGTTTTTTGTTCCTACGATGCTGTGCCGTGCACGTACCTAGTTGTATAGTGGTAGTAGTACTAGTACAAACTTCGTAGTAGGTGTAGTACAGAGTGCTCCTACTCTATCAACGAGTCCCATCTGACACCAAATTTCTTGGCTTCCGTGTTACATCTAGATCTTCCCCTCCTCGTTTCTGTTTTCCAACGCGGTGGGCGGGGTGCGGTTTGCCGATAGTCAGTTTGCTCAATTGCGGTCCCACATCAAAGTGAAAATGCTAGGCAACACGCCTTCCCTAGGTATGTGGCGTGCCGGACGGGCCGTGGAGTACTCCCGATTCCCGGGCGTGTGGGGGTGCGACGCGAACGCGGCAAGCCTTTTCCTTTTACTAGCAATGTGCTCGTGCATTGCAACGGATCCAAAGAAGAATAGTACTTGTTCACAAACTTGAAAGAAAACACTCTTGTTTTGATATACATATATACCACTAAAAATATATTACTTTTCACTCAAAATATATTTCTCAGGTTGTTTTGATGAGGTGAGGGAGGGATGTGGTTGCTTTCAAGATAATAAGGGGTTTTTTGCACATTGGAGCAGAGAAGTGGGCTATTGTTGCAAAAATGCCACAACTTACCTCACAGCCGTTAGATGCAGATCTAATGGTCAGAAATGACGGATGGCAGACACACCACTATCACCAACTGAGTCTTTTATGGGAGTAGAGAAACGTGTATAAATTGTAACATTTTGTCGCGGGAAACCGCGGCCACCTATGGGAGCAGGAGGCCCCTTGCTGGTTCGGCAGGGGGGCGTCGCATTGCACAAAGAGCAGATGAGCGTGTGGCAGCATGGCAGAGATCACAGAGGCATTTTTATCCAGGTTCGGGCCGCCATGAGGCGTAAAACCCTACTCCTGCTTTGGTGGATTGATGGTGGAAAGGTGGTGGTGGAGTGTAGTACACTTGCCCGGCAAGGGTTGCCTCAGGGCGGTAGTGGCTACGCGCGTATGGGGGTCTGAGTTACCCAACCTTCTAACCCTCTCTACGGTCACCATGGGCCTCCTTTTATAGATTAAGGGGTCACCACAATGGCAAAACAGTCATTAGGCACTGATAAGATAGCAAACAGTGCTATCATACCTAACTCTGTGGGCTGACAGGGCGCATTAAATGCACCGCTCATCGTCACATCGTTGGTTGCCCGGCAAGGCTTGCCGGGCTATCTCGCCAGCCCCACGCCTGCTCGCTTGACACATCGCAGGACGGGTGTCATCTGCAGGTGTTTCCTATAGGGAGAGGCTGCCATGTGGTGAATGGCTGCCACTTAGTCACTCCGCGGTTCGACACCGCACTGATTGACGACGTGGGTCGTGGTGGAGTAGTTGGTGAGGTGGTTTCGCCTCCGTGTGCCCTGGCAGGCCCTGCCGGGACGTCTTGGACGTCGTCTTCCGGGGGTGGCCTCGCCCCTTGCCGAGCTCGCCTGCCCGGCAAAGGAGGCCCTTCTCTTGATGGTGCCTTGCTTCTTTGGCTTGATCTTGGTCCCTCTGATCTGTATGTTAGTCCTTTGAACTTCTTAGTCTCTCGTATTCTGACTTGGGTTGGTGCTTCAATCTCGTCCCCGTGCCTGTGCATAGTCTGGGCAACAGACCCAGGGTTTGTTGCACCGACACATTTGGTTCTGCTCCTTGGCACGATCGATAGATAGAAATAACGATTGGAAACGCTAGGGCGGGGCTTTTCCCGCCAGATAAGCAGGGTAGTAGCTAGGTTGGCGCATCATCGGTTTAGTCACATGCGGTCCCACACGTTGTAGTGACTAGCAAGATGCCCGTGCGTTGCACGTAACATCAAGATGCATTTGTATGAGTAGTTTATCTTGTGAGAGAAAAGGATGAACGAGGGAAGGCCTTATCTACAAATGTGGAGAGGGGTGTGGGTATCTTTTTGCAAAATTGCCATAGTTTCCTTCCTATCTGTCAGATATAAATCGGACGACCTATATTGCAGGATGGCAGGCACACCATCATCACCAACTCTGTTTTTTATAAGAGTAGAGATATAAAGCCTAGCCAATGCGCGTTGACCGCAGGGGGGGGGGGGGGGGGGGGCAGAACGACAGTGTGGTATGCGACGGGGAAGGGACATGCTTCATGTACATGTTCCAGTTTCTCGTTTTGAACTTGCGAACGTGACAGGCGTGCTGCATGAGTAGTTTTGAATTTATAGGTTCGGTCTCAGTTTTTGAATTTAGGAGTAGTTCATAGGTCGGGTCAAGCATCGAACGTAAATTACGAAGTTGATGGAAAAGGTAAGCACAACTTATAAATTGACGGATGGAGTACTAGTTACAGTGATGCATATAATTGCCTCCAAATGTGAGCAAATGGATCACACATCTCTATATTGACTGGAACGAGAATGCAATAGCACAATAAGAATTAAGGCCACAATGATGCGATCGTAGTGGTGGTTACAGGAGGCAAGAAGAAAGATGAATCCATCAACGTATGACCTCCCCCTCCTCAACTTAGTGCACCCGGCCACCGACCGGCAGCTTAGGAGCGGCGGCTTTTGTGGCGAGGTCAAGGTGCTTCTCAACAAAGGCGTCCAAGGCTTCCAGCCGGTTGACGAAGGCCAACGTCGTACTGTCCTCACCGGCCTTGTAGATACCTATGTACATGACTTCCTCGTACACGTGGATGTGTAGGTCGACGAATTCTTGCAGGGCGAGGCGCCTCACGGCGAGCGCGGCCTCCAGGTGGACATTCGTTGTGTCGGCGGGCAGTCGCAAGGCCACCAGTTCTTGAAAGAGGTTATCGCCATGGAGGCCGATTAGGGTGGCAGGCAATGAGGAGCCCGGGCACGCGGGCTGGAGGAGTATGGCAATGTCGTCCGCGAGCTTCTTGATGACGGTGAACTTGTTGATGGTGGCAACGATCATCTGGTCCAACTGAGAGTCGTAGCTGGCGTCGACGATGGCCATGAACCAGCCGGTCGCCAACACCGTCTGGAGACGATCCTCGGTGCCATGCCGCAGGCCGGCATCATGGACCATCTGCCACAGCCACCGGCCGCTCGCGCGCATCGCCGCCATGGGTCTGGAGTGAGCACTTTTGCGCTTAGTGTAGGTGCTTAGGTGCGTACGATGTGGTAGATGCATTGGAATGGAGGGGCGCCTTTATATGAGTGCAAACTGCGTAGCATCCACATCGTGCTGCCTCTTTTCCCCGTCCTCCTCCCATTACTTCCCTCATGCATTCAGGATGCTAATTGAAGGAGGATGCATCATTGGCCGTTCAACATTTCGGGAACCGCTACCCTCTCCCTCGTCTGCATTAAAGCCGTATCGAGAACTGTCCTGGTTTACTAGTAGCTGTCAAATCGAATAGTACTGCGCCGCCCGCTGCATGCCCGGCTGAACACGCCTCCTCGCCTCCATCAAACGCCTCCGTTAAACCCGCATGCAAACAAAGAAACCTACTCCAGCCACACGTCCGTTCATGAGCGGGCCGGAATTAAACGCAATGCCGGCCGAGCTCCTCCCGTCCGCCCTCGGTTTAAACGAGGCCAGACGCCGGCCAAGCTCCTACCGTCCGCCCTCTATTTAAATGAGGCCAGACAGCAGGCAAGAATCGCACCCCTCCTCCGCTCCCCCATCTCCTCCTTCACCATTTTCTCCACTCTTACGATGGCTTCCGAGGAGCCATTCTCCAGCATACTTCCCGGCTGGGTGGCCCGCCGAGCCCTCCGGATACGAGCGAGGCCGCTCGGTGCTTCACCTACCTCGCTTGGCCCGACGGAGCCAGTTGCCGCCCCAAGCTGGCGCATGGTTCAGCAACTCGCTGCTCCAGTTCAGCTCGATGAGGAGTGGCGAGTTGCTCCACACTGGCATGGCGGCGAGCACGGCGGCACGGGCGTCGTCACTGCCGTGTTGTACCGCGCTACCAGTGTCTGCGGCCGCGCCTCCTGTTTCTGCGGTGGCCGCACCTCCCATGTCTGTGGGCGTGCCTCACGTGCCTACGGCAGCGCCATGCAGGCAGAGACAGAAGCCGGGTGCGCGGAGAGCGACAAGTCGGTGGCCAGCTTCTCCGTGTCCGCCACCATCATCGAGGAGAAGTAGAACACGGGAGGCCACCGCCACTTGGGTCCCATGAAGGCCACCACCGAGGCGACGACTGTGTATACAGGTGGTTTCTTTGCTGCTTCGTCTCTTCCGAGGACCTTCGTCGACCCCGCAAGTGTCTGCCGGACACGAGGAAGACAAAGGGATCCGCGGGCGGCCATTTAGATTAGGTATTAATTATACCACGAGCGCCGGATTAGCACCGCTTAGTTCATGTAAATGTAATGAAATCCGTCATGTTTATATGAATATCTGGCTTTTTAAAATGAAATCCTTCATGCTTATATGAAATCAGTCCGTGTTTGCATGAATTTCCTCTGGTTGGCTAGAGTTGTGAAAATGTATGTCGCTGGCGTTGGATGTCGTCCTCCGCAGAAGGAAGCGGGAGGAAATTTGCCGGCTGCCGTTGCAGATGCTCTTATGCTGGAAATAATAGAGTCACACCCAATCCATTTTTTGAGTTAATTGCGTGTATGATTCTCCATCTATAAAAAGTTAATTGCATGTACAGTGTACATGACTTGCAGGGTGGCTACAGATTCGTACAGAAAGTTAAAAAGAAACAAATCCATCCTTAATCTTGTATTCTAAGTACTCTGTGGGTTCCACTGTCAGTACAGTAGCGAAAGAAGTATATATTAAAAAAATAATAATATAAAAACCTAAAGTTAAAGTCAGAATTCGAACTCAGGTCATCGCGTTGCGAGCATCCAGCGCTAACCAGTCCAGCAGATGTTCGTTGTGGACGATGCTGGAGATATATTTCTATGTCTACTCTTATACTCCCTCCGTTCCTAAATATTTGTCTTTTTTAGATTTCAAATGGACTACCACATACGGATGTATATAGACATATTTTAGAGTGTAGATTCAAGTATTTTGCTATGTATGTAGTCACTTGTTGAAATCTCTAAAAAGACAAATATTTAGGAATGGAGGGAGTAGAAAACAGAGTTGGTGATGATGGTGTGCCTGCCATCCTGCAATATAGGCTGTCCGATTTATATCTGACGGATAGGAAGGAAACTATGGCAATTTTGCAAAAAGATACCCACACCCCTCTCCACATTTGCAAATAAGGCCTTCCCTCGTTCATCCTTTTCTCTCACAAGATAAACTACTCATACAAATGCATCTTGATGTTTCGTGCAACGCACGGGCATCTTGCTAGTTTCTTTTTAAATAGTTACTGCGATAATTGGGTTGAAGTGATATATTTTATGTCTGCCCCGAATGATCTCAAATTCACTAGTAGTAACAAAGAAAAGGTTGCCTTGTTAATTAACAGAAAACAGGGTGAACACTATCACATGAGGCCGGTAAAAACAAGGCACACTGGGTTCAGCGTCATTGTCACTACAGCTGTGCGCGCGCGAGAAGTCTACATATCGAGGGGGCTACGGAGAGAAAGACGTATCGAGTGTGTGTGAGCGAGGCACAGAGACACAACTAGCGTGTGTGTGTGTGTGTGTTTGAGAGAGAAGCCAATTGATAGATTAAGATCATGATCGAGTTGTCACCCTTCTGCTGCCATTGTTGGAGGGGGGTGGGGAGGGGGGGAGAGAGAGAGAAAGAAGTAATCGAGAGTGTGTGCGCGGTAGGCACAGAGTCACAACTAGATGAGTGTGTGGGTGTGTGTTGAGAGAGAAGCCAGTAGATGATTACTATCAAGATCGAGGTGCCACCCTACTCCTCGGTATCGGGTAGGTGTGGTTGTGGTTTGAGAGAGAGAAGCCAGTAGATAGATTAGTATCAAGATCGAGGTGTCACCCTACTCCTTCGGGTTCAGGAAGTGTGTGTGTGTGGGTGTGTGGGGGGGGGGGGGGGGGCCGTGACACTTAGATATAGGGAGAAGGAGTTTGTGTGATACATATCTATATTAAGGGATAGGTAGATAGCATGTGTGCGAGGCATACTTAAAGCATCACGGAGATAAACAAGTGGTGTGCATGCAAGTGCCGGAAAAAAATGAAGAGAGAAACAATGTCTACGCGCGCGCGCGCGTGTGTGTGTGAGAGCGAAATCTCAAAACAAAAGGTGCTCTGCTGGAATCCCATTGTATGTATTCATATGGTTCCGGGACTCGAGTTAACCTTAGGCATATGTGTGCGAGACATAATTATACTTTGAGACATTAGTGGCGGTGGGTGGGCGGAATTAAAGGGGTGGGCGTGTTCGACAGAGAGAGCGTGTGTGTTTCTGTGTGAGAGACTTGTAGGACGGGGTAGAAAGACGAATTCTAACCTTGACGGAGGGAGAGAAATACACGAAGTGCGCGTGTGTGATTCCAATGCCCACGGAGAAATGAGATATGTATGCGTGTGAGAGAGATTGCACAATTCATTCACGTATCACTATCTAGCGATCGTGGACGTGCATCGCTTGAACATAAATCAATATCTACTTCGTATCATGGCCAAAGATACAATATCGATTCAACGCTATAAAGATTGGACACTCACATATCACATTTTTTTCCAAATAATCCTTTTCAATTGTGCATGCCAAAGTTACAGTGATGTTTCTTCAAACAACCACTGTAGCTATCATGTACATGCACCATTGTTAGTCTTGCATTCAAATTCGTTAGTCTTGGATGATTTAAGGTTCTATTATGAAGTAATATATGTAATATTCATATATGAATTCAACGGGTACGCAATTTATGAAATGGAGGCCATGTAATCATATGAGGTAACACTTTTAAGTAGCGGATTACAATATCCATTTCTTTTGTGGGACTACAATATCCATTTCTTTTTGTGCGCCTCTACAATAACACGTCAATGCATTATGTTTAAAGTAAATAACCAATGGCACTAAATTATATATTTACACGATAAATACATAGGTTGAGCGTTTGATCCGTTTTTTTGTGAACGCGCCTCTACACCCGTATGATTGGCCGCGCCCGTGTGAACGTCCAAGTTATTGGTGCATCATCCCGAGTTATTGTCTTTTTTTTCTGGGGTGGACTTCATACCAGTTATTAACTGCTGACGTGTGCCCCGTGTACACAGTCTCGCATGACCTTCCCGCTAGCACTGTCCAAAATTAGTTGAAACTGGATACGAACGATCCCGCGGGCGGCAAGATCTCCCGCCTCCTTCTAAAATTTCCGCGACCTAGTCTTTAGCATGCGAAATTCCCCTTTTGTCCTTGGTGCACGGAGAACAATAGTTACAATACGGCCCTCATTTACATAATAGGTCGGGGCTGCTTTGGTAACTTCCGGTTCCCCCCACCACACGACACCCCCATTTCCTCTCCCCTCCCGTAAAAACGACTAACTCCACAGCACCAGCGCATCTTACATCACGCCGTCCGTACTTCATCGGCCTTTCTACCCCTCCCCTCTCAAAACCCTAGACTGCTCATCCACCGGCGTACCAGAGCCCATTCACTGCCAGCGGCGTCCACCTCGCCGGATCTGCTTCTGCGGCCGCATCTACCCCTCCCACCTCCCCTAGAAACAAGTAGACTACTCATCCACCACTGTACCACAGCCCATTCAGTGCCGGCCTTGTCCACGGCGCCGAATCTGCTTCATCGGTACTCTCGTCAACCGCAGCACATCTGCAGCAGCTCCTTCGTACTCCCCACTGGAGACGCTTCGTCCACACCCCCGGAGCCGCCCCACCGACGCCCCCGTCGATGGCCTCTGATCCTCTTCGCCGACACCTTCCTCAACCCTACCGGAGCCGCTTTGCCGACACCATCCTCAACCCTACCGGAGTAGCTTCGCCTATACCATTCTCAACCCTACCAGGGCCGCTTTGCCAACGCACAAGTCCACGGCCTCAGATCCGCTTCGTCGCACCCTCGTCCAACCTACCGGAGCAGCTTCTGATGCCCTGTCCACGGCCGCAGATCCGCATCATCGACACCATCCTGAACCCAACCGCCGAAGCAGCTTCACCGACGCCGTCGTTCACGGCCTCAGATCCGCTTCTCCCACACCGTAGTCCACCCTACCGGAGCCGCTCCACAAACACCCTACTCGACGGTTCTAGATCTCCTTACCGGACCCCGACAGCCAGTGCAGTGTCATCACCCTTGATGTTTCTAACCTGATTCCCACCGTCTGGTAAGATGCCAAGCACCCGCCATGGCCTAGGTACTTGTCACCTTTAAACCCGTCCAACATCACCTGCCCGATGTACTTCAAATATACTAACAGGTCGCTGTTACATGTTATGCAGCTGGCAAAAACTACAAGGATGATGTTTCTTCTAGATCTAACAGCTTGGCCAACCAAGATCCTGGACTGAGGCATTGCTATGATCTTGTACGTGCGTCTCTCTCTTGTATTGTTGTGTGCCTGCCAGCGTGCTTTGCTAGGATTTTCGACCAGTAATCCCTTTGTGCAGACAATGATTTCCACTACTGGCTGCTAAATTAGAGATGTAGATGTCATACATGATACTCCCTCCATTCCTAAATATAAGTCTTTCTAGAGATTCCACTATAGACTACATATAGAGCAAAATGAGTGAATCTACATTCGAAAATGCATCTATATACATCTGTATGTGGTCCATACTGGAATCTCTACAAAGACATATATTTAGGAACAGAGGTAGTACATTACACAAAATCATAGGTGGCATGTAGGAATTCCAGTGCACTACATTAGGCTCCCTTAGAGTGCCTACTAGTCCAGCACACAGAGTCATGGCTAGTTTATGCTACGCACACAATCATTAATTGGTGGTTTAAATATGCGCAAGGGATATGCAATGTATTATCATGTAGAGATATGTGAAATTAGCCGTGTCAACTTGCAGATAGGGTTACGCAATGAAAAAGTACAAGATGTATGTGGCAATTTCATGGAACATCGCAAAAAAGGAGAGGCAACGATGAGCCTATACAGTGTGCTATGGTAGGTCACTCCGGCCCAGTTCTTTTGCAGGATTCTCCCAGAATCTGCCCCTCTCTAGCTTCTCCTAGAATCTTTGACCCCCATTTGTTTTACAATCCTAACTAATTAGACCCTAACTAGATAGGATTGTAAAACAAATGGGGCTCAAAGATTCTGGGAGAATCTGGGTAGGGGTCAGATTCTGGGAGAATCTGGCAAAAGAACTGGGCCTCCATTGCAATCATCGTGACATGTTATTTGTATGTCAGTTCTATTGGCCAAGTTTCTTAGGGACAGTTATTTCGAGTTATCCTAAGAAAATAAGCACCTTTGAATATAAGCTCCAGATAATAAGCCAACCAGTTCTTTTCATTGCCTGCCTTTTCAGCTTATCTGTGGTATGATCAGTGAAAAGTCTAGATTGCATTATATTTTGTCATTTTGCTGCCCATATGAAAATTAATTTGACTTGCAAACATCACAAATTGAACCCAGTGCAGTAATTAATATGATAGGAAAACAGACCATCAATATTTGTTCAAAATGCAAATACAAAGATACCATCTACTTGGCACAATCTACTTTGGTCAATGTCTTCCATAGAGATCCCATTGCCTAATTTAAATGAAGAACGCATGACTTAAATTTTAACGAAGACCAATTATTTATCAAAATTCGATGGTCCAAGTGGCTGGTTATTATCATATAGCAGCACCACCTGAAAGCATCATATAGCAGCAGCAGCTCATAGCAACTCATCATACAACAGCAGCAGCAACTAGCAATTCATCATATACCAGTAGCAGCTCATAGCAATTCATCATATAGTAGCAGCATGAGTAGCTCATAGCAATTCATCATATAGCAGCAGCAGCTCATAGCAATTCATCATATAGCAGCAGCAGGAGCAGCTCATAGCAATGCATCATATAGCAGCAGCAGCTCATAGCAATTCATCGTATAGCGGATCGGAATGAAAATTTGGCAAAAAATCAGAGGAGATCCTCACCTTGTTGGATGAGCTCATCCTTCAACAGCACCTCAAGGCCACGGCCTGGGAGGAGGGGAGGGGGAACGAGGTGCCTTCTGCCAGAGTGGGGCATCGACCGTAGTTGTGCGGCGCCCGTCGGAGTAGTGCGTTGGATGGACCACAGCGGAGTAGCTGCTGGAGACCATGAGAATGAGGGGCGGCGCCAGAGGGAGGAGCAGTCGGGGAGATTTGGCCCTACCCGCCGGCCATGTAGCCTAGCTAGACAGAACATCGTCGAGGACCAGGCCAGATGGGACCAGTGGCGACGACTCGCTGGAGGAACCCTAGCGCTGCAGGTAGGGGATCGAGGTAGAGGGAAAGGGGAGAGGAGATGCAAGCGGGTAGGGCAATGAACGCTTGCGTGTTTGTTTTTACTTGAGGGTCAGGTGTGACGCGGGCGTGAGCAGTGGCATTTTGAGTGTAATATAGGCAGACAATAGAGTCATTTCACTATTCCCCTTCCCTTCAATTTTTAGTGAGCATCTACCCGAAGGACCCCCCTCCAAAGCGAAATAAGTTAAGCCCAAGCCCATAACTCAAAGATGAATTCTTTACATCTTTTATGGCTTATTTTGACAATAAGCTCTGAAAAGGCGGAATAGAACTGGCCCTTAACCTGCAATTCAATTATGCGTGCAATGATGAATCACTCCTGCCTGCTATAGTGTACATTTAGGCATCATACATGGCATAACCTAATACATGTGCATTTCATTATAGAATCTGAAATATGCAATGTTTATGTTAGTTCATATGTTGCACATGATGTTTAAATGCCCCTTAAATCTGGTCAGTCAAGTGATGGTCTTTAAGCCTCCTTCTATGCTTCTTTTCTTGATATGTAAGATTTGCTCACACATCTGTTCAATTGTTTGTTTGTATCAGCCAGCCATACTAGGACTGTTTGCTTTGATTACTTGGCTACTTGCTGTTCTTGACCTAACAGAGCTTGTCAATGATTTAAACACTAAGGACTGCTGTAGTGGGGGCTTGTATAACTCATAGGTGACATAAATGTTTGGCTGTACACTAAAGTAGGCTCTCCAAGAGTATCTGGAGATCCAGTTTGAAGGTATGCCTAGTTTTTACACAGTGCACACATAGTAAATGCTCATTTCATTGTGTGCAAGAGATGTGGCATGTTTCATTATGTGGTGTTGTTTTGTTATAAACTCATCCTTTTGTGTTGTTCACAGACTGGAAAGTATGCATATTTATCTTCCAAGGAGACCAGTAACTAGTTTGTGTCACCTTACAGAGGGGGTGTAATGAAGATAAGATTGAGGATTTCCAAGTACAAGATGTTAGGAAGGAGCCTTGCAAGAGAAGGAGGAGCAGCGCTGAGCCTATTCAACCAGTTATGGTAAGTCACTGTATTACAATTGCTAGGACATCCTATTTGTCTGACATTGTGCTTGCGTAGCGTTCTTCACCTGTAACCCAGTCATTGTGCCATTGATTAAAACCCCCTCCGCTCACTACTATATTATGTTCTAACTTTTTTGTAAATCAGATGTATGTAAACACATTTTAATGTGTCTGTTCACTCATTACGGATGTAGTCTACTTTTAAATATCTAAAACATCTTATAGTAGTGAACAGTGTGAAACTGCTTCCTGCCATGGTAGAGTTGTCGATGTCATAAATGTCATAACCAAATGCATATTCACATCATTAGCCTCCCTATCATTATTAGGATATTGATTACATACTAGTCGAGATACTTCATAGGGGGCAAACAATATTACATTACTTGTTCCTTTATAAAGTAAATGTAGCTAGGCCATGGATGTTATCGGGGCGTGCATGTATGCATGCTGCCAACTCAACAGTTTAATTGCTTGTTTGTTTCAGGCATAGTTAAATTGCTCTTTTCAATTGCTTTATTTGTCCTTAGTTAATGAGATGCCCAAACAATGATGCCTGATGTTGGGTACTTGTATAACTATTAGTTGACATAATTAAAGGCCTTCTATACCTATACTAATTCTAGACTCCCAAGAAATTACCACGTTAATTAGATTTTATGAGCCGTTAATCTGGTGGGACTGAGTTATTACGGTGGAGATTCACCCATGTAAGATTTTTTTTTCTCTCTCAATGGTCTTTTAATTGTCCATCTAAAATCTATATAAGGTAATTAGAACCGTTGGATCAGGTACATAAAAGAATCCTCTGCTGCTGTCCCACGTGCATGCCTATTCAAGAGTCCATTGCACCAACGAGGCTTCAAGGCCATTACAAAAAAAAAACCGAGGCTTCAAGGCGGCGTCTATAATCCCTTAGAATCGCTCATCCTCCCTTCACCTCTTCCACGCATGAATCCAGGAGATGACCCAACCAACCTTTGGATCCATGATTATCTCACGCCCAGAATTCATGTTGGTTGATGATGAGAAACTCTCCCCTGTTCCGTTTTTCAACCCAGATTGTCCAACCACCAAGCAGGTAGTCAGGTGTTTCTCTCAGGGGTTGGATTTTTCTCTCCACACGTGCATCATGATAGTCATCCCAACCATCCGGCTGCAACATTCTCTGTACGTCCTAAAACCATCAGCATACACTGGAACCAAAGCAACTAGATTAGTTGGTCTCCTCCATAATCTTCGCAGAGATTTGCTGTCTTTTTTACCTTCTCCAAAAATTATGGATCTAGGTCAAGTTTCATCCACTATTTACAATATATAGGTCGTATTAGCAAACATATTTATTTTTTTGGCAATTTTTTTGTCTTACTTGGTTGTTCACCAACAACGTTCTGCAGATATCCTTCAAACAAACTCCATGTACATGTGTTGTTGGCCTGCAGCTGGATGGGGCGTGGTTCTAGGGATGCTTATACTGAAAATTTAAGGATTTCACTACAGCGTGGCCAACTTACGGTGCGAGGCTCGCGGCATCATTCATGTACACTTGACGACAGTGCATGCAAGCATCACTCCTTGGTGGCAGGCTGATCATGCGGGACTCCATGTACGTGTTTTGTTAGCCTGCAGGTGAAGCATATATAGATATATGCCTGGATGGGCCGAGGTTCTATGGATGCTTATACTAAAATTTTTACGATTCCAGTACAGCACGGACAACTTATGGCGCGACGCTCGTGGCATCGTTCATGTACACTTGACGTCAGCGCATGCAAGTATCACTACTAGGTAGCATGCGAATTGTGCGGTGTCGACAACGTTGCACCGCAGCACCAGGCCATGCACGATTGCTCAGGACATTAATCTGAAGAACCTAACTGCTGGCTCACCCCTATCAGTCGTGCTTTATCGTTCAACGAATCAAGCCATCAGGAATACACTCTTAGGTTTATGCAATAAAGTTACTTTCAGATTTTTTGAAACAAAGGTACGTCAGATTTAGCGAGGCTGCATTTTACATTGTTTTTCATAAGTATCATCGATCATAATAGATAAATGTGATAACTATATTACAATTTTTCTATTTTACAATACCTTATAAAATTACACTCTAAATATTATTTAATAGATTTTATAGGGCAGTCAACAAAGATAGGAGTATATGTTATAGCTAGGTACCAAGCATCCGATGTGTCATGTTGACATTAACTTTTTCTTCAGTGTAAAATACTTAAAATTAGTTCTGGGAGTACTTAAATATGGAATATTATGTCTTCCTACTGTAGAATACATCTTATACCTTGCACTATTGGCTCCCTTCTCTGGAGATAACTACTCCCTCTCTTACATGGTCTCACAAATTTCAAACATGCTTGCATCTTTTTAACTATGCAAGGTATCAAGGTTGTCAGAATCGCGATTTTGAATTGGATCGGAACTCTGATGGTAGGATCGCAAATCGTAGAATCTTCACTATCAGGATCATGAAAACATAGATTCCATGAACTAAAATCGTAGAATCATAGGGGTTAGTTTGGATCATAAAGTCGTAGAATCGTATAACAGAATCGCGATTCTGACAACCTTGCAAAGTATTTGATGGCTTGCTTCTATCAAAAATCCTTTTCCCTGTTCTATTAAAGGATCTGTAGAGAAATTATAGTGTACTTATTGTTGGCATACTTTTCTTGCCTTGAGAATATGTACATCTTCTAAGCAAATAAAATGTTGTGTCTTTTTGTTAACTCGGAATGATGCATCGAGTTGAGAAATATGAGTGTCGTGTCCGTAAGATAAAGAAGAATTATTTTTATGGATTTTCTTTGCAACCATATGACCATGTAAGCAATGTTTTCGCATTCCACCCTTCTTTTAGGTGTTTTTATCTGAATTCAATTGGTGAAAGACATGAATGCTCTTTGTTGACACCATGATTCCATGGAGTATAATTTCAACTTGCCATATTTACTCAAGACAATTTTCTCTCATATATGTGGTGGTTATACCAAAATTATGATAAGTGCAGTTCACAACAGGTATAGTACAACATTGATTTTCTGCACAGTGATATAACCTGCATATATCCACATCTTCATTCCAGATGCCAAGTGTATCTCCTTTGGTGTTAAACTAATGTACTCAATTGGATAGCCAACACTTCGATTTGTAGCAGATCACGAGAGCAAAGATATATGTCCCTGTTGGAGAGCACAGTTGTTTTTGCTTGGAAAATATAAGATGTTGGCAGAGGCTTCATGTAGATTGTTGCATAAAGACCCATTGTGTTCCAATGGATACACTAATAACTGTACATTCTAAAATGCCATTGTGTTCGAATGACTACTCTGTGTGGAATGGTTAACAGTAGGATGAAATGGCATTTTAGAATGTACAGTTATTAGTGTATCCATTGGAACACAATGGGTCTTTATGCAACAATCTACATGAAGCCTCTGCCAACATCTTATATTTTCCAAGCAAAAACAACTGTGCTCTCCAACAGGACATATATCTTTGCTCTCGTGATCTGCTACAAATCGAAGTGTTGGCTATCCAATTGAGTACATTAGTTTAACACCAAAGGAGATACACTTGGCATCTGGAATGAAGATGTGGATATATGCAGGTTATATCACTGTGCAGAAAATCAATGTTGTACTATACCTGTTGTGAACTGCACTTATCATAATTTTGGTATAACCACCACATATATGAGAGAAAATTGTCTTGAGTAAATATGGCAAGTTGAAATTATACTCCATGGAATCATGGTGTCAACAAAGAGCATTCATGTCTTTCACCAATTGAATTCAGATAAAAACACCTAAAAGAAGGGTGGAATGCGAAAACATTGCTTACATGGTCATATGGTTGCAAAGAAAATCCATAAAAATAATTCTTCTTTATCTTACGGACACGACACTCATATTTCTCAACTCGATGCATCATTCCGAGTTAACAAAAAGACACAACATTTTATTTGCTTAGAAGATGTACATATTCTCAAGGCAAGAAAAGTATGCCAACAATAAGTACACTATAATTTCTCTACAGATCCTTTAATAGAACAGGGAAAAGGATTTTTGATAGAAGCAAGCCATCAAATACTTTGCAAGGTTGTCAGAATCGCGATTCTGTTATATGATTCTACGACTTTACGATCCAAACTAACCCCTATGATTCTACGATTTTAGTTCATGGAATCTATGTTTTCATGATCCTGATAGTGAAGATTCTACGATTTGCGATCCTACCATCAGAGTTCCGATCTGATTCAAAATCGCGATTCTGACAACCTTGATACCTTGCATAGTTAAAAAGATGCAAGCATGTTTGAAATTTGTGAGACCATGTAAGAGAGGGAGTAGTTATCTCCAGAGAAGGGAGCCAATAGTGCAGGGTATAAGATGTATTCTACAGTAGGAAGACATAATATTCCATATTTAAGTACTCCCAGAACTAATTTTAAGTATTTTACACTGAAGAAAAAGTTAATGTCAACATGACACATCGGATGCTTGGTACCTAGCTATAACATATACTCCTATCTTTGTTGACTTCCCTATAAAATCTATTAAATACTATTTAGAGTGTAATTTTATAAGGTATTGTAAAATAGAAAAATTGTAATATGGTTATCACATTTATCTATTATGATCGATGATACTTATGAAAAACAATGTAAAATGCAGCCTCGCTAAATCTGACGTACCTTTGTTTCAAAAAATCTGAAAGTAACTTTATTGCATAAACCTAAGAGTGTATTCCTGATGGCTTGATTCGTTGAACGATAAAGCACGACTGATAGGGGTGAGCCAGCAGTTAGGTTCTTCAGATTAATGTCGTGAGCAATTGTGCACGGCCTGGTGCTGCGGTGCAACGCTGTCGACACCGCACAATTCGCATGCTACCTAGTAGTGATACTTGCATGCGCTGACTTCAAGTGTACATGAACGATGCCATGAGCGTCGCGCCATAAGTTGTCTGTGCTGTACTGGAATCGTAAAATTTTTAGTATAAGCATCCATAGAACCACGGCCCATCCAGGCATATATCTATATATGCTTCACCTGCAGGCTAACAAAACACGTACATGGAGTCCCGCACGATCAGCCTGCCACCAAGGAGTGATGCTTGCATGCACTGTCGTCAAGTGTACATGAATGATGCCGCGAGCCTCGCGCCGTAAGTTGGCCACGCTGTAGTGAAATCCTTAAATTTTCAGTATAAGCATCCCTAGAACCACGCCCCATCCAACTGCAGGCCAACAACACACGTACATGGAGTTTGTTTGAAGGATATCTGCAGAACGTTGTTGGTGAACAACCAAGTAAGACAAAAAAATTGCCAAAAAAATAAATATGTTTGCTAATACGACCTATATATTGTAAATAGTGGATGAAACTTGACCTAGATCCATAATTTTTGGAAAAGGTAAAAAAGACAGCAAACCTCTGCGAAGATTATGGAGGAGACCAACTAATCTAGTTGCTTTGGTTCCAGTGTATGCTGATGGTTTTAGGACGTACAGAGAATGTTGCAGCCGGATGGTTGGGGTGACTATCATGATGCACGTGTGGAGAGAAAAATCCAACCCCTGAGACAAACACCTGACTACCTGCTTGGTGGTTGGACAATCTGGGTTGAAAAACGGAACAGGGGAGAGTTTCTCATCATCAACCAACATGAATTCTGGGCGTGAGATAATCATGGATCCAAAGGTTGGTTGGGTCATCTCCTGGATTCATGCGTGGAAGAGGTGAAGGGAGGATGAGCGATTCTAAGGGATTATAGACGCCGCCTTGAAGCCTCGGTTTTTTTTTTGTAATGGCCTTGAAGCCTCGTTGGTGCAATGGACTCTTGAATAGGCATGCACGTGGGACAGCAACAGAGGACTCTTTTATGTACCTGATCCAACGGTTCTAATTACCTTATGTAGATTTTAGATGGACAATTAAAAGACCATTGAGAGAGAGAAAAAATCTTACATGGGTGAATCTCCACCGTAATAACTCGGTCCCACCAGATTAATGGCTCGTAAAATCTAATTAACGTGGTAATTTCTTGGGAGTCTAGAATTAGTATAGGTATAGATAATAGATATGAAAAAGATGCGCCTCGAGGTTATCTTTCCAATGGTGTATCATTTGCTTCATTCCGATGAGCATTTTAGAAACAAACGCGAAAAAACGCTCGTTGCCACTCGTTGTGCGCCGCACCGTTTTCGAAACTGCTCTTAAACCGTGATGAATCTTGAAAAAATTTCAACATGGTGAAGTTGAGCCTAATCCATAGCTTTTCAACAGTATATTACACGTCTCGTTCCGACAAACGGTTTAAAAACTGGAGCGAAAACAGTACCAAAATACTGCGTGCAGTTTTTGCGACGTGAAGTTCACTCGCCTCAGTACTGCAGCACACTTGCTTCAAACAATGACGTGCACTTCCGTTGAGCATGCAGTACGAAAGTGTTAGTAGAATAACTATTCTCCTAATATTAGCAGAATAGACCGACTGTATATATATATATATATATAAATATAAATATATATATAAATAAATAAATAAATAAATAAATAAATATATATATATATATATATATATATATATATATATATATATAATATATATATATATATATATATATGTTCAGTAGCTGCGTGTGGTCTAAATTTGTAACCTGTCTGTGTTTTGGATTTGGCCCCAACATCATGCTCCTCTGGTGAGCTAAGAGAGATTTCTGTATGTGGGCTGCACAGACTACCATTTTTATAATTTTTAAAATATCATCTGCTTATGCTTTATGACATGTAACATTATTATTAGTCCTATTTTGCCATGTACAAAATAGTCTGTCTTGCTCGCTTCACTGTTGTAACTATAGATTTGCCCTAGTCATGTGTACTTACAGAAACATTTCAGGATGAAGTGACATCAACATAAAGATCTGCGAGCAGTGCGGCATGGTCGTTACCAAATGATTATGGATTGGAATTGGAATGTGCTGATGTTCTCGAGCATCAACTAGATGTGGCAAGACAACGTGTACATGATTCTCAATATGCAATCAACAAGTTGAGACTGGAGTTGCAGGTATTAGATGCAGGAGTCAAAAAAATAAAACGAGACACTGAAGTAACCATGAAGGAATTGAAGATTTTGCAGACTGAAATTTGTGCTATCTGAATCCGGCCAATCCTATTTTCTGAAGAGATTATAGTTCAAATGGTAAGTTCTGTTGATGCGTATCCATGATGTATGAGCTTTATTTGCCCAGTGTATGTAATTTGGTGTTTATGTACGCTTTATTATCACTGGTGCCGAACTATAATGCCCAGTGGGTATAATCGGCTATAATTTATTTATTGTATAGTGTATGATTATTCTGTGTTTCTATGCCTTAGTCTCTTTATTGTATAGTGTATGTTTTTAGAGGCGATAGTATATAGTAGGATAATTCTTTGAATATGCTATATCGTTGAAACGGGGGCCAACACGCCCAAACATTACCTAGACGCCATACGAATGAACAAACATGTGTAGTCAAAGCGGGCCTTAATTGGGCTGGTCAAATTAATATTTAGTGGATCCCAAATGATGTGGCCCACCGTAACAACGGCTCTTAGCAGGCCGTTAACAGGCCGAAAGCTCGATAGGGCCGTATAAATGGAAATGGCCCGCGGGCCTCTAGCAGGCCGAAATAAATGTCAATTTTGTTTCGGCCCTTTTACTTTACGGGCCAGTAAGAGGCCGAAAGTGTTTTGGGCCAGAAGAGGCCCAATTTGCAAACTAGGCTTTTAACAGGCTGAAAGTCGCGTCGGGCTGAAATTGTGCCCTGCGGAACGTGGGCCGCTAATGGACCCAAAATTAGGTTGCACAGTCAAAGGCTCAACTGTTGTGCGGGCCGTTAATAGGCCGAAAGACAAAATGGGCTAGGAATTGGCTCATTTACCGAATGGGCCGAGGAAAGGCCTAAAGTCACAACGGGCTAGAAGTTGGCCCAACTGCAGAATGGGCCAAGAAAAGGCCGAAAGACATTCCGGGTCGTTAACGGGTTGGAACTGACGATGGGCTGCTAACAGGCCGAAAGAAGGTCGGGCCGTAATTGGGCCCAAAGACGTAGCGGGCCATTAACGGGCTGGAACTGACGATGGGCTGGAAATTGTCAAATCTAGAATGGTCCTTTGATGGGCCGATTCTGTGTAACTTGTATGGGCCGTGCTTGTGAATGGGCCTGACTCAAGTAGGCCGCTAATGGGCCGGCCCACTTATTTTGACAGGCCTGGCCTTTTAACCTAAATGGGCCACTGTTGGGTCGAGCCACGTGTCGACGTACCATAGGCTCATCCCGTCCACTCGCTTGATGACACCTGTCCCAACGCGGAGCCGACACGTGGATACTACGGCGAATCAGAATTTTACACGTGGAAAATCCCCATTGGTCTGGGCGGTTAACGGGTTATCGGATCCAAACCGGAACCCGATAGCTTAACGGCGACCCGTTACGGTGGATGCCACGTGTCGGTTACCCTTGACGGAAGCACTTCCATGACGCGCCATTTATCGTCATGGAAGTGGACACTTCTGTGATGATAATTTTGGTATTGTCATGGAACACTTCTACGACAGCACAAGTATGACTATCTTGGTTTTGTCATAAAATCATCATGGATGTACATGCATGACAGAAAACGTGACCTACTGTGACAAACACGTATCATCACGGAAGTGTATTTTTTTTGTAGTGCAAGACATAGCAAGCATATCATCATGAGATTTGGTCAAGCAATTTCTACATGATATGCATGGACTATCAACACAAGCATGTGAAACATGTAAGGTGCTCGAAGTGTTAAAGTCCAAAGATGTAGCATTGCAATAGGATAGTGATGAGGGATCATCAATGATAAGCACACTATCATCATTGCAATGACCAACACTACTCACCATTTCATTACTATTGGTGCAATGATAGGCCCCTTATGTTTTGGAGTTTTTTGACATAAACAGTATGGGACTTATGTGTTTGCTAGTGCACACAGAGTAATAGGTCCCTGAAGTATCGAGGAGTTTGATGCAAACGACGAAGATAATCTCTCTGCGTGGCAGCGAAGGTTATCACCGAAGATGAAGCTAACAAGAGTGACCCCTAAAAATTGCTGAAGTTCAAGCAATCGGTTCGGTGTCTGTTCGAAGAAAATGACTGCGTTCGAGGAAGAATGAAGATGAAGTAAAGACGTAGCATTTGTTTCGTTATTCTTCTTCTTTCTTTGAGTCATAGGACCACCGTACTATTAAGAGGGGTGTAGCGTTCGAAGCTTTGATTCTCTGATGCTAAACCCAAATCCTATGAAAGATGTGAGAGAAATCTCTTTGTGCTCCGAGCAAATACTTGCCAGCAAGAAACTGTGATCTTCTTCGCTGCGAGAGATTTGTCTCGGACCGAGGAGTTAGCATTACTTGTTCCTCAAGTAATGTTACCGTTGCTCCAAAATCCGACTGTTGCAAACGTGTCGGTTGGCCATTGGCAGGACCTTGTGTCCAAAATGGTCATTTCCCATCTGGGAAGGCTGCGGCTATAAATAGCCACCCCACACCGGCTTTGTCTGGAGGCTGCTCCGTTTGATTCTGAGAAGACTGTTAAGCAACCCACTCTCTGAGCGATTTGAGTTTAAAATCCACCGAGATAAAAACCCTAGAGCCGAAGAATTAGATAGTGGTTCAGCATCACTGGAATCTAAGTTCAGGATGCTCCGCCTATTACTCTTGAGAGCTGCAAACTCTCTAGACGGTTAGGTGTCAATTTCTTCAGAGACCAAGAGTGATTGTGGTTCTCGAAGAAGAAGTCTGTAAAGGTTCGGAGATCGCCTTCAAGTATCTACCATGAGTAATCGGCATCGGTTGACGAATCGATTGTCGAGGAGAATAGGGTGAAGAGAGTTTATCTTCCGTGTTAAGTCACAGCCCCTCCAACCAGACGTAGTCCTTGTGCAGAAGGACGAACTGGTCGAACAAATACCTTGTTGCCATCGAGCATCGTCGGTTATCTCTGTCACCCTTGTTTACCTTCGATGCATTTTCTTTCATATGATTTGCCTCAATGCATTGCCTAGTTTCCCTTTGGTACTCTATTTTAGTTCGCTGTAGTTTGTTTTTCATTCATTCCGTAGCTGGGTTCTGAGAGATTTAAGTTTTCCGAAGAAAATTTAAAACTCCCATTCACCCCCCTCTGGTAGACATACTTCGTTCCTACAATTGGTATCAGAGCAAGGTACTCCTTGACTCTACTCATTTTAGTCTAACAACTTTGGAGTTTAAGTATGTCTTTAGTGAACTACAAATCGCATCTCAAGATTCCCATATTCGATGGGATGGACTACCCCTTTTGGAAAGAGAAGATGAAGATCCGTCTCCGAGCAATAGATGATGATATGTGGAATGTGGTGCAATTCGGGCTCCATGTTGTTGTACCTCAAGCCCCTTCCGACAAAGAAAAGAAGCTCATTCAGCTAGATGCTCAGGCCAAAGATGAGATTGGCGGCCATCTCAATTGGGCGCAATTTCTTCGCTATCGCCAGTGTGAAACTATGAAGGAATTGTGGTACGTCCTCGAGAAGATCAATGAAGGAGTTTCATCTCAGAAAGAAGCCAGAATTGATACTCTTCGGGCTAAGTTCAATCGATTCAAGCGCATTGGAAATGAAAGCTGCCAACAAACCTTCGATCGCCCGAGTGATATCGCAAATGAACTTCATGGTCTCGGTACCAAAGACATCACTGACCATGAAGTCGTAAAGAAACTACTTCGATCTCTTCACAATTCTTTCGACACACTTGTTCTGATGATACCTAAACAAGCTGACTTCAAGCACCTCGACTCTGCTGATATCATGGAGAGACTGAATACTCACGAGGAACAGGAGGAAGAGAAGAGAGATCTCTATGGTTCCAGTCAACGCAAAAATCATGCTCTGAAGGCTGTAGCTGATTCCTCCTCTGATGGAAATGCCGAAGAAGATTCAGATGATCCAGAAAGACTTAGCAAAGAGCTTGCACTGATCACAAAAATATTCCAACGCTTCCACAAGAAGAGCCAGTTCCAGAAAAGAAGTTCAAGCAACTCTGGGGGTTCAAAATCTTCATCGAAACCCGCTGGAGAATACACCTGCTTCAAGTGCAAAAAGCCTGGACACTTCATTTTGGACTGCCCTCTCTGGGAAGCTGAAATCCGTGCTAGTGGGAGATATGATTCGGGCAACCATCGAGGAAAAAGCAAGAGCAAGAACTACGATTCCGACGATGAGAAGAAAACGAAGAAATTCTTCAAAAAGAAGGACAACTCCACTTCAAAATCCTCGTCAAGATCTTCATCAAGGAACCCTTCCAAGTCCTCCTTCAACTGCAAGATTAACTCTCGCAAGGCCAAGGCGTACATCGGCAAGGAAATGGATTCTGATGAAGAAGAATAGTCTGAATCCGAAGAAGAAGAAGAAGAATCCGATGAGGATTCCGACTCTGGCATGGCAGGCATAGCATGCACCTCCTCTCCTACGACAAACTTCTTCGGGAATCCATCAAGCGACGATGAATCACCTGCCTACTGCTTCATGGCAAAAGCTTCGAAGGAAAAGGTATCCTCCAAAAATCACAAGATTCACTCCAGTGATCAATATTCATCTGATGAGGATGACCATGCTAAGTTGATCAAAATTGCTAATATTCAACAAAACTCTCTTGTGAAAATTGAGAAAACCCTCAGGAAATCTGAAGGGTTGTTGGTTGATGAGATGGAGAAACATCTGTCACTGACCGAAGAGTATTCCACTCTCAAGTCACAGATGGATGAACTGACAAATCGTCATGAATTTCTCTCAGCAGACCACGAAAGATTAACCTATGATTACCTGAAAAGGAAACAGGAACTCGAGGCGCTGAGAGAGGCTCATGAGGATTTGGTCAGAGAAAATTCTCTTCTCACCCAACAACATAAGGAGAAACCTGAAGTGTTTGAGCCACCATGTTTAAAATGCCTTAAACAAACCATTGCAGAATCAAATGCTGAATCATCTGTGAATGCTAACCCCTCGGTCGAGGAAAATGGTTCTGTTTCTGATGAAAATGCTAGGTTGAAGGATCTTCTTCAGACATGAATGTTCAAATCTCTCAAAGGGCATCAAACCCTCTGTGATGTTTTGAAGAAATCCATTCTTCACAAAAATCCCAGGAAAGAAGGTATCGGTTTTGAAAGGAAACTGAATGAGAGTGGCACCTACTGGGAACGTCATCAATACCCTCAAACTGTGTGGGTTCCTGCAAAGAGCAAAATGCTCGATCAAGCATTACTTTTGGGATATGACTCTCCTATCCCTGAATATCCTGATGATGATTTTCTGAACAACTATAAGCTATTCAAGAATCATCATGGTGAGGTCGTTGCTCGCTATGTTGGACCAAATAGCAGAAATGGCCCCCCAAAGAAAGCTATTTGTGTGCCTAAGAAAACTGCTGATGCCTTGCCTATTTCTGCTCGTCTAACCATGCAGGCAGAAAAAGTTCAACAGAATGAGTACATGCATACCTCATACAATCACTATACTCATGCCTCTGGTAGGAATTTCAATGCTTATTCCTTCAATTATGCTCGTACCTCATCGAACAACAATTATGCTTATCGAAATAATTCATATCCTGCATGCTCTACTATTTCGAAGCCACCTGCAAAGATGTGGGTGGTTAAGAAAGCCTAATTCTTCTGCAAGACTATGTCTCCGGGTGTACATAATGGATAATGGATGCACTAGTCATATGACCGGAGACAAGTCGTAGTTTGTCGACCCCAACTTAACTGCTTCTCCTCTAAAGTATATCACTTTTGGCGACAACAACAAATGAAAGTTAATTGGGCTAGGTAAAATTGCTATATCCAAGGACAAGTCCATCGATAATGTTTTACTTGTCCAGTCTCTTGGATTAAATCTTATGTCAGTTGGCAAGCTATTTGATCTTGGCATGATGGTTTTATTTTCTATATCCAAATGCATTGTCTTCATGGCCTCTGACAATTCCTTCGTCTTTGAGGGAATTAGAAAGGGTGATCTTTATATTGTGGATTTCTCTAAGGGTCCATCAGTCTAAACTTGTTTGCTTGCAAAAGCAACCGAAGGTTGGCTGTGGCACCGAAGACTTGGTCATGCAGGTATGAGAAATTTGCAGACCCTGGTGAAGAAAAATCATCTCCGTGGGATTCTTGATGTAAAATTCGACAAGAATCATCTCTGTGCTACATGTGAGGCTGGTAAATTAGCCAAGAAGCATCACTCTTCCAAGACAATGATGACCACAACAAGACCACTGGAAATTCTTCATATGGATTTATTCGGTCCTCAAAATTATGCAAGCTTCGGTGGCAGTCATTATGGTCTGGTTATTGTTGATGATTTCTCTCGATACACTTGGGTATTCTTTCTCGAAGACAAGACCTGCACCCAAGACATCTTCAAAAGTTTCGCTAAGAAGGCCCAGAATGAATATGATGTGCGAATTAAGCATGTCAGAAGCGACAATGGAGCTGAGTTCAAAATACTCATATTACTGAATTTCTCGATGATCATCGTATTACTTATGAGTTCTCTGCTGCATACACTCCCCAACAAAATGGAGTTGTTGAACGTAAGAATAGAACTCTCATTGAAATGGCGAGAACAATGCTCAGTGAGTATAAAACTCCCATTCGTTTCTAGGCTGATGCTATTAACACTGCTTGTCATGTTATCAATCATGTTTATCTTCACAAGTTCCTTAAGAAAACTTCATATGAGCTTATCACTGGCAAGAAACCGAATGTTTCTTATCTACATGTTTTTGGTGCACCTTGTTACATTCTTGATATGAATCATTCTTCCAAGTTTGCACCTAAGGCACATGAAGGTTTTCTTCTTGGTTATGGCTCAAACTCGCATACGTATTGTGTCTATAACTCTCACCACATGAAAGTTATGGAAACGGTAAATGTGCGGTTTGATGAATCTAATGGCTCCCAAAAGGAGCACCTGCCAAATGTGATAGATGAACCATTGATATCGGATGCTATTCGGCAAATGGCCATTGGGAGCATCAAGCCTGTTGAAGGAGGTGCACCTGAGTCCTCTGACGATGATGCTCCTATGACTCGAAGCAGAACTCGTCAAGCCACTGCCGAAGCAAATGCTCCTCCAGATGGAAATGACAATCAAAATCAAAATGCCGATCAAAATGGCAATCCCGAAGGGAATGATGATGCAAATGCTAATGCTGATGAGAATGACAATGATCATCACGAAGAAAATGCTCATCCTCGAGTGGCTAATCGAGTTGATCCTTCATTAATTCTCGATGAAATTGAGAATCCAGGTTATCGACCCACAACTCGTTCACACACTCATTTGGCTAACTACTATGGCAGTTTTTCCTTTGTTTCATTGGCAGAACCTACCAAGTATGAAGAAGCCATGAATGATCCAGATTGGATGAATGCCATGCAAGAGGAGTTGGTGCAATTCGAATTAAATGATGTGTGGGAATTGGTTGACAAACCAAATCCCAAGAAGCACAATATCATCGGCACAAAATGGATTTTCCGCAATAAGCAAGATGAAAATGGCATTGTGGTGAGAAACAAAGCACGACTTGTTGCTCAAGGGTACACACAGGTAGAAGATATTGATTTCGGTGAAACATATGCTCCTATTGCACGCCTTGAGGCAATTCGCATTCTTCTCGCTTATGCAAATTACAATAATATCCTGCTTTATCAAATGGATGTGAAAAGTGCTTTCCTCAATGGTGAAATTGATGAGGAAGTTTATGTTAGACAACCACCTGTCTTTGAACACCCTGAGTTTCCTAACAAAGTTTTCAGATTGAAGAAAGCTTTATATGGGCTAAAGCAAGTCTCTCGAGCTTGGTATGACACCCTGAAGAAGTTTCTGCTCGATAAAGGGTTCAAGCCAGGATCCACTGATCCCACACTTTTCACTCATGTTGTTGATAATGATCTATTCGTATGTCAAATCTATGTGGATGATATTATCTTCGGCTGTACTAACAATGATTGCAGCTTAGAGTTTGGGAAAATGATGTCCGATAAATATCAAATGTCTATGATGGGTGAACTCAAGTTCTTTCTCGGACTGCAAATTCGTCAACAGGCAAACGGAATTTTCATATCTCAGGAGAAATATCTGAAAGAATGCCTGAAGAAGTTCAAAATGCAAGATTACAAAATGAAGGGCTATAAAACCCCTATGCCCATGAATGGTAAGCTGGATGCAGATGTGTACGGTAAGGATTACGACCAGAAGGCCTATCGTTCTATGATTGGTTCTCTTCTCTATCTATGTGCATCCAGACCTGACATTATGTGGAGTGTTTGCATGTGTGCCCTCTATCAAGCTGCACCAAAAGAATCGCATCACCAAGCGGTCAAGCGCATTCTGAGATATTTGGCTCACACCCCACCTTAGGTTTATGGTATCCTAAGGGAGCACAGTTTGATCTCGTTGGTTATTCAGACTCAGATTGGGCTGGTGACTTGGTTGATAGGAAATGTACTTCGGGGACATGTCATTTCCTCGGTAGATCTTTGGTTTGTTGGTCATCAAGGAAGCAGAATTGTGTATCTCTTTCCACAGCTGAGGCCGAATATATTGCTGCTGGCGCTTGTTGCACTCAGTTATTGTGGATGAAGCAGACACTGAAGGATTATGGCATCAAGGTCAAGCATATTCCTCTGTATTGTGACAATGAGAGTGCCATCAAAATTGCACATAATCCTGTGCAGCATTCTCGCATGAAGCATATTGCCATCAGACATCATTTTATTCGCGATCATGTTGCTCGAGAGGATATTGTCATCAATCACGTCAAGACCGAAGACAATCTTGCTGATATTTTCACCAAGCCTCTGGATGAGAAAAGATTCTGTGCGTTACGGTGTGAGCTAAATATCCTGGACTTCGCAAACGTGCAGTAAGCTGGACTCGGCACCCATGCTAACACTTCCACATCTTTGAAGGAATGGGTGCATAACACTCGAAGAGTTTGAAAATTTCGACAAAGTGAAATTTTCTTTCTGAGAGTGAATACTTTAATGAAGAACTAGACCAACCGGGTGCCACAATAATTGTGCGACTCTCGGGGTCATACAGTTCTTATATGGTGGGTTACGCCACCACAATTCTCTTTCGTTGGATTTCTCTTCGATTGATGGATTTTGTTTTTGTCCGAATGCATTTCTCTCATAGCTATTTGCTCGAGTGTTTGTGTTTATCTGCCTGAGTGAAATGCCTAGGACCCTGTTTTCTCTCTGCTCTATCTCTTCCAGTCTATGTTGTTCCGTTACAAATGCTCAAACTTTATCTAGAACGAAACTTTATTTGGTGTCCTTGACCATGATTAAGATTCGGTCCGAACATTAATCTGTTTTGGCGAAAGCTGTCCAAAATTTGGGGTTTCCCGCCCAAGTCTGGACCACAATCTTTTATGATGGTTGCCATGTGCAATACATCAACTGCCATTCCATCTTGTCCGTTGAATCACAATTGTCTTCGTTTAGAGACCGTTCGATCATATCTTCTGTGTGTGGTTATTTCCTCTCGCATATAAAACCACACCGCTCTCTTCTTCGAGTTCACTTTCTCCTTGCATCCCCTTCTCCACTGAAACCCTCGCCACAACGCTCCACCTTGAGCTCGACGTCGACGACCCCTTCGCCGCTTAACTGCCGGAAAGAGGTCACCGGAGTCATTCCACGCCACCGTGGGACATCTTCCTCCCTCGCCGCCGTAGCTGCTACACGTCACCAAGCTAGGGTACGTGTGGTTCGAACTCGGACCTCCATCCTTCACGATTCGAGTTCGTCCGCGATTAATTTTCTCCAATTTTACCGCGTATCTTAGATCTAGGTTTTTACCCTTATAGTGCGGATGTGGTTTGTAGTTGTTCCTCATGTCCGAATCTTTTAGATCTAGGGTTTGTGTTATGATTCGCCCGAATGAAATGCCTAGCACGCTCTCTAGTATATTCTTCAAAGCTACTAGCTTGTTCTATACGTTTCCTTCATTCGAAACATATCTCAAAGTCTGAATCTATTTCTTCCTCAAAATGATTTTGTTCGAAAAAAATACTTGCTGCGAGCATTTGTAACCCTGTCCCCATTTTCCCTCGTACCTATTCTGATTCACAGGTGTATGCATTCTGTTGAGGATTCTGCTAGACCGCACATTATGGCCGATGAAGAAGAGGTATTCATGGGAACAGCTGGTGAATCCAAAGCTCCAAATGCCAAGGGCCCAATGGTAGGCCGTTTTACCAGCAAAAGAAAAAGATCTGAACCAAATGAAAACGAGCAAGAAGCAGATGCTTCAAAGAAAAGGAAAGGTGGCAGGCAACCTCATACAAATTCAGCTCAATATATCTCTCATGATGACTACAACACTGTTCCAGGAGAAGATTCGTCACAGAGAAGAAAGCGTCTGCAAAGGATTCAACGCCACTGGGTGCGAAAGTGGTTTCACTACAAAATGATTCATCCTCGGTTTGCCAAGAACTTTGCTTTCCATCCTCCGTGGGGTGACTATCGTGAAATTGGTCTTGTCCGTGCAAGTGATCCTCAGGAAAGACCACCACCTCCACCAAATGCACATGAGTCGTCTCTTAAGACTCCCGAATCTTATCCTGATGAATTGGCCAAGCGCCTGAAGAACGCCGAAAAGAGAGCCAAGAAGGCTGAGAAAGAACAAGCTAGAGAAGAAGAAAGTCGTCGTCTCATCAAATCAGACGTCGAGAAGAAAAAGACTAATGGAAAAGCAGAATGTCATTCAAAGAACAAACATGATCCCAGATCAGCTGCTCTGAAGAAAAAGAGTGCACCAAAGAAAAGGCCAGCTAAACCAATGGCGAGAAATGATGAAAGTGATTCCTCCGATCAAGATGATCCTCCTCTCACAAGGGAAGAAGTTGAAGAAACTCTTTCTGAACAAGTGAACATCACTACATCCACTGTCCTGCCTGATCTGCGAGCAAGTGTTGTCCCAACAGCACCACCGAAGAAGAACCCATTGAAGAGAAAGACTCCTCCTACCACTGTTACAATGGTTGATAAAGTAAACACAACTCCTCATCCCGAGGCTATTGATTTGCAAGATTTGGTTGTTGAAGCTCTAGTTAGCATAGCCAAGCCAGGGGAGAAAGTTCCGAAGCCCAAGGTGAAGCAAATCAAAGCTCCTACTGACGAGCAGAATGCTTCAAGAGCAAATGTTGTGAAGGAAAAGGCTGCTAAATTTGCTCCGAAAATAACTCAACCATTAGCTTCCATGCCTCCGACCGAGCAAAATGCAACACAAACCGCTCCTGTTGCACAACCTCACGATGATTCTGCTGCACCGCATTATTTCAATCAAGTGTTCATCATGGAACAGCTTGACAGATTTGTGGAGAACCTGTTTGATGGAGAAGTGGCATCTTTGCCCATTCCCTCTGAAGTAATTACTCAAGCTTCTGCTCTGGTCCAGGAAATGAGAAATGATTTTGTTGAGATAAATGACCTCACTGCCCAGCTCAAGGAGCTTGACAACCGTATGAAAGATACGAAATCCAAGTTTGTCATCAAGCAACTTGAAGAATCCTATGTGGATGTCAATAAGGCTTTGACTTTCCTTTGGAACATAAGACTAGGATTTCATTCTGACCTAGATCAAATTTGTTGGGGGGGTGACCCCCGGGTAGGCCCAAGATGGCAAACGGTGCTTCAAAACAACGGGGCGGCCAACGCCTCGGTCCGGCTGCCCAGCCACCCCGGCCGACTCGCCACCCCGGTTGCCCGGCCAGCTCGCCAACCCGGCTGCCCGGCCGGCTCCTTGTCTGGCTGCTCTAGCCGGCCTACTACGCGAAGTCAACTGCAGCTTCGACCCGACACCGACAAGACGGCCATACCGCGGCCATACCGTGGCCACTGTTGCTGATAAAACATACGCCGTTCACTCGTCATACGCGACATCATGTACAGTGCCACTTGTCCCTGGGCACTAGTGTATAAAGTGACCCAGGGGACACTGACTTGGCCAAGAAGCCACTCCCTTGGCCAAGAAGCCACAGACTTGGCCAAGGGGACAAGCACTCACACACACACACACACTCATATATACAAGCACACATCCATCCATCCAGGGGGACAGGCTCATACGGCCATGCACATGCATGCCCAAGTGCTCACGCCACACACATATAGCTAGAGGCTCATGCCCACTCACGTACAAGGAGGCAAGCACATAGCTGCTCTCTTCTGTCTTCTCTAAATACAGCTCTAGGAGCAAGCTTGTACCATCCTCATATAAACCACACTCGGCAGGACTAGGGGTATTATCTCTCCGGAGAGCCCCGAACCTGGGTACGTCTTGTGTCTCGCATTCGCTCGTGCCAACCTCGCCTCTGGAGCCCACCGGTTGCCTCTTGCCTATCCCTCTCTTTAGCCACCCTGTGGCATCTACCGTGCGCCCACCACGATAGTTGGCGCCCACCGTGGGGCAGCTTGAGGTTCCGGTCAGAGACATGTTCCAGACGGGGCCCTGCGCTGACTTCGGCGAGCTCTGCATGCATGGCTTGGTCCCTGCACTCGGCGTGGAGCCAGACGGCATTGCTGGCTCGCTCATCGCCCCCTTTGGTGCACTGCGCATCTCTGACGCGCCCGTAGCCGCTGAGTACCCCAGCGGGGTGCTCGACGTCATCGACTCGCCCGTTCCTCTCGGCGACGCCATCTCTGATGATGTGGCGGATCTCTGTACTAGGGTGGAGGTGTTCGCCACCGGCTCCGGCTCTAGCTCATCCAGCGCCACGAAGAAGGCCACTGCCGCCAAGGCCGCAACGGAGCGCACCGGCATGGCCGACCCGCTGCGCGCCACGATGAAGAAACTCAGCGTCCTCATCGCCACCGACATCAACGCCACCGACACCGCCAGGCTCTGGTCCAGCTCGAGGAGGAGCGCAAGCGCCTGCTAGACGAGGCCGTGACACTCGCTGCCATGCAGCGCCGGTTGGAGTCCGCCCAGCGGGAGCGCGAAGCCGCGTATGGTTTCACGCCGGCTCCTGCCGAGCACAGCCGGGTTGCCGAGGTACGAACCCGGGGCACCGCCATCGGCCGCGCGCTGGGCGCGGTCCTGCCCGTCTACGACACCCCCGTCAAGAACATGCGTGCCGCGGAGGCGGCCGCAGTGGGCCTGGAGAACCTGCAAGGAGAGGAGCTACAGGAGCACCTACAATGCATGCGTGAGTTGCTCGACACTGCGAACACGCAGCAAGACCGCCTCGACCGACCTGCGGCATCTGACTCGCGCCGCACCAAGGATCCCGAGCAGCGGAACACGGTGTCTTCTCCACCCCCCAGTGAAGCTCATTTCGGCCAAACCCGAACCTGGCGCAACCTCG
The DNA here is from genome assembly GCA_011799875.1 of Thinopyrum elongatum. Classification (NCBI taxonomy): domain Eukaryota; kingdom Viridiplantae; phylum Streptophyta; class Magnoliopsida; order Poales; family Poaceae; genus Thinopyrum; species Thinopyrum elongatum. Next base: position 607,434,839 of record CM022303.1, on the reverse strand, counting down.
CCCTGACGGCTGGCGACGGCCAGGGCGACAAGCCGGCCCCGGAAGACCGGCGCCGCCAAGACCTTCCCCCGCCATTCGGCTGGCGTGGCCGTCCGACTTCAGCCGACCCGGCTCCCTGCGGCCCGGTCGCAAGCCGGCTAGGCCCGCGCCATCGACGACATCGACGCTCACCATCGCATCGAGCAGCTCGCCCTCTCCCTTGAGCTGGAGGAAGACAATGCTGTCGGGCCGGCTTGTTTTGGCCCGCGCATCTGGGATGAGCCCTTCCACAAGGGGTTCACGCTGCCCCGCGACACCCCCAAGTACAACGGGACCGTCAAGCCGGAGGATTGGCTCATCGACTACATCACCGCCGTCGGCAACGCGGGCGGCAATCGCCGCCTTGCCGTGCGCTACGCCCCGCTCATGCTCCAAGGGTCGGCCCGCACGTGGTTGAACAGCCTGCCGGCTGGCAGCGTCAACTCGTGGGTTGATTTCGAGCAAGCCTTCGTGCGCAACTTCACCGGCACGTACAAGCAACCCGGCCGCCCCAGTCAGCTCGCCATGTGCGTGCAGGGGCTGACCGAGACCTGCCGGGAGTACCTCGCACGCTGGACCGAGCTCCGGAACAGCTGTGAGGGAGTCCACGAAGTTCAAGCCATCCAGTACTTAGTGAGCGGGTGCCGGGATGGCACCCTCCTCAAGCACAAGCTTCTGCGCTCCGAGCCGACAACCATGGCCGCGCTCATGGTCACGGCGGACAAGTATGCCACGGGCGACTCCGCCATGAAGATCCAAGTAGTATTGGACGAGGCAGGCAAGGCGTTGCCGGCATCGCCCTCCAAGCCAGCTGGCGAGAGCAGCCGCCAGCAGAATAACCAGTAGAACAACAAGCACAAGGCCGAGCAGCCGGCTCCCTGCTACGACAACCGCCTCGTCGCCGCTGCCGAGCAAGCGCCTCCCGGCGAGCAGGGCGGTGCCAAACACTGGCAAACCGGCAAGACGGCATGGCAACCCGCCATGAGCTTCGAAGAGATGTTCGATACCCCCTGCAAGCACCACAGCGGCGTGAGGTGCACACGCTCCGGCAGTGCGCCATCACCAAGCGTATCATGAGGGCCGACATTCCGCCGCCTCCGGCTCCGGGTGCAGGGCAGCCGCCTCCGCCCCCGGCAAACGACGCCATGCGCGATGAAGCCTACCCCGCCCAAAACGCAAGCTACGTCGTCTTCACTAGCTTTGGTGACGACAAGCGTAGCGAGCGCCTGCTCCGGCAGGAGGTGGACACCATCATCCCGGCCGTGCCGGAATACATGCATTGGTCGGAGCGCCCGGTCGGCTGGACTAGGGAGGACCACCCGGCCGTCATGCCGAATCCAGATGGCTACGCCCTCGTCCTCGACCCCACCATCGTCGCCGCCAAGCGCACTTGCAAGTTCTCGCGGATCCTCATCGATGGAGGCTACAACATCAACATCCTCTACCGCGACACCATGACCAAGCTCGGCATCGAGGCCAAGCAATTGGAGCCATCCCGGACGGTGTTCCATGGCATCGTGCCAAGTCTCTCCTGCTCTCCCATCGACCGGATCCGACTTGACGTCCTCTTCGGCATGAGCGACCATTTCCGGCGTGAACCAATCTGGTTCGAGGTGGTGGACCTGTCCAGCGCATACCACTCGCTGCTGGGCCGGCCTGCACTCGCCATATTCATGGCGGTCCCCCACTACGCCTACCTAAAGATGAAGATGCTGGGTCCCAAGGGCCTCATCACTATCATCGGCGACTACAGGAAGTCCTTGGAGTGCGCTCAAGCCGGCGCCAAGTTGGCCGAATCGCTGGTCATAGCCGAGGAGCAGCGCCATCTCGACCGGATTGTCGCTCTGGCCAGTGAGGAGCCGGCCATGCCGGCTGGCAAGACCTCATTCCAGCCGTCCAAGGAGACCAAGAAGATCAAGCTGAACCGGGAAGACCCTGGCTGCAGCAAGTACGTTGTTGTAGGCGCCCGCCTTAGCAGCAAATAGGAAGGTGAGCTCGTCGACTTCCTCCATGAGAATCGGGATATCTTTGCATGGTCCCCAAAGGACATGCCAGGAATTCCGAGGGAGTACGCCGAGCACAAACTACACGTCCGCAAGGACGCCAAGCCTGTCCGTCAACCCTTACGCTGCTTTTCGGAAGAGAAGAGAAGAACCATCGGTGAAGAGGTCGCCAAGCTACTCGCGGCCGGCTTCATCATGGAAGTGTTTCACCCCGAGTGGCTGGCCAACCCGGTCCTCGTCCTGAAGAAGAACAACACCTGGCGCATGTGCATAGACTACACCAACCTCAACAAGGCCTGCCCCAAGGATCCTTTTGCTCTCCCGCAGATAGATTAAGTGACCGACTCCATGGCCGGCTGTGAGCTCCTATCCTTCTTGGATGCTTACTCCGGCTATCATCAGATCAAGCTAGACCCGAACTATGTCCTGAAGACGTCCTTCATCACGCCCTTTGGGGCATATTGCTACATCACCATGTCGTTCAGCTTGAAGAATGCCGGCGCCACCTTCTAGCGTTGCATGCAGAAATGCCTGCTGAAGCAACTCGGCCGCAACATCCATGTCTACGTCGACGACATCGTGGTGAAGACCAAGCAGTACCTCACGCTCCTTGATGACCTGAAGGAAACTTTCGCCAATCTGCGCTAGTACCAGATCAAGCTCAACCCGGAGAAGTGCGTATTCGGCGTGCCGGCCGGGAAGCTGCTCGGCTTCCTCATCTCGGAGCATGGCATTGAGGCGAACCCGGAGAAGATCAAGGCCATCGAACGCATGCGCAAGCCAACCTGGCTGCGTGATGTCCAGAAATTTATCGGCTGCTTGGCCTCGGTCAGCCGGTTTCTCAGCCGGCTGGGTAAGAGGGCCTTACCCCTGTATCAGCTGATGAAGAAGACGTCGTCATTCGAGTGGAACGACCAGACGGATGAAGCATTTTGGGATCTCAAGCGCATGTTCTCCACCACACCCGTCCTGGCCGCGCCGGCCGACAAGGAGCCGCTGTTACTATACATCGCCACCACCTCACGGTCAGTCAGCACGGTGCTGGTGGTCGAGCGACCAGAGAAGGGCAAGATCCAGTCTGTCCAGCGCCCGGTCTACTACCTGAGCGAGGTGGTCTCCGCCTCCAAGCATAACTACCCGCACTACCAGAAGATGTGCTACGACGTGTACCTCACCGCCAAGAAGCTGAAGCAGTACTTCCAAGAGCATGTCATCACCGTGGTCAGCACGATCCCCATCGGTGAGATCATGGGCTGCCGGGATGCCTCCAGCCGGGTTGCCAAGTGGGCCATCGAGCTGGCCAGCCACACCATCCTCTACGAGCCCTGCACTACAATCAAGTCCCAGGCGCTGGCCGACTTCCTCGTCGACTGGACGGAGACCCAGTACCAGCCGCCATCGCCGGATTCGATGCACTGGCACATGCACTTTGACGGCTCCAAGATGCGCTCTGGCTTGGGAGCCGGCATCGTGCTGTCTTCCCCGAAAGGCGACCGACTGCGGTACGCGCTCCAGATCCACTTTGCCGCCTCCACCAACGTTGCTGAGTATGAAGCCCTTGTGCATGGCCTCTGGCTTGCCAAGGAACTCAGCGTCAGGCGCATTCTATGCTATGGCGACTCGGACCTGGTGGTTCAGCAGTGTTCCGGTGAGTGGGACGCCCGGGATGCCAACATGGCCAGCTATCACTTCTTGGTCCAGCAGCTCTCCGGCAACTTTGACGGCTGCGAGTTCCTACATGGCCCACGCGCGGAAAACGAAGCCACCGACACGCTAGCCAAGATTGGCTCCTCCCGGCAAGCCATCCCATCCGGCATCTCTCTCGAGCACTTGCACAAGCCGCCTGTCAAGCCGGCACCGGATTCCGAGTCCATCTTCGTCCCGGACGACCCCGCAGCGCCCCTCCCCAACCTGGACCCGGGGGCTACTGTCCCCAAGCCAGTCCCGGGGACTGCCGATCCCAGCCCGGGGGCTGCAGTCACCAACCCGGCGACCATTGACCCTGGCTCGGGGGCCTTTGAACCTGGCCCGGGGACTGCTGTACTCCACCCGGCCGCCGCCGTCTCCGACCCAGGGGCTGCCGTCTTGGAACCCGCCTTGGTGGCCGTCTTCACCGTCGTAATGGCTGCGTCATGGGCCCAACCCATCCTACCCTTCCTGGAGAGTGGAGCGCTTCCCATGGACGAGACCGAGGCCTGGCAAGTGCAACGCCGAGCGTCCGCCTACAGCATCATCAACAATGAGCTCGTCAAGCGCAGCGCAACAGGCGTGTTCCAGCGCCGCGTCAAGCAAGACAAGGGCATAGAGATCCTCCTCGACATACATCAGGGTGAGTGCGGGCACCACGCCGCCTCCAGGTCCCTGGTGGCCAAGGCTTTCTGCCATGGTTTCTACTAGCCCACGGCCCTCAAAGAAGCCGAGTCGCTCGTACTCAAGTGCGAGGGTTGCCAACGCTTCAGCAAGCACATCCACCAGCCGGCTTCAGCCCTGCAAACCATCCCAATCACCTGGCCCTTCGCGGTCTAGAGGCTCGACATGGTGGGACCCTTCAAGACCGCTCGAGGTGGCATGACACACTTGTTGGTGGCGGTCGACAAGTTCACCAAGTGGATCGAGGCACGGCCGATCAAGAGGCTGGATGGGCCTACGGTCGTCCGGTTCATCAAGGACATCGTGGTGCGCTACGGCGTCCCGCACAGCATCATCACAGATAACGACACCAACTTCGCCAAGGGCGCTCTGGCGCAATACTTCTCAGCCTCCGGCATCCGACTTGACCTGGCCTCCGTCGCTCATCCTCAGTCCAACGGCCAGGTCGAGCGGGCCAATGGGCTGATCCTGTCCGGCATCAAGCCGTGACTCATCGAGTCCCTTGTCCGCTCACCCGGCAGCTGGCTCGACGAGCTGCCAACTGTTCTCTGGAGTCTCCAGACAACGCCAAACTGGTCAACCGGGTTCACCCCATTCTTCCTCATGTACGGAGCAGAAGCCGTCATCCCCCGACAGTAGCACACCCAGTGGGTGCGCTAGCGCGCCCCCACTAACCAGCCGGAAAGATAAGGAAGAAGACTTACAATCACGGAGCGCTCCAGCTCGCTCTGGGCGAAGGCCTGGACCCGATCCGTGTGCCCGCGAAGATGCCGGTGCACGGTGTCCATCGCCGCCTCCTCCTGCGTCAGCGGCCCGAAGACGGCTCCGCTGGACCCGGCCCGGACCTGCTGCGACCCGGCGACAGGGCGGCCTCCCGGCGCTGCCTGATTACCAAGGCGTGCTCACTGCTCGCCGGCTCCTCCGGGGCCGGCCTCGACTCCGGCGCTCCGGCTAGCGTCCCCTGCGGCACTCCGCCCGATGTCCCCTATGGCTCCCTTTCCGGGGTGGACTCCCCTCCGCCTCCTCCAACCTCCACCCGCTCGACCACGTCGGTCCGAGGCGGGGTGTCATCGTCGATCTCCATGACCTCCCGGTCATCCACCGCCATCTCCACCCGGCCGTCCGGGTCGCGCCCCTCCATCGCCGGCGGCTCGAAAATCGTCTCCGTCGGCTCCATGCCCGCCGGCATCTCCGGCCAAGCCGGATCCCCGGCGGCTTGCCCCCTTGCCTCCGCGGCACTGGCCCAAGCCTGGGCCGAGGCCTCCGCCATCTCCTCCTCGGCCCGGTTCTAGTCCTACCAAGCTTGGCACTTGGCGTCCTCCGGGTCCAAGCCGAGGTCCACCTCGGGCGCCTCCTCCTCCCGGTCGTTGGCGCTGCTCCGGGTCTTCCGGAACGCGAAGCCGGCCCCAGACGCAGCATCCGTCGCCGCCAACGCCAAGTCCAGGGCCGACCTGCCTCACACCAAGTGAGGGAGTCATGGACTAAGGGGCCCTCGGGGCGATGGCCCATTGTACGTGGGCCGGACTGGTGGGGCCTTGTGGTGACCGGAGACCTGTGAAGCCATGGTGTGCCCTCCAAGTTAAGGGTGGACGAGATCTTTTTCTTTCTTGTTGTAATCTATCTCCGGTAACCCTAACCCTATCGGTGTCTATATAAACCGAGGGTTGTAGTCATTAGGGTTAGAGCTATATTCATCACCTCATAGCCTAGGGTTTAGCTCATGCTGATCTCGAGGTAGATCTACTCTGTAAACTCCATCATATATTCAATACAATCAAGCAAGACGTAGGGTTTTACCTCTTCGAGAGGGCCCGAACCTGGGTAAACACTGTGTTCATTGTCCCCTTTTATCCATCGATCCTAGATCCTCAGCTCGGGACCCCCTACCCCGAGGTCTGCCGGTTTTGACACCGACATTGGTGCTTTCATTGAGAGTTCCGCTGATTGGATCGCTGGAAGGATCGATGGCTTATGTAGTCCTTGGAGAGGACATCAGTTCCATGGACCTCTTTGTCCCTGGACAACTCTTCGCTTTTGGCAGCGTCATGCTACACGCCGATCCAACCGACCGTCTTGGTCAGGTCGACAACTTCGCTCCCGAACACCGGATTCGATTCGGCAATCTGGAGTACACCACTGACACGCGGGGGGATCTGGTTTTCACTGGATTCACCACCCCCGCAGGCCTTGCCGCGCCTAATCCGGCTTACACCTCCGATCCGATCTGCGAATCGGTCCTGGTCTACCAAACGGCTTTGAGCCAGGAAGGACTCCTCGAGAGAGGAGACCTCACCCCACTGTCAACCGAACCTACATTGGTGGATGATTTATCCCCGGCCCTCGAGGCAGAACCGGAGTTCAGAGGCCAAGATTCGATTTCAGCTGAGCTCCTCCCCCACAACACCTTGCTGGCCTCAAGCCCGCACCCTGAGTCGGCAAAAGGCGGCCAGAGGTCACCCCCGGCCCAAAACGACCTAACCTCAAACATCGGTGCGGAGGGCGCACAGGAGGATCAAAGCACACCCTCTGTTTCCGAGGACAAACCGGTGCCCCTCGAGGTTTCGGTCCTGAATCCTGAAGACAGGTCCGTTCGGGACCAAGGATCGGTTGAGTCACAGACTGGCCTCCACCTCGTCGCCACAAAGTCCGGCCTAGAGCCCTCGAGTTTGGCCACCCTTGATATGTTGAACGAGGCGCTAGACCGAATTTAGAAAATGACTATCCAGGAGAATTTGCCCTCCGCCTTCAATCACCGACCCTTCGAGGCCTTCGACAGGGGATTTTGCGCCCCACCCACCACCCATTTAGTAGCAACTATCGAGGATTTAACCGATATGTTAGATTACAATTCGAAGAATGCTGAATACATGGATGAGGAGGACGTAACCGCGGCTAACGCTGAGATCGGTCCCCCATCACTGGCCGCTGGACGGCCAAATCCACCTACGATATTTACATGGTGGACACCCCCAAAGACGGCGATGGCACCCCCAATCAGGACAGAGGCAAGCCCAGAGACGAGCCGCCCAAATGACGAATACAACGCCACTGGTCAAAACCACACGGAAGCCATACGAGCAACATAGACTCGGCAGAGAACGGCACCGAGAATAATACGGATGACCCCACCGGAGCCGCAGCCAACGAGCATCACCAGGATGACCCTGCGGGGCAGGAGGACCCGCTCAGTCGAGAAGGCCGCGATGACTCCGAAGACAACAATTACCTCCCACTCTCTGAAGAGGAGGCCAGTCTCGGGGAGGACGATTTCATCGTCCCCGAAGACCCGCTGGAGCAGGAACTGTTCAAACGGAGGCTTTTAGCCACTGCTCGCAGCCTGAAGAAACAAAGGCACAAAATCAAGGCCGAACAAGACACCCTCAATGATCGATGGACCAAAGTCCTCGCCGCCGAAGAGGGGTACGGCCACGAACAGCAAGTTAAGAGCTATCCTAAGCGAAAATTGCTACCCCAGTTCGACGATAAAGCCTTAGAGCCAACACGTCCAACATATATACGAGCCGAACAGCCGGACCGTCCCCTAGAGGACGGGACAGAGAAGCTGACGAGGCCGAACGCCCAGCCGCCGCACCTCGCCGTTACGACAAGGATCAAGCGCGGCCCACTTACAAGTACGATCTTCTCCATGACCTAGACGCTAGGGGAGGTCGTACCAGGTCCATTTACGGACCCAGGCAAGACTCGCCCGCGTACCGGGAAGCATACTACGATCGGGGAAACCGAAACGATAGAATCCGGGAACAGCAGCAGATTCGGAGGACCGAAGACCTCCGACGTGACATAGCCCGAGCCAGGGGCGCCGCACACCCCTTATGCTTCACAGAGAGGGTCATGCAACATCAATTCCCGAAAGGCTTCAAACCTATGAACATTGAATCATACGATGGAACCACGGATCCAGCCGTATGGATAGAGGATTTCCTCCTCCACATTCACATGGCACGAGGGGATGACCTCCATGCCATTAAATATTTGCCGCTAAAGCTCAAAGGCCCAGCTCGGCACTGGTTGAACAGCCTCCCCGAAGACTGTATAGGTTGTTGGGAAGAGCTGGAGGACGCTTTTCGAGAAAACTTTCAGGGCACCTATGTCCGGCCTCCGGACACTGACGACCTAAATCGCATTATGCAACAACCCGGAGAATCTGCCCGACAGTTCTGGAACCGGTTCCTCACCAAGAAAAACCAGATTGTCGACTGTCCGGACGCCGAAGCCTTGGCCGCCTTCAAGCATAGTGTCAGGGATGAATGGCTCATAAGGCAGCTCGGCCAGGATAAACCACGAACCATGGCAGCCCTTACTTCACTCATGACCCGCTTTTGCGCAGGCGAGGACAGTTGGCTTGCTCGTAAAACCACCAATCCCCATACCCCTGGTACTTCTGAAGTCTGGGACGGAAACGAAAAGCCACGATGCAGCAAGAACAAACATCGCCACAATGATGGCGAAGGCGAGGATACGGCAGTAAACGTCGGATTCCGAAACCCGAAGTCCGAACAGCGCAAAAAGGCCCCTAAAGGCAACAGCGACGGCCCGTCCAGGCTAGATACAATTCTGGACAGGCCCTGCTAGATCCATGGCACGTCCGAAAAGCCTGCCAACCACTCCAACCATAACTGTTGGGTGATAAAGCAGGCCGGCAAGGTCAATGCCGAAGACTCGGGCAAGAGCCCACGCAGCGAGTACGATGACGAGCCCCGTAGGCCAAATAATGGAGGCCAAAAGCCCTTCCCTTCCGAAGTCAAGACGGTGAATATGATCTATGCAACCCACATACCGAAGAAGGAGAGGAAGCGAGCGCTACGGGACGTATACTCCGTCGAACCAGTAGCACTGAAGTTCAATCCATGGTCGGCTTGCCCGATCATGTTCGATCGCAGGGACCACCCCACGAGCATATGCCATGGGGGGTCCGTAGCCCTAGTGCTAGATCCCATTATCGATGGATTCCACCTCACTAGAGTCCTAATGGATGGAGGAAGCAGCCTCAATCTGATATACGATGACACAATGAAGAAAATGGGGATCGATCCATCAAGGATTAAACCCAGTAATACCACCTTCAAGGGGGTCATTTCGGGAGTGGAGGCCCGCTGCACGGGCACCGTGATGCTTGAAGTAGTGTTCGGATCTCTGGACAACTTCCGAAGCGAGGACTTGATCTTCGATATTGCACCTTTTCGCAGTGGCTATCACGCCCTTCTCAGCCGCACATCGTTCACCAAATTCAATGCGGTCCTGCATTACACGTACCTCAAGCTGAAGATGCCGGGCCCTTTAGGGGTCATAACTATCAATGGCAGCACCGAACACTCACTTCGAACTGAAGAACACACTGCGGCCCTAGCGGCCGAATATAACACCGGCCCATATAGGCCCGGATGCCGACCCACCGTAAAGGATGGCGACAACAGCAAACGGGTTCGAACATGTTGTCTGTCATGGGAGCCCGCATGCGTTCGCTGCAAATAGGGATACACACCCCACGGCACGCCTATCTCCTCCATGCTCCATGTGCCTCGCCAGCACAACTTTGCGCTTAAAATTCCATGGGCAGCCGTGAGGCATTCTTTCATCCGAAGTACATATTCGGCTCAACCGAACTCTGGGGCGACCTGGTCTTCAGACGATCTGGGGACTAACTCTGAATACCCCCAAGCATAAAGCACCATAAGCAGAGCCCTCGCCCATCAAGGTCTCATTGAAGGTCTCAGCCCCCACCTATCAGAAGCAAAGGTGCAGACGTGCAACAGGGCACAGTGAAGACTTCAACTCACGCATCAAGGCCCTGCATCAACCTTTCCTCTGTAAAAACTCCTTTTTCCTTCTTACAACTGTTGCCTTCGCAGTTCGAATTGTACGGTTAGACGTCCTGAGCTTACGAGAAATAATAAAATACCTTTTATGGTGTTCAGATATCCGCATTCTTGCCATTTTTCTGTCCCTCTTCGATCCTCTCATCACTCTTCGAACAGCCCGGCATGAAAAAATATATTAGTCAGTCACGAGTTTGATTTATGTGTCAGCTCAATACCCTTAAGTCTGGCATAGCTTCCCGCTAGGTGTCCGGCGTCTCGGATATTGCACTATATGCATCTGTTCTGAACTATGTCTTAGGTCAATAGTTGGGTTGCCCGGCTCCTGCGTTTGCCCCTTATGTTCCGCTAGTTCGGCTAAGAGGGCAAAGGGAGAACCCCTGCGATTGTACTACTGGCTTGCCCGGTCAAGTACCTCAGGAGGAAAAAGCCGAAAACTGATCGTCATAGTAAGTGTGAATGGGTTTGCGATCCGATGACAAGGTTGGACTCTAAAAATCGTTGGCGATTTAGCCGTGTCACACGAAGGGTTCGTCTTAACACAAACCATGTGATTGGAAAGGGTAAGCTTCAACCCCGAAGTACATCACACATACACCGGGGGCTAGTCCCTAGTCACCCCCGTCAAGCTCCTACGGCTAAGTGGAGGCAGTAAAACCGAATAGTCTGATTGCCTGGTTTCGTTCCCACGCTACCGCCTCCGGGCACCAAGACGTTGGCTAAGGGTTACAGTGCGGAGACAAAACACCCCTTGTGATATTCACTTGGGGGCTGAAGCCGACGACTGGTAGCATTCATAATTAACATACGACCACACAGGAGTCAAAATTTAATCACTACAATATCAAACAAGTTCGCCGGGCGCATAATAAAGCATAAGTCCCACTTGGTACACACTTGATTACAGCTACTCAAGCATTACATTTTTTGAACACTGGCCCTCTATCGCCCATGCTCCGGTCATCACCTATGTGAAGTACTGCTCGGGGCGGCGGTGCTCCTTCCCCTGGGGCGGAGGACCAGTGGCCATCTTCATTGGATTAATCCTTGGCCAATGAACAATGGTCTTCGCAAACGCGAGCCTCGCCCCCTCAAGGCATGCCGACCTCTTCACGGCGTCAATCCAGAGCGGCGCCTCCCTCGGCCTCTGCACAAGGCCAAAGTAGGTGTCCAGAAGGGGCTCCGTCGGCCACAGGCTGACACATAGGTCCTTCAAGGCCAGCTCGAACATCCGATGCATCTCCATCAGCTGCTTCATTTGATCGCTGAGGAGGGGCGGACGCTCGGAGTCCGAAAATTGTGACCAGAAGAGCCACTGCGTGAACTCCTCCTCGACGGTGGCATAGTGCCTCACCGCAGCCGCCACATTCTTCGAGAGCTCAGCGAAGACGCCTTCGGAGCACCAGACCCTCATCAGCAGGGCGAATCTGTTGCCTCCGAACACACTCTGCAGTAAATATTTCTTACCATTGGCAATTTGCGCCGCTTGCCGAAGCTCCTCCCGGACGCCTCGAGCGTCACTCCTCGCCTCATGAAGCTCCTTCTTCACCTTGGATAGCCGGGAGGATTGCTCCTCCTGCCACTTCTCAAGGGACTCCAGCTTCTTGGCGGCATCCTAGAGCTCCATTTGGACTTCGGTCACCCACGCCTCATGTTGCTTGGTAGCAAGCTTGGCCTTCTCAAGATCGGCCACCGCATCTTCAGCGGTGGTCTTCTTCACGGCCCCCTCGGCCTTGGATTTCTTCAGGGCCTCCTTCAAGCCCTCGACCTCGGCGGCAGCAGCAGCAGAATCATTAAGATTACGGATTAACACATAGTCCGGGTAGTCAATATCCAGCGTCAAGTCAATTGCACATCTCCTTGCAGGGCTTACCTTGCGCCTTGTCAAGCCATTTGTTGACAAGGTCCAGCTCTTTATCGGAAAGCTGGAGCTTCCGATCCATCTCCTCTAATGCCGCGGCATTTGCAGCCGCGGCAATGGAAGATGCCTGCGTCAGCAAAAATACATCGACATTGTTATCCGGTTACCGAATTTGATCCTCTGCAGGCCTCTTTGAGGTCCTAGCAGAGTCTCGGGGGCTGCTATATGTGCGGCCTACTTAAAACTAATAATCATAACCGTGTTATGAGAAAAGAACATTACTTGACTTACCTCAAAGCCTGTTAGAAGGCCTTGGACAGCGTCGTTCATCCCAGATTGGACGGACCAAATACCCTGCATAACCGCACTCTTCAAAGTGCGGTGCCCGTCAACGATGATGGAGCCGCTCACCAGCTCCTCTAGAACCTCCGGCCAGCCAGCTGCCACTCATGTGGAGGTGTTCGGCGCTGGCGTTTGCTCCCCGGCCCCCTCCTCTCTGTGAGGAGCCTGTGCCGTCGAAGGCCTTGGGGGCTCGGGAGCGGTCGACGGCGGGGGCCCAGATGGTCCGGACTCCTTCTCCTGATCTTCGGTGGCCGAGGTGTTAACCTCGGCCATTATGGCGTCCCCCTCCCCCTCTGTGTTTGGAGGGGGAGGAGTCCTTTGGGATCGCACCTCCTCAACCTCTTCGGGGATCGGAGGAGGCGCGGAATGCGCCATAGACCCACTATCCGCTAGTTCGGCGGGCGGAGACGTCCCCTCCGAGGTCTGCTCGATGGGGCATTCGCGCGGGGGGCTGCAGCTCGGAAGGGTTTAGCTTTCAAACCAAATAAAATTACTAAAAGTATGATAACTAAAAAAGCCATAACGTGTACCTGGTCGCGGGGGACTTGACCCTGGGTCACTTTGGAGGGATCGGCTCAGACGCTTCGGACTCTTCATCCGAGCTATCAGGCAGTACCAGCTTAGGCCGGCACCGCCTCTTGAGGGCTTGGGGAGGATGAACCTCCTCGACGTCCTCAGACGCCGCTCTCTTCTTGGAGTGCGAGGAGGTACTCTCCTCCTCGCCCTCGTCATCATCCCCATCCTGAACGGATGAGGCCGCCGCATCTCCGGGGCGGTCGCCCGCCCTGCGGCGGATTCTCTCCCTGGCCTCCGATGTCTCCTTCTTGCCCTTCTTGTTGGGAGCCTTGTATGGCGCCACGACCAGCAGCTGCTCTAGCTGTTCGGATCGGGGCCCCTCTGGCAGTGGCGTCGGGCCGCTGATCATCTCGGCCTTGGCAAGCTAGCCCTGAAAAACCCATGTAAAGGGGTTCGGATTAAGTCATGCGAAATAAATGTTTAGACTTATGTTTGAATGAAGTATCGCTCACCTTCTTTGGAGGGTGCTCAGCGTCAAGGCCAATGTTCCCTTCCTCCGATGGCCTCTCCTTTTGCGGCTTGAATAGCAGCCCCCACACCTTCTTGCGGGTCGTGCCAAAGAGGCGCCGCACGGTGGCCGGGTCTTTGGGGTTGTGTGCCAACATGGGCTTGGCCCACTCCTGACAGGGGAGGATCCGGCAATTGAGCATGACTTGGATCACATCGACCAGCTTCATGCCGGTCTCCATCACACTGCCAACGCGCTTCTTTAGCACCTTTAAATCATCAGGTGACCCCCAGTCCGGGCTCTTCTCAACCCATGAGGTCAGCCTGGTGGGGGGTCCGGATCGAAATGCGGGGATTGCTGCCCAGCCGGTTCCCTTTGGTTCGGTGATGTAGAACCACTCCTTTTGCCACATCCTGACGGTGTCGACGAATTGGCCCTCCAGCCACTGAACCCGCGTCAGCTTGCTGATCATAGCCCCGTCGCAGTCCGCATGTTCGCCGCCGACCACTTTGGGCTTGACATTGAACACCTTCAGCCAGAGGCCGAAGTGTGGCTGGACGCGGAGGAAGGCCTCGCAGAATATGATGAAGGACGAGATGTGGAGAAGGGAATTGGGGGCTAGATCGTGAAAATCTAGCCCGTACAAGAACATCAGCCCCTGCACAAAGGGATGCAGGGGAAACCCGAGCCCCCTGAGAAAATGGGGGAGAAATACTACTCTTTTGCCAGGACCGGGCGTTGGGATGACTTGGCCCTCTTCAGGGGCCCAATGAGCGACATTGGCTGGCAAGTAGCCGGCCTCCTTCAGCTTCAGAATATCCTCGTTGGTAATAGAGGAGGCCTCCCACTTCCCATTAGCACCAAATCCAGCCATGGCCGAGGGAGGTGGAGTTGGATTCACTGTAAGAGCAGATAGAAGGGGCGCTGGAGCTCTGAGGATCTGAGCGAGCGGGAGGTGGAGGAGGGCGTGAGGTGCGAACTATAGCGGCCCTCCCCCTTTTTAGGCTGTTGACAGGCCGGGGATTCCTTTTTCCGCGCCGCTGGTCTCTCCACTTCCTGATATCTCCGCAACATTATGAGCGGGGAGGGGAATCGATGTCATTAAACATATCCCCTGAAAAGCGGGACACGATTTCCACCTTGAGAGGACGTGTCGAACGTGGCGTCAGTCTTGAACCACGCTTCAAGAAACAGTAACCGCTTGGCGTTATGACTGGAAGCAACTCTTCGTTGAGAGATAAGAAGTTGTCAGTAAAAGGCACTATTCATGCTTGAGCGACATTTTTGTTTTCCTTCGGTGTTAAGTAAAATTGCCACTTCAGATTCCGGACATCACCTGGTCCCGAACATTGAAGAACTCGCCTTGCAAGCCTAATACTGGTCAGATTAGCAGATGCCGGATACAAGCTTTGGCGTTGGAGGCAAGTTCGGGGGCTACTGAGGGAGTCATGGACTAAGGGGTCCTCGGGGCGACGGCCCATTGTACGTGGGTCGGACTGGTGGGGCCTTGTGGTGACCGGAGACCTGTGAAGCCATGGTGTGCCCTCCAAGTTAAGGGTGGACAAGATCTTTTTCTTTCTTGTTGTAATCTATCTTCGGTAACCCTAACCCTATCGGTGTCTATATAAACCGAGGGTTGTAGTCATTAGGGTTAGAGCTATATTCATCACCTCATAGCCTAGGGTTTAGCTCATGCTGATCTTGAGGTAGATCTACTCTGTAAACTCCATCATATATTCAATATAATCAAGCAGGACGTAGGGTTTTACCTCTTCGAGAGGGCCCGAACCTTGGTAAACACTGTGTTCATCGTCCCCTATTATCCATCGATCCTAGATCCACAGCTCGGGACCCCCTACCCCGAGGTCTGCCGGTTTCGGCACCGACACCAAGAAAACATAAGAAAGGTGCAACCAAACAGCACGCGGAAACCAGTAAAAAGAACTTACCCAATCACCGTCGGGATGGCCTGCCTTGACGGCACCACCGGGACGGCGCAATGCCTCTTCTTGGCCGTCGGCTTGCCGCCCGCGCCCGGCCCTCCGCCGCGCACTTCGCGGCCGGCTTCGACGGCGCGTCGTCCTTCCTGTGCGGCCGACTTGCCGCAGCCGGCACGCGGGATGACCCGACATCAGCCATCGTCTTCGGCCGTCTTGGGGGATCGACACGGCCGTCCCCTCCCCTCGGCGGTGCTGCACCACTAGCGTGCGTCAGGATCTCCACGTCGTCATCCAACCAATTTCACAGGAGATCTGGGTGCGGAGACTTACCTGCACGGCACGCCTCACCGGCTCCGGCACCGACCGGCCCCGGATTCTTGGCGAAAGATTCCGCCCCCTCCGAGCGGGCCTGCTCGACGGCCAGTACCTACGCCCTCGTCCAGTCACGTGTTTGCCGGATTGTGTTCAGCAGCACCTCCCGTGTCGCATGAGGGTGAAGGAGGAGCTGAGACATTGCAAAGAATGAAGACCAAGGATTCACCGTGGGCGCGGGTGCTCGGCATTGTAGGGCGCCTTGCTGAAGCGCCAGTCAGGGGCCAACCCGGCCTTGGAGATGGAGTTCACCCGCTCGGCGACCTACTCCACCGGTAGCCTCATGGACGACATCCGGGTGGGATCTTGGCGGTCGCCCATCAGGCCGATGATGTGCGCCCGGTGTTGCAGTGGCAGCACCAGGCGCGCGATGAAGGCGGTGACGAGATCCGTCCCCTTGAGCCCCTCCTGCGCCGTCATCTCCCGGATCCGGTCGCACACATTCTGCATCCCTTGCGGCGGGCTCTTGGGCATGTGGCCCCAGTTCTTCTTGGCGAGCGACTGCTCATTGGTGAACAGGGGCAAGTTGATGGCGTTGGCCCTCCCGCCGACGTTGCGCACGTAGAACAAGGTGTTCTGCCACTTTTTGGCAGAATCTTTGATGGGTATCTTGGGGAACACCCCGTTCGGCCGAACCGAAACGACGGTGGGCCCGTAGTTGGACATGGCCCTGGCCTCTGGCCCCTGCTGCTTGAGAAAGAAGAGGTGGCTCCAGTACTCCATGTCTGGCTCCACCCCCAAGTAGCCCTCGCAGAGGGTGACGAAGCCCGAGAGCTGCAGCACAGCGTTCGCACCAAGATGGTGCGGCTACAACCCGATGAAGGAAAGGAAGTCGCGGAAGAAAGCGCTCGCAGGGAGGCTGAGCCCGCGCTGGAAGTGGCTGTAGAAGACCACAGGCTTGCCGTTTTGCGGTTCCGGCTCCATCTCCTCCCCGGGCGCGCGTGTGGCAACGTCCTCCGCTGGCGGCAGTTGCCGGGTGTTGCGGAGACACTCGATGTTGGCATCGGTGACGATGGATCCCTCCCACGAGCCCTTCGGCGGCGCCATCTATGGGGCTCGACGAAGGTGCGAAGTACGGTGGCAGGGAGAAGCTAGCGTGGCCGATGGGCGATTCGGGCAGCACCTGGCTTTCCGGTGGGCGTCAAAGCTTGAAGAAGATGCAGAGGAGAAGGAGAGCAAGATGAGGGGCGCGTGCGTGAGTGTCTCCGCTGGCCCCTCCCTCCGATTTTATAACCACGACAGAACGTGGGGAAGTGGGATCGGCTGCGCCCGCTTTTCCACTTCCCCACATTATGTGGGCATGTTTCCCTCACAAATTAACTGCCCCGAGAAGCGCAACAGTCCGCGGCGGCCACAATAAATCTCCGCGCGTGGGCCGAGGGTGCGGCGTGGGGGGGCCCAGCCCGCTGTTACGTCCCGTCACGAGCGTGGCCTGGCAGGGCCTCTCCAGCTACTGTTCGCCACGTGGCTTGCGTCGGGCCGCGGGGGGCGCGTCCCCTCCCCTTCAAGATTCGGCGGACGCCTCGGTTTCCCGCTCACATCGGGATGCCGCGATCCGGCTTCCGGAAGCCGGCACACAAGTGGGTGTTGCCGGGACCCGGCGGTCTCAAGCTTCATCAACATTAGCCGCATCCTCAGGGGGTGAAACTGCGAAGGCCCCCCTGCTCGAAGCCGGCGAGCCTTCACAGCTTCGGGGACTACTATCGGGGGGAAGGACCCCGGGCAGGCAACGGAACCCGGATCCCTTCAAAAACATTAGGGGCTGGCAACGCCCCTCAATCCGGCTTGCACCTGGCCGGCTTCCCAGCGCAACCCGACCAGGCCTGGCAACCCGGCACCAGCCGACTGGCGCAAGCCAGCTGGTTCCCCCAAGTCAAGCCTTCATCGACAAGCAAGCATGGCCACAGTGCGCCCCATTTACACCGGCCCCGGCGGGCGCGGCTGCCGTGCCGACCAAGCCCCCGCCCGGAGCGGGCGGCGTCTTGGAGGCGCGACCCTGTAGCAAGACGGCGCAACTGTCCCATGACGACCGACACGGCGTGCCTACAGTACCTAGCAGCCAGCCGTACCCGTGCCCGGCGGGCCCGGTACGGCCCGCATCCGACGGACCCGGCGAATCCCGCATCCGGCGGACCCGGCGCCCCGTTGCCGGCTCCAAGACACTGACAGCAAGGCCCCGTGCCCATGTAACTTTACCATTGTAACCCTGGGGGGTTGGCCTATAAGACCCCCAGGAGGCCTCCATGCACGGGGCGACCATCAGTAGAACACACACACACACACACACAAGGAGAAGGAGCAGCCTATGCCCTGGCCTGTCTTCCTTCCTCCTCGAAACAGCTCTAGAAGCAAGCTTGTACCATCCACATATAAACCAAACTCGGGAGGACTAGGGGTTTTATCTCTCCGGAGAGCCCCGAACATGGGTACATCTTGTGTCCCCCGCTCACTCGTACCAACCTCGCTTCTGGAGCCCGCCGGTTGCCTCCTGCCTATCCCTCTCTTTAGCCACCCTGTGGCATCTGTCATGCGCCCACCACGATAGATCTGCCTCGATCATCAAGCCCAAGTTACTGGCTATAATGATCTTGTCAAAGGGCACATTGATGCATCGAAGCAAAAGAAGAAGAAGAAAATTGCAACAAGGCATGCTCCTCCTCCTCCTGCGAAAGAAAAGTCTCCAGACGTTGTGACACAGAAGGAAAACTCTCAGAAGCCTACTATTCCCCCTCAAGCTAATGAACAAGTTATCGATGCTCATACGTCGCCAAGGCCAACTGAACCAGTGCCTGTGGCCTCTCCTGTTCATGAAGCAAATCCTTCTAAGCAAAATGTATCAGAAGAAGGTGAAATTCATCAGTCTGAGCACCAAGCCTCTCTAGTTCATGTTGAGACAAATGAATTTGTTAATCTTGACGAACCTCAACCGACTGCCGAAGAACATCCTCCTCCGTCCTCTGTGCCTGATAAAGTTTCAGTGCCGGATAAAGTAACTGCTCCCTCTCCACTTAGAATTTCACTCGACACCACGAAGAGAACTTCAGATGTTGATCCCTCTGCAGTAAAATCAGTTTCTGCTCATCACTCAGATTCAGTTATTTATGGCAATGAAGTGATTTCCGTTGAAGATGAGCTCAAATATCTATATCCTCACGAGCAACTGCCGTTATTTTCCATCGGCATTGGCGTCAAAGGGCCACTTTTCAATCGGAACACACATCCTCAGTTCTTTCAAGAGAGTCCATACAACAAGCCTCGAACTTCTGAATCACCTCGGTTCTGGACTCAAGAATAGGTTATTTATTATTCTCGGATCCTTTATGACAGCCGGAATTTTTTTCCTCATGAGTTCCCGGATATCACTGCGATGAAGAACATTGGATGCTTTCATGAAGTTTTGCAAGATATCGAAGATTTTTGCCTCACTCATGTCTTTGCATATCAGCATCCCTGGAACAGAGAGATAATCCTTCAATTTTATGCCACACTATATATCTCCGGTGATGAATCTGATAGCACAAAGTGGATCATGGAATGGATGACTGAAGGGAAAAGAATAAAGTGCTCTGCTATGGACTTTGTGTCTCATTTTCAATTCCCTCGGTTCGAACATGGCAAGACGGAAATTCGGGTTCACAACATTGATGTAAGTTCTGATGAAGATTTCCGGTGCACAATGGATTAAGATAAAATTCGTGATTACACTGGTCCTCCCTTGCCCGAGCATTTGACCTCCTATAATCAAACTCTATATCATATGCTCACTTATACCATTTGTCCTCTGGCTGGGATGAACACTGACAATGCTATTTCTGATGTTCTTTGGAACACAATCCATGTCATCTCCCAAGGATTCTTCTTCGATGTCGAAGACTTGTTTCTGCGCATCCTGATGGATTCGGCTCAGCATCCAAAAACTCTCAAATTCTTTGGGCCTTGGATTCAAAAGGTGGTTGAATATACAATGAAAACCGAATATTTGGCCAAAGTCAGTCACAAAAGCTTCATTCCTACTGTACGTGATACTCTGAAAGTAATGGAAGATTTTTCTTCGGGAAAGCACCAGTGTCTAGCCCTCCAGATTATCATAACACTTTCAATGGGTCACGGCTACCTCAGTGTGATAGACAACCGAATACACAACCACCTTCACATCTTGAAGTGAGCTTGCGCACCCAACAGCTGCTGCTGAAGCATATGGCTGAGGATCGCCAAGAGAAAGAACACTTGGCTGCCGAACTAAATGCAATCAAAACCCGTACAAAAGTTGTGCACATGATCACGGCTAAAGACAAGAAGGGCCTATGGAAATTGCTTCGGAAGTTCTTCTCCAAGAAGCAATTGAGCAACTCTCATCTCAAAGAACTTTATGAGTATATTGATCAAGGGTTTTCAGGTGAAGATTTTCAAGATCGTATTACTCCGCCTCTGCCAGCTCATGAACCTACAACCAATTTACTTCGGTTACAGCTGCGTAAAATGCTCGACGAATCAGAAGCAACATCGCCCACGGAAAAACCTGCTGAAGGAAATATGCTGTCTCGCAAAGATCAACAAGCTGATCCAATTATGCCTTCATCCTCACAGCATCAAGCCAGTCTCGAAGGAACTTCTGCTGCCGCTGACGATGAAGATGTACCAGCCACCTCCGAATCAAAAACATATTTGGGAAGTTCTTCGGGTGATGCCTCAGAGTGAATCAAGTTCACCTCATTTTCACTCATGTCATTCGTCACCTGGGAGAATTACATCGAGAGTTTCGATAGATTTGCTTTATTGGATTTGATCTTCGTGTTTATTTGCTCTGGTTTATGAGACTTTTGAGCCCTATGCCTCAAAGACTATTTGTGCCACTTTATGTGCTCTAATGTAAAACTTCTGATATGTGCTGTAATATTAGTAACCCCGCCTGCTGCACTATTTTCTCTCAAAGCAATTGTTTTGCAGGTGGAATTATTGTCAGAAGTCATGAATGATTGCACCATACACTCGATGGATTATATATCATCAGTGCGAACCATTACCTCGAATGATTGAAAAATCCTCCACTTATTTCAATCAATTGCAAGGAATTTCATTGTACATCATTGACCCTGCATACATCTAGGGGGAGTATATTTCAACATCGAGTCAAGTAACGCAAGTTCACTCTTGTTCAATTGCTTTTCACCTATCTATCTTCACTTTGATGATTATCTGTTTTGTCAACAACCGTCCAAAAAGGGGGGAGATTGTTGGTGCAATGATAGGCCCCTTATGTTTTGGAGTTTGTTAACATAAACAGTATGGGACTTATGTGTTTGCTAGTGCACATAGAGTAACAGGTCCCTGAAGTATCGAGGAGTTTGATGCAAACGACGATGATAATCTCTCTGCGTGGCAGCGAAGGTTATCACCGAAGATGAAGCTAACAAGAGTGACCCCTAAAAATTGCTGAAGTTCAAGCAATCAGTTCGGTGTCTGTTCGAAGAAAATGACTGCATTCAAGGAAGAATGAAGACGAAGTAAAGATGTAGCATTTGTTTCGTTATTCTTCTTCTTTCTTTGAGTCATAGGACCACCGTACTATTAAGAGGGGTGTAGCGTTCAAAGCTTTGATTCTCTGATGCTAAACCCAAATCCTATGAAAGATGTGAGAGAAATCTCTTTGTGCTCCGAGCAAATACTTGCCAGCAAGAGACTGTGATCTTCTTCGCTGCGAGAGATTTGTCTCAGACCGAGGAGTTAGCATTACTTCTTCGTCAAGTAATGTTACCGTTGCTCCAAAATCCTACCATTGCAAACGTGTCGGTTGGCCATTGGCTGGACCTCATGTCCAAAATGGTCATTTCCCATCTGGGAAGGTTGTGGCTATAAATAGCCACCCCGCACCGGCTTTGTCCGGAGGCTGCTCCTTTTGATTCTGAGAAGATTGTTGAGCAACCCACTCTCTCAGCGATTTGAGTTTAAAATCCACCAAGAGAAAAACCCTAGAGCCAAAGAATTAGATAGTGGTTCAGCATCACTGGAATCTAAGTTCAGTACGCTTCGCCTATTACTCTTGAGAGCTGCAAACTCTCTAGACGGTTAGGTGTCAATTTCTTCAGAGACCAAGAGTGATTGTGGTTCTCGAACAATAAGTCTGTAAAGGTTCGGAGATCGCCTTCAAGTATCTACCACGAGTAATCGGCATCGGTTGACAAATCAATTGTCGAGGAGAATAGGGTGAAGAGAGTTTATCTTCTGCGTTAAGTCACAGCCCCTCCAACCAGACGTAGTCCTTGTGCAGAAGGACGAACTGGTCGAACAAATACCTTGTCGCCATCGAGCATCATCGGTTATCTCTGTCACCCTTGTTTACCTTCGGTGCATTTTCTTTCATATGATTTGCCTCAATGCATTGCCTAGTTTCCCTTCGGTACTCTGTTTTAGTTCGCTGTAGTTTGTTTTTCATTCATTCCGCCGCTGGGTTCTGAGAGATTTAAGTTTTTCGAAGAAAATTTAAAACTCCCATTCACCCCTCCTCTGGTAGACATACTTCGTTCCTATAATTACCTTGTGGCAAACCACATGTAGGTGAAGTAGAAGAAGTTGAGAAGACAACCTGGCCGGAGGTGGAGGGAGAACAATCATCCCCACAAATCTTGGACACACCATATTTATCTTGAAGCTTTGTCCACAACTCATGAGCATCCCGGAACAACATGAGTTGAAATATAACTACATTGCTCAAAGCATCGAAAAGCACATTAGAAGCTTGAGAATTGAGATAAGAGTTTTTCTCATCCTCTAGAGATAATCTTTGAGGATCCTTTGGAGGAGAAAAACCCATATCTACAATTCGCTCTAAATTTGGGTGCATGACCCTAAAGAGATTAAGCATGCGAATAACCCAAACATCAAGGTTTGTGCCATCGAAACTAAGAGTGTCAGAGAATCCTAATCCCCTAGTCGACATCTTTTCTCTCTAGGCGGTTAAGCCTAACAAAGAAAGACGAGGCGCTGATACCAATTGAGAGATCGTGGATGTTGCCTTGAGGGGGGGGGGTGAATAGGCGCTTTAAAGTAATTACGGTTTAGGATTGAACAAGTGCGGAATTAACCTAGCGGTTAATTTGTCAAGCGCAAAACCTAAAACAACTAGGCTCACCTATGTGCACCAACAACTTATGCTAAGCAAGATAAAAAACTATGTGATAACAAGATATATAACATGAAACACTATGGCTATCACAAAGTAAAGTGCATAAGTAAAGGGCTCGGGTAAGAGATAACTGAGGCACGCGGAGACGATGATGTATCCCAAAGTTCACACCCTTGCGGATGCTAATCTCCGTTTGGAGCGGTGTGGAGGCACAATGCTCTCCAAGAAGCCACTAGGGCCACCGTAATCTTCTCACGCCCTCGCACAATGCAAGATGCCATGATTCCAATAAGGGGCCCTTGAGGGCGGTCACCGAACCCGTACAAATGGCAACTGTTGGGGGCGGTCACCGAACCCGTACACTTTGGCAACCCTTGGGGGCGGTCACCGGAACCCGTACAAATTGCTCGGGGTAATCTCCACAACCTAATTGGAGATCCCAACGCTTGCCTGGAGCTTTACACCACAATGATTGAGATACAAAGCACCACCAAGCGTCTAGGCACTGGTACAGCGAGGTGCTATACAAACAGTTTTTAACCCCTTTCCACGACGGCGTTCTGAACCATTGCCTAGTGATTGACTGCGATAGGAGGGTCCTTCACACATGACCCATAAACCGTCGGGGATAGGGAGCCTTGATGCATACAGTTGTCCCTATAAAACTGTTTCTGATATCTCGAATATCCCAAACGCTTCATCCTTGCTACTCGTTTGTGCTCGCATTGCCATCGCAGTCAGAGTTCTGTGATTTTACCTAAAACAAGGCACAGTCCAGGCACATTCTAGGCACGGGATTTTTCCAGGCGCAGTCCAGGCACATTCCAGGCACGTACCAAACTAGCTCTACGTTTACGATGCCTGGCACATCACAAACAGTTCATCATTGTAAACCGTGTACGATAGGGCGACAATCACACACATTTAGTTTTTCCGCACAGTTTGTGATATTGTCTGACATCACACACGGTTTGCAAACGGCAACTGTGTGCATGGTTACACATGTTTCCTCTCCGTGAACCATGTCAGATTATGATGTATATCGCACACGCTGTGCTTTATAGACCGTGTGCGCCATAATGACCTGCAGAGCGTAATTTCACCCTAATTTAATTACTGCTATTTAAAATTGTACCTGATTTGAATTTGAAAGTAGGCTATAGCTTTATTCATATCCATCAGGTTCAAACAACCAATGCATTATTCGATTCACATGTACATATGTTCAAGAATTACATAAGCACCAAATAAAGAATGATGAACCACAGTTGTATACTTGTACTATTACAGATGGTAAAGAAAGAGGCGAGAGACATTCTAGTTGCTGAACAAGGTGAAGCAGAATGGCCCTATTGTGCTCTCCTCGATGCAGAAGGCAAGCATGACTCTAGTCCAACCCCTTGTGATAGTCGGCCACCAATCATGTAGTTTGAGAGGTAATCTTGAGTAAACTGCTTCAGGATCCACTGCAAAGGAAAAAGATTCAGACATTGTCATCTAACACAACTCATTATGGGCAGTAAAAAGAAGGCTACAGAGTTCTTACTTACCATCCTGCAGTTCACTGTTGTCTTGCATAAAGTGTAAACAAATAGTTTGATTGACATCTTTTGACCCATTTTAATAACAATCTTTATCAGTTTCCTCACTTGATGCTGGTTCATGAATATATCATTGCCCCATACGCAGAAAGGGTCAAAGTGTGGATCTTTGGCAATGGCATATGTACCTAAAAGCACCAAGTTAATATTAGAACCTAAACAACAATTGCAAAATGATGTAGTACAACACTCCCTCCATCCCATTATATAAGATCTTATTACATGTATATCTAGACATCATCAGAACATTAAGGTAACACTCTTCCTTGTTGCTATGTAGCCTGGGATTGCATATTTAGTCATTCAGTACAATGCATGTTGCTATGTAGCCTCAGATATATTAAATATGGCCCTAGTTAACCTACCGATAAATGGGTTACAGATATATTCAGTGAAATGTCCGATTTGACGATTAATCCCTTATCAGCCCCCAGCCTATATGGTACCAGCTACCGATATCCTGAACAGTGAGTATATATAAGCAATGCGATGAAACTAACCTCGATGGTAAACAGCAGCTGTTCTCAATATTGTCCTGTATGAGAACATATAAAGGCATGTTAAGCACAACAGGCTAAACATCAACCAAATATATCCATGGTAGACAACATAATCTACAAATGATAGCTTCAGTGTGCAGGTTTAAGCATGCTAGTTAAGCAAAACAAGAAGTAGAAATGTGTGTTAACTGCAACAGGTATAACATTTAAAAACAAGCAAATATAGTCATTCAAACTGGTATTGTGCAGGTCTAAAGTACACTAGTTATTGTTAAAAAAATGAAAAGGCATGTTAACTGCAACATCCTTAACGGCAACCAAATATCGTAATTCATAGTGGTATTGTTGAAACTGTTATTGATGAAATTGAACTGCGCGGCAAATAGTTGCACATATAGAGCATCACATTGTGAAGAACTGAAATAAACAAGGCATAAAGCCATCTCTAGCTGATCCTTTAAAAGTTAACAGACTAAAACCCTTAGTGGATATATATATACTCTAGCAATTTTTGGCCGTTTCTAGTCGATCCCCTAAACTTAATGTTGTAAACTTCAATTTGATCAAGTTCAAAGCAGGTTCAACCAAAAGTAGCATGCATTCAAACATAAACATAGATAGTTTTGCATAACCGAACATAAAACATAAATTTAAACTAAGCTAAACTACTTCCGGTCGAAGTGGAGGTCGAGCCAATCCTTCCTCGTCAGGTACGGTGTGCCGCGAGCCGGGTCCGGGCCTGTGCCGTCGTCGGGGTCGTTGGGGAAGACACTCCTCCACTTGTCGACGTCGATCTCCTCGTCCTCGACGCCCTCCGCGCCGCCGTCCACGCCGCCTTCGACCTTGTCATCGGAGGAGAGCACAATAACCTTGCCGCCCTCCGCACCGGCAAAGATCACCTGCTTCACCTCGACGAGCTCCAGGTGCTGCCGGCGGAGCTCTTGCATGTAGGCCTCGTCGGCGGCCGCGGCCTCGAGGCGCTCCCACGCCTCGCGGTCCTCCCGCGCCATAGCCGAGCTCACCACCCTGGCTCCGACGGAACGAGGTTGACCGAACGAGTGCTGAAGGGGAAATTGAGCCTAGCCACCGCGCCGTGGTAGCGGACCTGCCAGCGGTCGTACTCCATGGCCGCGAGCTCGGCTGTGTCGAAGCTACTGAGCCACCGGCGGGTGTGGGTCTCCCAATCCATAATCTCGGTGACCCATGTCTCCCACCGCCGCTGCCAGACCCCGAGGTAGGACCTCGTCGGTGGCCGGACCCGAGGGAGGATGGGGAAGTCCTCGAACCGGCGTAGGGGCGCGGCGGCGGGCGAATCGGGCGACCGACGATGGCGGATCGATAAAGAGACCGCGAAGGACGATGGGGACACCTCGGCGGCCACCTCACCAGCGTCGGGCGAAGAGGCCGCGATAAACCTCTTTTGGGCCATTGGCTCCTCGAGCTCCCTGGCACACAGGCAGAGGTTGAGGATGGAGGCGGCGGCGGCGATGGCGGCGACCTACCAATGGTTTCGAGCGAGGGAGGGGTGGTGTGTGTCCGTGTGAGCGGAGGTTTTGGGGAGTGTGTGGTGTGTGTGGAGGGAGGGCAAGGTGGTGTTTGAGGAAATATCACGGCAACTGAAAATTTTACTAGACAGGAGTAAAATGCCTAGCTACTAAAAATTTGGATCAAGGGCGAGCAGATATTTTTGAGATTGCGAGGGATGCAGAGGCGGGAGTAACAAGGCGGGGCTACTGAAGATTTGAATCAAGGGCGAGCATATATTTTTGAGATTGCGAGGGATGCAGAGGCGGGAGTAACAAGGCGGGGCTACTAAAAATTTGAATCAAGGGTGAGCAGATATTTTTGAGATTGCGAGGGATGCAGAGGCGGGAGTAAAATGCCGGGGCTACTGAAAATTTGAATCAAGGGATTGAAGCAGAGCGGGAGTAACATACATCGCACATGGTCCGCACATACTAATAGTGTGCTATCAAACATTAAAACCTTCCCGCGGTAGATATTTTTGAGATTACGAGGCAGTAGATATTTTCGAGAGCGGGAGACAAGCCTCGTGGAGCCCAATCTACTGTGCTGATGTGAGTGACTGCAGGGGCACGGGCGTGCCACACGGGTAGTCTGACCGAACCGTGTCTGTTGCGTACCCAATCGCAGACGGTTTCTACATCCAACTCTTGTGCTGTTTATAAATTTGGCAAAAAGAATAACGCGGGAGAGGGTCAGAACACGAACACACTTGCATGTGGACCAAATATATGTATGAAAAGGGTGGTTTGATGTTCGAATACCCAATGCACAACTTTGATGTGGCACATGTCGCACAAAAGCACAGTATTGCTAGTCAGCCACCCCCTACGGACCCCACTTCGTGTCGGCGGTAAGGGAATCCTAGCTATGAATGCATGCCCCCAAATAGCTAGGTCTGAAATCTCACCCTACCGTAACACAAAACCTATAGGAGTCCATCATATATATGGTCAAACTTCCCCTTTCGCTTCCCGACAAAGGTGGACCGTGTGCCGACCCACAAATGTGTGCTTGTGGCGCGAGATGGGTGAGACCACATACGAACCACCTGCGGGTGGCCCTACTATATGTATGAAAAGGGTGTGGTGTGATATTTAACTACCATTCACAACTTTGATGTGGCACGTGTGCCTCGCAAATTAACCGGACTTCCCCGACCCCACAGAGGTTGCAAGTAGTGTGAAGTAGCCCCCCACCCCCCCACACACACACGTTGGGGGGAGGGCATCTCACCAAGACGTACTGTAACACGGACCAAGCAGAATCCAACTTGGTCGTACAACCTCTCCCGCTCGTTGTTGGTCAAAGTGATGGACGTCCACACGGCCCCGCAAAATGGGCTAGCTTGTCACCGATAACCTCGCGAGGGAGTACTGTATGAAGACAAACCCACTCTATGCATGTGGCCCAAGTATGTATATGGAAGTGGTGTGTGTGGTGTTTGAATACCCAATGCGCAAATTTGATGTGGCACCATGCTTTGGAACTGTAAAATCCCCACACTGAGCAAGGGTTCACGACGCGTAGCATGCGCTCAAACTTAATTAGGCTTGGAATGATCAACCTACCATACGGTAACTCGAAGCAAAGAAGAAGAATCCACCCTGGTAACCTTTCTCGTCGTTGGTCGAAATGATGGACGTCCACGCGGGCCCATGAATATATATAGGTTTGCCGCCCATAACCAAGCGAGTGAGAGTGTGTCCAAAGACAACCATTGCATGCGTGTGTCCCGAACATATTTATGGAGGTGTGTGATGCATGCATATGTGTTGAATACCTGTCCCAATGCACAACATTGATGTGGTGCATGCGTTGAAAATCGCAGAGGTCCCCACACAGAGCAAGAGGTTCATGACGTGTCGTGTGCTCGCCCCCCCTTCGATCCAGCGGGATGGATTCATGTGTACACATGCGCTATTATATATATGTAATCTCACATCATGATCTATATCGTGAGACAAACAAAAAATTAAGCCCCCTCCTAAGTCAAATTAATTAACCTCTCTCGCTGTCGGTGAAAGTGATGGACCAAGCGGGCCGACAGATGGAAGCATCACCGATAATCGCGTGAGTGAGTGCCATAGGACAACAACCATCGCTTGCATGTGTGCCAGAACATATATATGGAGAGGTGGTGTGGTTGTGATGTTTTGAATACGTAATGCACAACTTTGATGTGGCATTTGCCTCAAAAACCGCAAAGTCCCCACACAGAGTGAGGTTCATGTGACAACTAGTTTATTATATATATATATATATATATATATATATATATATATTATATTATATATATAGATATATATATATGCTGGTACCCCCCCCCCCTTCGACACGTACTATATATACACCTAGTAACACAGCCCTAAAAGAATTAATCCACCTTGTTCGTCAAATGTACCTCACTCTCGTTGGGTCAAAGTGATGGACGACGAACTCACGGGCCCACATAAAGTGAAGCGTACGTCGCACGTGAGTGAGCATCCTATATAGGACTATGTACCACCGTCTGCATGTGGCCCAAAGAGGTGTTTGTGTGATGTTTGAATACGCAATGCACAACTTTGATGTGGCACCACATATGTAGGAAACCAAAAATTCCCCACAAAGAGCGAGGTTCATGATGCGTGGTATGTGCTATATGTACGCCCCCATTCAACGCATGGTATATATATGTACTTCTACTGTATAGCACAAACCAAAAAAGAATCATTCCTTGATGGTCAAATTAACCTCTCCCTCGTTGGGTCAAAGTGATGGAGGACAACCTCGCTTGCCCACAGATGGAAGCGCCACATGCGAGTGAGTTCCTATAGGGCAACCACCACCTGCATGGTATTGTGTGATGTTTGAATACCAATGTACAACTTTGATGTGGCACCTTGCCTCGGGAACCGGAAAGTCCCCACATGGAGCGAGGTTATGACGTACGCATATATATAGAGTATTCATGTTGCCCCCTCTTTGACATGTACATACTCCTACCGTGCATATTCGTAACACAAACAAAAAAAAGAACCATCCTTGTTGGTCAAATTAACCTCTCTCTCATTGTACGTTCAACTGATCGACGATGACCTCGCGGGCCCACAGAGAGAGTCACACGCGAGTGAGTGTCATAGGACAAAACCACAGCATGCATGTGCCCGTGTGTTATGTGATGTTTGAATACCCAATGCACAACTTAGATGTGGCACATGCTTCACAAACCAGAAACGCACTACACCACGATGTGTAGCCCCCTCACTTCAAGCCAGTGGGAGGGACTCATGTGTACGCACCTGCCCAAACTTTGATATGGAATCTCACCATGATCCACATCACACACATGACAAGATGAATCCACCTTTTGGTCAAATGCCTCTCGTTGTCGGTGGAAACTGAAAACCTTTGTGGGCTAACGAATAGGCACGTCGCTGATAACCGCATGAGGGAGAGTGTCCGAGAGGACCACCAATGCATGCATGTGGCCTGAACATGTATGTATGAAAGGGTTGTGTAATGCTTTAAATAACCAATTCACGACTTTGATGTGGCATATATGACTCACAAAATGATCAATAATCCCACACGGAGGCTCACGACTCGTAGTGTACTGCCGGACCCCCCCACCCCACACACACACAGACACACACATCCCGCACCACCATAGCCACTCTGAGGCATGTCAAACTTTTTCTGCAGTGAACATGTTACCAAAGGAGTGTCGTGTTAAAATTAAAAAAAAAACAGACATCATTCGACCTTTTTATACATTGATTGATTTCCTAGGGATTTAATGTGCAAAAATCAAATTTGAGCTACATGTGCACCAAAATGGATTGCAAAATCATATGTGTGTCCCTGGGTGCATGTTTTCCCATGCAAGAGATTTCAAAACATTGAGAATATAGATTTTTAAAATTCAGTAAATCCAAAACTTAGTTGAAATTCATGAAACTTATCGTGGTGTCATATATGGACACCAGTAGACTATGATATTGTATTTTTTTGTCAAATTTGAGACACGTTTTGATATAATCTTCTTACAAACGGGAGATTGTTAATAACTGGCAACCAATATCTCATACGGATTATTTATTCGGACAGTGTGTGTTAGACAGTGCCATGCTTCGGTTAAGCAGTAAAGCGGCAGAATGAATCATCAAAAAACAAGAAAATATACGTGCTGCCACGCGCCCTGTGTGCCGTGCGAGCAGGCGTGAGTTGACGGGAAGCATGCGAGCAGTCCGCCGCGTAGGCAGACCGGGAGGGGTGCGTGCAGGTGTGTGAATTGACGGCAGGCATTTTCACTGTGCAGTGCCACCGGGAGGCGTGCGAGTAGCTGTGTGAAATGATGGTAGGAATGCTAGAAGTCCGCCGCGCAGGCTCACCGGGAGGCGAGACAGCCTTTGACCGCCGCCCGCCTCACTCCCACTGGTCCGTATTAATTGCGCGCCCGAGCCGCCGGCCATAATAGGCGGCCGCACCCCCGGTCCACAGTGGTCACCAATGTTTGGACTCTGGAGTGTATGAGGATGCCGCCGAAGTGCACCATCGGAGGGAGTGGCGACGCCGGGGCTGGTGAAGCACCCGTGCAATGCGTG
Source organism: Thinopyrum elongatum (assembly GCA_011799875.1). Lineage (NCBI taxonomy): Eukaryota > Viridiplantae > Streptophyta > Magnoliopsida > Poales > Poaceae > Thinopyrum > Thinopyrum elongatum. Next base: position 607,403,735 of record CM022303.1, on the reverse strand, counting down.
AAGCTGGGCACAGAGGTTGCCGTCGCCGCTGACGAGGTCTCGCGCGGGCAGTAGCACGACCTTGACTTCGTCGGCGCCGTCGTGCCCCCCCCCCCAGCCGGAGCCGGAGGTCAACAGAAATTCCGGCAATGATTGCGACTCCGACGGAAAACCGGTTAGTCATCTATATACCCATTTGATGCGGCAAACATATCATGTGTTTTATCTGGTTACTCCCCCCTCTCTAATTTTTTTGGAATACAAATCCTATGGTTATGTTCTCTCAGTACATGAAATCAGAGTAATTAAGATTCGTTAGATGCACGCAGTGTATTGATTGTTTGAATGTTATCCGTATAGGGTTAGTGATTAATTGTTTGTTCTGTACAAATGATTTTTGCTAATAATCCGACTAGGGTTAGCGTGCGTGCTAATAATTCATGGCCAGATCTTGAGAATTGATTTTGAATGTTCTACATATATGTTTGTGCCTTTTTTTCTTCCAGATCTTGAGAATTGATTTTGAATGCCCTACATGTATGTTTCTGCCATTTTTTTCTTTCAGATTGGTATGTACACAGATGAGGCTCCGGCCAGCGCCACCGCTGGATGTAGATCTTGGACCCGGCTGCGCGGCCAGAAGCGGCCACGCCCCCTGGACCTGAGGAACCAGTAGAATCTCCGGCAGACCGCATTAGCGATCTCCCGGACGGCATCCTTGGGGAGATCATCTCCCTTCTCCCCACCAAGGGTGGCTGCCGCACACAAGTCCTCGCATCTCGGTGGCGCACTCTGTAGCGTGCCGCGCCTCTTAATCTCCACTATCGTCAGCTATCTGTCGATGATGATCCTGAACTCCCCGGAGCCATCATCTCCTCCCACCAGGGCTCCGTTCAATGCATCTGCATCCCGGCATGCTACCTGCTGGACATACCCTGCACGGTGGCCGCCTGGCTGACATCCCATCAATTCGATAAACTCCAGTAGCTTGAGTTCTACCATTACTACAGCGATAGGTTACCACCAAGAGCTACATCTGTGCCCTCACCACCGATCCATCTCATGGTTTTCCTCCTCTCTCCACACCGCCACCTTGACCCGGTGCCATCTAGCAGACAATCTGGTACAAATGCTTCGACTCCCACTGCTGAAAAAACTTGCGCTTGTGTTGGTTCATCTGTCGGAGGCCTCACTGCACAGCATCATCCACTCCATTTGCCCTACCCTAGAGCGTTTGGTGCTTGTTTTTGGAAATGGAATCCATATCCCTTGTCTCAAAATAAAGTCGCCTCACCTTGTAAGCATTGGAATTCGTTTTGAAGGACAGGAGCTCATCATCGAAGATGCCCCTTCACTTCAAAGGTTGCTCCTTGATTGTTGTTATAAACCTTCACAAATAATTGTGGTCTCTGCGCCTAAACTGGAGACCTTGGGTGCAATTCGTGATCCATTTAAATGGTTCGAGATGGTGTTTGCCTCCACACCTATTGAGGTACTGTATATTATTCATGTACACTTTTGTAATTTGCATTTTTCATTTGTACGCATAAGTTAAGTATCATCTTGGAGTACACTTTCAGTGCTAATATTATGTTCTATGCTCAATGAAGAGCTTGTCCATCCTATCAGTGGTGGTGGATTCTGTCAAGACCTTATATATCAGTATGTGGTGTTTTGATCTCAACATCATTATTGCCTTGCTGCAATGCTTTCCATGTCTAGAGAATTTGTATATAAAGGTGACGATTTCACGCACATTGAAAGCCCATATATAATGTACTATAATTAATCGTTCAGCTATCACTCTTTCAACATAATCTTTTTAGACATTAACTGTTTTCAATCTTCATCTCTATTTAGGCACTAACACATGGAGAAAAAGGTATAACCAATCAATGGTTCAAGAAGCACCGGGATTTTCTCATATCTCATGACATTCGTTTGAAGACAGTAACGCTGGAAGGATATGCATCCAATAGTGCAAACACTAGCTTTGTCACATTCTTCATGTTGAATGCGAGGGCACTATTGTTCGTGAGAATTAAGTTTTTCAACAAGAAATTTCTCACGGAACCGTATGTGGAACAGCATAAAAAGAAGTTTCAGGTGGACCTATGGGCTTCTGATCGTGCTCGGCTTATATTTACAACAACTTGTCGTCATCATGGACCAGTAGATCTTTTGTACCAGGATCTTGATTTTATGGATCGGACTGATCCATTTGATTGTGACTGCCAAAAACTTTGGTTGAGTTAGATGTTATTGCCCTGTTCAATCCGGGTTATGTGTAAACCTGATGAATAATTAATCCTCGTGCTTTTGTACCTTTTGTAAGCTGGAGTTAGACATTGTTGCCCTTTTCAACTAGGGTTTGACCCATATTTTCTTTCATACTGGGCGTCTGTGTTCGTATAGGTACTACCTCTGTCGTGGTTTGTTCTTTATTGGCCCCCTTCGTATTTTGTAGTACCAAACTTTGACCTTAGATTTAACTAAGAATATATTAATGCATGTCATCGAAAATAATATTGTTGGACGGCTATTCCCGGCTATGTTCATCTGCTATATATGCAATAAATTATGCATGTGCTTGCTCGCCGTTTAGGCGGCCGCGGCGCGCTCTAATCGCGTGCCTCCGCGCACTCAGCTCGCGTGCCTCCGCGCGCTCTACTCGCCGTTTAGGCGCCCTTAGGTCGCGTCCCTCTGCACGCTCTGCTCGCCGTTTAGGCGCCAAGTCTCGCTAGGGTCGCATCCCTCCGCGCGCGCTCTGCTAGCGGTTGGGGCCGTCGCACGATCACGTTCGGGAAGCTTTAGTTATTTGATCTTAGATTATGTTAATTAATTATACCTCCAGAGCCAGAATCATCCGGCTCTGGAGGTATAATTAATTAACCTAAACTATGATCTCCGGTGCCCGTTCCCGTCGCGTAACTCCATCCTGTCGTCGGCCATTGGGGGTATGTCGGTATGTGTGGCTAACTAGCTAGCAAGTGGATCAGTAGTGAGTTGCCGCCGGCGGCCATTGCTGTGGTTATTTATAACTAGCAGCTGGCTAGGGGATTGGAGATTTTACAATTCACCCCTGTGGAGTGCGGGAAGACTTGAGCACACAACCCGACAACCATATGCGGTGTCACGTGTTACCGCACACGTGTTAATATAAGGAAACGTATGTGTGTAACTTACTAATCATCGCACACGCATCGCGTGCGATACTCCTAGCCATCGCAAACAACTAGTATGCATTTTTCAAAGTTTTTAGTACACACCAAATCGCACATGAATTAACTCTAGTAACCATCTGTGTTATATTTTCTCATCGCAAACAGTTCATCCGAGTGGGTTGTTTGCCGCGTATCACACACATCTTGTTTACACGAATCGTTTGTATTTTTTTTGGCTCATCGCAAACAGTTCATCTATGTGAACTGTATGCCGCATATCACACACATCTTGTTAAGTTGAACAGTTTCTGTTGTGTTCCCTAATCGAAAACAGTTCATCCGAGTGAACCGTATGCCGTATATCACACACACCTTGATATGGCTGCCCATTTCTGTTGCATTCCCTAATAGCAAACAGTTCATCTGAGCGAACTGCATGCCGTATATCGCACACACCTTGATATGGCTGCCCGTTTCTGTTGTTCTGTCTCATCGCAAATAGTTCGTATGGATCAACCGTATGTCCTGCATCGCACACGCAACTAAAAATATGAACCATGTTTGACGTCTCCGCCATCGCAAACGTTTTGCATCATTTTTGACTTTTTTTACATCACCGTTTGCGATGAATGCATCGCACACAGTTTTGTCAAAGGGTCTCTAATCGTAGTGTCGCGTTAGCAGCATCCTGCAGTAGTGAGTGCACCCAAGCACCCAAGAGGAACAAGCTCTAGTTACCAAGCACCCAAGAGTAACAAGCTTCTCAACTTTCACCTCCACGTATCACCGTGGAGAACTCAAACCGATGCACCAAATGCAATGGGAAGGGCACACGGAGTGCCCAAGTCCTTCACTCCCAAATCCCACCACAACAACAAAAGCTATGGAGGAATATGAGAGGAAGAACAAAGAGCTCACGAAGAACTCCAAGATCTAGATCCAATGGATCCCCTCACATAGAGGAGAAAGTGATTGGTGGAAATGTGGATCTAGATCTCCTCTCTCTTTTCCCTCAAAAAGGAGCAAGAATCATTGGAGGGATTGAGAGTTAGCAAGCTCTAAGAAGGTCAACAATGGGGGAAGAACACTAGCTCAAAGGATAGGGACCATTGGGGAAGAAGACCCCCTTAAATAGGCACCCTCGAATCCAACCGTTATGCCCACAAGTCGTGCTCAAGCGGTACTACCGCTTGGGGGAGCGGTACTACCGCTTAGCACAGTCAAAACAGCCCAACGAGACAGAAAAACACAAGTTGTAGATCTACTAGGGAGGTAGTACCGCTCGGGGGAGAGGTACTACCGCCTATAAGAGGTACTACCACTCGCTACTACTGCTCTACTACCGCGAAATTCGTGATGAGTTCCAGAGGCATAAATATAAGCATCAGAAGTAGCAGGCTGGTAGTACCGCTTATAAGCGGTACTATCGCTCTACTACCACTCTACTACCGCTTAGAGCTGAAAAACCGCCCAAGCAAAATAGAAGGAAGCTCCAATACTGAAACTGCTATAACTATTGTATATGAGCTCCGAATTGAGCAAACTCAAGCTTGTTGGATAGATGACGACGAGTACTATCCAAACAGCGAATGGTTATAGTAAGAAGAGGCAGGGGGAGTATGCCTAAGATATAGAGGAGTGAAATCTCTATCGGTGAAGAACCGGCAAAAACTCCAACATCGAAAACATCATAGAAGATGCATACGTGAACTCCGTTTTTGATGAACTCGAGCTTGTCATGAAGATGACCAAAAGCTCTAAAACTCACACAGAGAAAAACCAAACAAGAACCAAGAAATATGATGTAAGGATGCAATGGTTTGAGCTCTCTACGAACGATACGATCAAGCTACTTACTTGAGAGCCCCCTTGATTGTACGGCAATCTATCCTATAACCCGGTCTCCCAACTACTACCATAAGACCGGTAAAATAGAAAACCTATCAAGGGCAAACCTTTGCCTTGCACAAAGTCCACTTGAGCTAGATGATGACGATCTTGACTTTCTCATGTTGGACCACCTTTCTTGATTGCGTTGGCTCGGTGAAGACTAGTAGATTGTTCCCCCATACTCCACTTGGGTGAGCCACTCTTCGACATATCTTCACAAGTCCATTATTGTCACCACAATGGACGGTAAGCTTCAAGCATGATCTCTTCGTGATGCTCCACTTGAACTTGCACTTCGCAACCTTGATGACGATCACCACTTGATGTCATCCTCCATGGGTTATGTGATATCTTCCTTTTGCTGCACGACCACGAAGACATACCTAACCCCACAAACAACTCTCACATAGACCACAGGTTAGTACACAAAGCGTAATGGACAATGCTTACCATACCATGAGATCACTTGATCCCGCTTGGTACATTTTCTACGCTTTGTGTGTTGATCAACTTGAATTACTCTTTGTACTTAGTCTTGATCAACCTTGAATCTTTCCAACTCTCTTCATTAAGATGATGTCTTGAAGGTAAACATGAATGTTTGCACAATATTCTTCTTCAAGACACGCTTGCAACAGGCTCAACTCTCACGTGACCAATCTTTAGATAAAACCTTGAATAGCACCTTGGTTTTCTTCTAATAACCTTGAACCAACAAGTGGTCTTCAAGCAATGCCTATGGAAAAATCCTACGAATATAACTCAAGGCAACAATTAGTACATAGAGAATGTCATCAATTACCAAAACCACACATGGGGGCACCACATGTTCTTTCACTTGATCTATTCCTCAATTATTTGGGGTTGTGGGTGACGGTCGCGGTTATTTTGAGGCCATTATCAAGGCGATGAATCTGGGCAACTTCCGCCAACTCCATTTGGAAGACACTGATACGTCCATTTTGCATCATGTTTTCCTACTGTTAGAATTGCTAAACCTGATGAAAAAGATAAACATAGGCCTGTTGTTGGCATGCCTGTTGTCTTAGTTAAAATAGGAGATCATTGTTATCATAGTTTATGTGATTTAGGTGCTAGTGTGAGTTCTATTCCTTTTACCCTATACCAAGAAATTATGAATGATATAGCACCCGCTGAAATAGAAGACATAGATGTCACTATTAAACTTGCTAATATAGACACCATCACACCACTTGGGATTGTTAGAGACGTTGAAGTCTTGTGTGGGAAAATAAAATACCCTACTGATTTTCTAGTTCTTGGTTCCTCACAAGATGACTTCTGTCCCATTATCTTTGGTAGACCCTTCTTGAACATTGTCAATGCTACTATAGATTTTCATAAACAAACTGTCAGTGTTAGCTTTGGTGATGAGTCTCATGAATTTAATTTTTCCAAGTTTAATAGACAACCTCATAAGAAAGAATTGCCTAGTAATGATGAAATAATTGGTCTTGCTTCTATTGTTGTGCCTCCTACTGATCCACTAGAACAATATTTGCTAGACCATGAAAATGATATGCATATGCATGAAACAAATGAAATAGATAAAATCTTCTTTGAACAACAACCTCTGCTCAAACATAATTTGCCTATTGAAACTATTGGAGGTCCTCCTCCACCTAAGGGTGATCCTGTGTTTGAATTGAAACAATTGCCTGACACTTTGAAATATGCTTATCTTGATGAGAAAAAGATATATCCTTTTATTATTAGTGCTAACCTTTCAGAACATGAAGAAGAAAGATTATTGAAAATTCTGAAGAAGCACTGAGCTGCTATCGGGTATACTCTTGATGATCTTAAAGGCATTAGTCCCACTCTCTGTCAGCACAATTTTAATATGGAACCTGATGCTAAACCCGTTGTTGATCATCAACGATGTTTGAATCCCAAAATGAAAGAAGTAGTAAGAACTGAGATACTAAAACTTCTGGAAGCAGGTATAATCTATCCCATAGCTGATAGTAGATGAGTAAGCCCCCTTCATTGTGTCCCTAAGAAAGGAGGTATTATTGTTGTTCCCAATGATAAAAATGAACTCGTTCCATAAAGAATTGTTACTGGCTATAGAATGGTAATTGATTTCAGAAAATTAAATAAAGCTACTAGAAAAGATCATTACCCTCTGCCTTTTATTGACCAAATGCTAGAAAGATTATCAAAGCACACACACTTTTTCTTCCTAGACGGATATTCTGGATTTTCTCAAATACCTGTTTCACAACCTGATCAAGAGAAAATCACCTTTACTTGCCCTTTTGGAACTTATGCTTATAGACATATGCCTTTTGGTTTATGCAATGCACCTGCTACCTTCCAAAGATGTATGACTGCTATATTCTCTGACTTTTGTCAACAGATTGTTGACGTTTTTATGGATGATTTTTCTGTATATGGAACTTCTTTTGATGATTGTTTGAGCAACCTTGATCGAGTTTTGCAGAGATGTGAGCAAACTAATCTTGTCTTGAATTGGGAGAAGTGCCACTTTATGGTTAATGAAGGTATTGTCTTGGGACATAAAGTTTCTGAACGAGGTATTGAGGTGGTTAAAGCTAAGGTTGATGCAATTGAGAAGATGCCATGTTCCCGATATATCAAAGGTATTCATAGTTTCCTTGGTCATGCTAGTTTCTATAGGAGGTTTATTAAAGACTTCTCTAAAATTTCTAGGCCTCTTACAAATCTTTTACAAAAGGATATTCCTTTTGTTTTTTATGATGATTGTGTAGAAGCCTTTGAAACACTTAAGAAAGCCTTAACTTCTGCACCTATTATTCAACCTCCTGATTGGAACTTGCCTTTTGAAATTATCTGTGATGCTAGTGATTATGCTGTTGGTGCTGTTCTAGGACAAAGAGTTGATAAGAAATTAAATGTTATTCATTATGCTAGCAAAACTCTAGACAGTTCCCAAAGAAATTATGCTACTACTGAAAAAGAATTCTTAGCAGTGGTTTTTGCTTGTGACAAATTCAGATCTTACATTGTTGACTCTAAATTTACTGTTCACACTGATCATGCTGCTATTAAATACCTTATGGACAAGAAAAATGCTAAACCTAGACTCATTAGGTGGGTTCTCTTGCTACAAGAATTTGATTATATATCACTGATAGGAAAGGAGCTGAGAACCCAGTAGCTGATAACTTGTCTAGGTTAGAGAATATCCTTGATGACCCACTACCTATTGATGATAGCTTTCCTGATGAACAATTAGCTGCAATAAATGTTTCTCATAATACTCCTTGGTATGCTGACTATGCTAATTATATTGTTGCCAAATACATACCACCTAGTTTCACATACCAACAAAACAAAAAATTCTTCTATGACTTAAGACACTACTTTTGGGATGACCCACATCTTTATAAAGAAGGAGTAGATGGTATTATTAGATGTTGTGTACCTGAGCATGAACAGGAACAAATCCTACGGAAATGTCACTCCAAAGCTTATGGAGGGCATCATGCGGGAGATAGAACTGCTCACAAGGTATTGCAATCTGGTTTTTATTGGCCTACTCTCTTCAAGGATGCCTGTAAGTTTGTTTTATCTTGTGATGAATGCCAACAAATTGGTAATATCGATAAGCGTCAAGAAATGCCTATGAATTATTCACTTGCTGTTGAACCATTTGATGTTTGGGGTTTTGATTATATGGGACCTTTTCCTTCCTCTAATGGGTATACTCATATTTTGGTTGCTGTTGATTATGTTACTAAGTGGGTAGAAGCTATTCCAACTAGTAGTGCTAATCATAACACTTCCATTAAAATGCTTAAAGAGGTTATTTTCCCGAGGTTTGGAGTCCCTGGATATTTAATGACTGATGGTGGTTCACACTTTATTCATGGTGATTTTCGTAAAATGCTTGCTAAATATGATGTTAACCATAGAATTGCATCACCCTATCATCCTCAATCTAGTGGTCAAGTTGAACTTAGCAATAGAGAAATAAAACTAATACTTTAGAAAACTGTTAATAGGTCTCGAAAGAATTGGTCTAAGAAATTAGATGATGCACTTTGGGCTTATAGAACAGCTTATAAAAATCCTATGGGTATGTCTCCCTATAAAATGGTTTATGGAAAAGCTTGTCATTTGCCTCTAGAGTTAGAACACAAAGCATATTGGGCAATTAAAGAACTCAACTATGATTTCAAACTTGCCGGTGAAAAGAGGTTATTTGATATTAGCTCACTAGATGAATGGAGAACCCAAGCTTATGAAAATGCCAAACTATTTAAAGAAAAAGTTAAAAGATGGCATGACAAAAGAATCCAAAAGAGAGAATTCAAAGTCAGAGAATATGTTCTTCTATACAACTCTCGTTTCAGGTTCTTTGCAGGTAAACTTCTCTCTAAATGGGAAGGGCCATATATTGTCGAGGAGGTTTATCGCTCTAGAGCTATTAAAATAAATAATGCCGAAGGTACGAACCCGAAGGTGGTAAATGGGCAAAGAATTAAACACTATATCTCAGGTACGCCTATTAATGTTGAAAGCAATATTATTCAAACCATGACACCTGAGGAACACATAAAGGAAACCTTCTGGAATACTCCATAATAATTAAAAAAGAGGAGGTACGTGATACGGTAAGTAAACAGACTCCGAAAAATCCGCAAAAATATTTTCTGTCAGTTTTGGAATATTTTAAGCCCTGGCGCGCCCAGGTGGGTTGTGCCCACCTCAGGAACCTTCCCGACTCTGTTTTCCTCCCGTTTGCTTGTTTCCCAAGATAAAAAATCTTTATATACCCCCCGAACGTATTGAACACCGTATCGCGGAGAAATTTTCTGTTCTTCTTTCTTGCTGTTTTTTGTCAGATCTACCAGGCCCGGCACCATATCTTTGCCCTCCTCCAACCATGAAGAAGGCGATGCTTGGTTTCTACAAGTGGAGCTAAGGGGAGAGGGAGTTGAGGAGGTTGCCATGGAGGAAGATGAAAGGAATTCTCTTGGAATTCATCCCCCGGCTTCCGAGAGAGGCACACTGGCTGGCATCTCCACTCGTCCTAATCCTCATCAAGCCATGAGATCATCAAACAATCAAGAGAGCCCCGAGGTGCAAGAAGAACTCCCTCCAAGGAGGCCTTTACACAGGTTACATCGTAACAATTTTCACAATTTGATTCACAATTATGGGTTCGAAAATACTCCTCGTGTGCACATACCGTCCAATTGGGACATATCTCGTCCAAGAGAAAGTGATACAGGAACAAGTTCTTGGGGCCGGAGAATAAACATATTATGGCTGAAGTGGAGAAAAACATTGAGTTGCTTCACAAAGCCCTTCAAGAAATTCAAGGCCCGAAGGAGGCACTCACGAATATATTGAGAGTTACATCACCAGCACCACCTTCTTCATCACCAAAGGAGACTTGAGTTCATGGTATGGACACTCCCCTTGGCTTGTGCCAAGCTTGGGGGAGGTGTCCCGGTATCGTATCACCGCCACTATCTTTGCTTTTATCTATTTTAGTTCGATCTTTAGTTTTCCTATGATTTAGTTGAATAAAAGTTTAGTTCGATCCTTTCTTTTCGAGTGTTTGCTTAGTGATCTATCTATCGATGTAATCATGTGCGAGATATATAATAAAGTGTAGTTTGAGTTTTGTTTCTTTACTTTAATGTTCCAATAAAAGAAAGGAAAATAAATAAAAAGATCATATGCTAATCTTATGGTAAGTAATAACACCACATAAGAAAAGTATAAGTGGTAAAATTTATTGGAGATTGAAAAACATAGCACTGGTCAATGTTGTAATTCATGAAAGAATTAATAAGGGAAGAGAAGATTCACATGCAAATACACTATCTTGGACATCTTTTATGATTGTGAGCCCGCATTAAATATTTTGTGCCAAAATAGTTGATGTTGGACAAGGAAGACAACGTAATGATTTATGTTTGTTCATATTCACATAGAAGTTATATTGTCATAGATCCTTTAACATGTGGTGCTTGCTCAATATCTTTTCTAGCCAAACATTCCGCACTAAGTAGAGATACTACTTGTGCATCCAAAAACCCTCAACCCAAATCTTATTTTGAGAGTCCACCATACCTACCTATGGATTGAGTAAGATCCTTCAAGTAAGTTGTCATCAGTGCAATAAGGCAATAAAAATTGCTTCTAAATGTGTTGGATCATTTAGTGTAAGAGAAAATTGGGTGTTGTACGAACTTGGGATGGCAAAGAATAAAAGCGACAGACTGCATAATAAAGGTTGCTATCATATGGGGCAATATAACGTGACATTCTTTTGCATTAAGGGATTTGGCATACAAACAAATAAGCGCATGACAACCTCTGCTTCCCTCTGCGAAGGGCCTATCTTTTATTTTTATGCATTTACTTTTATGTAAGAGTCAAAGTATTCTTCCCTATTCCTTTTTATTTTCTCTTTTTGCAAGCACCATGTGGTGAGGAAAGATCTAGGCACATATATCCAGTTGGATATGAGTAGGCATGAGTTATTATTGTTGACATCACCCTTGAGGTGAATACGTTGGGAGGCGAAACTATAAGCCCCTATCTTTCTATGTGTCCGGTTGAAACTTTTTGTTCATAGGTATGCTGTTAGTGTTAGCAATCATAAAAGGTTAAGTGATGGTTGAGTATGTGGACTTGCCAAAAGGCTCCGACACGTGACCCTTCCTGAAAATATGATGAATTGTAGTTGCAAAGTTGACTCAAAACATAGTTTGTTGGTTTTCAATAGGGTTTATGCTTTATACTTCAATGTTGTGATGAATTGTTACTTGTTCATGAGAAGTTATATGATAAGAGTTGTTTGATAAATTTTATGTTAAAAGTTCTTTGCTGTTATAATAATATGCATGATGCTTCTATGTCCGTATTTTGTTTTTATTGACACCTCTCTCTCTCTAAGCATGTGGACATGTTTTTCGATTTTGGTTTTCGCTTGATGACAAGCGAGGTCTAAGCTTGGGGGAGTTGATACGTCCATTTTGCATCATGTTTTCCTACTATTATTTATAATATTTTTATGAATAATAATGCTTTTGGGAGTAATTCTAATGCCTTTTCTCTCATAATTTGCAAGGTTTACACAAAGGGGGAGAATACCGGCAACTGGAATTCTGGACCTGAAAAAGCACGTCAGAGCTACCTATTCCGCACAACTCCAAATAAGCTGGAACTTCACGGAGATTTTTTATGGATTATTTAAGAATTACTGGAGCACATAACTACCAGAAGGGGCCCACCAGGTGGGCACAACCCACCTGGGCACGCCAGGGAGCCCAGGCGCGCCCTGGTGGGTTGTGCCCTCCTCGGCCCACCTCTGGTGCCCCTCTTCTGGTATATAAGTCATTTTGACCTAGAAAAAAATAAGGAGAGGACTTTCGGGAAGAAGCGCTGCCGTCTTGAGGTGGAACTTGGGCAGGAGCACTTTTGCCATCCGGCGAAGTGATTCCGCCGGGGGAACTTCCCTCCCGGAGGGGGAAATCATCGTCATCGTCATCACCAACAACTCTCCCATCTTTGGGAGGGCCATCTCCATCAACATCTTCAACAACACCATCTCCTCTCAAACCCTAGTGCATCTCTTGTGTTCAATCTTTGTACCGGAACCTTAGATTGGTGCTTGTGGGTGACTAGTAGTGTTGATTACATCTTGTAGTTGATTAATATATGGTATTTTTGGTGGAAGATTATATGTTCAGATCCATTATGCTATTTAATACCCCTCTGATCTTGAGCATGATTATTATTTGTGAGTAGTTACTTTTGTTCTTGAGGTCACGGGAGAAGTCATGTTGCAAGTAATCATGTGAACTTGATATGTGTTCGATATTTTGATGATATGTATGTTGTGATTCCCTTAGTGGTGTCATGTGAACGTCGACTACATGACACTTCACCATATCTGGGCCTAAGAGAATGCATTGTGGAGTAGTTATTAGATGATGGGTTGCTAGAGTGACAGAAGCTTAAACCCTAGTTTATGCGCTACTTCGTAAGGGAACGATTTTGATCCAAAAGTTTAATGCTATGGTTAGATTTTATCTTAATACTTTTCTCGTAGTTGCGGATGCTTGCAAGGGGGTTAATCATAAGTAGGAGGTTTGTTCAAGTAAGAACAACACCTAAGCACCGGTCCACCCACATATCAAATTATCAAAGTAGCGAACACGAATCAAGCCAACATGATGAAAGTGATATGATGAAATTCCCGTGTACCCTCAAGAACGCTTTGCCTATTATAAGAGACCGTTTTGGCCTGTCCTTTGCCTCAAAAAGGATTGGGCTACCTTGCTGCACTTTATTTACTGTTACCGTTACTTGCTTGTTACAAACTATCTTGCTATCAAACTACCTGTTACCAACTATTTCAGTGCTTGCAGAAAATACCTTGCTGAAAACCACTTGTCATTTCCTTCTACTCCTCGTTGGGTTCGACACTCTTATCGAAAGGACTACGATTGATCCCCTATACTTGTGGTTCATCAGCCACCGAGGGGAGAGCACATATTGAGAGTGTGGCAACACCGATGCAGTGAAAGCGAGTGAAGAAACACCTACGAGGGGGAGGTGGAATTGCCATTGCTCGATATATATAGCCGAAGAATGTCTATCAGTGTCATGGGAATGGTGCTCTAGTAACCCAACGAGATCCGTTCTGGGAATCCTTGTCGGTTGGTTCAATGCGTGCCATTGGGGACGATACGTCTCCGATGTATATATAATTTTTGATTCTTTCATGCTATTATATTATCAATCTTAGATACTTTATATGCAATTTATATCATTTTTGGGAACTAACCTATTAACTCAGTGCCCAGTGTCAGTTCCTGTTTTTGCCTATTTTATTGTTTCACAGAAAAACAGTACCAAACAAAGTCCAAATACGATGAAACTTTACGGCGATTTTTTCTGGACCAGAAGGGACCCTAGAAGTTCTGGGAGGAGGCTAGAAGACGTACAGAGAGCCACAAGCTCACATGGCGCGCCCCAGGGGGCGCGTCACCTGAGCTTTGTGGGCCCAACGTACCTCCATTTGACCTAATTCCAAGCCTGTAAATTCTCATAATTCCCAAAACCAACAAAGAGCCACCCGAAACAATTTTTCCGCCGTTGTAAGTGATACGTCTCCAACGTATCTACAATTTTTTATTGTTCCATGCTATTATAGTATCAATCTTGGATGTTTTATATGCAATTATATATTATTTTTTAGGACTAACCTATTAACCCAGTGCCAAGTGCCAGTTGCTGTTTTTTTTTGCCTGTTTTTGGTTTTCCAAGAAATCAGTACCAAACGCTACTAAACTTTTTAATGAATTTTTTTCTAGACAAGAGAGACCCTAGAAGCTTCGGGAGGAAACTGGAAAGCAAACGAGGAGATGGCAAGGCAACAAGGCACGCCTTGATGCCTTGTGGGCCCCTCGTGGCTCCGTCTTACCTAATTCCACCTCTATAAATTCTCTAAAATCAGGAAACCAACGGCGAGCCACCCAAAATAATGTTTTCGCCGCCGTAAGTCTCTGTTCTTCCATGATCCCATCTGGTGGCCTTCTCTGGTACTCTACCGGAGGGGGGAATCGATCACAGACGGCTTCTACATCAACCTTGCTGCCCTTCCGATGATGTGTGAGTACTTCACCATGGACCTACGGGTCCATAGTGATTAGCTAGATGGCTTCTTCTCTCTTTTTGAACTTCAATACAATCTTCTTTTGTGGTGTGTTTGTTGGGGTCTGATGAAATGTGGGTTTATGATCAGATTATTCATTAAAAGTAATTGAGTATTTTCTAAACTTTATTATGCATGATTATTATAGCTTTGTATTTCTCTCCGATCTATCAGTTTGGTTTGGCCAACTAGGTTGATTTATCTTCAATGGGAGAGGTGATGTGTAGTAAGTTCAATCTTACGGTGTCCTCACCCAATGACAGCAGGGGTAGCGAGGCACATATTTGTATTGTTGCTACTAAAGAGAAAATGACGGGGTTTAATCATATTGCTTGGTTTTATTCTGTCTATATTATGTCATCATACTTCATGTATTACTCTATTTGTTATGAACTTAATACGTAGAGAGGCAAGCGTAGAAGCGCTCTCGAAGTGAAGTAATAGTATTAGATGTAGGCAGGAGTCGGTCTACTTGTCACAGATGTAATGCCTATATACATGATCATTGCCATGACTAACGTCATAACCATGCGCTTTTCTATCAATTGCCCAACAGTAATTTGTCTACCCACCGTATGCTATTTTTATAATAGAGAAGCCTCTAGTGAAAACTATGGCACCGGGTCTATTTTAATCATATTACAAAACCCAAAAATATCTTGCTGCAATTTTACTCTTTTTATTTTACTTTGCAATTTATCTATCTACCTTTACCAGATTTAATCCTTGCAGTTAATGAGTACAAGGGGATTGACGACCCTCTTGCCCGCGTGGGTGCAAGTATTTGCTCTTGTGTGTGTAGGTACTTGATACGTCTCCAATGTATCTATAATTTATGAAGTATTCATGCCATGTTTACAACAATTCTATATGATTTTGGTATGATTTGATTAGAACTTACCCAGACTGACGATGTTTTCAGCAGAACTACCGTGGTGTCATTTTTTGTGCAGAAATAAAAGTTCTCGGATTGGGCTGAAAATTTACGGAGAATATTTTTGGAAAATATAAAAAATACTGGAACAAAAAGATATCAGAGAGGAGTCCCGAGGCAACCACAAGGGTGGAGGGCGCCCCCCAGGGCGCGCCCCCCTGCCTTGTCGTTGCCTCGTGGGCCCCCTTGACTTGTCCCCGACGCCAACACCTCCTATAAATACCAAAACCTCCAGAAATAAACCTAGATCGGGAGTTCCGCCGCCGCAAGCCTCTATAGCCATGAAAAACCAATCGGGAGCCCATTCCGGCACCCTGCCGGAGGGGGAAACTATCACCGGTGGCCATCTTCATCATCCCGGTGGTCTCCATGACGAGGAGGGAGTAGTTCACCCTCGGGGCTGAGGGTATGTACCAGTAGCTATGTGTTTGATCTCTCTCTCTCGTGTTCTTGATTTGGCACGATCTTGATGTACCGTGAGCTTTGTTATTATAGTTGGATCATATGGTGTTTCTTCCCTCTCTATCTCTTGTTGTGATGAATTGAGTCTTGCTCTTTGAGGTTTCGTTATGTTGGATTGAGTATTGGATTTGAGAACACTTGATGTATGTCTTGCGATGGGATACCTGTGGTGACAATGGGATGTTCTATTGATTCACTTGATGTATGTTTTGGCACTCAACTCGCGGATTCCCAAGGTGACATTGGGGTAATCTATGCATAGGGGTTGATGCACGTTTTCGTCCTACGTTCTCCGATAGAAATTTTGGAGTGATTCTTTGTTGCACGTTGAGGGATTGTTATGTGATCCAATTATGTTATCATTGTTGAGAGAATTTGCACTAGTGAAAGTATGAACCCTAGGCCTTATTTTCAAGCATTGTAATACCGTTTTTTCTCACTTTTGTTACTTGCTACCTTGCTGTTTTTATATTTTCATATTACAAAAACCTATATCTACCATCCATATTACACTTGTATCACCATCTCTTCGCCGAACTAGTGCACCTATACAATTTACCATTGTATTGGGTGTGTTGGGGACACAAGAGACTCTTTATTATTTGGCTGCAGGGTTGTTTGAGAGAGACCATCTTCATCCTACGCCTCCCACGGATTGATAAACCTTAGGCCATCCACTTGAGGGAAATTTGCTACAGTCCTATAAAACTCTGCACTTGGAGACCAAACATTCTACAAGGAGAAAGGTTGCGTAGTAGACATCAGTACTGCTAAAAGGCATTTGCGTGGTTCTCCTATTGGTTCGATAACCTTGGTTCTTTAGTGAGGAAAATACTATCTGCTACTACATTATTTCACCCTTCCTCTTCGGGGAAAATCCCAACGCAGCTCACAAGTAGTAGGGACCAATGACCTGGTAGACAAACAAGAGCCCACGTAACCACAATGCCCCGACCAGTGATCGAGGAAGCATGAAACACATTCATACTTCTCCGTTTCACAATTCCTCCACGCGGGAAGAAGAGTTATAAATTAGAACTAACACTAATGACATGCTACTAAATGGGGAGGTTAGTGATGACTCGATATCACTAACAAATCACCTATAGTGATAACCCACAAGTATAGGGGATCGTTTGTAGCCTTTTTCGATAAATAAGAGTGTCGAACCCAACGAGGAGCTAAAGGTAGAACAAATATTCCCTCAAGTTCTATCGACCACCGATACAACTCTACGCACACTTAACGTTTGCTTTACCTAGAACAAGAATAAAACTAGAAGTACTTTGTAGGTATGAAGGGATAGGTTTGCAAGATACTAAAGAACGTAAAAATAATAAGTAGGTGCTGTTCTAATTAAAGTACAATTAAATTAGTATAGTGAGTGTGGATTGGTAGTGACAGGTTTTGCGGAGTTGTCCGTAAGCAATTGACTACGTTACTAGACCGATAGCAAGTTTTTATGTAGGAGAGGCCACTGCTAGCATGTCATCCCTTACTTGGAATTCTATGCACTTATGATTGGAACTATTAGCAAGCATCCGCAACTACTAACGTTCATTAAGGTAAAACCCAACCATAGCATTAAGGTATATTGGTCCCCCTTCAATCCCGTATGAATCAATTTCTATGGTAGAAGTAGCTTCTGTCACTCTTGCCCTCCAATGCATAGTCCTATCAACATACAACTAACCCTATGGTGTCATCCACACGCGCGCTCATATGATGGGCACCAAAGGACAACAACATAACCACAAGCAAATTAAACCAATCATAGCAATTCACCAATTATCGATAGGACAACAAAAATCTACTCAAGCATCATAGGATGGCAACACATCATTGGAAAATAATATGAAGCATAAAGCACCATGTTCAACTAGAGGGTACAGCGGGTTGCGGGAGAGTGGACCGCTGTAGATAGATGGGGAAAGGTGATGAAGATGTTGGTGAAGATGATGGAGTTGTTGGAGTAGATCGCCGTCACACTATGATTGCCCCAGCGGCGTTCCGGTGCCACCGGGAGAGAGGGGGAGAGAGAGCCCCCCCTCCTTCTTCTTCCTTGGCCTCCCCCCTAGATGGGAGGAGAGTTCCCCCTCTGGTCGATGGCCGCCATGGCGGCGGAGGGGCGGGAGCCCCTCCGAGATTGGATCTCTCCCTCTGTTCTCTTTTGTTTCGCATTCCTGTTTTCTGGCCCTTCACCATTTCTTAAATTCCCGGAGATCCGTAACTCCGATCGCGCTAAAATTTTTACATGATTTTTTCCCAATAAATTATCTTTCTTGTGCCCGAATAAGAGCCCCAACTGACTTACGGGGTGCCCACAAGGCACCACCGCGTGCCCTGGTGGGTAGTGGAGGCCGTGGGCCTCCGTTTGCGTTGATTCCACCTCTCAAAAATCACATATATTCCAAAATAATTCTCCATAATTTTTTATCTCATTTGGACTTTGTTTAATATGGATATTCTACGAAACAAAAAACATGCAACAAACAGGAATTGACACTGGGCACTGGATCAATATGTTAGTCCAATAAATCATGTAAAATGTTGCCAAAAATATGTGAAAGTTGTATAATATTGGCATGAAACAATAAAAAATTATAGATACTACGGAGACGTATCAGCATCCCCAAGCTTAATTCATGCTCGTCCTTGAGTAGGTAAATGATAAAAAAGATAATTTTTTGATGTGGAATGCTACCTAGCATAATATTGATCATATATCTAATCATGGCATGAATATTAAGACACGAGTGATTCAAACCAATAGTCTATAATTTGACATAAAGACACCAATACTCAGGCATCCCAACAAACAATCATGTCTTTCAAAATATCAATGCTAAAGAACGCTATCCCTGCAAAATCATACAGTCTTATCATGCTCCATCTTCTTAACACAAAGTATTTATCATGTACTACCCCGGTGTCAGCCAAACAGTTGGTTCATACTTTTTAACGCGCTTCAGCTTTTTCAATCCCCACGCAATACATGAGCGCAAGCCATGGATATAGCACTATGGGTGAAATAGAATACAGTGGTAGAGATTAATTTGGAGAAGACAAAAAGGAAGATAGTCTCACATCGACGTGGCTAATCAACGGGCTATGGAGATGCCCATCAATTGATATCAATGCAAGGAGTAGGGGTTGCCATGCAACGGATGCACTAAGAGCTATAAGTGTATGAAAGCTCAAACTGACAACTAAATGGGTGTGCATCTAACTCTATAATGAAAAATTCCCACTAGTATATGAAAGTGACAACATAGGAGACTCTCTATATGAAAACATGGTGCTACTTTGAAGCACAAGTGTAGAATTAGCATGCCCCTTCTCTCTTTTCTCTCTCATTTTTTCTTTTTTCTTTCTCTTTTTTCTCCCTTTTTCTCCTTTTTTCTTTTTTTTCTTTTTTTTAACCGGAGTCTCATCCCGACTTGTGGGGGAATCATAGTCTCCATCATCCATTCCTCACTGGGACATGCTCTAATAATGAATAATGATGATCATCACACTTCTATTTACTTACAACTCGATACCTAGACCAAAGTATGGCTCTATATGAATGCCTCTGGCGATGTACCAGGATGTGCAATGATCTAGCGTAGCAAGGATATCAAAAAATGGACAAGCCATGGAAATATCATGCTAGCTATCTTACGATCATGCAAAGCAATATGACAATGAATGCTCAAGTCATAAAAACGGAACGGTGGAAGTTGCATGGAAATATATCTCAGAATGGCTATGAAAATGCCATAATAGGTAGGTATGGTGGCTGTTTTGAGGAAGATATAATAAGGCTTATGTGTGATAGAGCGTATCATATCACGGGGTTTGGATGCACCGGCGAAGTTTGCACCGACTCTCGAGGTGAGAAAGGGCAATGCACGGTACCGTAGAAGCTAGCAAATTGCAGAAAGGTAAGAGTGCGTATAATCCATGGACTCACATTAGTCATAAAGAACTCACATACTTATTGCAAAAGTTTATTAGCCCTCGAAGCAAAGTACTACTACGCATGCCCCTAGGGGGGAGGTTGGTAGGAGTTAACCATCGCGCGCCCCCGACCTCTACGCAAAGGAAGACAATCAATAATAAATCATGCTCCAACTTCATAGCATAACGAGAGACTATAGGTGCATGCTTCAGGAATCACAAACCTTAACACCAATATTGTTACTAACCACAACCATTTACTAGTACCTCCCACATATTATCATCTATATATCGCAAAACTATTGCAAGGAATCAAACATATCATATTCAATGATCCACAAATTTTATGTAGGATTTTATGACTAACAATGTGAATGACCAATTCCTGTTGACTCTTTAAATAGATATAAGTGAAGCATGAGTGTTTAATTCTTTCTACAAAAGACCATGCTCTAGCAAATATAAGTGAAGCAAAAGAGCATTATACAAATAACGGTTTTCCATGTGAAGAGAAACAGGCAATCCAAACTTCAAATGATATAAGTGAAGCACATGAAGCATTCTATAAATCAACCAT
This sequence comes from Thinopyrum elongatum, assembly GCA_011799875.1. NCBI lineage: Eukaryota > Viridiplantae > Streptophyta > Magnoliopsida > Poales > Poaceae > Thinopyrum > Thinopyrum elongatum. The sequence goes on along the minus strand of CM022303.1, from coordinate 607,383,096 downwards.
GGACTATCTCATACCAGAATGGTGCATTATTAAAAGAAAATAAAATAAAATAAAAAGCACACGACGCTCCAAGATTCACACATATCACATGAACGAAACAAAAACCGAAACATACCGATACTTGTTGAAGAAAGATGGGATGCCTTCCGGGGCATCCCCAAGCTTAGACGCTTGAGCCTCCTTGAATATTTACTTGGGGTGCCTTGGTCATCCCCAAGCTTGAACTCTTGCCTCTCCTCCTTCTCCTCATATCGAGACCTCCTCGATCTTTGAACACTTCATCCACACAAAACTTAACAAAAACCTTCTTGAGATCTGCTAGCATAATAAATCAAATTACTACTTTAAGTACTTTTGCAAACTCATTCATATTTATTTTTTCATTATCCCTACTGTATCCTAACTTCTCCATGGCTTATACATTGGTAAAATCCATAGTTCCATCAAAACAAGCAAAAAAATGCATCAAAAAACAGAATCTGTCAAAAACAGGACAGTCTGTAGTAATCTGAACTTTGACCATACTTATGTAACTCCAAAAATTCTTAAAAATTAAGAAAAAATAAAAAATTTAAATATAAGTACTGTGTCAAAATTTCAGAACTTTTACACATTCCAGTAAAAAATGTAAATTCGCGCACTATGGCAAACGTTTCTGTTTTTGCACCGCACATACCAACAAGCAATCTAATCATCCTAAAGGCAAATCTTGGCACATTATTTTTATAATAAAATAGATTTGTACATGGGGATAATTATTTTTGTTGAAAAGTTTCTGTAATTAAGATTCACAAAGTTTTCATGGGCATGAACAAAGTTCAAGGCTAGCTCCCACTTTAACAATGCTCGTCTCTCTCACTTTCACTTTCACTTTTCTTTTCTGAAAAGTTTTAAGTTCCCCTCTATATTTTTTTTGTTTTTAAAATTTATAAAAGCACACAACAAAATAAAATGACTCTCTAAAACTTCCGGGTTGTCTCCCTGGCAACGCTTTCTTTAAAGCCATTAAGCTAGGCATAAAGTGCTCAAGTAATTGATCCACCCGGATCCCAAGGTATATCAAAGCCAATTTTAATTAGAAATGATTTATAATTTAGTAGTGAGCACAAAACAACATATATCATGCAATGACGAAGTCTAACTCTCTTCCTATGCATCGGCATGTCATAAAAGAACAATTCATGCACATCAAGTAAAGGCCAATACATAGCGTAAGCAGTTTCTTACAATTTTATCGTGTTGGAAACATAGAGAGGTGGAGATGTAGTTCCTCTCTCATAATAATTGCAAGTAGGAGCAGCAAGCACATGCATATTATATTCATCAAAATCATCATGTGAAACGTTAAAACGCAACCCATCAATATAATCCTTAATAAGAGCAAACTTCTCCGATATAGTGTAGTTGGGAGAAATCAAAAAGATAATAGGACTATCATGTGTGGGTGCAATAGCAACAATTTCATTCTTAACATAAGGAACTATAGCAAGTTCATATCCATAAGCATAATTCATATTGGCATCTTGGCCACAAGCATAGCAAGCATCAAGTTCATTAAAAAGGGACATTTCAAATGAATCAACAGGATCATAGCAATCATCATAGCATTCATCCTTCGGTAAGCATGAAGGGAAATTAAACAATGTATGAGTTGAAGAGTTACTCTCATTAGGCGGTTGGCACGAGTAGCTAATCCGTTCGTCCTCCTTTTGTTCTTTGCTCTCCTCCTCATCTTTTTCATCCAATGAGCTCACAGTTTCATCAATTTCTTCTTCCATAGACTCCTGCAAAATATTAGTCTCTTCTTGGACAGCGGAGACTTTCTCAATAAATACATCAATATTGTAATTGTATTTATAATTCTCATAGCAATATTTAAGTATAGAATTTTTTTAGGTCTATAAACAGCATCATTATAATCCTCATACTTTTCAAACAAAGATTCAATTTCATAAGCACCCTTAAAAGTAACAAATTCTTCTATTCGTTCCACATCATAGTAATCATATATACCATTAGCGTAAGAAGCCAAGGTTTCATTATCATTAAATTCACATGAAAAGGGAAGGTGTCGAACCTTCATCCTAGAGCAACAAGTATAATCATATTTCAAACATAAATTCCAAGCATACCATTGCAACATTTCACTTTGATCCCATAACAGTTTCCCTTTTTGAGTCAAGCGATAATCCCTAAAGTATTCACGTTGATCCAACATGTCTCCCATTATCAAGTTCAACGGGGTTTTCTCAGGATTATCAAAGTAATGTTTAATATTTTTCACATAACGAGCATCGAGGGTTTTAGGAGGTTCCACATCTCCATGAGTAGCAAGTACAACTAATTTTTTTGGTATTTCGTGTTCCATATCCATAACAAATGATAGAGAACAACTTAGAACAGAAAATAAAAACTACTTAGTGATAAAGCAAACAAGCACACACGAGAATATTCACCCCACGCTATTGCTCGCCGGCAACGGCACCAGAAAAAGGTCTTGATAACCCACAAGTATAGGGGATCGTTTGTAGCCTTTTGTGATAAATAAGAGTGTTGAACCCAACGAGGAGCTAAAGGTAGAACAAATATTCCCTCAAGTTCTATCAACCACCGATACAACTCTACGCACACTTAACGTTTGCTTTACCTAGAACAAGAATAAAACTAGAAGTACTTTGTAGGTATGAAGGGATAGGTTTGCAAGATACTAAAGAACGTAAAAATAAAAAGTAGGTGCTGTTCTAATTAAAGTACAATTAAATTAGTATAGCGAGTGTGTATTAGTTGTGGTAGGTTTTGCGGAGTTGTCCCTAAGCAATTGACTACGTTAGTAGACCGAGCAAGTTTTTATGTGGGAGAGGGCACTGCTAGCATGTCATCCCTTACTTGGAATTCTATGCACTTATGATTGAAACTATTAGCAAGCATCCGCAACTACTAACGTTCATTAAGGTAAAACCCAACCATAGCATTAAGATATATTGGTCCCCCTTCAATCCTGTATGAATCAATTTCTATGGTAGGAAGAAGCTTCTGTCACTCTTGCCCTCCAATGCATAGTCCTATCAACATACAACTAACCCTATGGTGTGATCCACACGCGCGCTCATATGATGGGCACCAAAGGACATCAACATAACCATAAGCAAATTAAACCAATCATAGCAATTCACCAATTACCGGTAGGACAACAAAAATCTACTCAAGCATCATAGGATGGCAACACATCATTGGATAATAATATGAAGCATAAAGCACCATGTTCAAGTAGAGGGTACAACGGGTTGCGGGAGAGCGGACCGCTGTAGATAGATGGGGAAAGGTGATGAAGATGTTGGTGAAAATGACATAGTTGTTGGAGTAGATTGCCGTCACACGATGATTGCCCCGGCGGTGTTCCGGTGCCACCGGGAGAGAGGGGGAGAGAGCCCCCTCCTCCTCCTTCTTCTTCTTCTTCCTTGGCCTCCCCCCTAGATGGGAGGAGAGTTCCCCCTCTGGTCCATGGCCGCCATGGTGGTGGAGGGGCGGGAGCCACTCCGAGATTGGATCTCTCCCTCTGTTCTCTTCTGTTTCGCGTTCCTGTTTTCTGGCTCTTCACCGTTTCTTAAATTCCCAAAGATCCGTAACTCCGATTGCGCTGAAATTTTTACACGATTTTTTTCCATAAATTATCTTTCTTGCGCCCGAAGAAGAGCCCCAACCGACTTACGGGGTGTCCACAAGGCACCACCGCGCGCCAAGGGGGGGGGGGGGCAGGCGCGCCCTGGTGGGTAGTGGAGGCCGTGGGCCTCCGTTTGCGTTGATTCCACCTCCCAAAAATCACATATATACCAAAATAATTCTCCGTAAATTTTTATCGCGTTTGGACTTCGTTTGATATGGATATTCTGCAAAACAAAAAACATGCAACAAACAGGAACTGACACTGGGCACTGGATCAATATGTTAGTCTAATAAATCATACAAAATGTTGCCAAAAATATGTGAAAGTTGTATAATATTGGCATGAAACAATCAAAAATTATAGATACGACGGAGACATATCATATAGCAACCCGTTTGTGATGCCATATCGTCATCTCCAGGTGGACTGTCACTTATCACTAACATGTCAAAACTTGACGAGTCAATGTTAACTGCATAGGATAGCTCTCAGAGGCTCATCACTGACGCCAATTTTCGAGCCCGTCTGTGATGAGCTTCATCTCGGACCAATGGCCATGGCCACGCCAGTGACAAGGGGTCAGTGCTATTCACGCCTGTAGTAATGGTAGCTATTAGTCATTAGCTGTAGTGCAAGTACGCATAGTTGGTTCGACAAACCTTAAGGTCATCCACTTGAGGAAAATTAGTTGTTTTCTACAAAACTCTGCAATTGGAGACCCAACACCTTCACATATATCATAGAGGAAGCATGCCCTGCCCCCCATGCAGGTAGCGTGCTCTAGTCATGGTCCACACCTCCTCCCCCTGATCATCCTCAAATGGATCCATGTACCCTGCCGTCGAATCTGGTGCGCTGGCTTCTCCCAAATCATGGTGGGCCACTATCAGCCTGCGTCCCTTGTCGTGACTATGTTCGGTTGCTTCCTTCCCTGGGTCCTCTCTGACCAGATTCGGGTGACACCATCCCTGGATCTGGTTCCCTGCCTCACTCTCCGATCATTCCTGGCCATACCCAAGCCTTTCACCGCCGAATTAGACGTTTGCTTCATTGAGGTGGTCAGCGATGGTTATTTGGGTTATTCTACACACGTGACGTGCTTCCTCCGTCCTTATTGTCTGCCTATATGTTGTCGAGGTCGAATCCCTTCTAAATCTTCCTCCCTTGCGTCGGGTTACGACTAGGTTGACCAGTCTTCAGGAATTAGGGGATAGGAGCAAGAATGAATGAAGAACACACACAAGATAACTAGTGTAGCCTATTTGGTGAAGTGTAAATCCGGTAATCAAAACCATTGTGCAAACCTCCCGACCGAGACCCAAATGAACACATACTCTTGCAATCTTTTTCTTACTCAATTAACTGGAATTGATCCACACAAAATCCAAGAAAAAATGAGGACAAATGTAGAGGTTCATCTTTGATCCTCAGTTGCGAAGGTCTTGTACATCACCCCGAAGGGTGGACTTGGATTCATCACCTAAAGAGGTGGCCTTGTATTCCACAAAGGGGATGGGTAGATGGAGCAAAGATCTCACACAAGTTTTTAGTCCAGGCGTTGTTAACTCTACTTCTAGGCAAGGGTACAACTTATATAGGTTCCAACCAAAGTTTGGTAGGTGGAGAAATAAAAGGTACACGTGCATGGCCCAAATTTTGCGTATATGGCTGCCTGGACGGTTTGGGATTGGAGCTTCACTCGCTTTGGTTCTTCAGCTCCGAGGAGCTATGTTTCGCTTATTGCAAGACATGACGCCACCTTGCCTGAGTTGTAGCGTCGTCCCAGTGGCCCGGCCCAGTGAAGCGGTCCGCGGGAAGGTTCTTAACAACGGTTCGTGGAACGTTTCGCCGGTTGTGGCCGATTTTAAGAAGGTGACGGAGTCGATTTTGGGAGATCTCAGGTACGGGTCCCGAACTAGTACCTTAGACGCTATGGTAACAGAGACAAGCGATTATACCCAGGTCTGGGCTCTCCTAATAGATAAAACCCTACGTCCTGCTTATGTTGTATTGTTTTGGGATGTAGTACAAAGTACAGGTTAATCTATCACGAGATCGTTGTGTCGTGTCTACAAGCCCTGCCCCTGGTTTATATATGTTATATATGTACCGAGGGGTTTAGGGTTACAATTAGGTCGGCTACGTAGAAGGTAAACGTGTAGTAGATGACCTCCAAATCTTGGAGCACGCGTCAAGTCTTGCGAGAATTCCTTCTACCCGCCATGGGTTGTCTCGATGTGGCTGCACGTAAACCAACATGGGGATGCACAACCCGACTCACCTGTCCGGGAGACGACGTGGCGAGAGACCCCAAATCCGGGACACCATCACAAGGTTCTACGCGTGTCTTTTTTTCTTTGTTTTTTTTGCCCTTTTCTTTCCTGGGTTTTATTTTTTTTTCCTTTTCCTTATCTTCCTTTTCTTTTTCAAATACATGTAAAAAAATTTAATACACCTTGTACATTTTTCGTATACACGCCGAACTTTTTTTAATTACATCTTTGAACAATTTTTCATACAATGTTAAACATTTTTGTAATACACATTGACTTATTAGATGGTAGCATTTTTCTAAATGTCACGAACATATTTTTGAACTAAATGCTATGATTGTTTTCTTGAATGGTACGAAACATTTGTGTAAAATTAGACAAACATTTTATTACATTGTATACATATTTTTAAAATGTCATTTTTTAAACAGACGAACATCTTTTGAATGCCCTGAATATTTCTTTGAAAGCTACAAACATTTTATAAAAATGTGTAAACAAAGAATTTACACTGCGCTAACATTTTTCAAATGCTTGATGAACGCTTTAAAATTTGCTAAGTAAATTATTTTGGAATATATATATTTATAATATTTTCAAAATATACAAGCAATAACAACAATCACTTTCGGTCCCAAACAAGTTGAGTAGGCTATTATAAATATATATATATATATATATATATATATATATATATATATATATATATATATATAACATAGAAAATGAAAGAATAGAGAAGCAAAGAAGAAAGAAATTAACGAATAGCGACGCGGCACCCGGGGAGGCAAGGCCTCACGCCTAAAGCGTGCAATCAATGGACTGGCCCAGTAACGGATGGACACCTTCGATTTTCTGTTCGTTTTTTCGTTTTTGACTAGGAAAATTACCCGTGCGTTGCAACGGGGTATACCCTGTAAAAATATTGCCCGGACAGAAAAAACTGGCAAGGGGAAAAACAAGCAAGGATTGTGTGTGTTTTTACTTCTTCACTGTGTCCTTTTTTCCCTTCATCACGTACAACGACATGACAACACATGCGCCATTGCCAACAACCCTGCCTGGGATCTGCCTCATCTAAATTTTCACATATTTTGTATGTTATCTATGTGGATTATTTTCTTAGCAAACGATTTCAATTTTCATTTTATTATTGGTATTGTACTTTATGGGATTTTTTTTAATTCTATTATTTTGCTGGCAATTTGAGTGCACTCGAGCATTTTTCCTGTGTGTAATTAACTTCTAGTTAAAGAGTGCAAATGCAATTTGCAGGGGTATATAATCTTTTGTGCTGCTGAATCTGCCAAAATAAAGATCTTTCAGACAACTTTCTTTACCTTTGAAGGTTATAATGGATAGATCCACAGAGGCATATGTGACCCTTTCCACAGTTCTACATTTATGCTCAATATGTATGTGCTCCTCCATTTTTCAAAATAATATGTGCAAATATAATTTCAATTCTGATCTGACATGCAAAAGTTCTTGCATCTCACTTTTAGTGGGAAAACAATAAAATAATTACGTGCATGCATCAAAGATACCAAAACATGCATGACAGATAAGATTGAGTGATGCGAATCAAGCATGACTTAACAAACGCCATCTTTCAAATTTAACATGGCATATTATTTAATACCAAAAAAAGCTGGAAGTACCTGATGGTTTTACACAACTAAAAGGGATGATGCATAACATGTAGCTTCAAAAAACAGCAGCCTAGTGTCATATAGACTTCCACTAAGTAATGGAGTATATACGCATTTTTATTTGTGAAGGCACCAAGAAACAATTTTCTTAAAGAAGGAACCAAGACATAACACACAATGGTAGGCATGGATGATAAAATGCCATCCTAATGATGAATATGAATTAACACCATCATCTTGTCAACATCTCCAACGTAACCGGTGGACCTGTTGCTAGGCCGGCCTTCACAAATTAGGGCACTATCATTAAGAAGGAGTCACTCTACAATCTATCAGTGGTGGGACGTCAACAGCAAGAGCACCATAAAGTTGAAGCTCAAGGTGAGAACCCTGTCATGTTATTAGAAGATAAAATCTTATTCCCCTGCTCGATTGTGACTTATACCTCTATCTATAGGATCACAAGGTCAGAAATTAGAAGCAAGAACCATCCTCTTCTAGATTCGAAATTTAAAGCATGACTAACCATGGAAGTAGGAACGTGTCATATCCACGCATGAAGCCACACCGGGCTTGGTCATTATGGGCCATGGCCCATGTGGAATTGGGCCGGTGCCTGGTTCAGAGACTACAAAGGAAGGAACGACACCGTTTCTTTTTCTCAAAAAAGAAGAAGCAACGACACCATTTCTCAAAAAAAAGGAAGCAACGACACCAGGAGAACAGAACCTGAACCTGCTGTCTTCTTCGTCCTCTGTCTCCCTGCTGCTCTTCTCTCTGAAATTGCCAATTTCTCTGGTGGACTCTCTCCACAAGCGGCGTTACCCTTATCTTCCTCGCGTCCGGCGATCGCTGCGGCCAAGGGGTGTGACAGAACGTGGACATAACATCCAAGTTGTACTGATGTCAGCAGGCACCAAATTGTGCAGATTGATTTGCCTCGGTAGTTGTCCATCGAAGAATTATGATTCCTGCTACAAACATGCCTGCGACTCACTTCTTGGACCCAGGCTCTTCTCCATGAAAATCTGTTGATGCTACTTTCAGGATTGGTTTCTCTTTGACTTGGATCTATAAATGTTTATTTAGATTGAGAGATTAAAAAGAATGTTAGCGCTAGGTTTTGGCGACTATAGGGCGTCGACCCTGCCGCCGCCGCCGCCTGGCCCTAGCCGCGCGGTCGCCGGCGATGTTGCCATGTACGCCGCCCCGGCGTACTATGGCCCCGTTGCGGCTGCGTCCGCCCGTCAGCTGTCGCCACTACCGCCGCCTGGCCCTGGCCGCGCGGCCACCGGCATTGTTGCCGTGTACGCCGCCCCGGAGTACTATGGCGAATGTGGCCCCGTTGCGGCTCCGTCCGCCTGTCTGTCGCCCCTGCCGCCGCCTGGCCCTGGCCGCGCGGCTGCCGGCGTTCTTGCCGTGTACGCCGCCCCGGCGTACTATGTGCTTGTTGTGGCTCCGTCCGCTGGTCTGTTGCTCGAGCCGTGTGCTCCTGGAGGCCATGTAGGAGTTCAGATCGGAAAGAAGTCCAATGAGAAGATTGCAAACGTTCATAGGGTGGAGTCCATCTTTGATACGAAAGCCAGGCTGCGTGCTGTTAGATACCTCAAGGCATGCGATCCTCCAGATCGGTCTGAAACAACAGAGCATCGTACTGTGAAGATGACCAGGACGGTGGCGATTGGTACAACTGGGCTATCTGAAGTGATTGTGCTGGTAGTTTCTATGGAGAACCTGGAGGCCGGTTGGGGCGATCAAGGGGCTCTCTTTGTGGACGCCGCCCGCCCGAAGCTGGCCGATGGCGAACCTATGGAACTTGCAGTTACTCTGGTGGCACTGGTTATCGTCGTCGCTGTGCACAGGCCGTGCGGGGTGCCGCCGAAAGGTTTGATTATTAACCACATGATAGCAATTAGGCCTTTTGTTGGGAAGATTAATGATGAGTCACAGACGCCGGAGGGGACGCTGAAGAAACAGAAGCTAGACAAGGAAACACAGACATTGCAGGATACTCCGATGTACATTGTTTCTCAGGATGGTTTTCAGGTTGTGGAAAGTAGAGGAGCTGAGGTGGTTGATCAAGCTATATCTGACCAAGCTCAAGTACACCAACTTCAACTAGCAGAACAAAAGCTAGATTGTAGCCGTGAGCAACGGAGGAAAGCCATCTTTCAGAAGAGGTAAGGAAGTAACATTAAACCAGCAAGAATTAAGAAGTACGTACTATCCTATGGGGGAATAGATGCAGAAGTGACAGCGACATATTCATATTCAGTCCTTAGGAAGCACACTGCTGAGGAGCAGCTGGACTATGCTGATGCGAGGCTGATGTATGAGGAGGCTAACGTTGTGGAGTGTGAGGTGGATATGGAGGCAACCGGCCCAGGGGCCGCCGGTAAACTGACGGGGCCGTATGTGGCGCCCCGTCAGGAGCAATGAATTGCCTCAGTTGGAACTGTCGAGGTGTTGGCAACAACTCGACAGTTCAGGACCTCGTTACTCTTGTAAGGGTGACGCAGGCTAAAGTGGTGTTCTTATGAGAGACTAGGCAAAGTTCTGAGAAAGCTCGTCATCTTCGTGGTAGATTAGGGTTGAGAGGTTTCTCTGGTGTTAGTAGTGATGGTCTTAGTGGGGGGCTGGCCCTCTTTTGGAGTGATGATCTTCAAGTAGAAATAAAATCTTCGAATGAAAGATATATCGATGCTTATGTGAGGATGTCTGATAATGATCCTCTTTGGCGTTTGACATGTGTCTATGGTGAACCCCGAACGGAAAGCCGACACCACATGTGGACATTGATGCAAAGTTTAAAAGTGCAGTCAGATCTTCCTTGGTGTGTGATGGGAGACTTCAATGAAGTAATGTGGTCTTTTGAGCATTTTTCCGTGACCCCTCGCAATGAAAATCAGATGCTTGCCTTCCGGGATGTACTAGAAGTATGTGAACTGGTGGACCTGGGCTTCACGGGGCTACCATTCACTTATGATAACAAGAGACAGGGAAGACGCAACGTGCAAGTCAGGTTGGACAGGGTTGTAGCTGACAATAGATGGCGCAATATTTTTGCAGAGTCAAGGGTGGTTCATAAGGTGTCTTCTTGCTCCGACCATTGCCCCATTGTCCTAAAATGTTTGAAAGAGGAAGAGCGCAGAACACAACCGGGATGTAGGCGCTATGAGGCCATGTGGGAACTGGATGGAAGCTTACCAGAGAGAGTGGCAACAATATGGGAACAAGCAGGTCAGAAATTCAACTTGGGAGATATAAGTAGTGGTCTGTCCAAACTAATGATTGAGCTTCATGCATGGAGTAGGAAAAAGTTTAGAAATATTATACAGGAGGTAGAGAAGTCACGCTCGCAGCTAGAGGAATTGATGAGAATGAATGCAGATCGCAGTGAAATACGGAAGGCATCGGATCGGTTGGACGAACTTTTGTGTAAGGAAGAAATGTTGTGGATGCAGAGGAGTCGTATTGATTGGCTTAAAGCAGGTGACCGTAACACTAAGTTTTTTCACAGCAAAGCAGTATGGCGTGCTCGGAAAAATAAAGTGAGGTCACTTCTGGATGAAACTGGACAGCCACAGCATGCACAGGCGATCATGGGACAGATTGTGAGTAATTATTTCCAGGAAATCTTTGAGCAGGACGTGACACTTAACCCAAACTCTGTGGTGGATCTGTTTGAAGAGAAAGTTACCCCTGATATGAATGACAATTTATGTGCAGATTTTACTGATAAAGAAATATCAGACGCATTATTCCAGATAGGGCCTCTCAAAGCTCCGGGAAGAGATGGTTTTCCGGCTAGGTTTTTTCAGAGGAACTGGGGTGTTCTGAAGGAGGAGATCACTGCAGCAGTAAGGGTATTTTTTCAGACTGGAATTATGCCACCTGGTGTAAATGATACAGTCATCGTAATGATTCCTAAGGTAAAAGATCCGGTACAAGTCACTGACCACCCCCCCCCGCCCCCCCCCCCCCCCCCCCCCCCTCATCAGTTTGTGTAATGTAATCTACAAGATTGTGTCTAAATGTCTGGTTAACCGTCTCCGGCCTATTCTTGATGACATAATATCCCCGTTCCAGAGTGCGTTTGTTCCAGGTAGGATGATCACGGACAATGCTTTGTTGGCCTTTGAGTGCTTTCATTATATACAACACGAGAAAGATCCGAAGAAAAGTTTCTGCGCCTATAAGTTGGATTTGTCAAAAGCATATGACAGGGTGGATTGGAGATTCTTGGAGCGAGTGATGAAAAAGTTGGGCTTTGCTCATCGTTGGGTGCATTGGATAATGACTTGTGTCACCACGGTGAGGTACTCGGTAAAATTAAATGGAGCCCTCTTGGAATCATTCGCACCGTCCCGCGGGCTACGGCAAGGTGATCCACTATCCCCCTTTCTATTTCTTTTGGTGGCTGATGGCCTCTCGGCTCTTCTTCGGCAGGGTGTTGTTATGAACAGAATAGCACCGGTAAAAGTGTGCCCTCAAGCGCCCAGTATTTCAGATCTCCTTTTTGCTGATGATACACTTCTGTTCTTCAAAGCCGACACACAACAGGCAGAGAATGTGAAAGAAATCATTGGTGATTATGCAAATGCAACGGGCCAGTTGATTAATCTAGAAAAATGCTCTCTTCTGTTTGGACCTAATTGTACACCTCAAGCACAGAATAATATTCGACAAGTGCTGCAAGTTAGTGCGGTCACCTTTGAAGCAAAATATTTGGGGCTGCCCACCCCCGAAGGGAGAATGCACAAGGGAAGGTTCCAAAATCTGCAAGAAAGGCTCCTGAAGTGAATGATTGAATGGGGAGATGGAATTCTAGCTCAAGCAGGAAGGGAGGTCTTAATCAAAGCAATTGCTCAAGCACTTCCGACTTATGTGATGGGGGTATTTAAATTACCTATGTAAGTGTGTGATGATCTAAACCAAATGGTACGGAACTATTTTTGGGGGTCATCAAAAGGAAAACGTAAAACACATTGGAAGGCATGGGAGACGCTTATCCTGCCGAAGCAAATGGGTGGTCGTGGGTTCAAAGACTTTCGCTTGTTCAATCAAGCACTCCTGGCAAGGCAAGCATGGCGACTCCTCACCAAGCCTGAAAGTCTGTGTGCACAAGTTCTCAAAGCGAAGTACTATGCCAACTGGCGCCTCGAGGACACTGTCTTTACTGGTAATGCATCGTCCACTTGGCAAGCTATAGTCTATGGTCTGACGCTGCTCAAAAAGGGCTTAGTGTGGCAAATAGGAGATGGAAGCAAGGTGCGCATATGGAGAGATCCATGGCTGCCACGGGGGCCCTCATATCGGCCTATCTCCCAGAGGCAAAATTGTAGGCTCCATCGTGTGTCCGAGCTGCGTATGGAAAATGGTGCCTGGAATATGAACCTGCTCCGACAACACTTCATGCAAGCTGATATTGAGGAAATTATCAAGATCAAGACTTCTTCGCGTTGCCCTGATGATGTACTAGCATGGGCAGTTGAGCCCAATGGAGTCTGGAAGGCATTATGGGGGTGCCCTGCCCCCCCAAAGGTACGCAATTTCGCATAGAAGCTTGCAACTAATTGCCTCGCGACTATGGAAAACAAAGTTAAACGACACCTTGAAGTCTCTGACACTTGTCGTGTTTGTGGAATGGAACGAGAGGACTCTTTCCATGTCTTCTGCAGGTGTCCAATGGCTGTTGGATTATGGGAGGCGATGGCGAAGGATTGGGCGATACCGCTGCCGAGGAGTATCGTCAACACAGGGCACGAATGGCTACTACATCTACTTGACACATGCGGCGAAGACGAGCGGCTCCCACTGCTCATGACGTTGTGGCGTGCTTGGCACGTCAGGAATGAGGTGGTGCACTTCAAGCCTGCCCCTCCAATTGAAGCCTCGCGGAGATTCCTAGGAAGCTACATCAACTCACTAATGTGCATCAAGCAACATCCATCGGCGGATGTCGCAAAAGGAAAAATGGTGGTCTCCTATGGCCGAGGCTCTCAATTGCATTCATGGAAGGCCGCTCCTCCAGGTCGTTCGCCAGAGAGATGGAAACCACCACCTGATGGCTGGCTTAAACTGAATGTTGATGGCGCCTTTTCTGAGTCGGAAGGTAATGGAGGTGCAGGCATGATTCTTAGAGATAGCAGTGGCCACATTGTTTTCTCATCCTGCCGTCACCTTTTCTCATGCGTGAGCGCACTAGAAGCTGAAGTAGAAGCTTGCAAAGAGGGTGTTGCACTAGCACTAGAGTGGAGCACTCTACCCTTCATACTGGAAACGGACTGCTCCGTTGCTGCAGCCATGATTGTGCAGCCGGAGGTGAACAGGTCTCCTGTGTCTAATTTAGTCCAGGAAATCAAGCACTTGCTAGCTAGAGGTAGAAGTCACAAGGTAGCTGCTATTAGCCGAGTGCAAAATAGTGTCAGTCATATGCTAGCAAAAATTGGACGCACTGGCCCTAGAACGGCAGTGTGGTTAAGGTCTGGTCCAGAGGAGATTGTAAACTTATGTGCCGCGGATCAAACTGATCCGATTTAATAAATAAATCTCCTTTTTTTTCGAAAAAAAAAATCTTCCTTTTATCCAAAGGTCTAGATTGAAGTCTTGAAGAACGCCAGAGGGTGGCACCTTGAACGGCAGAACGCATACATGCATGGGTTTGGTCGACAACGTATTTTAAAAATACTTCCCATCTTCTGGGATAGGCGTGGCCTGCATATCGCTTCTGCGCCTCATTCCCCTGTAGTGTAGCATGCACTTCTGGAGCCCGTCATATGCCTCCCCGGCTGGTAGGTTCAGGCGTGGCTGCAACCTACAGATCGTATGGTCGTGCCGATCAGACGTCAAGAACGATGTGGTAGCGCAGAAGAGGCCGGTCTTGTGCATCGGTGATGAGGGCGGATTGGAGGAAGAGCAAGTTGAGATCGTGGGAGAACATTGAGGCACCCCTGTCGGCGATATTGGCGGCGGTGTAAGGAGGCTGCATGGTGTGACATGATCGCTCTTGCCCTTGCACGGCCGCTGATTTCGGGAGCTCCTGCTCGTTTATAGCGGATTTTAATCTGGAGTTCGTCAAGTCCATACTGGGTTAGGATCGCAAACCGATCTTGAAACGGAAACGGCAACCGAATGTACCTTTTTTGATGGAGTTGAACCAAACGTACCTTTGTTGGGTACGACAACCAGGTGAGGGGTGGGTGGGCGGAAGTCCTATAGGACGCTCTTTGCGTCAAGTTGTTGGGGGCTTCGCACAGAGCGTCCAGCTGGGCGGGCTTTATGGGCCTTTTTCCGTTTTGACTATACCGACAGGATTCGATCGAGTTCTGGCTGCAAAAAAAAAGTGGTCTCGTGGACTATCGAACCCAGGATCTCATCCTGGTAGATAAGACGATACAACCAGCTGAGCCAGCGAGCGTGAGTGATTATGTGACAGCACAAACTTTTAAAAATCGAAAACCAGCGCAGATTCGTATTTTTTTGAAATATTGAATGCAATTTTTTCTAAGGCAGCATAAATCATTAAATGCTGAAAAACATTTTCTACTAATTGTGAACACTTTTCAGAAACAGGAACATACTTTGTAATTCCAAAACAAAATTTGGAAAAGCGAACATTTTTTGAAACTCCTAAAAAATGGAAATGTCAATATTTTTGAAAATTTGTAAACTATTTTTGAAAACAGGAACATGTTTTCAAGTTCCAAATAATTTTTAAATAACCTTCTGAACAATTTTTGAAAAACACAAACATTTTCTGAATTTTGTGAACAATTTATGAAAATCCTACAAAAACTGAAACATGAACATTTAAAAAAAAATTATGAACTATTTTTGAAAGGAGGAACATTTTTGGAAATTCCGATTTTTTTTCAAAAATGTTGTGAACATTTTGAAGAAAAACATAACGAACATAATTTGGAAAGTGCGAACAATTTCTGAAACGTGAACATTTTTTGAACTCCTGAAAAAATTGACATTTTACAAATAATTTTAGAAACATGAACATTTTTTAAATTTTTTGAACAGTTGTTTATCATGGGAACATTTTTTAAAATTCTGATCATTTTTTGAAAAGTACAAACATTTTTTGAAAAATCCTGAACATTTTTTGGATTTATGAACAAAACATTAAAACACAATGATTTAAAAAAATGAAAATGAAAATGAAAGATAAGAAAAGAAAAAAAACGCAAACAAAATAAAAATAAACAGAAAAGGTAAAAAGCATAAAAAAGAAAAAACAGGAAAAAATAAAAAAAGGAAAACAAACAAAAGAGAACAAGGAAAAAATTGGTTCTTGAACCTTCTAGAAGGTCCCCAAAACCGGGACGTTGAAACGCTTAAACGGGCTGGCCCAGTCGAACGATCGCTCGATCTCCCCTGTGCGAAACATCTACAGCTTGACGCAACTTGCGTCCAATAGGAAATTCCCTTGGGCCAATCAATTTGTGTGGCTGACTCGTGATCGATTCGTGGGTGGGCTTGGGCCGGTCGAACCATACCAATTCGTGATCGATCGGATCGGCTCCTGACTCGTTGCTTGTCTCGTTAGTTTAACTCCAATACAATCCGGTGTCCAACTCTAAAAACCAGGCGAGCGAGAGATAGGAAAGAATCTCGGCCGTCAATCTTTATGGTTAACGTAAAATCGACAGATCTAAAAGGATGAAGTATGGAGAACTATGAAAGTCTCTGTCCTTTATTATTATTAGGTAAAGATAAAGATAAAGATCGGTTTTATGTGTTTTTAACCGAGTTTGTTCGTTCTTCCTTGGTTTTCTGTTTTTGTGGCGTACAGTTGTCTGCGGTTTTCCTGTTTTTTTGGCGTTTCTTCATCGGTTTCTTCATTTTTTAGCATATGTCTACTTTTTCCAAAACAATGTATATTTTTATACACACTTGGAACATCTCTTTTTCTACACATTGAACATTTTTAAATACATTTTAAACCACGCGTTTCTTTACCGTTGTCTTCGGTTTTCGATACATTTTTTCAAATAGACATTGAACATTTTTTAGTTGACCCTAAACATTTTAGTTAAACCACATGGACATTCCCTTCACAATGTAGAAACATTTTTAAAAGATGTCACAAACATTTTTTTGAAGAGAGAATCTTTATTTAAGACGCCACATACTTTTTTTTGGATGGTACAAAAGAATTTTTATATTTTATAAACATTTTCTAAAGATTTTTGAAATACATGATATTTTTGAAATGACAGATAGATTTTTTTGAATGGTACAAAATATATTTTTGGATTCCGTAAACACTTTTACATTGTATACACATTTATGAAAATTTGCGTACATTTTTTTTAAACACAAGAACATTTTTTAATTGCCATGAACATTTTTTGTGAATACTACCGACATATTTTAAAGTCGCGCAAACATTTTTCTAACAAAACGTTAACGCTTTTGGAACGTATGGTGAACATTTATAAAAATTTAAACAAAATTTGTTCCATTTTAGGTGCTACGCGTCGGCCGACGGATATTTTTAAAAGATCTGTCGCCTTGCGAGCCATCCGATTGTATGAGGCGAGCTTCTCCGTTCTTCTTCTCTAATTTTCTGCAACAATGCTCTTGTTGCAAAACCTCCACTTCTTTAATTTTCTGCAACAAGATCCATGTTACAAAATCTTTTCTTCTCTAATTTTCTGCAACAAGGCCTCTATTGCAAAATCTTCTCTTCTCTATTTTTCTGCAACAAGACCCCTGTTGCAAAACTTTTTTTATTTTTCTGCAACAAGACCCTTCCTGCAAAATTCTTCTCTATTTTTCTGCAACAAGATCCTTGTTGCGAAACCTCCATTGCAGCAGAATCCAACATCTCTAGCCTCTTCTATGTATTCCTGCAACAAGACTCTTGTTGCGAAAATTTGCAAGAACACCGATGGTTGCGACGGAGAGAGCACCCCTTGATCTCTGCAGCACTGACATTTTTGCAGCAGAGGAAGGACGCCAGCGGCCGCTGCCGATGTGATGGGGTTGCAACAACGTGCTTGTTGGAGAAGAGGTGGGGATGAGATCCATGGAAAGAGGAGGGGATGGAGCGATAGAGGTAGAGGATGGGAGGGTCAACGCGAGAAATGTGTGGTTGTTGGGATAAGAATACATAGGTGAGCGGTTGATGAACCCCACGTGGGACGCGTGGCAAGCGGGGAAGGCGGCGGACGCGTGTAAGTTTTCAGCCGGATGAAGAGAAGCCTTTTCCTTTTAGAAATTAAAAAAAGCAATAAACAAACAAGAAAAAATTGTGTGCTAGGGAGCCTGTTCTTCTCCCGCGCGCTGGACCGGCCCATTTATGAGGTACTACAGGTGATGTTGTGTTGTGTATCGCCTGTCTCGCTGCGGGCGAGACAAAGCATTATCCCTTTAGCTCTGGCGCCTAACGCTAGCTAGGCATTCATGCCGATGTTTGGGGCCACTAGGGTTGGGCCCAAAATGGTATGTGGGTACGTTTGGGGTAAGTTCGGTGCCACTCAGTTTGGGCCCAAGATAGTACGACTTCGTGCATAGTTCTTCAATTGCGATACTGTGGCCACTATTCAAAGAGAAAAGTCCAAAATAAACCTTAAACTTGTAGAGCAAATCGGAATCAAGCCCTAATTTGTAATTTGCAATCCCAAAAATTGGCAGCCTACACTTTTTGACCCCTGTCAATTTTCATCCTAGATCCGTTTGTTGCACAGGGAAAAGAGTGATCTCCGTCCGAATTATTCTCACCCCACATGTCATCTTCGTCTTCCACACTATCTTCTCTCGCCGATGCCACCTCCACTTGCTTGACCACCACACGCTTGTCTGCTCACCAGGCGTCGTTCCCTGTCGAAGACTTTCGCGGGAGGTGGCTACGAGGGGTAAGAACGCATAAGTGCTTAGGATGCCGCTAGACCACAGCATGCCCCCAAGGTGCTCAACATATTGCCGCGACGAAGGGTTCCAACGGGTCAGAACGTATCTCATGCAACGGTGGAATTAGTGCAACGGAAGCACGGATAGATTCTGGTCCATTGGATAGAGAATAGATGGAACAGATTTATCACAATCAGGACTGTCGGTACATTTTATGCCTTGGACCCTGCAGAATCATTGAAATGCGTAAGCAGTCCTCAACAAACATACCGTCTCTTCCCCATCTCCTGTTCCTCTTTCCGTGGGATTCGCTTTTTCTGTACCAAGTCGTCGAGCTGTGATCCATGGTGCTGCGAGATCTCTTCCAGTCTCGATGGCGGCAACCACCTTCAGTGCGATCCCTCTTCACCCTTCCCTCCACCTCTTTCCCATTAGCTATTCCTCTACACGACGGTGCTGGTTAGGGCTTGGCGCTGCCGACGGTACAAATGTAGCAGATGTCGACCCTCATGATATTGCCTCTATTTTCATTTCAAAAAATTGTGAGTTTTAGGTTTTCAGTCTAGAATTCCAGATGTTGTCCCGTTTCCTGCAAGCATGTGGCCTTTGTGTGAATGGTTCGATAATGTCTTGTTTGCCAGTTTCTTCAGTCTGGTAAAATTCCTTTGTGAAAATAAAAACGGGTTATCCTCAATTTCAGGCAGTACTGATTTCTGGTAAGAATTCTGACTGAAAAGAGTAGTCAACCAACAACCAGTGGATTAGAGCCCAAACTTCCATTAATTTGAATCAAGGTAAAATATTAGTACACTAGTACAAGTGCTCTGTGAAAAAGACATGAGGATATTTTTTTGAAAGTTCTCATATTGTCTTGCATGTGGATTACTCTTTGTTTACAACAATGAACCAACAATTATTTGGTCAGGAGCACATCGGCAAGGTACCTCGTTCACTGATGTATTAATTATTGAAGTTATCTTCCCAAGTTTACATGAATGAACTCATTTCATTGCCTCTTATTGTAAGGTTGTGGACCCCCAAGATGTCATTAGTGAGAAAATAGACTGAGCCATGAGAAATTATGCAAGTGTTTCATCAACGACTAAGGTGCTTGTTGAAACAGATTGCCAAATCCTATCTTTGTGGAATGAAGAGGGAAAGCAGTTGGGTGTCAGTTCACAAGATGAAGTTTACTCCTTTATCCATCTAGGACTAGGATTCAAGTCTCGGTTTGCATGACAAAATAGAAATGTTGCTGCAGACATCTGTACAAGAGAGGCAGAATATGTAATGTGTTCTTGAAGCAGATTTTCCAATTGTATGAAAAATAAATTACATGGAAATTTTGCTTTTTTTTGCCAAAGTCAGCAATGAGCAATCATGCAACAGTTACATAAGCTGATACAAAAACACATCTTTTCTATTTTCTGAGGTGCTATGCACAAGTTAAAAGAAGTCGGTCAAACAAATGTATAAAGGAAGATGAGACATGCCTTCGTATACAATCTACAGCAGAGTAATACTGCTACTTGAAAAGAAATAAAGAAGATTTTGATACATCTTAAACATTACATATTTCAGGTATGGGTCCTGTCAAGATTTTTCTCAGTCCATCATATACAAAGTCAGCCATAGATATTTCTCAAAATTCAGGTATGGGTCCTGTCAAGATTTTAATCAATTCACTCCTGCTGGACTGCCATCCAGCTAAAAATATGCTTGAAAATAAGACATACTACATCGACCATATCTCTTGCTGGGTAATTATGTTAGGATTTGGCAGAACTGGAGTAACCTACAACATAGCTGCACACATCAAGATTTTTACGTCAGAGAAAAGGAACAATGTGATACAAATTGAGGAACATTTTTAACTAGTGATGCGACAGAGAGCTTGACTGGACATTTTAAAGGCACATTAATTCCATGGCAAAGGCCCTGCATGTTATCTTTGAATATGAAGATTTGGTTGGTGAAAGTTGTGGTATGCACATTCTGTTCCGTCCCTTACCCGTTATTTGGTCCTTGTGTCTCTACTCTTTACCCTACAATTGTGACATTGATCTATTGAATCTTGCGTCTTCAGGTTTCTTAGTTCTTCGGGTTTCACACACGGTCAACATTACTAGTTATTACTACATCTTCTGAAATTGTTTCCTACAGACTGTAGCGAACTTGATTTCAGACAATAGATTTGGTGCTCATACTATTCAATCCAAATGCCATTGGTTTCAAACAAATTGGGCAAACTGAAGGGATTGGAAAAATAGACTGTACGTGCATAATAGAAGAACCAAATTTGGAGCTCATACCGTGGATCCTTTAGCAGTAAAAAGATGGTGGCTGCCTGGCTGGCTCCTAATTAGCATGATTTGGTACATGATTTGTGTCGTAGTTTTGTCACGGCAGATGTCCTAGTGTGAGAACTTAGTCGTGAGGCCAACGCAACTAGGTGGTAGCTTGAGAGGGGTTGAGCAGGACGAGAGACGCGAGGTTTTACCCATGTTCGGCCCCTCACGGTGGAGGTAAAAGTCTACATCCTGCTTCATTGATATTGATCATGATGATGTTCACGATTACAAGGGTGTTCTTTCGCTACCTTTATCTCGAGAGTTATTGACTTGTCTGTCTCAAAACTTGTCCCTCTTGGGGTGCCCTGCCCCTCCTTATATAAGTTGGAGGGGCGGGTTACATGTGGAGTCCTAGTAGGATTAGGACTATTCTAATACAAGTGGAATCCTAGTCTTGCTTCCTTTGTAAGGGAATTATTCCTTTTGCCTTCCTTCTCAAGCCGGCCCACCATAATGTGAGTCAGCCTTCCCATGAGTCACCTTATGGGCCATTAGGTCTTGTCGTCCGTCTGACCCGCCTGCCGGGTCACTAATGAGTCGCAAAGCTCGGGTGAGTTACCCGTGAGTCGCCAGGTCCGGGCGGGTCGCCAGTGAGTCGCCAAGTTCCAGCCGGGTCATATATCAGGCCGGGTTACACCGCGGGGTATATCCCCGACATTAGCCCCCAGTTTAATTTGGATTTATCCATGTTAAATTGATCCTGCAAAATAAACACAAGTACAAATTTGACAGGTTGTGCGCTAGGTCAAACATTCTTCTGAGCCGGCTTCTGTTCATCCTTAAGTCCTTGTCATTTCTTTCTCCTGAAATTTCCGGGTCAATAGGCCAGCTTCATAGTCAATTTGCTTGTAGAAAAATATTATGAAAAATAGTCCATTTGAGTCGGCCTCCAATGCTCTGACTTGACAAAAATATTGGTCTTGAAATATTCATCTGATGTTCAGCCGGTTTGAAGATGTAGAGCTTGCCGAGTTACGATTGCCAAAATTGTCGGGTTATAAAAACTGATGATTTCGGGTCATGATTGTTATAGACGCCGGTCATGATTGTTGCTGACGCCGGATCAATCTTATGGTGACTTTGGTGCTTGCTTTTGTAAATATAGCTTTCAATCATTGAGTCGGCTCTCCGTGCCTTTCTATGAATAGCTCGGAGGAGATAAACTTTGCAAATTCCTCCAATAAGAACATAATACCTGGTTTGCTCAAAACTGAAAATTTAAAGATGTTCCCCCCTTATATGCACATCACCTGTAGCCCCCAAGTCTTAAGAGCAGAACGTAGTAATAGCTTAAGATTTGCTTTAATATAAATGCTGCAACTTTGGAGAAATCCAGGTTGTTCATCTAAGCCACCAGTCATAAACTGAACATTTTGTACTTCACATGTGTAGCCCCCAAGTGCCGGGTTGTCTTGCCTGCAGCAACCTGTGACTTGTAATTGCCTTACGCTCATAAAACTTCAACCAGTGTAGCCCCCAAGGGCCGGGTCATTATGCAATAATGAGCAGGGACTTTTTGTAGATCTGATTATATACTTGAGGAGCAATGTGTAGCCCCCAAGTGTCAGTTCAGTATGATAATACTGGGTTGGGACTCATCTCCCTGAGATAATTGAGTCTATTGACAATGTGATGATTTGAAAAGCAACTTACATTAGCCCCCAAGTGCCGTGGTGCATGCTTGCAATGACATGTGACTTGCATACTTGATATAATTCAGA
The DNA here is from genome assembly GCA_011799875.1 of Thinopyrum elongatum. NCBI lineage: Eukaryota > Viridiplantae > Streptophyta > Magnoliopsida > Poales > Poaceae > Thinopyrum > Thinopyrum elongatum. Next base: position 607,360,569 of record CM022303.1, on the reverse strand, counting down.
ATTTGAATAATATAGCCCCCAAGTGCCGGGTCGTGTGCTTGCAGCGACTCGGGACTATTCCTTCCTTTGTAAAATAAATCATATCCACTGTCCGGACAATATTGCTGAATGCTTTGCATATCAATGTTGAACCATGCTCACTAATGTGAGCTAGTATTTTTGGATGAAGGAATAATAACCATTACTCTGATGGGGCCTTCGAAAACCTCAATCATCCAATACTGGTTATGATAACCATCATGAAATCCCAGCCATGTTTGGCTATTAAATATTTGAATAACATAACCCGGTATAAAAATCTCAATCATTCAATACTGGTTATGACAACCATAATGAAAATCCAGCCAGGTTTGGCTATTAAAGATTTGAATACTTTGTCTGTGGACAAGTAAATCCGGAGTTAAATACCCGGTGGCTCTTGGCCGATGGCGACTTAATGCGCATTCATTGTACTCCGGGATGTAACCCGGCGGCTTATAGCCTTTGTAAGAATCAAGAACCGATAACTCCTGCAAACAGAGATGTTATACAAATTACAGATATGCACAACAATATAATTCATGAGTCGGCTTTTAAAGCTTGAATCCATGGCGGGTTATAACCCAGAGACTTATGGTCATAAACAATCGTTGAAAAGATTGTAATGGTGACTTATAGTCAAAATTTAAACTGGTGACTTAAAGTCAAAAGCCAGGACGGGTGACAAACCCAAAGGCTTGTAGTCTTATCCAGCTATTGAAGAAATCATGAATATGGCTGATGAGCCAAAACATCCTGGCGACTTAAAGTCACACGTCAAGGCGGGTGACAACCCGAAATACTCAAACATGAGCCACAACATACTGGCGACTCAGTCAAAAGCCAGGGCGGGTGACAACCCTAAAAACTTGTAGCCTCATAACCATGGCCGTTCAAACCAAACATACTGGCGAATTAAAGTCCATAGTCAGGGCGGGTTACCAAACCCAAAATACTCAAACATGAGTCATACAATCGGAGCTTTATGACCCGGATTGTCAAAATTCACTTAACAGAAAAAAAACTTTAGGAGAAATAAATCCAAAGGACTCAAGAGAAAAAATTCAAAAAATCTCAAATAATTGCCTGGCCGGCTTACCAAAGCACAACCAAACAAGTTGGCTCACAGGGCCATGTGCTTTCAAGGGCCGCACAACCGCGGTTCATCCTAGCTCACTGTAAGCCGGCCCTCACATGACACAAAACCATCGTTTTAACCTTGGCAAGTTCAGGGTCTTTAAGAAGATTGACTTGCCAAGACTTCGGCGGGTCACCTGGCGGAGTAGCAAGTTGCAAACAGGCAGGATGAAACCATAATTTGGCGTCCACGCCTGGTCAAGAGGGTATGAAAGCTAAACCCGGTGGGTTGGAAGCCCCCAAGTGACCTTATGATCAACCAATAAAGACTCAAATACACAGAAATGAAACGACAGCGGCCCCGAATTTCAGGGATGCCGGCTTTATTAAGTTGATCATAATATGATAAGCCCATAAGGTAGGATACCCATGTTTGAACCCCGCATCATAGCAGCAAGTTCTCTTTGGTAACCTTTAATTTTTCCTGAGAACTCGAACTTGCGAGAGGTGTATTCTTCTTGAACCGGATGTTGAGCCAGATATTAAGAGCTCAAAACTTTACGAGAGAACATATTTCCCTTGAGCCGGATTTTGAACCGGAATCTCTTTTGATAACCCTGAACTCTTCCATTGAGCCGGAACTTTTTGATTGCCAGGCCCTTTTTAAGGCGGAATTTTTTCTGACAACCTTTAAATTTTCACCAATGTGGCAGTAACTCCCGAGACCGGGTTATTTTCCCTCCAATGACCCGGGGTTCTTGAATTTGCTGAAACTGGCAACATTTGCTGAGTCATGTCCATGTAGCCCCCGAGTCTTAAGACGACTCGAGGAGTTGGTTTAAGATTCTCCATACTTGACCGTGATATAAACCGGCATATAGTTGAACAGCGGAATGCTGGAATATGTTGAAGCTGGAGACAAGGTGGCGAGTTGATGATCTTCGCAACACTCATTGTATATCCTTAGCGTTGATAACAGAAGGTTGAGGTCAACCGTGGCGGGTTATAAATGACCCTGTATGATTTGTGTCAGCAATCCGACCGGTTCATCCCAGCTGGTTGTTGAAATTTAAACAAAACGCAATGGTGGCGACTTCTGCGCCAGTCCATTGAGCCATCTGGTGCAGGCAGAAGCTGATAATATATCATTGGCTCAAGAGTTGTTGGAATAGACCGAGCTGCAGGAGCAGCAACTTGCATGCGCTCATTAAACAGCTCATGCAGACAGGTGCAGCTCCGGTGTGTTGATGTAGACCCGACCGCGGGGTCGAACAGTAAAGACGACCGCGGCATCAGAGGCAGCACGGACGCGGTCAAGTCGGCTACGGGAATGGACAGATGAGTCGGCCGCGGCTTTGTAAGCCGGTGCGGACGGGCGAGTTAATCGCAGGCGCGGTAAGCCACGCGGACGGGCGAGTCAGCCGCGTCGTGTTGATGTAGACTGGGCCACAGTGGCGGCGGCTTGCACATACATTCGTCGAGCATTATGGCATGGTCAGATGCTAGCGCATGATAATCGTGGCGCGAGCTATATATCCATGGCACGACCATCACTCTTGTAGTGAACAATTATCCTGCATAAAAAATATCGCAAGGCAGAGTAATTGTTCTTTGATGAAAATAATATGTGCTAATAAAATAGACTTAGATGGATACCACCTGTTTTGTCCGGACGACAACAGATCCATCTGTAGCGTCCGTAGATAATCTGGTAATGGTACGGTCCATGAAACACAGAACTTCGGGAATGCACCAATTTGTTTGCTAGCGGGCCGCTTAGCCCTGAACTGTCAGTTCCACTCAATCGAGCTATTTTGCAAAGGCGGTTTGTCTGCTGTCTTGAGAGGCCCCAGCTTGCTATAACAGTGCTCCAAAACTGAATGGCTGGGACTGGCAAATTTACTTCGAAACTCAAAAAGGATCTGAAAGTTTGTCGCCCATAGTCTTCTCCGCAGAGTGCACTGGTGCCAAGGATGCTTCATTGATTTGTTGCCTCAAATTTGGTCTGAACCAACCATACTTTAAACGGAATGTTGAAGGGCTGTCAACAGCGACATAATCAGCAGCAGTGCAAGAATCATTAAGAGCCTATTTTTTACTGCTGGCTATGCTGTCCGGCCGAGCATTGTATGGGAAGAGCATGGGGTCGCCTTTTGCACAACTAGAACGACCCTTTTTATGTTAAGATGTTGCAAAATTGAGGAAATTTTCCTTCGAGGAGCCAAATCCAACTCCAGGTAAGGATTGTGTTTCGCCTACTGTAGAACCTTTTGAATCACCTCATCTATTGGAAAAAACTGAAGCTTCCTTTTTTCAGAATAATTTGGCAGTTGAGCAGATACGTTTGTAAAGCCGAGAAATGATAGATACGTTTGTCAAGCCGAGAAATGATACTTCCACAGAGCAATCACCCTTCAATGCAATCTTACTGTCAGTAAACGATTAACTATCTCCCTTTCTGCATTTAATCCCAACATTGTCTGGTGATTTTGGGTATATTTGCCTGGCTTCAGGCAATGCTTCTGAAGATTTTGCATGACTCCCTGATATTCATCAACAGTAGCAGCTATCAGGTTCAATTTTTATCCTGCCGTAGAAGACTTCTACCTTTACTTGGTGCAGAGGCGACTGGAGCAGCGAGGAAAAGTAAGGCCGAGGCGGCTCAGAGCCCACGACAGCTGCGGTGGCACGTCGTGCAACACGGGTCGCGGGGCGGCGGCTTAAGGCGAGGCACGGCGAGGGGCGCCTGGCCAGGGCGGCTCAGCGACGAAACGAGGCAGAGAAGGCCCTCGCGGAGCGGCGGCTCGATGCACATTCGCGACGGCAGGGCCGTGGAAAGGCTTGAAGGTGCAGGGGCGAGACGGAGGCCCTCTTGGCGGCTCAAAAACGAATGCTAGGCCGGCGAAGGACTCCGGCGACTTGACGATTCAGAGCGAGGCCGGATTTGGTGATTTAGAGTGAGGTCGAGGCGACTCGTTCGCAGTGGAGACCGAGGAGGCATGCGACGGCGGCTACAACTTGAGGTGGAGACGGCCGGAGCTATCCACGGTGGTGGAGGCAGCACAGGCACGCGACCAAGCGCTGAGGCAAGGGTGCACAGCGGCGGAGGCAGCCAGGCAGACGGGTCAGCGGCCGGTGGCTCGCAGCGGCAGCTGAGGCTGCTCAAGGCAGCGTGAGGTCGACTCGACGCCCGATGCTGAAGCAACGCACTGGTGGTTTGACCTTGGCAGAACCAATAGAGGAGGCGAGGCACGCTCGGACAGACGGCGGCTTGGAGCAGAGGTCGGGTTGGCCTGGCGCGGACGACGGCGGCTCGACGCGGCAGCTCAAGGCCGCGGGCGCGAGCTCGCGCGAGGGCAGCTCAAGGTGTGGCGGTTTTGCATGGTGGCAGCACGAGGCGGAGATGGTGACTTTGTAGTAGCAGAGGTGCTCCGGCGACGGCGGCTCTTGAGGCGGCCTGCAGCTCCGTGGAATCGAGCGGCTAAGACCATGGAGGTGACCAAGCCGGCCCGAGGCGGCGGCTCAACGGTGGCCGGCGGTTTGGCCGGGGCGGCTCGGAGGCTTGCAGCTTGACGGAACTGGTGCGTGGTAGAGGCCATGGCGGAGCGAGGTAGCACGGGCGATGACTCGACCGGGAGGTTAGGCGCGATGGCGACTCAGGGGAGGCGACTCGCGACCCGTGGTGGCAGAAAAGTCCGGGGCGGTTCAGCAGCAGCGGAGAGGCGCCAGCGACTTAGTGAGGTGAGGTGAGGTGAGGCCGCAACGGAGGCAGCTTGGAGTGAAAACGACCCGGTGAGACGGCCGGAGGGGTGGCTCTGAGCAGCAGCTCAGAGGCGGCGAAACTTGGCGGTTGTTAGTCGCGAGGGCGGAGTCCGAGGGTGAGGAAGAACAGGCGCGGCCGGCGAATCCGAGTCCGGCTGTAGTTTGGAGTCTGATATGACGTTTCGTTGGATTTTTTCCTCGCCATGGTAGTGTTGTAAAGAAGAAACAGGGCCGTCCATTGACGTTTCGATGCCAAGCTGCTGCGGCATTGGAAAAAACTTGAGCCGCTTGCGGCGACAGAGGCGGCTTTGACCAAAAATCACCGTAGCGAATCCGAGTCATAACAGCGGCTCGATTTGTAATCTACAGTGTAACCCTAATTCCTCTCCAGCTTTAAATCTCACAGATTATAAATCTGGACTGATGATCTTGAAGCTGATGTAGATCCTTCCAAACCGGCTATTCTTCATCCGGAAAAATTGCAAACTTCTCAATCCCTGGAAGATATCCCTCCAAGAACTCAATACCACTGTGCGCTGGCCCCACGGTGGGTGCCAACTGTCGTGATTTTGTCACAACAGATGTCCTAGTGTGAGGACTTAGTCGTGAGGCCAACGCAACTAGGTGGTAGTTTGAGAGAGGTTGAGCGGGACGAGAGCCGCGAGGTTTTACCCAGGTTCGACCCCTCACGGTGAAGGTAAAAGCCTACATCCTGCTTCATTGATATTGATCATGATGATGTTCACGATTACAATGGTGCTCTTTCGCTACCTTTATCTCGAGAGCTATTGACTTGTCTGTCTCAAAACTTGTCCCTCTTGGGGTGCCCTGCCCCTCCTTATATAAGTTGAAGGGGCGGGTTACATGTGGAGTCCTAGTAGGATGATGACTATTCTATTACAAGTGGAATCCTAGTCTTGCTCCCCTTGTAAGGGATTATTCCTTTTGCCTTTCTTCTCAAGCCGGCCCACCATAATGTGAGTCAGCCTTCCCATGAGCCACCTTATGGGCCATTGGGTCTTGTCGTCCGTCTGACCCGCCCGCCGAGTCACTAATGAGTCGCAAAGCTCGGGCGAGTTACCCGTAAGTCGCCAGGTCCGGGCGGGTCGCCAGTGAGTCGCCAGGTCCGGGCGCCGGGTCATACATCAGGCTGGGTTACACCGCGGGGTGAGAACGTATCCTGTGCACCAGACGTACTAGTGCACCAGGTGCTCCGCTGCTACATCAGCCCTTGGATTAAAAAGAGAGGGGCAGGATGCGGTGCAAAGGGAGCTGCTGGTACGCTTTGCAAAACAGACCTTCAAGTATAGCTAAATCAAGCTAATTGACCCCCCGTTCTGAGTTCGTCAATCTCGCTTCCAACTTGTGTACAAATGCCTCGAACTAGGATTAAGAGAAATCTGGGCAAGCTGCATCTCTCTCTCCATGTCCTCCATCTCCCTCCCTCTCTCCGACTTCCGGCGCTGAAGCACCACGAGCCTAGGATCCAAATTGTCGGGGATATACCCCGCAGTGAGAATGTATCTGGTGAAACGACCAAACTGATGCACCAGCAATGTATGGGCCATTGGATTCCAGCTGCAGTCCCCGCTCTGTTGAGCACGACCCCGCTGGCTTCAGATACATTGCCATCCCGGGCGGGCTGGTGACCTTTGCAGCGTACACCGACCCGACGGTGCGGACGTTGTTCAGCTCACGGTGATACCTATTTTTTGCAGGGGTGCTTGCGTTGGTCAGCACTAGCATGCTAGGACCTAAAGATGACCATAACGATAGAACACTTTCATGGCTGATAGGACTAGCCGTAATGGTGTCCCTGCCTGCACAAGTCGCCTTTGTTTTTTTTTTTTGAACGGTCACCGGGGGGGAAAGGCTCCCCACCTGAATATATTGCTCAAAAAGCTGCCAAAGCCAAGAGTCACCCCTTAAGCTTTGGCTGATCCAGTTTATAAGGGAAACCGGATCGAAAACCTGAACAAGTTGACCCCGTTTATGAGGGAAACCGGGCCGAAAATCGTACATGTAACAAGGTTACAGAAGATGAGAAAAAATTGCCACCTAGGAGAAGGCATGACCTAGCTAGCAGGCAAAAAGACCAACACCACGAGAGACACAAGTAGATGTGGGGTGCTGTCGAGGGATCGCAATACCAAGACTCTGCAAACAACCTAACGCACCGCACCGGCGTGCGTACCGAGCCCCACGGCACAACAGAGGATCAACCATAATCAACGAGTGTCAGACTAACACGAACCTTGACTTGGAGATCCGCCACGGGCGGTCGAAACGATTAGCAAGTCGGGGAGGCATCATTGCGCCGTCATTGAGCAAAGGTGAACCAAGAGAACACCAAGAGCCCGAAGCTCGCCGCAGCACAACGGCAACCATGGGAGGATCTTGAGCATGCACAGTAATAGGACGGAGACCTCGCGAAGGACAGCCGAAGAGAAACACATGAAGAAGAAACCACCACCGTCGGCCCCAAGCTAGCCGCACCACCACCACCAAACGCACCACCCTCAACCACGCGCAGCAGCACGAGCCGTCGTTTGGGCCTCCAAGATGACGCCTCCAAGGAGGTAGTGTTGTCGAAGACACAACACCGTCATCTGATCCGCGCGAGCCCGATCCTAGGTTTTCACCTGGAGACCACAAAGCAAAGTACCGTAGGTGCTGGAGCTCCACAGCGGCACCTCCTGCGAGGAAGACGACGTCCATAGTCGATGCAAGGTTCTCACCCGAAGTTTGAGCACATCCCTGCAGCAAGACGACCTGAACCACGCCGAAGTCCATGCAAGGTGCTGAAGAGGCGCAATGAACCGCCGTCGCCAACCGCACCACGCGGAGACAAACGACAGCCAAACTTCAGCACCACCACCACGCAACCACCACTGGTCCCTCCGACCGGAGACGAGCAGGGCGGAAAGCACACCTCGACGATGTCTTCTAAAAGAGCGCGGCACCCGAGGGCGTCGCCGTCGCCGGCCCCGGCCAACAGCCTGAGGCGGAGCTTTCGCTTGGCGCTGCCACACATCCCGCCAGAGTCCGAGCCCGGTCGGACACCCACCGCCGAGACGTGCACAAGGGGACGCTGCCAGGAGCCAGCCCAGATCCGCGCCCCACGCAGCCGACGGTCGGGCCAGGGACCCTCACCACCTGCCGGGACCACCGCGGCGACCCCCAGCCACGAGCAGCCGCCGAACATGCCGCATCACATCTCCTTGAGAGCATCAGATCCGGGCGCGGCGGACAATGGCGCGGCCACCCGAGCAGGGACGCGAGATCCCCGAGCGCCAGCCATGCCCCGCCTGCTCGAGCCCGTCGCACTCCTCCCCTGCGCCGCCAGCGACCCGCAAGCCCTCGTCTCCGCCCGGGAAGAGCACCCGCGCTGCCGGACTCCCAGGCCAGAGACCGTATGAAGGGGCCCCGCCGGCGCCGGCGCCGGCGGCGAGGGAGGGGAGGTGGTGGTGGAGACTGGCGGCGGCTGCTAGGGTTTGCTCCCGAGCCGCCGCCACAAGTCGCCTTTGTTATACACCGAAGGGAATTCGCCGTCAGTCATCTCAAGTTGGAGTAGATCGACATCCCATAGGCCAAACGAGTTTTCACCAAAAAACAAGAAAAACGGGATTTGGCCGGGATTAGAAAGGATGGGGTGCAAGTTTCAAGGATTTCAAGGTTAAGGTTCGATTAAGACTAAGAATAATAATTTAAAGTTCATTGCAGACTTTTCTCCTATCCGTGTATACTCGTCTTGACCCTAATTTCAAATGTGTGTGTACAGTACGGTTTGAGGCCGATGTTTTGCTGGCGATGGAGCTCCACTTCTGGGGTCAGTGGGCCACCAGCGCCGCCTACGCTATCAACTTCCTCAACCTCATTCCCATGGCCGGCCATTTGAAAGAGAAAATTTGACTAGGTACCGGCACATCCCTAGCTGCTCTTTTAAAATTCGCGCAGCATTGTGTAGTATAAAATGCTAGTCATTTTGCTTTAGGAATACACAACTATACAACCTGTAAATATGGTCCCACCAATGTCAGCTTTTTGGTCACATGGTAAAATAGTCTTGCATGCATGTGATGTCCATTCTCTCTCTTCTCTCTCCTAAACTAATTCATCCATTTATTTGACCTTTGCTAACTTAAAATCATTCATATATTTTAACCAAAATTTTAATTTTAATTTTTTATATATATTTGAACTCATGGCGAAGAGACCTTTAAAACAAGGCCAGCCTTGAATATATTTCAAACGAGTTAAAAAGAAAACTGATTTCATAATAACATATGTCACTTATTTCCTAATAACATATTTCACTCATTTAGAAAAAGATTTTATGATAACATATTTACTCATTTCAAAATAACATATTTCGGTCATTTTAAAATCCAATTCACACATTCAAATAAAGATTTCACTCATTTCATATAACATATTTCACTCATTTCACTCGTTTCAAAAAAGATTTCATAATAACATATGTCACTTATTTCAAAAATAGTAATTCATAATGACATATTTCACTCATTGCAAACAATATTTCATAATAACATATTTCACTCATTGCAAACAGTATTTCATAATGACATATATCACTCATTGCAAACAGTATTTCATAATAACATATTTCACTCATTCCAAATAACGAGTTTCACAAATTGACATTTTAGTTTCATGTTGTTTTTGTTTTGGCACTTTTTACATTTGTGCCCCTAACTCGAACCCACTACTCAGATTTACCTCAAGTTTCGAAGCATGCTCAAATTTTCCCCTCTGCCGTTAGGTGACCTTACAGAAATGCCCTCCCGTTTGTTTTCATCTGGTCAAAGACCTTTGACCATCTACTGGACCTTTCATGGACATTTTGCCCCAACCTACATCTGTCACTTACAGGTGGGACCCACTCAGAAAAAAATAAAAATAAAAAACTCTTTCTCTCACCCCTCTCTCTCACACTTACATGTGGGCCCCAACCAATAAAAAGAAAAAGAAAACTGGATAAGGACCCACATGCCATTATCTTATTATTATTATCTAAAATATAGGGCCCACATGTCATTGTTCTATTATTTTCTGAAATGTTATTTGCTCAATTATTTGAGGGGTGGACCCACTTGCCAGCTTCTGTGAAACGGATGTTAATTAAGAACTAATTAAACACGCTGGAGCTTGTGCACAAAAACATGACGACGTTGTATGGGAAGATGCCGGAGCAGTCAAGTGGCTACAAGAGCGGGCTTGCGAGGATGCGCGAGAGAAGCTTCAGTGGCCTGAGGTGCCGGAGAACATGGGGTACCAGGGAGGACAGATAGGAACGAGCTTGAGCGGCGGCGACGGGCGGCGCTCGCCGGTAGAGGTGCTAGGGGAGGCGTGGATAATCAAGAGTTGGCGGAGGATGTTCAGGTGGTGAATTCGGAGCTCAAGAACCCGAGGCAATCCGGTGGTGCTCACGGGTGGAGGAGATCGGGAAGTGGCGGCGTGACATCGGAGCTAAGGAAGACGAGGAAGGATTCGTCACTATGGGGCATTTCAATTCAATTAATCGCACAGGAAGACGAATCAGAGAGCGGTGGTGCTATCAGACATGTTATTGGCGCTCTGCGCTGTTGTTGGCCGTGCGTTCGAGAGTCAACGTCGATGATGGCTGCTTTGCATCACTACCGCAGGATGCTGCTAACGCAACACTATAATCAGAGACCCTTTGATGAGACTATGTGCGATGCATTAGTCGCAAACGGTGTTGTAATAAAACTGTCACCAATAATACGAACCGTTTGCGATAGCGGAGACATCAAACACGATTCATATTAGAGCTGCGTGTGTGATACGTGGCATACAGTTGATCCATACGAACTCTTTGCGATGAGCCAAAAAACAGAAACGGTCAGCCATATCAAGGTGTATGCGATAGACGGCATACAATCCACTCGGATGAACTGTTTGCGATCAGCCAAGACAACAAAAATAGTTCAACTTAACAAGATGTATGTGATACGCGGCAAACAGATCCGTAATCAGAAATATGTGTGACGACCAATAATAACACAGACGATTGCTGCTTATAAGCCATGTGTGTTGTGGGCAAACGCTTGCTGGTATACAATTGTCAGCGATGAATGAAATCATCACCGACGGGTTCCCTAGTTTGGTCCGTGTGCGTTGTGATTTGCTCCGTATATACTTATAAGGACATGATTGCATAGCCAAGTTAAACATCCAATTGCATAGATGGCTAGTACACACATGATATTTGCACACACCAAAGTAAGCTATTACATGCATAATTAACTAGGATAAACGATCATCTAATCATCATCTACTTCTTGTGACGCTTGCCGCCACTGCTCTGCTGGTGGCTCGATCCCTCGTCGATTACGGGATGGAGGCACTCCCTCATGTCAACGATCCGCCTGTGCATCTCGTAGCATGTGTACATGTTCTTGGCCACGAAATTGAGGTGAGCTTCACCTAGTTTCCGCATCCATGCCCCGTACCAAGATGCAGGATTTTCTTGGCATCCTCCTTCATCTTTTCGTAGTAGGGGTCGATGATGGCCAAGGTGAGGTCAACAAGGGAGTCCTTATCCTTCTTGCTGCCCCAGACCCTGTAGTGGCCAGGATGTCGAGAAGCTTCTCACAGGCCAAGCCCGTAACCTTGAGCGCTTTTACATCGCTGATGGTGTCCACTATAGCGAACCTGTAGTCGGGGCTATTGACAAACCTGGCGAAACGCTCGCAAGGCCTTGTGGCCAGGGAGTAGTGGTAGACGAGGACGTGATGGCGCACACACAACTGGGCGACGACAACCTTCTGAACATACCTGGCACGACCGTCGGTGTACTGGAGGTTGATGCCGATCACTTTGTACTTGTCATTCCGAGTAAGCAACTGCTCCATGGTGTTGATGGAGTCCTCCACCAAGGCCGGGTCTTTGGCGTACACCACTAAGAGGTCCTTCTCCCTTACGTGGGTCTCCACTTGATGCACGCCGAACTCCATTGGAGCGGCGCTAGATATATATCCTCTCTGTATGTGTCGTCGTGGGTGTGCTTGTTTGTGTTGTGGGGCGCGATCGAAAGGTTGAAGAGACTAATGTTATAATGGTCGCTGGAATAAATGGGGAGGCTGGACGGGCTGGAATATCGGCATGTCCGGATGGTAGTTTTTGCAACGCATAACTCCATTGTGCCGCATGTAACTGCATCGTGGCGACGCGCGCGATGCAACCGTGTGATATGGGGCCCCCAACTTGATAGTGCGTTTGCCCCAATCATTGGCAGAGTGCGCGCGGAGGGACGCGACCCGAGCATGCCGCGGCGCCTCAACGGCTAGCAGAGCGCACGGAGGGACACGAGCAGAGCGCGCCACGGCCGCCTCAACAGCGAGCAAGCACATGCATAATTATTGCATATAGCAGTTGAACATAGCAGGGAATAGCCGTCCAAAAGCAGACGGATGCATATACCAGCTCGTACCTAGTACCAACACAAACGCACAATGCATAAATTAGTCACGTTATATATACACGTGTGTGGTAGACGGGCACACATTCTAGTTAAAAGAATCATGCGCGATGGTAATAACGAGCGCGCTCGGTTGATGGAACAAGTCATGTGCTGACTTCGCCGATTGTGGTGCATGCTACTTGTGAGCTGCGTTGGGATTTCTCCGAAGAGGAGAGGATGATGCAGTACAGTAGAGATAAGTATTTCCCCCAGTTATGAAACCAAGGTTATCAATCTAGTAGGAGAACCAAGCAACACTATGTAAACAACACCTGCACACAAACAACAAATACTTGCAACCCAACGCGTAGAGGGGTTGTCAATCCCTCAACAGTATTGAGAAAGATTAAATTTTATATGTTTTGATAAATAGATCTAACTAAAATACAAAATAAAATAAAATTTCAGCAAGGTATTTTTGGTTTTAATATGTGATAGAAAATAGACCCCGGGGCCATAGTTTTCACTAGAGGCTTCTCTCGAGAAAATAGCATACGGTGGGTAAACAAATTACTGTTGGGCAATTGACAGAAAAGCAAATAATTATGACGATATCCAAGCCAATGATGATGTATATAGGCATCATGTCCAAGATTAGTAGACCGACTCCTGCCTGCATCTACTACTATTACTTCACACATCGACCGCTATCCAACATGCATCTAGTGTATTAAGTTCATGGAAAAATGGAGTAATGCTTTAAGTAAGATGACATGATGTAGACAAGATAAACTCACGTATGAATAAACCCCATCTTTTTCCCCTTAATAGCAACGATACATACATGTCATGCCCCTTTCTGTCACTGGGATTGAGCACCGCAAGATCGAACCCATTACAAAGCACCTCTCCCCATGGCAAGATAAATCAATCTAGTTGGCCAAACCAAACCAATAAATCGGAGGAGAAATACGAAGCTATAATATCATGCATAAAAGAGTTCAGAGAAAACCCAAATAATATTCATGGATAGATCTGATCATAAACTCACAATTCATCAGATCCCAATAAACACATCACAAAAAGTCATTACATCAAATAGATCTCCAAGAACACAGAGGAGAACATTGTATTGAAGATCAAAAAGAGAGAAGAAGCCATCTAGCTACTAACTACGGACCCATAGGTCTGTGGTAAACTACTCATGCATCATCGGAGGGGCAGCAAGGATGATGAAGAACCCCTCCGTGATCATTCCCCCCTCCGGCAGAGTGCTAGAAAAGGCCTCTAGATTGGATCTCGTGGTTCTGGAACTTGCGGTGGCGGAAAAAGTATTTCGTGGACTCCCCTGAGGTTTTTGGGATTTTAAGTATTTATAGAGGCGGAGGTAGGTCAAAGCGATGCTCATGGGCCCCACTACCCACCAGGGCACGCCAGAGGCCCCTGGCACGCCCTGGTGCCCAGTGGGCCCCTCTTCCATCTTCTCGTGGCCTCCAGAAGCTTCTAGGGTCTCTTATCACCAGAAAAAATCTCCAAAAATTTTCATGGCATTTGACTTCGTATGGTACTGATATTCTGCAAAGTAAAGAACAACCAAAAAATAGCAACTGGCACTAGGCACTAAGTTAGTAGGTTAGTCCCAAAATATGATATAAAGTTGCTTGTAATAAATGTATATAAAACATCCAAGATTGATAATATAATAGCATGGAATAATCAAAACTTATAGATACGTTGGAGACGTATCAGTGCATCCTACGGTGCCCACGTCACATACGCATACGAGAATGCGTGCCCACGATACGCCATCCGGGAATCGTGCCGCACTTCAAAAACTGGAACCGTCTATAAATTTTGAGCTTGTTCCCATCACATTCCAAATTTCATGATTTGCAGGCGAGTTTTGGATTTATAGGAATTTAAAAACCAAGTTTCTCAAAGTTTTCGGCTGAGCCACGATGCCCATATGTTTCAAATTCATTCCCATTACTTACATGTGACCTAAACATTCACCCAAGGACATATTTACGATTTTCAACCCATTTTGGTGCACTGGAGCATGTGCATGTAGTTCAAATTTGAATTATGCATATTAAATGACCAGAAATCTCATTTAATATATAAAAAGGGCAAACAAAAATAATTCCAAATTTTAGCATGACACTCCTATTGGTCTATGTTGCCTCTATAAAAAAATCAAGGCATGAAGAGGCAGCTTATGTCGTTTCACCCACAAAGGTGCACATTCCCTATCGAAACCATGAGGCTTCTTGAGAGAAACTCTAGTTTTGCAACAAGCTTATACCAAAACTTGTCCCAATGTTAGATTTTTTTACCACAGCATGCTGGTGACATGTCAAGACACCATGCCAAGTTTAAAAAATCAAGTTTCTCAATGTTTTTGGCCGTGCCACAACGCCCAGATGTTTGAAATTCATTCACCTTTCTTGCATGGGACCTAAACATTCACCCAAGGACACATTTATGATTTCTAGTCATTTAATTAAAGAAATGGCAAGCCATTGGCCCTGTTTGAAAGAAAATATGAGTCACAGCCGAGTTGAAAAGGGAAACAACAACTAACTCCAACTTACAAACGGTATGTACGAAAGCACGAGGATTAATTGTTCATCAGGTTTGGAGAAAATCCAGATTGGATAGGGCAATACCATCTAACTCAACAAAAGTTTTCGGCAGTCACAATCAAATGGATCGGTCTGATCCATAAAATCAAAATCCTGGGCCATAAAATCTATTGGTACATGAAGATAAGTTGTTGTAAATAGAAGCCAAGCACGTTCAGAAGCCCTTTTGTCCACCAGAAACTTCTTTTATGCTGTTCAATGTGTCCATCTGTGAGATTTTTTTTGTTAAATAACTTAATCCTCATGGATAATAGTACCCTCGCATTCAACAGGAAGAATGTGACAAAGCTAGTGTTTGCATGGTTGGATGCATATCCTTACAGCGTTATTGTCCTCAAACGAATGTCATGAGAACTGAGAAAATCCCGGTGTTCTTATTCCACCGATTGGTTATACCTTTTTGTCCATGTGCTTTTGCCTAAATAGACATGAAGATTAAAAACAGTTAGTGTCTAAAAAAAAGAGTATGTCGAAAGAGCGACAACTGAACGGTTAACTATAGTACATTATATATGGGCTTTCAATGTGTGTGAAATCATCACCTCTATATACAAATTCTCCAGACATGGAAAGCACCACAGCAAGCCAATAATCGTGTTCAGATTAAAACACCATATACTGATATATAAGGTCTTGACAGAATCCAGCACCATTGATAGGCTATCCATGGCCAAACTCTTTATTGAGCATAGAACATAATATTAGTACCGAAAGTGTACTCCAAGATGATATAAAACTTATGCGCACAAACGAAAAATACAGCTTATGATTACAAAAGTGTTGATGATAATATACAGTACCTGAATAAGTGTGGAGCCAACCTCCATCTTGTAACCTTTAAACGGATCCGAAATTACACCCAAGGTCTGAAGTTTAGGCGCAGAGACCACAGTTATTTGTGAAGGTGCATAACAATAATCAAGGAGCAACATTTGAAGTGAAGGGGCATCTTCGATGATGAGCTCATGTCTTTTAAAACAAATTCCAATGCTTACAAGGTGAGGTGACTTTATTTGGAGACAACAGATACATATTTCTTTTCCAAAAACAAGCAGCAAGCGCTCCAGGGTAGGGCAGCTGGAGTGGATGATGCTGTGCAGTGAGGCCTCCGACAGATCAGCCACCACAAGCGCAAGTTTTTTTGGCATCTACTTCCAGCCGTGTTTTGTTCCTGCAACGGTAATGCATTATATGAACCTTCTAACAGTTAATTCTTTTGTTTTTGTTGCTATTTCCAGTAATGCAATGTGTTTGTTTTTGGTTTTTCTTACACATATCGTCCCTTTGCAATGTGAGATTGGAGTTCAATGAGATCATTACCGAAGATACTGTGATCTTCGACGCTCCTGGGGGCCCTACACTATGGAGGTCCACAAGGGACGAAAGATATCCCAGATTGGAGGAGATGAATGGGATCGTTTGATCGCCCACATGCATCTCACTAGGGGTGAACTGATTAGCTTCTCCTTCAGAAGACAAACTCCAAGGCTGGTTGTTATCTACCTCAACTTAGAGGATGAAGATGATGATGATCCACTTGATGAAGCCCTCTATGAACAAGGAATCAGGCTGAGCGAGGACAAATCGGGCAACCTCTAGTACATACTTCCTCCATGTGATGACTACGTCGGGATGCCATTCGTGACCCGCCTGACAAGGACAAATGTTAACCGCCATGTCATGGTATATTACTTAGTGTAGAAATTTGATATGCTTAATTAGTAATGTTGTGATATGCTTAGTGTAGAATTTGATGATATGCTTAGCGTGTAGTAATGTGATATGCTTAGTGTAGTAATGTTGTGATATGCTTAGTGTGTAGTAATGTGATATGCTTAGTGTAGAATTTGCTGATATACTTAGTGTAGTAATGTGATATGCTTAGTAATGTGATATGCGCTTAGTGTAGTAATGTGACATGCTCATTTATCATATATGTTTTTTCTTCAGAAATTACCTAAGAGGCTAAGTGAGAGCTGTGGCATAGAGCCGGATGAAGCAGGCATTGCTAGACTACGCCTTACCGCAAGGGGCTCCATCACCAACTGTGCTTACGCAGTGGACACGAATGGTCGCACTGTCTTTAGCGCCGTGGGGTGGAACAACTTCCTTGCTGGCAATAATCTCCAGGTTGGACAGGCCATCTTAGTCACCATCGGGAACACCCGGCGCCATGACTTGAGGATGATGATCATCATCGACCTCATTTAGAACTATGTGTGTGGCGGGGCCGTAGATGCTAAATGAACTCACTACAAAAAAAAACACTTCCATGATGATACGTGTTTGTCACAGTAGGTCATGTTTTCTGTCATGCATGTACATCCATGACGATTTTATGACAGAATCAAGATAGTCATACCTGTGCTGTCATAGAAGTGTTCCATGACAATACCAAAATTATCATCACGGAAGTGTCCACTTCCATGACGATAAATGGCGCGTCATGGAAGTGCTTTCGTCAAGGGTAACCGACATGTGGCATCCACCATAACGGGTCGTCGTTAAGCTATCGGGTTCCGGTTTGGATCCGATAACCCGTTAACAGCCCGGACCAATGGGGATTTTCCACGTGTAAAATTCTCAATGGCCAGAGGAACCACGTGTCGGCTCAGCGTTGGGACAGATGTCATGCACTCATTAGATGGGAGGCGCCTATGATACGTCTACACATGGCACAGCCCAACAGTGGCCCATTCAGGTGAAAAAGGCCGGCCCGTTTGACTTGGTTAAAAGGTAGCCGGCCGGCCCACGGAAAGCCTGTTAACGACCTGTTCTAATATAGCCCAATTACAGCCCGCTAACTCACGGCCCGTTATGGCCTATCCGAATTAGGCCCAGTAGCGTCATCTGGGCTGTCCAATATGATTCCAGCCAATTGTAACTTCCAGCCCATGTATGGCCCATGATGTCTTTCGGCTCATATGAGGCCCTTTGTAACCCTGTGCCCATTAACGGCCCATGGTGAAACTGACCCATAATGAACAGTATATCAGTTTATACCCATTAACGGCCCATTATTCCATTGGGCTGTTTCCAGCCCGTGTAATCTGTCGGCCTTCTAAGGGCCCATTTATTCTTGGGCTCATTTCCAGCATTAGAATACTTAGAGTCCTTTGCTGGCCTGTTCGCTTGTGGGCCAAATTCAGCCCGTGGCTACAGTCGGCCCGTTTGTGACCTGTTAATCCGTTGGGCCATTTTCATAGCGTCATCAAATACGACCCACTAACGACCCGTTATGCCTGTCGATAGAATGAAGCCCGTTAAACATATCGGCCTCTTAACGGCTCGTTTCTGTCGGCCCATAAACAGACGATTCCCATTGTAGCCCATTTACGGCCCATATTGTGGTCCGTTATTGGTCCATGAATAGTATGGCCCATGTTTTGCCATTCGATTATACGGCCCGTAGAAGGCCCATTGACTCTACGACCCGTAGAAGGCCCATGGATCCTTCGGCCCGTAGTAGGCCCATGGTCACTACAGCATGTAGTAGGACCATGGTTACAATGGTCTATATGTTGCCCATGGTTATTGTGGCCTAGTTTTAAAAAATAGGTTATTGTGGCCACTAGAAAAACGCAGAAAAAGAACTGCAATGACTACAAGCAAGCAACTAAACAAGACAATAAGGAAATAAATAAGCAAGCAACTAACGCTAGGCTATTACACATATTACATCCACTGGGCATCAAAGTTTGCCACCAGTGCAAATATAGGGAACAAAGCAGCATATTACATACACTGGCCATCTAAATTGGCCACCAGTGCAAATAAACGCGGCAGCAAAACAAGTCCATAACTGAAACAACTTAACAAGAGCTCAAGAAACGTTATCTTGGGTATCCACCATGCTGGCAATAAGCTTAGCAAGCTTATTAGCTTTCTCCTGTTTGGTGCTAAAATCCTCCAACGCTTGCTATTGCACCAGAAAGTATGCATCTGAATTCTCCAGGGACTTCCGCTGTCCTTCGGCTTCTTGTCGTAGCACAGCTGATTGATCTCTTTCAGCTTGTAGTTAAGACTCAAGAAAATGAACTGATTCAGACAATGAGTTCAAAGAGCTTGTGCCAGCGGTAGTGGCCAGTAACTCGAACACTACATCAAGACAGGACTTTGGGGTTGTCTCACTATCTTCGGGATAGTTTTCCTTAGCTATTTTATCAGCTTTGTTGGAGACCAACAAGGATGTATCACTATCCTGAACCTTATCTGCATTACTTCCTTTACCATTGCTTAATAAGGTACTCTTCCCAAATATTCTGTCAGCATTCTAAAAGAAGAAACAAGCAGGCACATAACAGGTTTAGCATGTAGTATATGAAACTCATTTCGGTGAACCACTTCAGTAGTAAGGTGGACAGGATTAAACTACAAGTCTTCTATTGCCAAGTAGTACATAATAAAAGCATCAAACAAACATATATCTATGTCCTATGGTCACTGCATTGTCTTGGCAAATCAAAATAGAGACACAGTTCAAATCATACCAGTTCAAGACAAAGCAGCATTGAAAGAATACAAGTGTGGGAAACTACACGACACAACAAGATTTCAGATGGGTAACACGGGTATACATGTACAACAACACTATTGGCTCTGTTGTGATGCTAGTAATGTGCATGATATGAGAAGTCAACTGTATACAGAATTGAAATGGAAATCAACAGAGCAATTTAGAAGAGCAAACCTGTTAAAGAAACATGTTTAAACATACCTGTTGTGCCATTGGAGTTTCGATTGGATCCTTCAATTTAAAAATAAGTTTGTATGAGTAAATATAGTGATACAAGAGCAAAGCAGTATGCACCATAGCAATGGAATCTTAAATGGGAACAGTTCTTCTTCAGGTTTAAGCACTTGTTCTACACGAACAGAGTACAGTAAGACGCAGGCATATAGTACATCAAAAATAAAAAATGAGCTCATAGACCTTACCACATTCTTGGTTCGGGACCAGTACAGAACAAGGCGTTCCCAGTCATCGTCCCGTAAATGTGTCTCAGGAGAAAGTAAGGGAATTTGATGAGTTTCTTTGCCAGTGAAGTACGTTTTCTTCAGGTAATTCCGATATTGCCACCAAGCATTCTTGAAGATAGCAGAGGTATTAGCACAAGTTACCTCATCCTGAGTTTCCAAATCGGTCCTTCTCTATAGAGAAAAAGGGGAACATTTGCTGTATTATAACCAGCATGGAGGTAGAATGTATGGGACAAAGCCAAGTATTTGCCATGTATAACATTACTTACACATAACTCCTGGACGAACACCTGCAATTGGCTTTTTCCTTCATCTTCAATATAATATTTCCATGATGGGAAGATACGCACATAGGATTTAACAACACCAAATGTGATAGATGCTAAACTACAAATGGCTGGTTGTGCTTCGTCCACAAGAATAGGTGTACTAACTGGTGGAGTTGGGATTCGCCGTGGTAGTACTGGTGCTTTGGGCACTGGAGCTGCCATACTAACTACTCTTTTTTAAGAGCTCTGTGATGGAGATGGTGCTGTGTCAACTGGAACTGGGTTACTATCTGCTGGGGTTGGGGTTAGATTGGGTGAAGCTGGTTCTCTGTCCATCAGAGTAGGGGTACAATCTGCGAGAGTCTGGGTTATGTGTGGCACGGCTGGTTCTCATGCATGTACAACTGGGGTACTATCTCCACCAAGAGGTAGCACTGTTTTATTTGAAGACCGTGTTTTTACTCCGCTAGATACTGCCATCACCCCCTCCAATTCAAATGGCTGATAAACAAGAAAAATAGTTGAATATACAGACCTTGTATGAGAGACAGATGCAATAGATAGTGTGGAAAAAAGAGGGCATGAAATAGTTGACATGTATATTGTTTAACTAAAAAGGATAACATGACATAATTTCACATATATGATGTCTATCTAAACTGGATAACATAGCATGACATAATTCAAAGATATGATGACTAATTAAACAGGATGGCATGAGATAATTATATGATGTCTTTAGTAAACAGGTTCGCATGACATAATTCACATACATGTTATCTAAGTAATCAGGATCGCATGATATAATTCACACATGTGATTTATATACTAAGCAGAGGGCATTCGCATATATGATGTCTGAACTAAGAACATGGTGTTGAATATTGTGTATATGATGTCTAAACTATGCAATGCAAGACACCATATGCATGATATGAGCAGTATAACCATGACAAGTTAGAGCATACACCTCGGTGGGGGAATAGGACTGGTCATCTATCTCTGAATCCATCTCTGAGGAGCTATTGGGACCCAGCAAGAGATCTGCTTCGACAGGTAGCACTGTCTACTCTGAAGACCTTGTTTTCACTTCAGATTTTTCCATCACCCGCTCAAATGGCTGATTCACAGGAAGAGTAGTTGAATGTACAAACATTGTCGACAAATGGAAATGTAATGAAGAAAAGGATTGGCAAGATATAATTCAAATATATGATGCCTGGTTAAACAGGATGGCATTGCATATTTCACATATATTATGGCTGGCTAAAAGAGATGAGATTACATAATTCACATATATGATATAGAAACTAAACAGGTGGCATTACAGAACATGTCTAAACTAAGCAGATGACATATATGATGTCGAAAGTAGGCACTGCAAGGCAACATATGCATGATATGACCAACATCATCATGCCAAGTTAGAGGAAACACCTCGGGGGTAAATAGGAGTGGTCAGCTATGTCTGAATCCGCCTCAAAATAGATATCTTCCTCTGGATTACAATCTGGAGGGGGGGGGGAGGGTTTGCCATTGCACCCACCATGGAGCGATGTCTGCATGACATTGTATTGCCGCGCAAAACTCTTCTCTTTTTCTCTACATGTTCAGCATGACTGCGTACAATATCTGACATGCATACGAAAAAATATAGTGAGATTATGTTAGGAGAGCATGCAGAAATCTAGAGTGATGGTAACAACCAGTGGATCGATCCAAAAATAATGATAGCAGGCTGATGATAGCTTTACTTTAATAAAAAGACAGATGATGATTGCTTTAATGTTTGTTTCCCACCCAAGATGAACAACATAGACATACCCTAGGTGAACCAGATGATAGACAGAGATACTATTCATTACGGCCTCGATATGTGCCCCACAAGCATTTTAAAACTCAAGTTTGAACATTAATTCGGACCTGACTTGGAGTCTAAGAGGTGAACAGGACGATAAAGTAGCAGGTAATATTAAGCAATGCATAACATAAGCAGAAACAAAAGAGTGCGACCTCTCTTGTGGACCCGTGTACTCCTCAGGTTCATCTGCTGAGTCGATGATGGTGATGCAGTTGTGGTGGGTGCTGGCGGCAGGGAAGGAGATCTGAGGCGGTGAAAGACGGTCGCGAGTCGTGATGTCTGGTATGGTGGATGCTTCTGTCGATGGAGCAGCTCAAGTGAGGTGGACGATGTCACGGCAGGAGCAGGACAAACCACACAAAGTTTTCTTCGACACCTATCTGTAACTGAAGTAATTCTGTAACGGCTCCTTTGGCTTGCAGGATTCTAAAAACGCAGGGATAGGAAAAACACCGGAATAGGATAGGAATGCACGTGGGAAATAGAGCATTTGTAAACACATGATTTCTATCAACTTGGGTGTTTGGTTCACAGGAATTGGAAGAGTAGAGGCATGCAAAGAAACATGGCCAAATTAAAGTGAAACCATATGAAAGTGTGTACAGTTAAAATGTTATTCTGCCACTAATGCAATTAATCTTGTTTTCATGCATAGGATTTTGAAAAGTAGGTCCAGGTGGATGTTTTGCTCCATTCCTTTCAACCAAATGCATGAATAATTGAATAGTAGAGTACCATAGGAAAATTTCCTATTGCTATGTTTTTCGTTCACTTTGTCCTTTGAACCAAAATAGCCCTAATGGATCAACATGAAGGTAGAGTAATAAGTGATGCGACAAGTGTACAACCTCTTTGGCGTAGCCGTATCGACCTCAGCATCATTGTGTTGGTCGCTAAAGAAGTTGTGGCAGAGGTGGCTGTCAGAGGTGTGGTGAAAGATCTGAGGTGTCTGTAGATGACATCCAGGGTACTGCTCTATTGTGATGGATGGTTCCGTCATTGGAGCAGCTCTGGCGAGCCGTAAGACGTCGAGGCTGAAGCAGCACAAGACAAACATCATTAATCTCAAGTGGGATTCTAATAGCATCTCCAATAGATGATATAAAATACATTACCAAAAAGTGGTAGAGTAAAATTTACATCACCAAAAAAATACCTGATTACAACAGATGAGGTAAAAACTGTTGACTCTAAACTTAACTGTCAAAACTGAAATTTACTGTGGAATCTGAATGTTACTGTTGAAACTGAACGCACTGGTAGCAAAGAGGCACTTCACATGTAGTTTAGGCCGCTCGAGCACTAGTAGTAGAGAACAGTGATCTAAATCAGCAGGCGATCGACATGGAACACAGTAGCAGATAGCAGCCGGAGCAGCAGCGCCTAGAGCAGCAACGCGAACTAGAGCCAGAGCAGCAACTCGTGTAGCTGCAATAGCCCATGTACCAGCATCAGCAGCGTGAGCGAGAGCAAGAGCAGAGCAGCAGCACGAGCGAGGGAAAGAGCAGAGCAGTAGCGCGAGCGAGCAAGAGCCAGAGCAGCAGCAGTAGCAGCAGCGCGAGCGAGCGAGAGCCGAAGCAGCAGCCGTAGCAGTAGCGCAAGTGAGCGAGAGCCGGAGCAGTAGCAGCAGCAAAGCAGCAGCGTGAGCGAGCGAGAGCCGGAGCAGCAGCAGCAGCAGAGCAGCAGCATGAGCGAGCGAGAACCAGAGCAGCAGCAGCTCCGGCTGGCATGGCCACCGCCGCCGAGGGAGCCTCACACTGGGGGAGAGCCGCCATCGAGATGTCATCGGTGGTGCCGACTACAAGGTAGCCGCGCCATGGGGGAGCGGGATCGAGCACCGGCGATGCCCGGAGGTCAAGTTAAGGAGAAGGTGCGGTGCGATGAGTGTACAACCTCTTTGGTGGCGCCGAGTAGGCCTTGGCTTCGTCCGAGGAGTCGGTGAGGATACTGTGGTTCCGTTGGAGCAGGTTAAGGCAGCGCTATGGGAATGGAGCAGCCACGATAGACGAGGTGATCGTCGGAGCAGCTCCTTGGAGGTGGATGACGGGGCGGCTGGACTGGCGGGACGACGAGATCGATGACGGATCCTCATCCGGGGCAGTGGATGAGGGACGTCGAGCTGTTGCGGTGGACGACGTTGCTACTTCTTGAGCTTGCATTGGTTTTTACCTTGAAGAGGAAAGGGTGTTGCAGCAAAGTAGAGACAAGTATTTCCCTCAGTTTGAGAACCAAGGTATCAATCCAGTAGGAGGTACAAGCAAGTCTCCAATCTATGCACCTGCACAAACAATCAAACACTTGCACCCAACGCGATAAAGGGGTTGTTAATCCCTTCACGGTCACTTGCAAGGATGAGATCTGATAGAGATAGATATAAAAGATTACTAAAACGTAAAACAAAGTAAAAGTAAATAAATTGCAGCAAGGTATTTTTGGGTTTTTTGGTTTATAGATCTGAAAA
Source organism: Thinopyrum elongatum (assembly GCA_011799875.1). Classification (NCBI taxonomy): domain Eukaryota; kingdom Viridiplantae; phylum Streptophyta; class Magnoliopsida; order Poales; family Poaceae; genus Thinopyrum; species Thinopyrum elongatum. Next base: position 607,336,052 of record CM022303.1, on the reverse strand, counting down.
TATATGATGGAAAATAGACCCGGGGGCCATAAGTTTCACTAGAGGCTTCTCTCTTGAAGAAAGCATACGGTGGGTGTTGGGGATATAACCCGAGGTGTGACCTGCCGCCGGGTCACATCGTTGGCGACTCAACATGAAGAAGGCCCAAGAAGGTCCACGAAGACTAGCGGTGGCTTACAAGGTGGGCTTGCTGGAGGCCCAAGACCCGGTGGTGTAATCATGACCCGGAAAGGGTGAGCCGCCATAATGGTGACTTGCTTTGTAAGGCAAGGTGACTTAGAAACCGAGTTGGTCACGTTGTGTGGTCCGGCTTGGACTCTTGTAAGCCCAGGGCCTCGACCTGTGTATATAAAGGCGAGACCCTGCGGCGGGTTAACTTAAGAACAATTGATTGAGAGCTAGGTGAGGTGATTCCGCTCCCTTGTAATCGATATCCAAGCTATAGTCAACAAAAGCAGGAGTAGGCTTTTACCTCATTGAGAGGGGCCGAACCTGGGTAAACCTTGTGTCCTTTGTCCCGTTTAACCCCTTCGAGCTAATCTATGTCGCGATGGCTCCACACCTAAGTCCTTTCACAAGGGCATTTGCCGTGATAAAATCACGACAGTTGGCGCCCACCGTGGGGCCAAAGCTTGGTGGTTTCGAGTTCCTGAAGGGCAGCTTCTCAGGGATCAAGGGATATGCCGTGGGCCCGATGACTAAGAGTCACCACGGCAAGCTCTACATCGACGATGCTGGCTGGGGCCCTGAGGCCGACTCAATTGAGTACGGGTATCGAGTCCCCTTTGGCAGAATCCACGTCTTCATCGGCAAGATCGGCGAGTCAGAGCCAGAGTCGGACACCTGCACCGACATTGTCGAGACGGCTCAGCACGCGCGACCCGCCGGGGTTCAACCCGGCCGGAAGCACGTTTTCATTGGCTTTGTTCATGGGGCAGATCTTGAGGAAGGTTCTGCATCCGGTGGAGAGATGGCCATCTATTCAGGTGATGAGTCCTCGACCGGAGAAACCGGGTCAATCTATCAGCTTCAGGATGGCGGGCTTGGGGGCTATTCCGATGGTGACAGTATTCCGGACCCTTATGAGCCACCGAGCAGGGCCGCTATTTTTATGGCTGGTACGCAACCAATGGTAAACTCATCAACGGCTGCTGCTATGACATCCAGTTCAACTGCTGCTACGACAGCTGGGGCAAGCGGCTCAGTTCGGCCGCCGGCTCAAGTTTTATCTGAGCTCTTGGGCACTTTGAAAACTCTGTTAGCCACAGAGGTTACTGCGGCAAATCAAGCACAGCATAATGCGGAGATTGCAAAGGTGCGGGATGAGGTGGCCAAGACCCAAGAGGATTTTAATGCAGAGAACACCAGGATGGCAGAGGAACGAGCCAATATGGATGCCGAGTCACAGCGTATCATGGCGGAGGCTTTTCTCTTAAGTTTGGATCAAAACACCTCTAATGCGGTTCTTCGAAGGAGGTATCGAACCCGTTTGCCTGCACAGTATGAGGCGCAGAATCTTTTTCACATGCCTGGTGCGGGGCCAAGTAACCCGCCAGGCATAGCCCGGGTGGCTGAAATCCCAGGGAGCGCAGCGGCGGCTCAGCCCTGATTGCCAGACCCGCCCCATAGGGATCGAACCCCGCCCCGGCGTTTTTCGACACCGTCTGGTCATTATTCCAACCCGGTGGATAACATGATAGCAGCGGCTACTCGGCTCAATGCAATCCCTATCACAGATGAGACGCCTTTTGCAGCTGAGGCGCAGAACGTAATTGAGCTTTTGCAAACAGTGGTTGCACAACAGGAGAAATATACACATAGTCGTGAGATGGTGCATTCGACGCCCCTCCCAAGCCGCAGTTACAGCCGGCGCATTGAGTCACCGGCGGTTTCTAGTAGCTAGCGACGACGTCGGACAAATCAAGATGACCCGCCCCATGGGAATAACCCGCCCCTTACTCATGCTCAGGCGATTGTGGATGATGCCAGAGCACGCCGAGAGGCGGAGGCCGCAGCAGCGGCTCAGCTGGGGGCTTATCAGCAGCCTCCAGTGACTCCTTCGACGTTAGTAGGAGCTGGTATAATTTCCAGATCTGTTGGAGTGCCTTGTTTAGTACCAGCCTTACGTAATGAACGATTGCCTAAGGATTTTAAGGGTCCTCGCAAGGTGGCTAACTATGCAGCTGATCTCCCCCTGAGGCCTGGATTGAGAGTTATGAGTTAAACATGGAGATGCTGGTTGTCAATGATGCTGTGTGTGCTAAGTACTTTACTATGATGTTGGACGGGCCGGCTCGGACCTGGTTAAAAGGATTATTGCCAACTCCATCAATTCATGGGCAGAGTTGAAAGCACGGTTCATCCAGAATTTTAAGGGAACATGCAAACAACCCTTGACAATTATTGATCTTGATAACTGTGTATAGCGTGAGGATGAGTCGGCTCATCATTGGGTCCGGCGGGTCTCAGCTATTATGCACTCGTCAGATAGTATTGCGGCGGGTCAGGCGATTCTGGTCTTGGAGAAGAACTATCATTTTACCCCCCTTAAGCAGAAGCTGGGGCGGCTTAAGCGTCATTGTAATGACATGGGAGAGCTCATGGCGGCTCTCATTAAGTATGCCGACTCTGACACCACCAAAGATCCTGGATCTGATGATGAAAAATCCAACAAGGGAAAGAAGGGTGGCAATGGTAAGGGTCAGCAGCAGAACGTGATAGGGCATAATGGTAACAACCATGGTAACGGTGGTAAGCGCAGACAGCCCGATGGCGGGTCAGATCTTGTGGCTAACACCAACACTGGATATAAAAACCAGCGCTATAATGGCAATGGTAAGTAGGCCTTTGGAGGGAAGAACTTTAATATTGAGGCGATGATGAATGAGCCTTGCCCAAAACACAGCCTGCCCAATAAACTGGCGACTCATGCTTGGAAGGACTGTTTCATCATGCGGGAGTATAGGAATTCCAACTTCAATCAGAATCATGGCAACAATAATGGCCCGCCTGGCGGGTCAGGATCCGGCTCACAGGGGCCCGACTTTGGTGGTGGCGGCTCAAGTTCTGGGTATCAAGGACAAGACAACCAGGGTGGTTATAACCAACAGCCTGGTCAGGGTAACCAGCAGCATCAATCAGGATACTAGAGTAATCCAAAGCAGCTCAAGAGTGGCTAGTATCATGTTTTCACCACAAGTCTCTGTAAGCGAGATCAGAAGGTTCATAAACACGCGGTCAGTGCTGTTGAGCCGGCGGTGCCTCAGTATTTGCGGTGGTCAGAGTATCCAATCACATGAAATCGAGAGGATCACCCGCCCCGGGTTGATAATCCGAGTCAGCTAGAATTGGTGGTAGCCCCTCAGGTCGGGGGTTATAAATTCACTAAAGTGCTCATGGACGGTGGTAGCAGTATCAATATCCTTTACTATGACACCTTTCGCCGGATGAACTTAACTGATAAGGAGCTTAAGCCGTCTTCTATAGTTTTTCACGGCGTGGTACCGGGTAAGTCGGCGTATCCGGTTGGTAAGATTGCTTTGGAGGTGGCTTTTGGCAATGACTATGACTACAGAACAGAGATATTATGGTTCAAAGTGGTCAATATCAAGAGCCCTTATCATGCCCTGTTTGGATGGCCGGCTTATGCCAAATTTATGGCCCGGCCTTGTTATGTTTATTTACAGCTTAAGATGCTAGGGCGTAAGGGCACCATTACGGTCCATGGTGATCAAAAAATTGCCCTGGAATGTTAGGAAGGAGATGCGGCTTATGCTGAGTCGGCCTGCGCCACGGAGGAGCTTAAGTTTTATAAAGACAATGTTGACCCGGCTGATATGACCCCTTTGAAGAAGCCCACTACTGAGCAAGACCCTTTGTTGAAATTTAAGTCGGCTGATGATACTAAGCAAGTTGATTTTGTCCCTGGTGACTCATCTCAGCAGTTCAAAGTGGGGGCCAATATGGATCCTAAATAGGAAAGCGCGCTTGTCGAGTTCATCCATAAGAATCGGGACATCTTTGCATGGAAACCTTCTGACATGCCGGGTGTACCGAGAGAATTCGTTGAGCACGCTCTTAATGTGGATCCTAAGTTTAAGCCGGTTAAGCAATTTCTTCGTCGTTTCAATGAGGAACGCCGTAAGGCTATTGGAGAGGAGGTAGCCCGGCTCTTAGCAGCTGGGTTTATCGTGGAGGTTTTTCACCCTGAGTGGTTGGCTAACCCGGTGCTGGTACTCAAGAAGAACGGCACCTGGCGTATGTGTGTTGACTACACAGATCTTAACAAAGCCTGTCCAGCTGATCCATTTGCTCTCCCTCGTATCGACCAGATTATTGATGCCACGGCGGGTTGTGAGAGTTTATGTTTCCTGGATGCTTATTCTGGTTATCATCAGATCAAGATGGTAGTTAAGGACCAAGGGAAGATGTCTTTTATCACCCCTTTTGGAGCCTTCTGTTATGTTTCTATGCCTTTTGGGCTTAAGAGTGCCCAGGCAACTTATCAACGCTATGATCAGAATTGCTTTCACAGTCAGATTGGGCATAATGTGCATGCTTATGTGGATGATATTGTGGTCAAATCCAGAAAGAAGGAAACTCTCCTGGATGATCTAAGGGAGACTTTTGACAATCTCCGGGTCTATAAGATGATGCTTAACCTGGCCAAGTGTGTTTTTGGTGTGCGTGCAGGCAAGCTCTTGGGTTTTCTGGTCTCAGAGAGGGGCATTGAAGCTAACCCGGAGAAGATCAAAGCTATCACTTCATTGGCTAAGCCGGCGTGTGTCAATGATGTCCAGCGCCTGGCGGGTCGTGTCGCGGCTCTAAGCCGGTTCATAAGCCGACTGGGAGAGAAGGCGCTTCCTTTATACTAGATGATGAAGAAGACAGGTCATTTTGTCTGGAGTGATGCTGCTGATAAAGCGTTCGAGGTGCTCAAAAAGCAGTTAGCTGAGCCGCCCGTCCTTGCGGCTAGCATTGAGAAAGAACCTTTGCTTCTGTATGTGGCGGCTAATAGTAAGGCTGTCAGTGTGGCGATTGTGGTGGAGCACAAGGAGGCGGGTAAGGAATACCCAGTCCAGAGGCCGGCTTATTATGTCAGTGAGGTGTTGATTGAGTCCAAGCAATGATATCCACATTGGCAGAAGCTGGTATATGGGGTGTTCATGGCGAGTCGCAAGCTGAAGCATTATTTTATTGGTCATCCTATTACTGGGGTCAGCTCTGCTCCCTTGGGAGACATTATTCAGAATAGGGAGGCCACAGGCCGGATTGCTAAATGGGCAATAGAACTTGGACCTCATGGTTTGAAATATGTGCCAAGAACATCCATCAAGTCTCAGCCTTTGGTGGATTTCATCAATGACTGGACAGAATTGCAGATGCCTGAGGAGAAGCTTGATAACACATATTGGATGATTCATTTTGATGGGTCCAGGCAGCTGGAAGGCTCTGGGGCTAGAGTTATTTTGACTTCCCCATGAGGTGACCCATTTTGTTATGTTTTAAGGCTAATGTTTCCTTGTACTAACAATGCAGCTAAATATGAGGCTTTACTCGATGGCCTTTGTATGGCCAAAGAGATGAATTTAAGCCGGGTCAGGTGTCTAGGCGACTCAGACCTTGTGGCTCAGCAAGTCTCAGGCACGTGGGATTCCAAACACCCGCTCATGGTGGCTTATCGCTGAGCGGTTGACAATATTGCTGGTCACTTCAAGGGTTATCAGGTGGATCACCTTGATCGAAGGAAGAATGAGGCGGCTGATGCCTTAAGCCGGCTAGGGTCTCAGTGTAAGCCGGTGCCTCCTAATGTGTTCCTTGATGTTTTACATAATCCTTCGGTCAAGTTGCCATCTGAGGAGGATCTTGCTATCCCTGACCCGGAGGCACAGCTGGTGGTGGCTCTCCATGCTATTCCTGATTGGATGCTTCCCTACTTGGCTTATATGACCCGGGGCGAGTTACCCAAGGATGAAACTTTGGCAAGACAAATAACCAGGAGGTCTAAGTCTATGACTATTGTCAATGGCGAGTTACACCGATGCAGTGTGACAGGCGTGTTTCAACGTTGTGTTTCTCCTAAAGAGGGCCGTGAGATCTTAAGAGAGATCCATGAAGGTGATTGTGGTCATCATGCCGGCTCTAAATCTTTAGTGGCTAAAGCTTTTCGTCATGGTTTTTATTGGTTGACGGCTCATGCTGATGCTGAAGATCTCGTTAGTAAGTGTGATGGATGTCAGAAATTTTCTCGATGAGCTCATGTGCCAGCTCAAGAGTTGAGGATGATTCCAATTACTTGGCCATTTACAGTCTGGGGGCTTGATATGGTTGGACCTTTTAAGCGGTCTCAAGGTAAGAAAACCCAGCTTCTGGTGGCGGTTGACAAATTTACCAAGTGGGTTGAGGCTGAGCCGGTCAGTAAATGTGATGCAGCGACTGCAGTTCAGTTTGTGAAAAAGTTGATCTTCCGCTTTGGTTACCTTCATAGTATCATCACTGATAATGGCACTAATTTTTCTAAAGGTGCTATGAAGGAATTCTATCAAAGAGAACATATTCGTCTGGATGTTTCTTCTGTGGCCCATCCATAGTCTAATGGTCAAGCTGAAAGGGCTAACCAGAAAATTTTGAGAGGCATCAAGCCCCGGCTTATGGTTCCTTTGGAACGAACACTGGGTTGTTGGGTTGAGGAGTTACCTTCAGTACTTTGGAGTACCAATACCACCCCCAACAGATCGACAGACTATACGCCCTTCTTCCTGGTTTATGGTGTAGAGGCGGTTCTACCGAGTGACATCCGTCATGACTCGCCCAGAGTGGTGGCTTATGTTGAAGCTGATAACAAGACGGCTTGACAGAAGGTACTTGATGCTTTGGATGAAGAGTGTGACCTTGCGGCGGCTCATTCAACAATATACCAGCAAGACCTGCGTTGCTATCATAGCCGCAGAGTTAAGACTCGGGTGTTTCAAGAGGGCGAATTAGTGCTCCGGCTGATTCAAGATCAAACTGACATGCATAAGCTTTCTCCACCTTGGGAAGGGCCTTTTGTGGTCAGTAAGAACCTCAACAATGGCTCATATTATCTCAATGATCTACGTGACCACAAGAAGTCACACACCTCTGAACAGGAGACCAATAGGCCGTGGAACATTGCTCATCTCCGGCCTTACTATACTTGAGCCACCGGCTCTTGTCTTTGTACATACTTTGGTTGATGTGTGTATATCTTTTTATGATTAGTATAATAAAGCTGGCACCCTTGAAAAATTCAGGGCCTCTGTCGTTTCATTTCTGAGTATCTGAGTCTTTATTAATTGATCATAAGGTCATCTGGGGGCTTCCAACCCACCAGGTTTAGCTTTCATACCCTTTTGACCCGGCCTAAGATGCCAAATTATGGTTTCATCCTGCCTGTTTGCAACTTGCTACTCTACCATGTGACCCGCCAAACTCTTGGCAAGTCAATCTTCTTAAAGACCCTGAATTTGCCAAGGTTAAAACGACGGTTTTGTGTCACGAGAGAGCCGGCTTACAGTGAGCTAGGATGAGCCACGGCTTTTGCGGCCTTGAAAGCAAACTTGAGGCCCGTGTGCCAATTTTTAAGCTGTGCCTTTGAAAAGCTGGCTTAATTTTTGAGATTTACAGTCTCTGTTTTTTGGTCTTTCAGATGTTTTTGTGCTCTTGAATTTTGCTTCTATGCATATTTTGACTACCCGGGTCATGAGGCTCTGAATTATGTTGCTCATATTTGAGTATATTCGGGTTGTCACCCACCCTGGCTTTGGACTTTCAGTCGCCAGTATGTTTGGTTTGAACAACCATGGTTATGAGGCTACCAAGTTTTCGGGTTGTCACCCGCCCTAACTTTTGGTTTTAAAGCCGCTGGCATGACCTGCAATCATGTTAGTCCTGTTTTACACAGTTATATGAGACTATAAGTCTTCGGGTTTGATAACCCACCCTGGCTTTGGACTTTAAGTCGCCAGTATATTTCGGCTTGAATGGCCTTGGTTCTAGTATTTTCAGTAATCGTATAAGGATATATATGTTTGGGTTGTCACACGCCCTGGCTTTTGACCTTAAGTCGCCAGGACATATGTTGTTTAAACTTTGTGCAGGACATGAAAAACTTTAAATGGAAATAAGAGTACTGGTATGGCTCATATGTATGATCGCATCAGGCAGGTCATAAAGATTAAACTGGCGGCTCAAAAGTCAAAGATTAACATGCATGACATGGCAGACCATTGTTTTCAACTATCCTATTACAAGACTTTGCTTTGAGACCACAAAAGTTTTAAACTTCAAATGCTTTTGGAGCTACACTCCTATAAGCCGGCCTGAGAGCCGCCTGGATCATCATTACTGGGATTAGTTTTCTTCCAGCCGCCTTGAGGATTGTGGATCATTCTGCGCCGATTCTTCTTGGTCGATCATCTGAAGATCAACTGTTGTCCAGTAGATGCCTGTTAAAGCTTCAAAAGTGGCCTCATCATTGAGTATAATAGAATGATCAATGTCAGGGGCGAAGATATGCTTACGCCGAGGAGGAATGAGATTGACAACATCATGAGCTGGCGGCTTAATCTTCTGATTGTTGCCGTCGTAAGCCGCCGTATATTTGTTCAAGTTTAGCTCTTCGACAAGCTTACAGGCCACGGGCCGCATCTCCCGGATGCAGTGATTGAAGTCCTTCTCTTCAAAGGGTGACCGTTCATCCTTGAATTCAGGACAACCAGTGGCTATTTCCTCCGAGTCAAGCTCAGATTGCCATGCTTTGGCCTGGCCTAGAGCAATGATGGCTCCAGCTCGGGCAGAGGATAATATTTGTTCTCCAATCTGGTTCGGGACCGTGGAGAGATGATCTAGAATAGTCTTGATTTGACTTGGCGGCTTTCTATTACCTCCTAAGGCCACAAGACTGAGGAGAGTGCCACTGTATAATTGCTCTGTTAAAGAATAAATGGCCTTCAGCTTCAATAGCATGTCTTGACCAAGGTTGACACTCCTGGGGCCTGTTAAGAGGTTATATAAGAGTCGCCAGGCGAGTTAGCGCTGCATATTCATATGAGAAGCCAGGTGGGTTACGGGATTTGGACGCATGTTATACTTACCGACGATGGCGGCTGTCATTTGAATAATGTGTTGTTTTAAGCCGGATGACTCTTCAGTTACCGGCTTAAGAGCATCCTCTGCGTGTTCGGCCTTTTTGGCTAGAGCACCCTTGTTAGTCTCCCAGGCGGCTCTCTCCATAACAAAACCTATTTAAGCTTTTCAATTTCTTCCAACGAGGCCTTTAGATCTGACTTGGCCTTGCAGGTTTCGGTCTGCTGCAGCTTCAAGCTTTTTCTTAAATCGACAACTTGCGATTCCTTCATGTTCAATTTGGCCTGAGATAAACAAGGAAATGATTATAATGCAAAGAGCAGGATTGGTGAGATATGGTTAATTAAGTTCCAAGCACATTGCAAGCAATACACTTGGCACTTGGGGGCTAATGTAGGTCGTTTCAAAATTTTTGCGCCCTGGCTTAACTTGTCAGTTTAAGCTGGCCCTTGAGGGCTACATATTTGGGTTTCTGAAGTGCTTATAAGTCCCGGCTCAACTTGTCAGTTTAAGCCGGCCCTTGGGGGCTACATATTTGGATTTCTGAAGTGGCTATAAGTCCCGGCTCATCTTATTAAGTTAAGCCGGTCCTTGAGGGCTACGTATTTGGATCTTAGAGCTAATTATCAGTATGACTCATCTTGTTATTATGACTTAATGGTTGAAAAGCTATACAAGGTTCATTCAAGATTAATATTTGAAGACCCGGCTCATCTTGATAAATATAAGCCGGTCCTGAGAGGCTACAGTTTGGACATTTTTATCAAGTCTACAGCATACTCAACATTTTCCTATACTATAGACTTGGCGGCTATATAAATACATATGGAAAGGGGTTAGCAGCATACCTCATAGCGTTCCTTCATAAGGTTCACTAAGTCGGCTTCTAGGTCACGGCTAGTGTGAAGGCAGTTCAGATAACCTGCATGGATGTCACTTGCACTAAGGGCAGCATAGTTTTCCAGATCCAGCTTCAATTTGCCCTTTTCTGCAGCTGGGGGTTCTTCTTTAGCGCTGTGTTTGGCCAAAACAGAAGGATTCCCTGGCTCTGTATAGCCTGTGCCAGTGATGATGACATCCTCGGTGATCTTGTCAGAAGGGATTTCTTCAGTAAGCTTGGCAGGGCTGGGCGGTTTAGGACTTGGTGGGTCATGTGTGATGGCCGGGTCAACCTCAGTGTTCATTGGATCAAAGGCTGTGGTATCATCTTGTGGTGGCGGGTCATTAACAAGATCTTCAGGGTCTTGAGTTGAAGCCCCTGAGATTTCTGGCACTTTCTTTTCCGGTTCAGCATCTTTGGGGTCCTTTGAAGAATCGCCTACTTTCAATTTCTTGCCCGCCTTTGCTATGCCTCTGGGACAAAGATATAAAAGCATGAGCATATCGTTACAAGTTGTTGATCAACAGATGAAGGTACTTACCCCTGGGCAATTTTGAAGACAGGCATCTAGGTCCCAATAGAGTCGCCAGAGGATAAATGAGGCATTCCCTGGTAATTTGAGTTGGAAGAATTAGGAGGATGATGAATGAGACCCGCCTTTGGAAAGGAGAGAGGTGGATTATGAGGCACCTCATTACGGCGTTTGCGAGGAGCAGGAGTGTTGGGTAAGCCGGAGTTGAGATCTCGAGTACGTCACTCCGGGTTGTACGTCTTGAATCATCGCTGCTGCTTCTTCAAAAGAAAATCGGGGTCCAAATGAGCAAGAGGGTGAGAAAATATTACTTTCTGGATGACCCGCCGAGTTCTCTTTCTTGGAAAAGGATTCGAGTCGGAGGAGACAAGTATTACCTCTGCTGCGTTAGCTTGGCTTGTTTTCGCATCATCCTGAGAAGAGTCGGCATCAATAAGTTGCATAAAAAGACGATCAAGGGAATCAAGTTCTACCTCCGAGTCATCTAGCTTGAGAAGATCTTCTGCCGTCTGTTTTTTACGGCAGCTTTGGGCAGGAGCTTTGGTCTTAGGCCTTTTGACCGGGGCGGCGGCTTGCAACTTCTTCGTCCAAAAGGCGGAGTCAGCCTGGATATAAAAAAAAGGGGTTAGAACAAAGCATAATACAGAGATAACCTGTATTGAATCAAATAAAGATAAACACTTACAGGTGGAGCTGGATTTTGTTTAAAGAATGGTGGCAGGCCAACTTTATTACAGTTCTCCTGAGACTCATCAAGCAGGGTCCTCATGGTTTTAAAAACTTCTTCAGCAGTAAAGTTGTCTGTCGTGAACCGTTGAGGGTCATTTGGTTCGCAAGAGTATTCATACATTAAGCCGGGGCGGCGGCTTAAGGGGAGTATCTTCCAAGAGACCCAGCATCGGGTCAAGTCAACTCCAAGTAACCCATGAGCCAACAAGGTTTTAGCCCTGGAGAGGAATGGGAAGGCCACAACATGTTCTTCTGGAATAATCTTGCTTGGCGGGTCAAAATTCAGTGGAAGACGCTCAGCTCTAAACCCGGGCAAAGGGTTTTCTGTGGCTGGAGCGGTGTTTTTGCAGTAAAACCAAGTGGTTACCCATCCCTTGGGGTGACTGGGTAAGACGATGGAGGGAAAGCTGTTGTCTCTTCGTCTCTGAATCGAGATTCCACCTAATTCTTGACTCGGGCCGTTTTTGCATTCAGCCTACCGGTTTATATAAAAGAACTCCTTGAAGAGGGGAACTGTGGGTGCTGTCTGAAGGTAAACTTCGCAGAAGATTTGGAAGTGGCAAATATTGGACACCGAGTTCGGCCCTATATCTTGAGGATGCAAATTGAAATAGTGAAGGAGGTCTCGGAAGAATTTAGATCCTGGTGGAGTAAACCCTCTGAGTATGTGATCAGTAAAGACTACAATCTCATCTTCAGCAGGAGTAGGGATTACTTCCCCATTGCTGACTCGCCATCCAATTTCTTGTTGAGTCGCCAATAAGCCCTGGCTTACATAATCATCGAGTATGTCTTTGGTGACCAGAGAGTATTCCCAATTGACGACAGTCATTTTTGGTGGCTAAAAAATTACGACCTGGAAATATAAGGTGTTGAGTTAATGTTACGGTAGTAAAATTGTTTAACGGTTACATCATTGGTTACTACAGCTAAGAATTGCTTTAACTGTGGAATGAAGCTATTATCAAGATATGAGCAGTATATTGCACTAAATACAGAGGCATGAATCGGTAGCATATTGGCGGATTACAGGTTCATGATTAAGCCGACCAGAGGCTGGCGGGTTGTCGAGTTAAATCGCCGAAACAACAGCAACAAGGCTGTTATCTACAGATCTGGGATCGATGAAATTTTTCCTAAGTATGGGACAAACAAGTTTCGCGATTTTTGCCTATGATTTCGGATCTATGGTGATTCAAAAATGAAAAAAATAATTGCTAAACCTAAAACATGGCAGTGGAAGAACATGTAAGCTGGGGATTGAATCTCAGGAAGAAGGGATGCATCTATTATTTGAGGCAAATACCAAAACTACCATCGCAAGGTTTCAGTATCGTTTTTTGGATTGAACTAAGCGGCATGGTGGATGAACTATGATGAACTTGGATGAACACGACGAACTCCGACGAACCCTATGAATAGGATCAATCTAATGTGGATCTGGGTCAAGGAAAGAGCTTTACCTGGATGCTTGACTAAAGAGCGGAGGAGCGCCACGATCTCTGGTCACAGTGAGGTTGATGCAGCGGCCTGGTTGGAGTCGTTGGTGAGGAACGATAGCAGCGGAGCTCCGGCGGCGGCGGACGACGCGAGGAGGAAGAAGGAGAGAGAAGGGAGGGGGTAAAAAGTGAAAAGAGGGCCCCCCATCCCTATTTATAAGGAAACAGTAAAATGGCATGCACGGAAATCAAGGAGGCAACATGATTATCTCAACAGTGCAGGCGCCTCGATTCTCGGACGACCAGTGAATGCAAGAGATCCATTGTGATGTCATGGGTTTTTTATGAATTTAATTCGCGTGATGTCATGGCGGGTTACAGTGGTTTATTTCAGGTTAAGTTTTGGAAAGACGATTCCCCAACTCAAGCAATGAAGATTGACATGAACAAGTTCAAATCAATCTGGGGCCTAATGTTCGGGATATAACCCCGAGGTGTGACCCGCCGCCGGGTCACATCGTTGGCGACTCAACATGAAGAAGGCCCAAGAAGGTCCACAAAGACTAGCGGCAGCTTACAAGGTGGGCTTGCTCGAGGCCCAAGACCCGATGGTGTAATCATGACCCGGAAAGGGTGAGCCGCCATAATGGTGACTTGCTTTGTAAGGCAAGGTGACTTAGAAACCGAGTTGGTCATGTTGTGTGATCCGGCTTGGACTCTTGTAAGCCCAGGGCCTCGACCTATGTATATAAAGGCGAGACCCTGCGGTGGGTTAACTTAAGAAACAATTGATCGAGATCTAGGTCAGGTGATTCCTCTCCCTTGTAATCGATATCCAAGCTATAGTCAACAAAAGCAGGAGTAGGCTTTTACATCGTTTAGAGGGGCCGAACCTGGGTAAACCTTGTGTCCTTTGTCGCGTTCAACCCCTTTGAGCTAACCAACGTCGCGATGGCTCCTCACCTAAGTCCTTTCACAAGGGCATCTGCCGTGATAAAACCACGACAGTGGGTAAACAAATTACTGTTGAGCAATTGATAGAAAAGCGCAAAGTTATGACGATATCTAAGGCCATGATCATGAATATAGGCATCACGTCCGTGACAAGTAGACCGACTCCTGCCTGCATCTACTACTATTACTCCACACATCGACCGCTATCCAACATGCATCTAGAGTATTAAGTTCATAAGAACGGAGTAACGCCCTAAGCAAGATGACATGATGTAAAGGGATAAACTCAAGCAATATGATGTAAACCCCATCTTTTTATCCTCGATGGCAACAATACAATACGTGCCTTGCTACCCCTACTATGTCACTGGGTGAGGACACAGCAAGATTGAACCCAAAACTAAGCACCTCTCCCATTGCAAGAAAAACCAATCTAGTTGGCCAAACCAAATCGATAGTTCGAAGAGAAATACAAAGATATCTTAGTCATGCATAAAAGAGTTCAGAGAAGACTCAAATAATATCCATAGATAATCTGATCATAAATCCACAATTCATCGGATCTCAACAAACACACCGCAAAAAAGTATTACATCGAATAGATCTCCAAGAACATCGAGGAGAACATTGTATTGAAGATCAAAGAGAGAGAAGAAGCCATCTAGCTACTAGATATGGACCTGTAGGTCTATGGTAAACTACTCACACATCATCTGAAGGGCAATAGGGTTGATGTAGAAGCCCTCCATGATCGAATCCCCCTCCGGAAGATGGCCAAAAAAGGCCCCAAGATGGGATCTCACGGGAACAGAAGGTTATGGCGGCGAAAAAGTACTTTGGTGGATGCCTCTGATGGTTTGGGAATATTTGGGAATTTATAGTGCAAGAATTAGGGTTGGAGGACTCTCGAGGGGCCCACAAGCCCTCAGGACGCCCCCTGGGGCGCGCCTAGCAGGCTTGTGGCCTCCTCGGGAACCTTCTATCCCCTTCTCCAAGCTTAGTAGATGTTTTCTGGTCCAAGAAAAATCATCACGAAAGTTTTATTCCGTTTGGACTCCGTTTGATATCCCTTTTCTGTAAAACTCAAAAACAAGGAAAAAACAGAAACTGGCACTGGGTTCTAGGTTAATAGGTTAGTCCCAAAAATAATATAAAATAGCATATTAATGCATATAAAACATCCAGAACAGATAATATAATAGCATGGAACAATAAAAAATTATAGATACGTTGGAGACGTATCAAGCATACCCAAGCTTAATTCCTGCTCGTCCTCGAGTAGGTAAATGATAAAAAAAGAATTTTTGATGTGGAATGCTGCCTAACATATTTCTTAATGCAATCTTCTTTATTGTGGCATGAATATTCAGATCCAGAAGATTCAAAACAAAAGTTTAATATTGACATAAAAACAATAATACTTCAAGCATACTAATAAAGCAATCATGTCTTCTCAAAATAACATGGCAAAAGAAAGTTATCCCTACAAAATCATATAGTCTGGCTATGCTCCATCTTCATCACACAAAGTATTTCATCATGCACAACCCCGATGACAAGACAAGCAATTGTTTCATACTTTTGATATTCTCAAACTTTTTCAAATTTCATGCAATACATGAGCGTGAGCCATGGATATAGCACTATAGGTGGAATAGAATATGGTGGTTGTGGAGAAGACAAAAAGAAGGAGATAGTCTCACATTAACTAGGCAAATTGATGAGCTATGGAGATGCCCATCAATTGATATCGATGCAAGTGAGTAGGGATTGCCATGCAGTGGATGCACTAGAGCTATAAGTGTATGAAAGCTCAAAAAGAAACTAAGTAGGTGTGCATCCAACTTGCTTGCTCACGAAGACCTAGGGCAATTTGAGGAAGCCCATCATTGGAATATACAAGCCAAGTTCTATAATGAAAAATTCCCACTAGTATATGAAAGTGACAAAATAGGAGACTCTCTATCATGAAGATCATGGCGCTACTTTGAAGCACAAGTGTGGAAAAAGGATAGTAACATTGTCCCTTCTCTCTTTTCTCTCATTTTTTATTTTTTCTCCTTTTTTTTTCTTTTTTTCTATTTTTGTCTGGAGCCTCATCCCGACTTGTGGGGGAATGATAGCCTCCATCATCCTTTCCTCACATGGGACAATGCTCTAATAATGATGATCATCACACTTTTATTTACTTGCAACTCAAGAATTACAACGCGATTCTAGAACAAGATATGACTCTATATGAATGCCTCCGGTGGTGTACCGGGATGTGCTATGATCAAGAGTGACATGTATAAAAAATATGAACGGTGGCTTTGCCACAAATACTATGCCAACTACATGATCATGCAAAGCAATATGATAATCATGGTATGTGTCATAATAAACGAAACGGTGGAATTTGCATGGCAATATATCTCAGAATGGCTATGGAAATGCCATAATAGGTAGGTATGGTGGCTATTTTGAGGAAGGATATATGGTGGGTTTAATGAACCGGCAAAAGTTGGGCGGTACTAGAGAGGCTTGCAATGGTGGAAGGGTGAGAGTGCGTATAATCCATGGACTCAACATTAGTCATAAAGAACTCACATACTTATTGCAAAAAATTAGTAGTTATCGAAACAAAGTACTACACACATGCTCCTAGGGGGATAGATTGGTAGGAAAAGACCATCGCTCATCCCTGACCGCCACTCATAAGGAAGACAATCAAAAAATAAATCATGCTCCGACTTCATCACATAACGGTTCACCATACGTGCATGCTACGGGAATCACAAACTTTAACACAAGTATTTCTACCAATCCACAATTACTCACTAGCATGACTGTAATATCACCATCTTTATATCTCAAAACAAATGCAAGGAATCAAACTTCTCATCTATTCAATGCTCTATATATGAAAGTTTTTACTATATCCCTCTTGGATGCCCATTATATTAGGACTAAATTCATAACCTAAGAAAATTACCATGCTGTTTTAGACTCTCAAAATAATATAAGTGAAGCATGAGAGTTCAACAATTTCTATAAAATAAAACCACCGCCGTGCTCTTAAAAGATATAAGTGAAGCACTAGAGCAAATTGCCTAGCTCAAAAGATATAAGTGAAGCACATAGAGTATTCTAATAAATTCACGATTAATGCGTGTCCCTATCAAAAGGTGTGTACAGCAAGGATGATTGTGGTAAACTAAAAAGCAAATAAAGCAAAGACTCATATCATACAAGACGCTCCAAGCAAAACACATATCATGTGGTGAATAAAAATATAGCCTCAAGTAAATTTACCGATGGATTGAAGACAAAAGAGGGGATGCCATCCGGGGCATCCCCAAGCTTAGATGCTTGGTTGTTCTTGAATATTACCTTTGGGTGCCTTGGGAATCCCCAAGATTAGGCTCTTGCCACACCTTATTCCATTGTCCATCAAATCTTTACCCAAAACTTGAAAACTTCACAACACAAAACTTAACAGAAAACTCATAAGCTCCGTTAGTATAATAAAATAAATCACCACTTTTGGTACTGTTGTGAACTAATTCTAAATTTATATTGGTATTATATATACTGTATTCCAACTTCTCCATGGTTCATACCCCCCGATAGTACCCATAGATTCATCAAAATAAGCAAACAACACATAGAAAGCAGAATCTGTCAAAAACAGAACAGTCTGTGTAGATCCGAATATTACTCACACTTCTGTGGCTCCAAAAATTCTGAAAAATTAGGAAAATAGATTAAATTTGTATATAAATCTTGCGTAAAACATTCAGAATTTTTCGTCACTTTGGTAAATTACCAAAATTCTGAAACTGAACGCAAAAGTTTCTGTTTTTCAGCAGGATCAAATCAACTATCACCGCAAGCCATCCTAAATGTCTTACTTGGCTCGAACACTAATTAAAACAGTAAAACACAACTACTGCAGAGGTAATAATGTGTATTTATTGAAGAAAAGAACCAAAAACAAAAAACTTAAAAATAAAATTGGGTTGCCTCCCAACAAGTGCTATTGGTTAACGCCCCTAGCTAGGCATAAAACATAGATCTAGGTATTGTAATCTTTGGTGTGCAATCCATAAGTAGCCCTCATAACAGATTCATATGGCAACTTAATTTTCTTTATTGGAAAGTGGTCCATGCCCTTCCTTAAAGGAAATTGAAATCTAATGTTTCCTTCTTTCATATCAATAATTGCACCAATCGTTCTAAGGAAAGGTCTACCAAGAATAATAGGACATGTAGGATTGCAATATATATCAAGCACAATAAAATCTATGGGAACATAATTCCTATTTGCAACAATTAGAACATAATTAATCCTTCCCATAGGTTTCTTAATAGTGGAATCCGCTAGATGCAAATTCAAAGAACAATCATCAAATTCACGGAAACCTAACACATCACATAAAGTTTTTGGAATCGTGGAAACGCTAGCACCCAAATCACACAAACCAAAGCACTCATAATATTTAATTTTGATCGTAATAGTAGGTTCCCACTCATCATAAAGCTTTCTAGGGATAGAGACTTCCAACTCAAGTTTTTCTTCAAAGGATTTCATCATAGCATCACCGATATGTTTAGTAAAATCTTTATTTTGATTATAAGCATGAGGTGAATTAAGCATGGATTGTAACAAGGAAATACAATCTATCAAAGAACAATTATCGTAATTAAAGTCCTTGAAATTCAAAAGAGTGGGTTCATCGCTACTTAAGTTTTGACCTCTCCAATCCCACTTTTATCATTTTTATCATTAAGATCTTTAAACTCCAAATTATTGAGGCGCCTTCTAGCTAAAGTTGACTCATCTCCAGTCCCATATTTATCAAGATTTATATTAAAAAACAAAGATTCAATAGGATTCACACCAATCACTTTAAGATCTTCATCATTATTATCACAAGAAATAGAAGAACACTCTTTTACTAACCAATCTCGCTTAGCACGCATCCTAGCGGTTCTTTCTTTACATTCATCCATAGAAATCTTAATAGCTTTTAGAGATTCATTAATATCATGCTTGGGTGTCATAGATCTAATCTTCAAAGAATCAATCTCAAGAGAAATTCTATCAACGTTCCTAGCCGAATCATCAATCTTAAGCAAATTTTCTTCTACCATAACATTAAAATTCTTTTGAGAATTTATGAAATCTTTAATATTATTCTCAAGGTTAGAGGGTATTTTATTATAATTTCCATAAGAATTGTTGTAGGAATTTCCATAATTATTAGAGGAATTACTAGGAAACGGCCTAGGGTTGAAACTCCCTCTATACGCGTTATTACCAAAATTGTTCCTACCAACAAAATTCACATCCATAGATTCATTATTATTCTCAATCAAAGAAGACAAGGGAATATCATTAGGATCAATAGGAGCACTCTTACTAGCAAACAATTTCATTAGTTCATCCATCTTTCCACTCAAAGTATTAATTTCTTCAATTGCATGCACCTTTTTACTAGTGGAAGATCTTTCGGTATGGCATTGAGAGTAATTTGCCATAATATTATCTAGGAGTTTAGTAGCTTATCCTAATGTGATTTCCATAAAAGTACCTCCCGCGGCGGAATCTAAAAGATTTCTAGATGCAAAATTCAATCCGGCATAAATTTTTTGTATGATCATCCATAAACTTAAACCATGAGTAGGGCAATTTATTATCATCAATTTCATCCTCTCCCAAGATTGTGCAACATGTTCATGATCAAGTTGCTTAAAATTCATTATATCGTTCCTAAGGGAGAAGATCTTAGCGTGAGGAAAATACTTGGAAATAAAAGCATCTTCACACTTATTCCATGAATCAATACTATTTTTAGGCAAAGATGAAAACCAAGTTTTAGCACGATCTCGTAGTGAGAACAGAAATAGCTTCAATTTAACAATATCATTATCCACATCTTTTTTCTTTTTCATATCACACAATTTAACGAAAGTATTTAGATGGGATGCGACATCTTCACTAGGAAGGCCGGAAAATTGTTCTTTCATAACAAGATTCAACAAAGCGACATTAATTTCATAAGATTCTGCACTAGTGGCGGGAGCAATCGGAGTACTAATAAAATCATTATTATTAGTGTTGGAAAAGTCACACAACTTGGTATTCTCTTGAGTCATCGTGACAAAGCAAGCAATCTAGCACAAGAGCAAACAAAAAGCAAATGAAAAGACGAATGAAAGAAGGGCGAAAAAAGGAAAATATTTTTGTGTTTTTCTGAAAACGTTTTAGAAGTGGGGGAGAGGAAAATGAGAGGCGAATGGCGAATAATGTAATGCAAGAGATGAGAGTTTATGATGGGTACTTGGTAGGTTTGATGTAGAACCTCCCCGCCAACGGCGCCAGAAATTCGTCCTGCTACTTCTTGAGCTTGCGTTGGTTTTTCCCTTGAAGAGGAAAGGGTGATGCAATAAAGTAGAGATAAGTATTTCCCTCAGTTTGAGAACCAAGGTATCAATCCAGTAGGAGGTACAAGCAAGTCTCCAATCTATGCACCTGCACAAACAATCAAACACTTGCACCCAACGCGATAAAGGGGTTGTCAATCCCTTCACGGTCACTTGCAAGGATGAGATCTGATAGAGATAGATATAAAAGATTACTAAAACGTAAAACAAAGTAAATGTAAATAAATCGCAGCAAGTTATTTTTGGGTTTTTTGATTTATAGATCTGAAAATATATGATGGAAAATAGACCCAGGGGCCATAGGTTTCACTAGAGGCTTCTCTCTTAAAGAAAGCATACGGTGGGTAAAAAATTTACTGTTGAGCAATTGATAGAAAAGTGCAAAGTTATGACGATATCTAAGGCAATGATCATGAATATAGGCATCATGTCCGTGACAAGTAGACCGACTCCTGCCTGCATCTACTACTTTCAGTGTCAAAACCGGCAGACCACGGGGTAGGGGGTGCCGAGCTGTGGATCTAGGATCAATGGGGAACAAGGGACGACGAACACAGTGTTTACCCAGGTTCAGGCCCTCTCGAAGAGGTAATACCCTATGTCCTGCTTGATTATATTGGATGTGTAATATCCTCGGTTTATATAGACACCGGCAGGGTTAGGGTTAGTAGAGATAGATTACAATAAGAGGGAAGGAGATCTCGTCCACCCTTGACTTGGAGGACACACCACGACTTCATAGATCTTCGGTAGTTACGCGGCTTCACCAGTCCAGCCCATATCCATTGGGCCGTCGCCCCGAGGACCCCTCAATCCAGGACTCCCTCAGTAGCACCCGAACTAGCCTCCAACGCCGGGGATTGTTCTCTGGAATCTTCACATCGTCGGCTTGCGAGACGAGTTTCTCTGTCCCTTTATTCGGTTCAGAACAATATTAAATGCGCCGAAGACTATCCAGAGCCCAGACAGTTTCAAGATTCTGGGATCCGATGATACCTCAAGATTGAGGGGGACCATCAGGGTTTTAATGCCACTCCTTGGGGCGAGGGCTTCACGCACCTTTTCAGGAGGCGTGCGACCCGATGCCATCTTTCCACGAGCCCGCCTTTCCAGCTTCAGGATGAGACTCCTATTTATAGATCCAAAGGCGTGGGGGAACTATCTCACCCTTCCTCTCTAACCCCAAAGAAATTTCCCGGCACCATGGCCGACCTTCCAGGTTCATCTTCGCGCCCACACGGTCCACTCCCAGGCGATTGGTCGAGCTGCTCAGTTTCTCACCTTCAACTAGGGCGTTTGCAAACACAACACTTCCTCCCTCCAGCAAATCTGGTTCCCGTCCGCGCCGGACTCATCTCCATCGACGGTCGCGCCCTTGCTGAGAGCTACCCCACTCTGAATAAGGGGGGGAGGGTATGTCTCGTTCCCTTCCTTTTAAGAGGCTTGGGCTTTCTCATCCATCCTTTTCTACGGGGTTTGCTAGAGTTCTACGGGATCCAGCTCCACAACCTCACCCCGGGGTCCATATTGCATATCTCTGGCTTCGTGGCTCTTTGCGAGATATTCTTGAGTTGTGAGGCCCACTTTGATTTGTGGAGAAAGTATTTTTGTCTTGTCCCTCACCTCTGGGGGGGATCCATATTTGAGGTGGGCGGCGCTAAAGTATGGCGGATAGCCGAGACGGGATACCCCATCGGAACCCCACGAAAAGATCCCGAAGAGTGGACTTTGGAATGGTTTTATATTGAGGATGTTCCCCTCACCGATCCAATTTGGCAAGGGCTACCCGAATACTCGATCGACCCGCCCATAAAGCGGTACAACTGGCGGCCCAAAGCCCCTTCCCAAAAGGACAGCGAAGAGGTACGCGCGTTGGCGGCCAAGGTCAGGCTGCTGACTAGCTGCAAGCTGACCATAGTCGAAGTGATGGCCATTGCCATTACCCGGTGCGTGCAACCCCTCCAGCAAAGGGGTCATCCTTTGTGGTGTTATAATGGGACCAATGACATAACCCGCCACCAGTGACAAGGGCCAGATAACAAGGCGGCCCTGGCCAAGATATTGACCGATCTTTACAAGGGAGAGGAGGCGGACTTTGCGTGAATGAGTATCCGGGAAGGTTGTTCCGGATATAATCCGGCGGATTGGGTAAGCCATATTCCACTGTCTTGAGTCTTTGAAATGCACCCGGACCCTGACTTGTTGTATTTGAATAGGGATGGAGGCGTCAAGTCGCGTCCATTAAGTGCCCTCCTCCTCAACCGGAGGATCATTCCCACGTCGACGATCCGGGGTATCATGACGACCCGGAGATGTCGATTGATTTCGAAGACGGGGTATTTTATCAGGAGAGCCTTAACGGCACCAAGGTCACTCTAACGGCCGATCACCCCGGGGCACTTCCCTCTTCCACAGTAAGTGAAAAGAAGAAGTCCTCCCAAACGGGGCACTCATCTCGCGCTATTCCCAACATGATGACTTCTATTCCCAAGGGTCGTCGTACTATGTGCCAAACCGTCTTGGGGGGAACGCGAACCACACTAGCTTCGGCCCCTAACAGCGGATCAAAACGGAAGGCCTCCGTCGAAGCGGAAGCACTGCCTCCTCGGCCCAGAGGTGACGTATTTCAAAATCACAGAGAGGGTTGCACTAAATGCCTTTTGTACTAAAACTTGTTTAATTTCGCAGAAGAAGTATGCCCCTGCATCAGTCCAGAGATTCCCCGGGCGCGCAGGATCGCAGCTCCGGCCCTAGGTCTTTGGCACAAGCCGGAGCTTCCTCCGAACACGCGGCAGCCGGCATGCCTCCGGCGAATTCCGATGATGTTTCGGTTACCAATTCCGAAGTCGAGAGCGTAATGAATCAACGCCGCCGGAGGGAGACTTTACGTCATGCTGCCTTTGCTGACCAGGAATTTAACGCCTTTAACTCGGTGGATGCGTACCTTGGAGCAGCCCGGACAGGTCTTGAAGGGATCGCCGGTCTCTTCACCGCCAAAGTGCAGGTATGTAACTAAAATAGCTTGAAAGCAGATCATGTTCCCTGACCAACTAGCCCCCAAGCCTTAATTTGTGTGGGACGACCGAGTTAAGGATTGCGAATGGTATGATTTTTGTATGCCGCAAGAGAACAGAGCAAAAAGCTGTCCGAGGACCTTGAGGCTAGCCGGACACAGTTGGTCGAAACCAAGGCTTAACTTGATGCGGCTCGAAAAGCCAGCAGTGGGTTGTCCGGTAAGAAGAAAGATCCGTTGCTCAATCGTGTGGAAAGGTATATGGTGTACTTAATGTATTCACACCTTTGTCTCTCTATAGCCGCGGAAGCCGCAAGGGAGTTGTGCAAGGAGTTAGAGGCTAGTAAACGAGTGCTGACCCGAAGTCTTGAAGAGAAAAATGAGCTCAAGGCAGAGAATCAGCGGAAAGCTGAGGAAATTGAGAGTTTGAAAACTCAGCTGGCACAAGCCTTGGAGGAAAACCAGAAGCTAAAAGGCATCATGTTTGGTAAGCACTGGTCTTACCATTTTATGAGTAGGTACAATTGGCGTGTTTAACGAAATGCAATGCCTGCTTGTTAGGTCTCTTGACTGGGCGGCCCGAGGAAGAGGTCGCACGTATGGTGGGAATCTTCTAAAAGAGCTGACGAAGACTCATGAGAGGGCTCGTAAGGCCATGAAGAGCATGGCCAAGGCGTTATGGCCATTAGATGTGCCATCAGAGAGTATGGCCGAACTGACTGGACGCCTTAAAGGAGCCCGGTGACGCTTTGAATTATGGAAGATCTCAGCTTGCCGAGAAGGAGCGCGCGAGGCATGGGCCATGGTGAAGACCCGTTTCACCAAGCTGGACCCGGAGCATATGGCCCGGGTTGGTCCCGTGAGTCCTGACGGCCAAGAGATACCTCTAAGCTTGGTGTATGATGATGTTATGCCAGCCGCTCGCTATTCTCAGAAGGATTGTGCTTTAGAGCATTTGATAGGTAATGTCGATCAAGAGTAGTTGTGTCAATTCTATGTATCTATGTACGTTGCATTGACCGAGCTCAATCCGCTTTCTTATTGTTATTTTTAAAGAATGTTGTCTTAACCGGCCAGCGGCTTCTACCTCCCCGATCAGTGATCGGGAAGTGTTCCGTACTTTGTGCCTTGGGAGACAGGGCAACACTTCGGGAACCAGGCAATCCGGCCATCTGGCTTGAACGGACGAAACATGTGCGGAGAGTTATGTTATATTACTGTTTGACGTAAGAAACATCTTCTGATGAAAATAGTTCCTCCAAAGGTTCCTTTCTTCGGGTAGATTTATAGTCCGGATACGTGAGATCAATGAAAACCAATGGCTGCGAAAAAACCCTGGTGATAAGCGCGAAGCTGTATTCACTTCCTAGCTGAAAAATCGAGAATGTAGGTGTAAACACAGGAGCCAGACAACCCAGCTTGGCAAAGATCTTAAGTCAAATAAGTGCATATGTTGGCTTAATCATGTGTGAGAAGGATGCAATCAGTATGAATGCGATTTGTACTTTATTCGGCTCTTCTAAGGGAGCCCCCATGCAAAGCTGGGTGTTACATTCAATGAACTATATAATACGAGCGTGGTACAGTTCGGTTTAGCCGAACTCTCACCATGTCGAAAAGAGAGAAAGAAAAAATAAAGGAAGGAAAAGTTGGGGATGTGTGTCGAACTTAGGCGTAAAAACGCCGCAGCCGGGCTGCATTCCACGGGTTCGGCTCGAGGCAGTCATCGGATGGGCGGCGAAGGCGATATGCTCCTCCTATGAGTACTTCATCGATAATGTACGGTCCCTCCCATTTGGGTGATAGTTTATGCTTCTGCTTTTCGGGGAGCCGGAGGACAAGGTCGCCCACGTTGTATGTCTTCGCCCAGACTTCACGGTTTTGATAGCGCCGTGCTTGCTGTTGATAGAACGCGGATCGAGCCCGAGCTATATCCCGTTCTTCTTCCAGGGCATCCAGATCATCCTGCCGATCCAACTCAGCTTCCTTTTCTTCATACATGCGCACTCTAGGCGCGTCGTGGGTAAGGTCGCATGGGAGAACAGCTTCCGCACCGTATACCATAAAAATGGTGTGTATCCGGTTGACCGGTTAGGAGTGGTGCGCAGCCCCCATAGTACGGAATCGAGTTCCTCGACCCAATGGCAGTCTGATTGTTTAAGGGATCAGACTAGGCGAGGCTTGATGCCGCTCATAATGAGCCCGTTGGCTCGTTCGACCTGTTCGTTGGTCTGTGGGTGGTACACCGAGGCGTAATCGAGCTTGATGCCCATTTTGCCGCACCAGTCTTTGACTTCCTGGGCGGTGAAGTTGGTACCATTATTGGTAATTATGCTGTGGGGGACACCATAATGGTGTACGACGTCCGATAAGAAGTCGACGACTGGTTCGGATTCTGCCGAAGTGACGGGCCTTGCCTCGATCCACGTGGTGAATTTATCGACCATGACAAATAGGTACTTCTTTTTGTTTGTCCCCCCTTTGAGTGGCCCGACCATGTTGAGGCCCTAGACCGCAAAAGGCCATGTTATCAGTATCATCCGAAGGGTTGTGGGGGGCATGTGGCTTTGATTTGCGAACAGCTGGCATCCGACGCAATGTTGGACTAATGTCCGGGCATCTTCACGGGCGGTAGGCCAGAAGAAACCTGCTCGGAAAGCATTGCTAACCAAAGCCCGAGCCGCCACGTGGTGTCCGCCCATGCCTGCATGTATCTCTGCCAAAAGCTGCTGTGCCTCTTCTTCGGAGATGCACCTTTGTAAGACTCCTGTGGTACTCTTCTTATAGAGTTCGCCTTCATGGATCTGGTATGCTTTAGAGCGCCGAACTATACGTCGTGCTTCGGTTTGATCCTCCGGAAGCTGATGTTGTGTGAGAGAGGCTACCAGGGGTTCTGTCCAGGTTGGGATTACGGCCATGACTTCATGGGCGGAGGGTGTTTCCTCGAGTGCGGAGCCGCCGATGATGTGGTCGTCCGGTTCATTTTCCGGCGAGACATTGTTAGCGGGCTCATTTGTTGGTGCGCCGGTAACGTCGTCCTGCCACACCACAGAGGGCTTAAAGAGCCACTCGAGGAAGGTGTTTTTAGGAACCGAGTCGCGCTTGGCACCCATGCGGGCGAGGACGTCAGCTGCTTGATTGCTGTCTCTAGCGACATGGTGAAATTCTAGGCCCTTGAATCGGGCCGATATCTGGAGGACTGCTTTTCTGTATGCCGCCATCTTGGGGTCCTTGGCGTCGAATTCACTGTTGACTTGAGAGATTGCTAGGTTTGAATCTCCCCTTACCTCAAGGCACTGTACTCCCATTGTTGTGGCCATACGAAGACCATGTAGTAGCGCTTCGTACTCGGCTGCATTGTTGGAGTCCATGTACATTATTTGTAGGACGTACCGAATAGTGTCGCCTGTGGGGGAGATTAGGATGACCCTAGCCCCCAGTCCGACTAACATCTTTGAGCCGTCGAAATACATTGTCCAGTGTGAATATGTACTGTACTCCCGGGGTAGTTCGGCTTCGGTCCATTCGGCTATGAAATCGGCCAACACCTGAGATTTAATGGCTCGGCATGGTTTGTATGTTATCTCAAAGGGGAGGAGCTCGATGGCCCACTTAGCGATGTGGCCCGTGGCATCTCTGTTATTGATTATATCGTTCAAGGGGACCTCCGATGCCACTGTGACCGAACATTCTTGAAAGTAGTGTTGAAGCTTTCGGGACGTCATAAAGACTGTGTAAGCTATCTTTTGATAGTGCGGGTATCGTGACTTGCATGGCGTTAGCACCTCAGACACATAATAGATGGGCTTCTGGACTTGAAATTTCTGGCCCTCAGATTCCCGTTCCACCACAAGCACCACGCTGGCCACCTGATTGGTGGCTGAAACATATAGCAACATGGGCTCGCCGATACCGGGTGCGGTCAGGATAGGGTTGCCAGCTAGGAGTGTTTTAATATCCTCGAGCGCCGCGGTTGCTTCGTCTGTCCATTGGAAGTTCTTGGTCTTTTTGAGCAGCTTGTAGAGTGGCAATGCTTTTTCTCCAAGGCGAGATATGAAGCGGCTCAAGGCTGCCACGCATCCTGCCAGCTTCTGAACATGCTTGAGCTCTGTTGGTATTGCGAGCTGAGATAGTGCTCTAATTTTGGCCGGATTGGCCTCGATTCCTCTATGGGAAATGATGAATCCAAGTAGCTTTCCGGTGGGGACCCCGAAGATACATTTTTCTGGGTTGAGCCGTATGTCATAAGCTCGCAAGTTGTCAAAGGTTTGGCGTAGGTCGTCTACCAGTTGGTCTATGTGTTTGGTTTTGACAACCACATCGTCCACGTATGCCTCGACTGTTTTGCCAATTTGGTTTTCATGGCATGCTTGAATCATGCGTTGGTATGTGGCTCCTATGTTTTTCAATCCGAACGGCATGATGTTGAAGCAGAAGGGCCCGTAAGGGGTAATGAACACGGTTGCCGCCTGGTCAGACTCTTTCATCTTGATCTGGTGGTATCCGGAGTACGCGTCAAGGAAACATAGTGAGTCGTGTCCGGCGGTGGCGTCGATGATCTAGTCTATCCATGACAGGGGGAAAGGATCCTTAGGGCAGGCCTTGTTAAGGTCTTTAAAATCGACACAGAGCCGCCAGGACTTATCCTTCTTTGGTACCATTACCAGGTTTGCTAACCACTCGGGATGCTTGATCTCGCGGATGAATCCGGCCTCTAGCAATTTTGCGATTTCTTCACCCATGGCTTGTCGGTTGGGTTCAGAGAATCGGCGCAGAGTCTGTTTCACTGGCTTAAAGCCTTTTAGGATGTTGAGGCTATGCTTTGCTTTCCTGCGTGGGATTCCTGGCATGTCCGAGGGGTGCCAGGCGAATATGTCCCAATTTTCCCGCAGGAATGTCCTTAATGCCTCGTCGACTGCGGGGTCCAGTTGTGCTCCTATGTATGCCGTTTTGTAGGGATCTGTTGGGTGCACTTGAAATTTTACTATTTCATCTGCTGGCTTGAATGACGTGTGTTTTTGTCTTTTGCTGAGAACCATGTCATCCTTGTCGACGGTAGTGCGTAGTGCTGTCAATTCTTTGGCCGCGAGGGCTTCGGATAGTTCCTCTAGGGCGAGGGATGCCGTTTTATTTTCGGCTCGCAAGGCTTTGCTTGGGTCGCTTTTAAGTGAGATTACCCCATTGGGCCCTGGCATTTTGAGTTTCATATACCCGTAGTGTGGTATGGCCTGAAATCTCGAGAATGCCTCACGCCCTAGAAGGGCATGGTATTCGCTACGGAAGGGTACAATGTGGAATAGCAAGGGTTCTGATCTGTAGTTATCGGGTGTGCCGAACACAACGCCGAGGGTTATGCGTCCCGAGCAGTGTGCCTCCTTACCGGGTATTATACCTCGGAATGTGGTGTGACTGTGTTCGATGCGAGACCTGTTGAACTGCATCTTATCGAGCGTATCCTCGTAAATGAGATTGAGGCCGCTACCTCCGTCCATTAGCACTTTAGTCAGCTGAAAACCATCGATGATGGGGTCGAGGACCAGTGCGGCCGGTGCGTGGCTGATACGGGGGCTTGGCTCGTCCTTCTCGTCGAAGGTGATAAGAGTGGTTGCCCATGGCTGCGCGGCCGTCACTTGATATATCTGGCTGAGCTCTCGAAGAGCCTTTTTCCTTTTGTTGTTTGAGGTGAACGTCTCATATACCATAAGGACATTGTGGTCCCGTGGTGAAGCCTTGGACTGCTTAACTGGAGGTGTAAGGCCCAAGATTGGCTCGCCATATTTGGCCACCTGTCTAACCACCCAACAGGCTCGAAGTCTATGGGTAGGATTTGCAACTAGCAAGACCGAGTGTATCGGGCATGGTTTATCCAGCAACTCGTCCAACCCCGATCTAGGTCTGGTTTTCGTTTCATCGGACTCGCGTTCCGGCGACCGATGTGTGTATGCTCGTTTGACGTGAGACTTTTCGTGTTGTGCGGCTGGCGGTGTCCCCATGTTCATCTGCTGCGCCCTCCACGTGTTTTCCATGGCGCAATACTTGCATACCATATCTGATAGTTCAGTGAAGCTTTGAATTCGGCGATGTGCGAGGGCGTTTAAGAGGCCCTCGTCCTTGCAGTTGAACTGGAAAGGTTTAATTATCTCTTTTTCACAACAAGGCGCCATCCTGTTCTTCACCAAGAGAAATCTAGCCCAATAATGATGGACTGTCTCGTTTGGCAGCTGTTTGACGTACATGAGGTCCCATATGTCCGGTTTTGTCGAATCTGTGGAGTATTCAGTATGATGGGTGGGTGGGAAAAATTAAAGGATTCCCTCCTGTAGTGGACCCGGACTATCCTTAACGGGCGGGTGAGTCATGTCTGGTTCTGATCGTGCAGGGCTCGGATCCGGACTGGCATGCGGCTGGATTGGCTCAAGGTCGGATCTTGCATTAGGGATCGGGTCCGGACATTCGTCTGGGTTGGTGTCTGATTCCAAGCTAGAGACTCGAGTGTACACCGTCTTTAGCTTACAAGGCTATGGCCCCTCCTGGGCCTCTTCGACGGTGGCGACGAGGTGCGTGACCGGAGGGGTGTTGATTTCTCGGTCGTCGGGTTTAAGCCCGATCCGATCGTAGGCCATGGGCCCGATAACAAAGATTCCCAATGCACAAAATAAACTTGCTATGTGGTCGCCCGGTTGGGCACATGGGGGTGCCGGAAACTTTGGTGACTCGGCGGGAGATCTTGTGGGCGGTCTATCGTAGTCGGGCGTCAAGGCCGGACTCTGAGAGATACCCGATTCTTGTGAGTCTGCTGGTCCCGGGGTCGATGCCCCTAAACCTGCGAGTCCCTCTGTGGGGGTGAAGCCTTCGATCTGATCAGGGCGACCAGTGGCATCGGCGCGCACTAATATGCCGCCGAAGACGAGGAGGTGACCGGGGACGGGAAGGCCCTCGGCGCAGGTGTGGTCTCCAACGACCGGTTGAGCCATCGATTCTTCTTGCGATCCAACAGCGGAACTCTCAATGAAAGCACCAATGTCGGTGTCAAAACCGGCAGACCTCGGGGTATGCGGTCCCGAGGTGTGGATCTAGGATCAATGGGGAACAGGGGACGACGAACACAGTGTTTACCCAGGTTCGGGCCCTCTCGAAGAGGTAATACCCTACGTCCTGCTTGATTATATTGGATGTGTAATATGGTTTATAGAGTAGATCTACCTCAAGATTAGCAGGAGCTAAACCCTAAGGTGATGATGTGATGACTAAAAGCTCTAACCCTAATGACTACAACCCTCGGTTTATATAGACACCGGCAGGGTTAGGGTTAGCAGAGATAGATTACAATAAGAGGGAAGGAGATCTCGTCCACCCTTGACTTGGAGGACACACCACGACTTCATAGATCTTCGGTAGTTACGTGGCTTCACCAGTCCGGCCCATATCCATTGGGCTGTCGCCCCGAGGACCCCTCAATCTAGGACTTCCTCAACTACTATTACTCCACACATCGACCCCTATCCAGCATGCATCTAGAGTATTAAGTTCATAAGAACGGAGTAATGCCCTAAGCAAGATGACATGATGTAGAGGGATAAACTCAAGCAATATGATGTAAACCCCATCTTTTTATCCTTGATGGCAACAATACAATACGTGCCCCGCTACCCCTACTATGTCACTAGGTGAGGACACCGCAAGATTGAACCCAAAACTAAGCACCTCTCCCATTGCAAGAAAAACCAATCTAGTTGGCCAAACCAAATCGATAGTTCGAAGAGAAATACAGAGATATCTTAATCATGCATAAAAGAGTTCAGAGAAGACTCAAATAATATTCATAGATAATCTGATCATAAATCCACAATTCATCGAATCTCAACAAACACACCGCAAAAAAGTATTACATCGAATAGATCTCCAAGAACATCGAGGAGAACATTGTATTGAAGATCAAAGAGAGAGAAGACATCTAGCTACTAGCTATGGACCCGTAGGTCTGTGGTAAACTACTCACACATCATCGGAAGGGCAATAAGTTTGATGTAGAAGCCCTCCGTGATCGAATCCCCCTCCGGCAGATCGCCGGAAAAGGCCCCAAGATGGGATCTCATGGGAACAGAATGTTACGGCGGCGGAAAAGTATTTTGGTGGATGCCTCTGATGGTTTGGGAATATTTGGGAATTTATAGTGCAAGAATTAGGGTTGGAGGACTCCCGAGGGGCCCACAAGCCCTCAGGGGGCGCGCCTAGTAGGCTTGTGGCCTCCTCGGGAACCTTCTGGCCCCTTCTCCAAGCTCCATGGATGTCTTCTGGTCCATAAAAATCACCGCGAAAGTTTTATTCCGTTTGGACTCCGTTTGATATTCCTTTTTCTGTAAAACTCAAAAACAAGGAAAAAACAGAAACTGGCACTGGGCTCTAGGTTAATAGGTTATTCCCAAAAATAATATAAAATAGCATATTAATGCATATAAAACATCCAAAACAGATAATATAATAGCATGGAACAATCAAAAATTATAGATACGTTGGAGACGTATCAGACGTTATCGGGGAAGAGGCTCCGGCTGGGCAGCGGTGGGGTGGCGGACGGCGGATTGTGGGGTTTCGTGGCTGGAGCAGAGAGGTAATGGCGGCCTGGGTGTAGCGACCCGACCCGAATGGATCAAAGTCTCTGTGCTTAAGTGTCATCCCTGGATCGGTATGCTGACACACACAGTACTCGAGGATTTATAACAGAGGTAAATCACATGTATAAAGTAACGTAAATACTATTACCTCAATCCAAATAGCGGAAGTAACAACAGGGTTGTGGATTCCCATCAACACCAACGGCAAAGTTGAGTGTAGAAATCGTAACCCTAACGTATCACTTACTCGTCGTAAGAATCCTGCAACATGAGACGTTGCAGCCCGAAACGGGTCAGTACATTGAATATACTGGCAAGATAACACAGTAGAGCAATGAACAGAATAAATGCTATCACTACATGCATATATGGCTGGTGGAGGCTCTATGGTTAATATGTTTTGCGAAAAGCCAATTTTTCCCTACATCAAAGGAATATATTTTGTTTAACTACAAAGTTGGTTGAAAAATATTGAGAAGGTAAAACCCCCTCTCAATCCCAATTAAAAGTAATCATTAATCCCAACAAATTAATTTAGAGTGATGGGATTCAATATGATGATCCAAGAACCAGATACTCAAGATGTCCATAACCGGGGACACGGCTAATCATGATTAGTTTGTACACTCTGCAGAGGTTTGTGCACTTTTCCCCACAAGACTCGATCTCCTCCGTTGGATTTCTCGCACTTCATGGTGTTTGAGAAACGGATGACCGAGACACAGTCTTTCTGAAGCATTTACTCTTTACTCTGGGTAGACAGTTACACCTACTTTCCCCTACATCTGCTAGCCTACCACTGAAAGAGGTCCTGCAACATACTCAACTATGCTAGAGCCCATAATAGCTTGTGGCTGCACACGGAAGTTTCTAGCATGAATAATCTTATGATCCCTTTGAGCCTGGGTGGCGAACCAAATGGACAGCACTGGTATATCCCCAGGTGCCCAACAAGCAATCCACCCAGATGTGTATTAAAGTTGCCACCTTAAGTTGAACCATTAAAAAAAATCTCACATCTGTCATGGATACACTCAAAACCCAATCCACGTCTACGAGCATAGCATGGCAACATAAGCATAGCGTAGAAGTAACTCCCAAGGGTTTGTTATTAAAAAGGGCAATAGGTTCTACCTCATCATCTACTTCCCAGTACCCACAAGTTAATCACATCCTAATCATGCAATATTTGAGGGTCGAAACTAATGCATAAAAACTGGGTAACGAAGAAGTATGATCAATGTGTTACTTGCCTTGTACTGTTGATGAAGATCCTTCGCACTCATAATTCCTGATAGTTCTACTCGTCACACTCCGTTCAATCTAACGTGAGCAAGCAATTGCATACATAAGCACTCATGCAAAAGAATCGAAGAAAAGATCTCGAAAAACTTTGAAAACTAGCAATTAACTCTTGCAACAGAAAACAATTTCTAACAGTACCAAAATTGGGTGGATTTGGTCTTATCAGAAAGTTTAGGTCAAGAGCTTCAATTAGCAAAAAGAATCAATTAAATCGGAGTTACGAAACTAAAGTTATAGCCAAAACAAGTTTGAATATGAATCAGAACAAATTTCGAAATTTGAAAGTTGCAAAAAGTGTATTGGATAGATTCACTAGATAGGTGGAGTCAAGACGAAAATGTTGGCGTTGGTTTCGTCTAATTTGGATGAACGAGTAAAAAGTTATGGCTATTTGAAAAATCAGGGCCAAGCTGTTTTACGGAAGAAAAAGAGTTATGGCTAAAAGAATTCTAGTCCTAAAATGTAAATACAAGGACTAATTTATAAATCTAATTATTCTACCGTACTAGTCTAGAAATAATAAGCTACGGGAGTATATAAAAAAATACGAAGAAAGATACCTTTATAAGGTAGAGAAAAGATGACTTCCGAGAGAGAAGACAACTTTCAGAAGTCCCGCCGGAGAGAAGAAAAATATTTTTATTTAGTGAATCTAGTCAAACCAAAATATATTGATTTAACCCGAATCGGATGATTTTTGGAGGCTCTATGGGTCTATATTTATAGGTGGAAAGGAGGCTTAGAGGTCAAAAGTTAGGCAATGTGGGACTAAACGTAAACAAAAGGCAGACGAAAGATATAGGAAAAACAAAGAAAAGAAACGACGCCGCATGGGCCTTCGGCCGGCCTGCGCGTGTGCGCGCATGTGTGCGTGCGCGGAGTTTTTTTTTTTAACAGAAAATAAATAAATTAAAGGACAACTGGAAAAATAATATAGTCCGACCTGCTAGCTATGTTGCGCACGCTGGCGAAGGATAGCAGTCGGTCGCTCGTACAGTTTTTTTTTTAGAATAAAAACAAAAAAAGGTAAACGGAAAATAAGAAAATTTCCATAGGCATATTATATATCAAAATTTTCAGAAAAAGATTTCCTAAAAGATGAACATATTTTCAGCGGCAAATAAATTTCACAAAAATTTAAATAAAGCAAACAGTGCTACTGCTGCAATAAAACCTAATAAAAATCATTTTAAAAATACCAAAATGATTTCAAATTTATTTCCCTCTAATTTTATATTGAAGGGAATCATTTTACCCTAATTTCCATATATTTTATTTTTGGATAAAAACAATTTGAATAAAAACCAAATAACTCCAAATTGAAAATAATTTCAAAGGGACTTTAAATTCGATTGTTTTAAACTTCCAACTCATATTTCATATAATTTGAAGAAGTCATTTTATCTCCTCTCATGAAAATCATTGAGTTGCATAAAGTTTTCGAATTTGGAATATTTCCAAATGGAATTCAAATCTTTTCAAAAACCCCTTTTAAAATAGAAGAAGTCATGTTATCTTCACTCTAGGGTTTGTGATGAAATGAATATGAATTCATGGAGATCATAAATGCAAGGTGAAAGTTTTGGGAAAGTCATTTTATTCCCTCTCATTCAACTTTCAAAAAGTTTCCAAATTTCACTCAATTTCACACAAGCAACCACACCACAATCAAACAATCAATCAAAACTATTTATTTAATATAACATTCCAAAATTTAGAATTTTGGGATGTTACAAACCTACCACCCTTAAAATGAATCTCGTTCTCGAGATTCGGAGAGGCTAGAAAGAAATAGGTTAGGTTTGGGGTCTTCTCAAAATCCATCGATCGTCACAGGGGGTCTTGGGTGCTACCACCCTTAGAAGCATTGTTACGGTTCCATCAAAACTTATATACTCCATCCTTATTGTTGACAGGGTCAGTCCTCTGAGATCCTCGGGAAAAATCCTACTCTGGCTCTTCCGGTAGGGGCATAACTATTTTCCTCAATTCCCGTGTCCTTTCATCTTGGTAAGGTTCTTCTGTTACCGGGTCTTCTTAGCTGACGGGTCTGGCGCCAATACTAAACAACTATCGATATCTCATGGTGGTCAACAATTTATGGTTTCTCCTGCAGGAAATGGGTCTGGGTTGAACCTCACCGCATAACCTACGGTTGGCAACAACTGCCGTGTACAAGGGGAAAAATTGTCACACCATTCTATGGTTTAAACAAGGTTTTGATCGTCGTCGCTCTACTATGGGTAAGTCACTCAGATTTACCATCCCATATAGCAAGGCGAATAATAAGAGTAAGTCGGTATGGTGATCAATCCATCCCGCACCCAAATCATTACCTTGTATACGGTTTAGTGAATCTCGCATTCTAACACTTGGTCATCCTCACAAGCATTGCAGAATTTCTCTTGTCGACGAACCAAGTTCGGATAAATCCATTGATTCTGCGAGCCAAACGAACATCTATCGTTTCTTCACCTCTCTCAGGTTTTGCGTTAACTCCTATAAGATCGTCTGTTGATAAAGTCGTATCTTCTTCCAGGGTTTTTCCTTCAGCAAGAGTGTGCTTGCTTCTTGGTAGGTCCTAGGGCCTGTGGGTTATGGCCCATCTCATCACTTGTAAACCTTGAACTCATCATCGGGGCAACTGATCATTATTCCAACATCCAGCTTCCTAGCATTCTTAAATCCATCCCATTGTACTGTCTCCCTTCCTTCTATCGGTACCAAACTAAGAAGGGATTACACAGACTCATCAGGGAGTTACAATTGCTCCATATTGCCAACCTTCTACCTCCTTTATATCCAATAGTACTTCATCCCATCATATTCTTGGGGTATCCCACATATCGAGATAAAACTCGTACTTATATTGTCCGAAGTCCACTCCGTGGAATATCATTATCTTTTCCAGAGGTCAAGTGTCCTCACAGGGTACTACCACCCTTGAAATGCACAAATTCATCCGTAGACCATATTTCTCATATCCTCGAAAATGGTCAAAATCTTTCTTCATAGAGTAACAACTCATAAAATCCAAATCAGTACCAACAATAATGCTAACTTTATTGATTCTCAAATTTTTACAATCTCCTGCATTTCCATTACAGGCCTCAACTCAATACCTCAAAAAGAATTGTTCCCACTACTACTACTATATTTCTTTTTTGACACAACTACTTAGCACAAGTCTCCTTCTCATTGGGACAATCTCTGGCAAAGTGACATGCTTCATTACAACGAAAACATATTACTTCTGACAAGTCTCGAGGTTTCCTTTTTGGGCAACTGTTGAGGTAGTGCCCTGACTCCTTGCACCTATAACAGGTGATATGACTCAGATCCTTCCTGGAATCCAATCTACTTCTTTTTCTGGACTTTTCCATTCCAAACAGGGCTTCTATTTCCTGTGGGTCATACTCTACTTCCTTCGTCGGGAATTCTACTAGATCCCCATTCATACAATTCTGGGAGATGTGTCCTTCTTCTCCACATGAATAGCATGACTAGGTGCAGAGTTTAATTGGGTCTTCTTCGGGTGTGTCCTCCACCTCTTCCTTCATCACAGGTTCTTCTAAAATTTCCATGAGGGCTCCTTTCATTTCTTCTTTCTTCTGCTGGATGGTTCTTTGTACTATGGGGTAAATGTGAACTGAGCAGGGTAGTGGGTAGTCCCTTCACACAAGAAACAAGTAATCTGCCTAGTTGGGCATTCTTCAGCTGGGTGACTCTCTTCACAATGAGGGCATTCATCCTTGTGTTCTTTATGGTTGTGTCCTATTTCTCCACAGAGCTTGCATGCACAAGGTTTCTTCACATCATTTCCATAAGGCTTCATCTTCTGGGACACAAGCCGAGACCTTTGCAGAGTCAACTTAAATTCTTCCCAAGTAGTTACTCTTTGCCATCCATTGATGGTTTGGTACATCCTCCACCAAGTAGCAGCACCTCTTTCAAAGCACTGAAGAGCATGCTGGGCCATATCCTTTCCGGCTATAGTGTTATTCTTCATGTGATCTTCCATGTTTTGAATCCATCGGTCCGTCTCCAATTGAGTCATCGGTCCATAAAATATGAGTTCATCTCCATTCATCCTCTATTGGTTCCTAGGGATTCGGGGTGAGATAAGAGAGATAGAGAGGGATACACACAATACAAACAATAGATTTGAAGAGGCAAATTTTATTTTGTGGCTGTCGAAAAAAACATCAAACAAATGACAGCTCACAATCGTCGCATCTAACGTAGGTATAACAGGGGTTTGGTCTTCTAAAGGTCAATAAATCTTCAAAGTCGCCAAACTCTTCAAGTCTTGTTCATGTCTCCGATGGGCTTCTTCCGATCGTGCTTGACCTTCTCAAGTTCTTTTGCCAAATCATCTCTGTTGACGCGAAGTCTCTCGTGACGTCCTTTAATATTCTGGAGTTGCGTTCCAAACTTCTGGGTTTCAACATCCTTGGCAATGAACCATGGTCCTACTGTCCTTCAGTTCCTGACGAATCTCTGGTATCTCGAGGTTTTGCTCCTCCAGCTTGGCTACTTTCAGCTTCTGGGTCCTGAGTTCTTCACGAAATGCTTCCTTGTCAAATACGGCTTCCTGAAGGTCCATCTTAAAATTCTCGATGTAATACTCCAGATCCTGTCGATACACCAGCTAAGGTTAAACTTCATCTTTTGCTGATAGATGCTCCATTAGCCCTTTTGTCATCCAATCCTTCCGACGAAATGCATGCTTAACTCAGCACGGCGACAATAGCATAAGCGGGCGATAACATCATGGATAGCAGTGTTTCTGCCCTTGTCATTGCCATGAGCTATCATTCCGTAGTTGATATCTCCTGCCTTAGGGTTTTCTTGACAAAAACTTTGAGTTTTAACGCTCCATGTTCCGGTCTTTCTCCGACACACCTTGATCTCGGGTATTGACAGCTTCAATAGTCTGACAAATTCCATAAGGGTAGCCTTCCTAGGTCATACCAATCTGGAAATTCTTCAGAAACTTCAAATTCTCCTAGTCTTCGGAGTCTTCAACTGTTGTAGTTTCCATTATTATAATGCACGGTAAAATCCTCTTCATTCCGAAGTGGTCTTAGTTGTCCGATATCTTGTACTTCTTGGATTGGTCTCATCAGTTGAACCTTCGAGTGGTCAAAAGGGCAAAGGGGTATAGTCTAACTAAAAGGAAATTTGATAAAGCTTAGAAAAGAAGAGAGGTAAGAGATCCTTTTGAAAAGAAAGTTGTAGAGAAAAATCTTTCCTATGGGCTCGCCAGTTTCTAGGGTCACGTCCTACAGTCAACATGTGCTCTGATACCATCTTGTAGCGACCCGACCCGAATGGATCAAAGTCTCTGTGCTTAAGTGTCATCCCTGGATCGGTATGCTGACACACACAGTACTCGAGGATTTATAACAGAGGTAAATCACATGTATAAAGTAACGTAAATACTATTACCTCAATCCAAATAGCGGAAGTAACAACAGGGTTGTGGATTCCCATCAACACCAACGGCAAAGTTGAGTGTAGAAATCGTAACCCTAACGTATCACTTACTCGTCGTAAGAATCCTGCAACATGAGACGTTGCAGCCCGAAACGGGTCAGTACATTGAATATACTGGCAAGATAACACAGTAGAGCAATGAACAGAATAAATGCTATCACTACGTGCATATATGGCTGGTGGAGGCTCTACGGTTAATATGTTTTGCGAAAAGCCAATTTTTCCCTACATCAAAGGAATATATTTTGTTTAACTACAAAGTTGGTTGAAAAATATTGAGAAGGTAAAACCCCCTCTCAATCCCAATTAAAAGTAATCATTAATCCCAACAAATTAATTTAGAGTGATGGGATTCAATATGATGATCCAAGAACCAGATACTCAAGATGTCCATAACCGGGGACACGGCTAATCATGATTAGTTTGTACACTCTGCAGAGGTTTGTGCACTTTTCCCCACAAGACTCGATCTCCTCCGTTGGATTTCTCGCACTTCATGGTGTTTGAGAAACGGATGACCGAGACACAGTCTTTCTGAAGCATTTACTCTTTACTCTGGGTAGACAGTTACACCTACTTTCCCCTACATCTGCTAGCCTACCACTGAAAGAGGTCCTGCAACATACTCAACTATGCTAGAGCCCATAATAGCTTGTGGCTGCACACGGAAGTTTCTAGCATGAATAATCTTATGATCCCTTTGAGCCTGGGTGGCGGACCGTAGGAGGATCACACGGTATATCCCCGGGATCTCCTAGGACAACACTGGTATATTCCCAGGTGTCCGGGCAAGCCACTGGTATATCCCCAGGGTGCCCCAACCAATCCACCCAGATGTGTATTAAAGTAGCCACCTTAAGTTAACCATTAATTAACAATCTCACATCTGTCATGGATACACTCAAAACCCAATCCACGTCTACGAGCATAACATGGCAATATAAGCATAGCGTAGAAGTAACTCCCAAGGGTTTGATATTAAAAAAAAAGGCAATAGGTTCTACCTCATCATCTACTTCCCAATACCCACAAGTTAATCACATCCTAATCATGTAATATTTGAGGGTCGAAACTAATGCATAAAAACTGGGTAACGAAGAAGTATGATCAATGTGTTACTTGCCTTGTACTGTTGATGAAGATCCTTCGCACTCATAATTCCTGATAGTTCTACTCGTCACACTCCGTTCAATCTAACGTGAGCAAGCAATTGCATACATAAGCACTCATGCAAAAGAATCGAAGAAAAGATCTCGAAAAACTTCGAAAACTAGCAATTAACTCTTGCAACAGAAAACAATTTCTAACAGTACCAAAATTGGGTGGATTTGGTCTTATCAGAAAGTTTAGGTCAAGAGCTTCAATTAGCAAAAAGAATCAATTAAATCGGAGTTACGAAACTCAAGTTATAGCCAAAACAAGTTTGAATATGAATCTGAACAAATTTCGAAATTTGAAAGTTGCAAAAAGTTTATTTGATAGATTCACTAGAAAGGTGAAATCAAGACAAAAATATTGGCGTTGGTTTCGTCTAATTTGAATGAACGAGTAAAAAGTTATGGCTATTTGAAAAATCAGGGCCAAGCTGTTTTACGGAAGAAAAAGCTAGGCAATGTGGGACTAAACGTAAACAAAAGCAGACGAAAGAAAAGAAACGACGCCGCATGGGCCTTCGGCCGGCCTGCGCGTGTGCGCGCATGTGTGCGTGCGCGGAGTTTTTTTTTTTTAACAGAAAATAAATAAATTAAAGGACAACTGGAAAAATAATATAGTCCGACCTGCTAGCTATGTTGCGCACGCTGGCGAAGGATAGCAGTCGGTTCGCTCGTACAGTTTTTTTTTTTAGAATAAAAAAAAAGGTAAACGGAAAATAAGAAAAAATTTCCATAGGATATTATATATCAAAATTTTCAGAAAAAGATTTCCTAAAAGATGAAAATATTTTCGGTGGCAATAAATTTCACAAAATTTAAATAAAGCAAACAGTGCTACTGCTGCAATAAAACCTAATAAAAATCATTTTAAAAATACCAAAATGATTTCAAATTTATTTCCCTCTAATTTTATATTGAAGGGAATCATTTTACCCTAATTTCCATATATTTTATTTTTGGATAAAAACAATTTGAATAAAAACCAAATAACTCCAAATTGAAAATAATTTCAAAGGGACTTTAAATTCGATTGTTTTAAACTTCCAACTCATATTTCATATAATTTGAAGAAGTCATTTTATCTCCTCTCATGAAAATCATGAGTTGCATAAGTTTTCGAATTTGGAATATTTCCAAATGGAATTCAAATCTTTTCAAAAACCCCTTTTAAAATAGAAGAAGTCATGTTATCTTCACTCTAGGGTTTGTGATGAAATGAATATGAATTCATGGAGATCATAATGCAAGGTGAAAGTTTTGGGAAAGTCATTTTATTCCCTCTCATTCAACTTTCAAAAAGTTTCCAAATTTCACTCAATTTCACACAAGCAACCACACCACAATCAAACAATCAATCAAAACTATTTATTTAATATAACATTCCAAAATTTAGAATTTTGGGATGTTACACTGGGTTTCTAAATGGAAAAAAGGAGGTGATGGGAGGGGGGGGGGGGGGGGGGGGGACCATGACTTAGGGTTGCGCTTGTCCAAAATGTAGGCTGTGTTACGAAAGTACCACCACCGATTTGAACTAGCGGCCGTTTCGGCTCAGGGATAGAAGGGGGATTTCGCATGTCGGGATTTGGCAGCTGGAGGGAGTTTTCGCGCGCGTTGTAATTTCGGGATAGCA
The DNA here is from genome assembly GCA_011799875.1 of Thinopyrum elongatum. Lineage (NCBI taxonomy): Eukaryota > Viridiplantae > Streptophyta > Magnoliopsida > Poales > Poaceae > Thinopyrum > Thinopyrum elongatum. The sequence goes on along the minus strand of CM022303.1, from coordinate 607,294,762 downwards.
AGGCGCGGGTTGTGAATGCGCGAGTTTTCGGAGCACAAACAGACAAAGCGATATCTCAATTTTGGGGATAACAAGGCGCGGGTTGAAATTTCAGGACAAGCCTAACGTGTAATAATGTATGTACCAAATCAATACTTCCCTTGACGAAAAAAACAAAAACTATTCGCACCACACAAAGGGAGAGTCTTGTCCCATTTTACTGTACAAATGCTATTCAAAACTATGAATCCATGTTATGTCCAATTAAATTTTTTCGCTACCTCTATAATGCATGTAACCTACTCATACAAACATTTTAGTGCATTACAAATGTATATACTACCGCTACAATTCGAACTATATTTGAATTTGTTTCTCTCTTTGAATAAGAATCTACAATCATGATTGTTGCCAAGTTAAACCATCATTTGTATATTATCTTAACAACACACCACATGATTACTATAGAGTTAGATATGAACTATGTGTACTATATATATGAACTCGAATTCAAAATTTTGAATACACTTCATGTTGATTCCAAATAATAGTACATTTGATGTACTAGCTAGATCTTCATACTAAACCATGTTTCATATGTACACTATGTTTATCACACAAAGTATAGTGCCCCGCCCCTTACATTATGACAAGTATTTAGCCCTGAGCTGCAAAAGCCACACATTATCACAAATTCAAATAAATGTTATATATATTATATGTAGTATAACATGTTCATAACCACGACATGCGTATCAGCATTATATTCATGCATGCATCGGTTTAAAACACTATGAACTCTTGTTCAAATATCCGAATCCACTTTTATCTCTACTCTTATAGAAAAAACGAGTTGGTGATGATGGTGTGCCTGCCATCTTGCAATATAGACCGTCTGATCTATATCTGACGGATAGAAAGCAAACTATGGAAATTTTGCAAAAGGATACCCGCACCTCTCTCGTTCATCCTTATCTCCCACAACTTCATTGTTGAGTAATTAAAAAAGGAAGCCTCTGGAACAATCTGGAATGGTGGCCGCTGATAATCCCCAAGTGCAAGGAACCATCATAGCAATTTCCAAAGGTGGAAGTGATAAGTATGGAGTGTCGAACCCACAAGGAGCTAAAGGTAAGATCAATATTCTCTCAAGTCCTATCTGCCATTGATACGACTCTACGTACACCGAACGGTTGCTTCCATCTAGAAATGAGAAATACAACTACGTTGTGGGTATGAAGAGGATAGCTTTGCATGATATCAGAGAACTAAAATATAAAAATAGGTGCTGTTATCATAAAGTTAGAATATATCACAATATATTACAAATAGCGAGTGTGGAATAATGATGGAACAGTGTGCAGAATTGTCCTAGGCAATTGTTAACAAGATCGGTAATCATTATTGCAATTTTATATGAGGGAGAGGCATAAGCTAACATACTTTCTCTACTTGGATCATATGCACTTATGATTGGAACTCTAGCAAGCATCCGCAACTACTAAAGATCATTAAGGTAAAACCCAACCATAGCATTAAAGTATCAAGTCCTCTTTACTCCCATACACAAACAACCCCCTTACTCGGGTTTAAGCTTCTGTCACTCTAGCAACCCACTATAAGCAAATCATGAACATATTGCAAGCCCTACAGCGGGAATCCCTCACATGTGCGCAGCACGGAGGGCACCATAGGACAACACCAAAATAAAACATACAACTCAAACCAATCTAGATCATCCATCAACCCAAAAGACAAAACAAATATACTCAAAACATCATAGGATGGCAACACATCATTGGATCATAATATGTGGCATAAAGCACCATGTTCAAGTAGGGGATTACAGCGGGGTGCGGGAGAGTGGACCGCTTAGAAGAGATGAGGAAGGTGATGTTGATGAAGACGATCACCGCGGTGATGGTTCCCCCGGCGGCACTCCGGCGCCATTGAGAGAGAGGGGGAGAGAGTCTCCCCCTTGTGCTTCCTCCTCCATGGCCTCCCGCCTAGATGGGGAGAGGTTCTCCCTCTGGTCCTTGGCATCCATGGTGATGATGGCCCCCTCCGGCTTCCTTCTCCATGGCCTTCGGTGATGATGGCCCCCTCCGGCAGGGTGCCGGAGAGGGCCTAGATTAATTTTTCGTGGCTACAGAGGCTTGTGGCGGCGGAACTTCCGATCTAGGGTTCTTTTTGGAGGTTTGGGTATTTATAAGAATTTTTGGCGTCGGTCTCACGTCAAGGGGGTGCCCGAGGGGCCCACAAGCCGTAGGGGCGTGTCCTACCCCCCAGGCCGTGCCCTGGCGGCTTGTGGCCACCTTGTCCACTTCCTGGGCCAGCTCTGGTGCTTTGGGGGTCTCTTTTGGTCCATAAAAAATCACCGTAAATTTTCAGCCCATTCCGAGAACTTCTATTTCTGCACAAAAACGACACTATGGTAGTTCTGCCAAAAAACATCGCCAGTCCGGGTTAGTTCTAATCAAATCATACCAAAACCATATAAAATTGTTGTAAACATGGCATGAATACTTCATAAATTATAGATATGTTGGAGACATATCAGCATCCCCAAGGTTAATTCCTTCTCGTCCTTGAGTAGGTAAATGATAAAAGAAATAATTTATGAAGTGTGAATGCTAGCATAGTGCAAAAATTTAATCAATGATAGTTCCAAACACTTTTTGTAGCATCATTATATATCATAAACAGTAGCTCATCTCATAAAACTTCTCATGATCAAGTAACAAGCTATTCACATGTTAAAGTATAGACCATAAAGTTTCTTGAAAACTAACAAACTATGTTCTCAGTCACCAAACAATTGCAATTCATCTTACTTTCAGGAAGGGTCTATGTAAGAGCTTTTATTTAGCAAATTCCACATACTCAACTATCATATAGTCTTCCATGATTGCTAACACTCAAAGCATATTTTTAGAACAAATAGCATCCGTCGAACACAGAGAAAGATAGGGGCTTAATCTTTCGCCTCCCAACTTATTTACCATATAGATAATTGTCAACAATAATAATTCATGATTAAATATGTTTGAATGGCCATATATGCTTGGATCTTTCCCCATCGCATGATGCTTGCCATCTAAAGAATGATTGAGGTTGACATAAGAAGGAATACTATTGACTCTTGCATAAAAGTAAATACATGAAAGTAAAAGATGCCCTTTGCAGAGGGAAGCAGAGGCTGTCATGCGCTTCTTAATTTTGGATGTGCAAACCCTTAATGCAAAGGAACGTCACTTTGTATTGCCCTTTGTGATAGCAACCTTTATTATGCAGTCCGTCGCTTTTATTTCTTTACCATCACAAGTTCGTACAATGCTTATTTTCCCTTACAATAAAAGATCATAAATATTTATGAGCAATTTTTATTGCTTTTTGCACCGATGACAACTTACTTGAAGGATCTTATTCAATCCATAGGTAGGTATGGTGGACACTCATGGCAAGAAATGGGGTTTAAGGGTTTTTGGATGCACAAGTAGTATCTTTACTTAGTACACATTTTTGTCTAGCAAAAGATCCTAAGTAAGCACCACATGTTGGAGGATCCATAACAATATAACTTCTATACAAATATACCCGAACATAACACATTATGTTGTCTTCCTTGTCCAACTTCAACTAATTTGATCAAGTTTGAAAAAAATTACTGGGGCTCACAATCATAGAAGATGTCCAAGATAGTATATTTACATGTGAAATCTCTCTTCCTTCAATATTCTTTCATGAATTGTTCAAGTGACCAATGCGGTGTTTGCTAACTTTCAATAAATTTTACCACCTATACTTCCTATATGTGAAGTCATTACTCCCCATGGGATAAACATATAAAACATATATAATTTCATATTTATGATATTCAATTCATTCAACCATTTACCCATAGGATATAAGTGAAGCATGAGAGTAAATGACAAAACTACTCCAAAAAGATATAAGTGAAGATCAATGCATAGTCAATTAGTTAAATAGCCATGTGAGGACTCTCTCTCATTCAAGATTTCAGATCCAATGATTTTATTCAAACAACTAGTAAAATGAAAATACTCTCCAAGCAAAACACATATCATGTGACGAATAAAAATATAGCTCCAAGTAAGGTATACCGATAGTGTTGAAGACGAAAGAGGGGATGCCTTCCGGGGCATCCCCAAGCTTAGTTGCTTGTATCTTGAATTTTTTCTTGGGGTTCCTTGGGAATCCCCAAGCTTAGGGTCTTGTCACTCCTTATTCTTCTCATATCGATATCTCACCCAAAACTTGAAAACTTCAATCACACAAAACTTAACGGAACTTTGTGAGATGGGTTAGTATGATAAAACAAATCATTCACTTGGGTACTGTCAAAGACAAGATTCATAATTGTTTCCACATAATTCCTACTGTACTCTATAATTTCCACAATTTATATTAAGCAATATAAGCCATAGAAACTAGAAAACAAGCAAACTATGCATTGAAAACAGAATCTGTCAAAAACAGAACAGTCTGGAAAGATCTGAATATTAGCCAAACTTCTGTAATTCCAAAAATTCTGAAAAATTAGTAAAACGTAGGAAATTTATATATTGATCTTGTGTAAAAAATTCAAATTTTTTTGTCACTTCTGTGAATTTTAAAAATTCTGCTACTGGACACAAAAGTTTCTGTTTTTGCACAGAATCAAATCAACTATCAACCACACTATCCCAAAGGCTTTACCTGGCACTTTATTGAAACAAAAACTATAAAACACAATTACTATAGTAGCTTAATCATGTGGACACACAAAAACAGTAAGGATAAATATTAGGTTGTATCTAACCAAGAACTTTTCTTTAAAGCTTTTTAGCTAAGCAGTGATATTTTAATGATACTCTTCCAAGCCCAATTTCGATGATAATTTTATTCATACTCTAAAAGATATAAGTGAAGTTCATAGAGCATTCTACAATTAATATAGATTGACCAATATCCAAGCTCAAAATATATAAGTGAAGCACACGAAGCATTCTATAAAGCCATACTCAAAATATTTAAGTGAAGCGCAAAGAGAATTCTATAAAGCAATGAAGGACTATCTCATACTAGCATGGTGCATAAAGGAAAAGAAAAACACAAAAGACGTATATCATGTGAACAAAACAAAAATCGAGGTATATCGATAGTTGTTGAAGAATAAAGATGGGATGCCTTTCGGGGCATCCCCAAGCTTAGATGCTTGAGTCTCCTTGAATTATTTACTTGGGGTGCCTTGGGCATCCCCAAGCTTGAAATCTTGTCTCTCCATATTCTTCTTATATCGATACCTCCTCGATCTTTGAACACTTCATCCAAGTGCAAGGAACCATCGTAGCAATTTCCAAAGGTGGAAGTGATAAGTATGGAGTGTCGAACCCACAAGGAGCTAAAGGTAAGATCAATATTCTCTCAATTCCTATCTGCCACTGATACGACTCTACGTACACCGAACATTTTCTTCCATCTAGAAACGATAAATAAAACTACATTGTGGGTATGAAGAGGATAGCTTTGCATGATATCGGAGAACTAAAATATAAAAATAGGTGCTGTTATCATAAAGTTAGAATATATCACAATATATTACAAATAGCGAGTGTGGAACAATGATGGAACGGTGTGCAGAATTGTCCTAGGCAATTGTTAAAAAGATCGGTAATTATTATTGCAATTTTATATGAGGGAGAGGCATAATCTAACATACTTTCTCTACTTGGATCATTTGCACTTATGATTGGAACTCTAGCAAGCATCCGCAACTACTAAAGATCATTAAGGTAAAACCCAACCATAGCATTAAAGTATCAAGTCCTCTTTACTCCCATACGCAAACAACCCCCTTACTCGGGTTTAAGGTTCCGTCACTCTAGCAACCCACCATAAGCAAATCATTAACATATTGCAAACCCTACAGCGGGAATCCCTCACTTGTGCACGGCACGGAGGGCACCATAGGACAGCATGAAAATAAACATACAACTCAAACCAATCTAGATCATCAATCAACCCAAAAGACAAAAGAAATCTACTCAAAACATCATAGGATGGCAACACATCATTGGATCATAATATGTGGCATAAAGCACCATGTTCAAGTAGGGGATTAAAGCGTGGTGCGGGAGAGTGGACCGCTAAGAAGAGATGAGGAAGGTGATGTTGATGAAGATGATCACCGCGGCGATGGTTCCCCCGGCGGCACTCCGGAGCCACCAAGAGAGAGGGGGAGAGAGTCTCCCCCTTGTGCTTCCTCCTCCATGGCCTCCCCCCTAGATGGGGAGAGGTTCTCCCTCTGGTCCTTGGCCTCCATGGTGATGATGCCCCCCTCCAGCTTCCTCCTCCATGGCCTCCGGTGATGATGGCCCCCTCCGGCAGGGTGCCAGAGAGGGCCTAGATTGATTTTTCGTGGCTACAGAGGATTACGGCGGTGGAACTTCCTATCTAGGGTTCTTTTCAGAGGTTTGGGTATTTATAAGAATTTTTGGCGCCGGTCTCACGTCAAGGGGGTGCCCGAGGGGCTCACAAGCCATAGGGGTGCGCCCTACCCCCCAGGGCGTGCCCTGGTGGCTTGTGGCCACCTCCTCCACTTCCTGGCCCAGCTCCAGTGCTTCTGGGGTCTCTTTTGGTCCATAAAAAAACACCATAAAATTTTGGCCTATTCCGAGAAATTTTATTTCTGCACAAAAAATGACACCACGGTAGTTCTGTTGAAAACAGCGTCAGTCCGGGTTAGTTCTAATCAAATCATACCAAAACCATATAAAATTGTTGTAAACATGGCATGAATACTTCATAAATTATAGATACGTTGGAGACGTATCAGTCGCTGCCGGCGTCGTCCATCCCCGTGCCTCCGCTAAGTCCGACCACCAATTAAAAAATGCATCTTGATGTTCCGTGCAATGCACGGGCATCTTGCTAGTAAAGAATTACGATCTCTGTCTATCTTTTATACCCACACAATCCTCTTCTCTTTGTAGCTACCGCTAACTTTCTCTCGTGCATGCGCACGCCCGCCTCCCTCTCACCCTCCCTCAGCATTCCCTAGCTCCATCGCGCACATTCGTTATTTCTCTTTAGGTCGTTCACCCACTTTGTGTGTAGGCCCCCCAGCTCCTTCTTTCCGGCACACACTGAGCGAGATACCTCTCTAGCCAAGTGTACGTACCACAAACACAGACTTTCCCTCTTCTCTTCTCACCGTCCATGCTCCCCTCTGTCTAATACGGTTCCACGCACGTGCACACTCCCGCCCCTCTTTTCATCGATCTCATACTCGCACACTCCTTCCCCCTCGATATAGTAGGCCTCTCGCACCACCTCCTCGCCGCATCCCTCTCTCTCTCTATCCGTTCTCTCCATACCTTATTTTCTTTTAACACACGCATGCATGTATACCGATCGATCTCCCTACATATAGCTAGGTCGACTATAACTCTTTTTCCCCACGCACCGATCGACGTACCTCACAAGTTATGTCTCCCCCTTTCTCCGTCACACGACAATTGATCTTCCTATGTAGTTACATCTGCTTACCACAACCATTTCGTACCCTCTCATCATCCGTGCATGCCTCCCGACCCGTCTCTCACACGCACGTGCACAGACAGGCAGGCATCCCCTCTCTTATTGATATTGCAGTCGTACCCTCTGTTTGTCTAGCAGGCCTCTCCCGTCATTTGTGAGAAGCAACTCCACCACGAACCCTCTGACACTTTAGCTATGTCTCTCTCCCAACCTTATTCCTCTCCTACACATATGCACGGATGCTGATCGATCTCCCCCAATACATAGCTAGGTCTCTCTCCTTCTCCACACATATACACCAGTCGTTCTACCTCTATAGTTAGGTCTCTGCCCCCCCCCCACACATGCTCATAGTCGAACGCTGTAGGAAGGTATCCATGCCACAGAGACAAACTGCACCTCTCCCCTCTCACGTTCTAGCAGGACAGCCGCCCTATATCTTTGACGTGGGCACACACAAATTTGATGGCACTCTTTATCGATTCCGCACACACACACTTCATCCCTCTCTTCGATTCTATGGATATCTCACGTCGATGATCCCTCCATTGTCTTCTCTTGGATTGGCCCCTCTATATATGATATATCCAGGCATCTGTTTCACACACATTGCATATGCTACATTTTTTGTTTGAGATATCATCGACACATATTCCCTGTCTATCTCTCATGCACCCCCCAAAAAAACACTCACGAACCCACACACCATCTCTCTCTAGGTTGTATCTCTCTCACACACACCCACGTAGGTGGTGTATGTACACGAAGAGAATAGGTGCACGTACTCACACTTCGTTCCCAGCCACACTCGCGCGGGTACACGGGTGGAGCTCATTTCTGTATGAAATGGCAGCCCACGTGCTAATTTGAGAGCGTGTAGCGGTTTTTTACTTACGGAGGTCGTGTACCACGCGTGCACGAAACAAAGTTTGACTTGACGCGTCGGCACGTTATTTTTAAATAAAATTATATTGCTCAATGGTATGTACAGAATATAAAACGATTGTTATTGAAAAAAGTAATCCGCTCCACTATATACAATGGAGCTTGCCTGCCGGGGTTAGTCTGTCTTCACACTCTCTCACACAAGACGGTGGTGGCCTCTCTCTCTCTCACCTCTAGTCACTGATCCGGCCCGATCCCATCCGCCGGCGAAAAGAGTGGACATGCATTGTTGCTCCATTCGATGGCGTCGAGGCAACCCGTCCCGATCTACGGTACCCACCGTTCTCTCTGACCAAGCTCCGGCGCGGTAGGGCAGATCCCACCCGCCGGCGACCCGGCGCCCTCATAGTTACATCCCGACGACCCCCAGGTACAGCTTCATGCCCTCCGTCCTTGCTCCACTGCCCATCTTCCAATGTCGCTGCATGTGGAAAATCATGCATGTGGATCTTCCATAGTACTTTGCCCAAAACGTAGCTCGGTCGGCGTACTTTCCATGTTGCAATCTCGTCCTCACACCGTTTTACATAAACAACCGTGCAGCTATCTTCCCTTAGGACAAGGAATATGCTTCTTTTTTGTCGGTGTATGTGTCATAAACTGTTATTGGCCAGTAATTGTTTCCTTCCTACCTCTTTTTTGCAAGCAGGGCTATCCATTTCACCTCGTCGCTATTGCGACCTTTTGGTGAACTACACAAATCACTTTTTTCTTAAGAGTGTTTTGTGCAGTTTTGCTGAAATGTTGCACGGGCAACATTTCTACATTTCAGTGGGACTGCACAAAGGGAGTTTGGTTTTGCTATCCTCCTCATCCAACTCTGAGCCTAATCTTTTCCAACAAGTAGTTAGTCTTAAAGAGAGATTGCAGAGGTGATTGGCTTCTATTTGTGTGTGTTATGTTTCATCATCTAGTTCCACTATTATTGTTATCACACTAAATGAATATCTTTGCAAACAGGGTTGATCAGCTCGATTTTAGTGGAACTGCACAAAATGATCGGATTGTGATGTGCTCCATACACCTCTTTCTTGGCTACAGCGCTGCGTGAAACTAGCTGCCAACCAATGAACATCGTGGCCATGAAATGGAGCCATGCCTATGAACAACATCGATTAATTATATATTTTTCTTTATTTGTACACCTTCTCACAACTTTGTCTTCAGTTTTGATGTGAATATTGGCGCTGATCTGTGAATCATTGAGATGCATTAGCAGCCATGGTAGTTTTATTTGTATTTGAGGGAATGTTGTAATGAGACAACCTTGAGGCAAGAGGACACATGAATCCTACAAGTTGAAACCTTTTTTTTTGCGGGAACCAAAGTTGAAACCTTCATAGCATTGCAGTACTATTTCATTTTGCTGGAAAATTATGCGTACATATAAACAAATCCTGAAAGATTTATAGCAATGCTAGAAACCATTCAACTTTGTTTCGCCGACATGTGGGACATCCTTCATCCGGCTCCACCTGCCATGCACCAATATTGAGTGCACAACTGCAGGGGAGATTCACCCTGGTCATTGCCCGCAGTGATAATGACTAGTGAGCAGTCAAGTCACAGAGCCCCACCTTTGCCACAATAAGTTGCTCGGACGAAGCAACCATCATTTCACTCTTCATTGAATCTAGTGGTACTCCAATATTCCTAGAGTAATAAGTTGCTCAGACGAAGCAACCATCACTTCACCTTTCCCACAGTAAGTACCTCCTTTTTTTATTCTAGAAACCACCATACGCGAATATTGGACGGTAGCAGCACAACATCAAGTGTACTCACTACTCAATTCAAAAATCGAAACCAACCAATGAACTACTAGATGGTGAGCGTTTGCTAGTATCATGTACTCCCTCTGTCCAGCTAGGCCTAATATAGTCACAATCCGAACAGCCCCTACGTACGCCTATGCCCTCTCCCTCGCCCACGCGTGCGGTGGCTTGCAGGACGAGGAGAGGGTTTTGACTACATCGCCCTCTCCCTCTCCCTCGCCCTCGCCCTCGCGGTGTACATGCAGCAGTTCAGCAGTATAGGACATGCAAGTTGCTCAAAGCATACCATCAATAGTAAACGCAATGCCAACAAAGCCAAGCGAAAAAGCAGGGCTTTAGTTACGTCCGGCCTAATAATTCCGGACTACCCTCCGTGGCCCTCCGTCCTTTGGAGTGTAAATAGTTAAGCCGATGACATGTGGGTCTACCTCAAGAGGGCCCATATGTCAGTTAATGGAAGAGAGAGGTGCGTAGGCGTATTTGCGGAAGCATGCTCCACTGGCAAACATGATGGCAGTATAGGGTAAGGCTAATTTAGTAACACCAACACGCTGGTTCAGCTTGTTAATTAATTGTCCCATCTGCTGCAACGTGTCTTGTCACTTCACTGTGAAGACTAGTTGAATAGTTCTCTCTGACCGGGATGGGGAATAATGGATCGCCAAGACTTCCTATCTATAGTATCCCTATGCCTCTACTCTCATCCTGTCCAACAACAAGAACCATTGGCCAAGGCACCCGACGCCAATTATGTAGGAGTACTACTAGTACTAGTACCTACTCCCTCCTTCCGGTTTATATGCAGGTCAATAAAAAAATCATCAACCAAGGTAGTAGTAAATGATGAGTGCCCGAAGATTTTTTTTTGAAAAGTAGTACTCCCTCCGTCTAGGTGTATAAGTCACCTTACGAAAACCAAATAATCCTGAAACACTTAGGCACGGTACATTAACTCCCACCTCATTTCTTGTTTCATGATATACTAGCAAGATGCCCGTGCATTGCACGAAACATCAAGATGCATTTTTTTTACAAAACACCTGTTGTGATTGACCCATGCGCGAGTAATCCCATGTGTAAAACTAATGATATCTCGAGAAAGAGGAGAGATAAGGTGAGGAGGAGTTGGGCGTGGTGGTGACTGGTGGTCGGACTGAGCGGAGGCATGGGGATGGACGACGCCGGCAGCAGCCACCATGCCAGATTGTTCCAGAGGCTTCCTTTTTTAATTGCTCAACAATGAAGTTGTGGGAGATAAGGATGAATGAGGGAAGGCCTTATCTGCAAATGTGGACAGAGGTGTGGATATCTTTTTGCAAAATTGCCATAGTTTTCTTTCTATCCGTCAGATATAGATCGGACGGTCTATATTGCAAGATGGCAGGCACACCATCATCACCAACTCTGTTTTTTATAAGGCTGGTCATAGTGTGAGTAACTTAGCAAGTAACATAGCGCATTCCAAGACAAGTTTGCTTATGTGGCCTATAGTTAATGAGGAAAGAGGTGTTTGGAGTAACATAGTATGTTACTGTAACATAACGCAACCCAAAGCAAAATGAGTCTATAATGTAATAAAATCAATCATCTATGATACTACTAGTATGTTACTTTGCACTATGAAGGTAGTACTCCTAACAAAGACTAGTATCATATGCATGACACTAGTCTAAGTTACTCCCCACTATGACTAGCCTAAGAGTAAGTAGAGCGACCAATAAGAGATGTGGGTCGTGCATGCTTTCAATGACTTAAAACTACCAAACACGACATGCAGTGATTAGTTCATTGCATGCAATGCTATTAATTAGAAAAAAACGTTACTCTCTCATTTTCCCCTCTGCCTCGGTCGCGGTGCATGACGGAGGGAGTACTCAATAATGGGCTTGTTTTCCTCAAGAAAATTGTGTTTACGAACATATTAATTGGAATGCATGCGTGCATGCGTGAAGAACAAAAGACCAGAACTTTTACATGCATCGGTGAGTTTTCTCTTAATTCTTGCATGCAACGTTTTAATGAAGCTTGAAATATGAACATGTCAATGGGAGGGAGTAGAAGCCTCATGCATGTAACACTCACACGTACACATGCACGCACGCAACACTCACACATCCATGCGGCACACAGCACAAGACGCAACACACACGCTCACGCTCAAGTGCTCAACCTACTCCCTCCGTCCGTGAAAGACTGTACATATAGAGAATTACACATTGACCAATAGGATTGGAACTCCACATCATTTAGAGCAAATACTCCCTCCGTTTCTTCTTTGATTCGCACATCATTTAGAGCAAGTACTAGGATTCTTAAAACACAGGAATAGGAAAAACAAAGGATTCGAGTGGCATGTCCACTTGAATCCCATAGTATTAGCACTGAGTGTTTGATGCCACAGGAGAAAGAAAGGAAGTGAAAAAAAAAGTTGGAGCAGATTCTAGATATCCAATGAAATGTTGTAGTAGTAGACGTGATTCCATACTACTAGTAAAAAGGCCTATAGGATTCAATCCTATGATCAAATGACTAATGTACCGAGGTCCACGGTCAAGGCAGCATAGGGCGGACGCGACCTCTCACTGCATCCGCCATTGAAGTGGTGCACTGGCCGAGGGCACCGCCCGCTGCACGCCCGGCTGAACGAGCCTCCTCGCCGCATTTAAACGCCTACACTAAACCCGCGTGGAATCCGAGAAACCTACTCCGCGTGTAAACCGGTTATTTTATGTAAAGGGAAGACTTTGTTTTTGCCACTCTAGCTTTTGCCTACTTTGCTTATGCCACTCTATAATTTGACATATCACTTTTGCCACTCTTAGTTTTGACAATACATCACAAATGTCATTCCATGGCAAAAGCAATAACTTTTCATTTCACTTTTGCCACTCTTAGGTTTTGATAATGTATCACAATTGCCACTTTAAAATTATTGCTTTTGCCATGGAATGGCAATTCTGATGTATTGTCCAAAACTAAGAGTGGCAAAAGTGAAATGTCAATTTCTAGAGTAGCATAAGTAAATTGGTCAAAAGCTAGAGTGGCAAAAATAAAGTTTTCCCTTATGTAAATGTAATGAAATCCGGCCATGTTTGCACGAATTTGCTTACGTACAATCTGAGTGGATTGCTCCAGTGGTCATCACACGTGAGCCAATCGATTTGCACCCTTCCACGCTCCATTTTGTCTTGCGTTACTTCCTCCGTCCAGCACGCTGACAAGTGGGCCCCATGCTCATTTATGCCAATGTGGTAGTCAATTATTTTGTCAGAGTGAGCTATCACACCCTTCTGGTGCCATGTCAACGAATCCACTAGAAACAAGTCTAGACTTGTTCGGTTCAACCGCCTCGCTAGGTGTTTGGAGAGGAATTGGCCGGTGCAAGGCAGTTCTATAGGTGGGTAGGCGAAAAAAATAGGGGAAAACGCGGGAAGCAGCTAGACGAGGGAGGGAAGCTTCTACATTCACGGGGGACGTGGCATTGGCCATTGGGCGGCAACAGGCGGTCATCCGGTTACGCCTTAAAGGATACGAAGAGGCATCCTATATCAGCAAGGACCAGCTTCCCTAGTGATAGCTCATCTAACAGAACTCCCAAGTTAACTGTGCTAAGGCTGGAGTATCCATCAGATGGGTGACCGGATGGGAAGTGGACTCGATATTAACTAATTGGATGGGTTACTGTAAAGGTTTGCCAATTAAATGTTTACAGTTCTCCGTCCTATTAGTTGAACCTCGAGGTCTTTGTTTTGTAATTTTCAACATTTTTTGTTTTTTGAACACATGTTAATCGAAGGTCTATCGCGTTACTTTTTGATAATTTTTGTTTTTTGAACACATGTTAATTGACTTGAAAGAAGGTCTATCGCGTTACTTTACGACATGTTTCCAAAAAAAAGTGATATGATCTCTGTCAACTTATAAGTCATGTCTGTCAAATTAACCTCGAGGTACTTGTTCTCAAGTTAACCTCTGGGCCTTGCAGGAGTGCTGCAATGTGTCGGCGTCAATTGCAAGATGATCCACCAAGCTAGCAGTGGAGTTGCCAACATGCTCAAAGTGCACGCAACATTGAGTAGAAAGAAGCATGCCCAGGAAATTAATGCATGCTTAGGGAGGCCCTTTGCTCAAAGAGCAAGTACTCTTTCGGTTATACTATAACTAGGTGTCGCACATGCTATAAGGACGAGGAGCGAGAAGCGATAGGCCGAAGCGATACAGACTGCTGGATATACTATAACTAGGTGTCGCACGGAGGCCGAGGAATATGGTGAATGCGTGAGGTGGGCCATGTATGATGTGTTTCGGACTCTTTCGGTTAAACATGGAGAGATTTGGTTGATTTTATATCGCTGAATAATATAAAATATTATGAGTGCAGACGCTCCAGCGCGAGATTCCTTGCTCCTTCTCGGTCGTCGGGAATCTACGTTCTTCCACTCTTTTGTTTTAGACGTGAGCTTTGTTCATCCTTTTGCCAACACGCAGGACATCTAGCATCAAGGTGGACGTGTCATGCAAGAAAATGGAGATAAGCAGTGCGTAAGTGAGCTTTATGGCCAATGGTCCTTGTATTTCACTCGCGGCCTCTCTGGCTTTGAACCCTAAGACTTTCGTTCGTATGCTTGGTCCAAGGGCTTTTGTGTCTATAAGATTCAGAGTTATGTTACGCTGCCTATGTTGTGGGCTTTATTAATTTGAAGCTGGATGCACCTAGCATCTTCGTTCTAAAAAAAGTGCGTAAGTCAGTCGTGCACTTCGATGGCACGTACTACGCAATATTTTTTCTCCTCGATGGCACGTGAATCGTGCACGTAGACGGAGCACGGGATGGTAGCCATGGACATGGTCGGCCCTTTTGGAGAGAGTACTAAATAACTTTGATGTGTCCCATCAACTCACAGAACAACGAGAAGCTTGCTTACTACGCCCGCTCCCTGGCCCACGCGCGCGCGGTGGCTCACAGCATGAGGAGAAGCTTTTGCTTACAATAGTGGGCTTTATACAAGCGGTGGACGTGCAGCAGTTCATTCGGTGTCAGATTGCCAGAAGTATATACTATAGTACCATCATCATTGTTCGACTTCCGGAAGAGGTGAAGAGCCAAGCGCAAGGTCACCTACTCACCTTTTAGTACTCTCTCCATCTAGGGGGTTTGGGCGGACGCGACCTCTCATCGCGCCGGCCGAGGGCGCCGCCCACTGCACTCCCGGCTGTACCCGCCTCCTTGCCACATTCAAACACCTACATTTAAACCCGCGTGGAATGCGAGAAACCCACTCCGGCCACACGTCCATTCAGGAGGGACGCCGGCCAAGCTCCTCCTTCCACCATTTTCTCCACTCTTTCGATGGCATCCGACGAGTAGGAAGCAGAGCAGTTCTCTGGCATAAAAGTTGTCTAGGTGGCCCGCCGAGCCTGGCAGTTACGAGTGAGGCAGCTCGCTGCTCCACCTACCTCGCCTAACCCGATGGCGTCAGTTGCCGCCCTAAGCCAGCACGTGGTTCCACAGCTGGCCGCTCCAATCCAGCTCGAGGAAGAGTGCTGAGTTGCTCCACGCCAGCTTGTCGGGGAGCACGGTGGCACGTGCATCGTCGCTGCCCTCGACGCCGCTGCGTCGTACAGCGCCTCTAGTGCCTGCGACTGCGCCATCCGTCGTCGACGCACGCGTAGCCGCGCCATGTAGGCAGAGAAAGAAGCCACCGCCGATGTCGACGAGGTGACGCGGCTACGCGGATGTCGACAAGGTGACGTCCATCATGTCCTCGCCCGCCGCCATCATCGAGGAGAAGTAGAACACGGGAGGCCGCCGCTGATTGTATCCCATGAAGGCCACCACCGAGGCAACGCCGGCATAAACAGCCGGTGTCTTGCACAATTCTTCTTCATCCGGATGTTGGAGGAGGACAAAGAGATTGTCCGACGACCATTTAGATTAGGTATATTAATTCTACCTTTAGCTCTGGACTAGCAGAACTTATTTAATGTAAATGTAAAGAAATCCATCATGTTTATATGAAATCCGGCCGTGTTCGCACGAATTTGCGTCCACGTTCGCGCTCTCGGGCGAGCGCTCTCCGTCGCTGGAGTGGGACGACGGACTCCGTCTCTGACAACACCGCAAAGTGCTTCACCACCGTTGTGATGGCCAGGATGCAGCGAAAGAACAACGTCCTTCATTCCGCAGGTGATGGCCATCTCGTCTAGACGGCTTGGTTGCTCATGAAGCAGCACCAACAACATGTAGGATTTTTGTTGTTTCTGACTAGCTCTACAACCTCAAGGTTTATAAATCAGACTTCACTCTCCCCTCATGCACACGCGCGAATACACTCACGGTGGAGCGCATTTGCACATGAAAAGGTAGGTAACATGACAATTTGACACATCTAGTTGTCCACTTAATGTGGGGTCTGGGACCAAATGTCAACCATACCAAGTGCAACCTGAATGTGGTGGTACGGTTATTGATCAAGTTTCTTTTTACTGGTACGTTAAATGAGAAGATGGCTCCCCGCGTATTCAATTTAAAACGATCACTATGAAGAGAAAAACAATTACTACTCCACTTCGGGACATGCTTGCTAGTGTTGCTCTCTTCTTCTCACTCTCTCACCCTCTCCAGATCTAAACAAGATGGTGGTGTCCACTCTCTTTGTCTCTCTCTCTCTTCTCACCGGTTGTCACAGATCCGGCCGGATACCTTCCGCTGGTGGTCGCTGGTGGCGAGGGAGGAAGCCGACGCGCGTCGTCTTCTCTGACCTGGCGCCGGCGTGGGAAGTCCTTCACACCCTTACTCCCCGCCGTCGTGTTGGCAGATCCTGCCGCCTGCGTCGCCACATCCCACCGACCAGAGGTATAACTTCTTTTAGAACCGGCCTTGTTCTAATGGCCCAGCTCCCCACATTGCTGCATCTCTTTTTTTTCATCAAGTTAGGATTGCTCCCCACGTCGCTGCATCCTGCATGTGGATATTCTTCTAGTATTACAAAGCTCCCCATGTAGCTAGCTCCGTCGACTTGTCAAACACTCAAACACCACCTAAATTTTTACTATTAGAGGAAAAAAGGTACTGCAGATACTGGCTAACGAACCAATCTCTTGGTTGGAAAGGGAAATAAAGACAATGCAACCGAGAATGAGCACATCTAGATTTCCTGTGGTCACATAGGAAAGGTCACTGATGAGAACAAAAAAAGGTACAAATCCAGACATGCTTTGCATGTTTGCCGCACTCGGCAACACCTCTGCCTCACCACTTTATGCCTTGGTGGAGGTAAAACGTGCTTCTGCCTCCCCTGTCCCTATGCACTTACTACTACTGTTAATCTAACATCACAGGTAAAATGAAACAATGCCACTGTTAATGTGATGTCACTGTTAAGTTATGTTGCTGTCAATCTATTGCCATTGATCAACTGAATCAATGCCACCACCGTTTTATGAAATGCTTCTGTCTTGCTTTATTTCTCATAAAGAGTGTTTTGGGCTGTTACACTAAAATCTGATACCGGTAACATAGCTGCATCTCCGTGGAACTGCACAAAATTTAATTGCACAATGGTTGACACGACGATGTGTTTCTTCTTTCCATATCACCCTTTGTTAGAACGATCGTTCCTGTTAACCGTGCACATACGTACTAATCAAGTGCTACTCTCAATCTATCATCACTGAGTAACAATGCAATTGTTATGCATGTTAATGTAACTATGTAAGCCCCCGTTAATCTAGTGCCAGTGTTGATTTGATGTGATGGCACTTTTTCATATTGTCAGTGTAATGCCATTGGTAACATCTGAGATGTTGCTATTAATCATATGCCGCTGCAAAAAAATGACACTGCTTAAATAACCTTGTTACATATTTGTGCAAACAGGGTTGTCTATCTCCATATGGTGTCTATTTGTGCAAACGAAAGCACAAACCTCAATTTTAGTGGAACCTGCTGTCAGCTGACCTCACGGTGCTCCAGGTATTCCTACATTCGTAACTAGGTAGAATGACCAACGCAAGATGAAATAAGCTTATTCGTACGTTGACTTGCTGATTGCAGTGTAGAACGAGTCTGTCATGTGTGGAGGAGCAAACAAGCACTGCAGCCGCACCGTCAACGCAAGATAAAAGAGACCGAGTCATTGATGGCCTGGTCGGCGAGTAGGGGTCATGCAAACAATGATGAATTATTTCAGTGGAACTGCACAAAAAAGATATTGGGGTTAGTCGGACAAATTTTCTACAGCCACACGGAAGGAATTGCACTCATCGATTGCATAGAATTTCCTCGGTGCCATGATAGGAGATCCCAAGGTGGAAATCAACTAACCACCTGTAAAATTATGCATAATCTTTGTCGGGGCCAGATTTCGGGGACATGGCATATCCCAGAAAATTAACCCCTCGTGTCATCACCAGCCCAGGATTACCGTTACTGGTTGACACGTCCTTGTTACAGATTTCCAAGCTATTACAAGAATTGGATACAAGACCATAAAGGTCTAATGATACAACAGTGATTCCGGTGGTGGATGACGGAATTGTCTCGCGGTTCTTCAACGTCGATGGGGCTCCATTCCCATAGGAACGGCTGACCTGGATAATTCCTATCCCGCATGGCTGCCATCCTAGGCTCCGCACGGACATCGCTGTGGTACTCCTTGTAGAAATCCTGACCTGGCCAAGTAAATAGCCAGGGACAAGCCTATGAGTACATTTGAATGTACTCGCAAACATCATGAACAAAAGATATACCCAATGCAACAATTAAATTATAAGATCATGATGAACCAAACTTTATGTGTATGCTCATGCTGGACTATAAAAATGCATGCTGACAGGGATTACTTCATGGCATGATAAAATATTAGCAGGTGAAAATGTATAAAATTGTTAGTGATAAACAAGGAAAGTCAAAGGAAAACAAAATAAAAGAAATGCCGGTCGGATGTCAAGTGACACCACGGTAGGTCTTGAAGAGAAATGCCAAACGGGTGTCTAAAAGAGAAATCGGACGAGACAGGACCATCCGAGAACTCAGGTGACGCCACGAGAGGTCTTGAAAAGAAATGCCAGTCGGGTGTCAAGTGACGCCACGGTCGGACTTGAAGAGAAATGCCAATCGGGTGTCCACAAGAGTAGTGGCGTGATAATCCGCCTGTTAACTCGAGGGACGCCACGAGAGGTCTTGAAAATAAAATTGAGTGCCCGGGGTAGTCTAGCCAGCCCCTGAGACACTCAGGAAAAATTCAAAATGAGAGAAACGGGTTAGTCCTCAATATTATGCATAACCATAATAATATTTAACAAGCATAAAAAATATCCATGGTAGCAACAAGGTGACAATAATTATTCCGCAAAATAATTCAGGCTCAATTTAATTATTTTCCTCCGAAGACCGACACTAAGACCAACACTTGACCAACCCAGACTGTAGCCCTTAACCGCGGACACGGCTATTCGAATAGGTTTAAACTCTGCAGAGGGTGTACTCTTTACCCACAAGTAAAGGATTTCTTTAGTCAGTACCGTGACACTGACTAATTCCCATTACGGTCTTTGGGTTGAAAACACACCTGACCAGCACACACCAAATTAACTTTCCGGATGCCAGTAATCACCCAAGGCATCATTCAAGAGAAACTCTGAGACAGAGAGACCAACATCCTGCATGGGATCACTATTAATACGCGCGGATTACAAGGGGTGCCCCCCTCTCAGTCACAACTGGAAACACCCATGCCCCCTGACCCGATGACAGGATTTAGTCCCGGATCCCTGGGAAACCCTCATCGTGGCCCTCTATATGGTGTGTGCATGGAAAGGGGTTATCAACTTACTGAACCATACCCTACCTGTGGCAGGAACCTGTGGCAGCATGAAACAAGTATGGGGGTTACCGGAACAAGACTCGATCTACGGTCGACTCAGGAGGCATTAAGTTTCCTGCAATGGTTAGCACAACAAAGTATTCTTTCAACAGCAATACCAACAGGGCCACAACCCTTGCATGCTCCAACATGCACAACAAGCAAGGCATGATCACGCTCCAACGTGATCATCCTTCTGCCGGTAACGATATTTCATTTAGGCTTGCTCCTGCAAGTTAGTCATGGCAAAACACGATGCACGGTACGATGAAACATGCCAACACTACATGCATGCAAAATTTACTCGAATTCAAACCATGCAAGCACTACTAGCAATATGCAATTTAGTTTGAATTTAACATAGTCATGTGTAAATTATTCTAGCAAATAAACTACCATGCATTCACCATATCAAGTGTTCAAGATGCTTGCCTTGAGCATGCAGAAATATTGGGTGCACTTCAAAAGTTTGAAAACTTTATCTTCCATCCATTTCCTATTTTCAAAAATATTTGAATTACCACATAATTCAAAAACAGTGCCAAAAATTGTTTCAAATATTTTTGAAATAAGTACTAAATAAACTAGTTGAAAAATTAAAAACAACAGAAAAAGAATCAATTTATTTGGAGTTAATATGAATTACTAATGAAATATCTAAGTTGGAATAGTTAGAGAAATAGAATATTTAAAATATCCAGTGGAAACAGAGTTTGGGAAAAATGTTCACCTAGGCTGGAATAAAAGATCATGATTTTAGGAATCTACAGAAATTTAAATCATTAGTTTTGGATTTGAATTGGTGGCTGTGGAATTATTTGGAGTTTACTGAAAAAGAAAAGGAAAAGAGCAGGGGCGCGCCGTGAGCGCGGTTTAGCCGCTCGACGCCACTAGGCCGGCCTAGTCGATCAGCAGCGTGGGACGGGTGCGACGTCGAAGGCGTATTCCAGGGAATACGTCTTTCCCTCGGGAAAGCAACTTCCACGGCACCCATCTCCACTTATCCACGCGGCGGGGTTACGGGTCACTGACCATGGGCCCCACCGGACCCACTCGTCAGGCTTGACCGTGATCCACCCCGCCTCCTTCCTCTGGCCGAACAGAGCGGATCTCCGGCGATGCTCGCCGACGGACGGCGGCACCCCACGGTGAGCTGAGGCCTCCGTCTTGCTCAGGGGGCCAAGGCGGTCGTCTGGGTACCCGTCTTGTCCTCCGGCGTGGAGGCAGTCACCGGTGACGAGCAATCCTGAAGAGCTCCTGCGGAGGCGAAAGAGGAATTTCGTTCAGGAGCTTGCTCTAGTGGAATTGAAGGGTGGGATTGATTCTTGGGATCGAGAGGGAGCTACTGGAGAAGGTATTGAAGAGAGGGAGACTTTGGGGGCGCCAGAATCAACGAGACAGGGGCGGCGGCCGTGGTTGCCGGAGAAGAAGGAGACGACTCTCTCGGGTGGTCCTGTTGCTTGGAGAGAGTCACAGAGGGTGGGGGAGAGGTGACCCAGTCGAGAGGGAGCTCGACGTGGGTTAAATAGGCCCGGGAATGTCGGTACCGTGTCTTCCCAAAGAAGGCACGACTGCGGCAGCCATTTATGGCAAAGCATGGACGGCGGCGAGGTAGGCGAGCAGCGGATAAGCTCTGGTAGATGGAGATTGAATGAGGGGGGTGCGCTGGAGGCCTCGGGTTCGTCCAGGCCCTCAGGTAGCTACGTGACAGCGACAGGCGACGGCGGTTGGCGGCTCGGGACGGTGAAGGGCGGCGCCAGGGGGGAAAGCTTTGGTGCGGGGGAGATTGCGGTTGGTGCAGGTGGCCGGTGGAGCGTGTGCGAGCTTGCGGTGGAAGCCACAGTCCAGGGGGGTTGCTGGCAGCTCAAGGACGCGCCACGCGCCCGGGCAGAGCCATGGTGGAGACGGCGGCGATGAATGACAGCGGTGGGCGGCACTAGCGGACGAGAGGGGGTGTCGGCGGGGTTCAGGGTGGACTGGTGATCCAATGGGAGACTTGAGCGAGCGGGAGAAGCAGCAGAGCAACGGCGCGAGGGCAAGACCGAACCTGTCAAACGAGCGCTCTGCTCGTGCGCTGTGCACGCACTGGTCATGCGCACAACATGCTTGATAGAATGCCTGGAAGCTCTAGAAGAATTTGTTACAAGTGGGACTTAGCAGGGTGGGGCTCCTCGAGATGGCAAGGCTGGTGGACATGTTGGTTTGGTCAAAAGAGCAAGTCTGCATTGTAGTCAAGAAAGAGGCCAAAATTCTGCCATGCCCACAATGTGTTTGATAGAATGTCAGAGCCATCTAGATGATTTTGTTGGAAGTGAAAATTAACAGAATGGTGTCTCCTTAGTGGGTAGAGCTTATAGTGTAGTTGGCTTGGCAATGAGAGGAACTTGCTAGTGCAAGTTTTATCAGAATACATTCCTGGACAGAAACTACAGGAGGTTATTTGGTGGTTTTGGAAAATTCTTATAGGGCTGATCTTTTGGAGTTAAGGGTTTTGTTGGAAGGACTAGGGTGTGGAAAAATTTCAGAATTTTTGGAGCAAGGAAAATAGAGGTTGTAGTCGAAACTCAAATTTAGGACAGGATTGAAAAGAGGTTGTTTCACTCAAAATTTCAAAACACCAAGTAGGATTTTTCCATAAAAGTGATATGTAGGCATCACATGACCTCCCATAATTTTTGTGGGATTTAAAAAGAATTATTTAAAATGGTTGTAGTGCATTAGAGGCATTTAAAATATTGAAAAGGCTATTAAAAGAATTGTTTTGGGCAAATTTTTATTCTGAAAATAATTCTTACTATTATTAAAATGTAATTGAAATGATTTGAAAAAAACTACCAAAGCCACAATATTATTTCCAAAAAATTCTATATGGAGGGAAGAATTTTGAAAAATCAGAAACAGAAAATGGTTCTGAAATTAATAAAAGACCTAGTAAAAATTCAAAATTTTAATTCTGGAAAAAATTTATTTAGTAAAAACATGATTAAAATTTTGGGGTGTTACAATCTTCCTCACGCAGGCCAGTATCCCCATCATCTAGATGCTCGTGTTTTGTCATGCCGAGCTATTGATATGTGCTACTGTTTTGCGACACCGTTTAAGTACAGCTATTGCTTTCCTATCTTTTCACATTCAGGACAACGAAGATGAATTCAGTGGAACTGCACAAAATGGTTTGATGTTGAGTGATCTCTATTGCCTCCTCTGTTTGCTGCAATGTGTCAGCGTAAATTGCAAGATGAGCCATCAAGCTAGCTGTGGAGTTGCCAACATGCTCAAAGTGCATGCAACATTGAGCAGAAAGAAGCATGCCGAGGAAATTAATGCTTGCATAGGGAGGCCCTTTGCTCAGAGAAGCATCGATCATTTTTTCTTTATTTCTACACCTTCTCACAGCTTTGTCTTGGTTATAGTCTTGTGAATCATTTAGATGCGTAAACATGCTGAACTTAAGTGCTTGTGAATGTTAGCTATAGTATGCATACCGTATCTTGTGAAGCTTAGTTTAGTGTGAATGTTGACTCGCGTGTCAACCTTTACAGTCTATATTGTGGGCCTGTTATTTGACCCCTCATTTTGCCGCGCTACGACCAGTGTGAGTGTCTGCATGTAGTACCGCATCCTCTAATTTGGTGGATGCCAAGCCGGCCCGAGAAGGAGCTATAACTTTTTCTCAAGTTGAAAAATGTTACCAATGAGGAGCCATAAGCTGGAGGCGTCTCTTTTTTTTTCTTTCGAATGGGCAATAAGCTGGTGAGCTGGAGAGTGTCTCTAATGGGCTGCCTCTAGTGTTAAGGCCATCCAGTACAAAAGCCTATCCATCTTAAAGCCCATTTGTTTTTGTTTTTTGCGAGGAAAAGCCCATATTTCTTGAAGAGGATTGATCCCAGAAAAACCCTCCTTCGTCCTCGCCTCCACTTACTGCAGCTCGCTGGACTCTCCCGCTTACGTCGCCCACCAATTCTCCCCGCTCTCCATCTTCCTCACTTGTACAGAAAACCCCCGCTCACCTTCTTCCTCACTCATACAGAAAACGCCTGCTCCTCTTCTTCCTCGCTCCTACAGAAAACCCCAGCACTCCTTCCCCACTCGCACTGCCACTAGGCTCGTCTCTCGCTACTCTGCTGAAACCCGTGAGCTCGGCATGATGCCCACAAGGAAAATGGAGTCGGCTGGCCCCAACACTAAGAAGATGAGGCTCCCGCCAGCGGCGACGCCGGTTGTAGATCCGCACCCAGCAGTGCGGGGAGAAGCGGTGAGCCCCCCACCGGATCTGAGGAACCCGTAGAATCTCTGGTGGACCGCATCAGCGATATCCCGGACGCCATCCTTGGGGAGATCATCTCGCTTCTCTCCACTAAGGATTGCTGCCGCACCCAAGTCCTCTCAACTCGGTGGCGCCCTCTATGGTGCGCCACGCCCCTTAATCTTGACTGTTGTTAGCTATCTGTCGTTCATGATTTTGAACTCCTTAGAGCCATCATCTCCTCCCACTAGGGCTCCGTTCAACGCCTCTGCATCCCGACATGCTACCTGCTGTCCATACCATGCATAGTGGACGCCTGGCTAACATCCCCTGAATTCGAAAAACTCCAGCAGTTTGAGTTCTACCATTACCACGAAAATTACATACCATGAACCGAAGGCCAAGAATTTGTGCCCACACCACCGTTGTCCATCTCATGGTTTTCCTCCTCTCTCCACACCGCCACCTTTGCCCGGTGCCATCTACCAGACGATCTGGTACAAATGCTTCGATTCCCACTGCTAAAGAAACTTTCGCTTGTGGTGGTTTATCTGTCGGAGGCCTCACAGCACAGCATCATCCACTCCAGTTGCCTTGCCCTGGAGCGCTTGCTGATTGTTTTGGGAATAGAAATCCCTATCAGTTGTCTCCAAATAAAGTCGCCTCACCTTACAAGCATTGGAATTTGTTTTGAAGGACAGTAGCTCATCATCCAAGATGTCCCTTCACTTCAAAGGTTGCTCCTTCATTATTGTTATATACCTTCACAAATAACTATAGTCTCTGCGCCTAAACTGAAGACCTTGGGTGTAATTCATGATCCATTTAATTATCACAAGTTGGTGTTTGGCTCCACACTTATTCAGGTACCGTATATTATCATCTACACATTTGTAATCATAAGCTGCATTTTTCATTTATGCGCATAAGTTTTATATCATCTTGGAGTACACTTTGGGTACTAATATTATGTTATATGCTCAATGAGGAGTTCGTCCATGGATAGCCTATCAATGGTGCTGGATTCTATCAAGATCTTATATATCATAATGTTTAGTTATGATCTGAACACAATTATTGGCTTGCTGCGATGCTTTCCATGTCTGGAGAATTTTTATATAAAGGTGATGATTTCATGCACATTGAAAGCCCGTATATATTGTACTAGAATTAACCATTCAGCTGTCGCTCTTTCGACATACTCTTTTTTTAGACCTTAACTGTTTTCAATCTTCATGTCTACTTAGGCACTAACACATGGAGAAAAACATATAACCAATCGGTGGCGTAATAAGCACCAGGATTTTCTCAGTTCTCATGACATTCGTTTGAGGACAATAACGATGGAAGGATATGCATCCAGCCAGGCAAACAGAAGCTTTGTCACATTCTTCCTGTTGAATGCGAGATTACTATTGTCCATGAGGCTTAAGTTCTTCAACAAGAAATTTCTCACGGACAGATATGTTGAACAGCAAAAAAAGAAGTTTCAGGTGGACAAATGGGCTTCTGAACGTGCTCGGCTTCTATTTACAACAACTTGTTGTCATGTTCCAGTAATTTTTTTTGCACAGGATGTTGATTTTATGGATCAGACCGATCCATTTGTTTGTGACTGCCAAAAACAGTGGTTGGGTTAGATGTTATTGCCATGTTCAATCTGGGTTTTGTCTAAATTTGATGAACAATTAATCCTTTGGCTTTTGTATCGTTTGTAAGCTTGAGTTAGATGTTGTTGCCCTTTTCAACTCGGCTGTGGCTGTCATATTTTGTTTGAAACAAGGCAAATGGCTTGCCATTTCCTTTATTAAAGAGAGAAATATTGTAACAACAGGGACCCAGCAGCTCGGCAAGTTGTTTTTTAGTTTTAGAGACAAAGCAGGGTATCAACTGCGCTGTGCGGGGGCTGTGACCCGTTAGCCCAGGCTTTTATTTAAGCACATGACGAGCCCAGTTGATATCTTTTTTCTTTCTGAAAATGGCTAGCCCAGTTCTATTTTTTTTGGACAATACCCAACCCAGGCCTACTTGCTTTTCTCAGCCCTGCTGGGCTGCAAATCTTTTTTTTAGATGGCTGCAAATGTTTAAAGACGAGGAGGGATGTATTCGGCTTCCCCAGAAAATGGGCTATAAGTAGTAAGAAATGGGCTGTAAATTTTAAAAACATAGAAAACCAGCAACTAGATTCAAAATTCGTTTTTTCAGGATTTCAGGATTTCAAGATTTTAAATTTCATTATATTTTTGTGGGGAAAATTTTGTTGTATTTTAGTTTGAAATAAAATTATTTTTGTAATTATTTTTAATGTGACTCGAAATTTCGTGATTAAAGAGTTCGAACCCCACCGAAATATGCAAAATTTTGTTGAATTTTTTAGCAGTGGCCAGAATATGGTCTGTAATGCTATAAAAAAGAATATGGGCTTCAAAATATCCTTAAGAATTAGCAAATGGCATGTAAATTATTAAAAATAATGGCAAATGGGCTGTATGCTATTTTCCACAGATTTGGAGGCTGACTTGTGGGCCTACTAGATTGACGATGACGCTGTCCTAATTTTTTTTTACGCATACGCAAGGCTTTGTCAACTTAGTCAACCTAGAGCAGTGAATGTTGGATGTCCATCCAACGGCCGTCGTGCTTCTTCAATCTCTGATCTTCCTGGTCCAACCGCCCAGACCAGCGTCTGCGGGACTGCCAGCTCCCTCCTTCCGTGGCCGGCTATGCTGCCGCGCAGGCCTCACCGGCCGACCCTACTCCCACCGCTGGCCAGGCCATCCCTCTACCCATCCACACCTCCTGTTATTTTCTAGCGACGGCAGCCTCACCCCGCAACCGACCAGTCAGCCCTCGTACTCCCCTCAGCGTGGGCATCCACTGTTGTGGCTTCGTCGGCTCTGGGTTATTCCCTTCCTGGGCCTCGCCATCGTCCACTGCGTTGGTGCTCTCGATGCGGCGTGGTCAACATGGTCAACAAATGACAGCCATCGGAAGAGGGATGTAAGTCGAGAGGCTGACAGTAGGGACCCATACAAGCAAGTGCATCCTTATTGCGCGAAAAATGATTTCTCCTGCTGACAGCTGGGACCCATCGGCAAAATCTTCGCACGGAAGGAAGTGCCCCCTTATTATGCGAAAAAACCATTCCTCCTGTTGACAGCTGGGACCCGACAGATTTGGTGGCTGACTTGTGGGCCTACTAAGCTGACGCGTACGCAGGGCTTTGTCAACTTAGTCAACAAATGATTCTAGCAGCTAGAGCATTGGATGCTAATCCAACAGCTGTGCTGCTTCTTCAATCTATGATCTTCTTGCTCCAGCTGCCCAAACCAGCACCGGCGGGACCGCCTGCTCCTGCCTCCCATGGGCGGCAGTGCTGCCGCGCAGGCCTCACCGCCCCACCCTAATCCCACTGCCGTCCAGGGCTTACATCTACTCACTCACACCCCGTGTTATTCTCCGGCGACGGCAGCCTCACACCGCAGCGGAACTAGTGAACCCTCGTACTCCCCTCCGCATGGGCATCCACTGCCGCATCTTCCTCAACTCCGCATCGTTCCCTTAGCAGGCCTCACCGTCGTCCACCGCCTTGGTGCTCTCGGCGCGGCGTGGTCAACATTGTCAACGAACGACAGCCATCGGAAGACGACTGTGCACGGTGAGCCTGACAGCTGGACCCACTGGCTACATCTTCGCACGCAAGGAAGTGCCTCCTTATTACGCGCAAAAAAATTATTCCTCACCCTGACAGCTGGGACCCACCACATATATCTTCGCATGCAAGGGAGTGCCTCCTTATCCTCCTGACGGCTGGGACCCACCCGGTTGAACTGTACGTAGGGTTGTCTGTCTGGTTGCGAACGTGTACGTACATACTGGTCGATCAGTCTCTCTGCAACGATGAACCGTGGCCGAGCAAGCAGCAACACGTGTAGTAGTAGAGCCCCCGACGTAGCAGTTCAGGCAGTCCCTTCTAAACTGTGTACACGTACGTACACCCAGATGCCAAAAAATACGGCCACGTATGTACATACGGGCAGGTTCTCAACACCTACTTGCACATACGTACGGCCAGGGCTCGTGTACATGGAGAGGCAGCGGACGGGAGCAACGGTGTCCTGTTCATCGGTAGCCAATGGCTGGGTCGGAACGGAGGAAACAACATCATGTTCATCGGGAGGCAACCGACTGTGTCGGAATACGTCTTGTTCATCAGGAGCCAACCGGCTTGGACGGAACAGCCGAAACGGGGCCTGGCATATAGTAGAACAGAGGAAATGGACTTCTGTTTGACCGCCTATGGTCGAAATGGGGTCCTGTTGATCGGGAAGGGTGTGGCGTACCGCAAAACAGAGGAAACGGCCTTCTGTTCGACCGGCGACGGTCGAAACGGGATCCTGTTCATCGGGAGGGGTGTGGCGTACCGCAAAACGAAGGAAACAGACATGTGTTTGAGTGCCTACGGTTGCAACAGGGTCCTGTTCATCGGGAGGGGTGTGGCGTACCGCAAAACAGGACTCCACGGGCTACTGTTCATCCATCGTCGACTACGTCGCTCCAGCCTCCACCTGCTACTGTTCATCCACAGTGTCTTCCACCTGCCTCCACGGGCTACTGTTCATCCACGGATACTGTTCATCCAACCTCCACCGGCTACTATTCAACCAGCCCTCCACGGGGTCCTGTTCATCCATACCCAACTGGCTCGGGTGTGGCGGCCTCCTCGATCGGGGTCCTGTTCATCCAGCGGGAATGACCTCTACTACCACGGGGTCCTGTCCATCCCACCCTCACCGGGAACTATTCATCCAACCCCCAACAACGGTCACTGTTCATCAAGAGGCATGTTCGATCGGCTTCAGTTAGCAGGAGGCGAAGGAATCACTTGGGTTCAGTTAACAGCCAAGGGATCGATCGCTCGGGTTCAGTAATGTAGCTAGTGCAATCGCTCGGGTTCAGTTAGCTAACGCCTCACTCGGGTTCAGTTAGAGCCCAACGCCTCGCACACACGCGCGTACGTGTATGAGAGAAACGCGCAAACCTCCGTGCATCGCTCTGCCTTGACCACCCACCGTAACCGGGAACTCCTCAAAATTTTCCTCACCCTTGCTTGTACCATGATTTTTTCGCCATGCACGGCCCAAAGAATGTCATGCAGGTGCGTCCCCGGCCCGCCAAGGATGAAAAGCCCATTTTCTGTCATAGAAGTCGGAGCCCACCACATCTATGATGATACGTGGTTTTGTCACAATTATCGTCATAGAAGTGTCACAAGCATTGTCGGGGATATCGTGCGACATATGCCAGGGGGAGGCTTATCGTGGATGGGGAAAAAGTATGTTGCCGGGCTCTGGAAGCGGGAGTGAGCGAGACCACATACGCCTGCGAATCTTACCCAGGTTCGGGGCTCTCCTAGGAGATAACACCCCTAGTCCTGCTCTGCGGGGTCTCCGCATGATCACTACCTCAACAAGTAGCTACAAGCTTGCTCCCTGAGCTATTTTGCTAGAGGAGGAAGGAGGGCAAGGCTAGCTCTACTCCACTCTCTACATGTGTGTGTGTGTATGCTGAACTAAGAAGGCTCTCTCCTCTCCACCAAAGTCCCAACCCCTTGCATGGGGTGACCTGGGGGGTTTATATAGGCCTACCCCCCAGGGGTACAATGGTAATCCGGCCGGGTGTAGGACCCGGCCGTCAGCGTCTCTGGTTGCCGGCCTCTCCGCCGACTGCTGGGGCCCGCCGCCTGGTGGGTCCCGCCGATTGCCGTGATCTCAGCCGACAGGTAGGGCCCGCCGCCTGCGGGCCATGTTGACTGCTTTATACTGTAGCCTCGCCCCTGATGACGAAGGCTTCATCGGGGGGAGCGTGGCTACAGTCCCGCCGCCTGGCGGGTGCTCACTGTAGCCACACCCTGTCACATCTAGTTAATGTCGCACAGACTCCAAGGGAGAGAAGGGCCGCTTGCTAGGAGTCGGCCCTCCCATGTTGCCGCCTGCTTGAAGTTTGCCGCCTTCTGGTGGCCCGCAGACAGGTAGGACCCGCCGCCTGCGGGCCGTACTGACCGCCCGTCGTGGGAGCATGGCTTCCTCTGCCATGGGTGATGTCATGAGCAGCATGGCAACAGTGCCGCATCGGGCATGGGATGTCCGCTTGGTACGCTGCACTGTGGCCACGTTCTGCCCTGGATTCGGGGGTGGCAGGCTTGTACTGTAGCCATGCCCCGTCTCGTCGTGTTTATGTGGGTGCTAACTTTGAGGGCGCGAGGGGCCGCCTGCTAGGACCCGGCTTCCCAGGAAGCCGCCTGCTAGGAGTCAGCCCACTTCATGGCCGTCTTCTGCATTTCGCCGCCTCCTGGGCAACCGGCCGCTTGGACCAGCCGGCCCCAAGAAGGCGGTCCTTTGTCTTTGATGTTTGAGGGGTGCAGCCTGCCCCGATGTCTTGAAATACCAAGGGGAGATGATGAGGCTACCCGTGGTCATTTACTCCGACAAGCATGACAGATTTTTTTTTTGTTCGGGCCAAAATGTCACGGATGTGTCTTTTTTTTGTAGTGACTACTTATGTATTAGCGCTATCTACTAGTGTTTTAGCTCGTAATGTTCTATTAACTGGTAATGTTTGTGAGATCTAGCTACTACGTATTGTTTGTGAAATTGCCACTGAATTATTAACTCATAATGTTCTATTATCTGGTACCGCTCTACTATGTAATGTTATATATGTACTTAGTTTTAATGTGAATTGCTAAATGTTACATGGTGTCGAAAAATATATTTTTTGCTGCACGAAACGTTCGTGGCGTGCAAATTACATTGTGCACCGCTAGGTGAGTGAATATAGTGCTGGCGTTGCAAACATGGCATACCAGCAACACGTATAATACTGCTGACGTAGCCTCCGACGCCACCACTATTTCTTAACAATGGCGCCATATTGGTGGCGTCGAGCTTCCACGCCAGAAAGGCTATTTTTGGTACGCCATAGCTAGGCTTTTCTGCACTAGTGAGGTGTCTGTCAAGGTGAAGTTGACTTGCATTTACTGATTCAGAGGCCTCGATATCCTTGCTTGCGAGAAGCTAAATCCTGATATACTTTTGCCATACATCTGCCCCTGTTGCATTGAACGTGGAGTTGAGTGGTTTTTGTTGGTACCTCCACTCTTTCAGGCATATTTTTGCAGTATTGTAGGATTGTGTGACACCTTTATATTCAGTAAATGAATCTGGCAGATTATTTCCAATGTGCTGCAAATCTTGTGAACGCATGGTTCAGATCTTTGAGTACGTGGATTTGAGGCAGAAATGTGTTGAACATTCCACTAATTTCCTGGCATTCTTTATGGTACTTGAACTCTCCCCCTAATGCCTGGAAATGTTCCTCATTGAATCAACATATTGGCCTTGAATAACTCCCCATATGAGGGGCTTGAGGTATTGATGGAAATACAATTATTCCTCACATAGATCCCAACTATATGCTGAGGGGCCAATGATGTATGCCGGGCTGGTGATATCGGTGTGTAACTGAATTACCGCAGATCGGTAATATGTGGTAGATTTCAACATATCAAATATAGAGGGGAATGATATTATGCAGTTTGGTCATGAGCGTGTAAAACTACATGACTCCAACGTAAAGTTGGTAAGTTGAAATTCCAAAGTAAAAACAATGCAATGAGCTTAATTCTTTGGGTAAAGGGTTCCACCAAACCATTTTGAGTCTAGACACGAAGGATAATTCTGCGATGTTGTCCATTCGATTTGCTTGAAATCGATGGTCAGGATAATCAACAAATGGGTGTGAATAAAGACACACTTGGCACCATCATGTAGATGTGTCTTTTAAAACCATGGAATACCCAAATAGTCTAGTCAAAGATTGGGAAGAGCCACTTACCTCGACTTGATGCATTCAAGGAGTTTGAGCGGTTCAGCGTAGACTTTAAAGTGCGCAAGCCTTAAAATTAGCTTCCTTGTGTCACATGCAGTACACATAAAATCCAAATATTGATAGAATTTAGCATCATTTTAGTCATAACCAATGTGCTGATAATTTCTGTTTCAGCCCAATGTCACGATGACCAAGGCGAGTATGCCAAGTTTGTCATGCAAAAGACATTCTAGAAAACTATCTTGTACGCAACATGTGCTACGGGTTTTGTAGTATGTGTAGTGTAATCCTGATGGTACATAGAGAATATGCTCGCCATATCCGTGACATATGGTAATGAGAAGATATTCCTCTTTGTTGTCATCATAAGTTCCGCTATGGAAACTATTTTGACGGATTTCTCCATAGTTCAGTAAGGTACAAGTTAAACAGGGACACAATAAAGCATCCTTGATGGTACTCGAGTACCCATAGGGATAGTAAATATGACCCGAGTTGAGCCAACAATTACCTCATCGCGTGTAGCAATTTTTAAAATATCCCCTTTCCCTTAGTTAGAGTGGAGACACTTTACTTCCCTAAGTATGGAGTTTATCGTGCATATGCCCACAAGGCACACATCCTTTCATCAAATTGACCCTGTAGAAATCTATATATAGACTTGAAGATTCTCAGTATGAAAACCTCGATTGTATATATACTATTGCAGGATGCTGCTAAGACGACACTACAATCAGAGACCCTTCGACAAAACTGTGTGTGATGCATTAATCACAAACGAAGATGTAATAAAACTGTCAAAAATAATACAAAACATTTGTGATGGCGGAGACATCAAACACGGTTCATATTATAGTTGCGTGTGCGATGCGTGGCATACGGTTCACTCGAATGAACTGTTTGCGATGAGCATAATAGCAAAAATGGTCAGACAGATGAAGGTGTGTGCGATATACGGCATACAGTTCACTCGGATGAACTTTTTGTGATTAGGCAACACAACAGAAACAGTCAGCCAGATCAAGGTGTGTGCGATATACGGCATGCAGTTCACTCGGATGTACTATTTGCGATTAGCCAACACAACAGAAACGGTTCAACTTAACGAGATGTGTGTGATATGCGGGAAACAGGTCAGTAATCAGAAATGTGTGGGAAGACCGATAAGAACACAGACGATTCCTATTAACAAGCCGTGTGTGTTGTGAGCAAATGATTGCTGGTATACAATTGTGAGTGATTGATGAAATCATCACTGACGGGTTCCATTGTTTAGTCCGTGTGCGATGTGATTTGCTCTGTCCGCACAACATCTACGCTCTATCTACAGAGCATCAACATATATACTTCAAAAAATAGCATTGCATAACCAAATTAAGCATACAATTACACAAGTGACTACACACATAACATTTCCACACACCAAAGTAAGCAATTACATGCATACTAAACTAGGAGAAACAAGGATCTAATCATCTACTTCTTGTTGTGACGACGCTTGCCATTGCTCTGCTTCCGGCTGGATCACTGACCGTTTTGGGGAAGGAGGCACGTCCTCATGTCAGCGATCCGCCTGTATATCTCGTAGCTCGTGTATGCCTCCTTGGCCGCGTACACGACGTGAGCTTTGTCGAGTTTCTCCATCTAGGCCGAGTGCCAGGCACACTTGTCCTTGTTGCAGGAATCCTTCATGTCTGTGTAGTAGGGGTCGATGATGGCCTCGGCGAGGTGAACCAGTGAGTCCTTCCCATGCTTCTTGCTGCCCTAGATCTTGTATTGGCCCTGGATGTCGACAAGATTCTGGCAGACGATGCCCGAATTCTTGAGCACCTTTACATCGTTGGTGATGTCCACCGTAGCGAACATGTAGTGGGGGCTGTTGACAAACCTGGCAAAACGCTCGCAAGGCCTTGTGGCCAGGCAGTAGTGGTAGACGAGGATGTGATTGCACACACACATTTGGGCGACGATGACGTTGGGACGAGACCCGACACGAGCGCGGGTGTACTCGAGGTCGAACCCGACCACCTTGTACTTCTTGTTAGCAAGCAACAACTCCATGATGTGGATGGAGTGCTCCACCCAGACCGGGTTGTTGGTGTGCACCACCGAGAGCTCCGTGAACCTTTTGTGGGTGTCCACCACGGCATGCATGGTGAACTGCTACGCGTCATTGCCAGCCGCTCGGAGCGCCATTGGCGGCGCGCAGGATACTCTCTAAGAATTTGTCGTGGTGGTGTGCTTCTTGCAATAGTGGGGCGCGGTCGAAAGGTTGAAGAGACACAAGGTTTAA
Organism: Thinopyrum elongatum; assembly: GCA_011799875.1. NCBI lineage: Eukaryota > Viridiplantae > Streptophyta > Magnoliopsida > Poales > Poaceae > Thinopyrum > Thinopyrum elongatum. The sequence goes on along the minus strand of CM022303.1, from coordinate 607,260,226 downwards.
ATGGCCGCTGTAATAAATGGGGGCCGACCGGCCTATAATTTTCACGTCTTGTCACCGCGTTCATAGCGGAGGATTCCAGTGCACGATTGAGCACCCCGCACACGTTTCGTTTGACCACGCGTGGGCTCGAAGAGGCGCCAAATGTATCATTGGTGAGCCTGTTCCCACGCAACCTCATAGTTTACCGCGCAATTTCCCACGCGTCGGCTAGTTTGGCCACGCGTCGGCTAGAAGAGGGGCAAATCGTGGGCATTTATTGGCAAAAAGCTTTGTAAAAACGGAGTGTGTGGAATGACTTCGATCATAAATTTACCCGTGGGTGATGAGGTCAAAGTTACACAGAAGGGTGATGATGGACACTCGAGTGCGATAATTAATTCTGTGCTCTACAGGGCACACGGTTGAAGAAACTAACTGTGTGCAATAATGTCGAAGATCGCAGTCGAGTTAGCTATACAGATCATTTGTGATGAGATCGACAAGGGAACACATTCAAAAATGGTTAATAAAATCTAAGTCCATTGCATATTAAGGTCAAAATAGTACTACCAATATATGAGTCTCATGCGATGCCATTTCAAGAATTGTACCACAAAAGCTCGAAATATTACAAGGTTCAAATTCTAGAGTTATATGGCTCAAATTCGAAGATTACAAGGTTCAAGCTGATATTAGAAATGAAATTCAGCTCATTCAGCTACAAATGCCCGTGCTAATCAGTTGAACATGGATATAAGAGAGGTTCAAACTAATATTACCACTTGTAAGGCTGGTTTCGAAGCCTCATCATTTTTGCAAAGGGATTAGCCACCGAAAAGTCATGTGTGGGGTTGACACAATGACTTCCAATTACTCTGTTAGCTGAAGTTCCAAAATGAAATTCAGCTTTTCGGAGCCTTTTCCATTCTGCTGCAGCCTCCGGCACTGATCAACAAACCATTAATTTTTGTGAAATAAATGTAGGGCAAGCCTCATTACCTTCAGCACCCTTGTTCTAACAACAAAGAACCTAGCGAATATAATCTCCGGTAAGGTCCCTCGGTATGAGTTCAAAGTAATTTATGAGAGATCCAGATCTAGGCATTCGATGTGATTGTTATATTGTATCACATTATCCACCACCGGGTCTAATCTTATGTGCAAAAGAAGAACACGTGTTAGTGCCTACATGCAATTTTGAACACTACTACATGCCTAATTGGTTTGCAGGATTTGTAAAATGCACTAACATGCCATCTTTGATACGACATGATTAAATTGGGCATTTGATTACAATCTAGAAAAATGTAGCCTTCTTCACAAGAGGTTGGAGTGGATGAAAAGTTCCCTAAGAAAACTAGTACAGATGAATCCAAAGGAGAAATGCTTATGGATTGTAACCATATGTATCAAGCAACCAATATGGGGGTGGGACATGTATGTACTGAAATCCTCCAAAATTCCTTTAGAAATCATAGTAATTGTCATTGTAAACTTGGGAAAAGGTGTCAAAAATTGAGCTCCCTTATGGTTAACATTTAACAGGAAAGGAACATCACCTCGATATATAGCTTCTCCAGGCACGGAAAGCATCTCAGGAAACTGACAACTTGGTCCAGGTTGGGGCCGATAGATTCTAGTGCCAAGACCTTCACTGTGCACAGATTCGGGGTCAAGCTTGTCGGAATCATTTTCTGGCTGACAGACGAACATACATCTTCAAAATTAGAAATAATGTTAATTTCAAGAAGGAGAGGTAGAAGGCGACTGTTGTACCAGAACGGGTGTGGATCCAATAACAAGTTTGGAGTATTTGTCAGACGAGTAGCCCACCACTGTCAATTTCGGCGCAGAAATGACATTGATTCTTGTTTGACCTTCTTGATAAACTACAAGTAATCTCTCAAGTGAAGGTGTGACCTCAATGACTATACTGTGGTACACCTTTTGTGATCTCTTGTTGTAGCACCAACAACACACATAAATAGTCCAGAGAGTCATGGAGGTGATGTGGAAGCTACTCAATCCATTGATCGCCTGAAGACTAAGGTACTCGACTATAGTATAGCCACGGAGCAGGCGCTCCATGTCATCCTTTGGGAGGCAGATGGTGACGAGCTCGAGGTGCTTTAGTCATAGTAGAATAAGAGCGGGCGCATCATTAAGGGGGGGATGGCAGTTCATGAACCTGGTGATGCGCAGCATGGGCGCAAGGCGGAGCGCGGACATTGGCAGCGAGCGCATATGCCCATCATTAAATGTGAGCTCCTCGAGCTGATCTAGGGCGGGGGATCAGAACCACTCGTCAAGCCTGGCTCGCTCCTTGCCGTTGGAACGGAACTTGCCCATGCTAAGGCCTCTGGTCGGGCCATGGTGACTGCCGAGGATCTGGGAGAACGCATCCAAGCTTTTGCGATAGCCATGACAGATCTCGTGGGCGTCAATGAGGTCGAGAGGGGTGGAGTGCCATAGGGGGTGCCACCGTCAGGAAAGGACGGTTGTCCGCGCCCCATATTTGATTGGGAGGAGGGAGATGATGACTATCAACATATCATCGGGGAGGCTGCTGATGAAGTCTAGGCCTGCTGGAGTCACTTGCGGTTCTTGCTCGACCCGCCTCTGCTTGTTGGCAGCCTCGTTCTCCACCTCCGGAGTCTCCTCGTCAGCGGCGCTTTTTGATAGAAGTGGGAGTACATGGAATATTTAGTTAAAACGGGGCAAAAGAAAAGTGTATTGGTAACTAGAAGTTAGTAGGTAGGAATAGAGTAAGAAAATGGAATAACAATTGGTTGCTTAAATACTACACAATTCCTTTGATATTGCTAGGTAACTCAACATGCAGATACTTGAAAAGAACACTTACTTCGAACAAAGTCTGGACGGATGATATCGTCGGGGAAGTTAGCATATATCTCAAGACTAGGCTCTTTTATGTGCAGTGCAATTTTAATGCCAGCTTTCAGTACATAAAACTTAGAAATTTCTATCCAAAGGCCCGTGCCAAAATAGGAGTGACCACATTCATCAAGTCTTACAGAAGCAACAGTTGTAAATCCATGGTTTGTGTTCAGTATGACATCCCTGCAGTCTTGTGTTATGTAAAGGGCAAGATTGTGTACTACAGATGCTGTTGCATAGCAAGGGACGTGCTGCAGAAAATGGTAGGATTGTTAAAGAATATGGTAACATGCAAATATGGGCGAAATTGAAAGAACTGTACATCAGTTGAAATCAAAGGACAAAAATCTATAATTAAACAGATAGTGTAACCATGATGTCATGGAAATATGAGAGTAATCGAAAGAATAATACATCATTAATTTGCCTAATATAGAAAGAAGAGGAAAAAAAATCCCCTTTGTCGTATATGCTGAATGTGGCACATTTTATCCAAATGTAGCAATATATAGTATATGTTTAGGAAAGTGGTCCATACCAACCGATGTAGGGTGAGATTGAACATACCGCGCACATCCTCAAGTCATTTGGTACTGTGAGATGGAACTCCATGGATGTCTGGCTGAGGCCGCAAAGTCCTGATGTGTCCGTGCACTGTACACTCTATGAATGAAATAAAACCCTCAAATCAGCTCGAATAAAAATGAATTCACGACGATTTCGGCCGGGTGATTAAAAGAGCAGATGAACTAGGATAAGAGATGAGAGAATATCTTATTAAATTAGTTACCTTGTTGTCCATGAGAAAAAAACCCTCAATATGGCGGATTCCCCAATCCGGCAGAGCTGGGTCCATGGCGAACAGCATCGAGAAAGTCGATGGAGATAGGCGGCGGCAAGCGGAAGTGGCAAAATGCGGTGGGGTTTGCCGGCAGCCCGGCGGCGGTGACAGGCGTCGAGCTAAGTGGTTGCCGCGCCGATAGGCGGTGCCATGCAGAGTCACGGGGGAGCTTGTGCAGGTGTGAATGGGGACCGGAGCGGGTGGCGGGCGGGGTGAGGGTTTTTTTGACGTAGGGATGGTGAGGGTTTTCTTTTTTCTTTTTTGAATCGGGTGGTGAGGGTTTTCTGTCCCACAAAGAGTTTAGAAGGCAATGGTTTGGTAGACCCAACCGTGTGTGATTGACGTAACTGGGAAAATGAAACTCATTGCACACGGTTCCAATTTGGGAACTGTGTGTGATTGACGTACTACCTCCGTCCTGGTTTATTGGTCCCCTTTATAATTTGTGCCAAATTTTGACCAAAGATTTAACTAACAAATGTTTATGCATGTCACCAGAAATTATATCATTGAACACTATGTTCAAATACAAATCCAACGATATAATTTTTGCTGACCTGCACTAACATTTTGTCAGTTAAATCTTTGGTCAAAATTTAACACAAATTACAAAGGGGACCAATAAACCAGGACGGAGGTAGATTGCATCAACCGAACTGATTGCATCCATATCCCACATTTAGACATAAGTAAACATAGATTAAACATACTCAGGCATATATAATAAGCGTACACAAGCATAGTTCAACCATAAGTGTATAGTTCAACCGTCATTAAGCCTACTCAAGCACATTTATAATTAAGACACTACATAGCCATACATAGTTCAATCCCACATCTCATGACATCTGCCGGCACGATCTTGAAGCTTCTCTAGGTACTCAGTGTACGCGACATGCGCCACCCTGCGAGAATACTTCTGCCTGAAGGAGCCAACGACTCGTCCTCTTGCATGCGCCAGAACACTTTGATACGCGTCATGAAGCTTTTGATTGTAAAATGGGCATCGAAAGCCCCCGTTCCAGGTCCTAATACGCTTGTTATGCATTCCCGCATAAAGCTACCTGAGGATTTGCCTCTTGTACCTCCTCTGGCCATCTTCATCCTCGCTGTCGACATCGTCAGATAGCACCTATACATATAGTAAAAAAAATGTGGCGTCAAATTTGGAATACAAACTAATCTCTAGCGAACATTTGGCAGTTGCCAAAATTTGGCATCAAATTAATTTTTACATGCCGTAAAGTAGGATTAGGAATTTATGGCTATTTTTTAGACATATCGAAAGATCATGGTTCAATTTTTAAGAACAATCGTCTATGTACAGACCAATCTTGAAAAAAAATGGCACAAACTTATATGTAGGTCAAGACCTGGCTAGGAATTATTAGCACGAACACTAACCCTAGTTGGATTATTAGCAGAAATCATTTGCACAGATGAAACAACTAATCACTTATCATTTGTACCATTCAAACAATCAATACACTACACGGATCTAACAAAACATACTCAGATTTCATGGATTGCGAGAACATAACCATAGGATTTCTATTCCAAAAAGAGGGAGATAGGAGTAACCAGAGGAACCCGCCTAGGATGTATTTGACACATAAATGGGTATAGATGACTAACCGATTGTCTGTTGTCGTTGGAGTCATCGTCGGAGTCGTCACCGGAGTCGTCACCGGAGTCGGTGTGGACCTCCGGCTCCGGCTGTGGAAGCACAACGCCATCGACGATGTCAAGGTGCGGCGATACCTCGTCGTCGGCGGCGGTAACCTCTGTGTCCATCTTCACGCCATGCTCTGGTGCTTCAGCAGCCCCGGTGTCGCCACTCCCTCCGATGGGGTGCTTCGGCGGCATCCTCATACACTGACGGCTTTGAGGACTGAGAGCGGCATCGTGGATGCAGGCGGAGAGAGAGAGGATTGTTTGTGTGGCGAGGATGGGGGGCTGCGGCCGCTCGGGCGCGCCATTAATATGGAGTAGTGGGAGAGAGGCGGGCAGCGGTCAAACCGCTGGCTCGCCTCCTGGTGAGCCTGCGCAGCGGACTGCTGGCATGCCTACCGTCTTTTCACACAGCTACTCGCAAGCATCCCGATGACACTCCGCAGTGAGCACGCCTCCCATCAATTCACACACCTACACGCATGCCTCCCGGTCTGCCTGCGCGGCGGACTGCTCGCATGCGTCCCTTTAACTCACGCCTGCTCGCACGGCACACGGGTCGCGTGGCGGCACGTATATTGTTTTTCTATTTTGATGATTAATGCTGCCGCTTTATTGCTTAACCGAAGCATGGCACGTATCCATTGTTGGTCTAACGCCCATGGTTCAAATAAATAATCAGTTTGCGATATTGGTTCCCAATTATTAATAATCTCCCGTTTGTAAGAAGATAAAGATTACATCAAAATTTGTCTCAAATTTGACAAAAAAGTATAATACCACAGTGTATTGATGTCCATATGACAACACGATAAGTTTCATGAATTTCAAATAAGTTTTGGATGTACTAGATTTGAAAAATAAAGATTCTCAATGTTTGAAATTTCTTGCACGGGGAGTAAACATGCACCCAATGAGACACATGTGTTTTTCCAATCCATTTAGGTGCACTGTCACGTGTGCATGTAGCTCAAATTTGATTTTTGCACATTATACCCCCAGAAAATCAATCAATGTACTAAAACATCTTAATGATCTCTAGTTTTTTTTCAAAATTAAAACGTCCCTCCTTTGGTAACATATGTTCATCGTGGGAAAATTTAACATGCATCGTAGTTGCGGTGGATGCGCGATGTGTTGCATCTGGGGTGGGGGGGCTGGCAGTACACTACGAGTTGTGAGCCACCGTGTGGGTTCACCGTTTAGTGAGGCAGGTGCCACATCAAAGTCGTGAATTCGTTATTTAAAACATTACACAACCCTTTCATACATACATGTTTGGGCCACATGCAGTCGGTGGTTGTCCTACACGACACTCACTCGCGTGTGACGCTTTCTGTGGGCCCGCGAGGTCGTCGTCCTTCACTTCGACCAACTGCCGGCAAAGAGGTTAACTTGACTAGTAAGGTTGATTCTTTTTTGTTTGTGTTACGGTGGGAGTATATAGTACACGTTGAAGTGGTGGGAGGGGACCAGCATATATACTACGTACCTGTCCGTGAACACACCTCACTCAGTGTCGGGACTTTTCGGTTTCCGTGGCACGTGCCACATAAAAGTTGTGCATTGGTTATTCAAACATCACACAACACCTCTTTCGGCCACATGCATGCAGGCGGTGGTCATCCTAGGACACTCACGTGTGACGCTTCCATTTGTGGGACCGCGAGGTCATCGTCCATGCATGCATCACTTTGACCTACATCGGGAGAGGTTAATTAATTTCACCATTAAGGAGGATTCTTTTTGGTTTGTATTATGGTAGGAGCATATAGTATGCATCGAAGAGGGGGAGGGGACCAGCACACATAGTACGCTTCAGGAACCTCGCTCTGTGTGGGAATTTTACGATTTTCGAGGCACGTGCCACATCAAAGTTGTGCATTTTGGGTATTCAAACATCACAACCACACACACCTCTCCATACATATGTTTGGCCCACATGCAAAGCGATGGTGGTTGTCCTCTAGCACCCACTCTGTCGGTGCAACAAACACTGGGTCTGTTGCCCTGACCGTGCACAGGTCCAAGATCAAGATTGCAACATCCAAGACAAGGCCAAGATGAAGAGACAGACTCTTTGAGGAATCAAAGGGCAGGTTGAGAAGACCAAGTCAAGCCAAGGAGCAAGACACCGCTAAGGGAAAACCTCCCTTGCCGGGCAGGAGAGCCTAGCGAGGCCAAGGTTGCCCTGGAAGCAAGTCTCAAGACCGCCCCGGCAGGCCTGCCGGGGCATACGACGGCAAAATACCCCGCCAAGGCTTCACCGCCCCACCTCACAGCGACGCAAGTCATCGATCGGTGTGGTGTCAAGCCCCAAGATGACTAAGTGGCTGCCTTTTGCCACATGACAGCCATTTCCTACAGGAATCACCTCCAAATGACACCCGTCCAGCAACGTGTCATGCAGACAGGAGAGAAGGTGGCCGAATAGCCCGACAAGGCGTGCCGGGCAGGCCATGATGTGACACTGAGCGGCGCATTTAATGCGTACTGCTCTGTCTGTAGAGTTGATATGATAGCACTGTTCGCTATCTAATCAGTACATAATGACTGATTTGCCACTGTGGTGACCCCTTGATCTATAAAAGGAGGCCCATGGAAACCATAGGAAGGATTCGGACCCCTATACACTCATACGCGTGTAGCTGCTCTCGCCCCAAGGTAACCCTGTCAGGCAAGAGTGCTGCGTTTCCACCACCATCCACCATCAATCCACCAAAGCAGGAGTAGGGTTTTACGCCTCGCGGCGGCCCGAACCTGGGTAAAACTGCCCGTGTGATCTCTGCCGCGCTGCGCTGCGCTGCGCTGCGCTCCTCCGCTCTTTGTGCAACGTGCTCAGTCCCCCCTGCCGAACCAAAAGGGGCCCTTGGCCCCATAGGTGACCGTGGTTTCCCACGACATCTTTGGCGCGCCAGGTAGGGGGACGCGCTTGCGCGAACCCGAGAAGTGTACGTAGCGCGTCATCTTCTCCGCCATCTTCTTCATCAACGGCTCCATCGACCATGGCGCGCAAGAAGAAGCCCGGTGCCACAGCTCATCCTTCCACCTCGAAGGCCCCGCCACACGCGACCACCGACGCCGCGGGGGCTGCGGGGATGCCTGGGGGTGCGGACGCTGCGGGGGGCGTGGTCGGCGCAGGCGGCGTCGTTACCACCTCTCCTGTGGCCGAAGCAGGAGCAGGAGGCACCAGAGAAAGACAGCACCAACTACATCCCAGCGGCCACACCCCACGAGGTACGGGAGGAGAGATTATTTGATCTGCACCTCCCCGTCCGGCCGAGGGGCATAGCCACAGCGGGGGTACTCGCTCTGGGGGGAATCGCAACTCCCTGACCGCTCCCGCCGCGGGTGCAGTCGTAGAACATGCGCCACCCCCGGGACGAGCCGACCCAGCCGCTACGCCAAACGGAGCCGCTGGCCCTCAATCACCTCCACCTCGTCCACACGCCATCCAGGCGGCTGGCTCATGACGACGAGAGCAGGGCGCGACCGCTACCGGCACCGCCAGGACCCGGGCGACGTTACGGTCTTCATCGACATCCATGCCAAGCACCGCTTCGGAGGCCATGGCGCGGGCTCAGCTGCTGTTGAAATTTCTGCCGGTGGCCGATCAGATGGGTGAGTGGAGAGCCACCATTCAGAGTCTGATTGGCTTCACCGAAGTGGGGGGATCGCAGCGGGCTGGCCCTCCACGGCCTCCCCAGGCAGCGACAACGGCCCACGCTGCTGGCCGTGCGGGTGGGGCCACTCCTATGGTGCAGTCCCCTCCGCGGCAGCTGGCGCGGGAGCCGCGCAACCAAGAACCCGACGACGTCTCGATGGCTTCGTCCGACCCTCGAGCGCGTCAAGGCGAACAGCGAGTCCTGGAGGACAGGTAGAGAGAAGGCACGCGTGTCAGCACCGAGCGACACCGCGACGCCCACCGCCAGTCTGACAGGCGTGATGGCCCCGACGTTGACAAGCCCGCACTCGCTGAAGGCGGGTACCTGCCCTTGGAGGCTGGGTGCCCTGCCTTCACCCGCGAGCTGCGGCAAGTCCGTTGGCCGTCCACTCACACGTTTAAGCCAGAGATACCAGAGAAGTACGACGGAAGACTGAACCCGGCAGAGTTCTTGAGCATCTACACCATCACTATTCAAGCTGCCGGGGGAAGAGATGAGAAGGTATTCGCCAACTACTTCCCTTTGGCACTCAAGCCAAATGTGAGGTCTTGGCTGATACATCTGCCGGAGAACTCCATTTTGACCTGGGCTGACCTGTGCCATGAGTTCGTTGGCACCTCACGGGCGGCCATCAAGAACCAGGGCGGCCCAGTGACTTGCAACTTTTTCCGCAGAAAGAAGGCGAGAGCCTGCGGAAATACATGCAGAGATTCAGTAGAGTCCACGGGAATATTCCAGACATCCACCTGTCAGCTGTGATAGCTGCGTTCCAGTCCAACGTGCACAATCGTCGGATACATTCCAAGATGAACATTCGATTGACCAAGACTATGAAGGAGCTTTACACTCTGGTGGATAAGTGTGCTCGAATAGAGGAGGGGAGGAAGCTCCTCGGAGAAGAGGATGGCATCGACATCGATTCAGAAGATGATGACAAGGCCACCAGTCAAAAGAAGAAGAACAAGAAGCGCAACAAAAGGTACAAGGATAAGGCAGTGATGACCGTTGAGGGATCGGGCATGCCTAGTACCGGCAAGAAAGCCAAGGCTGAGATACCCAGCAAGGAGGTTGCCGCGTGCACTGATTGCCGGGAAGCTGCGGCTGCCGAGAAGGTTGGGAAAGGCGATGGCCCGTATTGCAAGATCCATCGGACCAAGGGCCACGATCTCCAGGAGTGTCATCAGGTTGAGCAGCTTGTCAAGAGGCAGAGGGCTGAATATGAGAAGAGAGATAAAGAGAAAGGTCAGAATGGCGCTGGCGGAAAGGGCCGGGGTGGCGGAGCAAGCCGCTCCGGCAAGGCTCCTCAGAATCAAGGGAAACCCGCCAAAGGCCATGAGAAGGGGGACTGCAACGATGAGAGTGATGGAGGAGATGAAGAGGAAACCAGCGAGCAGGAATTCCAGAAAGCCACTGATGCCCTATGCATTGACGGGGGTGCATCTTTGCACTCCTCTCACCGCCAACTTAAATGGTGGGCGCGTGAAGTCAATGCTGTGGAGCCAGCGGCAGACTCTCGAGGGCCACTCAAGTGGTCCCGCACGCCCATCATCTTCGATGAAGAGGACCACCCTGACCGCACCACCGCGGTAGGGTGCTTGCCGTTGTTGGTGTCACCAACAATCCGCAACCTCAAAGTCACAAAGATGTTGGTTGACGGTGGGGCCGGGTTGAATCTGATTTCTTCAAAGGTCATCAGCAAACTCCAGATAGCAGAAGAAGAGCTCAAAGTTACCAGTACGTTTCAAGGAATCAACCCCGGCAGGAGTCGTCCTAAGGGGAAAATCACGTTGCCGGTGACATTTGGGGGAGAGTTGAATTACCGGACTGAGAAGATCGTGTTTGATGTGGTTGACCTCCCCCTGCCATACAATGGAATCCTTGGTCGCCCAGCTCTGGCCAAGTTCATGGCGGCATCCCACTATGCCTACAACACCTTGAAGATGCCAGGGCCGGTGGGCATCTTTTCCATTCCATCAGACGAGAAAGACGCAATTATTTGCGTGGACACAAGATGTACCGGGATGCAGTCGCGGCAGAGGCCACTGAGGCTGCAATCGCCGCTAAGGAAAGTAATGGAAAGAAGAAGGCTAATAGGGATGCCAGCAAGGAATCCAGGAAGCGTACCTCTTCGAGGTATGCTGCGCCTGTTGATGACTCACCAGAGAGTTCCAATAGCAAGAGATCCAAGGCTTCTGCACCCACTGTGAAACAGGTCCCAGCAGGGCTGGCTAGCGCTGACGGTACTTTCACTATCAGCGCCACCCTCAATGACAAATAGGAAAGTGCGCTCGTTGCTTTCCTGCGGGCGAATGTCGATGTGTTTGCCTGGCAACCATCTGACATCCCCGGTGTTCCCATGGAGGTAATCGAGCACCACCTTGCTGTCTGCCCACATGCCCGGCCCGTCAAGCAGAAGGTCCGGAAGCAATCTTTGGAGCGGCAATAGTTTATTGCTGAGGAGATCAAGAAACTTGAGGCAGCTGGTCTAGTTAGAGGAGTGTTGCATCCAACGTGGTTAGCATATCCTGTGGTGGTACGCAAAGCTAATGATAAGTGGAGGCTGTGCATAGATTTTACGGATCTGAACAAGGCATGCCCGAGGGACCCATTTCCCTTGCCGCGCATCGACTAGATTGTGGATTCCACCTTCGGGTGTGACTTGCTTTCCTTCCTCGATGCCTACTCTGGATATCATCAGATCTTCATGTCCAAGGAAGACGAAGAGAAGACCGCGTTCATCACCCCATGTGGCACGTACTGCTTCGTGCGGATGCCTTTCGGGTTGAAGAGCGCCGGGTCCACTTTCGCAAGAGCAGTCCAGATTGGTTTTGAGTCACAGTTGCATAGGAACGTTGAGGCTTACATGGATGATATTATGGTCAAGACCAAGGACAGATCAACACTCATTCAGGATTTGGAAGAGACGTTTGCTAATCTGCGCAAGATCAACTTGAAGCTAAACCCGGAGAAGTGTGTGTTTGGCATTCCTTCCAGCAAGCTGCTTGGCTTCTTTGTGTCCCACCGGGGGATCGAGGCCAACCCCGACAAGATCAAGGCTATCGAGCAGATTCAAGCACCCAATACAGTCAAGGACGTGAGGCGTTTGACTGGATCTATTGCCGCGCTTAGCAGATTCATTTCCAAGTCTGCCAAGCATGCCTTGCCGTTCTTCAAGATTTTGAAAAAGGCAGGGTCTATGGAGTGGACCCCAGAAGCAGATGCTGCACTACAGGATTTGAAGGCCTACCTTTCCTCTGTGCCCACTTTGGTTGCTCCAAAACCTCAAGAGCCATTGTTGCTATACTTGGCGGCAACTAACCAAGTGGTTAGCGCAACACTGGTGGCGCAGAGGGAAGTGGATGCAGCAGCAGACGTGGCTAGTGTCCCTTCCAGGGAGGAAAGTGAACACACCCCGGCAAGATCAAATGCAGATCAAGATGGAGAAGAGCAAAGTAGCGGAAGCAGTTCTCTGGTCACGGCAAAGAAGAAAGTGGTGCAGCGCCCAGTATACTTCGTCAGCACCCTGCATCAGGGGCTAGATCTAGATACTCCGAAACCCTGAGGCTACTGGCAGGATAGTGGAGTGGACTTTGGAGTTATCCAGCTTTGGTTTGAAGTTTGAGAGCACATCAACTATTCAGAGCAGAGCATTGGCAGAGTTTATTGCAGAATGGACGCCAACTTCTAACGAAGAGGTACTGGAGACAGTTATCCCCGGCAAGGAAGCACCCCAAGAATGGATCATGTATTTCGATGGTGCCTTCTCCCTACAAGGTGCAGGGGCTGGCATGCTTCTCGTTGCTACCACCGGAGAGCACCTGAAGTACATCATCCAGATGCATTTTCCCCCGGAGGAGGCTACCAACAATACATCAGAGTATGAATGGCTCCTTGTCGGGCTCAGAGTTGCAACAGAACTGGGGATCAAGAAGCTGATCATCCGCAGAGATTCACAACTTGTGGTGAGACAAGTCAACAAGGATTACCAAAGTCCATTGATGGAGGCATACATTGAGGAAGTGAGGAAGTTGGAGAAGTGCTTCGACGGATTGCAAACAGAGCACGTACCCCGTGCGGAAAACAGCATCGCTGATCATCTGTCGAAGTGCGCTGCGCAAAAGCTCCCTGTGGAACCAGGAACTTTTCTTCTCCATCTGACTCAACCCTCCGTATCCCCAGCAACAATGGCCAGAAAGAGGAGGAAACAGGACTTCGGCAGGCCTCTTCCGGTAGAACCTCTCGAGGATCCCGGCAGAAAGCTTGCCGGGCACAACTCCCCTTCGGTCGCTGAGCTGCATCCTCCCGCCAGGCCATCGGTCCCCGCGGTCGAGGATTGCACTCTCACGAATGAGGAGGTGCTGTTAGTCCTCGTTGCCGAGCCATAGGCTCCGCCTTGGGCACGACACATAGTCCATTTCCTCCAAATTGGAGAACTTCCCGAAGAGCAAGAAGAAGCTGAAAGAGTAGCCCGGAGGGCCAGTATGTATCAGTTCATTGACAACACACTGTACAGAAGGAGGCCCAATAGTGTGAAATTGAAGTGCATTTGCCGGGAAGGCGGAAAGGAACTGCTGGCAGAGATACACAAGGGTATGTGTGGCTCCCACATTGGATCAAGGGCGTTGGTTGGGAAAGCTTTCCGGCAAGGATTCTACTGGCCCACGGCCCTCCAAGATGCGGTTGAGCTTGTCACCAAGTGTGAAGCCTGCCAGTTCCATTCCAAGAATATCCACCTGCCTGCCCAAGCTCTTCAGATAATCCCTTTCTCATGGACGTTTTTGGTCTGGGGGCTCGATATCCTCGGCCCTTTCCCCCGTGCTGCTGGGGGTTTTGAATTCTTGTTCGTTGCAATCGACAAGTTTACAAAGTGGCCGGAAGTAGAGCCCGTGAGAAAGGTGACTGCTCAGTTAGCTATCAAGTTCTTGAAAGGATTGGTGTGCCGCTTCGGAGTTCCTGCCCGGATCATCACTGACAACGGCACCCAGTTCACGAGTCGCGCCTTCATGCAATACGTTCATGCCCTCGGAAGCAAGATCTCGTTCGCCTCTGTGGCCCACCCAAGGAGCAACGGACAAGCTGAGAGGGCGAACGCTGAAGTGTTGCGAGGACTCAAGATGAGAACTTTCGATAAGCTGTAGAAGTGTGGCAGGCAGTGGATTAATGAGCTGCCGGTGGTTCTTTGGTCCCTCAGAACGACACCAAATCGAGCTACCGGGCAGACTCCCTTCTCCCTAGTCTATGGGGCAGAAGCAGTTATCCCCACGGAACTCATTTACGGGTCACCTCGAGTGCTTGCGTACGATGAAGTAGTGCAAGATCAGCACCGGTGTGACGACGCTGTGCTACTCGAGGAGAACCGTCTCCGGGCTGCTACGTGTGCCGCACGCTATCAGCAAGCCCTGCGTCGCTATCACAGTTGTAGGGTTCGTGCTCGGTGTTTTGAGGAAGGCGACCTTGTCCTCAGGCGCATTCAGTCCGCCAAGGGTGCAAACAAGTTGACGCCAAAGTGGGAAGGCCCTTACCGGGTAGTACGAGTCACCAGACCTGGCGCAGTTCGTCTGGAGACCGGAGATGGCATTCAGTTGCAAAACTCATGGAACATTGAGCATCTCCGCAAGTTCTACCCATAAGGCGCGGCTGTCGGGCCCTACACGGCAGCCACCCTTTTGTACAGGCCTTGCCTCTGTTGCATGTAACCCCTTGTACAAAGCCAGGCGCAGACCCTGAGCAACAGAGAAACTAATGAAGCGCTGGGGGGCTCCCGACAAATTGCATGCATGCATAAGCATATCATGAGCATTGCATGTTCATGTAGATAAGATCGCATGAGGCATCATTTTCATCTGCATCAAACTGTAGGCTCCTGCCGTGGATTCGGTCTCGAAAAAAAGGAGAAGAGAAGACAAGCCTACATTGCGATCCCCGGCAAGCCCAAACAGATAAGTTCTCTCTCTCTATTGTGCATACGCATTCTGTAAGTAAAAACTTGTGCATAGGAAAACCTCGCCACTTTCAAAACTTAGGTGCTCCCGTCCCTTGACTCGAACGTTGCTTCGGTCAGGGAGGTTGTAGTGGCCTTTGGCGAGGAAGTTGGCGGGGGGCTGATCCCTCTTCACGATTTGTGCCTGGCAGGCCCAGCCCCGCGGCAGCAACTTGAGGGTACCAGCAAGATAGCCTACCGGGGAAAAACTTGTTTACTTTAGCGTATAGAGGCATTCCCCCTCTACATGGACATGTTACATGCACAAGTGCCCGGCAAGGTTTATCTTTTTCATTAATATGCTGATCAACAAGTACAGACCTTACAGAACACAAACATGGATAAAAGAGATTACATAATTTGAACTAAAGTTTGGCAAGTGCCTACATATTTTAGATTGAAAAAAGATAAGTGCCCCATAATCCCTTTTCTTGTCCATCTCCTCCTAGGCACTGCGGTGGAAGAGAAGGAGGCAAAAAGGGGTGCCTGAGCAAGACGCCCCGCTCGACCCCATCAGGACCTGCCGGGCGCAGCCTGACAAGATCGAGAGTGGTGAGGCTGTGAAGGAGGGAGACGGAAGGAGCAGCTCGACGGTGCCTCGGTCACCACCTCCAGGGCCAACCAAAAGCTCCTGCAAAGAGCACCGGCGGGCAGAACCACCGAGGCCCAGCTGGAAGACTGCTGGAGGAGGCGAAGGCACTAAGAGAGCGGCCCTCTCCCTGGCAACCAAGAGGCCGGTGATGATGGTGCCGGGAAGGGAGGGGAAGAGCGGAAAGACGAGGCAGCAGGTCGGCAATACGAGACGAAGGCGTCGGTGCCATCGTACTCCGACCTGACGCCCTGCCACCCACCTTCTCCGTCTTCCCTCGATCTTTCTCCATCACCACCGCTCCAGGGGGACGCCAACTTCGTAAGCCGTTGCCTTCCCCGGAGAAGCTGCGGGCGGTAGCGGCGTCCGAGGCATGCGAGGGGCGTCGCTCCCCACCTTGGTGGGCAGGAAGATGCCGCCGTCTTCAACATTTGCCCTGACTTCACCAAGGGGGGCGATACCGGGATTACCAAGGGACCCGAGCGTTGCGTCCCTGATGGACACCGGTGCCACCAAGAACTTCAGCGCCTGGGAGGAGGGGACAAACACGCCCCTGCGAGAGAAGGGCTCGGCGCCTCCCGCGCCGTGGGTGGCATATCCGCCACGCCCCTTTTTACTCTGGATCAGGCTCACTCCCCGAGCCCCTTCACAAGCTTCCGGCGTCGCCAACCTCAAGCCCGAGCCCGGGGCTCGACCCCGGTCTCTTTCTCTCAACATTGTGAGAAGAAAGGAGAAAAAGACAAGGAGAAGAGCGTGGATGAGCACTTCCACTTCCCCTCCCCTGCCCCCCTTTTATAGGCAAGCTGGGGGCCGGGGGCTGATCCATCGATGGGTAACCACCGTCCTCCTCCACCAATCCATGAGGACCAGGCCCCTGCCTCAACGCTCTCCTGCACCACGCGCCTCCATTACCTACCCCACTCGATGCATGCAGCATACGTGGCCAAGGATAAGGGCGTGGTGGGAAGAGTGAATTGGCAGTTACTCGCTCATGCGTTAAAGTCATTCACGGAAATTACAAGAATGGCCCCACCACAATTGGCGTTACGCGACAGGAAAAAGAACCAGGAACTGACCTGGGCTCAGATTCATGAAGAAGCAAAGAAGATCTCAAGGGGCAAGCAGCTATTTCTGCCTCGCCTGTGCACAAGTTAGGGCCTACCCCGACGATGCCCGGTGACTCGTTCGGGCCAGGCCCGGGGGCTCCTGTCGGTGCAACAAACCCTGGGTCTATTGCCCAGACCGTGCACAGGTCCAAGATCAAGATTACAACATCCAAGACAAGGCCAAGATGAAGAGACATGCTCTTTGTGGAATCAAACGGCAGGTTGAGAAGACCAAGTCAAGCCAAGGAGCAAGACACCGCTAAGGGAAAATCTCCCTTGCCGGGCAGGAGAGCCTGGCGAGGCCAAGGTTGCCCCGGAAGCAAGTCTCAAGACCGCCCCAGTAGGCCTGCCGAGGCATACGTAGGCAAAATACCCCGCCAAGGCTTGACCGCCCCACCTCACAGCGACACAAGTCATCGATCGGTGCGGTGTCAAGCCCCAAGATGACTAAGTGGCTGCCTTTTGCCACATGACAGCCATTTCCTACAGGAATCACCTCCAAATGACACCCGTCCAGCGACGTGTCATGCAGACAGGAGAGAAGGTGGCCGAACAGCCCGGCAAGGCGTGCCGGGCAGGCCATGATGTGACACTGAGCGGCGCATTTAATGCGTACTGCTCTGTCTGCAGAGTTGATATGATAGCACTGTTCGCTATCTAATCAATACATAATGACTGATTTGCCACTGTGGTGAACCCTTGATTTGTAAAAGGAGGCCCATGGCAACCATAGAAAGGATTCGGACCCCTGTACACTCATACGCGCATAGCTGCTCTCGCCCCGAGGCAACCCTGCCGGGCAAGAGCGCTGCATTTCCACCACCATCCACCATCAATCCACCAAAGCATGAGTTGGGTTTTACGCCTCGCGGCGGCCCGAACTTGGGTAAAACTGCCCGTGTGATCTCTGCCGCGCTGCGCTCCTCCGCTCTTTGTGCAACGTGCTCAGTCCCCCCTATGAACCAAAAGGGGCCCTTGACCCCATAGGTGGCCGTGGTTTCGCACAACACACTCACGCGGTTATCAGCGATATCGATGCTTTCCATCTGTGGTCCCGCTTGGTCCATCACTACTTTGCTCAACAACGAGAGAGGTTAATTTGACTTAGGAGGGGATTATTTTTTGGTTTGTATTGCGGTATATAGGTCATGCTCTGGGATGACATGATATAGTTTTAGCACACATGCATGTGTACGTATGAATCCCTCCCACCGAGTCGAAGTGGGAAGTACCACGACAAGTCATGAACCAATCTCGCTCTGTGTGGGGACTGTATGATTTTCGACATACGTGCCACATCAATGTTGTGCATGGTATTCGAACATGCATGCATCACCTCCATACATACATATGCATGCAGTGGTTGTCTTCGAACGGTACACTCCCTCACGTGGTTATCGGCGACAAGCCTATATATTCGTGGGCCCGCGTGGATATCCATGATCACTTTGACCGACAACGAGATAGGTTACCATGGTGGATTCTTCCTTTGGTTCGTGTTATCGTAGTAGGTCATGGTGAGATTCAGACCTAAGTTTGAGCGCATACTATGCATGCATGTATGAATCGCCGTCATCGGCTCGAAGTGTGGTGTGACATACATATATACAATGCGTCGTCAACTAACCCTCGCTCCGTGTGTGGATTTCTGGTTCGAAAGCACGGGTCCACAACAAAGTTGTTCCATTGTGTATTCAAACATCAACACTCCATACATATGTTTGGGCCACATGTAGGCAGTGGTTTTCTTCGGGGACTAGCTACTTGCATGATTATTGGTGAGCTAGCATATCTCTGGGGTCGCATGGACGTCCATCACTTTGACCAACAACAAGAGAGAGGTTGTACGACCAAGGCGGATTCTTCTTGGTCCGTTTTTACGATACATCTTGGTGAGACGCCCTCTCCCGCCGACTGAAAGTGTGTGTGTGTGTGTGTGTGTGTTTGATGGGGGGGGGGACTGCTACTTCGCACTTTTCTAGGTGAACCACTGTGGGGGCGGGCATGCGTTCATAGCTTAGGATTCCCATCCTACCGACACGAAGGGGGGGGGGGACAAGCAATACCATGCGCTTTGTAAGATAGGTGCCACATAGAAGTTGTGTATTTGGTATTTGAACATCAAACCACCCTTTTCATACATATATTTGGTCCACATGCAAGTGTGTTCGTGTTCTGACCCTTTCCCGCGTCATTTTCGCCAATTTATGAACATTAGACAAGTCGGATGATGCAAAAGACATGGTTCACTCACACTAACTGTGTGCCACGCCGGCGCCCCTATCACGCACATCAGCACAGTACATTGGGGTCCACGAGGCTTCCGCTCTCAAAAATATCTACCCGCCTGCAGAGTTTTTCTGTTTGATAACACACGGTTATTATGTTTCGAGCGTGTGTGATGTTTGTCGTTCCCGCTCCCGCCTGCATCCCTCAAAAATATCTGCCCGACTCGAGGGTTTTTCTGTTTCATAACACATGGTTGTTATTTCGGGACCGTGTGCGATGCATCATCCAAATTTTCAATAGCCTCGGCATTTTACTCCCTCGTAGTAAAATTTTCAGTAGCCGTGTCATTTCCTCAAACGCCCCTCCCCTCCACACACACACCCCAAAAACTCCACGGGCGCACGCGCGCCCACACACACACACACCCCACCACAACCCCTCCCTCGCTCAAAACCCTAACAAGGTCGCTGCCGCCGCCGCCGCAAGGCCTCCATTGTCAACATCTGCCGGTTTGCCCGTGCAGCTTACCCACCGATCTTCATACTCTAGCCGCCCTGACTTTCTTAGACGACACCTGCCAAACGCCCCCTTTCCCATAGATCCCCATCCCCACCCCCACTCCAGAGTGTCGCAGCCTAAGCCCGGCTACGCTTCCCGTGGAGCTCGAGGAGCGACTGGCCCAAAAGAGGTGTATCACGGCCTCTTCGCCCGACGTCACCGAGGTGGCCGCCGAGGAAGCTGATGACCATTACTGGCCACATACCCTCAATCAGCGGACTAGAGTATGCGAGTATGTCGCGGACGCCGGGTACGACATCGAGGTCGTCGACAGCGAAGGCCTGATGCGGGCTATGTCACAGGTTAAGTGGCCCACCCCCAACCCCTCGGGTTCAACGGCTGCCGATCTCATCCATGGCCCCGCCGCTGATCTCCTCTGGCTCGCTGTCAAGAATTTGCCATCCTACATCACCATTGAGCCTCTTTTGTCATTTTTGAAGGACACGTTCTGCGACACTAGCTTGGGATCCACAGCTGCCAAGTCAGACCTCATCGACGGCGACCATGAGGAGGGGAAAGAGCCCATCTGCGACATCAGGGAGGGCACCCTACAGCCGTGCTCTTCTAAGGGGAAGGAGACGATCTGCGACAACATGGAGCGCACCCAGGGTCCGTGCTCTTCCCACGAGAACGAGCCCATCTGTGACAAGTGAGGAAACCCATGATTTATTTTGCCGTGCCTCTTCACAGGGGGGGAACCCATGAATTTTTTTGTCGAGTCCCTTTTGTAGTGTAGTGAGAATATGTCCAGTTTTAATTGCTATATTTGGTTGTTTGCAGTATGCCTTGTTTATTTCAGTTGTTCACAATATGATGCTCTATATGTGCAACTATTTACTATGCAGTATATTTTCATCAATACCAGTTTTAAACATACCGATAGGAATGCATATATTTGCTTGTTGTTAAGCCTGTTATAGCTAGCGTATGCCTCTTTTAAAGTTTTTTGGTTGTTCGGTTGTTTGTAGTTAGCATATGTCCAGTTTCAAATGCTATCTTTGGTTGTTCGTAGTATGCCTCGTTTATTCCAGTTATTCACAACATGATGTTCTATATGTGCAAGTATGAACTGTGCAGTTCAATTTCATCAATACCAGTGTCAACAATACCACTATGAATGACTACATTTGGTTGCTGTTAAACACGTTGTAATTAACACGTTTTTTCATTTTTATTTAACAATAACCAGTGTACTTAGACCGGCACAATACCAGTTTGAATGACTATATTTGCTTGTTATTAAATGTTAGGCCTATTGCAGTTAACACACCTTTCCACTTCTTGTTTTGCTTAACTAGCGTGCTTAAACCTGCACACTGAAGCTATCGTTTGGAGGTTATTTTGTCTGCCATGGATATATTTGGTTGATGTTTAGCCTGTTGTGCTTAACATGCCTCTCGATGTACTTACACAGGACAATTTTGGGAACGATTCATGTTTTCCATCGAGGTTAGTTTCATCCCATGGCTTATATATACTCACTGTTCAGGATGTCGGTAGCTGGTACCATGTAGGCTTGGGGCTGGTAAGGGACTAATCGGTGAATCGAACTTTTAACTGAATATATCTGTAACCCATTTATTGTTAGGTTAACTAGGGCATATCTAATATATTTGAGTCTACATAGCAACATGCACTGTACTGAATGTCTAAATATGCAATCTTAGGCTACATAGCAACAAGGAAGAGTGTTACCTTAATGTTCTGATGATGTCCATATATACGTAGAAGAGTAGCAACAACAACAACAACAACAACAACAACAACAACAACAACAACAACAACACAACAACAGTTAACCAGCCGATAATTTGTAAAAATGCAATAAACTCCCTCCGGCCCATAATATAAGATGTTAGTTCATCCAATATGTGAGTATATTGGATGTTATAAGATATTATATAATGGGACGAAGGGAGTGTTATACTACATCATTGTGCAATTGCTATTTAGCTTCTAATATTAACTTGGTGCTTTTAGCTACATATGTCATTGGTAAAGATCCGCGCTTCGACCCTTTCTCCGTATGGGGCAATGAGATATTGATGAACTAGCATCAAGTAAGGAAGCTGATAAAGATTATTAGTAAAATAGGTCAAAAGATGGCAATTAAACTATTTGTTTACACTTTATCCAAGACAACAGCGAACTGCAGGATGGTAAGTAAGAACTCTGCAGCCTTCCTTTTACTGCCCATAATGAGTTATGTTAGATGACAACGTCTGAATCTTTTTTCTTTGGAGTGGTTCCCAAAGCAGTTTACTCAAGATTACCTCTCAAACTACATGATTGGTGGGCATGCAAAGGTTAAAGTATTTCTACCAGAGCACGATGACTATCTAAATGTGTTCATGAAGACAGTGAAGGATGGGCGGTCGGCCATCACAAGGGGTTGGACTAGAGTCGTGCGTGCTTTCTACATGGAGGAGGGCACAATATGGGCATTTCGCTTCACCTTGTTCAACAACCAGAATGTATTTCGCCTCTTTCTTTATCGTCTTTAAAAGTACAAGTATACAACTGTGGTTCATCATTCTTTATTTGGTGCTCATGTAATTCTTGAACATATATACCTGTGAATCGAATAATGCATTGGTTGTTTGAACCTGATGGATATGGATAAAGCTATAGCATACTTTCAAATTCAAATCTAGTACAATTTTAAATAACAACAATTAAATTACAGTGAAATTACACTCTGCAGGTCGTTACGGCGCACACAGTCGGTAAAACACAAACGTTTGTGATATATACCATAATCCGACACGGTTCACAGAGAGGAAACATGTGCGAGCATGCACACAGTTGCCGTTTGCAAAGCGTGTGTGATGTCAGACAATAACAAAAACGGTGCGGGCAAACTAAATGTTTGTGATAATTGCCTTATCGTACAGGATTTGCAATTATGACTGTTTCTGATGTGGTACGCATCATAAACATTGCACCACTGAATAGCGTGTGCGATAGTTATTATGTACGACGCTGTTACGACGGTTCGGCATTTCATAATACTATCCGACACTCGTATGATGATTAGCTAATCTTCTTAATTAGTTATCGCATACGGTTCGGGAAAAGTGAATGTGTGTGATTGTCTGCTTATCATACACGTCCTATAATCGTGAACTGTTTGTGATGGGCCGCACATCATAAATGTAGCACCACAGAATACCGACTGCGATGGTAATGCTAGCACACACGAGTAGCAAGGATGGAACATTTGGGATATTCGAGATATCAAAAACAGTTTTATAGGGACAACTTATGCATCATGACTCCCTATCCCCGACGGTTTCTGGGTCGTGTGGGAAGGACCCCCTATCGCCCACACTCACTAGGCGACGGTTTAAAATGCCATCGCGGAAAGGGGTTAAAAACCGTTTGTATAGCACCTCGTTGTACCATTGATAGTGTACATACAATTTTATTTGTACCGAAGTATTGATACAACATATTGTGATATACAATATATGATGACAACAATACTTATGTTCTTATTACAACATCAGAAATGGACATAAATTATATTGACTACTCAGGAGATTGAGAGACTATTCAAAGTCTGCAAACATGTCAGTTGAGGCATATTCAACCATCGTGTTGTCCCTGCCCATAAGGTCCCGTCACCGCTGGTGTGTTGGGTAACGCAGCAGAAAACAAAAAATTTCTGACCTAGGCACCAGCCCAGGACCACTATGGAGACTGCATACAAGGTTTGATCATTTCGTTACTGACTCGTAGTGCAGCGGAAGTAGAGTCGATGACGATCGGCGGTGCAGATCCCCGCAGCTAGGATTTACAACCTCCCAACCGCGAGGATGTACTCCCTCATCTGCCCCACGGACAGCCCTCCGGGAGGCGGTCGAACAGTCCCCCGGACGGTGTCACAGACAACCCTTCGGGAGGACCTTCGAAACTCGGACGGTCACTCAGACAGCCCTTCGGGAGGACTCACAGAACTCGGACCGTCACTTGGACAGCCCTTCGGGAGGCACTCACGAACAGCCCCTCGGGCACTAAGATCGAAACTACGACCTCTCTATAGAGTTGCACACATACCGTGTCATCTATCCGGCAGGGCTTCGCCGTCCAGAACTAGTTCTTGCCGGAACCCAGACAACCTTTCGGCTCTGCAAAACTATTTCGCGGGGAGGGAGAGAGAAGCCAGATCATGCACTGGCACTTGTATGTGAGAAAGGAGTGAGTTTGGGCAGCCCCCTCCACCTCTATTTATAGGAGAAGGAGGGGTGGAGGGGCAGAAATTTCAGCCACATCCATCCATGTCATCTCCAAGATATTTTGGAGCAAAAGCCCAAAAAGGTGGCTTTCCAAAAAGTAACCCAAAAAGCACTTTCACTATTCACGACGACATTTTTCAGCGTCCGTTCGAACTGAAAATATTTATGTGGGCTTAGAACATTTCCAGTACCCACTAAACTAATTTTCAACGCGTTCTGAAACAATTCCAGATTAGTGATTTTCATCTGCGAAAAGGATCTGAAGTGGTTCCGGCAGCTCCGGAACATTTCCGGTTTTCATCCCAGAAAATTCCAGAAAGTTTCCAGAATGATTCTGGCACCCTCCAAGAATTATCAGGCATGTGCCGAAACCAATTTGACTTAATGGAATACCCCGAAACAACTTTTCAGTTTCACCGAAACTCATCCGGTGTTCTCTCTGCGGAACTTTTCCGCTGTTCGAAACTTTTCGGTGTCCGAAACTTTTTTGGTGTTTTTCTCTCAGACTCCCTGTCTAGTATTCAGCAGATAGATGACCCTTAAGCGTGTGACCCTATAGGTTCGGTGAAGTATAGACATGACACGAAACCCTTTCCGATCAATGATCAACATCGGAGCCGTGGACACCCATATTGACCCCTATACCCACACGAATGAATATTCGAGTGAACCTCCAGTTGCCGTGTGCTATTCCTGTTGCTTCATGATATGTTACAAATACCCAAGGTGAGACATGTTAGCATTCCCGTGGATCAACAACTTGTCCACTATGCTAGTTACCTCGTTACCGGTATTGTTCTCGTTTCTCGTTACCGTGTTCCGGCTTCCCCGTGATCAAATCACAAAGTGTCTGGCCAGACGATGATGGATACCGTAACACTGAGAGGGCCCAGAGATATCTCTCCATCGTCGGAGGAGCAAATCCCAATCTTGAGCTATCAAGTTACTTAACATACTTTCCCATGAACCCGTAAGCCGCCGTAATAGCCATCCAGTTACGGATGACGTTTAAGAAACCCCAAAGTTCATGAATCAAGCATGAAGAAACTTGATACTCTCATGGTCTGAGGAATCATGCAAACGTTAACCATCTCTGTGTTATTTAACCATTAACTTGTGATGAATGTATCTCATAGCATAACATCAATTCGGGTTGATTCAACACAAATGTTCTTCTAACATTGTGCCCTCAAAATTGCTGGCATAGACATGCCCATGATCAGGAAAACAGAACCATCATGCAACACTTGAGCTAGTCTTAGAGGCCAGACTAGGAATACATTTTACCATTTATTATTCCACACATGCATATGAGTCTTCCTCCGAGCCTCGTTTTATTTGCAGACTCGAGAACCATAGCAGTTATAGCATGGAACAGAAACCTAATTATGAACAGGGAGATAATCATTAACATTTATTATTGCCTCTATGGCATATCTCCTACAGACTCCCACTTGCACTAGAGTCAATAATCTAGTTAATGCTAATGCACTTTACACCTATGGCACACCGGTGTAAATATGCTTCGCTTGTGGTATAGCCTAAATGTCCAACGGATCTGACGACTTCAGCTCCGTGTGTATCTTTGCATATCCTCGCGTCTTCACGCTTTCACAAAATTCATATTTTGTGTGGACTTGGCTTGGTATGTATGAGAATCACCGGTCGAACCTGGATTCCTCAGACTTAGTTATGAAGCAACTACTTGCAGTAGTGTCCCATTGACAAAAGCCATCTTGGAACCATACTAAGTTCATGAATGAACTATATGATTCAACATCTTCTTTGTCGCTTTTAAAAGTGGCAACATACTTCGCCTCTGTTATAGAATTCGCCACAGTAACTAGTTCGAACAAATTCCAACTAACTGTGCCACCATATTGTGTGTTACACAAAACCCTCAACTTAAATTGAAAATCGCTTGGAGCATGGATGAAGACTGTATCGATGTAACCTTTTACAACGAACTCTTCATGATCTCTGCTTGCGAGAAAACATGTCATTAGTGCTACTATAGTACTCAATGACCCTTTTTCACTGTTGTCCCATGATCAGTACTTTTGATCACTTTGGTATCTATACTCACAACAACTTTGGGAGTATTGGACATATCTGGTTGTTTTACATACCATGGAATATATGATTAATCCAAACACAAGAGTGTGTGGAATCTCCATCATGTATTTTGCTCATCAGTGTTTTGGGACACCGAGTCTTGCAAAAACTCTTTCCATGTGACTTCGGCAAGAATCACTCCTTGACGTTTTTAATGCTAAAAGGTTTTAGCATTTTGTCAATATGTATCTTTGCTCAGCCCCATTAGGTAAAACTATCTCCATAGATCATCATGCCTAATATAAAGGCTATTTAGCCCAAGTACTTCATCGAAAAACTATTTCCAATTGAAGTCCTAATTCGTGTCAAGAAATTTATTTCCAATTAACAATGTGTCAAGCACACAACGTTTTTAGAAATATTTTTATGCTCCCACTTACTTTCTTGAATCACAAGCATCTTTGTTACCCATTGATGAAGTCAAAACCCCTTTGACCATTTCATCAAAACACGAAGATTCCAACTCCATTTTGCTCTCTTCTATCCATTGCTGGAACTCTGAAGTTTGCATACTTACTAGCATCCTCTGGACTGACAAAATACCTTGGACTGTAACACATGCAAGTCCTTGGTTTTATTTCCATCAGATGGAAATCATTTTGTCATCCTTTGTTTCATATCTCATGACTGAAATATGTACTAATTGCTAGTCCAACCCGAACCGACTTTAAGCATCGCTACGGTGAAACAACCTCATCGTAGTCAACTCCTTGAACTTGTTAATTTCAACAAGTCGAGCTTTATGGATAAAATATTTTTATCCGTATCAGTTTTAAGTTCAATAAAATTCGTTAGACTCTAAGTCTTCCGAAAGGTGTATCAAGGTTTTAATCTTGAAACATTTATATGGAGACTATCTCGGATTGTATTGGCATTTAGCCAATTCCGGAGTCAGGGCCCATCAACGCTTCCTTGTTTATCGTAGGTATACTGTTGTCTAACAACAATATCTCGTTTGCGCACCTGAGAGGTTTGCACGAGCCTTGCCTACGTGGTTCAGCTGCAAGTTCGACTGAAGTCCATACATTTTATTGTAGAGACTTCCGTATCAGTCGCAGTAGGAAACTCCGGAATTACCTCCAAGGTCTCTTTCCTTTGACCTGATGACGAAGATACTATTTATCTCGTCGAGTTGCACTGTTCTCCCACTCACCTTTTTGAAAGAACCATTTTCTTCAAAAAGCATACCGTTCTTTGTGGCAAACCTATTGTCCTCGGTATAGTGAGGGAGGAATACCCAATGACTTGGGATAACCTACAAAGTAGCACTTGTCTGATTTGGAATAGGTTTGTAACCTTTTACACAAGCCCCATATTTCAAATGTTTAAGAAAAGATATAACATGGTTGGGCGTACCATACCATGGTGTCATTTCAACAGACCCGATGGAGCTCTTTTCAGTGTAAAAGCCGCAGTCACTAAAGCATCACTCTTTAAAAGGGATAATGGCAAATTTATTTATGTCATCTTTGATCTTACCATGTCATAAATGGTTTGATTACATCTTCACAGACTTTCCACTTGCAGTGGTGTTCCGGGAGGTGCAAGTTATGAAACCCCTTTCACAACTCATCAGACATTCGCTAAACTTGTAACTCAAATATTCCTTTCTGCAATCGAATTGTAGAAACATAATTTTCTTGTTACAATAACTTCTACTTCATATTTGAAAACCATTTGAATGAATTCAAAAGATCCAGACTTACATCTCATCAAGTAAATATCCATATATCTACTTGAGTCATTTCTGAAGATAGATAAATCCACTACTTGCAACAACATTTATTGAACTACACACATCAAAATGTATGATCACCAATAAGTTTGTTGCTCATTCCTTATGGCCTGTGAACGGTATTTCAGTCACTTCACTTTTCGGAGGAAATTTGCAAGTGTCAGATGATTTAAAATCAAACGACTTGAAAATCCATCATAATGGAATTTTCCATGCGGGTTTCTCCAATGTGACCAAATGCAGTGCCACACTTGTGTGGTATTCTTTTAGTCTTGCGACTTTTAGCGTCAGTGTTATGGATGTATCATATTACCATCAATATTCATAACATACATCCCATCTTGGATGGAAGCATGGCCCTTCATGTTATTCATAATACTGAACAACAATTGTTGTTTTTATGAACAACTCTTTTGCAACAAACATTGTGCAATGGGTTAGAGTGTATGAAACTCTAAAATGAATTATGAAAGTAAATCCAGAGGTAATATATTATTATCAACATTCATAACATACATCTCATTCATAATGAAAGTATGGCCCTTATGTTATTCATAACACCGAACATCAAAAGTTCTCTTATGAACAACCTTCTTGCAAGATACCTTATGCAATGGGCTAGAGTGTGTAAAACTCCAAATGAATTATGAAAATAAATATAGATGGTAATACACCGATGGAAGGTATAGTAACATTTACTATGTTCCCTGTGTATACCTACACCTCATTCCTGGCTAGTCTTTCAGGCCATAGTAGTTCTTACATCGAGTTGCAACAGAATGCAATCGAGCGGGTATCTTTTTTATTAACTCACAAAACCCAAGAATCAGTGATTAACAATTTAATCATAATTCCCAAGAACTATATCTTTGACCAGCCTTCTATACATCAAAAACTTGTATGACATTCATACATGAGCTGGATATTCCAGTCTTCTTTCTTTTGCCTTTATACTTCAAACAGTTTAACTTTCAGTATTTCTCCTACTCTCAGAAGAAGCACTCAACTTAAGAGTGGCGTTAGCCCCGGACTTCCTAGGTGTGCTATCACACTAACACCCTTCAGACACTTCCTTTCTCTTTAAGTTGTTGTTTTATTCACCTTTCATCATATGATAGGCGTTCTTCTGGATCCCTCTCTTATCAGTCTAATGCATAGTAAACTTCTTTACTAATAGTTTGCAAACAAACATTGCTTTGGATATCTCATATCTTTTAGCCTTTGTCTGTCTCTGAAAAATGATTTTCAGATTCCATGAATATCACATAACTATCCAAACTTTCGAAGTTCGGGTCTCATGGAAGCAAACATATTGCACTTGACTGAAACGGAATTCTAGCTTTTGGATCGAAGGACGAGAGTCACATGATCCATAGCATAAGCGAGAGAATACCGAAAGTATGCGATAGGACAAAGTCCTTCTCGGCACTCTTGAGGACAATCCTCACATTACATTACCAACCGTAAAGTTTTAACCAGATATTTAACAGCTATTCAATTTTAAATAGGGAAGGTGGAAATGCGAGCCATAATTCTACAACTATTAAGCAAACCACACTTAGACAGTGTTCATAATTAATTGCACTAAGAATTAAACAAGTTAATTCAATAGTGCGCTCCCACTCAAATCAATATCTCTCATAATTGATTGTGAGTGATTCAAGATCCGCATATCAGTTCAACGCCATTGACGGGTTCATCACTGATGACGTGAATTTCAATCGGTAGGCCAACTTGCCAATCACATCTCTATGTGACTCTTGTCCATCTTTCGATGCGTGTGTTCCGAGCTCAGGACTGTCCTGCCTGAACGTCAAGACAACCAAGTGATCACGCAGTGAGGTCTGACCTTCACCCGCCTTACACCTCTCTAATCGTTCGTGCTCATGTGTACATGGCGCACCCCGAAAAGATACGTGTTGTAGACGGTGCTACACTTGGGAGAACACTAACTACTTGATATTTTTGTGAGAGATCACCCTAATAAAAGCGACTACCGCACAATCAAGAAGGGTGCATCATAAGGGATAAACATCTCAGGCAATTCATAATAGCATGATATGGTATAGCCCTTTCTGACGGAGAAGTCTTGTATTCCTTCGTCTTCGGCATTCACGTCGGTGATCACCTTCGCGAAGATTGCCACCACCTTGTCGATGCAGCAGATAATATTGCTATCTCTATAGCTAATAAAATAATGCATTACACAAGGTTGACACACAGGTCATTTAAAGTGCAATCATATGGCTCCAGCCATCATGCTGAATCATGACACGCATGTCATGTTAATCAATTTACATTATATAGTCATCTCATACATAATCAAATTATTATGAGCACTGCTATACCACATCACATGCACATGTAAACCCTCCTGCAAAACCAAGTTAGACGCCTCTAATTGGTTCATGCAAAAACTTGTTTTTCGTGGCTTCTAAGGTTTCGAAACAAACCGAAGCTACCAACGTCCATCATCAAGTATGATAATTCAAGTCGCTAGATTAACTTTCCAGGGTGTATGAAACACGAGATAATAAAATCTCGAGCCCCATACTAAACTTCGTCATACGCATGACCCCCGTGCAGATCATATCTACATCGCCCTTTCGTCTGCGAAATTTCATCTTTCTTTTTAACTATGATGGAATTCAATGAACTGTTAGCACTTCGTTGATCAATCAGGATCGCGGATTGCCAGAACATTGAAACTCCACCATGCAGTTATCAAGATCAGAAATATGCAAATTCCAGGGAAGCAACAAGAACATCGGGTAACAGATTTCATCTGCTACCCGCACAAATAATTTTCAGTAATAGAACTCATCTACTACCTAATTATATTGTGCAACACCCATACATCTCTATGTATTCTAGATCGCAACCTGCATCTACGCATAGCACGGCTCATGATGCCACTGTAGGGTTATGCAGCAGAAAACAAAAATTTTCTGACCTACGCACCAGCCCAGGACCACTATGGAGACTGCATACAAGGTTTGATCATTTCGTTACCGACTCGTAGTGCAGCGGAAGTAGAGTCGATGACGATCGGCGGTGCAGATCCCCGCAGCTAGGATTTACAACCTCCCAACCGCGAGGATGTACTCCCTCATCTGCCCCACGGACAGCCCTCCGGGAGGCGGTCGAACAGTCCCCCGGACGGTGTCACGGACAACCCTTCAGGAGGACCTTCGAAACTCGGACGGTCACTCAGACAGCCCTTCGGGAGGACTCACAGAACTCGGATCGTCACTTGGACAGCCCTTCGGGAGGCACTCACGAACAGCCCCTCGGGCACTAAGATCGAAACTACGACCTCTCTATAGAGTTGCACACATACGGTGTCATCTATCCGGCAGGGCTTCGCCGTCCAGAACTAGTTCCTGCCGGAACCCAGACAACCTTTCGGCTCTGCAAAACTATTTCACGGGGAGGGAGAGAGAAGCCAGATCATGCAATGGCACTTGTATGTGAGAAAGGAGTGAGTTTGGGCAGCCCCCTCCACCTCTATTTATAGGAGAAGGAGGGGTGGAGGGGCTGAAATTTCAGCCACATCCATCCATGTCATCTCCAAGATATTTTGGAGCAAAAGCCCAAAAAGGTGGCTTTCCAAAAAGTAACCCAAAAAGCACTTTCACTATTCACGACGACATTTTTCAGCGTCCGTTCGAACTGAAAATATTTATGTGGGCTTAGAACATTTCCAGTACCCACTAAACTAATTTTCAAAGCGTTCTGAAACAATTCCAGATTAGTGATTTTCATCTGCGAAAAGGATCTGAAGTGGTTCCGGCAGCTCCGGAACATTTCCGGTTTTCATCCCAGAAAATTCCAGAAAGTTTCCAGAATGATTCTGGAACCCTCCAAGAATTATCAGGCATGTGCCGAAACCAATTTGACTTAATGGAATACCCCGAAACAACTTTTCAGTTTCACCGAAACTCATCCGGTGTTCTCTCTGCGGAACTTTTCCGCTGTTCGAAACTTTTCGGTGTCTGAAACTTTTTCGGTGTTTTTCTCTCAGACTCCCTGTCTAGTATTCAGCAGATAGATGAACCTTAAGCGTGTGACCCTATAGGTTCGGTGAAGTATAGACATGACACGAAGTCCTTTCCGATCAATGATCAACATCGGAGCCGTGGACACCCATATTGACCCCTATACCCACACGAATGAATATTCGAGTGAACCTCCAGTTGCCGTGTGCTATTCCTGTTGCTTCATGATATGTTACAAATACCCGAGGTGAGACATGTTGGCATTCCCGTGGATCAACAACTTGTCCACTATGCTAGTTACCTCGTTACCGGTATTGTTCTCGTTTCTCGTTACCGTGTTCCGGCATCCCCGTGATCAAATCACAAAGTGTCTGGCCAGACGATGATGGATACCGTAACACTGAGAGGGCCCAGAGATATCTCTCCATTGTCGGAGGAGCAAATCCCAATCTTGAGCTATCAAGTTACTTAACATACTTTCCCACGAACCCGTAAGCCGCCGTAATAGCCATCCAGTTACGGATGACGTTTAACAAACCCCAAAGTTCATGAATCAAGCATGAAGAAACTCGATACTCTCATGGTCTGAGGAATCATGCAAACGTTAACCATCTCTGTGTTATTTAACCATTAACTTGTGATGAATGTATCTCATAGCATAACATCAATTCGGGTCGATTCAACACAAATGTTCTTCTAACATTGTGCCCTCAAAATTGTTGGCATAGACATGCCCATGATCAGGAAAACAGAACCATCATGCAACACTTGAGCTAGTCTTAGAGGCCAGACTAGGAATACATTTTACCGTTTATTATTCCACACATGCATATGAGTCTTCCTCCGAGCCTTGTTTTATTTGCAGACTCGAGAACCATAGCAGTTATAGCATGGAACAGAAACCTAATTATGAACAGGGAGATAATCAATAACATTTATTATTGCCTCTATGGCATATCTCCTATATGGTGATGTCGGGTTGAAGGTTGAAGTGAGCTTCAAACCTTTGCCCTTGAGGTCCTTTGCGTCCCAGGGACTACACACATTATCCTATGAGATACAAGAGTGATCATGATGTCCATGGCCCAGGTAGGGTAGTGGTGGCTATTGAGGGCAAATGCCTCAAATTAAATTCTCTAGCCATCGGTTATCTCTATGGGTAAACCAGAGATAATTAATTTACGACCAGTAAATTAAAGACCATCAAGGTTGATGTTGTAATGAACTTTGCAAAATTAATGAGATTTCAAGAAGTTGGCTTGAAATCATCAGTGTGAATCTTAAATTGCTATGTATGACACCTTGAAGATAATCTCCAAAATGGAGTAGATCTCACAGCACTAGGGAGTATAATCTGATAAAATTAGTAGATACTCACTCCTAATGTCTTATGTCATGACTTAGTAAAATGTGTGGAAGAGCACTTCGTAAAGTAATCATAATGTCGAAATGAGAAAATGTAGGCTTTAACAGTAGTCATTGATAATCTGCACAGACAGTAGATCTTTATGACTGCCTTGTGATCCCAAGCATCAATTTGTAGAAAATCACTTTGAATTTTGCATATCAATTCTTGCTCATATTAAGCCAAAAGGCTTAATTAAGATGAATTGATTTTTATTTGCAAGAAATTAGAAAAAAATTCTCAATTGCAAATAATGGATGTATAATTTCAACATGTAGGACATGGAAATATATTACATCACACATATGTTCTAGAATACAAGGTACTCTATAGAAACTCAGTATCTTTCCCTAATAATAAAGCACGGATTGAGTCTGTCGGGTTCACCGTCGCGGCGTTTTTACAGAAAAATCCCTGTGTTTTTTGGTAATTAACCCGCACTCCCTTTTTAAGTGTATAACCAGAGAAAAACATTTCGTTTCTAGTTGGGCCTTTAGACTGGGCCGGCCCAAACCGTTACGTCGCGAGTACAGACTCCTCATTGTGTCGATAGCGCCGTCGCCACGCGGCCATTCCTCTCTGGCTTACCTCCAGCACCGCTGCTGCCGTCGTGCTCTCCTTTCCCTCCCCATCCGCCTCCAATATTTTCTGGCGCCCCAAGCCTCCTCGACGTCCAACCTCATGCTGCTGTACGTCTCCGATTTGGATCGGAGTCCCAGTTCCCGCAGGACAAATGCTATTCCATGGCCTCGCAAACCCTAGCCTACGCGCACACCGACGGGCGCGTCAGTAAGCGTTCGTGCATGCCGGTCGAAGCAGCCACAGGTCCGCACCCCGCCACTAGTTCGAGTTGCCACGCCACCCTCAGCCGCGCTGCTACTCGACGGTGGGGCCTGCGGCCTGGCTCGCATGAACCAGCAGCAAAGGACGATGGCGGCAAGAAGCCGGCAGCAGTGGTGGCCGTAGGGGCAGGCGGACGACGCAGCTGTGGTGGTGGCGGTGGCCGAACTCATAAGATCTAAGGGGAGGAGGAGGATGGGTGGGAGAGGCCTTGCGGGTTGAGGACGACAGGGTCGACGAGATGCCGGCGAGTAAGTCGACGATGGGAACACGAGCTGGAGGCCGTCCTGAGAAAATGAAAAGGACCCAACAAACAGGACGCTGCGTGGTTTGCCCATCTGCTCTCTTCCCCTGTCTACCTCTTCTCTTCTCCTCCTTCTCACCCCCCTTCCTGTTCTGTTCTTATCTTTTCTCTCTGTAACCATCTCCACTTCCTGTCCATGTAGCCCACCTCAAGTGGAAGCAGCAGCCTATAGCATCAGTCTGACGCCATGGTCGTTGCCCCTCCTCAAGAAGTCGATGGCACCGTCTGGATCCAAGGTAATTGATCTTGAGCATCGATTCTTATGGTTCAGTTGTCTGTGTCAACTGGGCCATGGTTTAGGTTATACACTGTATCATCTTAGTTGATTCAGATTCGTTGTTTTTTTCCTGAAGTAAGATTAGAGATGCAAGGAGGGATTTGAGTTATATACAAAGAAGCTGAGCGAATGCATGGTGTTTGGGGGATTACAATTTGCACTAATTTTAAGCTTTTGCTTGATCATATAGATCTCAAGGTTCTAGCTAACAGCAGCTTAATGTGTTCTGAAAGGAATATACGCCCATTAGGACTGCTGGTTGTATACAATGGCAAAAAAAACTTAACATCACACTTTATTTATTTATCGACTTTTGGTTTGAATCTGGTTATTCTGTAATTGCCAATTTTGTCATTGATTTCCTATGTAAACCAATCACTTGTAATCAGTTAAATAAGTAAAATAACTTTTACCATTAATAAGGCTTGAAAGAGCTTAGTTGTACTACTATGAAGGAAGCCAATGGTGGGATATTACTAAAGTAACGATTAATAGCGCTTTGAATAAAATGAAGCAATCAAATAAAACGTGTGAATTCAAATTGCAAGTGAACGGTTTATCAACAATAGGAAAATAGACCAAGAATGGAGAATGGCTTTCCTATTTAGCACCCTTTAGCTTTAACAACACTAGAGGGCAATGTATAAGCTATCAGTGATAGCGCACGACAACTTCGATATTGCATCCATAGTTGAAACCTACAATAGCAACCATATGAGATAATGCTAGACTACTAATCAAAATGTTCAACTAATCGTATGCCAGAAAACCTCCATTAAATCATATCACATCGCAACTTTCGAAGAATCATCCAATGCTGACTCCGCCGAGTCTGCCGGAAGAACATCCGCGGTCCGAGCATGCTACACCTGAGCCGGAAGAACATCCGTGATCCGAGCATTCTACACATGAGGTATGTATCAGCTTTTCCCAAATTATTCTGTAAAAGTTTCATCTAGAATCATGAAAAGTATTGTTCTCCTTGATCTGGTCTGAAAGATTAGATTCATATTTGGGTAGATAGTTTTTAGTGATTGAAAATATTTGAGATGCTACACGTCAATTTGATTCCCTGTTTGCTCTGTGTTTGATTCAACTCCATGAACAAATAAGTTCATCAACAAGTTCCTGTTTGCTCCCTGTTTGATTCAAGTCTCAAAGATTCATATTTGGGTAGATAGGTTTCAGTGATTGAAAATATTTGAGATGAGGTTGTGCATCTCTGTGGTGAAATCGAGAAGCTCCTTGCTGTCAGGAAAGAATTATGTGCAAAGGTTGCATCACTCATGCAGGAGCTGAGTGGGGAGAGATCAGATAAATAACAGTTAAGAATTAAGGATGCTGAAAGCAAAGATTGAGGGCCTTCAACAGGAACTCACTCATTCCAGGTACATCCACTATCTCTTTGTTGGACCTGACTTGCATATCCCATTAACACATTTGTGCACTGGAAACTTTGATTATCGT
This sequence comes from Thinopyrum elongatum, assembly GCA_011799875.1. Lineage (NCBI taxonomy): Eukaryota > Viridiplantae > Streptophyta > Magnoliopsida > Poales > Poaceae > Thinopyrum > Thinopyrum elongatum. Next base: position 607,224,331 of record CM022303.1, on the reverse strand, counting down.
TATTACTCTAATTGTGTTGTTTGTAAGAATGCGTATTAATTATAGTAGAAGGGTAATGGAAATTTCAAGTTGGTGGAACAAAGGAAAGTAATGGAAAACAGGGTGATTTGGATGGCGCAAGAAATTCAGCAAACGCGGGCCGAATTAGCTACTTTTGATTGCAGACCATTGGGCACATGTATGTTATTCAGATCGACTATAGTGTTTGTAAATTTCAGTTATCCTTTCTAAATGTATTGTCCTTTTTTATTGTCATATTTCGTCTGTATTTGAAGTTGTACATGCACAATATGGTAGGGTGATCAGAAAACTTGATTTAGGAATTTGCTATCCGCCAGCCCTTTGCATGGGTGTCTAGGAAACATGACATCAGGCAACCAATTCTTTTGTTTGTTACCGCTAATGGAAATGCTCACTTCTCTTAGCCTGATGTTGATGTGCCTAACATTGTTAGGTAAAGTCAGCAGATGATAGCAAACATATGTCAATGGATAAGCAACTGGCGGTACTTGATAATCAATCCAGGTTTGCAAACTCATATAATTCTAATTTGTGTCTCAAAATTTAATGATTGAAACTTTTATTTTTGTAATATCCATAGTATGAGACCAAATTTATTGTTTTAGTTTTGTACCATTCTTTGTTCTTTGAGAAATAGAAATTGTCATTGTGTCTTGTGTGTTGCTTGATGATGTTTCAGTTCAAGGAGACACATGGCTAATTTAATCTAAAAATAATGGCACGCTATTAGTCGGCGACTCGAAGGCATGCAACTTAAATTCATTGATAGATTTAACTGCCATCATATATTGTTTCTGTTTGGGTTATGCTGTACACGACTCAAAATTTACCTAGGATAGAGACATGACATAATTTGGCTTGTTCATCATAACGAATTTTCAGATTGATATTTATCAATTTAGATGTGTTGTGTTGTGTTCTTTTCGAAGGAGGGTGCGGAATACTCTTTCTCCTGTTGCAATGCATGGACATTTTTGCTATAGCTAACAAATTGTCCACCGACACGAAAACTTAATTGATGTAGTATGGTGTGTGTGCGTTCACATTTCACACTGCGTGTTTGTGCTCATATGTGAGCATGTGGAGCTGCCATATGTGGCTGTGGTGTAAAACAAATTGTTGCAATTGAATAGTGATTCCATGCTGCTAAGATAAACTCAAATTAGTGGGCCTAGATATATGGAGTAGAGAAATTCATGCTAAGTATTGATCTAGAGCTTGGATGTCTGAGCCACTAAAATTAATTAGCCACTAAACTTAATTGTAAAATTGCGATCAAGCTTATAATTTCTGCACTCCCTATCTTACAGAAAGCTGAATCAAGATCTTTGTTCATAAGTTGGATAAGATTGTTGGTATAATATTTGTGTGGTCCTTTTCTTTTGTCAGATTATATTATGCAAACTTCGCCTTTGACCTTCGCCCATTGTGCTCCCGTAGACGTCCACACCCTCCGCATCCACCCCGCAACTGCACCCCACCCCTGCCCGTATCGGCTGCCATCGCCAGTCTACCATGAGCCCACAATGTACCCATCTGCATGTATCTCGCCTTGAGGCCACAACAGCACCCCTGCCCTCCTGCTCTTGCTGGCGACCACGACCCTCTGCCGGCACCGACACTGCTTCCGTGTGCTGGGCTTGCTGTGTCATCTCCTCTCTCTCTCATGTTTGGGTCTAATGTTAGTGTGATGTGTGTGTGGATGGATATGATGCTATCATGGTGTGTGTAAAAATCTATTTTTGGTTTATTTCTCTTTCGAGTATTGCTATTGAAGATGAGATTAAGAGGCCAAAGAGTAAATATCTGGTAAGCTGTCCGTATTGCTTCAGGGGAATCTTTTATCACTATTTTGGGGCTGTATTTATGTCAAAGAGGCATGGAGGGAGCTGGAACAAATTTGTGACTTCTCATGGCCACTTTCCTCTGAAAGGAAAAGGGCAGATTGTCTGGTGATCTGAATTTGTGGATCTTAAATACAATCTCTTCCCTTAAGGAAGAGCACCTATGTGACCTAGGATGTTGTATGGGAGAGGTGAGGCACTCGAGAATCCAAAGTAGTTACCCAGGTGGGTGTGTCATGCCACAGACTTGGCAAGCATTATTTTCCTGCTGATAATAAGCAGATAAAGGAGCAGGAGAAGAGGGTGCTTGGATGCAGGTGCTGCCGAAGCGGTAATTAATCCGATCCTCTTTTCCTGAGTTATTGGCGGCGCATATGAGTATGACAATGGAGATGGTGCTTAACTCAAGGGTTGAACAATGTAATTGTTGAGCTTTTTCTAAACACATAGACCTTGTTTTTCGAACACGATTATTGAGCTTGACTGTGCGGAGGTAGTAAAAAAATCTACGTGTGATGGGTTAGTTAGATATCATGTTGCCCCTTTTGTTTAGGAAATTAAGGAGATGTGTACGAGTACTATTCAGGTGGAGTTTGTTTGATGCAGAGTAGCAAATATGTGTGCTCATCTTTTAGCTAAAGCTGGTGTAAATGTTGCTGAGTGCGAGCAGTGGACCGTCCACTTTGCCAATGTTGGAGCATTCATATCCCAACGACGCGACATGACAACACCCCGCTCACGATGCCGATTTCCTCAATGGCTTCTCGCTGCGGTTGCAATGCGATGCATCGGACTAGGTGCGTAGTGTAGCTTGTGGAGGGCGGTCCTCACATCCATCTCAAGGAGAATAGATTTTTCAGTTTCACACATTTCCTTCCGTCAATGACATGTGTGTCGTACGACGGCCAGGAACTTGGAATTGACAAGTGGGGATATTGAGCCGTACTTATTGGATTAGCGGTGTGATTTTTTTCAATGAATTAGAGGTGTGTGATTTTTTTTCTCCCGTTGCAACGCACGGGCATTTTTACTAGTTTAAGATAAATACTGGAAATAACAAGGTCTAAAACAGATCAATACTACTCCCTTCATTCCAAAATATAGTGCGCCCACGCTTCCCGAGGTTCAACTTTGACCATAAATTTAACCAACGAGACCGACTGCGGCGGGAGAAAAAATTCATTGGTTGGTATAACTTTTGCTCCCGCCGCAGTCGGTCTCGTTGGTTAAATTTATGGTCAAAGTTGAAGCACGGGAATAGAGGAAACACTATATTTTGGAACGGAGGGAGTAGTAAATAGCACTGTTAACAGGACGAATTCACGAAATCCCAAAAATTGAAGGGATTTGTGCAAAATCGGCCTAGACCACTCTTTCAATCTATTTTGCAAATTCCTGCAACTAGAGGGATATAAATGCAAAATGGCGAATGGATAAGATCTCCCCAATGTTCTCCCGAGCGATTTCTACGGGAGAAATCCGGTAACCGCAGCAGCCACTGCCAGGGGCAGCAGTGGAGAGCGCCACCGCGGCGCTTGCGCCCGCGCCGGGGTTATCCGGACATGGAGAGCCACCGCCGATGTCCACAAGGATCCATGAACCACCGTCATCGTTGGCAGCTACGCCGCGGGTGGCCGCAATCGTGGGCGTTGCATCGCCACCACGCCACCTCAAAAGGCGCCTCAGCATGGGCTGCGGTCGTCGCGGCCGAGCCGACTGGGTGCCGTGGCGCTGCGCGCCGGTCAGGGTCACCGCTCCTAACGCCGTCCGTTGGACGCCGGAGGAGCAGCGATGGGTCCGAGCGCCCCCAGCGTGCTCCGCGCTGGGAGCCGCGGTTGCTAGTGCGGGTACGCTGCTTCTGTCATCCCCGGTCGTCACGTAGGTGATGCCGGTGGTGCTGGCGTCTCGTTCCGGTGCGGGTTGAAGTCAAGCGTGGCCGTATCCGCCGCGTGCTGCCAGCCATTGACGGCTGTGCCAGGAGAAATGGTGCCATGTGCGATGCATGCACTGCGCCGTGCCTGGGGGAGCAGCGATGGGCTGGGAGCCATCATACGCTTCGAGGCCGACTCAGCCAATGTGCCAGGCCGGTGCGGCCAGTGGTGAGCGTTGTCCTGCATCGCTGGGATGCTGTGACTGACCTTCCCGCCGTGCGAAAGTGCGACGCAGTGGACTGGTTCGGCAAGGAACCATCATTCGATGTAATGAAAAGCAAAGAAAAAGGGTAAGACATCGTGAACAAAAGATCACATTGGTGCTTTACTATTCCTGGTTGAGGCCTTCAATCCTAGTGATGGAGGCGCCTCTGCTCTTGCTTCTTTTCTGTTCTTGTTCAAAGAAGTCCACGAAGAATTTCTTCGGGTTCATGTATCCATGCCGAAGGAACGTGTGTGCCCTTTGCATCTCTTGCGCGTGGCCGTTGGCAATGAGAACGGCATCCGTAACCACAGGAGATGGCCTAATCTCTCTCGTGGCCTTCTGCTTTCGGCCAGAGCTAGACCTGTGCATGGGCAGCCTGGCCCGGAGGCCTGAGCCCGAAAGCCCGGCATCCGGGCTGGGCTCCGGCTCCATTTCCCGCCCGAAGCCCAGCCCGAAAGCCCGAAATGCCCATATATCTATATTTTATTCGAAATATAGGTATAGTTTATTATTTTAATACCCCGAATATTATTATTTCAATTAGAAAATGTCACTATTCATGTGCTTCGGGCCGGGCCGGGCCCGGGCTTGGGATTTTTGCTTTGGGCTTTTACAATCCCGGCCCGAGGAATGATCAGGTTTAGTCAGAGCATGCTGATAACGTGTTAGAAAGTGAGATTGAATGAAAGTGAATGGACGATCAGTCCTCGTTTCTATTAATTCTCAAGTATATATACATCTGGAAGAGGTGGAAAGAAGAGGTGCGGCATCCCTCCAGAACAGGTGCCTGTTGGCAATAGAGAGAGATAAGGGACATGACTGTTTGTTGGACACACCCCTTTGCTAAATGACTGTTAGTTAATTAGCATGTGTCAATTAACAATAGACATGTGCTAATTAATCAACTAATTAATTCCTAACACGAAGATCAGCTGGATTAATCTCCACCGTAATAACTTGGTCTCTCCAGATGAACGGCTTGTAAATTCTAATTAACATAGTAATTTCTAGGGAGTCCCTAATTACTATAGGTATGGAGTCTCTAATTAAAAGATCACATGGATTAATCTCCACCGCAATAACTTGGTTCCACCAGATGAATGGCTCGTAAATTCTAATTAACCTAGTAATTTCTAGGGTGCCCTAATTAGTATAGGTATAGATTTCTATAGACGTCTGTCAGGTAGCTTTTGTATAATTGTTTCCGATTTTGAGGAGTTTCAGACGTTTTGCATCCTCTTTATTTTGCTACACGTTTCTGAATGCAAATTTAACATTAACTTTTTCATGAATTTTATTACACATCATTCCTGTACAGAAATTTCTGATTTTACATCATTCATGTACTGGATAATTGTTTCATGAATTTTATTCATACCGTAATAAACTTCTCATCAGGTTTGAAACCTACAATGACTAAAGTTAGTACAAAATTGAGTCACTTATTTTGGGACAGAGAAAGTATTACACATCATTCCTATACTGTATCTATGGGCATTTGAACCAACTAAGAGCATTTCCAATAGAAGATGTAGATGTAAAAATAACTAACTTTTACATCACGAAGGCCCAAAAATACTACTCCAACACATGATGTAGATGCAAAAAATTACAACACCTCCTTCAAATGATGTAAAACACAACACTTGACGATGCAAATTTGCATCTCCACCTCCCTGGTGAAGTAAAACCGCAGCCATGCCCCAACCGCCACTTCATTTCATTTCCACCCGCCCGCCCGCGAGCGCCCCCGACCCGCTCGGCCCACCGCATAACTCCACGGCCGCCTCGCCACCAGATCCCGCCGCACCACCGCCCCCAACGCCGGTTGCTCCGCTACCGCCCGCCTCCAAATCGTCGGAATCGATCGCTTTTTCGCCGTCGAATCACCGTCGCGTCGCCGTCCAATTTGAGCTTCCGCCGCAGCCGGTTTCGAGCCGTACACCTACCACCATGCCGCCATCGCTTATCCACCACCAGACTTGACCTTCTCGCACCGCACGATCGCCGCCCCGCCGCCTCCAACCCGCCGCTCGATTCACAGCCGCGCTGCCGGTCATTCGAGCTCCCGCCGCCGCATTCGACCTCCTTGCTCAGGTTGCTTGGCCGCCGGTGCTCCTGCCGCCACCACTCGGTCAGCCGGAGCTCCTCCCAGCTCTCGTCGCTCGGCCGTCGGCACTCCTGCCGACTAGATTTACATCTTAAAATACATCATCCGTTGGAGTAGGAGTTTTCATCACCAAATATACATCATTTGTTGGAGTTGAGACTTTTTTAGAGGTATAAAAAACACTTTTTGATGATGTAAATTATACAACACCTATTTTTACATCTCCAAATATACATCTTCTATTGGAGATGCTCTAAAGAAGATTTACACCCTAGATATGTGAGTGCATCACGAATAAATTTTATGCAATTTGCTACTTGCTGCAACTATATGCCTTGACCATCTCTTACAAAATATGTGCAACCCTATATGTGTTTCTTTACATTTAGAATAGACACCTTCTTCAGTTTAAGTCAAATGATTGGTGACTCTACCTATAAGAGCTCTAGCTATTGTATTATCCTTCTGATTGTGTCAATTCAGAGGCCTGTGCAAGCAGTCAATTTAGATGTTCTGAGGTACCGTGTCTACCTAAAAAGCGTCAAATTGGCATATGAAGATGTCCGGAGCAAATAATATCTTATGGTATTAGCAGCATGGGGAGCTCAAACAATAGATAGCCAGATGATAATTTTTTTAAAGAAGACCTACCTTGCAAGAGTAAAGCCCAACATTCCATCTAGAAGGTTGCTTACATGCCTTACAATAGCCTGCCAACTCGGTTGGAAATTAGGAGTGTGAGGGGTGGATGTAGAACCTGTATGTCCTGTGCGCGGAAGGGAGTGTGGTGTTCTGAAATGGTTGTATGTGAAGACATGTCTCGCAAGTGATGCTCCTTGAGAATCCAAGGCACAAGAATGTAGCTCGGCAAAAGAGATAACTCAACGCATTCTGAATAACAAATCTGATACAACTATTAAATAAATCGCAGGTATTTCTTTGGGTTTGGTGGTTTAACCGCTACAAAGTAGATGAAGGTGACCTGATGAGTAAATTCCGGATTTCTGGTACAGAAGCAATTCAGAGCAACACTGATTTCTGGTACAATGTATATATGAGTGCAGATCGTTTGTTCACGTTCATCTCATGTCTAATGGTGCAAGCACACTTCATTATTTGCCAACCAAATATGTGTTCCTCACACAAATAAACAAACTAGATATTACGCTGGACTTGCTTTATCCCATCTTTTGCATATTCTGCTGTATTGATGATTGTAAAACTTCATGTCCGCCAAAATTACATCATCTACCTCAAAGTTGAATATCTTCAAGCAACAAAATTATTTTTCGTGGTACAACCAAACATAATATGCATCGATCCATTTGACCAGGGACTAAAACCAACATTTTCACACAGGAACACGGCGATATACTTCTCTTCACCAAGATGTTTAGTTTCAGAAAAAGGCCTGATGCACTGATTTTTATATGTATATAACCCATATACAAGATACATATATGTTTATCATATTAACATGTATTTCCTCGATCCAAATTTAATGGACGAGATGACTAAAACTCTAATACTTCTACTCACCCGATTGATCAAATTAGTCTGTCAGCATTTTTCCCTCCAGTTTTCATCACATCAAAAACCAAATAGTAATCTAAGCATACAAGCCCGTCATTCATTATACAACAACATACATTAAAAAAATGGAATCATGGGGCCTGTCTTTAGTTGGCCCCACTCGGACATATACCCTTGGGGGCAGAATGGTCTTGAACTTCTTTTTTAACTGAAAAATGGCCTTCGATTTTATGGCGGGCACATCACTAACACTGAACCTTCTAATATGTTTTGCTGATAGAAATTTCTAGGATTCAAACCGAGGTTGTATAACTATTGAACATACTTAACACCAATTATTATGATCTTTTACATTATGTTTTCTAAGTCATGTTACTTAGTTTTATATATGCATTGCTGAGAATTTTGTCATACCATTTCATTCGCGGTTGTGAGCAACTGTAATATAAAAGTGAATGCTTCACCTTCTTGAACAGATTCTTAATGGCAGGATAAGGTATAGAGTATCTGAGGAAGTTTGTTATTCTTATGTCTAAATACACCTCTCTTCATTTGATGGATTAGTTATGCCTAATTTTATTGATGTTCCCTCCTTCAGCATGACTGGTGTAATAAGATGAAATGCCGCATATTTGGCTAATTATATTCATGGGGTTAATGTTGGGAAACGTTGCATGGAAAAAAAATAAATCTACGCACACATAAGATCTATCAAGGAGATGCATAGCAACGAGAGGGGAGAGTGTGTCTACGTACCCTCGTAGACCGTAAGAGGAAGCGTTTGACAACGCGGTTGATGTAGTCGAACTTCTTTGCGATCCAACCGATCGAGTACCGAACGTACGACACCTCCGCGTTCAGCACACGTTCAGCTCAATGACGTCCGCGCCTTCTTGATCCAGCAAGACGGCGAGGTAGTGGATGAGTTCCGGTAGCACGACGGCGTGGTGACGGTGATGGTGAAGTTATCTCCGCAGGGCTTCGCCTAAGCACTACGAAAATATGACCGGGGGTGTAAATGGTGGAGGGGGGCGCCGCACACGGCTAAGCAATTGTTCTGGATGTGCTAGGTGTCCCCCTCCCACATATATATCGGTGGGGGGAGGAGGGAGTAGCCAGGAGGGCGCCCCAAGTAGGCCGAATCCTACTTGGGTTCCTCCCCAAGTGGCGCCCCCCCTTCCTTGTATAAGTGCGGGAGGAAGGAAGGAGGAGGTGGCGCCCCCCTTTCCTTTCTCTCCCGAGGAGGGAAAGATAGGAGGGGCCACCCCACCCCTTTCCTTCCCCTAGGGCCGGCTAGCCAAGGAGAGGGCGCGCGCCAGCCCCCTAGTGGGCTGGTCTGTCCCCTCCTTTGGCCCATAAAGCCCATACACTTGTCGGGGGTGTCCGGAACCCCTTCCGGTGACCCGATGACTACCCGGTGCACTCCGAAACACTTCTGGTGTCCGAATACCATCGTCCTATATGTCAATCTTTACCTCTCGACCATTTCGAGACTCCTCGTCATGTTCGTGATCTCATCCGAGACTCCGAACAACATTCGGTCACTAAATCATATAACTCATATAACACTATATTGTCAACGAACGTTAAGCGTACGGACCCTACGAGTTCGAGAACTATGTAGACATGACCGAGATACCTCTTCGGTCAATAACCAATAGCGGAACCTGGATGCCCATATTGGCTCCTACACATTCTACGAAGATCTTTATCGGTCGAACCGTTATGACAACATACGTAATTCCCTTTGTCCATCGGTATGTTACTTGCCCGAGATTCGATCGTCGGTATCTCTATACCTAGTTCAATCTCGTTACCGGCAAGTCTCTTTACTCGTTCCGTAATACGTCACCTCATAACTAACTCCTTAGTCATTTGCTTGCAAGCTTATGATGTGTATTACCGAGATGGCCCAAAGATACCTCTCTGATACTCGGAGTGACAAATCCTAATCTCGATCTATGCCAACTCAACAAACACCTTCGGAGATACCTGTAGAGCATCTTTATGATCACCCAGTTATGTTGTGATGTTTGATAGCACACAAGGTATTCCTCCGGTATCCGGTAGTTGCATAATCTCATAGTCGAACAAATATGTATTTGACATGAAGAAAGCAATAGCAACAAACTGAACTATCATTATGCTAAGCTAACGGATGGGTCTTGTCCATCACATCATTCTCCTAATGATGTGATCCCGTTATCAAATGACAACACATGTCTATGGTTAGGAAACCTTAACCATCTTTGATCAACGAGCTAGTCTAGTAGAGGCTCACTAGGGACACGGTATTTGTTTATGTATTCACACATGTATTAAGTTTCCGATCAATACAATTCTAGCATGAATAATAAACCTTTATCTTGAATAAGGAAATATAAAATAACAACTTTATTATTTCCTCTAGGGCATATTTCCTTCAGTCTCCCACTTGCACTAGAGTCAATAATCTAGTTCACATCACCATGTGATTTAACACCCATAGTTCACATCACCATGTGACCAATCACCCAAAGAGTTTACTAGAGTCAATAATCTAGTTCACATCGCCATGTGATTAACACCCAAAGAGTACTAAGGTGTGATCATGTTTTGTTTGTGAAAGAAGTTTAGTTAACGGGTCTGCCACATTCAGATCCGTATGTATTTTGCAAATTTCTATGTCTACAATGCTCTTCATGGAGCTACTCTAGATAATTGCTCCCACTTTCAATACGTATCCAGATTGAGACTCAGAGTTATCCGAATCGGTGTCAAAGCTTGCATCAACGTAACCCTTTACGAAGAACTCTTTATCACCTCCATAACCGAGAAATATATTTTCTTAGTCCTCTTAGGTAACTAAGGATAATTTTGACCACTGTCCTGTGATCTACACCTGGATCACTATTGTACCTCCTTGCCAAACTCATGGCAAGGTACACAACATGTTTGGTACACAGCATGGCATACTTTATAGAACCTATGGCTGAGGCATAGGGAATGACTTTCATTCTCTCTCTATCTTCTGCCGTGGTCGGGTTTTGAGTCTTACTCAACTTCACACCTTTCAACACATACAAGAACCCTTTCTTTGACTGATCCATTTTGAACTCCTTCAAAATCTTGTCAAGGTATGTACTCATTGAAAGTCTTATCAAGGATCTTGATCTATCTCTATAGATCTTGATGCCCAATATATAAGCAGCTTCACCGAGGTCTTTCATTGAAAAATTCTTATTCAAGTATCATTTTATGCTATCCAGAAATTCTATATCATTTCCAATCAATAATATGTCATCCACATGTAATATCAGAAATGCTACACAGCTCCCACTCACTTTCTTGTAAATACAGTCTTCACCGTAAGTCTGTATAAAACCATATGCTTTGATCACCTTATCAAAGCGTATATTCCAACTCCGAGATGCTTGCACCAGTCCATAGATGGATCGCTGGAGCTTGCACACTTTGTTAGCACCTTTAGGATCGACAAAACCTCACTACAGAAAAAGACACATTTGTGACATTTAGGCCCGAACGAATTTTTTTTCTGTCATGCTTATGACACTTCTATGACGATAATTGTGACAAAGCCCGGTATCATCATAGATGTTGTGGGCTCCTACTTCTATGATAAAAAATCATGACAGAAAATGGGCTTTTCGTCCTGGGCGGGCCGGAGACGCACCTGCATGACATTCTTTGGGCCGTCCATGACGGAAAAAATCGTAGTACAAGCGAGGGCGCGGAAAATTTTAGGGAGTTCCCGGTTACGGTGGGTGGTCGGGGCTGAGCGATGCACGGAGGTTTGCGCGTTTCTCTCGTACACGTATGTGTGTGTGCGAGGCGTTGGGCTCTAACTGAACCCGAGCGAGGCGTTCGCTTACTGAACCCGAGCGATTGCACTAGCTACGTTACTGAACCCGAGCGATCAATCCCTTGGCTGTTAACTGAACCCGAGCGATTCCTTCGCTACTGCTGCTAATTGAACCCGAGCGATCGATTGCTGCTGCTGCTGCTTACTGAAGCCGATTGAACCTGCTGCCTCTTGATGAACAGTGAATGTGGGGGTTGGTTGAACGAGTCGAGACGTACGTGTTTGGGGTTGGATGAACAGGACCCCGTGGTAGTAGGTCGTTGCCGCTGGATGAACAGGACCCCGAGAGGAGGCCGCTACAGCTGAGCTGGTTGGGGGTGGATGAACAGGTCCCTGTGGAGGGTTGGTTGAACAGTAGCCGGTGGAGGGCTGGATGAACAGTAGCCCGTGGATGAATAGTAGCTGGTGGAGGCAGGAGGAAGACGCGGTGGATGAACAGTGCAGGTGGAGGCTGAAGGAAGTCGATGGTGGGTGAATAGTAGCCCGTGGAGTCCTGTTTTGTGGTACGGCACACCCCTCTTGATGAACAGGACCCCCGTTTCGACCATAGCACTCCAACACAAGTCCGTTTCCTCCATTTTGCGGTACGCGACACCCATCCTAATGAACAGGATCCCGTTTCGACCGTAGCCGGTCAAGCAGAAGGCCGTTTCCTCCGTATTGTGGTACGCCAGACCCCGTTTCGGCTGTTCCGTCCAAGCCGATTGGCTCCCGATGAACACGACGCATTCCGTTGCCTCCCGATGATCATGACGCGGTTTCTCCGTTCCGACCCAGCCAGTTGGCTTCTTCCGATGAACAGGACACCGTTGCTGCCGTCCGTTGCCTCTCCATGTACACGTGCCCTGGCCGTACGTTTGCGCGAGTAGCTAGGCGTTCGAGACCCCGCCCGTATGTGGCTGTACGTTCGTGTACAAGGTTTAGAAGGGACTGCCTGAACTGCTACGTCGGTGGCTCTACTACTACACGTGCCGCTGCTTGCTCGGCCAAGGTTCATCATTGCAGAGAGACCGATCGACCAGTATATACATACACGTTCGCGACCAGACAGAAAACGCTACGTACGCTTCGACCGGGTGGGTCCCAGCTGTCAGGGAGGATAAGGACGCACTTCCTTGCGTGCGAAGATATAGCTCGTGGGTCCCAGCTGTCATGGGGAAGAATCATTTTTTTGCCCATAATATGGACGCACTTCCTTGCGTGCGAAGATGTAGCTGGTGGGTCCATCTGTCAGCCTCACCGTGTAGAGTCCTCTTCCGATGACTGTCGTTCGTTGACCACATTGACCACGCCGTGCGGACAACACCTAGGTGGTGGACGATGGCGAGGCCTAGGAAGGGAACGACGCGGAGCCAAGGAAGACAAGGCAGGTGGATGCCCACGCGGAGGGGAGTATGAGGGTTCACTGGTTCGACTGCGGTGTGAGGTTGCCGTCGCCGAAGAATAACAGGAGGTGTTGGTGAGTAGAGGAATGGCCTGGACGGCAATGGGAGTAGGGTGGGCTGATAAGTCCTGCGCGGCAGCACAGCCGGCCACGGAAGGTGCTAGCAAGCGGTACCGCCGGCGGTGGTTTGGGCGGCTGAAGCAAGAATATCCGAGATTGAAAAAGAAGCACGACATCTGTTGGATGGACATTCAACAGCCACTGCTGCTAGAACCGTGTGTTGACTATAAGTTGACAAAGCCTCGCATACACGTCAACTTAGTAGGCCCACAAGTGTGTGACAGAGAACATATAGCTCATTTGCGATTTGTAAGAATGTACAACCCATTTTTGAATTCTAATGGAATTTACTACATCCCATTTACAATTTGTTAAAATTACAGCCCGTTTTCTAGCTAGGACAACGATTAATAATTTCAAACAACCGCTCAAAACAGAATTCAATAAAATTTCCCACATTTTGATGGGATCCAAAATATTTTTATCCCGAAATTTCTAGTCAGATTAAATATAATTTCAAAATAAATTTGTATTTACGTAAAAATTCAATGAAATATTGCGCGCGCAACAAGTAATGAAATTAAAATTTTCAAAATCCAATAATAATATTTTTTTAAACTAATTACGTGTTTGGTGCATTTTTTTATAGTTACAGCCCAATTTTTATAATTACATCCCATTTATTATTTCTTAAAGCCCATTTTCTTGTTAAGCCTAATGCATCTCTCCTGGGAAAGATTTGCAGCCCAGCGGGGCAGAGAATAACAAGTGGACCTGGGCTAGGTATTCCTCAAAAAAAAAGTATAGCTGGTCTAGCCATTTTCAACTTGAAAAAAATTAATATCTGGGCTCGATATTTGGTCGACATAAAATAATAGCCTGGGCTAGACGGGCCACAGCCCGCCCAGTTGATATCCTGCTCTCCTCTGAACAACAACAAAAACATCGCTCAAGAAAAACTCTGCTCACACCTCAAAAACACAAATACTGCTCGAGTTGCTGTGTCCCAGCTGTCGGCTGCTCCTTATGCAATTCTCTTATTTGTTGACTATATAGGTTGACAATGGTGTGGGACCGTGATGTCCGGAAATCAGGAGGAAGCAAAAAAATATATAGTTGTATATAATAAGGAGGCACTTGCGTACGTGCGGCTATGGCCCTGGTGGGTCCACACTGTCATCCTCTCCAAGTTAAGTCATCTCCTCATTCCTCATGTTCGTTGACCATGTTGACAATGCGAGACGGCGGCGCCACGGCGAGCGCAACAAATCGAAGGACGACAGAGAGGGCCTCGCGGGCCCTATGGATGGTCTGATACAGCGCAGCTGCTCATTCACGGAGCCAGGATCATAGGGCCACATGTCCGCGACGGCATTGTCATTCGCTTGTTCACCGGTGATTCGTCCTTCCGCGAGCCGTTGCTCGTTAAGGAGACGGAGGTTGCAGCATAGGTCCTCCTGCGCTGGTAGCTTTTCCGCCATTAGGGCGTCAAAGTGCGGCCGCACCTGCTCTATGGTGAACACGGCATGAACCGGCTTGGGCGGTGCCGCCGGCTCCTGGTCGGAAGCCACGTCCATCGTCTGATTGTGGTCGCTCAGCTCGGCGAGCTCGCTAGCGAGCCATCATGTCCGGCTGCTGGACTGACCCGCTGCCAAGTGATGACCCACAAGTATAGGGGATCAATCGTAGTCCTTTCAATAAGTAAGAGTGTCGAACCCAACGAGGAGCAGAAGGAAATGACAAGCGGTTTTCAGCAAGGTAATGTCTGCAAGCACTGAAATTATAAGTAACGAGTAGTTTGGTAGCAAGATAATTTGTAACGAGCAAGTAACGGTAATGGTAGCAAAAGTGCAGCAAGGTAGCCCAATCCTTTTGAGGCAAAGGACAGGCCAAAACGGTCTCTTATGATAAGCAAAGCGTTCTTGAGCTTACACGGGAATTTCATCTAGTCACTTTCGTCATGTTGGTTTGATTTGTGTTTGCTACTTTGATAATTTGATATGTGGGTGGACCGGTGCTTAGGTGCTGTTCTTACTTGAACAAACCTCCTACTTATGATTAACCCCCTCGCAAGCATCCGCAACTACGAGAAAAGTATTAAGATTAAATCTAACCATAGCATTAAACTTTTGGATCCAAATCTGTCCCTTACGAAATAGCGCATAAACTAGGGTTTAAGCTTCTGTCACTCTTGCAACCCATCATCTAATAACTACTCCACAATGCATTCCCTTAGGCCCTAATAACGTGAAGTGCCATGTAGTCGACATTCATGTGACACCACTAAGGGAATCACCACATACATATCATCAAAATATCGAACGCATATCAAGTTTACATGATTACTTGCAACAAGATTTCTCCCATGACCTCAAGAACAAAAGTAACTACTCACTAATGATAATCATGCTCAAGATCAGAGGGGTATTAAATAGCATAATGGATCTGAACATATAATCTTCCACCAAATAAACCATATAGTAATCAACTACAAGATGTAATCAACACTACTAGTCACCCACAAGTACCAATCTATAGTTCCGGTACAAAGATTGAACACAAGAGATGAACTAGGGTTTGAGAGGAGATGGTGCTGTTGAAGATGTTGATGGAGATTGCCCTCACCAAGATGGGAGAGTTATTGGTGATGATGATGACGATGATTTCCCCCTCCGGGAGGGAAGTTCCCCCGGCAGAATCGCTCCGCCGGAGGGCAAAAGGGCTCCTACCCAAGTTCTGCTTCGAGACGGTGGCGCTTCGTCCCGAAAGTCCTCTCCTTATTTTTTCTAGGTCAAAGTGACTTATATACCAGAAGAGGGGCACCGGAGGTGGGCCGAGGAGGGCACAACCCACCAGGGCACGCCTGGGCTCCCTGGCGCGCCCAGGTGGGTTGTGCCCACCTGGTGGGCCCCCTCTGGTAGTTATTTGCTCCAATAATTCTTATTTATTCCATAAAAATTCCTCGTGAAGTTTCAGCTCATTTGGAGTTGTGCAGAATAGGTAGCCTGACGTAGCTTTTTCAGGTCCAGGTTTCCAGCTGCCAGAATTCTCCCTCTTTGTGTGAACCTTGCATATTATGAGAGAAAAGGCATTAGAATTACTCCAAAAAGCATTATTATGCATAAAAACATCATAAATAACAGTAGGAAAACATGATGCGAAATGGACGTATCAACTCCCTGTGACGCCCCCGGCCCAATCGTGCACTAATCATACACGCAAATGCACACGATCAAGTCTAAGGACTCACGGGAAGATATCACAACACAACTCTAAAACATAAATAAAGTCATACAAGCTTTATATTACAAGCCAGGGGCCTCGAGGGCTCGAATACATAAGCTTGCGTACAAGCTTCAGCGGAAGCATCAGATATCTGAGTACAGATATTAAAAGAGAAACAGAAAGGCCTTTAGAAAGGCGGGGCAAAATAAAACACTACGATCGAAAGGCGAAGGCCTCCTGCCTGGGACCCTCCGATCCTACTCCTGGTCGTCAGTCAACTCGCAGTAGTATCCATCCTCTGGGTAGTAGTAGTAGCGACCGTCGGGGCATCTGTCTCAGGGGGCTCCGTCATCTTGGTCACGACAAACTGATATGGGGAGAAAAGGAAAACAAAGCAACCGTGAGTACTCAGAAGTACTCAGCAAGCAAGGATCTACACTACATATGCAACATTTTCAAAGGGAGGCTGTATATGTGGACTGGGCTGCAGAAATGCCAGAATAGAGAGAAGGCCTAGTCCTATCGAAGACTAGCATCTTCAGCGGTCTTGCAGCAGTAGAAGAGAGTAGAACAGTTCAATATAATGTAGCAGAATCATTAAGTCTCATCCTCACCCAGAGATCCTTTCTCGACTCCCTGCGAGAAAGCAATCCCAGAGCCATACAGTCATCAACCTCGTCCGGAGATCCCTTCTCGACTCCCTGCGAGAAGCAATCCCAGAGCCTCATATCCAGGTCTCATATCATGTTCTAGCTGTATCGATCGGGATACAACTCCGAGTGTCCTTTATCGTAGGACCGGCTATCGATAGAAGTGTTCTTCCCTGCAGGGGTGCACCAACTTACCCAACACGCTCGATTAACTCCGGCCGGACACACTTTCCTGGGTCATGCCCGGCCTCGGCCAAACGACACATCGCAACCCTACCTACAGCTCAGCAGAGAGGTCCCCGCCGGTCTACATCCTAAGCGCAAGGGGGTCTTGGCCATCGCCCCTCGCCCTCCGGGTCGTTGCGCACATGGCTCAGATCCAAGCACCACCGCAATGATGCCAATCACTCCATGCCGCACTGCTGAACTGGACGTCTGACAGAGCTTTCGGCTGATGCATACGATGCAGAACGCCCATACTATGCCCACGTGATGGTTAGTGCTATCAGACCAGAGGCCTGCTCGGATCAAATATCCAAATCGTTAGGACTAGGGCTTGCGGTAACGAGCAAAGACTCACGAAAGATGTGACCCCGTCGCCCCGTCTCGAGGACTTGCTGCAAGGGTTAAGAATGCCCGGCCGCGCCTCGTATTCTCCACTCGAGCACCACACAGGCACCCGTCTTCACAACACTCGCCTCTCAGGCGCACGCGGGTACCCCTCAGGGCCGACCCGCCTATCCAAGGAACAGTGTAAAGTCCAAGTATCCGTGTGTCCATAACATCAGGGGAATCCGAGGTATCACCCTCGTTGGATTCCTACTCGATGTGTCTGTCAAGGTGAACTCGGAGGATTCACCCTCGATGGGTTCACACTTGATGTGTTGCATGACAGCGTCGTTACCGGAAGTGGCGAAGGAGGAATCACCCTCGATGACCACGACCGAATAACT
The DNA here is from genome assembly GCA_011799875.1 of Thinopyrum elongatum. Lineage (NCBI taxonomy): Eukaryota > Viridiplantae > Streptophyta > Magnoliopsida > Poales > Poaceae > Thinopyrum > Thinopyrum elongatum. The sequence continues at coordinate 607,206,553 of CM022303.1, read as the reverse complement.
ACTCTACAGAGTTAACATCAGAAGTGCTACAAGAGGTTTCACCCTCGGCACTTGATAGTAACGCTGCAGTGTCGTTACAACTAAGGGGGGTGATGTGCGGTGTCGGGGCCTGATCTTCCATCCCGTTGATCGGGTCTTCTGACGATCCAGCGCGGCAGTCGGGATAAGTGGGGTCACTGATAGGTCTCTACTCAGCCTATACTAAACGGTTTAGGGTATGCAGGTAATTATCAATAGCAGGTTACAATAAACAGGCTATGCATCAGAATAGGTAAAGCAGTAGCAGCAGCAATTCTAATGCAAGCATGAGAAATAGAATGGGCGATATCGGTATGATCAAAGGGGGGGGGGGCTTGCCTGGTTGCTCGGCGGCAAGGGCAAGGTTGTCAAGGCTGTCTTCGGGCTCCGGAGCTGCGTCGGCCTCGGGGATGACGTCGGTGTCGGGGGGCTACCGAGAGAGAAGAGGAGGAGGAAACAGTATAAATACTCAGCGAACAAGTGCAGCACAAAGCATAACATGGCAATACGCGGTGACGGAGGTGATCTAACGCAGTGCCGGGTGATACTGACGAAGGTGGGATTCACCCGGGAATGTTTTCCCGGTTCCGGACATTTGTCAGACAGATGACCGGAGAGGAACGGTTGCATGTTCGGATAGTTAGGGACGTGTGACGGACGAACGGACCGCGTATTCGGATTCGTCTCGTCGTTCTGAGCAATTTTCATGTACAAAGTTTTTCGATCGGAGTTACGGATTAAAAGATATGATTTTCTAAAGTTTTTATTAATTTTCTGGAATTTATTTAGTTATTTAAATTCGAAAATAAACTGGAAATTGCTACGGGTACCTAGTGGGTGTACCCAGCTGTTTAGCACAGTGGTGACAGGTGGGCCCAGTCAACTGCCCAGTCAGCAGTTGACTGGACCGTTGACTGGTCAACTGGGTCCAGTCAGCAGAGGCTGACTGGTGGGTCCCAGTGCTGAGTCAGCATGCTGACTCAGCGAGTCTTATCCACAGGAACAGTACAGTGGGCCCCGCCTATCAGTTACTATTTAACTAAACCGATTTTTATTAGGTTAATTAACATACGTGGGGCCCGGCTGTCAGTGGGGATTAGTGGTGAGGGTCAGCAGTTAATCACGCCACGTCGACGGGGTTAAGGACGGCTAACCGCCGGCGATAACAGGGGACGGCGGCGATGGTCGTCTGGCCGATTCCGGCGTCCGTTTGGACCGGGCTCAGGCTCTGCAGGACGGCCACAACGCGGCGCATCGAACGGGACTAGTGGCACGAGCAGCAACGGCCAGAGCCGTGCGCCGCAGCGACGAACGGCGGCGGTGAGTTTCGGAGCTCGACGGAGCGACGTCTACGCGGCACGGGGAGAGGAGCAAAGAGGTCGGGGAGGATCGTGTGCTCACAGCGAATGTGTAGGGAAAGGTAGCGAGCTCGGGGAGGAGCTGGTCGTCGTGGATCGGTGGCGAGCAGGAGGGGATCCCATCGGGGAAGAACGGCGATGGCGACGGCTTGGCGGTGTCCCGACTCGCTCTAGTGGTGTTGAGTGATGCAGAAGAGCACGGGGGTCCTCCCGGACATCAGCAGGAGGCGCCGGGAGGCCGGTGGCCGCGCAGGCGAGCTGCGGCGATGACGGCGCGTTCGGGCGACGATCGGGGAGGAAGGGGGCAAGGCGATGGAGAGCAAGGAGGGGGGCTGGGGTGTCCAGAGGGTCGAGGGGGGCCTTAACCGACCAGGGGCGGGCGCAGCGACGCGCTGTCGTGCGGGGGAAGGGGGGGCGGCGCGGCGGGTGCGGGCGAGGCGACAGCAGCGTGCGGTGGTGAACAGAGGAGGGGGAAGGGGTGGGGAGTGGGCTGGTTGGGCTGGGCCGGCTCCTGTGCGGCTGTGGGCTCAAGTGCACAGGGGCACTTTTCCATTTCTCTTTTCCTTTTCCTTTTTTCTCTTTTTAGTTTCTGTTTAGGCTTTTGTTTTTATTTCAAAACACTTTTGTAAAATATGAGAGCTGGGCCACAAATCATAGCACAATATATCCTACCAGCAAAAACTAGTTTGGGGTAAATATCTTTTCATATTTATTTTAGATTAAATAAAAGGTAATTAAATATTGTCTTTAGTCACTGTTTGGGGATGTTTGAGTCACTTACCCAACTCCAATGATGTTGGTTTCAATTTTAGAATTGTCTCTGATTTATTTGCTATTTAATGAACAATTTAGTTTCTATGTTGGACAACTTTTATTTTCCACTTTCATTTAAATTTGAATTGGAGTTAGGAGTTGAAAAGCATTATGATGCAAATGATGATCATGCACTGTTAAACATGATGACATGGCATAATCAAAAGGGTGATTACTGTAGTTAACCACTGGGGGTGTTACACTCCCCCAAGCTTAGACCTCGCTTGTCCTCAAGCGAAAAACGAAATCGAAAAACATGTCCACATGCTTAGAGAGAGAGGTGTCGATAAAAACAAAATACGAACATAGAAGCATCATGTATATTATTATAACAGAAACAAACTTTAACATAGAACTTTTATCATATATCATGAACAAGTAACAATTCATCACAACATCGAAGTATAAAGCATAAACTCTATTGAAAACCAACAAACTATGTTCTCAGTCAACTTTGCAACTACAATTCATCACCTTTTCAGGAAGGATCACGTATCGGAGCCTTTTTGGCAAGTCCACATACTCAACCATCATATAGTCTTTTATGATTTCTAACACTGACCGCATACACATGAGCAAAACGTTTCAACCGGACACATAGAAAGATAGGGGCTTATAGATTCGCCTCCCAACATACTCACCTCGAGGGTGATGTCAACAATAATAACTCATGCTACTCATATCCAACTGGATACATGTGCCTAGATCTTTCCTCACCACATGATGCTTGCCAAAAGAGAAAATAAAAAGGAATAGAGAGAAGAACTTTGACTCTTGCATAAAAGTAAATACACAAAAGTAAAAGATAGGTCCTTCGCAGAGGGAAGCAAAGGTTGCCATGCGCTTATTTATTTGTATGCTCAATCTCTTAGTGCAAAAGGACGTCAAGTTATATTGCCCCTTGTGATAGCAACCTTTATTATGCAGTCTGACGCTTTTATTCTTTGCCATCACAAGTTCGTACAACGCTCAATTTTCTCTTACACTAAATGATCCAACACTTTTAGAAGCAATTTTTATTGCCCTATTTGCATCGATGACAACTTACTTGAAGGATCTTACTCAATCCATAGGTAGGTAAGGTGGACTCTCAAAATAAGATTTGGGTTTAAAGGTTTTTGGATACACAAGTAGTATCTCTACTTAGTGCGGAATTTTTGGCTAGCAAAGATGGGGGGCAAGCACCACATGTTAAAGGATCTATGATAATATAACTTTTATGTGAATATGAACAAACATAAATCATTACGTCGTCTTCCCTGTGCAACGTCAACAATTTTGGCATATAATATTTTGATGGGGGCTCACAATCACAAAAGTTGTCCAAGATAGTACATTTGAATGTGAATCTTCTCTTACCTTATTAATTCTTTCATGAATTGCATCATTGACCAATGCTATGTTTGTCAATCTCCAATAAAATTTTCTACTTATACTCTTCCTTATGTGATGTCATTACTTACCATAAAATTAGCATATGATCTTTTTCATTTATTTCCTTTCTTTTTATTGAACATGAAAGTAAAGAAAACAAAACTCAAACTAAACTTTATTATATATCTTGCACACGATTACAAAGATAGATCACTAAGCAAACACTCGAAAAGAAAGGATCGAACTAAACTTTTATTCATCTAAAGCAAAAGATAACTATGGATCGAAGTAAGATAAGTAAAGGCAAAAGATAGTGGAGGTGATACGATACCGGGTCACCTCCCCCAAGCTTGGCACAAGCCAAGGGGAGTGCCCATACCCGATTACTCAATTTTCTTTTGTTGATGAAGAAGGAGGTGGTGGTGATGAAATAACTCCAAATATATCCATGAGTGCATCCTTCAAGCCTTGAATATCGTGGAGGGCTTTACGAAGCAACTCAGTGTTTTTCTCCACTTCAGCCATAATATGTTTATTCTCTGGCCCCCAAGAACTTGTTCCTGCATCACTTTCTCTTGGACGAGATATGTCCCAATTGGACGGTATGTGCACACGGGGAGTATTTTCGAACCCATAATTGTGAATTAAATTGTGAAAATTGTTACGATGTAACCTGTGTAAAGGCCTCCTTGGAGGGAGTTCTTCTTGCACTTCAGAGCTCTCTTGATTGTTTGATGATCTCATGGCTTGATGAGGATTAGGACGAGTAGAGATACCAGCTAGTGTGCCTCTCTCGGAAGCCGGAGGGTGAACTCCAAGGGAATTCCCTTCATCTTCCTCCATGGAAACCTCCTGAACTCCCTCCCCCTCTAGCTCCTCCTGCAGCAACCCTGCATCGTCTTCTCCATTGTTGGAAGAGGGGGAAGACATGATGCCTGGCTTAACAGATCTGACCGAAAATAGCAAGAAAAGAAAACAAAAGATTTCTCCGCGACACGGTTGTCAATAGGTTCGGGGGGTATATAAAGATTTTTTTCTCTTGGAAAAGAAGTAAACGGAAGAAAAATGGAGTCCGGGAGGTACCCGAGGTGGGCACAACCCACCTGGGCGTACCTGGCAAGCCAGGCGCGTTCTGGTGTCTTGTGCCCACCAGAGTCACCTTTCTGGTAGTTTCTTATTTTCCTAATTTTTTTAAATATTCCAAAACTGACAAAAAATATTTTTGCGGATTTTTCGGAGTCCGTTTACTTACCGTATCACGTACCTCCTCTTTTTCAGTTATTCTGGAGTGTTCCAGAAGGTTTCCTTTATGTGTTCTTCCGGTGTCATAGTTTGGATAATATTGCTTTCAACGTTAATGGGCGTACCTGAGATATAATGTTTTATTCATTGCCCATTAACAACCTTCGGGTTAGTACCTTCGGCATTATTTATCTTGATGGCTCCGGATCGATAAACCTCCTTGATAACATAGGGTCCTTCCCATTTGGAGAGGAGTTTTCCTGCAAAGAATCTGAAATGAGAGTTGTACAAAAGAACATATTCTCCAACTTTGAACTCACGCTTTTGGATTCTTTTGTCATGCCATCTTTTAACTTTTTCTTTAAATAACTTGGCATTTTCATAGGCTTGGGTTCTCCATTCATCTAGTGAGCTAATATTAAATAACCTCTTTTCACCGGCAAGTTTGAAATCATAGTTGAGTTCTTTAATTGCCCAATATGCTTTATGTTCTAACTCAAGAGGCAAATGACAAGCTTTTGCATAAACCATTTTATAAGGAGACATACCCATAGGATTTTTATATGCTGTTCTATAAGCCCAAAGTGTATCATCTAACTTCTTAGACCAATTCTTTCGGGGCCTATTGACAGTTTTCTGTAATATTAATTTTATTTCTCTATTGCTAAGTTCAACTTGACCACTAGACTGAGGATGATAAGGTCATGCAATTCTATGGTTAACATCATATTTAGCAAGCATTTTACTGAAAGCATCGTGAATAAAATGTGAACCACCGTCAGTCATTAAATATCTAGGGACTCCAAACCTTGGGAAAATGACTTCCTTAAGCATTTTAATAGAGGTGTTGTGATCAGCACTACTAGTTGGAATAACTTCTACCCACTTAGTAACATAATCAACAGCAACCAAAATATGTGTATACCCATTAGAGGAAGGAAAAGGTCCCATGTAATCAAATCCCCAAACATCAAATGGTTCAACAACAAGAGAATAATTCGTAGGCATTTCCTGATGCTTACCAATATTACCAATTCTTTGACATTCATCACAAGATAAAACAAACTTATGGGCATCCTTGAAGAGAGTAGGCCAATAAAAATCAGATTGCAATACCTTGTGAGTAGTTCTATCTCCCGCATGATGTCCTCCATAAGCTTCAGAGTGACATTTTCGTAGGATTTGTCCCTGTTCATGCTCAGGTACACAACGTCTAATAATACGATCTACTCCTTCTTTATAAAGATGTGGGTCATCCCAAAAGTAATGTCTTAAATCATAGAAGAATTTTTTCTTTTGTTGGTATGTGAAGCTAGGTGGTACATATTTAGCAACAATATAATTGGCATAGTCAGCATACCAAGGGGTGTTATGAGAAACATTTATTGCAGCTAATTGTTCATCAGGAAAATTATCATTAATAGGTTGTGGGTCATCAAGAATATTTTCTAACCTAGACAAGTTATCAGCCACGGGGTTCTCAGCTCCCTTTTTATCAGTGATATGTAAATCAAATTCTTGTAGCAAAAGAACCCACCTAATAAGTCTAGGTTTAGCATCCTTCTTTTCCATAAGATATTTTATAGCGGCATGATCGGTGTGAACGGTCACCTTAGAATCAACAATGTAAGATCTAAATTTATCACAAGCAAACACAACTGCTAAAAATTCTTTTTCAGTAGTAGCATAATTTCGTTGAGAACTGTCCAGAGTTTTACTAGCATAATGAATAACATTTAATTTCTTATCGACTCTTTGTCCTAGAACAGCACCAACAGCATAATCACTAGCATCACACATAATTTCAAAAGGCAAGTTCCAATCAGGTGGATGAACAATAGGTGCAGAAATCAAGGCTTTCTTAAGTGTTTCAAAGGCTTCTACACAATCATCATAAAAAACAAATGGAACATCCTTTTGTAAAAGATTTGTAAGAGGCCTAGAAATTTTAGAGAAGTCTTTAACAAACCTCCTATAGAAACTAGCATGACCGAGGAAACTACGAATACTTTTGATGTCTTTAGGGCATGGCATTTTCTCAATTGCATCAACTTTAGCTTTATCCACCTCAATACCTCGTTCAGAAATTTTATGTCCCAAGACAATACCTTCATTAACCATAAAGTGGCAGTTCTCCCAATTCAAGACGAGATTAGTTTGCTCACATCTCTGCAAAACTCGATCAAGGTTGCTCAAGCAATCATCAAAAGAAGTTCCGTAAATGGAAAAATCATCCTTGAAAACCTCAACAATCTTTTCACAAAAGTCAGAAAATATAGCAGTCATACATCTTTGAAAGGTAGCAGGTGCATTGCATAAACCAAAAGGCATACGTCTATAAGCATAAGTTTCAAAAGGGCAAGTAAAGGTGGTTTTCTCTTGATCAGGTTGTGACACAGGTGTTTGAGAAAAACCGGAATATCCATCAAGAAAGCAAAAATGTGTGTGCTTTGATAGTCTTTCTAACATTTGATCAATAAAAGGCAGAGTGTCGGTGTACTAAGTATTGGGCCACTAGTACCCCGTACTTGTGCACGGGCAGTTGTAGCCATCCTCGCGGCAAGGCTTGCCGGGAGTAGTTCGAGGTCAATTCAAGCCACCAAAGAAATCATCAAGTCAGGGATCTAAGGATCAGCAGATAAGAAGAGCTGGAATCCGAAGGCCAGCTTCCCCGGCAAGATCTTGCCGGGGTGGCATGCGGAGCCCGGCAAGGATTGGCGCCCGGCAAGGCTAGGCGTCCGGCAAGGCTTGGCGCCCGGCAAGGCTTGGTGCCCGGCAAGCTTCGGCGCCCGGCAAGATTCTGCCACTGTGCCACCGCTTCGGCACAGTAACAAGCCTGACAATCTGGGTCCTTCTCTGGATGCGTGGCAACGCGCCAGTGGAGGAGAGCTTAAGCGGTGCTGATGGGATGGCTCCTTTTTCCATCCCCAAGAAAGTGAGGACACCTAAACGGACACCTCACAATGCATTAAATGCGTTTGTCCTAATCCATCAGGGGTTAGGTATGATACCCTGTAGCTACTTTACACCTCAATGTATGTACATTTTGCCACTGTGGTGACCCCTTTGAGCGTATAAAAGGAGGCCCAAGGCAACTGCTACAGAGGAGAACTTCTGGCCCATTCTACATGCGTAGCTGCTCTTTGAACGTACTGTTCACATTGAGCGCTCCTGAAGGCTGGGCTCAAGAACATTAATAAGAACACAAAGCAGGAGTAGGGTTTTACGCTGATCAGCGGCCCGAACCTGGGTAAAAACTTCCCGCGTCGATCATTGGTTCTGCTCTTTGCGCATACCTCTCCCCCCGCCGAATCGTAAAGGGGTCTCTCGGGATCCCATAGGTGTCGTACCCCAACATCTTTGGCGCGCCAGGTAGGGGGATTGAAGGTTGTGTGAACCTGATCTAGTGATCGGCGCCTCAGTTTCTTCATCATCATGCCGCCCAAGAAGAAGAGCGTTGTAACGGCGCAACCGTCCACGTCCGTTTTGCCTACGCCTTCGCGTACGGGCGACGGCGTGGGTGCAGAAGGAAGAGGATTAGAACCCCCGCGGCGTTCTGGTGATCCGAGCCAGGTGAGCGGCATCGTTCGCAGTGGTAGTGGTAACCTGCACGCCGCTGGATCTAGAGACGACGCTGTGTTGCCTACGGGTGGCACAACGAACTCCAGAGATCGGAGGGCGCCTGCTGGAGCTCCCGCACTGGCGCAAGCCTCACGACCTACCCAGGTCGTGTATGATGAGCAACATCATGGCGCTGGTGGTTCAGGGCGTCCCCATGAAAAGATTTCCGCGCATCGATCCCAAGATGCGCGGGACCAGCATGCACACTGAGCTGCTGGCGGAGGTGGCGCGCGGTCGCGTGACCGTGGTGGTGCTCCTTCTAATATGGTTAGGAGTCAGAGCACCTCACGTACCTCGCACCTGTCGCCGCCGCCTACGCCAGCGGAAGCCTTGGCACGTGCGCAGCTGCTCCTCGATTTTCCTCCTGCCCCGGAGAAGATGGAGGAGTGGCGAGCTACTATCCAGAGCCTTATCGGCTTCGCCAACAAAGATGGGCCGCAAGAGGCAGGGCCCTCACAGCGGAGGCCCATCGATCCGGCGCCAGCCGATGTGGAGAAAACCGGAGGTGGTGCAACCACGGTGCACTCCCCTCCGCGGCACCAGCGGTGGCCGACAACTCAGCAGGCCGACCGCCGTGAAGAAGTTTCCACGGCGTCATCCGATCCACGGATGTGCCGCGATCAGCGTCAAGTTCTCCAGGAACGAGGCAAGGAGGATGCTCGAACTACTATCGAGCGGCGACGGGAAGCGCGCTATCAGTCTGATAAGCGCGCGGGGCCGGCTGTCGACGAGCCTGCGCCAGGGGACGTAGGAGACTTGCCTTATGAGGTAGGGACTCCAGTGTTTACCCGTGAGCTGCGGCAAGTCCGGTGGCCCAATTCCCCAACCTTCAAGCCAGAGGTCCCGGAGAAATATGATGGTAAGACCCATCCCTCAGAGTTCCTGAGCATCTACACCATTGCGGTGCAGGCTGCCGGGGGCCGAGATGACAAGATACTTGCCAACTACTTCCCGTTGGTGCACAAACCCAACGTCAGGTCGTGGTTGATGCATCTACCGGAGAATTCTATTTCTTCCTGGTCAGATCTGTGCCATCAGTTTGTTGGCGCCTTTGTTGGAGGCCACCAAGCTCCTGGCCAAGAGAGTGATTTGCATATCATCCCTCAGAAGGAGGGCGAGTCCCTGCGCAAGTTTATCCAGAGATTTAGCCGGGTGCAGTACAATATTCCTGACGTTCACCCTGCCGCTGTCGTTAGCGTGTTCCACCAGAACGTGCGTAACCGCAAAATGCGGGAAGAGCTGGCAATGAACAAAGTCAGGAGTATTGCCGAGCTTTACGCTCTAGCCGATAAATGTGCTTGAGGTGAAGAGGGGAGGAAACTCCCTGGCGAGGCTGTTGGCGCGGCGGGCGAATCCGAAGAAGAAGATGCCGCGGCCCCGTCAAGGAAAGGCCGGCGACGGAAGAGGAAAAGCTTCACTCTGAGCTCGAGAGGAGGAAGGCGATGGCGACGGCCAGATTGAGAAGAAGAAGGGGGTAAATAGGCTTGTGCCTCTGCGGCTTCTCCTTTTTATGGGGAAGGAGCGGGGCCGCTTCTTTTATTCCCCAATATGAATGCGCCTCTATAGGCGCGTTGCAGTTGCAGCCTTTGGGGCACGCTTCCCACGTTGCACGCTCGATGCGTGTAGTGGGGGGCACAGTAAAACGAGATATTTACGAGCGGTTAATCCCCTGCCACGCATGCCCGTGCACTGTTTGGGCCTAGCCTAACAACGCCTCGCACTCGTGTATGGCCTAGGCCCGGGGGCTCCTGTCGGTGTACTAAGTATTGGGCCACTAGTACCCCGTACTTGTGCATGGGCAGTTGTAGCCATCCTCGCGGCAAGGCTTGCCGGGAGGAGTTCGAGGTCAATTCAAGCCACCAAAGAAATCATCAAGTCAGGGATCTAAGGATCAGCAGATAAGAAGAGCTGGAATCTGAAGGCCAGCTTCCCCGGTAATATCTTGCCGGGGTAGCCTGCGGAGCCCGGCAAGGATTGGCGCCCGGCAAGGCTAGGCGTCCGGCAAGGCTTGGCGCCCGGCAAGGCTTGGTGCCCGGCAAGCTTCGGCGCCCGGCAAGATTCTGCCACTGTGCCACCGCTTTGGCATAGTAACAAGCCTGACATTCTGGGTCCTTCTCTGGATGCGTGGCAACACGCCAGTGGAGGAGAGCTTAAGCGGTGCTGATGGGATGGCTCCTTTTTCCATCCCCAAGAAAGTGAGGATACCTAAACGGACACCTCACGGTGCATTAAATGCGTTTATCCTAATCCGTCAGGGGTTAGGTATGATACCCTGTAGCTACTTTACACCTCAATGTATGTACATTTTGCCACTGTGGTGACCCCTTTGAGCGTATAAAAGGAGGCCCAAGGCAACTGCTACAGAGGAGGAGAACTTCTGGCCCATTCTGCATGCGTAGCTGCTCTTTGAACGTACTGTTCACAGTGAGCGCTCCTGAAAGCTGGGCTCAAGAACATTAATAAGAACACAAAGCGGGAGTAGGGTTTTACGCTGATCAGCGGCCCGAACCTGGGTAAAAACTTCCCGCGTCGATCGTTGGTTCTGCTCTTTGCGCATACCTCTCCCCCCGCCGAATCGTAACGGGGTCTCTCGGGATCCCATAGGTGTCGTACCCCGACACAGAGGGTAATGATCTTTTCTAGTAGCTTTATTTAGTTTTCTAAAATCAATTACCATTCTGTAGCCAGTGACAATTCTTTGTGGAATAAGTTCATTCTTATCATTAGGAACAACGGTAATACCTCCTTTTTTAGGGACACAATGAACAGGACTTACCCATCTACTATCAGCTATGGGATAGATTATACCTGCTTCCAGAAGCTTCAGTATTTCTGTTCTTACCACTTCTTTTATTTTAGGATTTAAACATTGTTGGTGATTAACAACGGGTTTAGCATCAGGCTCCATATTAATTTTATGCTGACAGAGAGTGGGACTAATGCCCTTTAAATCATCAAGAGTATATCCAATGGCAGCTCGGTGCTTCTTCAGAACCTTCAATAATCTTTCTTCTTCATGTTCTGAAAGGTTAGCACTAATAATAACAGGATAAATCTTTTTCTCATCAAGATAAGCATATTTCAAAGTGTCTGGCAATTGCTTTAATTCAAACATAGGATCACCTTTAGGTGGAGGAGGACCTCCTAGAGTTTCAATAGGTAAATTGTGTTTAAGCAGAGGACGTTGTTCAAAGAAAATCTTATCTATTTCATTTCTTTCATGCAAATGCATATCATTTTTGTGGTCTAGCAAATATTGTTCTAGTGGATCGGTAGGAGGCACAGCAATAGAAGCAAGACCAATTATTTCATCCTTGCTAGAGAACTCTTTATTATGATGTTTCCTACCAAACTTAGAAAAATTAAACTCATGAGACTCATCACCAAAACTAACACCGACGATTTGTTTCTCACAATCTATTTTAGCATTAACGGTGTTCAAGAAAGGTCTACCAAAGATAATGGGACAAAAGTCATCTTGTGGGGAACCAAGAACAAGAAAATCAGTAGGGTATTTTATTTTCCCACACAAGACTTCAACATCTCTAACAATCCCAAGTGGTGTGATGGTGTCCCTATTAGCAAGTTTAATAGTAACATCTATGTCTTATATTTCAGCGGGAGCTATATCATTCATAATTTCTTGATATAAGGTAAAAGGAATGGCACTCACGCTAGCACCTATGTCGCATAAACCATGATAATAGTGATCTCCTATTTTAACTGAGACAACAGGCATGCCAACAACGGGTCTATGTTTATCTTTTTCATCGGGTTTGGCAATTCTAGCAGCTTCATCACAGAAGTAAATAACATGCCCATCTATATTTTCAACCAAGAGATCTTTAACCATAGCAACACTAGGTTCTACTTTGATTTGTTCAGCAGGTTTGGAAGTTCTAATATAACTTTTGTTGACCACAGTTGAGACTTTAGCATGTTCCTTTATCCTAATAGGGAAAGGTGGTTTTTCAATATAAGCAGTAGGCTTAACTGGATCAACATTGTAAATAATAGTTTCATCTTTAGCTACTACTGGTTCTTTAATTTCTTCTTTGATAGGTGGGTGATATTTAAACCACTTCTCCTTAGGGAGGTCAACATGAGTAGCAAATGATTCACAAAAGGAGGCTACTATCTCAGAGTCAAGTCCATATTTAGTGCTAAACTTTTGAAAAGCATCGGTATCCATAAAAGATTTAACACAATCATACTTGAGCTTAATACCTGACTCTTTACCTTTGTCGAGTTCCCAATCTTCAGAGTTGCGTTTAATTCTTTCTAAAAGATCCCACCAGAAGTCAATAGTCTTCTTCATAAAGGAACCAGTACAAGAAGTATCAAGCATGGATCGATCATCATGAGATAGCCGAGCATAAAAATTCTGAATAATAATTTCTTTTGAGAGCTCAAGATTGGGGCATGAATATAACATTAACTTAAGCCTCCCCCAAGATAGAGCGATAATTTCTCCTTCACGAGGCCAAAAATTATATATGTAATTCCGATCATGATGAACTAGATGCATAGGATAAATTTTTTGGTGAAATTCCAACTTCAATCGATTCCAATTCCAAGATCCAATATCATCGCATAGCCTATACCATGCCAATGCTTTTCCCTTCAAAGATAAAGGGAAAACCTTCTTCTTAGATTCATCTTTGGGTAAACCTGCAAGCTTAAATAATCCACAAATTTCATCCACATATATCAAGTGCATATAAGGATGTTCGGTTCCATCTCCTGCATAAGGATTAGCTAGCAGTCGTTCTATCATACCCGAAGGAATTTCATTACCAATATTTTCAGTAGGTGCAGTAGGTTGAGAGGTAACCAGTTGTGGTTGCGGTTGAGGTGAAGATACCCTGAACAAACCCCTCAAAGGATTGTTTTCCATAGTAACAAGTGACAATAAATTTAAGCACGTAGTAATAATTTTTCCTTACCGATTTCCACTTACCAAGAGCGATTCACTCCCCGGCAACGACGCCAGAAAAGAGCCTTGATGACCCACAAGTATAGGGGATCAATCGTAGTCCTTTCAATAAGTAAGAGTGTCGAACCCAACGAGGAGCAGAAGGAAATGACAAGCGGTTTTCAGCAAGGTAATGTCTGCAAGCACTGAAATTATATGTAATGAGTAGTTTGGTAGCAAGATAATTTGTAACGAGCAAGTAACGGTAATGGTAGCAAAAGTGCAGCAAGGTAGCCCAATCCTTTTGAGGCAAAGGACAGGCCAAAACGGTCTCTTATGATAAGCAAAGCGTTCTTGAGGGTACACGGGAATTTCATCTAGTCACTTTCATCATGTTGGTTTGATTTGTGTTCGCTACTTTGATAATTTGATATGTGGGTGGACCGGTGCTTAGGTGCTGTTCTTACTTGAACAAACCTCCTACTTATGATTAACCCGCTCGCAAGCATCCGCAACTACGAGAAAAGTATTAAGAATAAATCTAACCATAGCATTAAACTTTTGGATCCAAATCGGTCCCTTACGGAATAGCGCATAAACTAGGGTTTAAGCTTCTGTCACTCTCGCAACACATCATCTAATAACTACTCCAAAATGCATTCCCTTAGGCCCTAATAAGGTGAAGTGCCATGTAGTTGACATTCACATGACACCACTAAGGGAATCACAACATACATATCATCAAAATATCGAACGCATATCAAATTCACATAATTACTTGCAACAAGATTTCTCCCGTGACCTCAAGAACAAAAGTAACTACTCACTAGTGATAATCATGCTCAAGATCAGAGGGGTATTAAATAGCATAATGGATCTGAACATATAATCTTCCACCAAATAAACCATATAGTAATCAACTACAAGATGTAATCAACACTACTGGTCACCCACAAGTACCATCCTATAGTTCCGGTACAAAGATTGAACACAAGAGATGAACTAGGGTTTGAGAGGAGATGGTGCTGTTGAAGATGTTGATGGAGATTGCCCTCGCCAAGATGGGAGAGTTGTTGGTGATGATGATGACGATGATTTCCCCCTCCGGGAGGGAAGTTCCCCAGGCGGAATTGCTCCGCCGGAGGGAAAAAGTGCTCCTACCCAAGTTCCACCTCGAGACGGCGGCGCTTCGCCCCAAAATCCGTCTCCTTATTTTTTTCTAGGTCAAAATGACCTACATACCAGAATAGGGGCACCGGAGGTGGGCCGAGGAGGGCACAACCCACCAGGGCGCGCCTGGGCTCCCTGGCGCGCCCAGGTGGGTTGTGCCCACCTGGTGGGCCCCCTCTGGTAGTTATTTGCTCCAATAATTCTTATTTATTCCATAAAAATTTCTCGTGAAGTTTCAGCTCACTTGGAGTTGTGCAGAATAGGTAGCCTGACGTAGCTTTTTCAGGTCCAGATTTCCAACTGCCGGAATTCTCCCTCTTTGTGTGAACCTTGCATATTATGAGAGAAAAGGCATTAGAATTACTCCAAAAAGCATTATTATGTGTAAAAACATCATAAATAACAGTAGGAAAACATGATGCAAAATGGACGTATCACCAAGCATGAGTCTGACTGCCCAGGCCCACCTAGACCGCCTCCCTCGCTCGTGCGCGCTTTTCGCCCAAAACGGTCAGCGCCACCCACGCCGCTTCCCAGTGCAGGCGATTGCTCCGCGTTCAAACGACACAAGTGCCGTCCGTCCGTCCATCTGCCACCCACATTAATTGAAGGAAATATGCCCTAGGGGCAATAATAAAGTTGTTATTTTATATTCCTTATTCATGATAAAGGTTTATTATTCATGCTATAATTGTATTGATCGGAAATTTAAATACATGTGTGAATACATAAACAAATATTGTGTCCCTAGTAAGCCTCTACTAGACTAGCTCGTTGATCAAAGATGGTTAAGGTTTGCTAACCATGGACATGTGTTGTCATTTGATAATGGGATCACATCATTAGGAGAATGATGTGATGGACAAGACCCATCCGTTAGCTTAGCATAATGATCGTTAAGTTTTATTGCTATTGCTTTCTTCATGTCAAATACATATTCCTTTCGACTATGAGATTATGCAACTCCCGAATACCGGAGGAATACCTTGTGTGCTATCAAATGTCACAACGTAACTGGGTGATCATAAAGATGCTCTACAGGTATCTCCGAAGGTGTTTATTGAGTTGGCATAGATCAAGATTAGGATTTGTCACTCCGAGTATCGGAGAGGTATCTCTGGGCCCTCTCGGTAATACACATCATAAGCTTGCAAGCAAACGACTAAGGAGTTAGTCACGAGGTGATGTATTACGGAACGAGTAAAGAGACTTGCCGGTAACAAGATTGAACTAGGTATGAAGATACCGACGATCGAATCTCGGGCAAGTAACATACCGATGGACAAAGGGAATTATGTATGTTGGCATAATGGTTCGACTGATAAAGATCATCGTAGAATATGTAGGAGCCAATATGGGCATCCAGGTTCCGCTATTGGTTATTGACCGGAGAGGTGTCTCGGTCATGTCTACATAGTTCTCGAACCCGTAGGGTCCGCACGCTTAACGTTCATTGACGATATAGTATTATATGAGTTATGTGATTTGGTGACCGAATGTTGTTCAGAGTCCCGGATGAGATCACGAGCATGACGTGGAGTCTCGAAATGGTCGAGAGGTAAAGATTGATATATAGGACGATGGTATTCGGACACCGGAAGTGTTTTGGGGGTCACCGGGTACTTATCGGGTCACTTGAAGGGGTTCCGGGCCTTCCTTCCCTCTCCCCCCTCTTTCCTTCCCCCTTGGGAAAACATGGTGGGGGGGGGGGGGGCGCAGGGCAAGGCAGGGCCCCTAGGGGGCCGACGGCCAGCCCTAGGGCGCACCCTGGCCTATCCCCTCCCCCTCCCACCTATATATATGTGGGAGGGGGGCGCCTAGCGCACACCAGACAGTTGCCTAGCCGTGTGCGGCGCCCGCCTCCACCGTTTACACCCCCGGTCATATTTTCGTAGTGCTTAGGCGAAGCCTTGCGGAGATCACTTCACCATCACTGTCACCACGCCGTCGTGCTGACGGAACTCATCTACTACCTCGACGTCTTGCTGGAGCAAGAAGGCGAGGGACGTCACCGAGCTGAACATGTGCAGAACGTGGAGGTGCCGTGCGTTCGGTACTTGATCGGTTGAAGCGCGAATAAGTTTGACAACATCAACCGCGTTGTGAAACGCTTCCGTTTACGGTCTACGAGGGTACGTAGACACACTCTCCCCCTCGTTGCTATGCATCTCCATGGATAGATCATTGCGTGTGCGTAGAAATTTGTTTGTTTTCCATGCAACGATTCCCAACAGTGGCATCATGAGCCAGGTCTATGCGTAGATGATATGCACGAGTAGAACACAAAGAAGTTGTGGGCGGTGATGTTCATACTGCTTACCACCAACGTTTTATTTTGATTCAGCGGCATTGTGGGATGAAGTGGCCCGGACCAACCTTACATGTCCACGTACATGAGACCGGTTCCACCGACTGACATGCAACTAGTTTTGCATAAGGGTGGCTGGCGGGTGTCTGTTTCTCCTACTTTAGTTGAATTGAATTTGATTGCGGCCGGTCCTTGAAGAAGGTTAAAACATCAAACTTGATAATTCACCGTTGTGGTTTTTGCCATAGGTAAGAACGGTTCTTGCTAGAAGCCCGTAGCAGCCACGTAAAACTTGCAACAACAAAGTAGAGGACGTCTAACTTGTTTTTGCAGGGTATGTTGTGATGTGATATGGTCAAGACATGATGTGATATACGTTATTGTATGAGATGATCATGTTTTGTAAGTTATCGTCAACCGGCAGGAGCCTTATGGTTGTCTCTTTATTGTATGAAATGCAAACACCATGTAAGTGCTTTACTTTATCGCTATGCGTTAGCAATAGTTGTAGAAGCAATAGTTGGCGAGACGACCACGACGCAACGATGTAGATCAAGGTGTCAAGCCAGTGATGATGGAGATCATGACGATGCTTTGGAGATAAAGATCAAAAGCACGAGATGATGATGGCCATATCATGTCACATATTTTGATTGCATGTGATGTTTATCTTTTATGCATCTTATTTTGCTTAGTACGGCGGTAGCATTATAAGATGATCCCTTCTAAATTTCAAGGTAAAAGTGTTCTCCCTGAGTATGCACCGTTGCTACAGTTTGTCGTATTGAGACACCACGTGATGATCGGGTGTGATAGACTCTATGTTCACATACAACGGGTGTAAGGTAGTTTTGCACATGCAGAATACTTGGGTTAAACTTGACGAGCCTAGCATGTACAGACATGGCCTCAGAACACAGGAGATCGAATGATCCAACGTGAATCATATAGTAGATATGATCAACATAGAGATGTTCACCATTGATGACTACCCCATCTCACGTGATGATCGGACATGGGTTAGTTGATTTGGATCACGTATCACTTAGATGACTTTAGGGATGTCTATTTAAGTGGGAGTTCTTAAGTAATTTGATTAATTGAACTTAATTTATCATGAACTTAGTCCTGATAGTATTTGCATATCTATGTTGTAGATCAATGGCCCGTGCTATCGTCCCCCTGAATTTTAATGCCTTCCTAGAGAAAGCTAAGTTGAAAGATGATGGTAGCAACTACACGGACTGGGTCCGTAACTTGAGGATTATCCTCATTGCTGCACAGAAGAATTATGTCCTTGATGCACTGCTAGGTGAAAGGCCTCCTGCAGGAGCAGATGCTGATGTTTTGAACGTCTGGCAAGCTCGATCTTATGACTACTCGATAGTTCAGTGTGCCATGCTTTACGGCTTAGAACCGGGACTCCAAAGACGTTTTGAACGTCATGGAGCATATGAGATGTTCCAAGAGTTGAAGTTAATATTTCAAGCAAATGCCCGGGTTGAGAGATATGAAGTCTCCAACAAGTTCTATAGCTGCAAGATGGAGGAGAATAGTTCTGTCAGTGAACACATACTCAAAATATCTGGGTATTATAATCACTTCACTTAGCTGGGAGTTAATCTTCCAGTTGATTGTGTAATTGACAGAGTTCTTCAATCACTGCCACCAAGCTACAAAGGCTTCGTGATGAACTATAATATGCAAGGGATGAACAAAACAATTCCCGAGCTCTTCGCAATGCTTAAGGCCGCGGAGGTAGAAATCAAGAAGGAGCATCAAGTGTTGATGGTTAACAAGACCACTAGTTTCAAGAAAAAGGGCAAGGGAAAGAAAGGGAACTTCAAGAAGAATGTCAAGCAAGTTGCCACTCCCGGGAAGAAGCCCAAAGCTGGACCCAAGCCTGAAACTGAGTGCTTCTACTGCAAAGGAAATGGTCACTGGAAGCGGAACTGCCCCAAATACTTGGCGGATAAGAAGGATGGCAAAGTGAACAAAGGTATATTTGATATACATATTATTGATGTGTACTTTACTAGTGTTGATAGTAGCCCCTGGGTATTTGATACCGGTTCAGTTGCTAAGATTAGTAACTCGAAACAGGAGTTGCAAAATGAACAGAGACTAGTTAATGGCGAGGTGACGATGTGTGATTCCAAGGTTGATAAGATCACCATCGCACACTCCCTCTACCTTCGGGATTAGTGTTGGACCTAAATAAATGTTATTTGGTGTTTGTGTTGAGCATGAATATGATTAGATCATGTTTATTGCGATATGGTTATTCATTTAAGTCAGAGAATAATTGTTGTTCTGTTTAAATGAATAAAACCTTCTATGGTCATACACCTAATGTAAATAGTTTATTGAATCTCGATCGTAGTGATACACATATTCATAATATTGATGCCAAAAGATGCAAAGTTGATAATGATAGTGCAACATATTTGTGGCACAGCCGTTTAGGTCATATTAATGTAAAACGCATGAAGAAACTCCATACAGATGGACTTTTGGAATCACTTGATCATGAATCATTTGATACTTGCGAACCATGCCTCATGGGCAAGATGACTAAAACTCCGTTCTCCGGAACAATGGAGCGAGCTAATGACTTACTGGAAATAATACATACCGATGCATGCGGCCCGATGAGTATTGAAGCACGCGGCGGGTATCGTTATTTTCTCACCTTCACTGATGATTTGAGTAGATATGGGTATATCTACTTGATGAAAAACAAGTCTGAAACATTTGAAAAGTTCAAAGAATTTCAGAGTGAAGTTGAGAATCATCGTAACAAGAAAATAAAGTTTCTACGATCCGATCGCGGAGGCGAATATTTGAGTTACGAGTTTGGCCTTCATTTAAAACAATGTGGAATTGTTTCACAACTCACGCCACCTAGAACACCACAGCGTAATGGTGTATCCGAACGTCGTAACTGTACTTTATTAGATATGGTGCATTCTATGATGTCTCTTACCGATTTGCCTTTATCATTTTGGGGTTATGCATTAGAGACAGCCGCATTCACGTTAAATAGCGCACCGTCTAAATCCGTTGAGATGACACCGTATGAACTGTGGTTTGGCTAGAAACCTAAGCTGTCATTTCTTAAAAGTTTGGGGTTGCGACACTTATGTCAAAAGGCTTCAGCCTGATAAGTTCGAACCCAAATCGGAGAAGTGCGTCTTCATAGGATACCCTAAGGAAACAATTGGGTACACCTTCTACCACATATCTGAAGACAAGATCTTTGTTACCAAGAATGGGTCCTTTCTAGAGAAGGAGTTTCTCTCAAAAGAAGTGAGTGGGATGAAAGTAGAACTTGATGAGGTAATTGTACCTTCTCTCGAATTGGAAAGTAGCACATCAGAGAAATCCGTTCCCATGATGCCTAAGCCAACTAGAGAGGAAGCAAATGATGATGATCATGAAACTTCAGATCAAGTTGCTACTGAACCTCGTAGGTCGACCAGAGCACGATTCACACCAAAGTGGTATGATAATCCTGTTCTGGAAGTCATGTTACTAGACCAAGGCGAACCTACGAACTATGAAGAAGCTATGATGAGCCCAGATTCTGACAGATGGCTTGAGGCCATGAAATTTGAGATAGGATCCATGTATGAGAACAAAGTGTGGACTTTAATGGACTTGCCCAATGATCGGCAATCCATTAAAAATAAATGGATCTTTAAGAAGAAGACTGACGCTGATAGTAATGTTACAGTCTACAAAGCATGACTTGTCGCAAAAGGTTTTCGACAAGTTCAAGGGGTTGACTACGATGAGACTTTCTCACCCATAGCGATGCTTAAGTCCGTCTGAATCATGTTAGCAACTGCCGCATTTTATAATTATGAAATCTGGCAAATGGACATCAAAACTGCATTCCTTAATGGTTATCTTAAAGAAGAGTTTTATATGATGCAACCAGAAGGTTTTGTCGATCCTAAAGATGCTAACAAAGTGTGCAAGCTCCAGCAATCCATCTATGGACTGGTGCAAGCATCTCGGAGTTGGAATATACGCTTTGATAAGGTGATCAAAGCATATGGTTTTATACAGACTTATGGTGAAGCCTGTATTTACAAGAAAGTGAGTGGGAGCTCTGTAGCATTTCTGATATTATATGTGGATGACATATTGTTGATTGGAAATGATATAGAATTTCTGGATAGCATAAAAAGGATACTTGAATAAGAATTTTTCAATGAAAGACCTCGGTGAAGCTGCTTACATATTGAGCATCAAGATCTATAGGGATAGATCGAGACGCTTAATAGGACTTTCACAAAGCACATACCTTGACAAAGTTTTGAAGAAGTTCAAAATAGATCAGTCAAAGAAAGGGTTCTTGCCTGTGTTGCAAGGTGTGAAGTTGAGTAAGACTCACAACCCAACCACGGCAGAAGATAGAGAGAGAATGAAAGTCATTCCCTATGCCTCAGCCATAGGTTCTATAAAGTATGCCATGCTGTGTACCAGACCTGTTGTGTACCTTGCCATGAGTTTGGCATGTGGGTACAATAGTGATCCAGGAGTTGATCACTGGACATCGGTCAAAATTATCCTTAGTTACCTAAGAGGACTAAGGAAATGTTTCTCGGTTATGGAGGTGATAAAGAGTTCGTCGTAAAGTGTTATGTTGATGCAAGCTTTAACACTGATCTGGATACATACTGAAAGTGGGAGCAATCAGCTAGAGTAGCTCCATGCAGAGCATTGTAGACATAGAAATTTGCAAAATACATATGGATCTGAATGTGGCAGACCCGTTGACTAAACTTCTCACACAAGCAAAACATGATCACACCTTAGTACTCTTTGGGTGTTAATCACATGGCGATGTGAACTAGATTATTGACTCTAGTAAACTCTTTGGGTATTGGTCACATGACGATGTGAACTATGGGTGTTAATCACATGGCGATGTGAACTAGATTATTGACTCTAGTGCAAGTGGGAGACTGAAGGAAATATGCCCTAGAGGCAATAATAAAGTTGTTATTTTATATTTCCTTATTCATGATAAAGGTTTATTATTCATGCTAGAATTGTATTGATCGAAACCTTAAATACATGTGTGAATACATAAACAAATATTGTGTCCCTAGTAAGCCTCAACTAGACTAGCTTGTTGATCAAAGATAGTTAAGGTTTACTAACCATGGACATGTGTTGTCATTTGATAACGGGATCACACCATTAGGAGAATGATGTGATGGACAAGACCCATCCGTTAGATTAGCATAACGATCATTAAGTTTTATTGCTATTCCTTTCTTCATGTCAAATACATATTCCTTCGACTATGAGATTATGCAACTCCCAAATACTGGAGGAATACCTTGTGTGCTATCAAACATCACAACATAATTGGGTGATCATAAAGATGCTCTACAGGTATCTCCGAAGGTGTTTGTTGAGTTGGCATAGATCGAGATTAGGATTTGTCACTCCGAGTATCGGAGAGGTATCTCTGGGCCCTCTCCGTAATACACATCATAAGCTTGCAAGCAAACTACTAAGGAGTTAGTCACGAGGTGATGTAATACGTAACGAGTAAAGAGACTTGCCGGTAACGAGATTGAACTTGGTATGAAGATACCGACGATCGAATCTCGGGCAAGTAACATACCGATGGACAAAGGGAATTACGTATGTTGTCATAACGGTTTGACTGATAAAGATCTTCGTAGAATATGTAGGAGCCAATATGGGCATCCAGGTTCCGCTATTGGTTATTGACCGGAGAGGTGTCTCGGTCATGTCTACATAGTTCTCGAACCCGTAGGGTCCGCACGCTTAACGTTCGTTGATAATATAGTATTATATGAGTTATGTGATTTGGTGACTGAATGTTGTTCGGAGTCCTGGATGAGATCACAGACATGAAGAGGAGTCTTGAAATGGTCGAGAGGTAAAGATTGATATATAGGACCATGGTATTCGGACACCGGAAGTGTTTCGGGGGTCACCAGGTACTTATCGGGTCACCGGAAGGGGTTCCGGGCACCCCCGACAAAAGATATGGGCCTTATGGGCCAAGAGGGGAAACGCACCAGCCACAAGGGGCTGGTGCGCCCCCCATATGGGCAGGCCTAGGAGGAAAAGGAAAGAGTGGAAGGGAAAGGAAAGAGTGGAATAGGATTCCCCCTTCCTTCCCTCTCCCCCCCCCCCCTCTTTCCTTCCCCCTTGGGAAAACATGGCAGGGGGGCGCAGGGCAAGGCAGAGCCCCTAGGGGGCCGGCGGCCAGCCCTAGGGCGTGCCCTGGCCTCTCCCCTCCCCCTCCCATCTATATATATATGTGGGAAGGGGGAGGCTAGCACACACCAGACAATTGCCTAGCCATGTGCGTCGCCTCCCCTCCACCGTTTACACCCTCGGTCATATTTTCGTAGTGCTTAGGCGAAGCCCTGCGGAGATCACTTCACCATCACCGTCAACACGTCGTCGTGCTGATGGAACTCATCTACTACCTCGACGTCTTGCTGGATCAATAAGGCGAGGGATGTCACCGAGCTGAATGTGTGCAGAACGCGGAGGTGCCGTGCGTTCGGTACTTGATCGGTTAAACATGAAGAAGTTCGACTACATCAACCGCGTTGTGAAATGCTTCTGCTTATGGTCTACGAGGGTATGTAGACACACTCTCCCCCTCGTTGCTATGCATCTCCATGGATAGATCATTGCGTGTGCGTAGAATTTTTTTTGTTTGCCATGCAACAATTCCCAACATTAATGATACGCGGTTGCCGAGGCGGCTACTCCGGCTCCACCTGTCCGTCCCTCCGCCGCCCACCATTGCTATATAAATTGCTACGCCGGCCATAGCCCCAGTCATCCGCCTCCATTCCCTTTCTCCTATCCACACCACTCCCACCATGGCTTCCTCATGCTCCAGCGCTCTTCTGGACGGGCGGACGACGGACAAGAAGGAGATGGCAGCCATTGCTGCCGACTGGCTGGCCGGCAGGCAGCCGGAGGACGACGACGTCGCAATGGAGAACGTGGTAGTTGACGATCCGGCACCAACCCCCTACTCCGCGCCATCCTCGCTGGTGCGTTGCACCATGACCATCGGCGAGGATCGGGCCCAATACATGGACATGGTGAGGCAGAAGCGTGAGGAGCAGTTCCGGGAGGCGCAGGCCGACGCCGCCTACAACCACCAAGTCCTCCAGGAGCACCATCAGGCGGAGGAGTAGATCGCCGCAGCGCGGGCGGAGCAGGAGGCACTGCTCGAGTCGTATCGCTCCACCCACGAGAGCCGCCTCACGCGCAGGCGGTACCGCATGCGGGTGGTGAAGGTTGCGACCGCCTACAAAGTGGGCGATAAAGCGGGCGAGGCATTGTTTGGCGAGACCGATGACGAGGCGTAGGACAATGCCGGCTCGGCCGAGGCCCCGCCCCGCCAGCACCAAGGTGGAGGACTTCACCGGCTTCGGCGAGGCCCTACTCCGCCGAGGCCCCGCCCCGCCAACAACGAGGCAGAGGACACCGCCGGCTCCGCTGAGGCCCCGCCCCACCGGCACCGGGGCGGAGGATTTCACCGGCTTCGGCGAGGCCCTGCCACGCCAACAACGAGGCAGAGGACATCGCCGGCTCTGCTGAGGCCCCGCCCTGCCAGTAACGAGGGGGAGGATTTCCCCCGCTCCACCGAGGCGCCGCCCCACCAGCAACAAGACAGAGGACATCGTCGGCTCCGTCGAGGCCCCGCCCCGCTACCAATGAGGCCGTGCCACACGGAAAACGAGGAAGAGTAGAACACGGTAGGTCGCCGCCGCTCGGGTCCAATTAAGGCCACCGCTGCTACCCTCCGGTTGAAGCCAAGCTTGCGGGTTGAACACTGACGGCCGATTAGCTTCTTGGCGGTGACGTGGAGTCGGAGAGCTGTGCTGGAGAATAAGCTTCTGTTCTACTCAGCCGGACACGGGAAATGGGCACCAGAGATCATAGATTAGGTTAATTAATTATACCTCCAGCGCACCCCTTTTTAGTTGAAGAATGTATGAAATGTAATGAAATCCGGCATGTTTATATGAAATCCGGCCGTGTATGAACGAATTTAGTTCGATTAGTTCGAATTCTTGTATCGCTGGCATTGGATGAACATGCAAAACAATACGTACTAGCATTATTCCCAGGACACACGGTGATCACCTCGTTTGCAGCAGTTTCACACGTACAAAAAGTTTGAGCAGCTTTTTAGCGTGCCTGTACATTGCAATCAAACTCACAGGCCTGGCAATTCATAGAGAACATTCAAAACCATCGATGATTATGCATCTCAGTGATTCACATGTCAGAGCCAATATTTACTACCTCCGTCCTGGTTTATTAGTCCCCTCTGTAATTTGTGCTAAATTTTGACCAAAAATTTAACTGACAAAATGTTAGTGCATGTCAACAAAAATTATAGCATTGTATTCGTATTTGAACATAGTTTTCAATGATATAATTTTTAGTGACATGCATTAAGATTTCATTAGTTAAATTTATGGTGAAAATTTGGCACAGATTACGATGGGGACCAATAAACCAGGACGGAGGTAGTACTTCACAACTAAAGAGTAAAGAAAAATCGATCAGTGCTGCTAATAGCAAAGGGCGTCCCATTCGAAAATATCAAATGCATGTCTTCTTGCTAACATCAATGAGCAAAATTTGACAAGGTTGTCGCATTCCAAAATATTAAATGCGTGTCTTTTTGTGTACATCAATGAGCAAACTTTGACAAGGTTTTCCCAATCCAAAATATCAAATGCCTATGATTGTGGAATGGGCGGGGTTTGCCATCAGTTCGTACATTGACATGGCACCTCGTGCTAAATAAACCAGCTGTTCTTTTTGTGTAGTTCCACCAAAATCAACCAAATTCACGCGTAGCTTGTATGATTTCACCTTTATATGTTGCAATGCCTTGAACATATCGGCACCTCCTTTCTTGTAGCTAATTTTGTGGCTGGAGGTGGAAATGAATGATTCGAGAACATTCGATGTATTGTGCATGATGAAGTATAATGGGCACGAACCATCAGAACATTTTGTGCAGTTCCCATTGAAATCAAGCTAAGCACCCCTGTTTGCATAAATACAAAAAATGATTAGTAAAGCAAACTGTATTATCAATTTACAGTTTAAACAGGCACCTACATGGTCCATGCAGAGCACACATTTAAAAAAATGGAACTCGCGAGAAAGAATCCTAGAACAACATTGTAATTGCCCATCATAGCAAAAAAGATGGAAATCTGTGAGTCCTTCTGAGCTGAAGTTAGTTTGGTCTTGTGGGGAGTAATGTAACTATCCTTCAACTGCTCCTTCTGATGTGAAGATAGACTGGGCTTCTTCATCCTGGCATAATCGGAACTAGGCACTTCACGTACTCCATATTCTTGTTTAGAGGAGGATGATCCTATTGTGCAAAGACAAGAGAACAACTAAATGCTAGCATCCCTATTTGCTTGAAAAAAAGGAAAGAAAATATTTAAAACAGCCATTACATTAACAAAGGGAGTAACTAATGAAATGTATAGTCACAAAGAGATGCATCTCCTCATTATCCTCATAGGAAATGATATGATACCAAACACAGCAGCTCAACTTGAACTGTATTATTACTTAATTTTATCAGTGGCTATAACGGTGGCAAACCGGTGCATCAATTTATTAGCAGCCTTAGATTAACATGTGAAACAATACCACTTTCTCATGAGAGTAGCTAAACAGTAGCACAACACCAATAGAGATGACAAAGCTCAATCATATGGATGAAATCCGTGGGCCGGTACCAACCTTTGTCAGGAGGCTTATTGTGTAGAGCATGCAGATGAAGCACTTCTCCGGAACCATCCGTTATTATCTACTGTGGTTGCCATGCTTACTATAAACTCCTAGATTAGTTTAATGTTTCCAACAACTTTTGTGCAGTTCCACTAAAATATATGTTATCTTCAAACAAGATCCCTGTTTGCACAAGTAGAGATAATTACATATTACATTAAGAGTGGCATCAAATCACAGTGGCAAAACAATTGCTCGTTCCAGCCATAGCAATAAATTAAGATGCAAAACAATATCATTACTTGTGTCATCACAGTTCTAGTGCTTCATTACAGCACCGGGAGTTGATTTTTGTTCTTCTTCCGCTTGTTCTTCCCCTTCATCACTTGGTTCAATAACAAACAAGCTTCACCTTCAATGTAAGATTTGGCATGTTAATTAGGGAGCACAAGTATACACTAAACAACAACATTCCTTTTCTGATGACAGTAGCAAAATACGGGCCAACAGTTGTGAAATATCATTCTGTTACCTCAATGAGATATTATGGTGCACATACAGATTGGAAGTACGGTCTCCTTTTATGGAGTTCACTAAAATCAAGCAACATTACCATATAAGTAGCAGAACATTTGAAAGCACACTGCACAATCATGTGGAAGAAGGCCATTACTGACCTCTCATGACACGAAATTCAAACAACTCACAAGAAGAAGATCTGAAACAAATTTGCCAACATAGATAGGAAGTCAGATCTCCTCTTGTGCAGTTCCACTAAGATCAAGAAATCAAGCAACGTTGTCGGTGTGACATTTTGGTTGAACTGCACAAAACACTCTTAAAGCAAAAGTGTTTTGTGCAGTGCAACAAAAGGTCGCAATAGCAACGAGGTGAAGTAGATAACCCTGTTTACACAGAGGTGCAAAGGAAACAATTACTCGTCAATAACGGTGGATGACACAGAAGCCCACAAAAAGAAGCATCTTACTTATCTAAATGGGAAAGAAAGAAAGACAGTAGCATTTCTCAAACAGTGGCATTGATTCATATTAACATAAAGATTATATTAACAATAAAATTTGTTAAGCATGTAATTTTCTTTTAACTGTGGCATTGCTTCAATTTTCCAGCGGCATTATTTGATTAACAACAGCTAGAGAGTTATATGGGACAGTGGACGCACCAGCACCATGTGCATCTACCGATGTATAAAGGGGTGATGCATAGTCTGTTGCAACAAAGAACAAACAACCAAGGAGCATATTTGTGTTGGTCCCAGTTTTCTTATCTTTAGACACCTTTCCCTATGTGAGGGCAGCAAATCTAGTCCTGCTCAAACTCTACAGCCTTGTCCCCCACCCACAGAAAGATCAGTTCGTTACAGATGTGCGTACTGCGTTTGTCATTGTTTTCCCTTTTCGACCAACGTAGGTGCTGGATAGCCAGTCTGTACTACTTTCCCCCTTCCTATCCTCTTTGAACCACGTCCTAGATTCATGCTATACAACTTTCCCCACTACTTTCCTGAATGATCTAACACCTGGATTCGAGTGCAGAAGCGGAAAAAATCCACATGCAGCTAGAGCAATGCATGTGGATTAAGTAAATTATACATTAAGGTTCTCGGGGTGTGGCTCAGTGGGCGGCCGGAGGCCGATCTGCCCACACTATGTATGATAGCGAGGAAGAAGGGGTCGGAGGCCCTCCCGCGCCGCCGCTGGGTGAAAGAGAACAGCTGCGCCGGTAGTGGATTCCCTCCCTCGCCGATGGCGACAACGTTAAGCCTACTTCCCTTCCTCGGCAGATGGGATCCTACTGGCTCTTTGACCAGCAGTGAAGGGAGTGAGAGAGAGAGAGAGGCCAATGCAGTCTTGTTTAGATCTGGAGAGGGTGAGAGAGTGTGAAGAGAGCAACTACAAGCGCTGAGGCTCCAGCGTGTATGTATATAGTGGAGAGAGAGTGTGAAGAGAGCAAACCCTAGAAAACAAGCGCCGAGGCTGCAACGTATATAGTTGGAGTGGTTTTCTTTTTCTCTCCATAAAAATCATTATAAATTGTGCACGAAACGGAACTCTTTATTTAATGTAGTGAAGAAAACTACTAGGGCAATGCTAATACATGAAGAAAATTTAATGCTCGAATGAGTCAACTTGCAATTAACGCTGTACGCCTCCCGGTGGCGCTTACTATCGTTCACGTGTGGTACACGACCCTCCGAAGTGAACAACAACTGTACCACACATGGTCAAAATATCGGAAAGGTGGGCTGCACCATCCTCCAATTTTAAATATTTTTGAGAAATTCAATTTTAATTACTTTGTATGTACACTTTGATCTCTTCCAATAATGAGCGGGCACTTGTATTCGGCCTAAGTCAGTGTGCCACCGTATCTTGTACTACTACCTCCGTCCAGGTTCTTATGCCACATCATATATTTTTTGTCAAAGTTTGACCAAAAATTTTAACTACTCCCTCCTTTCTGGTTTATAGGGCTTAATTTTGAAATCTCATCAACCAAGGCAGATGATGAGTGGAGAAATGTACTCCGTCTCATAGTTTACAAAATTACTCAAACTTTAATCTGCATTAGTTACAATATTTTCATGGACGATCACTAAATAAGTAGGAATGGTTACATGCACTGGTTGATTTCTTTTAATCCTTGCATGCATCAATTTAATGCACCTTGGAATGTGAGCATGTGGTGGAAAGAAGTGAAAATAAGACAGTAATAATATGGTAAAACGAAGAAAATGAGATTAGCTGGGAAGTAGTAAACTGCTAATACATGCCAACAAAAAATAAATATTATTGGCTTCTTTTTTTATGTGTTCTAAACGCTATAGTGCGAGGCAGCGACTGTGTCTCCGATGGACGTGCGTGTACCTCTTCTCTTCTTGTACGTACTCCATTTATCTCACTTCCTGTGGCTTCCCACTCCCATGATATTCCTATTCTATGAACCTATGTGTGTGCGTGTGTGTGTTAGAGCATGGTTCATAGTATAGCCAACTGCTGGCTATATGGACATGCCATGTCACTAAGAGCTAACATTATTAATTGGTCATACAATAGAGTGGGCTATAAGGTTGGCTATAAGCTCATATTTTTTTCCACTTTCTCTCTATCTCTTTCCTCTCATTAAATACCTTTGCCTAGGAGCACGCGTAGAGCCTGGCTCTGCATGAGAGCCCACTCCTTTACTTTTTCCTTGTCTCTCTCCTCCACATAGGCAAAAATGCCATGTAAGCGAGCTTATAGCCCACTATTGTACTTGCTCATAGAGAGAGTGACACATCGACCTATAGAGAGATGGTGTGTAGTACTACATACTAACTACGAAGCTGCGAGAGTCGGTGCATCCTCCCATTTCTGGGCGTCCAGTCGGGACAGCTGCCACGCTCGCTCCTGACTGACCATCATGGCCCACCCAAGGCCCCTCCATCGCCCGCGCGCGCTTCCCGCCCAAAACGGTCAGCGCTGCTCCAGAGAATCGGTGCCGCATTCATGCCTGGGCAAAGCAAACGCGACCTCTCACTGGCGCATGCGTTGAAGGGAGAAGCAGATTCAATGAAGAGTGATGGTTGCTTCGTCCGTCCAACTTACTACCGGGTCTATGTGATTTGACGGCCCATTGGTCATTATTACTAAGGTGGTACGATGATGTTGAGTCTCACTTGTACTGTACACTTTACTTTGGTGTATGACACGTGCACCGGATGCTGGATGTCCCACGTTTCGGCGAAAGTAGGTAGAGCGTGTCCACTCTTTACAATTTTCTCCACTCTTACAGTGGAGGAGTGCGAAATCAGCGAAAACACGGCAGCTCAACGAAAACACGCAAGCAGCAAAAAATGTACAATGCTATGTAGCTTTGAGCTTCTGTTTCATGTATCTTGCATCCAAGGTTGCCCCGTTGCAACATTCCATCAAATACAAAGGAGACTAACATGCATGCTATTGCATCTCAATGATTCACATATCATAGCCAATACGTCCTCCGTTCCGAAATAAGTGTCTCAACTTTATGCCAACTTTGCCAACTTTAGTACAAAGTAGTACTAAAGTTGAAACTTACTTTGGAACAGAGACAGCTAAAGAAAAAAACGATCCATGCAGTCCCTAGGCCTTGAACCCTAAACCCTAACCAAGCTTTAATTTGCTGGTGAGGTTGAACCTTCCGAAGGAATGAAGTTTCCAACCCTTTGACCATCGGATCATTTTGTGCAGTTTCACTAAAATCGAGCTGAGCATCCCTATGGCAAAGAAATTGAAGTGTGATTAGAATAAGACTAGTGGGACTAGTTTTTATGAGACATAAACTCATCACAAATACAGTAGAAGCCAGTAGAGGTACGTGCGGGGCAAAGAAGTAGAGAAATATCCACATGGAGCGATGTGGGCAGCTGGGGCAGTGGTGCAAGCCGGCTGTAAAGGAAGTTGTACCTCAGGGATGTCGGGATGTAGCTAGCTTAGAGGAGGGCGGCGGGAGGCGGCAACTTGCCACGTCGTGGCAGTGAGCAAGGGGCGAAGGCAACCGCACCGGCTTTGTGAGAGAGAACGGCGGGGACCCCTGATCGGGACGCGCTGATAGTGGGTTTTCGTCGTCGGTAACGGCGATCACATCTACACAAAGCATCCACCCCTTCCCCTGGCGGACGTGATCCACCCGGATGTTAGAGATGTGACCACAGTCGTTTCGTGTGAGAGAGTGTGAAGAGAGCAACCCCAGCAAGCAACCGTGTAGGCTCCTGGCTATGTATATATAGTGGAGCGGTTTCTTTTTCTCTCCATATGAACCTATTTATACGCGTACGTGCCACTGAAGAAGAAAAAACTTTATTTCCAAATAACGCGGCACCGTTCATGCGTTGTTCCCGACCCTCCATTAGGTGCTACTAGACGCGTCAAATTATCATGTGGGATGCATCATCCTACAGAAATGAGCTCCACCGTGTCATGTGTGTGGTTGGGGAAGACGCAAAGAGTGCTACTAGTACATGCGTGGGTGCGTGCACCTCTTCTCTTCGAGCATGGTTATTAAAAGTATAGACAACTACTCTACCACGCGGTTATTATATGGGCAAAGAGTATAGGCAGTAATAATGACTAATGAGCTGTCAAATCACGAGGCCCACCTTTCTCTATGTTTAACCGAGGAAGCAGCCATCATTTCACTCCTCGTTGAATATCCATCCGCTGCTAACTCCGCAAATAAATAAAAATTCGCTGCTACCTCCGCACCATGGTTAATAAGATAGCCATGTTAATCACGACGTAGAAATATCATTCACTAATACAATAGGGCTGGCTCCCAGGCTGGTGATTTTTTTTACTTTGTCTCTTTCTCTTTTTGTCTCATTTACTCATTTGACATAGGAGCACGTGTAGAGGATGGATATTCCTTTCGATGGGACTTCTTCATGGGGTTTAAGACTAAGCAGCTCCGAATATTATTCCCGCTGCCCACCACTCTGAATCGTGCCATCTATGATACTCCCATTGCAACAATGTGGTCCACTAGGTCTAGCATGTTCTGTAAGAAGAGTCTGTCACGCAAAACATACATTCTTGTTGCTTCTTCCTCATACACTATGTACTACTAGTACTAATACTACTCGTTCTCCTATAAACCTTGCGCTTGGCATCTCAAAAATATTATAACCTTGCGCTTGGCTCTTCGCCTCTTCGGGAAGTCGAGCAATGATGGTACTACAGTATATGGTTCTGGCTATCTGAGACCAAATGAATTGCTGCACGTCCACCATGTGGGCGAGGGTCGAGGGGCGAGGGGCGAGGGACAGTGCGTACTACTATGTCCGTTTCAATATGGACTACATACGGAGCAAAATGAGTGAATCTACACTCTAAAATACGTCTATATACATCAGTGTTTGTAGTATGTACTAGTAGTTCATATTGAAATCTGCTAAAAGACATATAATTCAAACAATATGATAATCTCTCTAAACAAGGTAGGGACGAGGAGTATATATACGTCTAACGGAGGGAGTAGTAAAATTTTCTCCTCGTCCTGCAAGCCACCTCGCGCGTGGGCGAGGGAGCGGGCATAGGCGTAGCAAGATTCTCCTCATCCTGCGACTCTGCGAGCCACCGCGCCCGTGGGCGGGGGAGAGGGCATACTAAGTAAGCTTCTCCTCGTTCTGCATGTTGACGGGACACATCAAAAGTAGTACAGAGCATCTCCAGTGTATAGAGCCTTGCCCCTAAGGTAGGCCCCACATGGTTTGCCTCTTTTTTTAAATAACACGTCAAGTCGCAATTTGTTAGTTCACCCGCGGTACACGATCCTCCATCAAGTGGACAACCAGTACACGTGTCAAATTACCACGTCGGCTGCCTTTTCGTACATAAATGGGCTCCACCGTGTACCCGCACGGGTGTGTGATACGTCCATTTTGCATCATGCTTTTATATTGATATTTATCACATTATGGGCTGTTATTACACATTATATCACAATACTTATGCCTTTTCTCTCTTATTTTATAAGGTTTACATGAAGAGGGAGAATGCTGGCAGCTGGAATTCTGGACTGGAGAAGGAGCAAATATTAGAGACCTATTCTGCACAACTCCAAAAGTCCTGAAACTTCACGGAGAATTATTTTGGAATATATAAAAAATATTGGGCGAAGAAAGCACCAGAGGTGGGCCACCAGCCATCCACAAGGGTGGGGGCATGCCCCCCTGCCTTGTGGGCCACCTAGCAGGCCCCCGATGCCCATCTTCTGCTATATGGTATGTTTTGACATGGAAAAAATCAAAAGGAAGCTTTCGGGATGAAGCACCGCTGTCTCGAGGCGGAACTTGGGCGGAACCAATCTAGGGCTCCGGCGGAGCTGTTCTGCCAGGGAAACTTCCCTCCGGTAGGGGGAAATCGAAGCCATCGTCATCACCAATGATCCTCTCATCAAGAGGGGGTCAATCTCCATCAACATCTTCACCAGCACCATCTCCTCTCAAACCCTAGTTCATCTCTCATATCCGATCTTTGTCTCAAAACCTCAGATTGGTACCTGTGGGTTGCTAGTAGTGTTGATTACTCCTTGTAGTTGATGCTAGTTGGTTTATTCGGTGGAAGATCATATGTTCAGATCCTTAATGATAATTAATACTCCTCTAATTATTAACATGAATATGCTTTGTGAATAGTTACGTTTGTTCCTGAGGACATGGGAGAAGTCTTGTTCTAAGTAATCATGTGAAGTTGGTATTCGTTCGATATTTTGATGAGATGTATGTTGTCTTTCCTCTAGTGGTGTTATGTGAACGTCGACTACATGACACTTCACCATGATTTGGGCCTAGGGGAAGGCATTGGGAAGTAATAATTAGATGATGGGTTGCTAGAGTGACAGAAGCTTAAACCCTAGTTTATGCGTTGCTTCGTAAGGGGCTGATTTGGATCCATATGTTTCATCTTATGGTTAGATTTATCTTAATTCTTCTTTCGTAGTTGCGGATGCTTGCGAGAGGGGTTAATCATAATTGGGAGGCTTGTCCAAGGAAGGGCAGCACCCAAGCACCGGTCCACCCATATATCAAATTATCAAAGTAACGAACACAAATCATATGAGCATGATGAAAACTAACTTGACAATAATTCCCATGTGTCCTCGGGAGCGCTTTGCTTTATATAGGAGTTCGTCCAGGCTTGTCCTTTGATACAAAAAGGATTGGGTCACCTTGCTGCACCTTAGTTACTTTTGTTACTTGTTACTAGTTACGAATTATCTTATCATACAACTATCTGTTACCGGTAATTTCAGTGCTTGCAGAGAATACCTTGCTGAAAACCGCTTGTCATTTCCTTCTGCTCCTCGTTGGTTTTGACACTCTTACTTATCGAAAGGACTATGATAGACCCCCTATACTTGTGGGTCATCAAGACTCTTTTCTGGGGCCATTGCCGGGGAGTGAAGCGCCTTTGGTAAGTGGAATTTGGTAAGGAAACATTTATATAGTGTGCTGAAATTTACTGTCACTTGTCACTATGGAAAATAATCCTTTGAGGGGCCTGTTCGGGGTATCTTCACCTCGACTGGAAGATCAAAGAGTGGCTCCTCAACCTACTGCACCTACTGAAAATATTTATTATGAAATTCCTTCGGGTATGATAGAGAAACTACTAGCTAATCCTTATGCAGGAGACGGAACATTACATCCTGATATGCACCTAATCTATGTGGATGAAGTTTGTGGATTATTTAAGCTTGCAGGTTTGCCCGAGGATGATGTCAAGAAGAAGGTCTTCCCTTTATCTTAGAAGGGAAAGGCATTGACATGGTATAGGTTATGTGATGATATTGGATCCTGGAACTACAACCGATTGAAATTGGAATTTCATCAAAAGTTTTATCCTATGCATCTGGTTCATCGTGATCAGAACTATATATATAATTTTTGACCTCGTGAAGGAGAAAGTATCGCTCAAGCTTGGGGGAGGCTTAAGTCAATGTTATATTCATGCCCCAATCATGAGCTCTCAAGAGAAATTATTATTCAGAATTTGTATGCTCGCCTTTCTCGTAATGATCAATCCATGCTCGATACTTCTTGTACTGGTTCTTTTATTAAGAAGGATATTGAATTCAAATGGGATTTATTGGAAAGAATTAAATGCAACTCTGAAGATTGGGAACTCGATGAAGGTAAGGAGTCAGGTATAAACCTTAAGTTTGATTGTGTTAAATCTTTCATGGATACCGATGCTTTTCGTGATTTTAGCACTAAATATGTACTTGACTCAGAGATAGTAGCTTCTTTCTATGAATCTTTTGCTACTCATGTTGATCTCCCTAAGGAGAAGTGGTTTAAATATCATCCTCCCATTGAAGTGAAAGTAGTAGAACCTATTAAAGTTGAAGAAGAAACTATTAGTTATAATGTTGATCCTATTGTCCCTACTGCTTATATTGAGAAACTACCTTTTCCTGTTAGAATAAAGGATCATGCTAAAGCTTCAACTGTGGTTCATAAGAGTTATACTAGAACACCTACACCCCCTGAACAAATTAAAGTTGAACCTAGTATTGCTTTGGTTAAAGATCTCTTGGTTGATAATATTGATGGGCATGTTATTTATTTCTGTGATGAAGCTGCTAGGATTGCTAAACCCGATATTAAAGATAAACATAGACCCGTTGTTGGCATGCCTATTGTTTCTGTTAAAATAGGAGATCACTGTTATCATGGCTTATGTGATGTGGGTGCTAATGTGAGTGCAATTCCTTATACCTTATACCAAGAAATTATGAATGACATTGCACCTGCAGAGATAGAAGATATTGATGTTACTATTAAGCTTGCCAATAGAGATACTATATCACCAATTGGGATTGTTAGAGACGTTGAAGTCTTGTGTGGGAAAATAAAATACCCGACTGATTTTCTTGTTCTTGGTTCCCCACAAGATGATCTTTGTCCCATTATATTTGGTAGACCTTTCTTGAATACTGTTAATGCTAAGATAGATTGCGAAAAGGATATTGTTACTGTCGGCTTTGGGGATGTGTCTCATGATTTTAATTTCTCTAAGTTTCGTAGGCAACCCCATGATAAAGAATTGCCTAGTAAGGATGAAATTATTGGTCTTGCTTCTATTGCCGTGCCTCCTATTGATCCTTTAGAACAATATTTGCTAGACCATGAAAATGATATGTTTATGAATGAAAGAAGGGAAATAGATGAAATATTCTTTAATCAAGGGCCTATTTTGAAACACAATTTGCCTGTTGAAATCCTTGGGGATCCTCCTCCACCCAAGGGTGATCCCGTGTTTGAGCTTAAACAATTACCTGATACTCTGAAATATGCTTATCTCGATGAAAAGAAGATATATCCTGTTATTATTAGTGCTAACCTTTCAGAGCATGAAGAAAAGAAATTATTGAAAACTCTGAGGAAGCACCGTGCAGCTATTGGATATACTCTTGATGATCTTAAGGGCATTAGTCCCACTCTATGGCAGCACAAAATTAATATGGAGCCTGATGCTAAACCAGTTGTTGATCACCAACGAAGGCTGAATCCTAAGATGAAGGAAGTGGTAAGAAATGAAATACTAAAGCTTCTGGAGGCAGGTATAATTTATCCTATTGCTGATAGTAGATGGGTAAGTCCTGTTCAATGTGTCCCTAAGAAGGGAGGTATTACTGTTGTTCCTAATGATAAGAATGAATTGATTCCACAAAGAATTGTTACAGGTTATAGAATGGTAATTGATTTTCATAAATTAAACAAAGCTACTAGAAAAGCTCATTACCCTCTACCTTTTATTGATCAAATGCTAGAAAGATTATTCAAACATACACATTTTTGCTTTCTAGATGGTTACTCTGGTTTTTCTCAAATACCTGTGTCAAAAGAGGACCAAGAAAAGACCACTTTTACTTGCCCTTTCGGTACTTTTGCTTATAGACATATGCCTTTTGGTTTATGCAATGCACCTGCTACCTTTCAAAGATGTATGACTGCTATATTCTCTGACTTTTGTGAAAAGATTGTTGAGGTTTTCATGGATGATTTCTCCGTTTACGGAACTTCTTTTGATGATTGCTTAAGCAACCTTGATCGAGTTCTGCAGAGATGTGAAGAAACTAATCTTGTTTTGAATTGGGAGAAGTGCCACTTTATGGTTAATGAAGGTATTGTCTTGGGGCATAAAATTTCTGAAAGAGGTATTGAAGTTGATAAAGCTAAAGTAGATGCTATTGAAAAGATGCCGTGTCCTAAAGATATCAAAGGTATAAGAAGTTTCCTTGGTCATGCTGGTTTCTATGTTCTATAGGAAGTTTATTAAAGACTTCTCTAAAATTTCTAGGCCTCTCACTAATCTCTTGCAAAAAGATGTTCCTTTTGTTTTTGATGATGATTGTGTAGAAGCATTTGAAATACTTAAGAAAGCCTTGATTTCTGCACCTATTGTTCAACCATCTGATTGGAATTTACCCTTTAAAATTATGTGTGATGCTAGTGATTATGCTGTTGGTGCTGTTCTAGGACAAAGAGTTGATAAAAAATTGAATGTTATTCATTATGCTAGTAAAACTCTAGACAGTGCACAGAGAAATTATGCTACTACTGGAAAAAAATTCTAGCAGTTGTATTTGCCTATGATAAGTTTAGATCTTATATTGTTGAATCCAAAGTAACTATTCACACTGATCATGCTGCTATTAAATATCTTATGGAAAAGAAAGATGCTAAACCTAGACTTATTAGATGGGTTCTCTTGTTACAAGAATTTGATTTGCATATTATTGATAGAAAGGGAGCTGAGAACCCCGTAGCAGACAACTTGTCTAGGTTAGAAAATGTTCTTGATGACCCACTGCCTATTGATGATAGTTTTCCTGATGAGCAATTAGCTGTCATAAATGCTTCTCGTAATACTCCATGGTATGCTGATTATGTTAATTACATTGTTGCTAAATTTATACCACCTAGTTTCACATACCAGCAAAAGAAAAAGTTTTTCTATGATTTAAGACATTACTTTTGGGATGACCCACACCTTTATAAAGAAGGAGTAGATGGTGTTATTAGACGTTGTGTACCTGAGCATGAACAGGAATAGATCCTACGCAAGTGCCACTCCGAAGCTTACGGAGGACACCATGCTGGAGATAGAACTGCACACAAGGTATTGCAATCCGGTTTTTATTGGCCTACTCTCTTCAAGGATGCTCGTAAGTTTGTCTTGTCCTGTGATGAATGCCAGAGAATTGGTAATATTAGTAGACGTCAGGAAATGCCTATGAATTATTCACTTGTTATTGAACCATTTGATGTTTGGGGCTTTGATTATATGGGACTTTTTACTTCCTCTAATGGGTATACACATATTTTAGTTGCTGTTGATTACGTTACCAAGTGGGTAGAAGCTATTCCAACTAGTAGTGCTGATCATAACACTTCTATTAAGATGCTTAAAGAAGTTATTTTTCTGAGGTTTGGAGTCCCTAGATATTTAATGACTGATGGTGGTTCACATTTTATTCATGGTGCTTTCCGTAAAATGCTTGCTAAATATGATGTTAACCATATAATTGCATCTCCATATCACCCTTAGTCTAGTGGTCAAGTAGAATTGAGCAATATAGAGATTAAATTGATTTTGCAAAAGACTGTTAATAGATCTAGAAAGAATTGGTCTAAGAAACTTGATGATGCATTATGGGCTTATAGAACTGCTTATAAAAACCCTATGGGTATGTCTCCATATAAAATGGTTTATGGAAAAGCATGTCACTTACCTCTCGAACTAGAACATAAAGCTTATTGGGCAATCAAAGAGCTCAACTATGATTTCAAACTTGCCGGTGAGAAGAGGTTATTTGACATTAGCTCGCTTGATGAATGGAGAACCCAAGCCTATGAGAATGCCAAGTTGTTTAAAGAAAAAGTTAAAAGATGGCATGACAAGAGGATACAAAAGTGTGAGTTTAATGTAGGTGGTCATGTTTTGCTATACAGCTCTCGTTTAAGATTCTTTGCAGGAAAGCTTCTCTCTAAATGGGAAGGTCCTTACATTATCGAGGAGGTCTATCGTTCCGGTGCCATCAAGATCAATAACGCCGAAGGCACAAATCTGAAGGTGGTAAACGGTCAAAGAATCAAACATTATATTTCAGGTACTCCCATAGATGTTGAAACCAATATAATTAATACCATAACACTGGAGGAGTACAGAAGGGATACTTTCCAGAATGTTTCAGACTCCGAAAAGGAATAGGTATGTGGTACGGTAAGTAAACCGATTCCAAAACTGTTCTAATAGCAATTTTTCTCCGTTTTGGAATATTTAAAAAATTAGGAAAATTAAAAGTAGTCCGAAAGAGACACGAGGAGACCACAAGGGTGGAGGGCGCACCCTACCCCCTTGGGCGTGCCCCCTGTCTTGTGGCCACCTCGTGTGCCCTCCGGACTCTGTTTTCTTGCACAATACTTCTTTTGGTCGGTAAAAATTCATTATATAATCTCCCAAAGGTTTTGACCACCGTACCATGATAAAATCCTCTGTTCTTGTTTTGAGCTATTTTCTGTTAGAGTTTTCAAGGCTA
Source organism: Thinopyrum elongatum (assembly GCA_011799875.1). Lineage (NCBI taxonomy): Eukaryota > Viridiplantae > Streptophyta > Magnoliopsida > Poales > Poaceae > Thinopyrum > Thinopyrum elongatum. The sequence goes on along the minus strand of CM022303.1, from coordinate 607,166,850 downwards.
GGCATCATGTCGTCTCCCTCCTCCAACAATGGTGGTGACGATGCTTGGCTAATGAAGATAGAGATGAAGAGAGAAGAACTTGGGGAAACCAATGAGGGTGACAAGATCAAGAAGGTCGCGGGAGATCAAGTTCCGGTAGCAGAAGAAGAAGACATCCTTCAACCATACTGCAATCATCTTACCACTACTGAAATTGAAGCTTTTAAGATCATTGAAATAGTTCGTGTGCAAAATAAATATCTCACTCATGAAAATATTCTGTTGCAAGAGCATATCATCACACTCCAGAGCATCATTCATAGATTGGAGCATCATACATAGATTGGAGTATCTCCTGCGCTCGAAGTGTGGCACTACTTCATCAACAACTCCATCATCACCACCTCCGAGGAAAGCGACATAAATACATGGGTATGGGCACTCCCCTTGGCAACTGCCAAGCTTGGGGGAGGTGCCCCGGTATCGTATCACCATCACACCTTTACTTTTATCATTTTTCTTAGTTCAATCCTTTTGGTTATATCTTGATCTAGCAGAATAAAGTTTTAGTATGATCTAGCTTTGAGTTTTGTTTTGAGATCTATCTATGTAATCGAGTCCGTGAGTTATATATAATAAAGAGTAGTTTTGAGTTGAGGGCTTTGCTTCCTTGCTATGATCTTGAGGGAATTAAACAAAAGAAAGGAATAAAAAGAAATAAGAAGATCATATATTGATCTTATGGAGAGTAATGACTTCACATATAAAGAGTATGATGAATAAAATTTGTTGAGAGTTGACAAACATAGTTTTGGTCATTGTTGCAATTAATAGGAAGTAATAAAGAAAGAGAGGCTTCACATATAAATATACTATCTTGGACATCTTTTGTGATTGTGAGCACTCATTAAAATATGACATGCTAAAAAGTTGATGTTGGACAAAGGAAGACAACATAATGGGTTATGTTTTCTTATATCTGAATGGAAGTTATATTGTCATGGATCCTCCAACATGTTGAGCTTGCTTTTCCCTCTTATGCTAGCCAAATCCTTTGCACCAAGTAGAGATACTACTTGTGCATCCAAAAATCCCTTAACCCAGTTTTGCCATGAGAGTCCACCATACCTACCTATGGATTGAGTAAGATCCTTCAAGTAAGTTGTCATCGGTGCAAGCAATAAAAATTGCTCTCTAAATATGTATGATCTATTAGTGTGAAGAAAATAAGCTTTATACGAACTTGTGATATGGAAGAAATAAAAGTGAAATACTGCATAATAAAGTTCTTTATCACAAGCGGCAATATAAAGTGACGTTCTTTTGCATTAAGATTTTGTGCATCCAACCATAAAAGTGCATGACAACCTCTGCTTTCCTCTGTAAAGGGCCTATCTTTTACTTTTATCTTCTACCCTTATACAAGAGTCGTGGTGATCTTCACCTTTCCTTTTTACACTTTTTCTTTTGGCAAGCACTATGTGTTGGAGAGATCCAAATATATATATCCACCCAGATGTAGGATATCATAAAGTATTATTGTTGACATTACCCTTGAGGTAAAAGGTTGGGAGGCGAAACTATAAGCCCCTATCTTTCTCTGTGTCCGATTGAAGCTTTGAACACATAAGTATTGCGTGAGTGTTAGCAATTGTGAAAGACTAAATGATAGTTGAGTATGTGGACTTGTTGAAAAGCTCTTGAATTGACTCTTTCCGATGTTATGATAAGTTGCAATTGCTTCAATGACTGAGATCATAGTTTGTTAGTTTTCAATGAAGTTTCTGATTTATACTCTACCTTGTGAATGAATTGTTACTCTAGCATAAGAAATTATATGACAATATATGTTGCTATCCTAAAGATGATCATGATGCCCTCATGTCCGTATTTTATTTTATCGACACCTCTATCTCTAAACATGTGGACATATTTTTAGATTTCGGCTTTCGCTTGAGGATAGGCGAGGTCTAAGCTTGGGGGAGTTGATACGTCCATTTTGCATCATGCTTTTATATTGATATTTATCGCATTATGGGCTGTTATTACACATTACATCACAATGCTTATGCCTTTTCTCTCTTATTTTATAAGGTTTACATGAAGATGGAGAATGCCGGCAGCTAGAATTCTGGACTGGAAAAGGAGCAAATATTAGAGACCTATTCTGCACAACTCCAAAAGTCCTAAAACTTCACGGAGAATTATTTTGGAATATATAAAAAATATTGGGCGAAGAAAGCACCAGAGGGGGGCCACCAGCCATCCACAAGGGTGGGGGGCGCACCCTACCCCCCTGGGCACGCCCCCTGCCTTGTGGGCCACCTGGCAGGCCCTCGATGCCCATCTTCTGCTATATGGTGTGTTTTGACCTGGAAATAATCAGAAGGAAGCTTTCGGGATGTAGCACCACCGTCTCGAGGTGGAACTTGGGCGAAACTAATCTAGGGCTCCGGCAGAGCTATTCTGCCGGGGAAACTTCCCTCCGGTAGGGGGAAATCGAAGCCATCGTCATCACCAACGATTCTCTCATCGAGAGGGGGTCAATCTCCATCAACATCTTCACCAGCACCATCTCCTCTCAAACCCTAGTTCATCTCTCGTATCCGATCTTTGTCTCAAAACCTCAGATTGGTACCCGTGGGTTGCTAGTAGTGTTGATTACTCCTTGTAGTTGATGCTAGTTGGTTTATTCGGTGGAAGATCATATGTTCAGATCCTTAATGATAATTAATACGCCTTTGATTATGAACATGAATATGCTTTGTGAGTAGTTACGTTTGTTCCTGAGGACATGGGAGAAGTCTTGTTAAAAGTAATCATGTGAAGTTGGTATTCGTTCGATATTTTTGATGAGATGTATGTTGTCTTTCCTCTAGTGGTGTTATGTGAACGTAGACTACATGACACTTCACCATGATTTTGGCCTAGGGAAAGGCATTGGGAATTAATAAGTAGATGATGGGTTGCTAGAGTGCAGAAGCTTAAACCCTAGTTTATGCGTTGCTTCGTAAGGGGCTGATTTGGATCCATATGTTTCATGCTATGGTTAGATTTATCTTAATTCTTCTTTCGTAGTTGCGGATGCTTGTGAGAGGGGTTAATCATAAGTGGGAGGCTTGTCCAAGGAAGGGCAGCACCCAAGCACCGGTCCACCCACATATCAAATTATCAAAGTAACGAACGCAAATCATATGAGCATGATGAAAACTAACTTGACAACAATTCCCATGTGTCCTCGGGAGTGCTTTGCTTTATATAGGAGTTCGTCCAGGCTTGTCCTTTGCTACAAAAGGATTGGGCCACCTTGCTGCACCTTAGTTACTTTTGTTACTTGTTACTAGTTATGAATTATCTTATCATACAACTACTTGTTACTGATAATTTCAGTGCTTGCAGAGAATACTGATACGTCTCCAACGTATCTATAATTTTTTATTGTTCCATGCTGTTATATTATCATTCTTGGATGTTTTACAATCATTTTATAGCAACTTTATATCATTTTTTCGGACTAACCTATTGACATAGTGCCCAGTGCCAGTTGCTGTTTTTTGCTTGTTTTTTACTTCGCAGGAAATCAATAACAAACGGAGTCCAAACGCAGCGAAACTTTTTGGTGATTTTTTCTGGACCAGAAGACACAAGTTGGGCCAAGAAAGTACCTGAGGGGGGCTCCGAGGGGAGCACAACCCACCAGGGCACGCCTGGGGGCCCAGGCGCGCCCAGGTGGGTTGTGCCCACCTCGGCCACCTCCCGCACCGCCTCTTTGCTCTATAAATACCCCAATATTCCAGAAACCCTAGGGGAGTCGATGAAAATCAATTCCAGCCGCCGCAAGTTCCAGAAACCACAGATCCAAGCTAGACACCATCACGGAGGGGTTCATCATCCTCATTGGTGCCTCTCCGATGATGCGTGAGTAGTTCTTTGAAGACCTACGGGTCCGTAGGCAGTAGCTAGATGGCTTCCTCTCTCTCTTTTGATTCTCAATACAATGGTCTCTTGGAGATATATTTGATGTAACTCTTTTTGCGGTGTGTTTGTTGGGATCCGATGAACTTTGAGTTTATGATCAGATCTATGTTTTATCCATGAAATTTATTTGAGTGTTTTGATCTCTTATATGCATGATTGCTTATAGCCTCATATTTCTTCTTCGAATCTTTGGTTTAGTTAGGCCAACTAGATCGATTTTTCTTGCCATGGGAAGAGGTGCTTTGTGATGGGTTCGATCTTATGGTGCTTGATCCCAGTGACAGAAGGGGAACCGACACGTATGTATTGTTGTTATTAAGGATAACAAGATGGGGTCTATTTCTACATAAATAGATCTTGTCTACATCATGTCATCGTTCTTATTGCATTACTCCATTTCTCCATGAACTTAATACACTAGATGCATGCTGGATAGCGGTCGATGTGTGGAGTAATAGTAGTAGATGCAGGCAGGAGCCGGTCTACTAATCTTGGACGTGATGCCTATATAATGATCATTGCCTGGATATCGTCATAATTATTTTAAGTTCTATCAATTGCCCAACAGTAATTTGTTTACCCACCGTATGCTATTTTTCTCGAGAGAAGCCACTAGTGAAATCTACGGCCCCCGGGTCTATTTTCTCATCATATATTTTCAGATCTATTTGGCTATTTGCCTTTTTATTTATTTGCCACTTTTATTTTCAGATCTATATTTCTAAAAACCCAAAAATATTTTGCGTCACTTTATTTTATTCGCGATCTATCTATCCAATCTACTACAATTTATCTCCCGTCCGTTTGCCAATTTCTGGCGCCGTTACCCGAAAGGGATTGACAACCCCTTTAACACGTCGGGTTGCAAGTATTTGTTCTTTGTGTGCAGGTGTTGTTTACGTAGTGTTGCCTGGTTCTCCTACTGGTTCGATAACCTTGGTCTCATCACTGAGGGAAATACCTACCGTTGCTGTGCTGCATCATCCCTTCCTCTTTGGGGAAATACCGACGTAGTTCAAGCCAACATCAAAAGGAATTGCTGGCACCGTTGCCGGGGAGATATCATCAACATCTACCAGGTTCCTAATCACAAATCTCATCTCCTTGCAATTTACATTATTTGCCATTTGCCTCTCGTTTTCATCTCCCCCAATTCACAAAAAATTGCCGTTTTATTCGCCCTCTTTCTCGTTTGCCTTTTTCTCGTCTGATCTCATGTTTGCTTGTGTTGCCATATGCCTTCTATTTGCTTGGATCTTTGCTTGCTAAAATTTTATTGATATGGATCCTCATCCACTTGCTAATCTTTTCAAAAGAGCCAATTATGATGAAAATTGCTATTGACTTGAGTTCACTAGATTATCTTTATGAAGTTTTTCTTGAGATTTATGAATCTGAAAATTGTGATGAAGTGTTAAACGATGGAATTTATAAAGTGATTCAGGATATCTCCTTGAATGAAAAGAATGATTGCAATGATCATGATTGGGGTGATAATGATTCGTATGATCTTGAAAATTTATTTAAACCTCATGATGAATATGTGTGTGATAATATTAAAAGTGGGTTTGGAAGAGTGTCAACTTTAGCTAAAAATAATCCCACATATTTGGAGAGTGTTCAATCTTATGAAATTTTTGATGAAAGTGGGCATGGAGAGGTCATGACTTTATTTGATGATAATCCCACTATTTCGGAAGAGTGTCAACTTTGCATGCATGTGGGTCATGAAGAGAATATTTTAGGTGATAGTTATATTGTTTTATTTGATTATGATCCAACATGTAATTATTATGAGAGTGGAAAATATGGTTGTAGAAATTTTTCATGTTACTAAATTATCTCTCGTTATGTTGAGATCGTCAATGTTTTATTCCTCTTGTTTGCATATGTTAGATGTTTCTTCTCTTGATAATTTGTTTGATTATAAAATTCCTATGCATAGGAAGTATGTCAGACTTAAGTGTGTTTTTCATATGTTTCATGATGCTCTCTTTGTGTTTCAATTCTTATCTTTCGTGTGAGCATCGTTGAAATCTTAAGCCTATCTTAATGGCTATAACGATAGCGCTTGTTGGGAGGCAACCCAATGAATAAAATTTATTTTTGTCTTTTTCTTTATTTTCTTGAGGGTTTGCACAATTATGCTACTGTTATGATTGTGTTTTTTGTGTTTTAATTAGTGTTTGTGCCAAGTAAAGCCTTTAGGGTAGCTTTGGTGATAGTTGATTTGATCTTGTTGGAAAGCAGAAACTTTTGTGTCCAGTAAAACAATTTTTAAAATTCACATAAGAGACGAAAAATTCTGAATTGTTTACATAAGATTTATATAAAAATTGCCTCTGTTGTCTTAATTTTTCAGAATTTTTGGAGCTACAAAAGTATGATAAGAATGCACATCTTTACAGACTGTTCTGTTTTTGACAGATTCTGTTTTCTTTGCATTGTGTGCTTATTTTGATGAATCTATGGTTTTTATTGGAGGGTATGAGCCATGGTAAAGTTAGAATACAGTAGATATAATGCAAGAACAAAATTTGATTGGGTTTTATACAATACTTAAATTAAATATTGGTTTTCTTATACTAACAGATCTCACGAAGGTTTTGTTAAGTTTTGTGTGATTGAAGTTTTCAAGTTTTGGGTGAGATCACGATGGATGAAGGAATAAGGAGTAAGAAGAGACTAAGCTTGGGGATGCCCCATGGCACCCCAAGCCATTATCCAAAGAGAAGCAAGCAACTAAGCTTGGGGATACCCGTGTGTCGCGGGAAACCGCGGCCACCTATGGGACCAGGAGGCCCCTTGCTGGTTCGGCAGGGGGGCGTCGCGTTGCACAAAGAGCAGACGAGCGTGTGGCAGCACGGCAGAGATCACACAGGCATTTTTACCCAGGTTCGGGCCGCCGTGAGGCGTAAAACCCTACTCCTGCTTTGGTGGATTGATGGTGGAAAGGTGGTGGTGGAGCGTAGTACACTTGCCCGGCAAGGGTTGCTTCAGGGCGGCAGAGGCTACGCGTGTATGGGGGTCTGAGTTACCCAACCTTCTAACCCTCTCTACGGTTGCCATGGGCCTCCTTTTATAGATTAATGGGTCACCACATTGGCAAAACAGTCATTATGCACTGATAAGATAGCAAACAGTGCTATCATATCTAACTCTGCGGGCTGATAGGGCGCATTAAATGCACCGCTCAACGTCACATCATTGGTTGCCCGGCAAGGCTTGCCGGGCTATCTTGCCAGCTCCACGCCTGCTCGCTTGACATGTCGCAGGACGGGTGTCATCTGCAAGTGTTTCCTGTAGGGAGAGGCTGCCATGTGGTGAATGGCTGCCACTTAGTCACTCCGCGGTTTGACACCGCACTGATTGACGACGTGGGTCGTGGTGGAGTAGTTGGTGAGGTGGTTTTGCCTCCGTGTGCCCCGGCAGGCCCTGCTGGGACGTCTTGGACGTCGTCTTCCGGGGGTGGCCTCGCCCCTTGCCGAGCTCGCCTGCCCGGCAAAGGAGGCCCTTCTCCTGATGGTGCCTTGCTTCTTTGGCTTGATCTTGGTCCCTCTAATCTGTATGTTAATCCTTTGATGATCTTGGTCTCTTGTATTCTGACTTGGGTTGGTGCTTCAATCTCGTCCCCGTGCCTATGCACAGTCTGGGCAACAGACCCAGGGTTTGTTGCACCGACAGAAGCCCCCGGGCCTGCCCCTAACGCGCTGCTGAGCGTCGTCGGGGTAGGGCCTAATAAGTGCACAGGCGGGTTCGCTGAAGAGGCTGGTCTCTTGAGGTCTTCTTTGCTTCTTCATTAGCCTTGATTGCGGGCCAGTTTCTGGTTTCTCCGTGCATCGTGTAAGGCCAATGGTGGTGGGGCCGCTCCAGTGATGGCTCGTGAATGACTTTAACGCACGGGGGAGAAACCGCCAATTCACTCTTCCCACCACGCCCTTATCCTTAGCCACGTATGTTGCATGCATCGCGCGGGGTAGGTAATAGAGGCGCATGGTGTGGGAGAGCGTCAAGGCGAGGGTCCGATCGTCTTGAGTTGGCGGAGGAGGACGGTGGCCGCCTGTTGAGGGAGTGGCTCCCCTCCCCGATCTGCCTATAAAAGGAGGGGTGGAGGAGGGCGGAGTCACCCACCCTCGCATTCTTCTTCCCCTCTGTTGTCCGCCTTTGCTGGTTATGTTAGGAAAAAGAGCCTGGGGCCTTGCCCCGGGCTCCATCTCGAAGCCTTTCCTGGGTCTGAAAGGGGGACTCGGGCGGCGCGGCGACGATGCCGGGGGTGGCAACTCCGGCGTGCTCGCCGCCGGGCCGCCCGTGGCCTTGATTTCAGTGGGAGGGGACGCGAACGACACCATGTCGAGGCTCGAGGCGGGCATGGCATGTGGTAGTCGATCGCTCCCCATTCTTCTTCCCTTTGCGACACCGAGGAGGAGTCACGGAAGAGATTTGCCGCTAGTAGAGGCGAATCTAACTTCTCCCGGGCGCCGTCCTTTTGTCGTGCGGGAGGGCTCCTGCTTGGGTGCCCTTTTCTCGTCTTTTCCTCCTTCCGCCGCAGTGCCTGATGGAGGGAAAACAAAAAGAGGGGATTACGGGGCACTTATCTTTTTTCAGTCTTAAACTTGTAGGCAATTGCCAAATTTTAATTCAAATAATGTAATCTCTCGAGTCCATGATTGTGTTCTGTAATGCTTGTACTCGTATCAGCATATTAATGAAAAAGATGAACCTTGCCAGGAACCCGTGCATGTGTATGTCCATGCAAAGGCGAGATGCCTCTTTAGTGTAAATAAACGAGTTTTTCCCGGCAGGCTATCCTGCCGGCACCTTTTCTGTCTGCCGGAGAGCTGTGTCTACCGGGCAACAGGCAAAGGGTCCAGCCCCCCGCCAACTTCTTTTCACCAAAGGCCACTACGACCATCCTGTCCGAAGCAATGTTCGAGTTAGGGATGGGAGCACCTAAGTCTCAAAAGAGTGGCGGGGTTTTCTCATGCACAAGTTATAACTTACAGAACACTAATGGACAGGAGGTAGAACTTATCTATTTGGCTTGCCGGGGATCGCAGTGCCGGGCAATCTTCTCAACTCCTCGTCAAAGCCAAGTTCACGGTAGGAACCTGCAGCTTCATGCAGATGAGAATGAATGCAGGATGCGATCCTATCTATATGCATATGCAAATGCTCATGAAATGCTTATGCAGTGATCTTGGAATGCTCATGCATGCATGCAATCTAGGTCGGGGGCCCCCCACAGCGCTTCTTTATTTTCTCTTGCACAGGGTCATCACCCTGGCTTTGTACAAGGGGTTACATGCAGCTGAGGCAAGGCCTGTACAAAAGGGTGGCTGCCGGGCAGGGCCCGACAGCCGCGCCTTACGGGTAGAACTTGCGGAGATGCTCAATATTCCATGAGTTTTGCAACTGAAAGCCATCTCCGGTCTCCAGACGGACTGCGCCAGGTCTGGTGACTCGTACTACCCGGTAAGGGCCTTCCCACTTCGGTGACAACTTGTTTGTACCCTTGGCGGACTGAACGCGCCTAAGGACAAGGTCACCTTCCTCAAAACACCGGGCGTGAACCCTGCAGCTACGATAGCGACGCATGGCTTGCTGATAGCATGCAACACGTGTAGCAGCCCGGAGACGGTTCTCCTTGAGTAGCACAGTGTCGTCACGCCGGTGCTGATCTTGCGCTACTTCATCATAGAAAAGCACTCGAGGCGACCCATAAATGAGTTCCGTGGGGATAACTGCTTCTGCCCCATAGACCAGGGAGAAGGGAGTCCGCCCGGTAGCTTGGTTTGGTGTCGTTCTGAGGGACCAAAGTGTAGGAGATATGCCCTAGAGGAAATAATAAATGTTATTAATTATCTCCCTGTTCATAATTAAGTTTATATTCCATGCTATAACTGCTATGGTTCCCGAGCCCGTATATCCATAAAGGCTCTGGGGAAAACCCATGTGCACGTGTGGTATAATAAACGGTAAAATATATTCCTAGTCGTGCCTCTAAGACTAGCTCAAGTGTTGCATGATGATTATGTTTTTCCAATCATGGGCATGTCTATGCCAGCAACTTTGAGGGCACAATGTCAGGAAGGACATTTGTGTTGAATCGACCCGAATTGATGTTATGCTATGAGATACATTCGTCATGAGTTAATGGTTAATAACACAGAGATGGTTAATGTTTGCATGATTCCTCAGACCATGAGAGTATCGAGTTTCTTCATGCTTGATTCATGAACTTTGGGGTTTGTTAAACGTCATCCGTAAATGGATGGCTATTACGGCGGCTTACGGGTTCATGGGAAAGTATGTCAAGTAACTTGATAGCTCAAGATTGGGATTTGCTCCTCTGACGATGGAGAGATATCTCTGGGCCCTCTCGGTGTTACGGTATCCATCATCGTCTGGCCAGACACTTTGTGATTTGATCACGGGGATGCCGGAACACGGTAACGAGAAAAGAGAACAATACCGGTAACGAGGTAACTAGCATAGTGGACAAGTTGTTGATCCACGGGAATGCCAACATGTCTCACCTCGGGTATTTGTAACATATCGCGAAGCAACAGGAATAGCACACGGCAAATGGAGGTTCACTCGAATATTCATTCGTGTGGGTATAGGGGTCAATATGGGTGTCCACGGCTCCGATGTTGATCATTGATCGGAAGGGGTTCCAGGTCATGTCTATACTTCACCGAACCTATAGGGTCACACGCTTAAGGGTCATCTATCTGCTGAATACTAGACAGGGAGTCTGAGAGAAAATCACCGAAAAAGTTTCGGACACCGAAAAGTTTCGGACAGCGGAAAAGTTCCGCAGAGAGAGGTCACCGGATGAGGTCCGGTGAAACTGAAAAGTTGTTTCAGGGGATACCATTAAGTCAAAATGGTTTCGGCACATGCCTGATAATTCTTGGAGGATGCCAGAATCATTCTGGAAACTTCTGGGAATTTTCTGGAAGAAAAACCGGAAATGTTCCGGGGCTGCCGGAACCGCTTCAGATGCTTTTCGCAGATGAAATCACTAAACTGGAATTGTTCCAGAACGCGTTGAAAATTATTTTAGTGGGTACTGGAAATGTTCTAAGCCCACATAAATATTTTCAGTTTGAACGGACGCTGAAAAATGTCGTCGTGAATAGTGAAAGTGCTTTTTGGGTGGCTTCTTGGAGAAGCCACCTTGAGGGTCCTTTGGTATTTTTCCCCTTGGCTTCTTGGAGAAGCCACCCTTGGGCTTGGCCTATAAATAGGGGTGGAGGGGGCTGCCTAAAGACACACTCCTTCTCACATACAAGTGCCATGCAATAATCTGGCTTCTCTCTCCCTCCCACGAAAAGAGTTTCGTAGAGCCGAAAGGCTGTCTGGGTTCCGGTGGGAACTAGTTCTGGACGGCGAAGCCCTGCCGGATAGTTGACACCGTATGTGTGCAACTCTGTAGAGAGGTCGTAGTTTCGATCTTAGTGCCCGAGGGGCTGTTCGTGAGTGCCTCCCGAAGGGCTGTCCAAGTGACGGTCCGAGTTCTGTGAGTCCTCCCGAAGGGCTGTCCGAGTGACCGTTCGAGTTTCGAAGGTCCTCCCGAAGGGCTGTCCGCGACACCGTCCAGGGGACTGTTCGACCACCTCCCGGAGGGCTGTCCGAAGGGAAGACGAGGGTATACATCCTCGCGGTTGGGAGGTTGTAAATCCTAGCTGCGGGGATCTGCACCACCGATCGTCATCGACTCTACTTTCGCTGCGCTACGAGTCGGTAACGAAAATGATCAAACCTTGTATGCAGTCTCCATAGTGGTCCTAGGCTGGTGCGTAGGTCGGAAAATTTTTGTTTTCTGCTGCGTTACCCTACACAAAGAACTACCAGCAGCTCCTCGATCCACCGCCTGCCGTGCTTCTGCAGCGTATCAAAGGTTCTCATCTTGAGTCCGCGCAGCACTTCAGCGTTCGCCCTCTCAGCTTGCCCATTGCTCCGGGGGTGTGCCACAGAGGCAAATGAGATTTTGCATCCGAGGGCATGAACATATTGCATGAAGGCGCAGCTCGTGAACTGGGTGCTGTTGTCGGTAATGATCCTTGCCGGAACTCCAAAACGACACACCAATTCTTTCAAGAACTTGGTAGCTGACTGAGCAGTCACCTTTCTCACGGCAGTCACTTCCGGCCACTTTGTAAACTTGTCGACAGCAACGAACAAGAATTCAAAGCCCCCGATTGCTCGGGGGAAGGGGCCGAGGATATCGAGCCCCCAGACCGAAAATGGCCATGATAGAGGGATTGTTTGAAGAGCTTGGGCAGGTAGGTGGGTTTTCTTAGAATGGAACTGGCAGGCTTCACATTTGGTGACTAGCTCGACCGCATCTTGGAGGGCCGTGGGCCAATAGAATCCTTGCCGGAATGCTTTCCCAACTAGTGCCCTTGATCCAATGTGGGAGTCGCACATGCCTTTGTGTATCTCAGCCAGCAGTTCCTTTCCTTCTTCCCGGCAGACACACTTTAATTTCACACTGTTGGGCCTCCTTCTGTATAGAGTGTCATCGACAAACTGATACATACTGGCCCTCCGGGCTACTTTTTCAGCTTCGTCTTGGTTGCCGGGAAGCTCTTCGGTTTGGAGGAAGTGGACAATGTGCCTTGCCCAAGTTGGAGCCTGGGGCTCGGCAACGAGGACTAGCGGCACCTCCTCTGCTGCGGGAGCACATGCCTCGTTCGCGGGGTCCATGGGCCCGGCTGGAGGTGGTGGTCCGGCAGACTGCGAGGAGTTGTTTCTGGCAGGGTCTCCTTTTCCGAGCCATTGTTGCTAGGGACACGGAGGGCTGAGTGAGATGGCGAACAAAAGTTCCTGGTTCCACAGGGAGCTTCTGTGCAGCACACTTTGACAGATGATCAGCTATGCTGTTTTCCGCACGGGGTACGTGCTCTGTTTGCAATCCGTCAAAGTGCTCCTCCAATCTCCTCACTTCCTCGACGTATGCCTCCATCAATGGACTTTGGTAATCCTTGTTAACTTGTCTCACCACAAGCTGTGAATCTCCTCAAATGATCAGCTTCTTAATTCCCAATTCAGCTGCAATCCTGAGCCTGGCAAGGAGCCCTTCATATTCTGCTGTATTGTTGGTTGCTTCTTCTCGGGAAAAATGCATTTGGACGACGTACCTCAAGTGCTCCCCGGAGGGGGCAACAAGAAGCACGCCAGCTCCTGCACCTTGTAGGGAAAAGCACCATCAAAATACATAATCCATTCTTGGGGCGATTCCTTGTCGGGGATAGCTGTCTCCGTCACTCCCTCATCAGGGGTTGGCGTCCATTCTGCAATAAACTCTGCCAATGCCCTGCTCTGAATAGTTGACGTGCTTTCAAACTTCAAACCAAAACTGGATAACTCCAAAGCCCACTCCACTATTCTGCCAGTAGCCTCAGGGTTTTGGAGTATCCGTTGCAACGGGAAACGAGTGACAACCGTGATCTCATGGGCTTGGAAGTAGTGGCATAGTTTCCTTGAGGCCATGATGATACCAAAAATCAACTTTTGCACACCAGAGTACCTCGATCTAGCCCCTGTAATAAGGAGCTGACAAAGTACACTGGGCGCTGCACCACTTTCTTCCTTGCCACATCCTTGGGGTTGCTCTTGTTGCCGTGCTCATTGCTATCCTGATCCTTCTCTGACTCTGCCGGTCTCTGCTCACTCTCTGCCTCATCCACTTCTCGCTGCGCTACCAAAGCTGCACTGACTACTTGGTTGGTTGCCGCTAGGTACAGCAGCAACGGCTCCTGGGGTTTGCGAGCAACCAAGGTAGGCACGGAGGACAAGTAGGCCTTCAACTCTTGCAAAGCTGCATCTACTTCCGGGGTCCACTTCATGGGTCCTGCCTTCTTCAAAATTTTGAAGAACGGCAGGGCGCGCTCGGCAGACTTGGAGATGAATCTGCTTAGCGCGGCAACGCATCTTGTCAGACGCCTCACATCCTTAACTGTCCTTGGCGCTTGGATCCGCTCGATAGCCTTGATCTTGTCGGGATTGGCTTCGACCCCATGATAGGATACAAAGAACCCAAGCAACTTGCCGGAGGAAACACCAAATACACACTTCTCCGGGTTGAGCTTCAAATTGATTTTGCGCAGATTAGCAAACGTCTCCTCCAAATCTTGAATAAGGGTGGCCCTATTCTTGGTCTTGACCACAATATCATCCATATAGGCTTCTATGTTTCTGTGCAACTGTGGCTCAAAACCAATCTAGACTGCCCTTGCAAAAGTGGACCCGGCACTCTTTAATCCGAATGACATGCGGACAAAATAGTATGTACCACATGGAGTGATGAACGACGTCTTCTCTTCATCTTCCTTGGACCTGAAGATCTAGTGATACCCAGAATACGCATCCAGAAAGGAGAGCAAATCACAACCTGAAGTGGAATCCACAAACTGATTGATACGCGGCAAGGGAAACGGGTCCTTCGGGCAAGCCTTGTTGAGATCTGTGAAATCTATGCAAATCCTCCACTTCCTGTTAGACTTCCGGACTACCACTGGGTTTTCCAACCACGTGGGATGCAGTACTCCTCTGACCAATCCAGCTACCTCTAGTCTCTTGATCGCTTCTTCAATGAACTGCTGCCTCTCCAAGGCCTGCTTCCGGACTTCTGCTTAACAGGTCGGGCGTGTGGGCAGACAGCAAGGTGGTGCTCGATTACCTCCCTGGGAACACCGGGGATATCAGATGGTTGCCAGGCAAACACATCGATATTCGCCCGCAGGAAGGCAACAAGCGCGCTTTCCTATTTGTCATCGAGGGTGGCGTTGATAGTGAAAGTACCATCAACGCCAGCCAGCCCTGCCGGGACCTTCTGCACTTGGGGTGCAGCGACCTTGTATCTCTTGCCATTGGAACACTCCGGCACGTCATCAACGGGTGCCGTGCACTCGGTGGGGGCATGCTTCCCGGACTCTTTGCTGGAGTCCCTGCAATCCCTCTTCTTTCCTTTGCTTTCCTTAGCGGGAGCTGCTGCTGCCGCTGCCTCTGCTGCGACCGCATCCCGGTACATCTTGTCCACACAAATGATTGTATCCTTCTCATCTGATGGGATGGTGATGACTCCCAATGGCCTAAGCATCTTCAAGGTGTTGTAGGCATAGTGAGATGCTGCCATGAACTTAGCCAGGGCCAGGCATCCAAGAATCCCATTGTATGGCAGGGGGAGATCAACCACATCAAACACAATCCTCTCAGTCCGGTAGTTTAGTTCTCCCCCAAACGTTACCGGCAACGTGATCTTTCCCTTAGGACGGCTCCTGCCGGGATTAACTCCTTGAAACATGCTGGTAACCTCCAGCTCTTCCTCTGATATCTGAAGCTTGCTGATAACTGCTGGGGAAATCAGATTCAACCTGGCCCCGCCGTCCACCAACATCTTCGTGACCTTGAGGTTGCAGATTATTGGGGAGACCAACAATGGCAAACACCCTACCACAGTGGTACAGCCAGGATGATCCTCCTCGTCAAAGATGGTGGGCATACGGGACCACTTGAGCGGCTTTCGGGCCTCGGGCGCTGGCTCCACGGCATTGCCTTCTCGCGCCCACCGCTTGAGTTGGCGGTGAGAGGTGTGTAGAGATGCACCCCCGTCAATGCACAGAGCGTCGGTGGCCTTCTAAAACTCTTGCTCACTGGTTTCCTCTTCATCCCCTCCATCACTCTCATCACCACAGGCTTCCTTCTCTCGACCTCTGGCAAGTTTTCCTTGGTTCCGAAAGGGTTTGCCGGGGCGATTTACTTCACCACCCTGGCCCTTGCCGCAAGCAGCATTCTGACCCTTTTCCTTGTCACACTTCTCATACTCTGCTTTCTGTCTTTTGACAAGCTGCTCAACCTGATAACACTCTTGAAGGTCGTGGCCCTTGGTCCGATGAATCTTGCAATATGGCCCATCACTTTTCCTGACTTTCTCGGCAGCAGCGGCTTCCTGGCAGTCAGCGCACACGGCAGCTTCCTTGCCGGGGGCCTCAGCTTTGGCCTTCTTGCCGGTACTAGGCGTACCCGATCCTTCAACAGTCATTATTGCCTTGTCCCTTCATTTCTTACTGCGCTTCTTACTTTTCTTCTGACTGGTTGATTCATCCTCATCCTCTGAATCAATATTGGTGCAATATTCCTCTCCGGGCAACTTTCTTCCCTCCTCCATCCGAGCACACTTATCCACCAATGTATAGAGCTCCTTCACAGTCTTGGGCAACCGTACGTTCATCTTGGAACGAATCCGGCAGTTGCGCACATTGGACTGGAAGGCGGCTATCACGGCTCCCGGATGGATATTCGGGATATTTCTATGAACTTTGCTGAATCTCTGTAAATACTTACGGAGGGTCTCTCCTTCCTTTTGTTGGAGAAGCTGCAAGTCGCTGGGTTGGCCGGTCTCTTGGTGGCCACCGGTGAAGGCACCGATGAACTCATGGCACAGGTCTGCCCATGATGAAATGGAGTTCTTCGGTAGGTGCATCAGCCAAGACCTCACATTGGACTTGAGGGCCAAAGGAAATGAGTTGGCGAACACCTTCTCATCTCTTCCCCCGGCAGCCTGAACAGCGATGGTGTAGACGCTCAGGAACTCTGCCGGGTTCAGCCTCCCATTGTACTTCTCAGCTATCTCTGGCTTGAACATGCGAACGGACGGCCAAAGGTCTTGCCGCAGCTCACGGGTAAAGGCAGGGCAGCCAACCTCGAAAGGTAGGCACCCACCAATACCGAGCGCGGGCTCGTCGACGCCGGGGCCGTCGCACCCATCGGTCTGGCGGAGGTCGTCGCGACGTTGCTCGACAATGGCGCGCGTGTCTCCTCTCCGCCTATCCTCTGGGGCTCGTCGTTGGCCTAGACGTGCTCGAGGGTCAGAAGAGGCCATCGAGACATTGTCGGGGTCTTGATTCTGTTTTGCTCGCGCTGGCTGCCGTGGCGGGGATTGCACCATGGGGATGGCCCCTTCTGTATGGTCAGTAGCATGAGCCGCCGCTGTTGCTTGGGGCGGCCAAGGCGGGCCAGCTCGCCGAGAGCCCCCAGCTTCGGCGAAACCGAGCAGACTTTGGATGGTGGCACGCCATTCGTCCATTTCCTCAGCCGTTGGTGGAAACCTCAACAGCAGTTGAGTCCGTGCCATGGCCTCCGAGGCTGTACTTGGCATGGGTGATGATGAAGTTGATCGCACCATCGCTCGGCTCTTGACGGTGCCAGTGGCGGCAGCACTGCGCCCCCGCTGCTGCTGGGCGACCACCTGGATGGCAGTGTGGTGCGGCGAAGGTGCTCGAGGGCCAGTGGCTCTGTCGGGCGCAGCGGCTTGGTCGACCTGTCCCGAGGGAGGTGCACACGCTGTGACCGCACCCATGGTGGGAGCGGTCGGAGGGCGGCGATTCGCCCCGGCCCGAGCGTCGTTGCTGCGGCTGTGCCCGTCGGGATGTTGCTGATGCCGCTCTCCCCCGATGTCTCCTGCTTCTGCGTCGGCCGTGGGGGAAGTGGTGATGGCGCCTCCTGCCCCAACCACATCCCCAGCAGCGTCCGCGTCCTCGCATGTCTCCGCACCCCCCGCAGCGTTAGAGGCCGCGGGCGGCGGAGCCTTTGAGGTGGAAGGATGAGCCGAAGAACCGGGTTTCTTCTTGGGCGCCATGGTCGGTGGCGTCGTCGAAGCTGCTGATGTGATGAAGGTGACGCGCTACACACGCCTTCAGGTTCGCGCAAGCGGTCCCCCTACCTGGCACGCCAAAGATGTCGTGGGAAATCGCGGCCACCTATGGGACCAGGAGGCCCCTTGCTGGTTCGGCAGGGGGGCGTCGCGTTGCACAAAGAGCAGACGAGCGTGTGGCAGCACGGCAGAGATCACACAGGCATATTTACCCAGGTTCGAACCGCCGTGAGGTGTAAAAGCCTACTCCTGCTTTGGTGGATTGATGGTTGAAAGGTGGTGGTGGAGCGTAGTACACTTGCCCGGCAAGGGTTGCCTCAGGGCGGCAGAGGCTACGCGCGTATGGGGGTCTGAGTTACCCAACCTTCTAACCCTCTCTACGGTTGCCATGGGCCTCCTTCTATAGATTAAGGGGTCAGCACAATGGCAAAACAATCATTATGCACTGATAAGATAGCAAACAGTGCTATCATATCTAACTCTGCGGGCTGACAGGGCGCATTAAATGCACGGCTCAACGTCACATCATTGGTTGCCTGCAAGGCTTGCCGGGCTATCTTGCCAGCACCACGCCTGCTCGGTTGACATGTCGCAGGACGGGTGTCATCTGCAGGTGTTTCCTGTAGGGAGAGGCTGCCATGTGGTGAATGGCTGCCATTTAGTCACTCCGCGGTTTGACACCGCACTGATTGACGACGTGGGTCGTGGTGGAGTAGTTGGTGAGGTGGTTTTGCCTCCGTGTGCTGCCGGGACGTCTTGGACGTCGTTTTCCGGGGGTGGCCTTACCCCTTGCCGAGCTCGCCTGCCTGGCAAAGGAGTCCCTTCTCCTGATGGTGCCTTGCTTCTTTGGCTTGATCTTGGTCCCTCTGATCTGTATGTTAGTCCTTTGATGATCTTGGTCTCTTGTATTCTGACTTGGGTTGGTGCTTCAATCTCGTCCCCGTCCCCGTGCCTGTGCATAGTCTGGGCAACAGACCCGGGGTTTGTTGCACCGACACCGAGTGGCATCCCCTCTTTCTTCTAACGACCATCGGTATTTTACTCGGAGCTATATTTTTATTCATCACATATCATGAGTTTTGCTTGGAGCGTCTTGTATGATATGAGTCTTTGCTTGTTTTGCTTTTTATTTTTACTCATGAATCCTTGCTGGACACACCTATTTGAGAGAGCCAAAATTATGCTATGACTTGTTAGAATTGCTCTCTATGCTTCACTTAAATCTTTATGAGCTATGGAATTGCTCTAGTGCTTCACTTATATATTTTGAGCATGGTGTGCTTTAGTATTTTTGAAGAAATGCCCTCATGCTTCACTTAGATTTATTTGAGAGTTAGTAATTTTTTTTTAGAAATTCTCTCTTGCTTCACTTAAATTATTTTGAGAGAATAAAATTTTATGCTCATGTTCTTCACTTAGATTTGTTTGAGCTATCAAAAGCAACATATAAAATTAGTCCCAAAGTGATAGATATTCAATAGGGATATAATAAAAACTTTCATGAAGATCATTGGACAAAAAAACTTGATTCCTTGTAATAGTTTTGCGATATGTTGATATAATATGTGAGTCATGTTGATGAGTAATTACGGCTTAGTAAGAATATTGGTGTTAAGGTTTGTGATTCCCTATGCAAGCACGAAAGTCAATAGTTATGCAATGAAATCACATCCTAGTTGTGGTGCATTATTCGGTGTTAGTTATGCTTAATGCTCGCTTATGAGATTTTTTGTTTCTTGGTTGGATGCTTCTCAATCTTTTGCTAGCCTTCATTCACACTAAGTATGATCACTACTTGTGCATCCAAAATCCTTAAACCAGTTTTACCATATGAGTCCACTATACCTACCTATATGCGGTATTTCTGTGCCGTTCTAAGCAAATTTGTATGTGCCATCTCTAATTTCAAAATAAATTTCTCTTTTGTGTGCTCGTACCGCTCATGAAACGGTAGGGGGTGGCTGATATATTTCCATGCTAGATGTGTTATTCTCAAGATGAGTGTTTATTCACTTGTCATTGCACGAGAGTACGACAAAGGTATTAGGGATGCCCAGTCCCGAAATGAAAAATGAATTTACTTTATGTTGTCAAATAATAAATTCCTTGGAAAGTGTTGGTATGGAGGGCACCCGTGGATACGGCTAGCCATGGAAAGTGAAAGTATGGTGGAAAAAGGAATAAACTTTATTTTCTGTTTGGGAACCGCCTATGATATATCTAGCATGGAAAGTATTGGGAACTACTCGATCGTTTTCATTGACAGGAAAAGCATGCCACCCAAAATGTTTTGTCTCTACTTTTTTCTCTTTGAGCTCTGGCACCTCTACAAATCCCTACTTCCCTCTGTGAAGGGCCTTTCTTTTACCTCATGCAATTTTTATTTTGAGTCTCCATCCTCTCTTATAAAGCACCAACTAAGGGGCACTATGATCGTACTTGAGCATTGGGTGTAGCTAATATGCGAGTGTGTTTCATGAATGGATCAATGATTGAGCATAATGGGCTAGGGATAACTTGCTTTAGTGTTGATATTTTGAAAGACATGGTTGCTTGTTGATATGCTTGAGTATTGAAATCTTCATGTCAAAACTAGACTATTGCTTTGAATCATATAAAAATCCAAATGTCCATGCTACAAAGAAAATAATATGTGATGAACAAGTTAGGTAGCATTCCACATCGAAAATTCTGTTTTTATCATTTACCTACTCAAGGACGAGTAGGAATTAAGCTTGGGGATGCTGATACGTCTCCAACGTATCTATAATTTTTTATTGGTCCATGCTGTTATATTATCATTCTTGGATGTTTTACAATTATTTTATAGAAACTTTATATCATTTTTTGGGACTAACCTATTGACATAGTGCCTAGTGCCAGTGGCTGTTTTTTGCTTGTTTTTTACTTCACAGGAAATCAATACCAAACGGAGTCCAAATGTAGCGAAACATTTTGGTGATTTTTTCTGGACCTGAAGACACAAGTTGGGCCAAGAAAGTACCTGAGGGGGGCTCCGAGGGGAGTACAAGCCACCAGGGCACGCCTGGAGGCCTAGGCGCGCCCAGGTAGGTTGTGCCCACCTCGGCCACCTCCCGCACCACCTCTTTGCTCTATAAATACCCCAATATTCCAAAAACCCTAGGGGAGTCGACGAAAATCAATTCCAGCCACCGCAAGTTCCAAAAACCACAGATCCAATCTAGACACCATCACAGAGGGGTTCATCATCCTCATTGGTGCCTCTCCGATGATGCGTGAGTAGTTCATTGTAGACCTACGGGTCCGTAGGCAGTAGCTAGATGACTTCCTCTCTCTCTTTTGATTCTCAATACAATGGTCTCTTGGAGATCTATTTGATGTAACTCTTTTTGCGCTGTGCTTGTTGGGATCCGATGAACTTTGAGTTTATGATCAGATCTATGTTTTTATCCATGAAAGTTATTTGAGTGTTTTGATCTCTTATATGCATGATTGCTTATAGCCTCGTATTTCTTCTTCGAATCTTTGGTTTAGTTAGGCCAGCTAGATCGATTTTTCTTGCCATGGGAAGAGGTGCTTTGTGATGGGTTCGATCTTACGGTGCTTGATCCCAGTGACAGAAGGGGAACCGACACGTATGTATCGTTGCTATTAAGGATAACAAGATGGGGTCTATTTCTACATAAATAGATCTTGTCTACATCATGTCATCATTCTTATTGCATTACTCCGTTTCTCCATGAACTTAATACACTAGATGCATGCTAGATAGCGGTCGATGTGTGGAGTAATAGTAGTAGATGCAGGCAGGAGTCGGTCTACTAATCTTGGACGTGATGCCTATATAATGATCATTGCCTGGATATCGTCATAATTATTTTAAGTTCTATCAATTGCCCAACAGTAATTTGTTTACCCAACGTATGCTATTTTTCTCGAGAGAAGCCACTAGTGAAATCTACGGCCCCCGGGTCTATTTTCTCATCATATATTTTCAGATCTATTTTGCTATTTGCCTTTTTATTTATTTGCCACTTTTATTTTCAGATCTATATTTCTAAAAACCCAAAAATATTTTGCTTCACTTTATTTTATTCGCGATCTATTTATCAAATCTACTACAATTTATCTCCTGTCCGTTTGCCAATTTCTGGCGCCATTATGTAACACCCTGGATTTTGCCCATTTTCTTTTTCTTTCGATTTCGGTCCGGATTTGCTTTTCTGTGGCTTCGTGGTCTTGAAACCCGGAGAAATCACCTTTGATTCCATTCCCCAGTGGATTTTCAACCTCAAAACCATCCCAAGACCTTGCCATTTCCATCTTGGACCAATCCCAATATTCTTTTTCTTGGGAATATTCCTTTTTCTATTAAAGGAATAGCCCTGTCTGCTCTGGGTTGTGAAGCAACCCATATTTCCATCATTCCAAAGATTCCCAAATAATTCCCATAAATTGTTTGGGTCATATATTCCTCAGATATGTCAAAACCCTTCCTTGCCATGTTCAAAATATTTCACCAATATTTCTTTTCTGATTCTGCCCTAGCTGGCCGTTTGTGAAGCAAGTACCCATTATCTTTTCTTGCTTGCTCTCAAACTTTTTGGACACTCTTTCCTATCCATATCATTGCCACATGCTAAATTTCAACTTCATTTGCCTAGTGAATATTCCTGAGCAATTTTTCAAAGTTTCTGTTCAAACAGAGGCCTTTTGAAGGAAGTGCAAGCTTGGCATATCCAAATGAGTTGAAATTTTGTAAGCATCTTCATATGCTCAAATAATAGCTCTCCATCAAATTTGAGCATCATTCCATTATCTATGTGATCACAGCATCAAATCTTTGTTTCTGGTAATTATTTTGGGTTGTGAAGCAACTATAATTTTTATTGCTCCATAATTCATGAATAATTTCCAGAACATGCTTCTACCTATATGTCACCTATCTACTAAATTTGGGCTCATTTGATCTATCCAATAACTCCCTAGAATTTTTCTAAGAATCTGTCAAGTGGGATGCTGTGTGAAGGAAGTACCATTTTGGCCTGTCCAAATGGCATGAAATTTTTATGGCATTCTCATATGACTAAATCATCATCCTATGCCCATTTTCAGCCAAAGGCAACACTTGAGGTGAGTGCCACTTCAAGATTGGTAATTCTGGTCAGTGAGGTCATTTGAACAGCAAGTGCTAGCTAAACTTCTTCATTTGACCTCAAACTTGGCCACAATACTCATCTTAGTATATTATCACCCTCAGCCAAAGATCAGAGTCAATCACCAGACAAGTCTTCCTCAGCAAGCATCAAACACCTTGCTGTTCCTGTTAAGATCTGCTAGCTGTGGTCACCTCAAGCTCCACTATGCCTGTCTCTTTCCTCCTTGACTCTATCCTTCGAATGACTGATCGACCAGACATGAATTGGTCAAGCAGAGCACGTGGCACCGCCCCGTCCACGCGGTGACCATCGCCTTGGCAAGCCATGGATGCGAGCTGCGTGTTTGCTAGCTCGGGCCCCTCCTCCGCTCGTCGTTTCCGCGCGCCTCGTCATGTCCAACAGCTTCCCCTCACCGTCCTCTTCCTCCCTGGATAAGTCTTCCCCTCTCCCGTCCCCTCCTTCATGGTGCAGCCGCCGCGCCCGTGACCTCTCTCCTCTGTGGTCGTCACATCCAGTCGCCCGCGCCCTCCCGAGCCCTCTCGACCTTGCCTGAACCCTCTCCGCCCCTCTGTGATCATCCTGGAAGCCTCTCCCCTCCTCCAGGCGAGCTCCCGAAGCGCCGAGATGCCAGAGCATGTGTCACCGCGGCCGTGCTTGGCCTCCTCCGCCGCTCGCCTATAAATAGCCTCCCCGAGCCCTCCCGAGCTCACCATCGCCTCCACCTCACTCCTAGGACCCCGCCCAGCCTCTCGCCCGAGCTCCAGGGGCTCTCCCCTCTCCGATTCGTCGCTATGGCCGCCGCTCCCCGCTGGCCAAATTTGCTCAAGCCGAGCCCTCCCCCTCCTCATGGCCACCACCACCCCGGAGCCGCCCCAGCATCTCTCCCCCTCCTCCGGTGGCCTCTAGCCGTGAGCTCACTGGCGACCGTAGCCAGTTTCCACCGCGGCCGATGCCATGCCTGCTCCAGCGCTCCCCAGCGACCATGCTACCTATAGGCGGGTGCGGCTCGACCCCCTGAACATGCCGGTAGGCCGGGCTTCGCGACCGGTGGCCGGAGTCACCGGCCATCACCGTTGGGCGACGGCTCTGCCTCGGCCTGGAGCAGACAAGCGAGGAAGAAGGCGATGCCAGCCCTCCCCTGCCAGTGGGTCCCGCGACCCCACCAGTCAGCCTAACAGAAGCACTGACTCGGGCCCGCGGGATTTTAAGTGGAGGCGCCTTTCCGAAAATACGTTTTCGTCTTTAGAAAGCGTATTTTCTCTGCACTTCGGCTCAAACTACGTTTCTCAGTAGAGAAAGCGTATTTCTCGAAAAGACATCTTCTGTCTAAGCCACTAGGGGCCTGTTTGTAAAGATTCTCTTACATATGGGTCCCTGATCTTCACATACTCGTATCTTTTCATCTGCAACTCCGATTCAGGTGATTCCAAAGCCCATGTCCTCGTCTCGTCAAGCCCGTCATGTTGGTATCATTTTCACTATGTGGTCCCACTATGAAAATGACCATTTTGCCCTTGTCTTTAAATAGCCCCCTCCGAGAGAGAACTGTTTCCGGCAATCGTTTCCGCGGACTCTCCGCACTTCTCCTTGGTGGTTTCTTCATACCCAGGCAAGCCATGACAGCCACTTGCATGACAGATTTGTAGTAGCTATGGTTCATACTTGAATAGTTATCTAATGTGTGCATGTTAATTTCTATATACTCATATGACATGCCAGTTATCAAGTACTCATTGGTAGCATTGTGCTCATGATTAATACTTGCAGTAGTTCAAACCAGGATGATGACATGTTTGCATGTTTATTTAATGGTTGTTATGAACATAATGATGTTGTTCATGCTCACCATGCTCGTCTGCATTTAGCTGGTTAAATGCTTGCATGATGTGGTTACTATGATCCAGATATTATGCTTCCCATCCCTGCTTAGGTTATATCATGTTCATATGCAATATGGTTTCATTATGTTATCATGACTCAGCACATCATCTTTCAAATTTAACCGGATGTTAATCGAACTTGAACACCTGTTGGCTGAGTCATAGTGCGGACCGAATGGAGCCTAGCAGTGTAATCACACTTGCTGGGATGGGGCAACCCTAACTCGGTCTATTGTCATGCCTCTCGTCGATGCCTCCAACCAGGGAAGGTTAGGAGCGCGTGCTACCCTGGCCCGGTAGGCGGCTATAACCTTGTGAACCCAGTTTTGGTATTGAGCTCAGGTCCCCGTTTGGGACAGTTTTGTTTGGCCATGATGGTGGCAGGTGTCGGAAGGACACAGGGGTCACCCATGACATAGCCCAAAGGGGAGTTTGTCGGAGTGGCTAGGAGAGTGCCATGCAATAGATTGGGTTTTGTCGGAACGTCGTTGGTCCACCCGAATGGGAGCACGCGGCCACGAGTTCCGTGGTGTGGGTACAGTGTACTAACCTCTGCAGAGTGTATAATCAATCGATAGCCGCGTCCTCGGATATGGGCACAGTTCGTAGTAGGACACACTATGGGTCAACAGAATAATAATCTTGCTTATAACAACCCCGTTCGATGAGAAAGAAGTTGGTTGATCTTTATGTGATCGCGAGAGGATCACCGTGGTATCGAGTATACCGACGCTGGTTGATCGTGATCATGAGAGGATCACCGTGGTATCGTGGATACCGGATTTGGTTGATAGTGTTATATGGTGATCTCGGGTAAAGGCCAAGCTCCTTGTGATCATGTTATCACTACGGTATTGCAATACCAAGTTTGGTTGGTCCCGAGGTTATCATGTGGCACACTCGATGGTAAGTTCTTACAGGTGGTGGTTACGGGGTAACCTCACAACAGAGTAAGTTGCAACCTGTTGCATGTAGTATATGCCATGCCATGCTTATATTGTTCTAGCATCATCATGTTTTCGCCTGCTTAACCTGTAAATGCCATGATGTTGCTTGTCTTGACTGCTTTGGTTGCTGTGAGCTTGCGAGTATATTCAAAGTACTCACCTGGCGTGTCATGCCGGTTTGCAGGTCATGCCATGATTGCTTGCTTGTCGAGGATTTCGAGTTTGCGAGCTAGGATAAGCGTTCCAGCCAGAGTCCCTGTGGAGTGGAGTCCATCACCGCTGTCATTGTTCCACTGCCGAGGATACTCCGTTTTCCTCGAGTTGTTCCGCTGTTAGCATAGAGCTACCCTGGGCAGGCATAGTATCGCCGTGCCGATGTAATCCATGTACCCTTGTAACCTTATCCATAGTAATAAAGAGCTGATTCGTTCTATGCCAATAGTGCCGTATTCCAGAAGACTTGTCTCTGGGCTGGAATACGGGGCGTTCCGGTTTCCTCTGAGCTGGGGTGCCACACGTTACCCAAAAGGGATTGACAACCCCTTTAACACGTCAGGTTGCAAGTATTTGTTCTTTGTGTGCAGGTGTTGTTTACGTAGTGTTGCTTGGTTCTCCTACTGGTTCGATAACCTTGGTCTCATCACTGAGGGAAATACCTACCGTTCCTGTGCTGCATCATCCCTTCCTCTTTGGGGAAATACCGACGTAGTTGAAGCCAACATCAAATACCTTGCTGAAAACCGCTTGTCATTTCCTTCTGCTCCTCGTTGGGTTCAACACTCTTACTTATCGAAAGGACTACGATAGATCCCATATACTTGAGGCCATCAGTGTGGTTGGGAAAGAGACGGGAGTACATGCGCCGTGCGTGCACCTCTTCTCTTCGTGCACATCCCCCACCTCCATGGGTGTTTGTGAGAGAGATACAAACCTAGAGAGATGTCGTGTGCGCTCGTGAGTGTTTTCTGTTATGGGGGGTGATTTCATGAATGTATTTGTGGGAATATGTGTCGATGATGTCTCAAACAAAAATGTGACACATACAATGTGTGTGAAATAGAGGCCTATCTATATGTTATATAGAGGGGGCGATCCACGAGAAGAGAGGGAGGGGTCATACATATCGATAGAGTCGAAGAGAGGATCAAGTGTGTGGGTGCGAGATCGATGAAGAGAGCCATCGAAATTGTGTGTGTGCATGTCAAAGATATAGGGCGACTAACCTACCGGAACGTCAGAGGGGAGAGGGCTAGTTTGTGTGTGGCAGGGAGACATGACTAGAGCACTCGATGTATCGGTGTGTGTGTGGGGGGGGGAGGCAGAGACCTAACAAGAGAGGTAGATCGACTTGTATATGTGTTGAGAAGGAGAGACCTAGCCATGTCTTGAGGGAGATCGGTCGACATCCATACATAAGTGAAGGACGGGAAATAGGTTGGGACAGAGAGAGAGAGAGAGAGAGAGAGAGGTAGAGTGCCGGAGGGGTGGTGGAGTTGCTTCTCGGAGATGGTGGGAGAGGCCTACTAGACAAACTGAGGGTACAACTGCAATATCAAGAAGAGTGGGGTTGTGTTTCTGTGTGTGCGTGTGCGTGATAGATGTGTCGGGAGGCATGCATGGATGATGAAGGGGGACCATGTGTTTGGTAAGCAGACCTAACTAGATCGGTGGATCAATTGTTGTGTGTCGGAGGAAGGGAGAGACATAACTAATGAGGTAGATCGATCGGCGCGTGCAGAAAACAAGTTATAAACAACCTAGCTAGCTATATGTATAGTGGGAGATCGGTCGGTGTACATCCATTTGTTAGAGGTAAATAAGGCCCAGAGAGACGGATAGAGAAAGAGATGGAGCTAGGAGGTGGTGTGAGAGGCCTACTAGCTAGATAGGGGGAGGAGTGTGCGATTGTGAGATCGATGAAAAGAGGGGCGAGAGTTTACACATGTGGGACCGTATGAGAGACACGAGGCATGGACAGAGAAAGGAGGAGATGGAAAGTGTGTGTGTGTGTATGTGGTAGGCAGACATCGCTAGAGAGGTTTATCGATTGGTGTGTGTCGGAAAGGAGTTGTGGAGACCGTGGGAGAACGACCTAAACAAAAAAAAAGAATGTGCGCGATGGATAGAATGCTGAGGGAGGGGGGCGAGGAGGGCGTGTGCATGCACAAGAGAAAGTTAGGGTTAGCTACAAAGGTTAGTGGATTGTGTGGGTGTAAGAGACTAACAAAGATCATAATTCGATATGAAAGTGGATTCATATATTTGAATAAGAGGTCGTAGTGTTACAAACCTATGCATGCATGAATATAGATACGCGTGGTGTGGTTTTGGACATGTTATACTATAATGTGATAATGTGTGGCGTTTGCAACTCACAGCTAAATATCGAACAATCTAAACCATACCATATATGGAACAATCTCACATTTTATTTGATTTTGTGATAATAGGTGGCGTTTGCAGCTCACAACTAAATATCGAACAATCTAAACCATACTATATATCGACCATCTCACATTTTATTTGAATTTGTGATAATGTGTGGTGTTTGCAACTCACAGCTAAATACTTGTAGGCGTAGGGGGCAGGGCACCATACATTATGTGATAAACACATTATACATATGAGACATGGTTTAGATTATGAAGATCTAGCTAGAGCTTGAAATGTACTGTGATTTGAAATCAACATAAAGTGGATTCAAAAAATCGAGTTCGAGTTCATATAGTACACATAGTTCATATCTAACTCGACAGTAATCATGTGGTGTGCTGTGAAGATAATATACAAATGATGGTTTAACTTGACAATAATGATGATTGTAGATCTTATTAAAATAGAGAAACGAATTCAAATGGTTTAACTTGACAACAATCATGATTGTAGATCTTATTCAAATAGAGAAACAAATTCAAATTTAGTTCATATTGAAGCGTAGTATATATGTTTGGAATGCACTAAAATGTTCATTTGACAAGCAGGTTGCATGCATTATACACGTAGCAAAATATTTTAATTGAACATAACATGGATTCAAAGTTTTGAATGGCATTTGTAGTGCGAATTGATTTGGTACAGTACACGGGACTAGACTCTCTTGTGTGGTGCAAATTGATTTCTTCTTGGTTTTTTCGTCGAGGGAAGTGCGAATTGATTTGATATAGTATACACGTTAGGCTTGTCCGGACATTTCAACCCGCGCCTTGTTATCCCGAAATTTTAAGATATCTCTTTGTCTCGTTGTGCTCCTAAAATTCCCTCCATCTCAACCTGTGCCTTGCTATCCCAAAATTACAACGCGCGCGAAAACTCCCAGCTCCTGCGAAATCCCAAGACGTGAAATTCCCATGATACCCCTGAACCGAAAGAACCACCTAGTTCAAATCAATGGGCTACTTTAGTAACTTACCCCACATTCGGACAAGCGCGTCCCTAAGCCATGGTTCCCCCCTCCCATCCCCTCCGCCCCCCATTCATACACCGAGGCCGCGAAAACCCGCGAAGTCCCAAATCCTCCTCCGTCCGCCACCCAGCCGGAGCCTCTTCCCCGACGACATCGTCCACCGCAATAGCTCGACGTCCCTCATCCACTGCACCAGATGAGGATCCGTAGTCGATCTCGTCATCCCGCCAATTCAGCCACCCTGTCCTCCACCTCCAAGGAGCTGCCCCAACATTTGCCTTGTCTATCGCGCCACCTACATTCCCACAGCGCCGTCTTCACCTGCACCACCGGAAGAACAGCTACATCACCGATTCCTGGGATGAAGCTCAGGCCTAATCGGCGCCACCAAAGAGGTTCTACAGTAATCACTGCATTTTCTTCTTGATTCGATCTCATGGTGCTGGCGGCACTCGGTCCGGAGCCGCCATGGCGCGGCTCCATCTACGACGGCGTCGCTGGCCACTTCCTCCACGCCATCGATCCCTCGGCGTCAACGTCCACATCAGTAGGAGCTGCTGCTACTCCGGCCCTCACTGGCGATGCTGCTGCTGCTGCTTTGGCCCTCACTCCCGCTGCTGCTCTGCTCTTGCTCTTGGTCCCCTACCTCGTCTGCTCTTGCTCTAGCTCCCACTGCTGCTCTTGTTCTAGCTCCCACTGCTGCTCTTACTCTTGCTTGCGCTGCTGCTCTACTCTTGTTTGTGCTGCTGCTGCACGAGCAGCAGCTCCGACTCTCACTCGAGTCCCTGCTGCTGCTACCCGAGATGCTGCTACATGACCAGCTGCCCTGGCTCTCACACGCGTTGCTGCTCCGGGCGCTGCTGCTGCTGCAGGACCAGCTGCCCCGGCTACTCTCTGGTAGTACATTCCCTGCTGGAGCGGCTACCAATTTAGATCAGTGCTCCTCTGCCACTAGTGCTCGAGTGTCCAAAACTATTAGTGCACTGCTTTTCTGCTACTAGTGCGTTCAGTTTCGACAGCAAAAATCAGTTTCGACAGTTAAATTCAGTTTCGGCAGTTAAGTTCAGAGATGAGCGGCTGATGTATTTTACATCTAGTACTTTTTGGTGATGTATTTTATTTACATCATCTATTGCAGATGCTATTAGAATGCCACTTCAGGTTAATGTTGTCTCTCTTGTCCTGCTTCAGCCTCGCCGTCGTACACCTCACCGGAGCTGCTCCAACGACGAAACCCTCCATCACAGTGGAGCAGTACCCTTGACTCCACCTCCAGACGCCTAAGATCTTCTTCCCCTCCTTCGACAGCCACATCAGCCCCAGCATCCTCAGCATCCTCAGCTACCAACCCAATGATGCTGGGATCGACATGGCTTCGCCATAGAGGTTGTACACTTGTTGCATTGTTTTTTTACTTTACAGGTTATATATATTGTCCACATAGCACGCGTAGTAATGAGGAATACAATTAGTTTCTCCTAGACAAGCAGTGGGTACTAGTCAAGTTAGCTATCCGTGATGGACTCTCTCGAAAGCCATCATTATTTATTTCTGCATGTTGGAGCTGTGCATGTGTACATGGGCCTCGGAGTTTAGCTAGTAGGGCAGTGGCCTGGGTCCAAAGTATTATTTGTTCCTTTAGTGTCTATTTCAAAGAAAAACCATAGGAATTTTAATATCCACTTGGCCCTCCTTTTTAAATTCTTATTCATGAAGAACAAGACTAAGTGATAGTAGCATAATAGCATTATAACTGTACATTTTCTTGTGGTTTAACTTAATTTGACCATGCTTCTTTGCATTCCTATGAACCAAACACCCAGATTGACTGAAATCCTGTATTTGCAAATGCTCTATTTTGCACGTGCATTCCTATCCTATTCCTGTGTATTTCCTATCCTTGCGTTGTTAGAATCCTCCAATTCAAATGAGCCCTTACAGAATTACTTCTGTTACACATAGGTTTCAAAGAAAACCTTTTGTAGTTTGTTCCGCTCCTGTCGCGCCGTCGTCCACCCTAGCTCAGCTGCTCCAACGATGGAAGGGTCCAGCACAGCAGGGATCCGCCCTCCAGACTGTCTTTCGCTGCCTCAGATCTTCTTCCACGCTGCTTGCAGCCACCACAACTGCATTACCAGCATCAACTGAGCAGATGACCTTGAGGACTACATGGGTCCGCAAGAGAGATCGCACCCTTTCGTGTCTGCTTACGCTATGCATCGCCTAATATGACCTGCTACTTTATCGTCCTCTTCACCTGTTAGACTCCGAGTCAGCTCCAAACTAATGCTCAAACTTAAGTTTTTAAATGGTTGTGGGGTACATATCGGTGCATCAATGAATATTATCTGTTTACTACCTGGTTAATCTCAGGTGTCTACTATGACTTTCATGTTGGGTGGGAAACAAACAGTAAAGGAGCCATTATCTGTATTTTTTAATGGTAGCTATTATCTGCCTGCTATCACTGGTTTTGGGTCTGTCCACAGGTTGCTACCATCACTCTAGATTTCTGCATGCACTCCTTACATAATCTCACTATGTTTTATTCTTATGCATGTCAGTTATTGTACACAATGGTACTGAACATGTAGAGCAAAAGAGACGAGCCTTGCATGGCAATAAAATTTGATGCGGACATCGCTCCATGGTGGGCGCAAAGGCAGCCCCCCTCCCCCCATTCCAGATTGTAATCAAGAGGAAGATAACTATTCAGAGGGGGATTCAGAGGGAGTAGACCACTCCTATTTACCCCCTGAGGTCTTTGCTCTAACTTCTCATGCTGATGTTGGTCATATCATGCATATGGTGCCTTGCATTACTTACTTTATATATTAAAAATGTCATCTGCTTAGTTTATACATGGTTTGTGTGAATGCCATCTATTTACTTTCTATATCATATATGTGAATTATGCAATACCATCTTGTTTAGCCCGGCATCATATATGTGAATTTTGCAATTCCATCCTGCTTAGCCAGTCATCTTATATGTGAATTATATCATGCCATCCTTTTTTTTCATTACGTAGTACATTTGTCAACAATGTAAGTACATTCAACTACTCTTCCTGTGCATCAGCCATTTGACACGGTGATGGAAACATCTGGAGTGAAAACAAGGTCTTCAGAGCAGACAATGCTATCTCACGAAGCGCATATCTTGCTGGTTACAGATAGCTCCTCAGAGGAGGATTCAGAGACAGATGACCAGTCCTATCCCCCCCCCCCCGAGGTGTATGCTCTTAACTTGGCATGGTTATCTTGCTCATATCATGCATATGGTGTCTTGTCTTGCTATGTCATTTGCTTAGTTTAGACATTGTTTGTGTGAATGCCACCTGTTTAGTGTCTAATTACCATATATATGTGAATTATGCAATGCCATCTTGTTGCAAGGCATTATATATGTGAATTATGCAATGCTATCTTGTTGCAAGGCATTATGTATGTGAATTATGCAATGCCATGCTGTTTAGCCAAGCATCATATATGTGAATTATATCATGCCATCCTTTTTTTGGATCACGTATTCCATTTGTCGACAATGTTCTTATATTCAACTATTCTTCCTGTGCATCAGCCATTTGAATTGGTGATAGAAAATCTGGAGTGAAAACAAGGTCTTCAGAGCAGACAATGCTACCTGCCGAAAAAGATATCTTGCGGGTTACAGATAGCTCCTCAGAGGAGGATTCAGAGATAGATGGCCAGTCCTATTTTCCCCCTGAGGTGTATGCTCAGACTTGGCAGGGTTATATTACTCATATCGTGCATATGTTGCCTTGCATTGCTTAGTTTTTACATCATATACAAAATATTGAATGCCATCTGCTTAGTTTAGACATCATATATGCAATTGCCATCTGCTTACTTGCTTAGTACATAAATCATACACAATATTTGAATTATATCATGCCATCATGTTTACATAGCCTGCATGTATCTGAATTATGCCATGCCATCCCATTTAATAAAGACATCATATTAGTTATATCATCTCATCCTTTTTACATAGTCATCATATTTTGAATTTTGTCATTCTATCCGTGAATTATATCATGCCATCTGGTTTCCATAGACGGCATGTATGTGAATTATAGCATGCCAACCACTTTAATAGACACATCATATAGTTATATCATGTCATCCTATTTACATAGTCATCATATTTTGAATTATGTCATTCTATCCTGTTTAGTTAGCCATCATATCTATACCTATACTAATTACAGACTCCCAATAAATTCCCACATTAATCAGTAATTAAGAACCGTTAATCTGGTGGGACCAAATTATAACGGTGAAGATCAACCCATCAATAGAAAAATCTTCACAACTGGTGGGACCATGTTATAATGGTGGAGATCAATCATATAATTCTCAGTCTAAATTCCCACATCATTAGAAAATCTTCACAACTAATCTGCGCGTTATGAGTCCCTAAAAAAAAATCTGCGTGTTATGAGCCTAAGAAAAATCTGGGTGTTGTATCCCTTATGGAGTCCTCGCTGAATTCCCTGTCAATACAAAACTCCTATTCCCCAAAGCTCTTCTGCCCCGTTGGGCTATCTTCCTCCTCCGCCTCCTATGCCCTACCTCCTATGTCTCCCATCGAGGGTCCCGATTTGAGGAATCGCGTTGGACTGGTGGCACTACAGGTCACACTCTAGGCCCTAATCGAGTTCATCTCCCATCCTTGAAGTACACGATTGAGGCCATCACAGATTTTGTCTCTTGACACAATCAATTCTCTCAGAATCTTGGGAAAAAAAGAAAGAGATCTTAAAGGACTAGCTTTCCTTATCTAGCATGTAATTAATCTCCGTATAATCTCTCATCTCCCATGCTCAATATTTTCTCTTTGCAGATTCCTTTATCTCCATCTCTCTGCAATTCTAGATGGTCCCATGGTCAGGAAGGAGCAGCCAATGTCTCAAGTTCAACCTATGGATTGTGGAAGATGCCGGCGTAGATCCAATCACAAGCGCATATCTTTTGCTGCAACTGTGCAAGTCATGGATAAAAGCTCGCGTCCTTCTCAACTACCATCATAATTTCCATAATATATTATACTCCCATAACAATGACATGAGGGCGCAAGAAATCAGGCCATCTGGACCGAGATGTTAGTGAAAGCTAAAGGCTTCCGGCATCTCACCGAAACAACTGCCGAGCACCCAGTGAAGGAGGCCGAAACAAATTCCAAGCACCTTATTATATTTTCCTTCAAAATCTAATGTACGTATGGATTACCTACTCCTTTAGTTACTTTGTCTTCTACTTGCAAGCTTAATGCGCTTTGAAATTTTATCCCCTATGTGACTTAAAAACTTTGGAAAAAGTTTGATTTGCTATCTTCATTAAGTTTTAGTTACGTTCTGAACATTTACTAATGGCTTAGATGATATTTCAGAACAATCTCAGACTCTTAGCATTGGAAATTGACTCATTATTTGCACTTTCTAGGATACATGATTTTGAACGAAGCAGTTTTAGTTCTGCGTTCGCCCATATCAGATTTTTCAGTTTAGTTCCCTTCTGTTGCACTGATATATTAGGCGTCAGATGTTGTAGATATCTACAGGTTGTCGGGCAGGTGCTTTCAGCCATTCATCTAATCACAGGTTCACAAAAACTTTGACTCACTTACAATTGGTGTGCTCTGTGGTTTTCATCTGTCATGTAAATGAATGTAGTCGCCAATAAATAATGAAATTGAGCTAGACTCATTGCTCAGCGCGACTTCGGAAGAAAGAATTTGGCTGAACTGTGATCAATCTATAGTGAAAAGAGAGAGAAACACAAGGATTGGGAACCTCATGTTGTCCTATAATTCATGTTTGCAATAGGCAAGAGGATCCTTGCACTGCGTCCTCTCCAGGCCATCGATTAATTGAGGCTATGGCTGCCATAGCCAATGGCTATTACATGGTCGATACTGCACTGCAGGGTGCACGTGCCAGGTGCAACAGTAACCCATGCGTGCTCTAACATTTGCCAAGCTTTGTGCCCTACTACCATGGTAACTGCTACTGCAAATTGCATCAACTACAGCAAGCCTCCAATGCGGTCACATAATCTCTGCACCTATCACGTTGATCCATAACGTCTCATCAAGAAAAACTTACATTTTCCATGTCTATCTTTCAACACTTCTGTTTATCAGATTATATGGGGGAGAAGATGAGAGCCAACTAGGTGGTCTGCATCACATAAACTTTCACCCGGCAGTAAGAGTGTGTTACCTACATTTACAATCATGGAATCCATATTTTCTAGGTCCATTTGTAACAATATGCATGGTCTTTCTTTTGAAGTTCAAGGATTCAAATTTTATAGATGCTACCTATACAAGATATGATAATATATTTTTAGCCATGATATCAGAGTGCCCTTTTTTTTATTTCCATATTTAAAGTGGCGAGCTATGTACGTTTATAATGGTCCAAATATTGTCAGCTAAACATGACAGTTGTGTCTTCAGACAGTACTCTAAATTAGGAAACGTAAGAAAAATATATGAGCTAACTTAATCACTGACATACTATTTGTAGCTAAATTGAAAATATGATGTGTACTCTTTATTAAGAATTTTAAATTATTTTAACCACCTGCAATTTCAGTATGGTCGCGTCGTTTATCACATTGCAACTGCTCCTACTATTGCAGGTTTAACATGAATTTTGGCTTATGTAGGTACCAAATTGACTGACCTCTCAATGGGTTTCTACCTCTCTGTATTCCTCTTCGTGTTGCCATGTAATTGCATCACTTTTTTGGGGAAAATCAATGTATAGATCCATTGTTTCTCTGTACAATGAACATGCGCTTATATTTGTTTTTTGACAGATTCTTCCAATATTTTCTTGCTATGCTTGGATAACTTGAGTATACTAATTTAAGTAATCCTATCTTTTATAATATATTCATTGGCTTATTCAAGAATCTAAACTGACGACCAAATATAGCACATATATTTGGTTATTTTACCTAAGAAGATTTGAAGCCACACAAACTTTTAGCTTGAGTTCCAAAGAAGTTGCTGAATGATCGAGCATTTTTGGGTTTTACTAAGCTGAAACAATGTAGGAGTGTGACAATAATATATTGATTTCCTAGCTTAACAATTATCTTTCAGTTTCATAAAATATTTTTATAGTCATGCATTTGGATGATGGAGAAATTATCTTTTACCTGATTTTGCACGCATGTTTCCAGTTGTAACAGTAACTCAACTTGATAAGTATGGGCCGATTTCTGCTCTGCAGCATGAGTCAAATGTTGCGAGTAACTACTTCAGATAAGTAATCACTATGTGTAATTACGAATGTATATGTATACATGTTATCGCTCTTCCTGGATCATCCATCTACACATTACCATCCCCAGGCTTTCTTTGCAACAATCTATTGGCATCTGGCTATTGACTCGGCTGATTGTTACCGAGTGTTGTGTGGCCTTGATACAGACCTTATCTTTGCTTGAGCTTCAGTTCCCTTATGTGATACATTGGATGCTAAATTTCTTCTAGATGTATTAGTTAGTTCCATTGGCTATTGCCTTTCATTGATACTATAGCTCAATAGCATGCTCACCAATTCTTCTGTCGGACTTAAAAACTGGATAAACTCTATTTCTTCTGCATATTACAAAGTACTAGCTGTGATTATTTTCTTTCTGGCGTTGACAATTTCTAAGGATTATGATTTTTTTAGACGATGAGGACTCCGGGCATTAACTAGGCTTGAAGAAATTTATGCACTCAGGTCATACAGCCAAGGTAATACTCAGTAGATCTCCTTAATTTCCAACTGAATATGGATATATACTGACATAATAAGGCTGTTGTAGTGAAAAGTTGGATTAATTCTTTGACATGATTTATTCTAATTTCCATTTAAATCAGGATCGGATGCTTCAATCATCTGTTACT
Organism: Thinopyrum elongatum; assembly: GCA_011799875.1. NCBI lineage: Eukaryota > Viridiplantae > Streptophyta > Magnoliopsida > Poales > Poaceae > Thinopyrum > Thinopyrum elongatum. The sequence continues at coordinate 607,129,924 of CM022303.1, read as the reverse complement.
TTTTGCATATGAATTATTACAATAAGAAGTATGCCAGTTTTTCAGTGTTTTCATGTAAAAGATGATTTAAATATAACCATATGAGCTTCTTTTTGCAATAACAACCAATTCCAAGACTAGATTTCATCAATCAAACCAATTAGTGTTTGGATAAAATTTGCAACGAGTGGTTAAGAGTAGAGAAGAGGCCTTGATCAACAATGGCGCTAAAGGTATATGTTGTAGGAAGTTGTATATGACCAGAGCGAGTTGTAATTTCCCTTCCGGAATTACCTAATCTATGTATTTCATTTAGCTTGATAGTTGTGCTTTATTTCTAGTGACAATGTGCCCTTAATGTCCATAATTCATAAATAAGTCGTAAGTTCTAATAAAAAATTATTTAGTACAATGGTGACCCCCATATCTTGCATTGACACTTTCAAGACATGTTTGGTTCCTAGATATATGGATATACACCATGGCCTCTTGCCTGTAACAGAAGCAACCGTAGATCTCAATTTCAATACATGTTTATTGGTTATATATGGATAAATTTCGAGATCAGCATTATCTGGGAAGGTAACCCAGGGACCTCATTGCTATGTAGAATAGCTTTTGGGATGGTGTGATAACTATCTTTTAAATATGACAACTTTGTCCATCATATCTTTCTCTTTCTCTCTATGATACAATATGTGGTTGATTGCTTGATAAATGTTTACTAATATCTGGGTCAAATTTCATATCAATGTTTGGTAGCTAGCCACATCATACCTCGCACTTATAAATACTAAAGTGTATTTCATTTTACTCCAATGATGGGGATATGAAAGAAAATAGATATAAGGATATAAATCTACATGCATTATTAACAACTTCCAAATTTATATTGTTGCCCATAGGTCTCACTGCCAGTTCAATAGCGAATGATGTATTGTTGTTTTGTATGCCTGCTATGTTACTACAATATTATGAAGTTCCAAATGTCGATTCGTTCTCATGGGGCTCATGGCCACTTAAATAGTGGATGATGAATGATTGTTTTGTATGTCTGCTATGTCAGTAAAATATTAGGAATAATTTTCATAATAAAAAATTCATGTATTCGTTGAAATTTAAGCATGCATCTATATTTCTATACAAGTTGCAACATTCTAATTTTGTAATGTCCCACTATCCTTCATTTCCAATCCAATGTAAAAGATGACTTTTTACCGTCTTCAGAGTAATATGTTACCACATGTCAAGCTCAGTACTAGATCATATTAAGAGACTATCAATATTAGCATTTTGAATCTTAAAAATGCCATTGTAAAAGCATATGTGACCTTAAACCCAATCATTAGTGCATTGTTTGATCTATTGTTTTAGCTTGGATCCATCTGGAGCTTACTGGTAAGTTTGTGGCCAAATTGCACTACGAGTTTTTAGATGCTCAGTTTCATATATTGTCCATTCATATGTGTAGGTACAATATTAATAAGTTGTTCTAACTGACTTGCTTAGATTGTCCATTCCTCTTATTAAATGCAGTGATCTATATGACCTACTATTTTTCTAAACTATATTAATCACCAAGATATTTGCATTCAATTGGGCTAGCCCGTGCATGTGCACGGGTTGACGACTAGTATGTGAAATTGTGTCATGCTATCCTGTTTAGTTAGCCATCATATATTTGAAATTGTGTCATGCTATGGTGTTTGATTAGACAACATAAATGTGAATTATTTCATGCCCTCTTTTATTCCCCACTATCCATTGCACCTGTCTATCATACAATGTATGTACATTCAATTACTTTTCTTGTTTATCAGCCATTTGAATTGGAGGGGGTGATGGCAGTATCTAAGGGAGTAAAAACACGGTCTTCACAAAAGATAGTGCTACCCGTCGATGCAGATAGAACTACAGTTGTACTTGCCCAAGAACCAGCCCCACTACAGATAACCCAGACTCTTGCAGATTGTACCCCTATCTAGTTTGACAGACAACCAGCTACACCTCTTCTAATCCCAACCCCAGCAGATAGTAACCCAGTTCCAGTTGACACAGCACCGTCTCCACCACAGAGCACCCAAACACGAGCAGTTAGTAAGGCAACTGCAGTGCCCAAAGCACGAGGACCACCACTCCGAACCCCAACTCAATGCTTAAAGCAGAAGAAGAATTGTTCTCAGGTTAGGTTCCGTAGCTATGGTTCATACTCCTTTGCTCTTGCATTACTGTATTTACTTATACCAACTAATTTCAAATTTGAAGGATGCAATTGAAACTCCAATGACGCAACAGGTATGTTTTAAACCTGTTTCTTTAACTGGTTTGCTGTTGTAACTTGCTCTATGTTGATTTCAGTTTCAATTGAATAAACAGTTATTTTCTCATGTCATGTTGTGTGGTTTCCCGCACTTATATTCTGTCTATGCTGCTTTGTCTTAAACAGATATGATTTGAACTGTCTCTATCTTGATAGAATGATATAGACCATACAGTGACCATAGTACATAGATATATGTTTGTTTCATGCTGTTATCCTATCCACCTTACTGCTGAACGGGTTTACCAAAATGAGTTTCATATACAACATGGTAAACCTGTGATGTATCTGCTTGTTTCTCTTTTAGAATGCGGACAAAATATTGGAGAAGAGTACCCTGTTATGCAGTGGTAAAGGAAGTAATGCAGATAAGGTTCAAGATAGTGAGACATCCCTATTGGTCTCCAAGAAAGCTGATAAAAACTATCTTGAAGACAGTGAGACAATCCCAAAGTCCTGTCTTGATGTAGTGTTCGAGTTACTGGCCACTACTGCTGGCACAAGCTCTTCGAACTCTCTGCCTGAATCAGTTCGGCTTCTTGAGTCTCAACTTCAAGTTGAAAGACATCAATCAGATGTGCTACGACAGGAAGCCGAAGGACCGAGGAAGTCCCTGCAGAATTCAGATGCATACTTTTTGGTGCAACAGCAAGCGCTGGAGGATTTAAGCGCCAAACAAGAGAAAGTTAATAAGCTTGCTAAGCATCTTGCCACCAGGTTGGGTACCCAAGATACTGTTTCTTGAGATTTTCTGAAGTGGTTTCAGTTCTGGACTTGTTTTGCTGCGGCATTTATTTGCACTGGTCGCCAACCTTGACAACCAGTGTATGTGATATGCTGCTTTGTTCCCTATATTTGCACTGCTGGCCAACTTTGATGCCCAGTGGATGTAATATGTGTAATAGCCGTAATAGCCTAGCATTAGTTGCTTGCTTATTTATTTCCTTATTGTCTTGTTTAGTTGTTTGCTTGTAGTCACTGCGTCTTTTTCCGCGTTTTTCTAGTGGCCACAATAACCTATTTTTTATAACTAGGCCACAATAACCATGGGCAACATACGGACCGTTGTAACCATGGTCCTGCTACCTGCTGTAGTGACCATGGGCCTCCTACGGGCCATAGAATCCATGGTCCTTCGACGGGCCATATAATCTATGGGCCTTCTACGGGCTGCATGATCGATTGGCCAAACATGGGCCGTACTATAACGATCCGCAAAATGGGCCGTAAACGGGCTAGAGTGGAAATCGTGTGTTTATGGCCCGACCATAGCGGGCCATTAATCGGCCAAAATGTATAACAGGCTTAATTCTATCGACATGCATCACATGTTGTTAATGGGCCGTATTTGATGATGCTATGGAAACATCCCAACGGGTTAACGGGCCACAAACGGGCCGACTGTAACCACGGGCTGAATTTGGCCCACAAGCTGAACAGGCGAGTAACGAACCGTAAGTAACCGAATGCTGGAAATGAGCCCAAGAATAAATGGGCCCTTAGAAGGCCGAAAGGTAGCACGGGCTGGAAACGGCCCAACGGAATAATGGGCCGTTAATGGGTGTAAAGCGATACACTTTTCATTGTAGGCCAGTTTCACCACGGGCCTTTAATGGGCCCAGAGTTATGAAGGGCCTCGTGTGGGCCGAAAGACGTCACGGGCCATACATGAGCCGGAAGTTACAATGGGCTGGAATCATATTGGATGGCCCAGATGACGCTACTAGGCCCAATTCGGATAGGCCATAATGGGCCGTGAGTTAGCGGGCTGTAAATGGGATATATGCGAACAGGCTGTTAACAGGCTTTCCGTGGGCCGGCCCGCTACCTTTTGACCAAGTCAAACGGGCCAGCCTTTTCACCTGAATGGGCCTTTGTTGGGCCGACACACGTGTCCACTTAACATAGGCGCGTCCCGTCCATTGGCGGGATGACATCTGTCCAAGGCTGAGCTGACACGTGGATCCTCCTGCGTATCAGAATTTTACACGTGGAAAATCCCCATTGGTCAGGGCAGTTAACGGGTTATCATGGATCCAAACCGAAACCCGATAACTTAACGGCGACCCATTACGGTGGATGCCACATGTCGGTCACCATTTACGAAAACACTTCCATGACGCGCCATTTATCGTCATGGAAGTGGACACTTTCGTGATGATAATTTTGGTATTGTCATGGAACACTTCTACGACAACACAGGTATGACTATCTTGATTCTGTCATAAAATCATCATGAATGTACATGCATGAGAGAAAACACGACCTACTGTGACAAACACGTATCATCACGGAAGTGTATTTTTTGTAGTGCCTTCTGGTTGCATCATATACAACTCTTCTTTGAGATATCCATTAAGGAATGCAGTTTTGACGTCCATTTGCCAGATTTCATAATCATAAAATGCGGCAATTGCTAACATGATTCAGACATACTTAAGCATCGCTACAGGTGAGAAAGTCTCATCCTATTCAACTCCTTGAACTTGTCGAAAACCTTTTGCGACAAGTCGATCTTTGTAGACTGTAACATTACCATCAGCGTCAGTCTTCTTCTTGAAGACCCATTTATTCTCTATGGCTTGCCGATCATCGGGCAAGTCCACCAAAGTCCATACTTTGTTCTCATACATGGATCTGATGACCCACAAGTATAGGGGATCTATCATAGTACTTTTGATAAGTAAGAGTGTCGAACCCAATGAGGACCAGAAGGAAATGACAAGCGGTTTTCAGCAAGGAATTCTCTGCAAGCACTGAAATTATCGGTAACAGATAGTTTTTTGATAAGATAATTCATAATGGGTAACAAGTAACAAGTGTAACTAAGGTGCAGCAAGGTGGCCCAATCTTTTTGTAGCAAAGGACAAGCCTGGAGAAACTCTTATATAAAGCAAAGTGCTCCCGAGGACACATGGGAATTATTGTCAAGTTAGTTTTCATCATACTCATATGATTCGCGTTCGTTACTTTCATAATTTGATATGTGGGTGGACTGTTGCTTGGGTGCTGTCCTTACTTGGACAAGCCTCCCACTTATGATTAACCCCTCTCGCAAGCATCCGCAACTACGAAAGAAGAATTAAGATAAATCTAACCATAGCATGAAACATATGGATCCAAATCAGCCCCTTACGAAGCAACGCTTAAACTACGGTTTAAGCTTCTGTCACTCTAGCAACCCATCATCTACTTATTACTTCCCAATGCCTTCCCCTAGGCCCAAACAATGGTCAAGTGTCATGTAGTCGATGTTCACATAACACCAGTAGGGGAAAGACAACATACATCTCATCAAAATATCGAACGAATACCAAATTCACATGATTACTTATAACAAGACTTCTCCCATGTCCTCAGGAACAAACATAACTACTCACAAAGCATAGTCATGTTCATAATCAGAGGGGTAATAAATATCATTAAGGATCTGAACATATGATCTTCCACCGAATAAACCAACTAGCATCAACTACAAGGAGTAATCAACACTACTAGCAACCCACAGGTACCAATCTAAGGTTCTGAGGCAAAGATTGAATACAAGAGATGAACTAGGGTTTGGAGAGGAGATGGTGCTGATGAAGATGTTGATGGAGATTGACCCCCTCTCGATGAGAGGATCGTTGGTGATGACGACGGCTTCGATTTCCCCCTCCGGGAGGGAAGTTTCCCCGGCAGAACAGCTTCGTCGGAGCCCTAGATTGGTTCTGCCCAAGTTCCGCCTCGAGACTTTGGCGCTTCATCCAGAAAGCTCTCTTCTGATTTTTTTTCAGGTCAAAACCATCCATATAGCAGAATATGGGCACCAGAGACCTGCCAGGGGGCCCACAAGCCCTAGGGGCGCGCCAGGGGGGTAGGGCGTGCCCCCCAGGCTTGTGGCCACCTGGTGGGTCCCCTTTGGTATTTTCTTCACCCAATATTTTTTATATACTCCAAAACAATTCTCCGTAAATTTTCAGGACTTTTGAAGTTGTGCAGAATAGGTCTCTCAGATTTGCTCCTTCCCAGTCCAGAATTCCAGCTGCCGGCATTCTCCCTCTTTGTGTAAACCTTGTAAAATAAGAGAGGAAAGGCATAAGTATTGTACCATAATGTGTAATAATAGCCCATAATGCAATAAATATCAATATAAAAGCATGATGCAAAATGGATGTGTCAACTCCCCCAAGCTTAGACCTCACTTGTCCTCAAGCGAAAGCCGAAATCGATAATCATGTCCACATGTTTAGAGATAGAGGTGTCGATAAAATAAAATACGTACATGAAGATATCATGATCATCTTTAGAACAACAACATATGTTGTCATATAATTTCGCATGCTAAAGTAACAATTCATTCACAAGGTAAAGTATGGAACAAGAACTTTATTGAAAACTAACAAACTATGATCTCAGTCATTGGAGCAATTGCAATTTATCATAACATCGGAAAGAGTCAATCTCAGAGCTTTTCAACAAGTTCACATACTCAACTATCATTTAGTCTTTCATAATTGCTAACACTCACGCGATACTTATGAGATCAAAGTTTCAGTCGGACACAGAGAAAGATAGGGCTTATAACTTCGCCTCCCAACCTTTTACCTCAAGGGTAACATCAACAATAATAGTTTATGAAAATCTACATCCGAGTGGATATATATATATATCTGGATCTCCCCCAACATATAGTGCTTGCCAAAAATAAAAAGTGTAAAAAGAATAGGTGATGATCACCATGACTCTTGTATTAAGATAGAAGGTAAATAAAAGATAGGCCCTTCGCAGAGGGAAGCAGAGGTTGTCATGCCCTTTTATGGTTGGATGCACAAAATCTTAATGCAAAGGAACATCACTTTATATTTCCCCTTGTGATAAAGAACTTTATTATGCAGTTTGTCGCTTTTATTTCTTCCATATCACAAGTTTGTATAAAGCTTATTTTCCTCACACTAAAAGATCATACATATTTTAAAGAGCATTTTTTATTGCTTGCACCGATGACAACTTACTGAAGGATCTTACTCAATCCATAGGTAGGTATGGTCGACTCTCATGGCAAAACTGGGTTGAGGGATTTTGGATTCACAAGTAGTATCTCTACTTGGTGCAAATTTTTTGGCTAGCATGGGGTGAGAAGTAAGCTCAACATGTTGGAGGATCCATGACAATATAACTTCTATTCGGATATAAAGAAACATAACCCATTATGTTGTCTTCCTTGTCCAACATCAACCTTTTAGCATAAAATATTTGAATGAGTGCTCACAATCACAAAAGATGTACAAGATAGTGTATTTAAATGTGAGACCTCTCTTTCTTTATTACTTCCTATTAATTGCAACAATGACCAAAACTATGTTTGTCAACTCCCAACAAATTTCATGCGACATACTTCTTATCTGTGAAGTTGTCACTCCCCATAAGATCATTATATAATATTTTTATCTCTTTTATTCTTTATTTCATTTTCTCAAGATCATAGCAAGAAAGCAAAGCCCTCAACTCAAAACTAATATTAACTATATAACTCTCGGACTCGATTACATAGAGGGAACTCAAAGCAAAACTCAAAGCTAGATCATACTAAAAACTTTAATCTACTAAACTGAGATATAACCAAAAGGATCGAACTAAGAAAAATGATAAAGGTAAAGATGTGATGGTGATACGATATCGGGGCACCTCCCCCAAGCTTGGCAGTTGCCAAGGGGAGTGCCCATACCCTTGTATTTAGGTCTCTTTCTTCGGAGGTGGTGACGATGGAGTTGATGATGATGTGGGGAGCTTATCCTCCGTCTTCCAAGGCATAGGTTCAGCATCATAGAAAGATGAACGAGTCTCCGGGATCCTCAAATCTGCAACCAAACTCATCCTCTTAAATCTGTATTCATACTCATAGTTTTGATTTTGCAGGTCATAGATCTAGGCTTGGAGATGCTCAATTTTCTCATGAAGCTTGAAGATGGCCTCCCCAATGTTCTTGGCATCCATGTTGTGATCATGGGTAAATTCAGTGATCATCAAGAAATTGGCGTTGAGTCCATGTTCCACCATCCCTTGGCACTTGAAGACTTGCTGCTCCATTGCTTTGAGCCTTGTCTCCATGCTTCCGGTCTTCTTCGGCCCTTGAACATCACAGATGTGTAGCACCCCCTCACGCATCTCGGTGGTTTGAGGGTGTTGCAGCACCTCCGCAAGGTAAGGGTTGATGACCTTCTCGAAAAACTTGTCCTTGGGGGCGCTTCGAGACATCATGGCGATCTAGATCTGTCAGGAAAAACAGCTCGAAACAAGAACAGAGGGTGTTGCCATGATACGGAGGTTAAAACCTTCGAGATATTATATAATGAATTTTTACCGACCAAAAGGAGTGTACTACAAGAAAATGGAGTCCGGATGGCACACGAGGTGGCCACAAGCCTGGGAGGCGCACCCAAGGGGGTAGGGCGCGCCCCCACGGCTTGTCGCCTCCTCGTGCACTCTTTGGACTACTTCTTATTTTTCTAATTTTTTTAAATATTCCAAAATAGAGTAAAATTACCATTGGAAAAGTTTTGGAGTCGGTTTACTTACCATACGGCATACCTATTCCTTTTCGTGGTCTGGAACATTCTGGTAGGTTTCCCTTATGTACTCCTCCGGTGTTATGGTATTAAAGATATTTGTCTCAACATTTATGGGAGTACGTGACATATAATGTTTGATTCTTTGCCCGTTTACCACCTTTAGGTTATTGCCTTCGGCGTTGTTGATCTTGATGGCACCGGAACGATAAACTTCCTCGACAATGTAAGGACCTTCCCATTTAGAGAGAAGCTTTCCTGCAAAAAAATTTAAGCGAGAATTGTATAGCAACACATGGTCACCTACATTGAATTCACGCTTTTGTATCCTTTTATCATGCCATCTTTTAACTTTCTCTTTAAACAATTTGGCATTATCATAGGCTTGGGTTCTCCATTCATCAAGTGAGTTAATGTCAAATAACCTCTTCTCACTGGCATGTTTGAAATCATAATTGAGCTCTTTAATTGCCCAATAAGCTTTATGTTCTAGTTCAAGAGGTAAGTGACATGCTTTTTCGTAAACCATTTTATACGGAGACATACCCATAGGGTTCTTATAAGAAGTTCTATAAGCCCATAATGCATCATCAAGTTTCTTAGACCAATTCTTTCTAGATCTATTAACAGTCTTTTGCAAAATCAACTTTATTTCTCGATTACTCAATTCTACTTTACCGCTAGACCGAGGATGGTATGGAGATGCAATTCTATGGTTAACATCATACTTACCAAGCAACTTACGGAAAACACCATGAATAAAGTGTGAACCACCATCAGTCATTAAATATCTAGGGACTCCAAACCTCGGAAAAATAACTTCTTTAAGCATCTTAATGGAAGTGTTATGATCAACACTACTAGTTGGAATAGCTTCTACCCACTTAGTAACATAATCAACAGCAACCAAAATATGTGTATACCCATTAGAGGAAGGAAAAGGTCCCATATAATCAAATCCCCAAACATCAAATGGTTCAATAACAAGTGAATAATTCATAGGCATTTCCTAACGTCTACTAATATTACCAATTCTTTGGCATTCATCACAAGACAAGACAAGCTTACGAGCATCCTTGAAAAGAGTAGGCCAATAAAAACCAGATTGTATTACCTTGTGTGTAGTTCTATCAGCAGCATGGTGTCCTCCGTAGGCCTCGGAGTGACACTTGCGTAGGATTTGTTCCTGTTCATGCTCAGGTACACAACGTCTAATAACACCTTCTACTCCTTCTTTATAAAGGTGTCGGTCATCCCAGAAGTAATGCCCTAAATCATAGAAAAACTTTTTGTTTTGTTGGTATGTGAAGCTAGGTGGTATAAATTTAGCAACAATATAATTGGCATAATCAGCATACCAGGGAGCACTACGAGAAGCATTTATGACAGCTAATTGCTCATCAGGAATGCTATCATCAATAGGTAGTGGGTCATCAAGAACATTTTCTAACCTAGACAAGTTGTCTGCTACGGGGTTCTCAGCTCCCTTTCTATCAATAATATGCAAATCAAATTCTTGTAGCAAGAGAACCCATCTAATAAGTCTAGGTTTAGCATCCTTCTTTTCCATAAGGTATTTAATAGCAGCATGATCGGTGTGAACAGTTACTTTGGACTCAACAATATAAGATCTGAACTAATCACAAGAAAATACAGCCGCTAAAAGTTCTTTTTCAGTAGTAGCATAATTTCTTTGAGCACTGTCTAGAGTTTTACTAGCATAATGGATTACATTTAATTTCTTATCAACTCTTTGTCCTAGAACAGCACTAGCAGCATAATCACTAGCATCACACATAATTTCAAAAGGCAAGTTCCAATCAGGTGGTTGAATAATAGGTGCAGAAATCAAGGCTTTCTTAAGGATTTCAAATGCTTCTACACAATCATCATCAAAAACAAATGGAACATCTTTTTGCAAGAGATTAGTGAGAGGCCTAGAAATTTTAGAGAAGTCTTTAATAAACCTCCTATAGAAACCAGCATGACCAAGGAAACTACTTATACCTTTGATATCTTTAGGACACGGCATTTTTTCAATAGCATCAACTTTAGCTTTATCAACTTCAATACCTCTTTCGGAGATTTTATGCCCCAAGACAATACCTTCATTAACCATAAAGTGGCACTTCTCCCAATTCAAGACAAGATTAGTTTCTTCACATCGCTGCAAATCTCGATCAAGGTTGCTTAAGCAATCATCAAAAGAAGTTCTGTAAATGGAGAAATCATCCATGAAAACCTCAACAATCTTTTCACAAAAGTAAGAGAATATAGCAGTCATACATCTTTGAAAAGTAGCAGGTGCATTACATAAACCAAAAGGCATACGTCTATAAGCAAAGGTACCGAAAGGACAAGTAAAAGTAGTCTTTTCTTGATCCTCTTTTGACACGGGTATTTGAGAAAAACCAGAATAACCATCTAGAAAGCAAGAGTGTGTATGTTTTTGTAAGTGCATCTAGTGCCCCTTAGTGATTTTGGTGTATTGAAGACTTATAGGTTAAGCGACTAATGTGTTTGTGAGTGTACACAGATTCTATAAGTCTATGAGGAGTTTGATATTTACGATGAAAGTTGACCCCTAAAAATGAATATCTTCATTTGAAGACTTTGGTTTTCTTGAAGACTTTGAAAATGAGGAAATTGGTGTGACCTTGAAGACTTTGATATTGATGCGAGGATTATGAAGCATGAAGACTTTTGTTTTCGTAGTTTTGTTTTCTCTTTCTTGAGTCATAGGAAACACCATACTGTTAAAGGGGGTCGAGGTAAAACTAAGGAAAAGTTTCCAAGTGATGCTCATCTCAAATTCTACACCTACCCAATCCTTTTGAGTGAAGCCATTGGAAATCTCATATAGTTCAGTCAATTTCTTCAGTGACAGAGACGAAGATCTTCTGTTCTCTAAGGAATTTTTTCTGACTGAGGACTTAGGAATTCGCCAGAGCGGATAGCCTACAAGTGAGGAACATGATAGCCCTAAGGAATTTGAGAGCTCAAATTTCTGACCATTGCTGTGCTACGCGCCAGTTGTCCCAAATATCTTATCCACCTAACGGTCATATCATTAAAGGGCATTTATGTCTTATCATGTCGGGCTGCTCCCAGGCTATAAATAGCCGCCCCCTACAACCACTAGCCGGCTGGCTGCTCCGAGAGAAACTGACACTTGTCATTTAGAGCATCCCATCCTCCGAGGACTTTGAGAGAAAATCATCAGTGAGGAAAAACCCAAACCCAACACCTAAAACCCAAAGTGAATGAGCATCACTGAAGACCTTTGAGAACTGTGCATCCTCCAGACGGTTAGGCGTCATGGTCTGGAGCATCCAAGAGGAATTGTGGATCGCTGAGTGACCAAGTCTGTGAAGGTTTGGAAGTCACCTGTGAATACTTACCACGAGTGATTGGGCGAGGTCTGTGTGACCATAGCTCAAGGAGAATACGGTGAGGACTGTGTGTCCTCAGGTTTAAATACCTAGCCGCTCCAACCAGACGTACAACTGTCACAGCAGTTGGAACTGGACTACCAAATCATTGTCTTCACCGAGCTACTGGTTCTATTTCCTCAACCCTTTCATTTCCTCATTCATGTGTTGATGAAATTGATCATTACTGTTTGAAGATTTTGACTGAAGACTTTCTCAATTTCCTCAGTCCTATTTCTTCAGTCATCTAGTCTTTTGCCTGCTTATCCTGTTTACACACTATCTGTGCTCTGTGCTTGTTTATATCATCATGATGACTGTGTTACTGCCATGTTATGCTTGCACCTGAGTACTTATTCCGCTGCTTGTAGTTCGTCACTTAGGAAATTCCTCAAGTAGTATTTCCTCAGTGACAAATTTGTAAAAATCGCCTATTCACCCTCCTCTAGTCGATATAACGCACTTTCAATTGGTATCAGAGCAAGGTACTCCCTTGTTCTGTGTGATTTTGGTTTAACCACCTGGAGTTTTAGTTATGTCGACTGCAGGCATGATCAGGGTCTCGGCTGGGTGTCCTACCTTTGATGGGACGGACTACCCCTACCGGAAGAATAAGATGCGCATGCATCTTGAGGCAATTGACAACGATCTCTGGTACATTGTGGAAAATGGCGTTCCCTCTGTCACTCCTTCCGTGAACGCTGCTGTTGTGAAGAGATTCAAGCAACTCAACTCTCAAGCAAAGAATATCATATGTGGCCATATGAGCAAAGGACAGTATGGTAGAGTGAGTGCTTTGGAGTCTGCAAAGCTTATCTGGGACAGGCTATCCAACGTCAACGAATGAATCTCAACTCAATGTGATTCTTGAGTTGACGTTATTTGCAATCTCTTCAACCGCTTCAAAAGACTCGACAATGAGAATTTCCAGCAGACCTTTGATCGCCTCACTGACATTTCAAACGAGCTTCAAGCACTTGGTGCCACTGACATCACCGACCATGAGGTGGTGAAGAAATTGCTGAGGTCACTCGATTCTTCATTCGATACACTGGCACTGATGATTCAAGAACATGGAGACTACAAGTCACTAGATCCTACTGATATCCTTGAGAGGCTGAACACTCATGAACTCCAACAAGCTGAGAAGAGAGATCTCTACGGGTCAAGCTATGGAAGATCACGCGCACTGAAGGCCAAGGCAGTTTCCTCATCCGAAGGAGAAGATTCTGATAGCAGCCTTGGTGACCCTGAAGAACTAAGCCAGGAGCTAGCAATGCTCGTGAGGAAATTCCAGAAGTTCTCAAGGCATGGTCGCTTTGTAAAATCTTCAAAAGGTGATGACATAAGATAAGATTCCTCATCCTGTGATTACAAGAAGAGGACTTGACACAAATGCAAGAAACCTGGTCACTACATAACTGATTGTCCACAGTGGGCAAATGAATCAAAGAAGAAGAAATACAAGGATGATAGTTCAGATGACTCAAAGAAGAAGAAGAAATCTTCAAAGTCCTCATCATCAAAATCTTCAAAGTCTTCATCTCACAAGAAGAGCAATTCCAAGAAGGCTCGAGCATTCATTGGCAAGGGAATGGACCCTGAAGCTGAATCTGAGGAAAATGAGGAAGAGTAGGCATCTGAGGAGTCAGACTCTGGTGTGGCGAGCCTAGCCCTCGCTACTGCTTTCGTCAGCAAGTCCATCTTCAACACTGAGGAAAATGGCTACCCCAACACTACTAATGACAGCAATGATGACTATGCTCCCACCTATTGCTTCATGGCAAAAGGTGCCAAGGTACTCAAATATCCCTCCTCTGAATCAAGTGAGGATGAATCTGATGAAAATCTCAAACCCAGCTATTCCAAACTTGCTAATATTGTTGTTAAACAACAAAAGGCTTTGGAAATGGTTCAAAATTTGCTAGACAAAAGTGATGATCTGCTGGGTGAGGAAATGGATCGAACCCAAACTCTGACTGATAATCTTCAGCGACTATAGTCTAAGTTTGATAACCTTCAAAGTTGTCATGAAACTCTCTTAGCCGATCATGAGAAGCTCTCTTATGAATTTCTTCAAAGAAAGCAAGATCTTGAGAAGCTAAGGTTGAGTCATGAAGATCTTCAGAAGGAAAATGATTCATTACATGCTCAACAGATCAGTTCCGCTTAGGAAGAATTTATTCCACCATGTTTGAAATGCATTGAACATGAAACTGCTAATTCTTCACCTAAAAGTTCAAATGCTTCTATTGTTGCAAATTCTTCAACTATCTCTGTGGTCACAAATTCCTCATCTGAGGATACCACTAGTATCACTGACGAAAATGCAGAGTTGAAGGAATTGTATGTGACACGCATGTACAAAAGCCTCAAAGGGTATCAGACTCTTTGTGATGTACTCAGAAAGCAGATCTTGAACAGGAACCCTAGGAAAGAGGGTATTGCCTTTGAGAGGAAACTCAATGCTGATGGAACCTACTGGAAACCTGAGCAGTATCCCAAAACCTCATGGGTTGCTGCGAAGGGACCACCCATAGATCCATCCACTTTATCTGACTTTACTTGTGAATCCTCATATTCATCTAATGAGTCATTTGGCTCCAACTATAAACTGTTCAAAAATTAGAATGGTGAAGTATTTGCTAGATATGTTGGAACTAACTACAGGAACGGTCCCCCTATGAAGAAAATCTAGGTTCCCAAAAGGTGCCTTGAAAGTCTTCAGGTGAATGTCATCATGACACCACCTGTGAAAAATAGGAACCCCAGATCGAATTCTTCATATGGACCAAAGGCTTCAAATGTATCCAAGTCCTCATATGGACCAAATTCCTCATATGGATCAAATTCCTCACATGGATCCAAATCCTCATATGAACATCATTGTGCTAACACTTCTGTTTCGCAGGGAAAATCTAAGAGCTATGAATATGTGCATTATTATTCAAATCATTATGTTCATAAGTCCTCAAAGAATTTCTCTGCTTATTCATATGCCTACTCTAACCCCTCTTCTGTGAAATGAAGCGCATTGGCTTCAATGCCACCATTCTCTTATGGAGCTCGCAGAATGATGAACTCTTTGCCACCCCTCCAAATGTGGGTGGTGAAGAAAAAGAACTAATTTCTTATGCAGGGTCAGGTCTCCAGGCGAACTTAATCGTCTGAAGAATTTGCTGGAGACCTGAAAATGCTTGAAAGGACGCAAGCTAATTATGAAGAAATGATTCATTCATTTCTCACGTCCTCATACTGCTATATATACATATGTTGCATTAATTGATGAAATTATGTCTGATGAATTTGATGTCATATTCTTCACTCTGAAGTATATGAGTTCATAAGAAGCACTAATTCATCTGCAGGATGATTTACCCAAAGCTACTGAGTGGGTCCTCGACAATGGATGTACAAATCACATGACCGGTGACAAGAGCTTACTGATGGACACTCCTTTATCTGCATCACATTTGAAGCATATCACCTACGCTGACAAAGGCAAAAGCAAGGTATTGGGTCTAGGTAGGGTTGCAATCTCAAAGGATCGACACATGGACAAAGTCATACTTGTCGAGTCCCTCGGATTCAACCTCATGTCTGTCTCAATGCTTTGTGATCTTGATATGGTTGTTGTCTTTGGAAAATAACGCTGCGTAGTGCTCATGGAATCTGACAATTCCAAAGTCTTCGAAGGCTTTAGGAGAGGAGACTTGTATATTGTTGATTTCTCTGCAGGACCACAGCATGCCACATGTCTACTTGCAAAACCTTCAGAAGGCTGGCTATGGCATCGACGACTGGGTCATGCTGGCATGAGGAACTTACACACGCTTTTGAAGAAGAAGCACGTCATTGGCATTGAGGGTGTCAAATTCCTCAAAGATCATCTTTGTGGGGCTTGTGAGGCTGGAAAGATGACCAGAGCCAAGCACCCCTCGAAGACTATCATGACTACCTCTCGTCCTTTTGAATTACTTCATATGGACCTATTTGGCCCTACTCATTATGCCACACTAACAAATGCAGCATCTCTATATGGCTTTGTCATTGTTGATGATTATTCTCGTTACACATGGGTGCATGTCATTACTTACAAAACTGAAGTGCAGGAAGTCTTCAGATGATTTTCCTCAAGGCTTAGACGAATTTCGGTGTGAAGACCAAGCATATACGTAGTGACAATGGGACCGAGTTCAAGAATACTGGTCTTGATGACTATCTTAATGAACTTGGTATTACTCATGAGTTATCTGCCCCATACACTCCTCAGCAAAATGGCGTTATGGAGCGCAAGAACACGACTCTTGTTGAGATGGCTCGCACTATGCTTGATGAATACAAAACACCTCATCGCTTCTGGCCTGAGGCAATTGATACTGCATGCCACATCATCAACAGGGTATATCTTCACAAATTCTTCAAGAAGACCTCAAATGAAATCCTCACTGACAAGAAACCCAATGTGAGTTATTTCAAAGTCTTCGGTGCTAAATGTTGGATTAGAGATCCTCATCACAATTCTAAATTTGCACCGAAAGCACATGAGGGTTTTATGCTTGGTTACGGAAAGGACTCACACACCTACAGAGTCTTCAACACCCATCACCACAAGGTTGTTGAAACTGTAGATGTGCGGTTCGATGAAACTAACGGCTCGCAAAGAGAGCACATACCTCCTGTGCTAGATGAAATGTCTCCTGAGGAATCCATCAAGCTAAAGGCTACTGAGGATGTCATACCTACTAAAGAATCTGCTGAAGAAGTCATTCAAGATCGTGAGAAAATCATGCTGGGGCATCTGAAGAAAATGCTGAGCCCAATCAAAGTCGTCAACCTGCTCATCCTCGCGTTGCAAATGAAGTGCAGATTGAGAGAATCATCAATGACATCAACGCACCAGGTCCTCTCACACACTCAAAAGCTTCACATTTATCTAACTTTTGTGGGCATTTTGTGTTCATCTCTATCACAGAGCCCACCAAAGTTGATGAGGCATTTCTGGAGCCTGAGTGGATTCAAGCTATGCAAGAGGAATTGCATCAATTCGACCTCAAGAATGTGTGGGAACTTGTCAAGCGACCAGATCCTCGCAAGCACAATGTCATTGGTACCAAATGGATCTTCTGCAACAAGCAAGTTGAAAATGGCCTAGTGGTGAGGAACAAGGCTCGTCTCATAGCTCAAGGCTACACACAGGTTGAAGAAATTGATTTTGATGAAACTTTTGCACCTGTTGCTAGACTTGAGGCTATTCGCATATTGCTTGCTTATGCTAACCATCATAATATCATCTTATATCAAATGGATGTGAAAAGTGCATTCCTCAATGGTAAGCTTGAGGAAGAAGTATATGTGGCTCAACCCCCAGGTTTTGAAGATCCTAAGCATCCTGACAAAGTCTTCAGACTCAATAAGGCCCTCTATGGCCTCAAGCAGGCCCCTCGGGCATGGTATGATACACTGAAGGAATTCCTCATGAAGAAAGGCTTTAAACCCGGTTCACTTGATCCGCCTCTTTTCACCAAAACATATGATGATGAATTATTCGTGTGCCAAATATATGTTGATGATATTATCTTTGGCTGTACTAACCAATGTTACAATGACGAATTTGCCTATATGATGAGTGAGGAATATCAAATGTCTATGATGGGAGAATTGAAATTCTTCTTAGGTCTTCAAATTCGTCAACAACGCAATGGTATTTTCATTTCTCAAGAGAAATACCTCAAGGACGTTCTGAGGAAATTTGGCATGCAAGATTGCAAAGGCGTCAAAATCCCTATGCCCACAAATGGCCATCTATGCACCAATGAAAATGGTATAGACTTCGATCAAAAGGTATACCGCTCCATGATTGGCTCATTATTGTATCTATGTGCATCTAGGCTAGATATTATGCTTAGTGTTTGCATGTGTGCCCGTTTTCAAGCTACACCGAAGGAATCACACCATAAGGCTGTGAAACATATTCTTCGATATCTAGCTCACACTCCAACACTTGGATTATGGTATCCCAAGGGCTCGGCTTTTGATCTCATTGGATATTCTGGCTCTGACTATGCTGGTGATTGAGTGGATCGCAAGTCAACATCAGGCACATGCCATTTCCTCAGACGGTCTTTAGTATGTTGGTCCTCGAAGAAGCAGAACTGCGTGTCACTGTCTACTTCTGAAGCTGAGTACATTGCTGCTGGTTCTTGCTGTGCTCAATTACTATGGATGAAGCAAACCCTCAAGGACTATGGCATCAACATGAAGAATGTGCCACTCTACTGCGACAATGAGAGTGCCATCAAGATTGCTCATAATCCAATTCAGCACTCGAAGACAAAGCATCCAGATTCGTCATCATTTTCATCGAGATCATGTGTTGAAGGGCGACATCTCTATTGATCACATGAAGACCGAAGAACAACTAGCGGATATCTTCACAAAGCCCTTGGATGAGAAGATATTTAGCAAGTTGCGGTGTGAGCTAAATATCTTAGAATCTTCGAATGTTCTTTGAAAGGACACACATCCTAACACTTATGCAAAATTGATGACTTAGATGTGCAACACACGAAGTAATATTTTTCTTCAATCAATGAAGACTAACCCTCTAAGTCTGAAGAAATTAATGAAGAATTTGATTCTCAGAGCCCTAAGACAATTGTACGCGGTGTCTGAAATGATCATTCTTATACGGTGGGTCACGCCACCAACAAAAGTTGAAAATCTTCAAAATTAAGTTTTTCTTCATTTTAGAAATTCTTCAATTTTTCAAATTCTTCAACTTTCAAATTCTTCAACTTTGCAAAGTCCTTAAACTTTTCGACTGGTGTTCTTCATTGACTATATATATATATATATATATATATATATATATATTTGAGTTTTCATGTCCTCAACATCATTCACTTATTGCTAATTCTTCAAATTGATTTTCATCTAAGTGAATGTAATCGGACCCGTTCCCCCTCTATGCTAAACTCAACCCAGTATGTTGACAAATTCTTCATGTAGTTCTATTTGAAACCCGTTCAAAGTATTCACTATGTCCTTGACAGCTGAAGAATTTGCGAACGAAACATTCAAATTTTCATATCTGAATTTTTGGCTTTTGCCGCTCAAACCGTTCCGCATCCCACGATGGATTAAAATATTCATCCACGATCACCCACGATCTCCACCACTCTGTACGTGGGTGACACATGTCATTAGAAGAGTAAGGGTCAGGGGCATGTTCGTCCAAAAATTTCGGACGGGCAGTTTTTCACCGTGGCTATAAATACCCCCCCTTCCTCTGTCCTCATTTACCTCGCTCGACCTCCATCTCGCTTGAGCTCTCAGACCTAGCGCCGTCGCTACTCTCCATCGTTGCCAGTGAGGAAGAGCTTCACTGCCTCAACCTCGTTGCCATCATACTCGCGCCGGCCGCAGAAATCTTCACTCCGCCGCCGCCGTAGTTGTCTCTCACCGCCAAGTTAGGGCATGAGAGATCTGACCGGACGAACTTCTCCAACTCCACTCCCAGTTTGTCGTGTTCTTCATCCAAGGTAAATAAAATCTAATTTTCCTGCCCTTCTTTGATTCTTATGATTTCCACAGATTCTTCAAAAGGTGTTTATTCTTCAACTTCCTATTCCATAAACACCCGAATGCTTCTTTATCTTGATTTGTTTCTCTAAGCTATGTTTTTCTTCAAGATTCCTCAATTGTGTGGATTTCAAAATCTATAGAACTCTGGAACCTAAGTCAAGAACGCTTAGTGAAATTCCTCAAGACACCTATGGTCAAATTCCTGAAACTTGATACTTTTTGAAAAATTTCTGAGAACGCATATGACCTCTCCAAATTCTTCGCACCTATACTCTGTTCACAGGTACAAAATATCCACTGCTAAATCACTAGGTTCTCATCAACTTAATTCATTTGCAGCGTTCCTCGAAGATAAGTTGCATACTTCCTCAGAAACATCCATTGTTCAAAATCCTCAAGTGAGGAAAATGGCGGATGGGAAGAGACCTCAGAAGGGAGGTAAGAGGCCTGAGACAAACACTGCGTTTGAGATCCCTGACGATATCTATGCTGAGTACTGCACTCCTGTTGAAGTGAAATATGGCAAAGAGAACAAGAATCAGCGCAAAGTGCGCATACAGAGGATTGAAAGGAGATGGGCTAAGGAATGGAGGGAATACCGATACGTCACTCCAAAGTACATGAAGAAATTCACCGTAAACCCTCCATGTCCAAGACATCCATTGGAAGCTGGCCAAGTTGCTGATCCCACCAGCATCAGGTGTGGTGAGGAATTTCCAAAAGAATGGGCCAAGTGCCAAGCCAAACTGGCCAAGCTTGCAAAAGAAGCAGTGAAGAAATTCAATGAAGATTCTCAAGCTGCTACTGCTGAGGCCTCTGCTAGTAAGCCCAAGAAAGCTATGCCGAAGAAATCAGCTGTAAAGCCGAGTTCCTCAACAGCAATGCCCTCAGAGCCAAGTTCCTCAAAGCCCTCAAAGCAAATTCCTCAGGCAACTTTTTCAAGTGTTGTGCAAATTCCCTCTGTTGCCACAAAGTCCTTAGTTGCTGCTGCAAAGTCCTCAACACCAGTGCATCTTGCAACGTGCCAACGGACTACAGGTTTTTCAATTGCTTCTGGAGCATCTGCAAGTTCCTCAGCTCCACCATGGTCCTCAACTGGTCCAACTCTGCTGAAGAAAAATTCCATTGCTAGACGTGGAACGAGGCCAAGTCCTCATAAGAAGCAAGTGGCGTTCCAAGTTCCGTCAGATATCGATGAAGCTGATGATGAAGAACTTACTGAAATCATCAGGGACAGGCAAGAAAGGGTCGCTAGAGCCAAAGGGAGTTATGTGCCTCTCATGCTGGATCCGAAGAAGATCCTCGATTTCATTGATCTCTGGCACAAAGATCCAAACACTCCACTGCCTGAATTGAACCTCACTCCTGGTCAAAGTCACATGTTGACGGCATTCATCAGTGAAGAAAAATGGAAATTTGAAAAGGGCAGGCAAGTCAAGAAGGCTCAGTACAAGAAGGAGTGTTTTCTGAAGAACAATGTTCTGAACATGTCTGCTGAAGAACTTGTAGCTCTGCAAACGGAAATCAAAGGTCTCAGTGATGAATTTGACAGATACTATGCCGATTGGCTAGGAGCCAAAGTCAGATTTGAAAAGCTTGCCAAGACCTTCAAGCCTAACAATGCAGCACCATCGCAACGACAAAATCCTCAGGCTGATACTACTGCTTAGTCTACTGAAGAAAATAAAAGCGCAACTGATGAAAATCAGGCTGCTGAAGAAACTGAGAATACCAGGGCTGATGAAGAAATTCCAGCTCCTGAAGACTCTGCCAGGGCAACCACCAATGTTGCACCTGAAGATCAACCCAGGTCTACTAAAGCATTTGCAGCGCCTAAAGAAACTAAACATTCCAGGGCAACTGCATCTGTTGTGCCTGAAGAAACTAAACCCACTTCATCTACTCCCCTTACCAAAGCTGCGGAGAAGGCAACTGTGAAGAAGAGGAAAGCATCAACCTCTGCAGAGTCCTCAGCTCCCAAGAAAGTGAGGACTTTGATGAGCTCTTTCAATAACCCAATTGATGTTGTTCCAATCTCAATAGTGCCATCAAAGGAGCTCATTCCTTTTGGTGAAGAATATGTCATTCTAGATGACACAGATGAAGAGAATCCTTCTGCTGCTTCTTCAGAGCAGTTGGATGAAGAAATTGAAGTGGAAGATATCCCTTCAACCCCACTGGTATCATCGCCCATGCCTCAGTTCATAGCTGAAGAGGCAGGCGTTGAGGAAATTGAAGAAGACGTGGACATTGGTTCAACTACTCCTGTGCTGAATGATGATTATTGGGAAAATCTTCACCCCAATTCACCATTGACCACACCTCTGCATCCAATTCCTCAGTCCCCTGTGCAAACCAAAGAAATTCAAACGGGATCTGAAGGACGTCAAACTTCTCTTCTGTCCATTCCTGAGGAAGTTCCAGCTACTATTGCTGAAGAACCTGAACTTTCAATTCCTTAGTCAGCAGCTCCAGAGATATTGATCCAAGAGGTTGTGAAACCTTCAACTTCTAATCTTCAGCTTAAGCAGTAAAATCCTCATGCTAAAAGGCCAATATCAAGGCTGACGATTTCTTCGCTGAGCATCATTTCTTCACTGATTTCAACCCATATGACTCAGCAAGATTTCAACGCAAGCGCTTCTAGACAGCAAGCCAAATGAACTTCTACTCATCACTTCTGTTTGACAAGGACAAGGTTTTTGAGCACCGTCAAATTCCTCATGTGGATATGGAGTCCATCCCGTGCTTTCAACCTGTCTTGAATGTTCTTCACGACGCTGTGCTCCTGAACTTCTGTGCTGACATCTGCGATTGGAATGAAGAGCTAATTCTTCAATTCTATGCTACTCTGCACATCATTGGGAACGTGGCTGATGTCAATTCATGGGTGCTTGATTGGATGACTGAGAACACGCACTACAAAGCACCGGACTCTGAATTACTTCATGCCGTTCCAATCAGTCCACCTGCTGAAGGCGCAAGGCTTATGTATGAAGAACCTGAACTTTCTCATCATATGATGCAAGTGCTAATGAAGCCTTTGAAGTCTGGCCAAGCTCCAAGAGCCACCTTCCTAGTGAAGGATTTGCTTTATGTGCCTAGGACAATCTACCGCATTCTGACCAAAACCCTCAGTCCGATCAAAGGCCACAACTCTGAAGAAGAGGAAGTTGTTGGAATCATGAAGAATCTGTTGTTCAACATTATACATGGTATTCCCATTAACTACCATGATTTCTTCATGAGGACTTTGGCAAATGTTGCATTGTCACCGTTTGAGTTGAAGCCTTATGCTCCATGGATTATGAAATTCATCAGAATCAAGTCTTCAATTCACTACAAGGCAGATTGTCAGAATCACCTCAGCTATTTGCCACCCATTAAAGTCCTCAAACGGACTATTTTCTCAGTTGATGAAAAAGGCAAGGCTGTTGTTATTGATGAAGGCACTCGTCCATTGGATGGTCAGTTTCGCAAAACTGCATCTTATTCCACCAATGATGACTCTGTAACTCAAGACTCTGTCGCAAAAGCTTCAAAGCCAGTTCCTCAAGCCACTACCCCACGCGTGATGACTGATCGTGAGCTTCTACTAAGTCTTCATGAAAAGGTCGATCGCAATCACAAATGGGTCAAGCTTCAATTTGGCTCAATTCTTCAGAATATGACTGTCACGCAAAACATTGTGAAGAAGAATCACTATTATGCTCATGAAATCTTCGATCGCACTTGGGCCATCTTGTCTCACCTCTATGGTGATGAAGACCTCAAGCAGATGGGATTTCAACAGGACTTTGAATGGTCTTAGCCTCCTTTGAAGAAATTCAAGAAGGTCAAAGTTCCTCAGCTCATCACAAGTTCATATTCTTCATCGCGTGAGACGGATGAAGCTGAAGACCTCAACGACACTACGGCAGACCCTACCTCAACGGACGACCCCAACAACGCTGGCACTCCTCCAACGACTTGATGATGATATTCTTCAGGGGCGTTAGTCCTCTTTTTTCGTCCCTTTTGGGTCATTCGATGACAAAGGTGGACAAATTTGAGTTACTCTTCAAGCGGGTCTTATATATGGGCTGTTTTTTCTGTTAAGTTACAACTCTTGCTTTTCTGAGGTGTTTGCTCTGATGAGTTGTAAACTTAAGTCCTATGGTGGTCTGATACTTTTGAACTGCTTTCTGCATGCTTATTTCCTCAAGTACTTTAATGCATGCATGCTGAATTTCGTCAGACACCATATTTCATCATGCATTACAAATTCTTCATATCATATGATTAATGCGTGTATGAATTACAAGATATAGGGGGATATCACCATGATATTACTCTACAATGTGCATTTGCAATCCAAAGCAAATTTCTCATATGCACATCTTCAGGGGGAGTTCTTCTATATCTTGCAATCAAATTCCTCAATATCAGTATTTATACTTCATATGTTTTATCCCCGTTGAAAACTTAACCTATTTATCATCAATCGCCAAAAAGGGGGAGATTGTAAGTGCATCTAGTGCCCCTTAGTGATTTTGGTGTATTGAAGACTTATAGGTTAAGGGAATAATGTGTTTGTGGGTGTACACAGATTCTATAAGTCTATGAGGAGTTTGCTATTTACGATGAAAGTCGACCCCTAAAAATGAATATCTTCATTTGAAGACTTTGGTTTTCTTGAAGACTTCGAAAATGAGGAAATTGGTGTGACCTTGAAGAATTTGATATTGATGCGAGGATTATAAAGCATGAAGACTTTTGTTTTCGTAGTTTTGTTTTCTCTTTCTTGAGTCATAGGAAACACCGTACTGTTAAAGGGGGTCGAGGTAAAACTAAGGAAAAGTTTCCAAGTGACGGTCATCTCAAATCCTACACCTACCCAATCCTTTCGAGTGAAGCCATTGGAAATCTCATACAGTTCAGTCAATTTCTTTAGTGACAGAGATGAAGATCTTCTATTCTCTGAGGAATTTGTTCTGACTGAGGAGTTAGGAATTCGCCAGTGCGGATTGCCTACAGGTGAGGAACATGATAGCCCTGAGGAATTTGAGAGCTCAAATTTCCGACCGTTGCTGTGCTACGCGCCAGCTGTCCCAAATATCTTATCCACCTAACTGTCATATCATTGAAGGGCATTTATGTCTTATCATGTCGGGCTGCTCCCAGGCTATAAATAGCCACCCCCTACAACCACTAACCGGCTGGCTGCTCCGAGAGAAACTGACACTTGTCATTTAGAGCATCCCATCCTCCGAGGACTTTGAGAGAAAATCATCAGTGAGGAAAAACCCAAACCCAAGACCTAAAACCCAAATTGATTGAGCATCACTGAAGAGATTGTTCCTGTGTGGAACTGATGCTTGCTACCTTAGAGGACTGTGCATCCTCCAGACAGTTAGGCGTCATGGTCTAGAGCATACAAGAGGAATTGTGGATCGCCAAGTGACCAAGTCTGCGAAGGTTTGGAAGTCACCTATGAAGACTTACCACGAGTGATTGGGCGAGGTCTATGTCACCTTAGCTCAAGGAGAATACGGTGAGGACTGTGTGTTCGGGACTGTGTGTCCTCAGGTTTAAATACCTAGCCGCTCCAACTAGACGTACAACTGTCACAGCAGTTGGAACTGGTCTACCAAATCATTGTCTTCACCGAGCTACAGGTTCTATTTCCTCAACCATTTCATTTCCTCATTCATGTGTTGATGAAATTGATTGTTACTATTTGAAGACTTTTACTGTAGACTTTCTCAATTTCCTCAATCCTATTTCTTCAGTCATCTAGTCTTTTTTCCACCTTATCCTGTTTACACGCTACCTGTGCTATGTGCTTGTTTCATATCATCATGATGACTGTGTTACTGCCATGTTATGCTTGCACCTGAGTACTTATTCCGCTGCTTGTAGTTCGTCACTTAGCAAATTCCTCAAGTAGTATTTCCTCAGTGATGAATTTGTAAAAATTGCCTATTCACCCCCCCTAGTCGATATAACGCACTTTTAGTTTTGATAATATTTCTAGCATTTGATCAATAAAAGGTAGAGGATAATAGTATTTCCTAGTAGCTTTATTCAACTTTCTAAAATCAATAACCATTCTATTACCTGTAACAATTCTTTGTGGGATCAATTCATTTTTGTCATTAGGAACAACAGTAATACCTCCCTTCTTAGGGACACAATGAACAGGACTTACCCATCTACTATCAGTAACAGGATAAATTATACCTGCTTGCAGAAGCTTTAGTATTTCATTTCTTACCACTTCTTTCATTTTTGGGTTCAACCATCGCTGATGATCAACGACTGGTTTAGCATCAGGTTCCATATTAATTTTGTGCTGACATAGAGTGGGACTAATGCCCTTAAGATCATCAAGAGTATATCCAATAGCTGCACGGTGCTTCTTCAGATTTTTCAATAATTTCTTTTCTTCATGCTCTGAAAGGTTAGCACTAATAATAACAGGATATATCTTTTTCTCATCAAGATAAGCATATTTCAGAGTATCATGTAATTGTTTAAGATCAAACACAGGATCACTCTTGGGTGGTAGAGGATCTCCAAGAGTCTCAATAGGCAAATTGTGTTTCAAAACAGGCATCTGTTTAAAGAAAATCTCATCTAGTTCCTTTCTTTCATTCATGAACATATCATTTTCATGGTCTAGCAAATATTGCTCTAACGGATCAGTAGGAGGCACGGCAATAGAAGCAAGACCAATAATTTCATCTTTATTAGGTAATTCTTTGTCATGGGGTTGTCTACGAAATTTGGAGAAATTGAACTCATGAGACATATCCCCAAAACTTACACTAACAGTTTCCTTCTCACAGTCTATTTTAGCATTAACAGTGTTCAAGAAAGGTCTACCAAATATAATGGGACAAAAATCATCTTGTGGGGAACCAAGAACTATAAAATCAGTAGGGTATTTTATTTCCCACACAAGACTTCAACATCTCTAACAATCCCAATTGGTGATATAGTATCTCTATTGGCAAGCTTAATAGTGACATCAATATCTTCTATTTCAGCAGGTGCAATATCATTCATAATTTCTTGATATAAAGTAAAGGGAATTTCACTCACACTAGCACCCAAATCACATAAGCCATGGTAACAATGATATCCTATTTTAACAAAAACAACAGGCATGCTAGTAACAGGTATATGTTTATCTTTATCATCTAGTTTAGCAATTCTAGTAGCTTCATCACAGAAATAAATAACATGCCCATCAATATTATCGACCAAGATATCTTTAACCATAGAAATACTAAGTTCAACTTTAATTTGTTAGGAGGTGTAGGTGTTCTAGTATAGCTCTTACGAACCACATATGAAGCTTTAGCATGTTCCTTTATTCTAACAGGGAAAGGTGGTTTCTCAATATAAGCAGTAGGAACAATAGGATCAACATTATAAATAATAGTTTCCTCTTCAGCTTTAATAGGTTCTACTACTTTTACTTCAATGGGAGGATGGTATTTAAACCACTTCTCCTTAGGGAGATCAACATGAGTAGCAAATGATTCACAGAAAGAAGCTACTATCTCAGAGTCAAGTCCATATTTAGTGCTAAATTCATGAAAAGCATCGGTGTCCATAAAAGATTTAACACAATCAAACTTGAGGTTTATACCTGACTC
Source organism: Thinopyrum elongatum (assembly GCA_011799875.1). Lineage (NCBI taxonomy): Eukaryota > Viridiplantae > Streptophyta > Magnoliopsida > Poales > Poaceae > Thinopyrum > Thinopyrum elongatum. The sequence continues at coordinate 607,102,413 of CM022303.1, read as the reverse complement.
CTTACCTTCGTCGAGTTCCCAATCTTCAGAGTTGCGTTTAATTCTTTCCAATAAATCCCATTTGAATTCAATAGTCTTCTTCATAAAAGAACCAGTACAAGAAGTATCGAGCATGGATTGATCATTACAAGAAAGCCGAGCATAAAAATTCTGAATAATAATTTCTCTTGAGAGCTCATGGTTGGGGCATGAATATAACATTGACTTAAGCCTCCCCCAAGCTTGAGCGATACTTTATCCTTCACGAGGCCAAAAATTATATATATAATTCCGATCACGATGAACCAGATGCATAGGATAAAACTTCTGATGAAATTCCAATTTCAATCGGTTGTTATTCCAAGTCCCAATATCATCGCATAGCCTATACCATGTCAATGCCTTCTCCTTCAAAGATAAAAGGAAGACCTTCTTCTTGACTTCATCCTCGGGCAAACCTGCTGTTAGGACCGAGAGTATATCGACAAGAGGGGGGGTGAATGGGAGATTCAAATTTTCTTTCGAAAGCTTTGAAACTTAACCCAGGCACAACAGCGGAATAGAGTATCGAAGTAAATATACATAATCAGTATTCTTCGTCAGAAGCATATTCTTCAATGAAAGCATTGACAACAATACGAGCTTGATAGATCACAGGTTTAACAACAATGAGGGTTATGCAACTGGCAAACAGATGTAATAGAATAAGACACGACATAACTGAGACTGAATGAAAAAGCTACTCAATGATTACACAAGTAAGACATAAGCACAGGGAGGTAACGAAGGAAAACAGATAATGTCGAATGACAGACACAAGATATGAAGAATATGGTACAGAGTGATCAAGATAACTATCGGCACAGAGCATGAATAAAAACTACTGAAGTAAATGCATTAGAATAGGAATAACCAGTGGTGCTCGATGGCGACAGAGAGATTTGGTAGGCCAATTCACCCTTCTGCCAAAGGGCTACATCTAGTTGGAGGGGCTGTGACTTAACATGGAATATAAACTCTCTTCACCCTATTCTCCTTCAACGCAGAGCTAATCAAACTCAGGTTGATTTTACTCATGGTAGATCCTTGTCGGTGATCTCCAAACCTTCAGTCGATCAACGCAAACCACAATCACTCTTGGTTGCTGAAGATCAGGCTCGATGAAGACAACAACTCTTCATCACTCGAAGCCAAAACCTATCCATCTAGAGAGTGCGCAGCTCTCAAGAGTAATAGGTACAAGAACTCTCACTCAGAACTACTGTGATGCTAAACCACTGTCTAAGTTTGGGCTCTTGGATTTTCTCTCGGTGGATCTTAAACTCAAATCACTCGGAGAGGGGTTGCTCAAATCAATCTTCTCAGAAATCTCAAGCGGAGCAGCCAACGGACAATGTTGGAGCGGGGTGGCTATTTATAGCTGCAGCCTTCCTAGATGGGAAAAGACCAAATTGGACATTGGCCTCAGCCAATGGCCTAACGACACGATTCCAACGGTCGGATTTGTGCACAATGGTAACATTTCTTGCGGAGCAAGAAATGCTAACTCCTCGGTCCAAGGCAAATCTCTCGTAGCGAAGAAGATCAAAGTCTCTTGCTGGCAAGTATTTACTCAGAACACAAAGAAATTTCTCTCGCATCTTTCATAGGTTGTGGCTAAGCATCACAGCTGATCTAAGCATCGAGAACCGATACCCCTCTTAATAGTATGGTGGTCCTATGACTGGACAGACTGAAAGAAGAAAAATGAAATGAATACTATGTCTTCACTTTGTCTTCGACTTCAATCACAGCAGTCAATTTCTTCGGCCGACAGTATCGAAAAAAGCTTTGTTTCATTAGAAAAATTTCGAGGGGTCGATTTCTTCACATTATTCTTCTCGACTCTATCACTTCAACAGATATAGCTTTTTCTTCTCTGCAGCACAGATATGCTTCGGTGAAGTTCCTCGAACTCAGCACCAGAGATAGCATTCTCTTCTGTTGTGTATGGACTTTTCTCTCTGTGTGCACTAGCAAACAAATTAGTCCACCTGTTTCTGTCAACAATCTCCAAAACACAAGGTAGGCAGATATTGCACCAACAATCTCCCCCTTTTTGGACGATTGTTGACAAAAAAGACCACATTGAATGATACATAATGAATGGAATGTAATGCAAAGAATAATGAAAGATAAGAGAAGATTACGAAGATAAGATACTCTCCCCCTTAATATATGCTTCAGTTCGGGAGATATATTACTCTTCGTATGAGTGTCATGAGTGGGAGGAAAGTAGAACTTGATGAGGTAATTGTACCTTCTCTCGAATTGGAAAGTAGCTCATCATAAGAAACCGTTCCCGTGATGCCTACACCAACTAGAGAGGAAGCTAATGATGATGATCATGAAACTTCAGATCAAGTTACTACTGAACTTCGTAGGTCAACCAGAGCAGGATCCGCACTAAAGTGGTACGATAATCCTGTTCTGGAAGTCATGTTACTAGACCAAGGCGAACCTACAAACTATGAAGAAGCTATGATGAGCCCAGATTCTGACAGATGGCTTGAGGCCATGAAATCTGAGATAGGATCCATGTATGAGAACAAAGTATGGACTTTGGTGGATTTGCCCGATGATCGGCAAGCCATAGAGAATAAATGGATCTTCAAGAAGAAGACCGACGCTGATGGTAATGTTACTGTCTACAAAGCTTGACTTGTTGCGAAAGGTTTTCGACAAGTTCAAGGGGTTGACTACGATGAGACTTTCTCACCCGTAGCGATGCTTAATTCCATCTGAATCATGTTAGCAATTGCCGCATTTTATGATTTTGAAATCTGGCAAATGGACGTCAAAACTGCATTCCTTAATGGATATCATAAAGAAGAGTTGTATATGATGCAACCAGAAGATTTTGTCGATCCTAAAGGTGCTAACAAAGTGTGCAAGCTCCAGCGATCTATCTATGGACTGGTGCAAGCATCTCGAAGTTGGAATATACGCTTTGATGAGGTGATCAAAGCATATGGTTTTTTACAGACTTACGGTGAAGCCTGTATTTACAAGAAAGTGAGTGTGAGCTCTGTAGCATTTTTGATATTATATGTGGATGACATATTATTGATTGGAAATGATATAGAATTTCTAGATAGCATAAAAGGATACTTGAATAAGAATTTTTCAATGAAACATCTCGGTGAAGCTACTTACATATTGGGCATCAAGATCTATAGAGATAGATCAAGACGTTTGATAAGACTTTCAACGAGTACATACCTTGACAAGATTTTGAAGGAGTTCAAAATGGATCAGCCAAAAGAAGGAGTTCTTGCCTGAATAATAAGGTGTGAAGTTGAGTAAGACTCAAAACCCGACCACGGCATAAGATAGAAAGAGAATGAAAGTAATTCCCTATGCCTCAGCCATAGGTTCCATAAAGTATGCCATGCTATGTACCAAACCTATTAGGTACTTTTCCATGAGTTTGGCAAGGGGGTACAAATAGTGATCCAGGAGTGGACCACTGAACAGCGGTCAAAATTATCCTTAGGTGCCTTAAGAGGAATAAGGAAATGTTTCTCGGTTTTGGAGGAGATAAAGAGTTTGTCATAAAGGGTTACATCGATGCAAGCTTTGACACTAATCCGGATGACTCTATGTCTCAATCTGTGTACGTATTGAATGTGGGAGAAAATTAGCTAGAGTAGCTCCATGCAGAGCATTATAGACATAGAAATTTGCAAAATACATACGGATCTAAATGTGGCAGACCCGTTGACTAAAATTCTCTCACAAGCAAAACATGATCACACCTTAGTACTCTTTGGGTGTTAATCACATGGCGATGTGAACTAGATTATTGACTCAAGTATACTCTTTGAGTGTTGGTCACATGGCGATGTGAACTATGGGTGTTAATCACATGACGATGTGGACTAGATTATTGACTCTAGTAAACTCTTTGAGTGTTGGTCACAAGGCGATGTGAACTATAGGTGTTAATCACCTGGCGATGTGAACTAGATTATTGACTCTAGTGCAAGTGGGAGACTGAAGGAAATATGCCCTAGAGGCAACAATAAAGTTGTTATTTTATATTTCCTTATTCATGATAAAGGTTCATTATTCAAGCTAGAATTGTATTGATCGGAAACTTAAATACATGTGTGAATACATAAACAAATACCATGTCCCTAGTAAGCCTCTACTAGACTAGCTCGTTGATCAAAGAAGGTTAAGGTTTCCTAACCATAGACATGTGTTGCCATTTGATAACGGGGTCACATCATTAGGAGAATGATGTGATGGACAAGACCCATCCGTTAGCTTAGCATTATGATTGTTCAGTTTTATTGCTATTGCTTTCTTCATGTCAAATACATATTCCTTCGACTATGAGATTATGCAACTCCCGGATACCGGAGGAATACCTTGTGTTCTATCAAACGTCACAACATAACTGGGTGATCATAAAGTTGCTCTACAGGTAACTCCAAAGGTGTTTGTTGAGTTGGCATAGATCGAGATTAGGATTTGTCACTCCGAGTATCGAAGAGGTATCTCTGGGCCCTCTCGGTAATACACATCATAAGCTTGCAAGCAAACGACTAAGGAGTTAGTCACAAGGTGATGTATTACGGAACGAGTAAAGAGACTTGCCGGTAACTAGATTGAACTAGGTATGAAGATACCGACGATCGAATCTCGGGTAAGTAACATACCGACAGACAAAGGGAATTGCGTATGTTGTCATAACGGTTCAACCGATAAAGATCTTCGTAGAATATGTAGGAGCCAATATGGGCATCCAGGTTCCACTATTTGTTATTGGCCGGAGAGGTATCTCAGTCATGTCTACATAGTTCTCGAACCCGTAGGGTCCGCACGCTTAACGTTCGATGACGATATTGTATTATATGAGTTATGTGATTTGGTGACCGAAAGTTGTTTGGAGTCCTGGATGAGATCATAGACATGACCAGGAGTCTCGAAATGGTCGAGAGGTAAAGATTGATATATATGACGATGGTATTCGGACATCGGAAGTGTTTCGGAGTGTACCGGGTACTTACCGGGTCACCGGAAGGGGTTCCGGGCACCCCCGGCAAAAGTTATGGGCCTTATGGGCCAAAAGAGGAAATGCACCAGCCACAAGGGGCTGGTGCACCCCCCATAGTAGGCCGGCCTAAGGAGGAGAAGGAAAGGGGGAAGGGAAAGGAAAGTGAGGATTAGGATTCCCACTTCCTTCCCTCTCCCCCCTCTCTTTCCTTCCCCGTTGGGAATACATGGCAGGGGGGGGGCGCGGCCAGGGCCCTCCCCCTCCCACCTATATATATGTGGGAGGGGGGCGCCTAGCACACCCCAGACAATTGCATAGCCGTGTGCGGTGGCCCCCTCCACCGTTTACACCCCCGGTCATATTTTCGTAGTGCTTAGGCGAAGCCCTGCGGAGATCACTTCACCATCACCATCACCACGCCGTTGTGCTGACGGAACTCATCTACTACCTCGACGTATTGCTGGATCAAGAAGGCGAGGGACGTCACCGAGCTGAATGTGTGCAGAACGCGGATGTCGGCATGCGACACCTATGGGACCCCCAAGGGACCCCTTTACGATTCGGCAGGGAGAGAGGTATGCATAAAAAGCAGAACCAACGATCGACGCGGGGCGATTTTACCCAGGTTCGGGCTGCTGATCAGCGTAAAACCCTACTCCTACTTTGTTTTATTATGAATGTTCTTGAGCCCAGGCTCCAGGAGCGCTTGCAATGAACAGTACGTTCAAAGAGCAGCTACGCGTGCAGAATGGGCCAGAAGATCCTCCTCTACCTGTAGCAGTTGCCTTGGGCCTCCTTTTATACGCTCAAAGGGGTCACCACAGTGGAAAAATGTACATACATTGAGGTGTAAAGTAGCTACAGGGTTATCATACCTAACCACTGATGGATTAGGACGAATGCATTTAATGCACCGTGAGGTGTCCGTTTAGGTGTCCTCACTTTCTTGGGGATGGAAAAAGGGGCCATCCCATCAGCACCGCTTAAGCTCTCCTCCACTGGCACGTTGCCACGCATCCAGAGAAGGACCCAGAATGTCGGGCTTGTTGCTGTGTCTAAGCGGTGGCACAGTAGCATAACCTTGCCGGGCGCCGAATCTTGCCGGGCTTCGCAGGCCACCCCGGCAAGATCTTGCCGGGGAGGCTGGCTTTCGGATTCCAGCTCTTCCTATCTGCTGATCCTCAGATCTTTGACTTGAGAATTTCTTTGATAGCCTGAGTCAACCTCGAACTATTCCCCGACAAGCCTTGCCGCGAGTATGGCTACAACTGCCCGTGCACAAGTACGGGGTACTAATGGCCCAATACTTAGTACACCGACAAGAGCCCCCGGGCCTAGGCCACACACGAGTGCGAGGCGTTGTTGGGCTAGGCCCAAATAGTGCACGGGCATACGTGGTAGGGAATTAACTGCTCGGAAATATCCCGCTTACTGTGCCCCCCACTACGCGCGCTAAACGCGCGACGTGGGAAGCGTGCGTCAAAGGCTGCAACTGCAACGCGCCTGCAGAGGTGCATTCACATTGGGGAGTAAAAGAGGCGGCCTCGCACCTTCCCCATAAAAAGGGAAACTGCAAAGGCACAGCCTATTTGCCTCCCTCTTCTTCTCAATCTGGCCGCCGCCATTGCCTTCCTTCTCTCAAGCTCAGAGCAAAGCTTTCCCTCATACGCTCGTCGTCTCCACGCCCGCTCCATCCCCGGCTTCCGCCCCCGCAGCCGTCATGCCGCCCAAGGCCAGCAAAGGCAAGGGCAAGGAGACGAAAGCCGATGTCCCGGAGAGCGAGCTGGTGAAGATGCGGAAGAAGTACGTCGTATTCGCCCCGTCGCTTGATGCGAAAGCTCTGAAGAGGCGGTACCAGTGTATGTGGGCGAGGGAGACGCAGGCTCACCCCGCCACTCGCGTGATTCCAGGTTCTTGCTCCAAGAGCGGGTCAGATAGATATCCCTTCTTCGCTGCTTATTTCTATTACGGGCTCTGTCCCCCATTCTCTGACTTCTTCAACGACATTATGTACACATACGTCTTCCATCTTCTTGATTCCACGCCGAATGTTGTACTGTGCATATCCATCTTTGCTCATCTTTGTGAAAATTTTGCCGGAGTGGTTCCCAATACTGCCCTTTTCCGCCACTACTTTTTTCCCCGTATCCAAAAAGGGGAGGCCCTCTCTGGTTCTATCGCCTGGATTCCAAGGGCTTGGAATACGGAAATATACCCAGAAGGGGTTTACCGCGAGAAGTGGGACGAATGGCGGGATGAGTGGTGCTGGATCAAGGAAGCAGATCCCCATCCGTTCTGTTTGCCTCGACAGCAGAAGGCGGTCCGCGGTAGTGGCTGGAGCGATCTCGCTGCTGAAGATGAAAAGCTCAAGCTGCCGGGCTAACAATGGAGATGATCGGCTTTGATTTCCTCCATTGCCGCATCACCCCCTTGCAGAATAAAGGGAGACCAGCTTGGGAATACCGAATCGCAGCAGACATCATGAGACTGCAACCCAGATTGAACAACAATTTGACTGCAATGCAGCTTGGCGCTCTCCGTCAAAGGCTATTCCAGCGCGACAACAAGCATCGGTTGCCGGCAAGAATTGTCCCTCTGTGCAACAACTCTGCCCTGGGGTCGATTATCGCCACCATGCCACTGTTCAACGCCCACAGTCTCGACGCGGCATGGGTCGAGCCATCCGAGGAAGAGGCACAAAAGTTCTTTGATAACTTGACGGAGAGAGCCGTCCGGGAAGAAGCAAACCTCATCCGAGCCACCACCGACGAAGAAGTGGCATACATCACCACTAGGGCGGAGGAGACGAATCTTGCCGCGGAGGCTGGCAGCGCCGGCTTCACAGAATGGGAAACCAGCGACGCAGAGGTAGTGGTGGAAGAAAATCCTACTGGGAAGGACAAGGCCGCCGGGGAACAGAGCAGCACAGCTGCTGAGAGCTCATCCGACGAAGACGCGGCTGAAGAAGAACCGCAAGAAGAGCTCCCAGCCCCAAAGAAGACAAAGCGTGTTCTTCGAAAGGCTGCATCTGGCATCCCGGCAAGCCAACCTTCTTCGAGCAGCGAGGCTCCCGGCAAGAAAGCGGCTGGCAAGACTGCGCCGCGGAAAGGAGTTCGACAGCAACCTTCGTAGCGTGCAAGACCCACACCAGCGGCAACTACTGAGGCGGCAGGGGTGTCTCGCACTACCGCACTGGAGGCTGAGGTGGCGGAAACATGCCAACCCCCCGCGCCTGCTACAGCCAAGCGACCTAGGACTCCTCCTCCGCCTGCCCACACAGACACTACAACGGAGGTCGATTTTGACATCTCCGGCTTCAGTCCAGAGCGAGAAGAGGAAGAGTGAGTATCTTGCCATAGCCTTTATCTTCCAAATTCTGGATCAATCTTATTGATTTGCTTGTTTTGTCTCTGCAGTGATGCAGAAACCTTGGCAGAAAGGATGGCGAAGAGGGCAAAGACTTCCACTGGCGACGAGCCCCCGGCAGGCTTCATGAGCGCGCCGGAAAGTATTACCATCAGCCCGGAGCTTAGTCCTCGACGCAGCCCGCAGCACAGCCCCCAGCGTAAGTTCATTACTCTTTTTCCGTTGGGGAATGCTGAGGTTCCTATCCTTGCCGCTGATATATTTGGGCTTGCAGAAGAAGGATGGCAACAAAGGGAGTTCTCCGGAGATGCCTTCGTCGTGCCACCTCCGTCAACCACACCGCCCACAAGCGCATCCCCGGCAAGAGATCACACCGACGAGCTTGTCTTGGTTGAGGAGGAGCCGACAACCATGGGTACTGGCATCCTACCCCCGGCAACCGAGGTTGCCGGGAGGGGCAAGGCCACCTCTCGACAGCTCGATGCAGGTAACCAATTGCCTCAGAGCGCTTGCTATTCTTTCCTTTATCTCTCTTTCTTTTGTCTTCTTGAACTTCAATCTTGATCTCATTCTGTTTCTCTCCCTTGTCCTTTAGAATTCCCCGAGATGGAACACATGGACATTGACGCTGTCATTGAGGAGACCGCCAGGGATGTTGCCGCCGAAGCCGACAAAATCGCTGCCAGCGAGGCCGCCATGGATGCCACCGTAGAAGCCGGCGGTGCCTTTGCCGATGAGGCCGCCAAGACTGCACAGGAGGAACCCGCCAAGGAGTCTACTGAAGAGGGCGGCAAGGAGGCTGGTGATCGCACTGACGGCATTCCTGCCGCAGGAGCGCCAGGCACTGCATCGGCCACGGAGCCCCCTGCTACTGGTGAGGCGGTTGCTGAGGATCAATCGTCAACATCCGAAGTCCCCTCATCCAGCAAATATCTCAAAGTTGGCGAGAACCTGTTTGTCAACTTGCCGGGGACGGCAAGCATTGGGGCACCGTTCGAAGGGGAAGTCTTTGATGAAGAAATCATCGCCGCTGCCGGGCTCGAGATTGTTGATGATCCAAGCGCCAGCAGTGGCAAATCTGAAGAGGATCAGCTCCTCCAGGCCATGGGCGAAAATTTCCGCAAGCTCCAGGCACTTCACCGTGCTCGGAAAGAGAAAGCAGATTCCAGAATGGCATTTGTCGAGGCGGCCAAAGCAGATTTTCAGAGGCGCGTCGAACAAATGCAAGTCTGGTACGCCGAGGCCCTTCAAGAGTTGACTGCCAGCTGGGAACAAGTGAGCCAAAGCTGGACAGAGATCCTCTTGAAACGATCTGACCTGGAGAAAGCGTAGGAAGAAGCTGCACAAAGAACTGCCGCTAAGGATGCTCTCCTGACAGAGCGTCGCATTGCACTTGACGCCCATGAGGAAGATCTTGTCGCACATGAGCAGGCACTCACCGCCAAGCTTCGCAGCAAAGCTGAAGAAATCGAGAAGCTTGCTACGCGGCGGACCCAGGAGCTGGAGCAGAAGCATAAGGAGGCGCTCGAAGCTCTGACTGTAGATCATGCTGGCAAGCTCAAGAAGGCCGTCGATGCTGCCGAGGCTGCAGAGGCCGCCAAGAATGAACTGAGCGACAAAGTCAAGAAACTGGAAGTGGATCTTGAAGAACACGGCAAGGAGCTCTCGACGCTCAAAGGTGACAGGGAAAAAACCCTCCACACCCTGGCGGAGATGCAAGTTGCCATGTCTAACAAGACCAAGCAGCTCTCTTCAGCAAATGATGCTATTGCCGATCTGAGGCTGAAACTGACCACGCTGGAGAAATCACTCGAGGACAGTAGGGCCCGTGAAAAGGCCCTGAGCAAGGATCTCCAAGACGAGAAGAACCTGCTCTAGAGCGCCGCCGCCGCCCAAGTTGATTACGAAAAGGGGGTGAATATCTGGACTGGACGCCTCATTGATGCTGCGAAGAAGCTCACGGCATAATTATCATCCTTGGGCCTGTCAAACTTCAAGTATTCCTCCGAAGAAAGAATATCCTCGAGCGCTAGGTTGACCATGTTCTTCGAAAGCATCATTGATGCTCTGAAGCTGCTTCAGTCTAACCGGGCGACCCAATTGGCCAACGAGTCCCGCCAGCTTTGCCGGGCCGTCCTCTGCAAGGTGCTTATCAAGGTGGTGCACAACAATCATGGCATCAACCTCACCAACGTGCTCGGCCGCCTGCCAAAGGACGCAAATCTCGAGGCACTTGAGGAGCTTGTCGCACCTATCCTTGAGAAGGTGTATTCAATCAAAAGGGTCGAAGGCCAGTGCAGAGATTAACTGCTCCACCTCTTCTTGCCGTCGCCATTCCATGCCGAAGACAATTAAGTCTTAAGTTAGAACTGTGGCAACTTATTAATGTAATATAACTTGCTCATGTTTGGGTACATGTATGCTATCTCCCTTGTCTGATTCCTTTATGTATGGAGCTCACCCTACGCTTACTGAAAAACTTGCCGGCGCGCAACCTGCCGCGAGCGCTGGGTGCGGGACTTCAGCAGCCTGCTGGAGGCGCAGCGGCCAGCAAGACTCCTTGGCGTTCTCAGTGCAGCCACATAAATCGTTGAGCGGACTCAAAACAAAATAAGGGCGCAACCGATTACAACAAGGGTTCCTTCGCGTGCAGGTTTTCCATACAAAAGTCGAAATCGTCTAAGGAAAATAACTTTGCAATAAAGGAAACTTCCCCTAAGTTTTAGAACTTAGCTTTCTGTCGCTGTTCTTCCTCCAGTAAAGCGTCAATTCTGAACGTCACCAACTGGTACCCATATCCTCCTTCCCCCCCGGCAAACGTGCACATGAGGAATCCTTCTGTCTTTTGAGAAAAAGAAAGAAGAGGAAATAAAGATATGAAACCTTGGCGGTTCGTTAAAACTTACCGGGAGCAAGTGTCATACAACTTCTTAGACAAACATGCATATATATATATGAACATGGAAATCAATAAGGAAATGCACAACACTTAAATTTATCCATCTGGGCTCAGGGTCTGCGCCTGGCTTTGTACAAAGGATTACATGCCTTGCCAGCAAGACTTGTACAAAAGGGGGTTGCCGGGGGCCCCCGGCAACCGCGCCTTATGGGTAGAACTTGCGAAGATGTTCGATATTCCAGGAATTGCTCACTGGAACACCATCTTCGGTCTCCAGGCGGACAGCGCCGAGCCTGGTGAGTCATACTACCCGATAAGGGCCTTCCCACTTCGGCATCAACTTGTTTGAATTCTTGGCGGACTGAATCCGCCGAAGAACAAGGTCGCCTTTCTCAAGGCTTCGGGCATGAACTTTGCGGCTATGGTAGCGGCGCAAAGCTTGCTGCTAGCATGCAGCTCGCACAGCAGCCTGAAGACGATTCTCCTCAAGGAGCACAGCGTCATCTTACCGTAGTTGATCTTGCTCAAGCTCATCATAAGCGAGCACTCGAGGTGATCCGTATGTGAGTTCCGTGGGGAGAACTGCTTCCGCTCCGTAGACCAGAGCGAAGGGTGTCTGGCCGGTGGCTCGATTTGGTGTCGTTCTGATTGACCAAAGAACCGCCGGCAACTCATCAAACCAGCGTCTTCCGCACTTTCTCAGCCTGTCAAAGGTTCTGGTCCTGAGACCGCGCAGCACTTCAGCATTATCCCTCTCCGCTTGACTGTTGCTTCTCGGGTGAGCAACAGAGGCAAAACAAATTTTGCCGCCAAGGCCTTGGACGTACTGCATGAAGGTGCGACTTGTGAATTGCGTACCATTGTCGGTGATGATCCTGTTGGGCACACCGAAACGGCAAACTATTCCTTTAAAGAACTTGACGGCTGATTGTGCTGTCACCTTCCTCACCGCTTCCACTTCCGGCCACTTTGTGAACTTGTCAATTGCAACGCACAAGTACTCAAAGCCCACGGTAGCACAGGGGAAGGGGCCCAATATGTCGAGCCCCCAGACCGAAAATGGCCAGGAGAGAGGGATCGTCTGAAGAGCTTGGGCTGGCTGATGTGATTTCTTCGAATGAAACTGGCACGCTTCACACTTGGTTACTAGTGCAGTTGCATCTTGGAGAGCGGTGGGCCAAAAGAAACATTGCCGGAATGCTTTCCCGACAAGTGCTCTTGATCCTATGTGAGAGCCACATATGCCTCCATGTATCTCTGCCAACAGCTCTAGTCCATCCTCCCGAGGAATGCACTTCAATTTCACACCTTCGGTCTCTTTCTATACAGGGCGTCATCGACGAACTTGTACATAACAGACCGACGGGCTACTTTTTCCGCTTCTTCCTGTTCCTCCGGGAGTTCTCCTGTCTGAAGGAAATGGACAATGTGCTGTGCCCATGCTGGAGCCTGGGGCTCGACAGCTAGGACTAAAGGCATCTCCTCCGCCGAGGGAACATTTGTCTCGACAGCGAAAGCGTGAGGTTCCGCTGGAGCCTGTCGTTCCCCGGCAGGTTTGTCGTTGATCCCGGCAAGTTCCTTGCCGGCGGCTCCGGGGAGCTCTGCCGGAAAGTACTGTCCAGAATTCAACTTTCTTCTCTTTTCTTGCCGCATTGATGGCGCCACGGATGGTTGAGTCAAATGGAGCACAAAAGTTCCTGGTTCCACAGGCAACTTGAGAGCAGCGCGCTTTGACAGGTCGTCAGCAATACTGTTCTCAGCACAAGGGATGTGCTTTATTTGTAGACCGCCAAAGTGCTCTTCCATTTTTCTCACTTCATCCACGTAGGCTTGCATTAATGGACTTTGATAACTCTTGTTAACTTGCCTGACGACAAGCTACGGATCGCCTCTGATGACGAGCTTCTTGATACCAAGGTCTGCCGCGATCCTGAGACCGGCAAGCAAGCCCTCGTACTCCACAGTGTTGTTCGTCGAACTCTCCCGGGGAAAATGCATCTGGATTATGTACTTTAGGTGCTCTCCGGTGGGTGCGAGAAGTAGCACGCCAGCACCGGCGCCTTGCAGCGAAAAAGCTCCGTCAAAGTACATACCCCATTCCTGATCGATTTCCTTGCCGGGGAGAGTTGTTTCTTGAACCTCTTCGTCTGGCGTTGGGGTCCATTCTGCAATGAACTCTGCCAAGGCCCTACTCTGAATTGTCGAAGTGCTTTCAAACTTGAGACCAAAGCTCGACAACTCCAACGCCCACTCCACAATCCTGCCGGTTGCTTCTGGATTTTGCAAAATCCGTTGCAACGGGAAGCGAGTGACGACGATGATTTCATGTGCTTGAAAATAATGGCGCAGCTTCCTCGAGGCCATAAGGAGGCCGAAGAGCAACTTCTGCACGCCAGAATATCTTGACCTAGCTCCTTGCAAAAGAGAGCTAACAAAATAAACTGGACGCTGCACCACCTTTTTCTTCTACACTGGTTCTTCTGACTGCGCAGATCCTCTCTTGCCGGGATCAACCCTTGCCGGGGAAGATCCTGCCGCGTCGCCTGACGGTCCTGCCGCTGGTGTTGCTTCCTCATCAGCTTCTCTCTGCACCACTAACGCAGCACTAACCACTTGATTTGTCGCTGCCAAATATAGCAGCAACGGCTCTCGTGGTTTAGGCGCGACTAGCGTCGGCGGAGAAGAAAGGTATTTCTTCAAATCTTGCAGCGCAGCCTCCGCCTGCGGAGTACATTTCATTGGACCTGCCTTCTTCAAAATTTTGAAAAAGGGCAGGGCATGCTCAGCAGATTTAGAAATAAACCTGCTTAGAGCAGCAACACAGCCGGCAAGACGACGGACATCCTTGACGCGTCTTGGTGCTTCAATCTGCTCAATATCTTTGATCTTGTCGGGGTTCGCTTCGATCCCTCGTCGAGATACAAAGAATCCGAGAAGCTTGCCGGAAGGAACACCAAACACACACTTCTCAGGATTGAGCTTTAAGTTGATCTTGCGCATATTTGCAAATGTCTCTTCTAGATCTTGTATGAGTGTCGCTTTGTCCTTGGTTTTGACCACTATATCATCCATATATGCCTCCATATTTCTATGGAGCTAAGGCTCAAAACCAATTTGGACCGCTCTCGCAAATGTAGAACCAGCACTTTTCAACCCGAAAGGCAATCATATAAAACAATACGTACCACATGGGGTGATAAATGCGGTCTTTTCTTCATCTTCTTTTGCCATGAAGATCTGATGGTACCCTGAGTAGGCATCAAGGAAGGACAGTAGATCACAACCAGCGATGGAGTCCACAATCTGGTCGATGCGCGGCAAGGGAAAGGGATCTTTTGGACAGGCTTTATTGATATCTGTATAATCAATACATAGCCTCCATTTCCCATTCGCCTTGCGCACTACAACCGGATTAGCCAACCAGGTTGGGTGAAGTACTCCTCTGACCAATCCTGCCGCCTCCAACTTCCTAATTTCTTCGGCAATGAATTCTTGCCGCTCCAAGGCTTGCTTCCTGACCCTCTGCTTGACGGGCCGCGCGTGAGGACAGACAGCCAGGTGGTGCTCAATTACCTACCTGGGAACACCGGGGATGTCAGACGGTTGCCATGCAAACATGTCGACATTCGCCCGCAGGAAGGCAATGAGCGCGCTTTCCTATTTGTCATCTAGGGTGGAACTTATGGTGAAAGTTCCTCCCGTTCCGTCCTCCCTGATGGGCACCTTCTTGGTCTCTGGTGGAGCGGCCTTGGATCTCTTGTTCTTGCCGGTGGAACTCTCTGGTGCATCCTCAACGGAAGCGCAGCACTCCGAGGAGGTGCGCTTGCTGGAGTTCGCGCCAAGATTCTCGCTGGTCTTCTTCTTCCCCCCGGGAGTTCCAGTGGCAGGAGCAGATGCCTTGACGGCAGATGCTGCAATTGCTTCCCGGTAGAGTTGGTCGGCACAGATGAGCGCATCCTTCTTATCAGAATGGATAGTAATGACACTCAACGGCCCAGGCATCTTCAAAACATTATACGCGTAGTGTGATGCCGCCATGAACTTAGCCAGCGCTGGCCGACCAAGGATCCCATTGTATGACATAGGGATCTTGGCGACATCAAACACTACCTTCTCTGTCCTGTAGTTGAGCTCGCTACCAAATGTCACCGGTAACGTAATCTTGTCCTTTGGATGGGTTCTTCCTCGATTGACCCCTTGAAACATGCCCGTTTCCTCGAGATCTTCATCAGGAATTTGGAGCCTCTTGAGCACATCTGGTGACATTAGGTTCAGCCCGGCCCCACCGTCAACTAGCATTTTCATCACCTTGAGGTTGTGGATTGTTGGTGAGACCAACAATGGCAAGCACCCGACCGCGGTTGTGCGATCTGTTTGATCCTCGGCGTCCAAAATGATAGGCGTGTTGGACCACTTCAGGGGCTTACATGCATCCAGTGAAGGCTCTGTTGCATTAACTTCTCGCACCCACTATTTAAGCCGACGGTGGGAAGAATGCAACGAGGCGCCCCCGTCGATACACATGGCCTCTGTAGCTTTCTGGAATTCTTGCTCACTAGACTCATCATCATCACCTTCTTCTTTGTCACGGCCACGAGCGGGCCTCTCCCTCTGTTGCTTGGCCTTGCCGCGGTGCCCCCCTCGGCAACCGCGCTTCTTGTCGGACCCCTCAGCACCGTCATGGGCCTTCTCCTTATCTCGCCTTTCATACTCAGCCCTCTGCTTCTCGACAAGCTGCTCAACTTGCCGGCAGTTTTGGAGATCGTGGCCCTTGGTGGGATGGATCTTGCAATACTGCTTGCCGGAGTTTTCCGACTTGTCGGCAGCCGCCAAGGCCTGGCATGAGGAGCACCCGGCAAGTTCCTTGCCGGGGTCATCAACCTTGGCCTTCTTGGCGGTGCCGGGGTTGCCGGATTCCTCGACAGCAAGCACGGCCTTGCCTCTGTGCTTCTTGTTCCGCCACCGGCTTTTCCTTGACGGGATTGCAGCGTCTTCATCTTCTGACTCGGCCCCCGCGCCAACAGCCTCGCCAGGGAGTTTCCTGCCCTCTTCAGCTCGAGCGCACTTGTCGGCCAAAGCGTAAAGCTCGGCAATACTCCTGACTTTGTTCATTGACAGCTCTTCCCGCATTTTGCGGTTACACACGTTCTGGTGAAACGTGCTAACAACAGCGGCAGGGTGAACGTCAGGAATATTGTACTGCACCCGGCTAAATCTCTGAATAAACTTGCGCAGGGATTCGCCCTCCTTCTGAGGGATGATATGCAAATCACTCTCTTGGCCAGGAGCTTGGTGGCCTCCGACAAAGGCACCAACAAACTGATGGCACAGATCTGACCAAGAAGAAATAGAATTCTCCGGCAGATGCATCAACCACGACCTGACGTTGGGTTTGAGCACCAACGGGAAGTAGTTGGCAAGTATCTTGTCATCTTGGCCCCCAGTGTAGATGCTCACGAATTTCGAGGGATGAGTCTTGTCGTCATATTTCTCCGGGACCTCTAGCTTGAAGGTTTGGGAATTGGGCCACTGGACTTGCCGCAGCTCACGGGTAAACGCTGGAGTCCCTACCTCGTAAGGCAAGTCACCTACATCCCCTGGCGCAGGCTCGTCGACAGCAGGCCCTGCATGCTTATCAGATTGATAGCGCGCTTCCCGTCGCCGCTCGATGGTGGTTCGAGCGTCCTCTTTGCTTCGTTCCTGGAGAACTTGACGCTGGTCGCGGCGCATCCGTGGATCTGACGATGCAGTGGAATCATCATCACGGCGATCAACCCGCTGGGTTGTCGACCGCCGCTGGTGCCGCGGAGGGGAGTGCACCATGGTTGCACCACCTCCGGTTTTCTCCACATCGGCTCGCGCCGGATCGATGGACCGCCGCTGTGAGGGCCCTGCCTCCTGTGGCCCATCTTTGTTGGCGAAGCCAATGAGGCTCTGGATAGTAGCTTGCCACTCCTCCATCTTCTCCGGAGCAGGAGGGAAATCGAGGAGCAGCTGCGCACGTGCCAAAGCTTCCACTGGTGTAGGCGGCGGCGACAGGTGCGAGGTACGTGAGGTGCTCTGACTCCTAACCATGTTAGAAGAAGCACCGTCACGGTCACGCGACCGCGCGCCACTTCCGCCGGCAGCTCGGTGTGCATGCTGGGCCTGCGCACCTTGGGATCAATGCGCAGAAATCTTTTCATGGGGACGCCCTGAACCACCAGCGCCATGACGTTGCTCATCGTACACGGCCTGGGAAGGAGGTGACGCTGGTGCCGGCGCGGGAGCCCCAGAAGGCGTCCTCCGATCTCTGGAGTTCGTTGTGCCGCCCGTACGCAACACAGCTCCATCTCTGCATCCAGCGGCATGTGGGTTGCCGCTGCCGCTGCGAACGACACTGCTCGCCTGGCTTGGATCACCGGAACGCCGTGGTGGCTCTAATCCTCTTCCTTCTGCACCCACGCCATCGCCCGTACGCGAGGGTACAGGCAAAACGGACGTGGATGGTTGCGCCGTTGTGGCGCTCTTCTTCTTGGGTGGCATGATGATGAAGATGATGAAGAAACTAAGGCGCCGATCACTGGATCAGGTTCACACAACCTGCTTCCCCCTACCTGGCGCGCCAAAGATGTTGGCGTGCGACACCTATGGGACCCCCAAGGGACCCCTTTACGATTCGGCAGGGAGAGAGGTATGCACTAAGAGCAGAACCAATGACTGACGCGGGGCAATTTTACCCAGGTTTGGGCCGCTGATCAGCGTAAAACCCTACTCCTGCTTTGTTTTATTATGAATGTTCTTGAGCCTAGGCTCCAGGAGCGCTTGCAATGAACAGTACGTTCAAAGAGCAGCTACGCGTGCAGAATGGGCCAGAAGATCCTCCTCTACCTGTAGCAGTTGCCTTGGGCCTCCTTTTATACGCTCAAAGGGGTCACCACAGTGGCAAAATGTACATACATTGAGGTGTAAAGTAGCTACAGGGTTATCATACGTAACCACTGACGGATTAGGACAAATGCATTTAATGTACCGTGAGGTGTCCGTTTAGGTGTCCTCACTTTCTTGGGGACGGAAAAAGGGGCCATCCCATCAGCACCGCTTAAGCTCTCCTCCACTAGCGCGTTGCCACGCATCCAGAGAAGGACCCAGAATGTCGGGCTTGTTGCTGTGTCTAAGCGGTGGCACAGTAGCATAACCTTGCCGGGCGCCGAATCTTGCCGGGCGCCGAATCTTGCCGGGGAGGCTGGCTTTCGGATTCCAGCTCTTCCTATCTGCTGATCCTCAGATCTTTGACTTGAGAATTTCTTTGATAGCCTGAGTCAACCTCGAACTGTTCCCCGACAAGCCTTGCCGCGAGTATGGCTACAACTGCCCGTGCGCAAGTACGGGGTACTAATGGCCCAATACTTAGTACACCGACAGCGGAGGTACCGTGCGATCGGTTGAACTACGAAGAAGTTCGGCTACATCAACCGCTTTGTGAAACGCTTCCGCTTACGGTCTACGAGGTTATGTAGACACACTCTCCCCTCTCATTGCTATGCATCTCCTTGATAGATCTTGCGTGGGCATAGGAATTTTTTTGTTTTCATGCAACGTTCCCCTACACTTACTTGGACAAGCGTCCCACTTATGATTAACCCCTCTCGCAAGCATCCACAACTACGAAAGAAGAATTAAGATAAATCTAACCATATCATGAAACATATGGATCCAAATCAGCCCCTTACGAAGCAACGCATAAACTACGGTTTAAGCTTCTGTCACTCTAGCAACCCATCATCTACTTATTACTTCCCAATGCCTTCCCCTAAGCCCAAACAATGGTGAAGTGTCATGTAGTCGATGTTCACATAACACCACTAGAGGAAAGACAACATACATCTCATCAAAATATCGAGCGAATACCAAATTCACATGATTACTTATAACAAGACTTCTCCAATGTCCTCAGGAACAAACATAACTACTCACAAAGCATATTCATGTTCATAATCAGAGGGGTAATAAATATCATTAAGGATCTGAACATATGATCTTCCAACGAATAAACCAACTAGCATCAACTACAAGGAGTAATCAACACTACTAGCAACCCACAGGTACCAATCTGAGGTTCTGAGGCAAAGATTGAATACAAGAGATGAACTAGGGTTTGGAGAGGAGATGGTGCTGATAAAGATGTTGATGGAGATTGACCCCCTCTCGATGAGAGGATCATTGGTGACGACGAAGGCTTTGATTTCCCCCTCCGGGAGGGAAGTTTCCCCGGCAGAACAGCTCCGCCGGAGCCCTAGATTGGTTCTGCCCAAGTTCCGCCTCGAGATGGCGGCGCTTCGTCCCGAAATCAATCTTCTGATTTTTTTCCTAGTCAAAACCATCCATATAGCAGAAGATGGGCACCAGAGACCTGCCAGGGGGCCCACAAGCCCTAGGGGCGTGCCCCCCAGGCTTGTGGCCACCTGGTGGGTCCCCTCTGGTATTTCCTTCGCCCAATATTTTTTATATATTCCAAGATAATTCTCCGTAAATTTTCAGGACTTTTGGAGTTGTGCCGAATAGGTCTCTCAGATTTGCTCCTTTCCAGTCCAGAATTCCAGCTGCCGGCATTCTCCCTCTTTGTGTAAACCTTGTAAAATAAGAGAGAAAAGGCATAAGTACTGTACCATAATGTGTAATAACAGCCCATAATGCAATAAATATCAATATAAAAGCATGATGCAAAATGGACATATCAGGATCCTATCTCAGATTTAATGGCCTCAAGCCATCTGTGTGAATCTGGGCTCATCATAGCTTCGTCATAGTTCATAGGTTTGCCTTGGTCTAGTAACATGACTTCCAGGACAGGATTACCGTACCACTCTGGTGCGGATCGTGCTCTGGTCGACCTACGAAGTTCAGTAGTAACTTGATCTAAAGTTTCATGATCATCATTATTAGCTTCCTCTCTAGTTGGTGTAGGCATCACGGGAACGGTTTTCTGTGATGTGCTACTTTCCAATTCGAGAGAAGGTACAGTTACCTCATCAAGTTATTCTTTCCTCCCACTCACTTCTTTCAAGAGAAACTCCTTCTCTAGAAAGGACCCATTCTTAGCAACAAAGATATTGCCTTCGGATCTGTGGTAGTAGGTGTACCCAATAGTTTCTTTAGGGTATCCTATGAAGACGCACTTCTCCAATTTGGGTTCGAGCTTATCTGGCTGAAGCCTTTTGACATAAGCATCACATCCCCAAACTTTAAGAAATGACAGCTTAGGTTTCTTGCCAAACCATAGTTCATATGGTGTCGTCTCAATGGATTTAGACGGTGCCCCATTTAACGTGAATGCGGCTGTCTCTAATGCATAACCCCAAAACGATAGTGGTAAATCGGTAAGAGACATCATAGATCGCACCATATATAATATAGTACGGTTACGATGTTCGGACACACCATTTCGCTGTGGTGTTCCAGGTGGCGTGAGTTGTGAAACAATTCCACATTATTTTAAATGAAGGCCAAACTCGTAACTCAAATATTGGCCTCCGCGATCAGATCGTAGAAACTTTAATTTCTTGTTATGATGATTCTCCACTTCACTATGAAATTCTTTGAACTTTTCAAATGTTTCAAACTTGTGTTTCATCAAGTAGATATACGCATACCTACTCAAATCATCTGTGAAGGTCAGAAAATAATGATACCCGCCGCGTGCTTCAACACTCGTCGGACCGCATACATCGGTATGTATTATTTCCAATAAGTCATTAGCTCGCTCCATTGTTCCGGGGAACGGAGTTTTAGTCATCTTGCCCATGAGGCATGGTTCACAAGTATCAAATGATTCATAATCAAGTGATTCCAAAAGTCCATCCATACGGAGTTTCTTCATGCGCTTTACACCAATATGATCTAAACGGCAGTGCTACAAGTATGTTGCACTATCATTATCAACTTTGCATCTTTATGTGTATCACTACGATCGAGATTCAATAAACCAATTGCATTGAGTGTATGACCATAGAAGGTTTTATTCATGTAAACAGAACAACAATTATTCTCTGACTTAAATGAATAACCACTACTAGGGAAAATCCTAGTAGTAGCGCATGTTGGAGGCATAGTAGTGGCGAGGGAGGGCGCGCTACTGATACGGCGCTATAGCTAATGTTCAGCAGTAGCGCGGGTTGGGGCGCGCTACTACTATACTGCATAGCAGTAGTGTGTTTTCCAGCAGGCGCTACTACTAAACCTTCCTAGCAGCAGCGTCTTTCTCCACCCTGCGCTACTACTAAACCTCCCTAGCAGTAGCGCCTTGCAGGCAACCAGCGCTACTGGTAAAGTTTTCCATTTTTTTTCCTACTGCATATTGCCGCTGTATTTGTACTGGTTTATAGTAGTCTCATCATATGATTTTATGATCATGATGAGTTATTATTTCAGTGGGTGAAAAAGACATGGATTATATTCAAGTGGAGTAAACATGGTGCATATCCAAAGTACTACTAATCCAAACTTAATCACTTTAGTTTGGATTACTATGATCAAGTTTGGATTAGTAGTACTTTCGATCTGCACCATGTGTTGCCTCCACTCGAATCTAATCTATGTTTATTTCACCCACTGATATATATAATAATTAATCATGCTCATAATGATATAACAACTAAGCATCATCATCATTAATGATAACTCATCATCGTTATCATAATAACAAGTCATACTCATCATCATCATAGTCATCTAACAACTTCTACTCATTATCATAATAAAAAGTCATACTCATCATCATCATAGTGATCTAATAACTCATCATCGTTATCATAATAACAAGTCATACTCATCATCATCATAGTCATCTAATCAACCCTACTTAATTGTTCTTAGCACATGATCATGAGTATTAGCTAGGACCTACTACCCTCTCTAAGGTAAAATAGCATAAAACAAGATAGGCCCTGACGCTCCATTATGGAGAATGGAGATTATCCTGTCTCCAATTCTTGTGCTTCGCACAATGTTGCTTCCAAGTAGCTCCCTATGATTGTCCATACATTTTTTCCATTCTTTGATTGTCATGTCTTCATCGGTTTTAGAAATCCGGTATGAACAGCTGTGAAGCCTAGGATGACATGACCGTAAGCTAATAACATCAAGGCGACCTTTCGGAAACATCAGATCAGGCAAGCAATCCTTCGAGATTTTCTGTTGAAAAACATAATAATAACGTCGTAGTTAGCAATGTAGTTTAGCTTTAGAAGAATTTATGCAAAAGATGCACGGATGTCGTAATAGTAAAAAATCTTACCATGCCAACCCCATGGATGTTACCGTAGTTCAACACGTGCACTAGTGGCACGTATTGACCATAATGTGCAGGAGTTTCATAATTGATATTGTAATTCTCAACATCAATAATAAATGAGATAAGATGATCTTTCTCCTCATAAGTTAATTCGGCGCCATCAGTGTAGTAGGTTCTGTCTACCATCTTCCGTAAAAAATTTGAAGAATGAAAATAAGCTATCAATGGAAATAAGCTGTCAACTATTTTGAAATAAACAATATAAATTACTTAATAAATATGTTTGAGAAACTCACATAGAGGTAGAAGTGGAAGCGTATCAACAGGGACCCAAATGCCCATATTCTCTTCGTCGATGTCATCTTCAGGATCACCAAGATCGAAGGTGACATACATACCCTCCTGAAAATCATACGCCTTGCACAGTGCTTCCCAATTCGAGAAACCAAAATGGGATACGCTCTCCGAATTGTATAGCTTTACAGCAAAAGCATAGCCATGATGGGTCCTGAGATGAACTTCCTTTATCTGCATATTTTCATGATCTTCGAAATTCAGATGCTCCAAGACATAGCGTCTTGCATGGCATGGGATAAACTAGTCGAATTGTAAAAGACGGAAATTACACGTTGAAGAAGCAGAAGTCATGCTTAATTATGAAAAAAGACTTGTCATTGCGTACCGTTTCAACAGCGAAGGTGTTGGGGATATTACTACTGGGTATAAACCGGCCAGGAGAGGCCGGGTTATCCCCATAATGAGTTATTATACTTGAAGCCCACTTGGACAAAGATGGAGGTGCTTTATGAAGGCACGGGGCCCAACGGCGGATTAAGGCCTGTAGACATAAACCGACATTGATATGTAAAACTTGTGCTATAAGATAGAAAGAGTAGAGACCGAGCCGGACATGTTCATGAGCCGGCCTCGGGATCTTGTAAACCGACGGGCGTCAACCCATGTATATAAGGGGACGACCCGGCGGCGGTTTGAGGGGAGACAGACAACAACTCGAGAGCCAGGCATAGCGGATTCGCTCCCTGGTCATCGAAACCCTAGCAATTCCACAACAACTGGATTAGGCCTTTACCTTCACCGCAAGGGGCCGAACCAGTATAAACTCTCTGCGTCCCTTGTCCGCTT
Organism: Thinopyrum elongatum; assembly: GCA_011799875.1. NCBI lineage: Eukaryota > Viridiplantae > Streptophyta > Magnoliopsida > Poales > Poaceae > Thinopyrum > Thinopyrum elongatum. The sequence continues at coordinate 607,078,710 of CM022303.1, read as the reverse complement.
TAACCCCTTTAAGCTAACCCGTCGCGATGGCTCCACGACTAAGTCCTTTCTCTAGGACATCTGCCATGACAAGACCACGATAGTTGGCGCCCACCATGGGGCGATCGCACGATGGTTTCGAGTTCTTAGAGGGCAGCTTCGAAGGACTCAAGGGATACGCCGTGGGCCGGATGACTAAAAGTCGTCACGGCAAGCTCTACATCGACGACGCAGGCTGGGGCCCCGAGGCCGGTTCAATTGAGTACGGGTACCGGGTCCCCTTCGGCGTCATTCACGTGTTCATTGGCAAGATTGGCGAACCGGGCCCTGAGCCGGACATCTGCACCGACATCGTCGAAATGGCTCAGCGCGGGAGATCTGCCCGGATTAAGCCTGTCACGAAGCGTGCCTTCGTGGGAGTCATCCACGGAGTGGAATCTGAAGATAGATCGGAATATGATGGCGAAACCGTTGTTTATTCCGGTGACGAGTCATCTACTGGAGAGACCAAGTCATTGTACCAGCTGCAGGATGGACGGTTTGGTGGTTGTTCCGATGGCGACAGTATTCCGGACTCTCTCGACCCGCCAAGCCGGGTTGCAATCTTCATGGCCGGTACGCAGTCAGCGCCACAATCTTCGACCGCTACGGCGATGATTTCCGGTTCAGCAGCGGCGACAGCTGCTGGGGCAAGAGGCCCTGCGCCATCACCAGCTCAGGCTCTGTCCGATTTATTCGACACCTTAGCAGCACTGCTAGCGGCCGAAGTCCGCCCGGCGGATCAGGAGCGGCACAACATAGAAGTGGCGAAGGTGAAGGATCAGATGGCCCAAGCCAAGGTGGATTTGGCAGCTGAAAACACCAGGATGGCTGCAGAGCGGGCCGAGTTAGATGCACAGGCCTATCGGCTTACGTTGGATCAGAACGCGTCCAATGATGTAATGAGGAGAAGGTACCGGTCTCACCTGCCTCCGGTTTATGAAGCCAGGAATCTCTTCAATACGCCAGGGGCCGGAACCAGCAACCAGCCAGTGGTAAACCCGGTAGAAGCGCCTGGAACGGGGACGCCGGTTCAGCCACGCGCAATGGATCCGCCTCTTCAGAATATCCCATCCCAGCATGTGCCCACGCCTCCGGGTCATTACTCCAACCCCTTGGATAACATAGTCGCGGCCGCTTCATGATTGGCGGCCCTTCTAGTCGATTGTGAGTCCCCTGTAGCGGTGGAGACGCGACAGGCTAGGGAGCTCCTTCAGACAGCTTTGACTCAGCAACAAGCTTATTCGTACAGTCGCGAGAGGATTCATTCCACCCCCCACCCAAGCCGGAGTTACAGCAGGCATGTTGATGAACCGGCTGTGTCTAGCAGTGCCCGCAACCGTAATCCGCCACGAGGCCATAACCTGGCGGGTGGCGGTGTTGATGCTCAGGATGTGGTGGACCGTGCTAGGGCACGTCGAGAGGCTGAGTTAGCAGCACAGAACGCGGCCCGTCAGCTTACTCCGGTTCGTCCAACAACTTCGGTGGAACCAAGGGTTACCTCCAGTTCTTTGGGGGTGCCGTGTCTCGTCCCAGCATTACGCAATGTACGGCTGCCCAAGGACTTCAAGGGCCCACATAAAGTGACGAATTACACTGCGATTTATCCCCCGAGTCGTGGGTGGAGAGTTATGAGATGGCGATGGAGATGCTGGACGTAGATGATGCGGCATGTGCTAAGTACTTCACCATGATGTTGGAAGGGACAGCTCGCACTTGGTTGAAAAACCTACCAGCTAACTCCATTGGGTCATGGGCCGAGCTAAGAGCCCGGTTTATTCAGAATTTCAAAGACACGTGCAAACAGCCCATGTCAATTGTGGATTTAGCTGCCTGTGTCCAGGAGGAAGGAGAATCAACAACACATTGGGTGCGCCAGGTTTCAGAGATTTTGCATTCATCGGACCGCATCAACGCTGATACGGCCGTTTTGACGTTGGAAGGCAATTGCCGGTTTACGCCTCTTAAGTTGAAGCTGGGACGGCTCAAACGCCATTGCAATGACATGGGGACACTTATGGCAGCTCTGGTGAAATATGCCGACTCTGATAGTACCAAGGACCCTGAATCTGATGATGACAAGATAGGAAAGGGAAAGAAGGGTGGTAGCACCAAAGGGCAGCAGCATAACTCGGCGGGGCATGGAAACAGCGGTAAGCGTAAAGCGGATAACAGTTCAGATTTTGTAGCTAATACCAATGCGCAGGGTAATGGTCAGCGTCGGAAGGGTAAACCGCCCCCGCGTGGAAGAGAACCAAGTCCCAATCCGGAGCGCCTGAATTACCTGTTGAACCAGCCCTGCCCAAAGCACGGATCGCGGGACAAGCCGGCCATGGACGTCTGGAAGGATTGTTATATTATGCGAGAGTTCAAAGATTCAGATTTTTTTCGGAATAATAATGGACCGGCTGGCGGTTCAGGCCCTGAGTCTCATGGGTCGGGTTATGGTGGAGGCAGTTCCGGTTCAGGATTCCATGGTAATCAAAACGGACATGGCAATCAAGGCAATCAAGGCAACCAAGGTGGTTATAATCATCAGGGGAACCAACAGCAGCAGCAGCAGTCGGGTTACCAGAGAAACCCAAAGCAGTTAAACAGTGGACAGTACCATGTCTTCACCACCAGCCTGTGCAAGCGCGATCAGAAGCTTCATAAAAGGGCAGTGAACTCCGTTGAACCGGCGGTGCCCCGTTACTTACGCTGGTCTGAACAACCCATTGTGTGGAGTCGAGAGGATCATCCACCTCGGGTTGATAATCCGGGTCATCTGGCTTTGGTGGTGGCACCTCAGGTGGGAGGTTACAAGTTCACTAAAGTACTCATGGATGGGGGGAGTAGTATCAATATTCTTTATTATGAAACCTTCCGTCGCATGGGGTTAACAGATAAAAATCTTAAACCGTCCAGCACGGTCTTCCATGGTGTGGTGCCTGGTAAATCGGCATATGCGGTTGGTAAGATAGCTCTGGAGGTTGCTTTTGGTGATGAGCATGATTCAAGATCAGAAACATTGACCTTTGAAGTGGTGAAAATCAAGAGCCCGTATCATGCCCTGTTTGGGCGGCCGGCTTATGCTAAATTCATGGCGAGGCCCTGTTATGTCTATCTGCAGCTCAAGATGCCGGGTCATAAGGGGACCATCACGGTACATGGGAGTCGTAAGATCGCTTTGGAATGTGAAGAAGGTGATGCGGCTTATGCTGAGTCGGTTTGTGCAACAGAGGAGTTGAAGTTTTACAAAGACAATGTTGATCTGGCAGACATGACTTCCTTGAAGAAGCCAACTACCGAGCATGATCCGGCCTTGAAGTTTAAGTCGGCTGATGAGACTAAGCTAGTTGATTTCATTCCTGGCGATTCATCCCAGCAGTTCAATATCAGCGCTACCTTGGATCTGAAATAGGAAAGCGCGCTCATCGAGTACATCCGTGAGAACCGGGACATCTTCGCGTGGAAGCCTTCTGACATGCCAGGTGTACCGAGGGAACTCGCTGAGCACAGTCTTAACGTTGATCCCAAGTTTAAACCGGTCAAGCAGTTTCTCCGCCGGTTCAATGAAGAAAGACGCAAGGCTATTGGTGAGGAAGTGGCCAGGCTCTTGGCAGCTGGCTTTATTGTTGAGGTATTTCATCCTGAGTGGTTGGCTAATCCGGTGCTAGTACTTAAGAAGAACGGCACTTGGCGTATGTGTGTGGACTACACAGATTTGAACAAGGCTTGTCCAGCGGATCCTTTTGCCCTCCCTCGTATTGATCAAATCATTGGTGCCACGGCGGGTTGTGAGCGTTTGAGTTTTCTGGATGCTTAGTCTGGCTACCATCAGATCAAAATGGCAGTTAAGGACCAGGAGAAGACAGCTTTCATAACTCCCTTTGGAGCCTTCTGCTATGTGTCTATGCCCTTTGGGCTAAAGAGTGCCCAGGTGACTTATCAGCGCTATGTGCATAACTGTCTTCATGATCAGATCGGCCGCAATGTTCATGCTTATGTGGATGATATTGTGGTGAAATCCAGAGAGAAGGAGACATTGATAGATGACTTGAAGGAGACCTTTGATAACCTCTGGGTTTATAAGATGATGCTTAATCTGGCCAAATGTGTCTTTGGTGTACCGGCAGGCAAGCTCTTGGGTTTTCTGGTGTCTAACAGGGGCATTGAAGCTAATCCGGAGAAAATCAAGGCCATAACTTCTTTGGCTAAACCGAAGTGCATCAATGATGTTCAACGCTTGGCAGGCCGGATTGCAGCCTTGAGTCGGTTTATCAGTCGCCTCGGGGAGAAGGCTATCCCTTTATATCATATGCTGAAGAAGACGGATAATTTCGTCTGGAGCGCCGCCGCCAATAAAGCGTTTGAGGATTTAAAGCGGCAGCTAGCCGAGCCGCCTGTCCTTGCTACTCCTGTTGATAAAGAGCCTTTGCTGTTATATGTGGCTGCCAATGCCCGGGCAGTTAGCGTGGCTATTGTGGTGGAGCGCAAGGAGACCGGAAAGGAGTATCCGGTTCAACGGCCGGTTTATTACATCAGTGAGGTACTTATTGAGTCTAAGCAAAGGTACCCACATTGGAAGAAGCTGGTGTATGGAGTTTTTATGGCAAGCCGGAAGCTTAAGCAATATTTCCAGGGTCATCCCATCACTATGGTCAGCTCTGCTCCTTTGGGGGAAATAATCCAGAACAGGGAAGCGACTGGCCGGATTGCCAAGTGGGCCATTGAGCTTGGACCTCACGGGTTCAATTATGTGCCTCGGACGGCAATCAAATCACAAGCATTGATGGATTTCATCAATGATTGGACAGAGTTACAGGCGCCAGAAGAGAAGCCGGATCATACTTATTGGACTATTCATTTTGATCGGTCCAGGCAATTGGAGGGCTCGGGGGCTGGAGTCGTATTAACTTCCCCACGAGGTGATAAGTTTTGTTATGTTCTCCGATTAATGTTCCCTTGCACTAACAATGCAGCTGAATATGAGGCCTTACTCCACGGTCTTCGGATGGCTAAGGAGATGAATTTGAGCCGGGTTAAGTGCTTCAATGACTCGGACCTGGTGGCTCAACAAGTGTCTGGCACTTGGGATTCTAAGGATCCGCTCATGGCTGCATATCGTCGAGAGGTGGATATTGTTGCAGGTCACTTCAAAGGCTATCAGGTTGATCATGTAGACCGGCAGAAGAATGAAGCGGCGGACGCTTTAAGCCGTTTGGGTTCCCAGCGTAAGCCGGTTCCTCCCAACGTCTTTTTGGATGTGCTGCATAATCCGTCGGTTAAACTTCCCACAGAGGAGGATCTGGCTGTTCCTGATCCGGAGGCTCAATTGGTGGCAGCACTTCATGTTATTCCGGAATGGACCATCCCATATCTGGCGTACATGAACCGGGGCGAGTTACCCGAGGATGAGACTTTGGCCAGACAGATAATCCGGCGATCCAAGTCAATGACTATTGTCAATGGCGAATTGCATCACCGCAGTGTAACAGGGGCGTTTCAACGTTGTGTATCTCCTGAAGAAGGCCGTGAGATCCTATGTGAGATCCACGAAGGGGATTGTGGTCACCATGCCGGTTCAAAGTCCCTGGTAGCTAAAGCTTTTCGTCACGGTTTTTATTGGCTGACGGCTCATGCTGATGCGGAAGACTTGGTGAAAAAGTGCGATGGTTGTCAGAAGTTTTCACGCCGAGCTCATGTTCCGGCCCAGGAATTGAGGATGATTCCAATCACTTGGCCGTTTGCAACTTGGGGGCTGGATATGGTTGGGCCCTTTAAGAGATCCAAGGACAAGAAGACCCACCTTTTGGTGGCGGTTGATAAGTTTACTAAGTGGGTGGAGGCAGAGCCAGTCAGTAAGTGTGATGCAGCTACGGCGGTTCAATTCATCAAGAAGGTGATTTTCCGGTTTGGCTTTCCGCACAACATTATAACTGATAATGGTACTAATCTGTCCAAAGGTGCTATGAAAGAGTTCTGTCAGCGTGAGCACATCCGACTTGACGCATCTTCAGTGGCTCACCCCCAATCTAATGGTCAAGCGGAGAGAGCCAATCAGGAGATCTTGAGAGGCATCAAGCCCCGGCTTATGGTTCCTTTGCAACGGACGCTGGGTTGTTGGGTGGAGGAGTTACCTTCTGTGTTATGGAGCATCAATACCACGCCCAACAGGTCTATGGGTTACACACCTTTCTTCATGGTCTACGGAGCAGAGGCGGTTCTCCCGAGTGACATCCGTCATGACTCACCTCGTGTGGCGGCTTATGTTGAAGCTGATAATGAGAAGGCACGGCAGGAAGCACTTGACCTATTAGATGAGGAGCGTGACATTGCAGCAGCCCGTTCGGCGATTTATCAGCAAGATCTGCGTCGTTATCACAGCCACCGGGTTAGAACCAAAACTTTTCAAGAAGGCGATCTGGTGCTCCGACTCATCCAGGATCAGACTGATATGCACAAGTTATCCCCGCCTTGGGAAGGACCCTTCGTGGTCAGCACAAACCTGCACAACGGGTCATACTACCTAATCGATGTTCGAGAGCACACAGACTCACGTAAATCGGAGGAGGAGACCCACCGGCCGTGGAATATCGCTCATCTACGGCCTTACTATACCTGAGTCCTTGGCTCTGCTTATGTACATAGTTATGACAATGTATATATTATGATCAATCTAATAAACCGGAGCCTCAGCTAAAGCGGGGTATCTGTTGTTTTTTCTTACATCATGTGTGGTTACATGGAGGTTTCTGTTTATAAAGCGGCGTCCGGTTTACCCCTTGATTCGGCTTATCAAGCCATATATATAAATCACTTGGGGGCTTGGTCGTATTCGAACCTTAGCTACACCTCTTGATAGGCGCAAGGCCACCAGAAAAATCACTTGGGGGCTTGGTCATATTCGAACCATAGCTACACCTCTTGATTGGCTCAGAGCCAAAAAGAAAAATTACTTAGGGGCCAAAGAGAGTGTTCCAAAAGAACAGCTCAAACATAGGTACCCACTGAGCACAGCTCAAAATATTGCTTGGGGATTCTTTTCTATCGCAATGAACAAAGAATCTACACTTGTAATAGGCTATCAAGCCACGGCTTGGAAGCCTGGTGTATACACCTAAAACCCCGGGTTAACTTGCCTTTTTTTTAAGTAAGTCACTCCGTCCAGGTAAACCTGGTATGACCCGTCGAACTCCGACAAGTCAATCTCATAAGACCCTGAACTTGTCAAAGTTAAAACGACGATTGGTTAAAGATTGAGGTCCATCTTAAAAGGCTTTGTAAAATGGTTTAACTCAGCGGCCTGGCAGCCCATGAAAAGCCTCGAATTTGGGGCCTGGCAGCCCGTGAAAAGCCTCGACTACAAGTTTTCATATGCTTTTATTTTCCAAGTTTTTTCTCCTTTGATGAGATTTATGATGATTTTGGTAAACTGGCGTTAATCAACCCGGCTCGGCTTTCAACTACAAGTTGTCAGTACATGATTAGTCATATTCCGGTACTTATTAACCCGGTCTGGTTTTGACTATAACTCGCCAGTATTATATATGAGTAATCCGGTGTTTTTTCACAACCCGGTATGAGTTTATCATAAACCGGCACAATATGGAAGGAGTTATCAATACTCATGATTAGGGGTATCGCCCTTACTACAAAAGTTGGTCAACCTACGATGTGATTCAATGTCACAGGTATCATTTATTTTCATATTTGATTATTTTTAACAGCCTTGTTTATAAACCCAGGCTATATGTTTGGGCATCATGACCCGTCCGGTGGTAAACCACCAGGACAAGTTCAACTTTTTGTATGCAGGAACAGCCTGAATAAATCGCTCTGGATTATGAACATCATATATCTTAAGCATGGTGAATTAACGGTATCAAGCAAAGAAAATATGCACGATGGCATAGCAGACCAAGTGTTTAAACTAGCCTATTACAAGGCGTTTCAGTGCCCAAAAGAGTAATTGTTTTTTGGCAAGTATTGCAGCACGCGGAAGGTTAAATCGGCCTCCGGATCATGACTCGTCACCGGGCTGCCCTGACGGTTGTGGATCGCCTTGCGCCGGTTCATCCTCTTCCTCTCTACCCAGCGGCTGGAAGTCAATGGTGGCCCAATCGATCCCAGTTAAGGCTCGAAACACAGCTTCATCACTTATAAGTGTGGACGGTTCAACGTCAGGGGCATAGGTGTGCTTACGGATTGGCGGGATAAGATTTTGAGCCTCAGGGGTTGGTGCAGCAGCCCGTTTGTTGTTGACATCATAACTCACCTGGTAATATGAAAGATCAGTTTCTTCAGCCAGTTGGCAAGCCAGTGGACGTACTTCCCGGTTTATTGCTCGGAGGTCCTCATGGCCAAATTCTGATCCGTCTTCTTTTAAGCTTGGATAGCCTTTAGCCACATCCACCGGATCAAGATCAGGCACCCATGCTTTTGCCCGGGTTAGTGCGGTCAGAGCACCAGCCCTGGCAGCAGATCTCTTTAGCTCTTCTACCCGGAGAGGCAGCATTGACAACCTTTCTAAGGTCTCCTTGATTAAAGTTCGGGGCGGCTTGTTGTGAGAAGCAGTGCAGATGATTCGTTGCGCGCCGGTATATAACTACTCTATAAGAGTAGAGGCAGCCTTCAGCTTCTTCTGTACGTCAGAGCCCAGATGACTAATGCGAGTTCCTGCGCCATTACAAACATCAGTAAAATGGCAATGTATGGGATGATATGTTGAAAATTTAAAGCCAGGATATTTACCAAACACAGCAGCAGTCATGGCATGTATTTGCCGCTTTACACCAGTTAGCTCGTCTACCACCGGTTTAAGAGCTGCTTCTGCGTCCTCGGCTCTTTTTTGCAATGCGGATTTTTCTGTGTCCCAATTCGCCCGCTCCTTGTTGAAACTCTCCTTCAGCTTTTCCATAGCGGCTAAGGCACTGGTAAGCTCATCTTTGGTTTTGGAGGTTTCTGCCTGCTGGGACTTAATGTTTTCTTGCAGATCAGCGGTTTGAGTTTCCTTTTTGCTTAGCTCAGCCTATAAGAGACAAACATATCATGAATTGGCAGTGCATGTTTGAAGTACCAAGCACATAACAAGTTATGCACCTGATACTTGGGGGCTAATGCATATTTGCTCGTAATCAGAAATTTCTGCAAGTCCCAAGTGCAATACAAGTATTACTCTTGGCACTTGGGGGCTAATGTATGCTTGCTCAAAGTGACATTATGAGTATTCTTCTAAAAGTCCCGGTTCATCTTCATCAGTTAAACCGGCCCTTGGGGACTATACCGACGAAAGTTGTAATATTGCAATTCTAAGGTACCGTTTCATCTTAGAAAGATAACCCGGCCTTTGGAGGCTAAGCATGCAAAGTTGAGATATTACAAAGTCCCAGTTTAGATGACTATCATAAACCGGCACTTGGGGGCTACTGGAGTTAATATTAGGAATTGAACACAAGAGAGAAGCAGTTATGCAGTTACCTCATATCGCTCCTTCATTAGATTCACTAAACCGGCTTCAAAGTCGCGGCTTGTGTACAGGCAGTTTAAAAAGCCAGAATGGATGTCTTGGGCGTTGAGGTGAGCATAGGTTGACAAATCTGTGTTCCATTTGCCTTTGCCCATAGCAGAAACCTCGTCCTTGGCACTATGCTTCGATAAACCAACAGGATTGCTAGGAGCGGTGTGGCCGACGCCAGTAATCATAATATCATCTTCTTTATCATCAGCAGCCTTCACGAGAGTTGACGGTTTATCAGCAGCCTTAGCTGGGCTGGCCGACTTATCATCCGCGCGAGCCGGGCTAGTCGGTTTATCAGTGTGGCCTGTGGTGTCAACTTCTGTTTGTTCAACTATGAAGTTATAATCTTGAGGTGGTGGATCATCAGGTGTAACATCAATATTTGTTCTTTCCAGATCTGGAGTCTTCTCCGGTTCAATATCCACATTGTCATCAGACGGTTTATTTAACCGGGCCTTCTTACTGGGTCTAGGCTTGGCACTGAGAAGAACAAACATAAAGATCAGTACAGTATGCAAACATAACACATTAAGGATAAGATTAAAGCATAACCTACCCAGGGACCGTCTTGAGGGTTGGAAGTTGTGTGGCCGTTGACTCGCCAGAGGATGAATTAGGTGTTCCCTGATAATTTGAATCAGACGGATTAAGAGGCTGTCGAAAACAACCCGCCTTGGGGCAAGAAATATCTGGAGTATAAGAGACCTCTGATCGACGTTTCCGGACCGGAGTGTTCGGTAAACCGGCAGAGGTAACTACCTGGCCACTGTGCCGGGTTGTGCGGCGGGCTTCGTGTTGCTGGTTCTTCAAAAGAAAGTTTGGGTCCAAGTGAGCTAAGGGGTGAGAAAATTTTATTTTCCGGTTTGCTTGACGGATTTTCTGTGTTGGTAGAGGGTCTGAACCGGAAGAAGGGATAATTACCTCTGCATCGTCAGCCTGGCTGCCTTCGGCGTCGTCCTGATAACGGTCATTGTCAACAAGGTGTATGAAAAAAGAACCAAGAGAGTCAAGTTCTACCTCTGAGTCCGGATTAGCCAGATCCGCATCAGCATTTGGTTCAGAAGATTCAGTGGTCCTCTTCTTGGCAGGTTTCTTGGTGACCTTGGTCTTCGGGCGAAGTGGTTTTGCCGGTTTATCCTGTGGTTTTTTCTTCCAGAATGGGTCATCGTCCTGTGAAAAATGGACAAAATTTTGAGAGTATCTGAAAAGGGGTAAACTAAAACAAGAAAGTTGTGATTCTTACAGCTGGCGGTTTATTGGAGACGCAGAAAGGGCTTTACCCGGTCTGGCTACAGACAGCTTCCGGTTCATTCAGTATTTTCTTGACAGCCTTAGTAACTTCGGCTTCTGTTAGCTGAATGTCGATGTGTCGTTGAGGGTCTTTCAAATCCCCTGTGTACTCACACATTAAACCGGGGCGCCGGCTTAAGGGAAGAACGCTCCAAGATATCCAACAGCGAACAAAGTCGACACCTGTCAAACCGTTTGCCATAAAGGCTCTGGGCTTTGACAGTTGTGGTGCATAGTTGGACCGTTCCTTGGTAGTCAGCCTTTGAGGGAAGGGATGAGTGTTGCTAAGCCGGTGGGGACGGTAACCCGGCAGAGGATTTTCATCAGTTGGAGATGTGTCTTTGCAGTAAAACCAAGTCTGATTCCAGTCCTTGGGGTGACTATGAAGCTTGGCATGAGGGAAGCTGACATCCTTCCTCTTTTGAATTGCCATTCCGCCAAGCTCAGTGTTGGGTCTGTCTGTGAACTTTGTGCGACGGTTTAAATAAAAGAAATCCCGGAACAGTTCAACTGTGGGCTCCTCTTTAAGATAGGCCTCACAAAATACTTGGAAATTGCAAATATTGGACACATAGTTTGGTCCAATATCTTGAGGGTGGAGTTGGAAGCTGGCCAGCACATCCCGGAAAATTTTTGAACTGGGAGGGCTAAAGCCTCGACCCAGATGGTCAGTGAATACAACTACTTCTCCGTCCTTGGGTTCAGGAGGATTTTCTGGACCAGAGGCCCTCCAGTGGATAACTTCTTTCTTGGCTAAAGCTCCAGTCGTGACACATATGTTTAATTGCTCTTTAGTAACCCGAGAAGGAACCCAGTTGCACTCGTAAACTTGTTTGGCCATTTCAATGGGAAGCTGAAACACATTTATTGCCGGTTTAAGATTTATGACGGGCGAGCATAAAGCAATGCAAGATAAGCAGAAGCAGAGGTATATGCATATTGTTAAACCGGAGTTTGGTATTACTAAACTGGAGTCTGACAGTGGAGAAGGTGCAAAGATCAATGAATCGGCGGTTTAAGAGGGGACTAATGATGCCTACCGGATTATTGTTCTTTGACAAAGCTAAACCGCCTATATTGGTATGAAAGATACAGATCTAAAATACCTAAGTGAGGGAAAAACAAGTTTCACAAAGTGATATGATAATTTTAGATCTGCAGTATGACAGAAAACTAGAATATACTCAGACCTAAACTTCAGGTACTTAAACAGTTCATCAGGTTCAGATGAGTTTTTTCTGTATGAAAGGGATGCTCTAGTGGGGAAAAAGGGAGCTTTAACTACAAAGGCACCGGAAAATATCAGATCTAACTTGCCATTTGCGCTACTGAGAAGAACAGGGAAGAACAGCTCTAGAACTTCGAAGAACTCCGATGAGTACAAACCCTAGTGATAAGATCTAGGGTGGAAGGAGAGAAGGCTTACCAGTAACAAAGGAACAACGGAGAGGTGTCGCGGCTTTCTGGTATGATCAGGGTGATGCAGCGGCCTTCGTTGGGGCAGAGGCGAAGGTCGACGGCGGCGGCGGAGCTCCAACGTTCGGGCGACGCGAGGAATAGGACAATGCAAAGGGGCACGAAGGGAAAAAAATGAAAAGGACCCTTCGGCTTTATTTATAAGGCGAATGGATAAGTGACAGGTGCGAGAATCGAGGAGCCCAAAGCGGGATATGTGGCAGAGCTGTTGCCTCGATTGTCGGAGGCTCATTAATGAAGGTGAGAGACATACCATTTTTAATAACAGGTGACGTCATGGCGGTTTATCAAGATACTGGAAGATGACGTCGTGGCGGTTTACAAGATTTATGCGAAGATGCTGAAAGAAGAATATTTCTCAAGTTGAAGATTGACATGAACCTGTTCAAATCAATCTGGGGCCTAATGTTGGGGATATTACTACTGGGTATAAACCGGCCAGGAGAGGCTGGGTTATCCCCATAATGAGTTATTGTACTTGAAGCCCACTTGGACAAAGATGGAGGCGCTTTATGAAGGCCCGGGGCCCAACGGTGGATTAAGGCCTGTAGACATAAACCGACATTGATATGTAAAACTTGTGCTATAAGATAGAAAGAGTAGAGACCGAGCCGGACATGTTCATGAGCCGGCCTCGGGATCCTGTAAACCGACGGGCGTCAACCCATGTATATAAGGGGACGACCCGGCGGCGGTTTGAGGGGAGGCAGACAACAACTCGAGAGCCAGGCATAGCGGATTCGCTCCCTAGTCATCGAAACCCTAGCAATTCCACAACAACTGGATTAGGCCTTTACCTTCATCGCAAGGGGCCGAACCAGTATAAACTCTCTGCGTCCCTTGTCCGCTTTAACCCCTTTAAGCTAACCCATCGCGATGGCTCCACGACTAAGTCCTTTCTCTAGGACATCTGCCATGACAAGACCACGACAGAAGGTCTCATCGAGCTTAATACTGAAGCACCGACCATCTACCAGGTGAGGCCTGTCGCACAGACCCCGGTTGTCACCGCACCAATCGCGCTCCGGGAGCCTATCGTCGTCGTCAGACATTTCCTATGTTCATAATTCAAAGATTAAACTTCTAAAATTAAATATATGTACTACAAATACTAAATTAGATCATTATTATTCATCATGAGTTGACTATCGGTCTATCAAGTATTTTCTTGAAAACTCTCACCTCACGTGGTGTATATATTTGACCGTCGGTGATGGTAGCTCCTCCCTTCCTTCCCGAGTGCATTACACCAAATTGTCTAGCACACGGGAACAAAGGAGAAGCTACCCCCATGACAACAGTCAGGATTCTTCATTTCTGACATTTGCGACAGTCGGTGATGGTAGCTACTCCTGTCATTCCAAAGTGCATTACACCAAAATGTCAACCACCTTGGAATGAGGAAGAAGCTACCCCCACGACAACAGTCGGGATTCTTCGTCCTCTCATATATGGTGGAGACTCTCCCTCACTGATTCCTCTCTGACATTTGCGACCGTCGGTGATGGTCGTTCTTCTCTTCCTTCCCGTGCATTACCAAAAGGTCTATCACGAGAAAGAAGAGTAAGAACGACCCCCACGACAACATTCGGCATTCTTCTTCTCTCATAATTGGTGGACACTCCCTCACTGTTTTTTGACTGTCATATATGGAGCCCCAACAAACTTCAAGTCAACCCAAAATGTCATTTAATGCTCTTTCCGGCATTTCCACCACACTCGATATTTCCTATATTATAGCACAAGCCATGCCAAATTCACGAGAAAATCCGGCATGACCTTTGCTAGAAAAGGACATATCGAGCGCCTGAAATTTGCCAAAATGGAAATTAATCAACACTCTGGCAAAACATAGGCCACTCAGAGGTGTTCCCTACAAACATGGCCACTTGGGCAAGCACATATCCTATTTGAGCAACACTAGATATACATGTTTATATCTACATCATATAAGCATTCAAACTTGATGGTCATTGCATTTCAATGGTTGAAAACATTTCAATATATCTTATGTATAATCCTAACATAACTAAATTTGCCAATATAGGTCTCTCTCTCTAAACTAGTTCTATTAACCACTTACTAAATAAACTAGTTCTATTAACCACTTACTAAATAAACTAGTTCTATTAACCACTTACTAAATAAACTAGTTCTATTAACCACTTACTAAATAAACTATTTCTATTAAAAACTTACTAAAAATAATGCAATGTAAGTGTTCTACTCTATTGAACACTTACTAAAATTTCTATTACCCTAGTTCTACCCTAATTTTTCTTGCTATAAACTTCTATTACTAAATTTAATACCTAAAAAATTTTATTCTTAAAATTTCAAAAACAGAGGGAGGTGGAGGGAGTAGGAACGAAGGGAGGGGTGAGTGAGGGTGGAAGGGAGGAGGCAGACGGATGAGGTAGGAAGGAGGATGATGGATGAGGCAGGGAGGAGAGGACGGACGAGGCAGGGAGGGAGGTGGGAGGGAGGAGGCGGGAGTGAGGAGGGAGAGGGAGGGAGGGATCGGGAGAGGGACAAGAAGGGGAGGGCGAGGTGGAAGGAGGAGGGATGGAGGAACTACCTTGGTGGTGGAGGAGCAGGAGCATCGGCGGCGGCGGGCGACGACGGTGGTCGGGAAGGACCGAACATCGACGGTGGCGGACGACGGGGTGCGTGGGAGAGTGAGAGTGGGAGTGGAGAGGGGGAGAGTGAGGGGCGGCCGGTGGAGAAGATAGGATGGGTTTAGCAGTAGCGCGTGTTAGGGGAAAGCGCTACTGCTAAACTACCTAGCAGTAGTGTGTTTTAGGGCAAAGCGCTACTACTACACTTAGCCTGGCGACAACGGTAGGGCAATTTTAGTAGTAGCGCTCTTTGTCCTTGCCGCGCTACTGCTATGTCTATAGCAGTAGAGCCGACTGTGGACACGCGCTACTGCTAAGTAGCAGTAGCGCCCCGTTTTATCCAGCGCTACTACTAAGGTTCTGTGTATAAGGTTTTCCCTAGTAGTGACCGTATTGCAATAAACATGATCTAATCATATTCATGCTCAATGCAAACACCAAATAACATTTATTTAGGTTCAACACTAATCCCGAAGGTAGAGGGAGTATGCGATGGTGATCATATCAACCTTGGAATCACTTCCAACACACATCATCACATCGCCCTTAACTAGTCTCTGTTTATTCCGCAGCTCCTATTTCGAGTTACAAATATGAGCAACCGAACCAGTATCAAATACCCAGGTGCTGCTACGAGCATTAGTAAGGTATACATCAATAACATGTATATCAAATATACCTTTGTTCACTTTGCCATCCTTCTTATCCGCCAAATACTTGGGGTAGTTCCGCTTCCAGTGACCACTCCCTTTGCAGTAGAAGCACTCAGTTTCAGGCTTGGGTCCAGCTTTGGGCTTCTTCCCGGGAGCGGCAACTTGCTTGCCGTCCTTCTTGAAGTTCCCTTTCTTTCCCTTGCCCTTTTTCTTGAAACTAGTGGTCTTGTTAACCATCAACACTTGATGCTCCTTCTTGACTTCTACCTCCGCGGCTTTTAGCATTGCGAAGAGCTCAGGAATTGTTTTGTTCATCCCTTGCATATTATAGTTCATCACGAAGCCTTTGTAGCTAGGCGGTAGTGATTGAAGAACTCTGTCAATAACAAAATCAACTGGAAGATTAACTCCCATCTGAGTCAAGTGATTATAATACCCCAGACATTTTGAGTATGTGTTCACTAACAGAACTATTCTCCTCCATCTTGCAGCTATAGAACTTGTTGGAGACTTCATATCTCTCAACCCGGGCATTTTCTTGAAATATTAACTTCAACTCTTGGAACATCTCATATGCTCCATGACGTTCAAAATGTCTTTGAAGTCCCGGTTCTAAGCCGTAAAGCATGGCACACTGAACTATCGAGTAGTCATCAGATCGAGCTTGCCAAACGTTCATAACATCTGCATCAGCTCCTGGAGCAGGCCTGTCACCTAATGGTGCATCAAGGACATAATTCTTCTGTGCAGCAATGAGGATAATCCTCAAGTTACGGACCCAGTCTGCGTAGTTGCTACCATCATCTTTCAACTTAGCTTTCTCTAGGAACGCATTAAAATTCAAGGGAACAGTAGCATGGGCCATTGATCTACAACATAGATATGCAAATACTATCAGGACTAAGTTCATGATAAATTAAGTTCAATTAATCAAATTAATAATGAACTCCCACTTAAATAAACATTCCTCAAGTTATCTAAGTGATACATGATCCAAATCAACTAGCCCATGTCCGATCATCATGTGAGATGGGGTAGTCATCAATGGTGAACATCTCTATGTTGATCATATCTACTATATGACTCATGTTCGACCTTTCGGTCTCCAGTGTTCCGAGACCATGTCTGTACATGCTAGGCTCGTCAAGTTTAACCCAAGTATTCCGCGTGTGTAAATCTGGCTTACACCCATTTTATGTGAACGTAGAGTCTATCACACCCGATCATCACGTGGTGCTTCGAAATGATGAACTTTAGCAACGGTGCATACTTGGGGAGAACACTTTTATCTTGAAATTTAGTGAAGGGATCATCTTATAATGCTACCGCCATTCTAAGCAAAATAAGATGCATAAATGGTAAACATCACATGCAATCAAAATATCTGACATGATATGGCCATCATCATCTTGTGCTTTTGTTCTCCATCTCCAAAGCATCGCCATGATCTCCATCGTCACCGGCTCGACACCTTGATCTCCATCGTTGCGTCAGGGTCGTCTCGCCAACTATTGCTTCTACAACTATCGCTAACGCATAGTGATAAAGTAAAGCAATTACATGGCGTTTGCATTTCATACAATAAAGAGACAACCATAAGGTTCCTGCCGGCTGCTGATAAATTACAAAACATGATCATCTCATATCATAATGTATATCACATAATGTATTGACCATATCACATCACAACATGCCCTGCAAAAACAAGTTAGACGTCCTCTACTTTGTTGTTGCAAGTTTTACGTGGCTGCTACGGGCTTCTAGCAAGAACCATTCTTACCTATAGCAAAAACCACAACGGTGATTTGTCAAGTTTGCTGTTTTAACCTTCTTCAAGGACCGGCCGCAGCCAAATTCGATTCAACTAAAGTAGGAGAAACAGACACCCGCCAGCCACCTTTATGCAAAACTAGTTGCATGTCAGTCGGTGGAACCGTTCTCATGTGCGTGGACATGTAAGGTTGGTCCGGGCCGCTTCATCCCACAATGCCGCCGAATCAAAATAAGATGTTGGTGGTAAGCAGTATGAACATCACCGCCCACAACTCTTTGTGTTCTACTCGTGCATATCATCTACGCATTGTCCTGGCTCGGATGCCACTGTTGGGAAACGTTGCATGGAAAAAAAATCTACGCACACACAAGATCTATCAAGGAGATGCATAGCAACGAGAGGGGAGAGTGTGTCTATGTACCCTTGTAGACCGTAAGCAGAAGTGTTTGACAACGCGGTTGATGTAGTCGAACTTCTTCATGATCCAACCGACCGAGTACCGAACATACGGCACCTCCGCATTCAGCACACGTTCAGCTCGGTGACGTCCGCGCGTTCTTGATCCAGCAAGACGGCAAGGTAGTGGATTAGTTCCGGCAGCACGACGGCATGGTGAAGGTGATGGTGAAGTTATCTCCGCAGGGCTTCGCCTAAGCACTACGAAAATATGACTGGGGGTGTAAACGGTGGCGGGGGGCGCCGCACACGGCTAAGCAATTGTTCTGGATGTGCTAGGCGCCCCCCTCCCAAATATATATAGGTGGGGGGGAGGGGGCAGCCAGGAGGGCGCCCCAAGTAGGCCAAATCCTACTTGGGGTCCTCCCCAAGTGGAACCCCCTTCCTTGTATAAGTGCGGGAGGAAGGAAGGAGGAGGTGGCGCCCCCCCCCCCCTTTTCCTTTCTCTCCCGAGGAGGGAAAGGTAGGAGGGGCCACCCCTCCCCTTTCCTTCCCCTAGGGCCGGCCAGCCAAGGAGAGGGCCGCGCCAGCCCCCTAGTGGGCTGGTCTGTCCCCTCCTTTGGCCCATAAGGCCCATACACTTGCCGGGGGTGTCCGGAACCCCTTCCGGTGACCCGATGACTACCCGGTGCACTCCGAAACACTTCCGGTGTCCGAATACCATTGTCCTATATATCAATCTTTACCTCTCGGCCATTTAGAGACTCCTCGTCATGTCCGTGATCTCATCCAGGACTCCGAACAACATCCGGTACACCTTCGGAGATACCTGTAGAGCATCTTTATGATCACCCAGTTATGTTGTGATGTTTGATAGCACACAAGGTATTCCTCCGTTATCCGGGAGTTGCGTAATCTCATAGTCAAAGGAATATGTATTTGACATGAAGAAAGCAATAGCAATAAACTGAACGATCATTATGCTAAGCTAACAGATGGGTCTTGTCCATCACATCATTCTCCTAATGATGTGATCCCGTTATCAAATGACAACACATGTCTATGGTTAGGAAACCTTAACCATCTTTGATCAACGAGCTAGTCTAGTAGAAGCTCACTAGGGATACGGTATTTGTTTATGTATTCACACATGTATTTAAGTTTCCGATCAATACAATTCTAGCATGAATAATAAACCTTTATCAAGAATAAGGAAATATAAAATAACAACTTTATTATTGCCTCTAGGGCATATTTCGTTCAGTTACTAGGACAAATTAAGGCCCCTTCATTCTGCCATTTTGAGAAATAAGAGGAGGCTCTCAACTTCAAGTTGCAAGTGGTTTTTAAGTTGGTAAGCTTTTTTCGACCGCCACATGGTGAGGTAGAGAAACAAGTATGATCAAGCATTGTTGATTTCATATCAAATAGTGGCTCATATTGTTCTGACCTTTCGGTGTATAAATATTGTTTTGTTTCATTGGAGACACATGAAGGAATACTTTTAAGCTGATCATGGGTTGTTTAACAAAGTTTCCATGAACACTGTTTCCTGGGTATATGGTACCATAGATTCCCCATCATCAGTTCATCACATCATGCTCTCTTGACTCTGAGTAATATGGTTGTTTCTATATTAAGAGTTGCTTAATTTTGCTGTTTATGGTAAGAATTTATATCACAGCATGATTCCACAAGATACAACCAGCTAGATAAAGCCTGAATGTAACAAAGTGTTGTTTTGAATAATATACACAATTACTCTTCGGGGCGCCTTTTGTGATCTGAAATAGTTTTTTTCTTGGCCAAATTATTTCATCTCTAAATGTTTTCCATTAAATGCACATTAATTTTTTTTATGATCAAAATAGTTGATTCTTTACTGTGTCAATGGTTGTACTTTGGATCAGATGTAAGTTTTGGTTAAGTTTTTTTGTTATGGAATCTGAAAGTTTATTAAATTTTAGCTACCGAAAGCACTGTTCTGAAGTTCCTTACTTTTGGCCAGGTTGTGTATTAGTTTCAACTTAGTGGACGGACCCTTGCTATGTATAGAATAAACTGAAAATTTCCATAAAAGATAGATATTTGTGCTATAAATTGCCATGATCAAAACAATTTTCTTAAAAGCCTCAAGTTATATAATAAATTTCAACATAACGTACCAACAGGGCGTGGCGTGCCGCCGCGCGGGCATGCCTAGTTGTATCTGCTTGAAGCTACATTTTAAGTCAATAAAAGCACCCTTTATTAAAAAAACCACTCTGGTCCTGATATTAGTTGGTCATCACTTCTTGCAATGTGAAGAATGATAGTCTTCTCATGCACAACAACATATACTTCATGGAGTAAGTTAAGTGAAATGGGTTTGTAATAATGAACGTCTTATCCATGCAGTGTAACTGATTATGCTATGCATAGACATATGCCACACTATACACCAATCTGATTCCGCATATGAAAAGTGCTACGTGGTCCAAATATACAATAATTTAATGACAAAGATTGTGTAGGAAATCACTTCTTTTTGTCATGTTGTAGCCATGGCTGTAATTAAATGTGGCCACGCGGCATATCTCTTTCTCTTGATGAATTACCAAAAATTGTTACCTCCTTGTCTTTATAAGCGCGCCGGTTCAAAATAGATTGACTTGGCGGTAGCCTGATGGTGTTGTCGTAGGATGGTGATTAAGGGCTTATGGAAGCAAGCGAACTCCTTTGTGTGTTTCTCCATCTGGCCAAAGGGGATATCCATGCACGTTAAATTTTTTCCAAGAGTTAGAACTTAAAATCCACCGTAACATGGTATTAACAGACTGAATTATTAACATAACTAAGGTAAAAAAATGAACCACATATTTAAATGGCCAGAAAAACAACTCAAATCCATACCATGCATTTGTATTATGTGTATTTTGGAGAGCAACACTGCTTTAATCCAAACTTTCAGCCTAAGTGACACATGTGCAGTGCTTGCCCTTTGATTTTAAGTGCACGGTGGAACAGCAGATCGGCTAGCATGCAGCTCAGCTACCACGGACATGCAACCTATCTATAATATCTAAATAGTTGATCCTCACCAAGTTTAATTCTCTCAACATGCAACACTCTACATCACCAAATATGCCACATCATCATCCACTAGAACTATTTGGTAGCACATGCATATCCTAGTTTAATTGTTTCATCTCCAGTGGTCGAGCGTACATGCATACTCTTTTTTCACACACAATTACTTCCATAGATAATAGCTGTTGATTTTGGTCCTTTCATTCATACAAAATTTATCTCTAAAATCCCGCAGCAACGCGCGGGGAAATCACCTAGTTTTTTATTAAATAGATGCAGCTTGTGCGGGCGGGTGGGTTCCTTTAGGAAAATCAAGGTGATGGTGATGCCCTCTGGATCCAAAATGGACATACAACAATATTTATATTTGATTAAGCACATCAAGTTTGTACTAATCATGAAATAACTATATATGGACAAACAAGGACCAACTGAACATGACGTCTTTAGAAGATTGCAAGAACTGGCGGAGGAAATAAAGAAAACAAAAGACACATAAAGATTACCCTCACTAGTGCAGAATCGGGCTTTAGTCCCGGTTCGTAAGGACCTTTAGTCCCGGTTCTGCAACCGGCACTAAAGGGTGGGGACTAAAGGTCCCCCCCCCTAGTCCCGGTTCAACACGAACCGGGACCAAATGCCCACCACGTGGCACGCGCCCGCGCCGGGGGACCTTTAGTCCCGGTTGGTAAACTAAAGAATTTTTTTGACATTTTTTTTTATTTACTTTGAAAAAAATTGAATTTTTTTTATTTTCAAATTTCTGAATTATTTGACAATTTAATCTCTAATCACCCCTCATCACTGCTCAAGTGTGGAGCACTCATTATTCCAAATCATCTAACTTCCCGACCAGTCACCCATCCTCTCACTACTCCAGTCTGAGCACGCTTAACTTTCGAGTTCTATTCACCCTAGTTTCCAAGTCTGCACTTGTTGTTTTCCTGACAATAATAAGCTGTCAATCCTATTAACCCTCAGGAGTTTAGCTTGAGCATGAACTCACACGTTTCACCGTTTGAGTATGAAACTATTACTCTAAAAAACAATAATTATTTAGTAACACTAATATTTCTTAAATAAGTAGTTTGACCATAATTTGACCAGATTTGACCAAAATTCAAAAAAACTGAAATAATTATTTAGTAACACTAATATTTCTTGAATAATTATTTAGTAACACTAATATTTCTTGAATAAGTAGTTTGACCACAATTTGACCAGATTTGACCAAAATTCAAAAAAACTGAAATTTGAGCATAACTTTTTTTCTTTCAGAATTTGAGGATTCTAAAACTTTGCAAAACGGCCTATGGCGGTTAAAATCGGAACCGGCTTTTCGTGCTGAACATTTTGATATATTATACGTTTTTTTATCGACATCGTATGCAATAGTTATAGCCGTTTTACTTTTTCATAACACTTTTTTGCAAAACACATCGAAATTTATGTTTTTAAATTTCCCTAACTAGTAGATGTAGTAGCATAACTACATCTCGAAGGATTTTAATTTTTGAAGTTTTTATCATTTTGTTTTGTTTTTTTTCAAAACTGAAAAGGCGATACCCAGGGGGGTAGAGTTTGAAAATTGCAGAACCCCTTTAGTCCGGCTTGGAGCCACCAACCGGGACTAAAAGGTTAGTCCTCTTTAGTCTTGGTTGGTGGCTCCAACCCGGACTAAAGGGGTGGTGCGAGGCTGGCGTCAGGCCGGGGCCCCATGAGCACCTTTAGTCCCGGTTTGTGACACAAACCGGGACTATAGGTACACCACGAACCGGGACTAATGATGTCGTAATCGAACCGGAACTAATGGTCACATTAGTACCGGGCCGTAATCGAACCCGGACTAATGAGGTGAATGTAAGGTCGTTTTTCTACTAGTGCCTGTCAGTTAGTACGTTAAATTATTCATGGAATAGAATATGTGCCACTCTATGTTGAGCATACAGGTAACCATAAGTATGTTCCATCACTGTAACAACATCCTCAATGGATCTAAAAGATAATAAAATTATGTCTAAGTCCCTAAAACCATAACCCTAGATCATCATACTTACAGTTTGTATGGTGGTTGGTGCCGGCAGACATCCATGGCTAGGAACAGGTGTGACGAATGTTGAGAAGGTCAGGGAGATTTACACTGGGACTGATTTACCATGTGGCATAGTTCCTCCAAGCCAAGGCCATGAGATGAGATCGGGACAATCGATGGACTGCAAATTGTCCGCAGATATACGAACCAGGTTGTGGCTAGATTAGTACTCCCTCCGTAAAGAAATATAACAGTGTTTATCTCACTACTTAACAAAGAAACACGGTCATTATTTTGACTATTGGATGACTTCTCATCTATCTTGTCGAATCTGAACAGTTGGTTAAATTGGATCAGATCTATAACTTTTTTTCCTGATTGAAATCCCAGTTTTCTTTTCAATTGAAACATCCAAGGGATTTAATAATATATCTCAACCGTAATATTTCAGGCTCACAAAATCAATGTTGGTTTCTATTTTTCCGATTTTCACCAATTAGCGTGAAAATACATACGGAGTCTGTAAATAGTATAAGTATAGATAGATAGATAGATAGATAGATAGATAGGCTTATCCGCGTATCCTTTACCATCAACTTGATACAAGAATTGGATGCACCAAACTATATTTAATTAGAAGTATCCTTTACCAACTTGATACTACAAGAAGCACACATGTGCCTACATTAAATATCAACATATCCAAGTTGGGTATGCATATCTATTAAGAGTTTGAAATGAACTAATCCATTGCCAACAATTAGTTGGTTGCATCCACGTATCCATTGCCAACAATTTGATACAAGAGTTAGATGTGCCTACATTAAGTTAGAACATATCCAAGTCATATATCTCTCAACTAATTTAAAATAGTCCAACTAATCGATCGATGAACAAAGAGAGTCTGAAAACTTGCACTATGACCACTATATAAAGAGGCTGAGTGGCGCAACGACGGTAGTACACAACATAGAACATGACCAACGTTAAAGTAGCTGGAGTGTTATGCCTCCTAGTCTTTTTGGCTATCTCTTCTTGTTTGCGCCATGCACAAGCAAGCCAAGGGGTAGATCACTGTACCGTCGACAAAAATAAGGTTATGCGAGACTGCTGGGGTAACATCGAAAAGAACCTTGGTGACCGGGTTCCGCGACCGTGGACCCCATGTTGCCAAACAATAAGAGCTGCGATA
The DNA here is from genome assembly GCA_011799875.1 of Thinopyrum elongatum. Classification (NCBI taxonomy): domain Eukaryota; kingdom Viridiplantae; phylum Streptophyta; class Magnoliopsida; order Poales; family Poaceae; genus Thinopyrum; species Thinopyrum elongatum. Next base: position 607,054,690 of record CM022303.1, on the reverse strand, counting down.
GACATCCACTGCGTCTGTGATCGGTTCACCGCTCACGAACTGACTAGGATCAGTCTATCCAAATTTGCCAGCGTTACACATGTATGCGGCAACGGGTTGCACCCACACACTCATTGTGCAGGTTGGTATATTGTCATATTTGTACGTACACACACACACACACGTGTGTGTGTGTGCGCGCTTGTGTTGATATATGTGCACACTTTATTATAATTGCTTATGTTCATCATTATGATGCGAAAAATGGAAATTTTGCAGGTTACCTTGTTCCGGTCATAGAGCTACCACCTCCACCTCCACCCTCGACAAGTACCTAGGCTTTCAGTGTAAGAACATTCTCATAATTGAAATAATCAAATAAAGCAAAGAATGATTTCAGATGAATGGCATTTGCATAATGTATTTGTCCTTTCTTGATGTGTAATAAAAATATTGGGCATAGCCTCGCCAATTGTTGTTGTTTGCATTGGCATGGTCTTTGGTTCTCATTGATTCACATGATTTTAACGTACATAGAAATACAAAAAAACAAGCTACCAATGTGCGAAGGCATGTCCACGTGGGTCTAACATGATCAGAAAACATAGAAATCAGGACGAAAAAAGGGGCACACCCTTCCCTCAAATCTTTGAAAAGGGTAATTTTTGTCCAATAAACATGTGCCTTCGCTTCATGTGATTGCTCTTATTTTCTCTCCTCAATTTGGTTTGGAGACAGTTCTAACACAAATTAGACCATGGCACAATAACTTCTTATTTATTTGTTGTACTTCACTTCCATAACATACACTACTGCAGGATGCTGCTAATGCGACACTACAATTAGAGACCCTTCGATAAAACTGTGTGCGATGTATTAATCACAAACGATGGTGTAAAAAAATCATCAAAAATGATACGAACCGTTTGCGATGGTGGAGACATTGAACACGATTCAAATTAGAGCTGCACGTGCCATATGTGGCATACAGTTGATCCATACAAATTGTTTTGGTGTGTGCGATAGACGGCATACAGTTCTCTCGGATGAATTGTTTGTGATTAGATAAGACAACAGAAACAGTTCAACTTAACAAGATGTGTGTGACATGTGGCAAGTAGGTCCGTAATCAGAAATGTGTGCGACGACAGATAATAACATAGACGATTGCTGCTAATAACCCGTGTGTTGTGGGCAAACGCTTGCTGGTATACAATTGTCAGCGATTGATGAAATCATCACCGACGGTTTCCCTAGTTTGGTCCGTGTGCATTGTGATTTGCTCTATCTACAGAACAACAACATATATACTTATAAGGACATGATTGCATGACCAAGTTAAACATCCAATTACATAGGTGGCTAGTACACACATGACATTTGCACACACCAAAGTAAATAATTACATACATAATTAACTAGGATAAAACGATCATCTAATCATCATCTTCTTCTTTTTGTGACGCTTGCCGCCACTGCTCTGCTGGTGGCTCGATCCTTCGTCGATTATGGGAAGGAGGCACTCTCTCATGTCAACGATCCGCCTATGCATCTCGTAGCATGTGTACACGTTCTTGGCTGTGAACTTGAGGGTGAGCTTCATCCAGTTTCCGCATCCAGGCCTTGTGTTAGGATGTGGGATTTTCTTGGCATCCTCCTTCATGTTTTTGTAGTAGGGGTTGATGATGGCCGAGGCGAGGTCAACAAGGGAGTCCTTCTCCTTCTTGCTGCCCCAGACCCTGTAGTGGCCACGGATGTCGACAAGCTTCTTGTAGGCCAAGCTTGTAACCATGAGTGCTTTTACATCATTGATGGTGTCCACCATAGCCAACTTGTAGTCGGGCATGTTGACAAACCTGGTGAAACGCTCACAAGGCCTTGTGGCTAGGGAGTAGTGGTAGACAAGGATGTGATGGTGCACGCACAACTGGGTGACGGCAACCTTCTGATCTTACCCGGTACGATCGTCGGTGTACTGGAGGTCGATGCCGACCACTTTGTACTTGTCATCCTGAGCAAGCAACTGCTTCATGGTGTTGATGGAGTCCACCACGGCCGGGTTGTTGGTGTACAACACCGAGAGGTCCTTCTCCCTCACGTGGGTCTCCACTTGATGCACGCCAAATTCCATTGGAGCGATGCTACTAGCCTATCTGTATGTGTCATAGTGGGTGTGCTTGGTTGTGTTGTGGGGTGCGATAGAAAGGTTGAAGAGACTAAGGTTATAATGGTCGCGAGAATAAATGGGGAGGCTGGACGGACTGGAATATCGGCATGTTCGGATGGCAATTTTTACAACGCATAACTCTATCATGTCGCACGTAACTGTATCGTGGCGGCACGCTGTCGGTGCAACAAACCCTGGGTCTGTTGCCCAGACTGTGCACAGGCACGGGGATGAGATTGAAGCACCAACCCAAGTCAGAATACAAGAGACTAAGAGGTTCAAAGGACCAACATGCAGATCAGAGGGACCAAGATTAAGCCAAAAAAGCGAGACACCATGAGGAGAAGGGCCTCCTTTGCCGGGCAGGCGAGCTCGGCAAGGGGCAAGGCCACCCCCGGAACACGACGTCCAAGACGTCCCGGCAGGGCCTGCCGGGGCACGCGGAGGCAAAACCACCTCACCAACTACTCCACCACGACCCACGTCGTCAATCAGTGCGGTGTCGAACCGCGGAGTGACTAAGTGGCAGCCATTCACCACATGGCAGCCTCTCCCTACAGGAAACACCTGCAGATGACACCCATCCTGCAACGTGTCAAGCGAGCAGGCGTGGAGCTGGCTAGATAGCCCGGCAAGCCTTGTCGGGCAACCAACGATGTGACATTGGGCGGTGCATTTAATGCGCCCTATCAGCCCGCAGAGTTAGGTATGATAGCACTGTTTGCTATCTTATCAGTGCATAATGACTGTTTTGCCATTGTGGTGACCCCTTAATCTATAAAAGGAGGCCATGACGACCGTAGAGAGGGTTAGAAGGTTGGATAACTCAGACCCCCATACGCGCGTAGCCACTGCTGCCCTGAGGCAACCCTTGCAGGGCAAGTGTACTACGCTCCACCACCACCTTTCCAACATCAATCCACCAAAGCAGGAGTAGGGTTTTATGCCTCACGGCGGCCCGAACCTGGGTAAAAATGCCTGTGTGATCTCTGCCGTGCTGCCATACGCTTGTCTGCTCTTTGTGCAACGCGACGCCCCCCTGCCGAACCAGCAAGGGGCCTCCTGGTCCCATAGGTGGCCGCGGTTTCCCGCGACATCTTTGGCGCGCCAGGTAGGGGAACCGCTTGCGCGAACCTGAAGGCATGTGTAGCGCATCACCTTCATCACCATCAGCATCTTCGACGACGCCATCGACCATGGCGCCCAAGAAGAAACCCGGTTCTTCGGCTCATCCTTCCACCTCAAAGGCTCTGCCGCCCGCGGCCTCTAACGTTGTGGGGGGTGCGGAGACACGCGAGGACGCGGACGCTGCTGGGGATGTGGTCGGAGTAGGCGGCGCCGTAACCACTTCCCCCGCGGCCGATGCAGGTGCAGGAGACATTGGAGAAGAGCGGCATCAGCACCATCCCGACGGGCACAGCCGCAGCGGCGGCGCTCGGGCCGGGGCGAATCGCCGCCCTCCGACCGCTCCCACCACGGGTGCGGTCACAGCGCGTGCACCTCCCCTGGGACGGGTTGACCAAGCCGCTGTGCCCGACGGAGCCACTGGCCCTCGAGCGCATTCGCCGCTCCACCTTGCCATCCAGGTGGTCGCCCCGCAGCAGCGGGGGCGCAGTGCTTCCGCCACTGGCACCGTCAGGAGCCGAGCGACGGTGCGATCGACTTCATCATCACCCATGCCAACTACAGCCTCGGAGGCCATGGCACGGGCTCAGCTGCTGCTGAGGTTTCCGCCAGCGGCCGAGCAAATGGACGAATGGCGTGCCACCATCCAAAGTCTGCTCGGTTTCGCCAAAGCTGGGGGCTCACGGCGAGCTGGCCCGCCACGGCCGCCCCAAGCGACAGCAATGGCTCATGCTGCTGACCGTACAGAAGGGGCCGTCCCCACGGTGCAGTCCCCGCCACAGCAGCCAGTGCAAGCGCAACAGAATCAAGACCCCGACGACGTCTCGATGGCCTCTTCTGACCCTCGAGCGCGTCCAGGCCAATGACGAGCCCCAGAGGATAGGCGGAGAGGAGACACGCGCGTCGTTGTCGAGCAACGCCACGACGACCTCCGCCAGACCGATGGGTGCGATGGCCCCGTCGTCGACGAGCCCGCGCTCGGTATTGGCGGGTGCCTACCTTTCGAGGTTGGCTGCCCTGCCTTTACCCGTGAGCTGCGGCAAGTCCGTTGGCCGTCCGTTCGCACGTTCAAGCCAGAGATACCTGAGAAGTACGATGGGAGGCTGAACCCGGCAGAGTTCCTGAGCATCTACACCATCGCTGTTCAGGCTGCCGGGGGAAGAGATGAGAAGGTGTTCGCCAACTACTTTCCTTTGGCCCTCAAGTCCAATGTGAGGTCTTGGCTGATGCACCTGCCGGAGAACTCCATTTCGTCATGGGCAGACCTGTGCCACGAGTTCATCGGTGCCTTCACCGGTGGCCACCAAGAGCCGGGCCGACCCAGCGACTTGCAGCTTCTCCAACAAAAGGAAGGAGAGACCCTCCATAAGTATTCACAGAGATTCAGCAAAGTTCATAGAAATATCCCAAATATCCATCCGGCAGCCGTGATAGCCGCCTTCCAGTCCAATGTGCGCAACCGCCGGATTCGTTCCAAGATGAACGTACGGTTGCCCAAGACTGTGAAGGAGCTCTATACGTTGGTGGATAAGTGTGCTCGGATGGAGGAGGGAAGAAAGTTGCCCGGAGAGGAAGATTGCACCAATATTGATTCAGAGGATGAGGATGAATCAACCAGTCAGAAGAAGAGCAAGAAGCGCAGTAAGAAGTGAATGGATAAGGCAGTAATGACTATTGAAGGATCGGGTACGCCTAGTACCGGCAAGAAGGCCAAAGCTGAGGCCCCTGGCAAGGAAGCTGCCATGAGCGCTAACTGCCGGGAAGCCGCTGGTGCCAAGAAAGCCGGGAAAGGTGATGGGCCGTATTGCAAGATTCATCAGACCAAGGGCCACGACCTTCAAGAGTGTTATCAGGTTGAACAGCTTGTCAAAAGACAGAAAGCAGAGTATGAGAAGCGTGACAAGGAAAAGGGTCAGAATGTTGCTGGCGGCAAGGGCTGAGGTGGTGAAGTAAATCGCCCAGGCAAACCCTTTCGGAACCAAGGAAAACCCGCCAGAGGTCGAGAGAAGGAAACCTGTGGTGATCAGAGTGATGGAGGGGATGAAGAGGAAACCAGTGAGCAAGAGTTTCAGAAGGCCACCTACGCCCTGTGCATTGACGGGGGTGCATCTCTGCACACCTCTCACCGCCAACTCAAGTGGTGGGCGCGAGAAGTCAATGCCTTGGAGCCAGCGCCCGAGGCCCGGAAGCCGCTCAAGTGGTCCCGTACGCCCATCATCTTTGACGAGGAGGATCATCCTAGCCGTACCACTGTGGTAGGGTGTTTGCCATTGTTGGTCTCCCCAACAATCCGCAACCTCAAGGTCACGAAGATGTTGGTGGACGGCGGGGCCGGGTTGAATCTGATTTCCCCAGCAGTTATCAGCAAGCTTCAGATAGCAGAGGAAGAGCTGGAGGTTACCGGCATGTTTCAAGGAGTAAATCCCGGCAGGAGCCGTCCTAAGGGAAAGATCACGTTGCCAGTAACGTTTGGGGGAGAACTGAACTATCGGACTGAGAGGATTGTGTTTGATGTGGTTGATCTCCCCCTGCCATACAATGTGATTCTTGGACGCTCGGCCCTGGCTACGTTCATGGCAGCATCTCACTATGCCTACAACACCTTGAAGATGCCTGGGCCACTGGGAGTCATCACCATCCCATCAGATGACAAGGATGCAATCATTTGTGTGGACAAGATGTACCGGGATGCGGTCGCAGCAGAGGCAGCGGCAGTAGCAGCTCCCGCTAAGGAAAGCAAAGGAAAGAAGAGGGGTTGGAGGGACTCCAGCAAAGAGTCCGGGAAGCGTGCCCCCACCGAGTGCACGACACCCGTTGATGACGTGCCGGAGTGTTCCAATGGCAAGAGATCCAAGGTCGCTGCACTCCAAGTGAAGAAGGTCCCGGCAGGGCTGGCTGGCATTGATGGTACTTTCACTATCAGCGCCACCCTCGATGACAAATAGGAAAGCGCGCTCGTTGCCTTCCTGCGGGCGAATATCGATGTGTTTGCCTAGCAACCATCTGATATCCCTGGTGTTCCCAGGGAGGTAATCAAGCACCACCTTGTTGTCTGCCCACATGCCCGACCTGTCAAGCAGAAAGTCTGGAAGCAGGCCTTGGAGAGGCAACAGTTCATTGCAGAAGAGATCAAGAGACTAGAGGCAGCTGGATTGGTCAGAGGAGTACTGCATCCCATGTGGTTGGCAAACCCAGTGGTAGTCCGGAAGGCTAACGGGAAGTGAAGGCTTTGCATAGATTTCATAGATCTCAACAAGGCTTGCCCGAAGGACCCGTTTCCCTTGCTGCGTATCGATCAGATTGTGGATTCCACTTCAGGTTGTGATTTGCTCTCCTTTCTGGATGCGTATTCTGGGTATCACCAGATCTTCATGTCCAAGGAAGATGAAGAGAAGACGTAGTTTATCACTCCATGTGGTACGTACTGTTTTGTCCGCATGCCATTCGGATTAAAGAGTGTCTTGTCCACTTTTGCAAGGGCAGTCCAGATTGGTTTTGAGCCACAATTGCACAGAAACATAGAAGCCTATATGGATGATATTGTGGTCAAGACCAAGGATAGGGCCACCCTTATTCAAGATTTGGAGGAGATGTTTGCTAATCTGCACAAAATCAATTTGAAGCTCAACCCGGAGAAGTGTGTATTTGGTGTTCCCTCCGGCAAGTTGCTTGGGTTCTTTGTATCCCATCGCGGGATCGAAGACAATCCCGACAAGATCAAGGCCATCGAGCAGATCCAAGCACCAAGGACAGTTAAAGATGTGATGCGTCTAACAGGATGCGTTGCCGCGCTAAGTAGATTCATCTCCAAGTCTGCCGAGCGCGCCCTGCCGTTCTTCAAAATTTTGAAGAAGGCAGGACCCATGAAGTGGACCCCGGAAGTAGATGCAGCTTTGCAAGAGTTGAAGGCCTACTTGTCCTCCGTGCCTACCTTGGTTGCTCCCAAACCCCAGGAGCCGTTGCTGCTGTACCTAGCGGCAACCAACCAAGTAGTCAGTGCAGCTTTGGTAGCGCAGCGAGAAGTGGATGAGGCAGAGAGTGAGCAGAGACCGGCAGAGTCAGAGAAGGATTAGGACTGCAATGAGCACGGCAACAAGAGCAACCCCAAGGACGCGGCAAGGAAGAAAGTGGTGCAGCGCCCAGTGTACTTCGTCAGCTCCTTATTACAGGGGGCTAGATCGAGGTACTCTGGTGTGCAAAAGTTGATTTTTGGTCTCATCATGGCCTCAAGGAAACTGCGCCACTACTTCCAAGCCCATGAGATCATGGTTGCCACTCATTTCCCGTTGCAACGGATACTCCGAAACCCTGAGGCTACCGGCAGAATAGTGGAGTGGGCTTTGGAGTTATCCAGTTTTGGTTTGAAGTTTGAAAGCACGTCAACTATTCAGAGCAGGGCATTGGCAGAGTTTATTGCAGAATGGATGCCAACCCCTGATGAGGAAGTTATGGAGACAGCTATCCCCGGCAAGGAATCGCCCCAAGAATGGATTATGTATTTTGATGGTGCTTTTTCCCTACAAGGTGCAGGAGCTGGCGTGCTTCTTGTTGCCCCCTCCGGGGCGCACTTGAGGTACGTCGTCCAAATGCATTTTGCCCGGGAAGAAGCAACCAACAACACAGTAGAATATGAAGGGCTCCTTGCTGGGCTCAGGATTGCAGCTAAATTGGGAATTAAGAAGCTGATCATTCGAGGAGATTCACAGCTTGTGGTGAGACAAGTTAACAAGGATTACCAAAGTCCATTGATGGAGGCATACGTCGAGGAAGTGAGGAGATTGGAGGAGCACTTTGACAGATTGCAAACAGAGCACGTACCCCGTGCGGAAAACAGCATAGCTGATCATCTATCAAAATGTGCTACGTAGAAGCTCCCTGTGGAACCAGGTACTTTTGTTCTCCATCTCACTCAGCCCTCCGTATCCCCAGCAACAATGGCCCGGAAAAGGAGAAAGTTGGACTCCGGTAAGCCTCTCCCGGAAGAGTCGTCCGCTCCTGGCAGAGACCCTGCCGGAAACAACTCCTCGCAGTCTGCCGGACCACGCCCTCCAGCCGGGCCCATGGACCCCGCGAACGAGGCATGTGCTCCCGCAGTAGAGGAGGTGCCACTAGTCCTCGTTGCCGAGCCCCAGTCTCCAACTTGGGCAAGGCACATTTTCCACTTCCTCCAAACCGGAGAGCTTCCCGGCAACCAAGACGAAGCTGAAAAAGTAGCCCGGAGGGCCAGTATGTATCAGTTTGTCAATGACACTCTATACAGAAGGAGGCCCAACGGTGTGAAATTAAAGTGTGTCTGCCGGGAAGAAGGAAAGGAACTGCTGGCTGAGATACACAAAGGCATGTGCGGCTCCCACATTGGATCAAGGGCACTAGTTGGGAAAGCATTCCGGCAAGGATTCTATTGGCCCACAGCCCTCCAAGATGCGGTCCAGCTAGTCACCATATATGAAGCCTGCCAGTTCCATTCCAAGAAAACCCACCTGCCTGCCCAAGCTCTTCAAACAATCCCTATATCATGGCCATTTTCGGTCTGGGGGCTCAATATCCTCGCCCCTTCCCCCGAGCAATCGGGGGCTTTGAATTCTTGTTCGTTGCTATCGACAAGTTTACAAAGTGGCCGGAAGTGAGTGCCGTGAGAAAGGTGACTGCTCAGTCAGCTATCAAGTTCTTGAAAGAATTGGTGTGTCATTTTGGAGTTCCGGCAAGGATTATTACCGACAACGGCACCCAGTTCATGAGCCGCGCCTTCATGCAATATGTTAATGCCCTCGGATGCAAGATCTCATTTGCCTCTGTGGCACACCCCCGGAGCAATGGGCAAGCTGAGAGGGCGAACGCTAAAGTGCTGCATGGACTCAAGACGAGAACCTTTGATACACTGCAGAAGCACGGCAGGCGGTTGATCAAGGAGCTGCCGGTAGTTCTCTGGTCCCTCAAAACGACACCAAACCGAGCTACCGGGCAGACTCCCTTCTCCCTAGTCTACGGGGCAGAAGCAGTTATCCCCACGGAACTCATTTACGGGTCGCCTCGAGTGCTTGCCTACGATGAAGTAGCGGAAGATCAGCACCGGCGTGAAGATGCTGTGCTACTCGAGGAGAACCGTCTCCGGGCTGCTACGCGTGCTGCACGCTATCAGCAAGCCATGCGTCGCTATCATAGCCGCAGGGTTCACGCCCGGTGTTTTGGGGAAGGTAACCTTGTCCTTAGGCGCGTTCAGTCCGCCAAGGGTACAAACAAGTTGTCACCAAAGTGGGAAGGCCCTTACCAGGTAGTACGAGTCACCAGACCTGGCGCAGTCCGTCTGCAGACCAGAGATGGCATTCAGTTGTAAAACTCATGGAATATTGAGCATCTCCACAAGTTCTACCCGTAAGGCGCGACTGTCGGGCCCTGCCCGGCAGCCACCCTTTTGTACAGGCCTTGCCTCAGCTGCATGTAACCCCTTGTACAAAGCCAGGGCGATGACCCTGTGCAAGAGAAAATAAAGAAGCTCTGTGGGGGGGCCCCGACCAAGATTGCATGCATGCATAAGCATTCCGAGATCACTGCATAAGCATTTCATGAGCATTTGCATATCCATAAAGATAGGATCACATCCTGCATTCATTCTCATCTGCATGAAGCTGCAGGTTCCTGCCGTGAACTTGGCTTTGACGAGGAGTTGAGAAGATTGCCCGGTACTGCGATCCCCGGCAAGCCAAACAGATAAGTTCTACCTCCTGTCCATTAGTGTTCTGTAAGTTATAACTTGTGCATAAGAAAACCCCGCCACTCTTTTGAGACTTAGGTGCTCCCATCCCTGACTCGAACGTTGCTTCGGACAGGATGGTCGTAGTGGCCTTTGGAAAAAAGAAGTTGGCGGGGGGCTGGCCCCTTTGCCTGTTGCCCGGTACACACAGCTCTCCGGCAGACAGAAAATGTGCCGGCAGGATAGCCTGCCGGGGAAAACTCATTTATTTACAATAAAGAGGCATCTCGCCTCTGCATGGACATACACATGCATGGGTTCCCAGCAAGGTTCATCTTTTTCATTAATATGCTGATACAAGTACAATCATTACAGAACACAAACATGGACTCGAGAGATTATATTATTCGAATTAAAATTTGGCAAGTGACTGCAGATTTAAGATTGAAAAAAGATAAGTTCCCCGTAATGCCTTTGCCCCTGTCCATCTCCTACAGGAAGAGGTCGAAGAGGCCGGAGACGGGCGCAGCTGGGATTCGGTGCCTCCCCAGGATCAGGACGGCACCGCTCCCCAGCAAGGAGGAAGAAACCGGAGGGCAGGCGTGGATGGTGACGCTGCCGGAGGACCAGATGGGGGACACGGAGTCACCGGCAAACACGACTCATCGGAGCGGTCGTCCCCGCTCTTGACGCGTCGTGGGTTGCCGCTGCCGTCCGCATCACTACCACCGAAGACCTCGGCACGGCCGTCGCGTCGGGCACCATGCTCTCTGGGTCTTCCCACAAAGAGCATGGTCGTCCCCAGGAGCCCTCGCGTTGGAAGTCACTGCACGTCCCGGGGGCGTATGTGAAAGCAAGGAGCCCTCCCGCACGACAAAAGGACGGCGCCCGGGAGAAGTCAGATTCGCCTCTACGAGCGGCGAATCTCTTCCGTGACTCCTCCTCAGCGTCACGAAGGAAAGAAGAATGGGGAGCAATCGACTACCACGTGACATGCCCGCCTCGAGCCTCGACATGGTGTCATTCACGTCCCCTCCCACTAAAATCAAGGCCACGGGTGGCCCGGCGGCGAGCACGCCGGAGTTGCCACCCCCGGCGTCGTCGCCGCGCCGCCCGAGTACCCCTTTCAGACCCAGGAAAGGCTTCGAGATGGAGCCCGGGGCGCGGCCCCAGTCTCTTTTTCCTAACATAACCAGCGGAGGCGGACAGCGGAGGGGAAGAAGAATGCGAGGGTGGATGACTCCGCCCTCCTCCACCCCTCCTTTTATAGGCGGGTCGTGGAGGGGAGCCGCTCCCTCAACGGGCGGCCACCATCCTCCTCCACCAACTCAGGATGACCGGGCCCTCGCCTTGATGCTCTCCCACGCCACGAGCCTTCGTTACCTACCCCGCGTGATGCATGCAACATACGTGGCTAAGGATAAAGTCATTCACGAGCCATCACTGGAGCGGCCCCACCACCATTGGCCTTACACGACGCGCGGAGAAACCGAAAACTGGCCCGGAATCAAGGCTAATGAAGAAGCAAAGAAGACCTCAAGAGACCATCCTCTTCAGCGACCCCGCCTGTGCACTTATTAGGCCCTACCCCGACGACGCTCGGCAGCGCGTTCGGGGCAGGCCCAGGGGCTTCTGTTGTTGCAACAAACCCTGGGTCTGTTGCCCAAACTATGCACAGGCACGGGGACGAGGCTGAAGCACGAACCCAGGTCAGAATACAAGAGACTAAGAGGTTCAAAGGACCAACATGCAGATCAGAGGGACCAAGATCAAGCCAGAAAAGCGAGACACCATCAGGAGAAGGGCCTCCTTTGCCGGGCAGGCGAGCTCGGCAAGGGGCGAGGCCACCCCTGGAAGACGACGTCCAAGACGTACCGGCAGGGCCTGCCGGGGCACATGGAGGCAAAACCACCTCACCAACCAATCCACCACGACCCACGTCATCAATCAGTGCGATGTCGAACCGCGGAGTGACTAAGTGGCAGCCATTCACCACATTGCAGCCTCTCCCTACAGGAAACACCTGCAGATGACACCCGTCCTACGACATGTCAAGCGAGCAGGCGTGGAGCTGGCGAGATAGCCCGGCAAGCCTTGCCAGGCAACCAACGATGTGACGTTGAGCGGTGCTTTTAATGCGCCCTGTCAGCCCGCAAAGTTAGGTACGATTGCACTGTTTGCTATCTTATCAGTGCATAATGAATGTTTTGCCATTGTGGTGACCGCTTAATCTATAAAAGGAGGCCCATGGCGACCGTAGAGAGGGTTAGAAGGTTGGATAACTCAGACCCCCATACGCGCGTAGCCACTGCCGCCCTGAGGCAACCCTTGCCGGGCAAGTGTACTATGCTCCACCACCACCTTTCCAACATCAATCCACCAAAGCAGGAGTAGGGTTTTCTGCCTCACGGCGGCCCGAACCTGGGTAAAAATGCTTGTGTGATCTCTGCCGTGCTACCACACGCTCGTCTGCTCTTTGTGCAACACGACGCCCCCTTGCCAAACCAGCAAGGGGCCTCCTGGTCCCATAGGTGGCCGCAGTTTCCCGTGACACACACGCAGCGCAACCGCGTACATATGGGGGCCACAACGTGATTGTGTATCAGCCCCAACCTCTGTCAGAGTGTGCGTGGAGGGATGCGACCCGAGCGCGCCGCGTCCCCTCAATAGCGAGTAAGAACATGCATAATTATTGCTTATAGCAGTTGAACATATATAGCAGGGAATAACTATCCACAAGTCGGCGGATGCATATAACAGCTCATACCACTAGTAGAAAACAGGGCTTTGGTCCAGGCCAGATAAGGGCATTAATCCCGGTTCTCTTACGAACCGGGACCAAAGGGTGCATCAGTCCCGGTTCGTGAGGCCAGGGCGCCGGCCGGGCCTCGGTGGCCATTGGTCCCGGTTCTTCTGATCCCTTTGGTCTCGGTTCCAGACACGAACCGGGACCAATGGCCCTTGCTCCTAGCGCAGCACCTTTAGTCCCGGTTGGTAGCTGGAACCGGGACTAAAGGTCAGTCTTCTTTCCCGGTTCTGGCCACCAACCACTACTAGGAAAAACGCTACTAGTACCGTGGGTTTTGTGGCTATCAGTAGCGCTGGTGCCCGCACTACTGCTACGATGCTACAGCTAAACTTTAGCAGTAGCGCGGTTCTTACCCAGCGCTACTGCTACCTATATCTAGCAGTAGCACGCTTCTGTCCATCACTACTGCTAATACTAGTAGCGCACACCTACCACCAACACTACTGGTAAGGCAGCGCTGCTGCTACTCCAAAACCCCTCGCTACTGCTAGTATTTTCTTTTTTTATTTTGCTATATTCGTATTTTTACAGGTTTTTGCATTGGATGTAGCCACCCCGCATTCTGAAGCCCAGGAGAACTCTGTCCAAAACAAACTTTATGTGTGTGTAATCTTTCTTCTGTATGTTCTTCGACAAGTCCAAATATAGAGCATGGGAGTAACACGGGTAAAGAACGATGAGACCGGCACGACACCACCCGCTGCGCAAAATACACGATCAAGTTAGCCTCCATGTGTGCAAAGTAATTATTGAAATGCACGAAAGGATGTATGTGTTATAGTGGCTATCCACGGATGACTTACCCGGGATGATAAGGTAGGAGAATCATTTCTTTGTCCTTATTGCTGACCAAGAATTCTTTGATGTGCTAACTCGCATATTGATGGTTGGCTTCGTTGATTGACAAGAAGCCCTCATGCATGTAGTATGGGTCCGCGACCGCAAGACCAGTGACTTGCTCTCTCCTGACGATGTAGTTCATGTGCAGCGCATACAGGCAGACGAACGTAAAATCGAGTGTCCTCATTTGAAACATCTGGAAGATGTAATCAAGTTGCAGGAAGAAGAGGTCCGCGGGGCATGTGTGGACATACATCTTGCAACTGCTCAGCACATGAACCGTATAAAGTGGGTATCCTAGATCATCCGAGGCAAGGAGGCTTCTCTCTGTCGAAAGCACATTGGTTGAAGGCGGCTGGCTGCTAGAACCAACATTGGCGGCTTTATTGGATTTTCTCACCGTTGCTCTCTTCCTCTGCTTCTTCTTGGTGGGCTCAGGTGCTGGTGGGTCTGTCAGACCCTCCCTGACCACCACCCCTAGTGTTGTCGGGCTCAGCATTGGACAACTCTAGCTAATTAGTTGAGCTTGGGTGGAACCAACGTCTGGAGGCGTGTCCTGCGAGGATTGCATGAACAAAGATTTCTTGCACTCCCGAGAACGTTCCGGCTCTGGTACATGCATCTCATATTCATATGGTTGACTCATTGTTACTTCGTTGTCAAAGGCGGTATTGAGATTCTGGAGAGGGTCATCCTCCTCCATGTCATGATCCATATCCTCTTCCATGGGGCAGATGTCAGCATCCGCAGGAACTGTTGGCCCTCCTTCCTCGTGTCTCTCGATCTCACCAAGCAGCACAGACGATGGTTGTAGTTGTGTAGGTGGGGTGTGGTCGTACCTTCCTGAGGTCCCATTGGAGTGCTCCCGGCCACCTCGACGCGAAGAAGATTTTTCGGCCATAGGATCGGCCAATTTTTGCATTGGCCAAGCTGCGTGGGGGTCTAGTCATCCTCTCCATCGGTTTGTATCAGACAAGGGAAACCCTCGTAGCCCGCATTCACACTCGCCACGGAGACCCTTAAGGCGTTATTAGGCATCTGCCGGCGGTGGAACAATCGATCCTTGGGCTTCACTATAGTACCCTTCCCCACATCCACCAACCCGCCCTTCATGTGGTAAAGGAGGGTGCACGGAGTGGAGTCGGCCTGTGAAGACATGTACGTGCAGCGTCAGAGATCTAAAAAGAATGACAACTGAAGATTAATTAATTAGTTGTGTTGATGAGGGTGCGACGCGTATTTACCGTGAGGGCATCGAGCTTAGCCAATGTCGATGGCCCGACATTCAAGCCAGAGACGGAGCTAGGGCTTCTGTGAGAGCTGGGTGCGGGAGCAGGTGTTGGAGTAGGTGCAGGTGCGGTTCCCATAGTAGGTACGGGTGTGGGTGCGGTGTTCATTGAGTTGCTCGCGGTGAAGCTGGGCATGGGAAAATCAGTTGGTGCCGTGTTTGGATTTTGTTGCACCCAGCTGACCACAGTTGGAATCAAGCTTGTAAAGGCAGCTGCCATATCATTTCTACAGGCAGCTACCGCTTCCCGGATTGCCTCAGCTTTGGTATCAGCTCTTGTTTTCTCGACCGCCCGCGCCACCTTCTCGTCGATAGTCACTTGACTGAACTTCTTTCTCTGTCTTTTGGCCTCGGGGTCCTCATTATAATAGTACTTCCACGTGGCGCCGTCCCCGGTGCCGTGCACATGTCCATATTGCGGCCACTGGCCCGGCGGGTGTCCCATCATTATGTTCATGGCCCGATTGAAAGGAGTGTCCCACTTGTACTTCACCGACGACTGAGTCGACTGAGTCAACGAGTCGCATTCGGCCGCAAGCTTGTGTTGCTCTCTCTGCAAAATGGAGCATGAATCGTTTATGAATGTGACTAGAATGTAGTAGACTTCATTGATCAGAAGCTAATATGTAAGGTGGTAAAAGGATAATTTACAGTAATCTCATGAATTGCCTAGTCGGCCCGTCGGTGAAAAAAATCTTTTTTTTGGAGTCCCACGAGAATCGGGCCCTGATAAAGTCGTGCTCCTGCTGGTCAGTGAACTCAGCAAATGGGTCTGGGATCCCCTGACGTTCATGTTCTGCGTCCTCCTTAGCCCACACGGGCCTCTTTCCCATGTAACCACGACTTCCAAGGCAATGGTTCCCCATGTTCTTTGCCTGCAGCTACTTGCCTCTCTCCGACCTGGCCTTGGTAGCTTCTTCATTGCAAGTCTCCTTGAACTTTTCAAAGTCCTCTATCATAATTTTCGGATTCTCTGCAACAATCTCGGCGTAGGTTTCATGGTCTACTTCAATCGCCTTTTCCACCCTAGTTTTCCAAGCGCTCAATGCGTTGCTGAACTTCCCTAGGGCTTTGTTGTTGATTTTTTTTCATGGCATCATCTTCCCATGGGTCGACATCGTCATTCCGACCGGGGAACATGAATCTTGCATGCAACCAAGTTAGGAGCAGCTTCTTCAAATGTTCATTCTTCCGTATTTTTTTGGTGTTGATGTTAGCGGTATCCCATAGGATGCATGCTAGTTGGTTGCCGTAATACGCTGCCACTTCCCGCGGCTCTGTTGGCTCGAACTCGCCAGGGTGCACCGCCGTGACCACCAGTCTTCCGGTGCCGAGCTCATTTGGGCGTCGTGTCCTCTTTGCCTTCTTTCCTTCACTGGCTTGGGAGGTCCCACCTTCCGTGCTGTCATTAGCAACATCATCAGGGCCCGTCTCAGTGCCAGTGTTGGTGGCATCAGTGTTGGCGCCGGCGCCACCACCGTCGTCGTCCGTCATGACAAGGGGGTCCTGACACCCAGCTTGTCTGTCCTGATCTGCCAGAAAGTCGAGGTAGGCGTGTGCTCGACCTTCTTGGGACTGAGAACCTCCGGCCTCATCAGTGTCGGTCATGTTTCCTAGGGTTCAATGTCGTAGTCGTTTAATTATCGAGCTTTATATAATAAAGTGAATAATGACAAAAAAAGTGACCTTTGTTTTGCCTGAATGTCATTTCATTCCTGTCGCGACAAATCTCGAGCACTCGATATGTCCAACTTTCTAGCACAAGTCACGCCGAAATTCACGGAAAATTTCGGCATGACCTATGCTAGAAAGTGCACACATAGAGCAACTAATATTTGCCGGAATGGAAATGAATCAACATTTCCAGCAAAACATAGGTCACTCGCAATCGGTTTCCCTGCAAATGACAATAAGCACTATGTGCTGAAGTAGCATTTCACTAACAATCACGGAGATGCAACCCTCACAAGAAAATTTGATAAGTCCAGTGTAAACAAGTGTGAGCACGAGCATACTCATCGGCATGTCAAGTGATGTGTGACATCACATGCATCTCAAGTGATCTGTTTAGAAACAAGCACAGACATATAGTGGCAGTAACAAATGGAGAGCAATCAATCTAAACTAAACTGCCATTAAAAATCCTCATTTTCACAATGGAAAGCAACATAAGCTAAAGTTATAGTGTAATTAAAGTCTAAATTCAAGTAGTAAATACATTTGGCATTTATTCTCTGACGACCCCGGCTTAATCGTGCACTAACCATACACGCAAATGCACACGATCAAGCCTAAGGACTAACTTGAAGATATCACAACACAACTCTAAAACATAAATAAAGTCATACAAGCTTTATATTACAAGCCAGGGGCCTCGAGGGCTCGAATACATAAGCTCGAGTACAAGCGTCAGCAGAAGCATCAGATATCTGGGTACAGATATAAAACAGAAACAGAGATAAGCCTTAAGAATGCGGGGCAAAGGAAAAATACTACGATCGAAAGGCGCAGGCCTCCTGCCTGGGACCCTCCAAACCTACTCCTGGTCGTCGAACGGCTCCTCGTAGTAGTACTCACCAGGAGGGTAGTAATAGTAGCCGTAGGCGTCAATAGGGGTAGCGGTCTTAGGGGCTCCGCCATCTGGTTGCACCAAAAGGGTATGGGGAGAAAAAGAAAGCAAAGCAACCGCGAGTACTCATCCGAAGTACTCAGCAAGCAAGGATCTACACTACATATGCAACATTATCAAAGGAAGGCTGTATATGTGGAATGGGCTACAGAAATGCCAGAATAGAGGGGAAAGCCTAGTCCTATAGAAGACTAGCATCTTCAGCATCTTCAGCGGTCTTGCAGCATTAGAAGAATGCAGATTAGCATAATGTAAAGTAGTAGTAGTGTCATCAACCTCGCCCAGAGATTCTTCCTCGACTCCCTGCGAGAAAGCAATCCCAGAGCCATACTAACTAGTTATCATCTCAAGTGTCAGGTTCTAGTTGTACCGATCGGGATACAACTCCGAGTGTCCGTTAAAGTAGGACAGGCTATCGATAGATTGTTACTTCCCTGCAGGGGTGCACCAACTTACCCACCACGCTCGATTAACTCCGGCCAGACACACTTTACTAGGTCATGCCCGGCCTCGGCCAAATGATACGCCGCAACCCGACCAAAAACTTAACAGAGAGGTCAGCATGCTGGACAAAACCTATGCACCCGGGGGTCTTGGGCCTACGCACCGGGAACTCCTGCACATTGCGTATGCGGCCGGTGAGCAGACCTAGCCCCCCTTATACAAGTGCAGGGAGTTACCAGTCCAACCCAGCACGCGCCGCTCAGTTGCATGACGTCTATTAAGCTTCGGCTGAAGTATATGATGCAGAACGCCCATACTATGCCCACGTGATGGTTAGTGCTATCAGGCCAGAGGCCCCTCGGATCAAATATCCAAACCATAGTGGATTAGGAGTGCGCGGTAACGAGCAGAGACTCACGATCGATGTGACCCTGTCGCCCCGTCTCGAGGACTTGCGGCAAGGGCTAAGAATGCCCGGCCATGCCTCGTAATTATCTCGCGGGCACCTTCCAGGTCAACCCTACTCCACATCACTCGCAAATATGCTCGCGCGGGTACCCCTCAGGACCGACCCGTCTTTAGTAACAGGGATCAGTGTAAATTCATAGTAACCATAGTTACCATGTGTTTAACATCAAGGGGGAACCCTGAGGAATCACCCTCGAGGGAATTCCACCTGATGTTATCGTCAAGGTGAACGAACGAGGAATCACCCTCGAGGTCCACTCTTGAGGAGTTGCACGACAGTGTCGTTATCGGGAGTGGAGAAGGAGGAATCACCCTCGATGACCACAACCGATGAACTAACCTACAAGGTTAACATCAGAAGTGTTGATGAGGTATCACCCTCGGCACTCGATAGTAACCCAGTAGTGTCGAGCAACTAAGGGGGAAGTGATGTTCGGTGTCGGGCTCTGGACTTCGATCCCATTGATCGGGTCTTCTGATAATCCAGCATGGCAGTTGGGTCGAAATGGGGTCTCTGACGGGTCTCTACCCAGCCTATTCTAAACAGTTTAGGATAAGCAGGTAGGTAACAACAGCAGGTTACAATAAACAGGCTACGTAGCAGAATTAGGATAACAGTAACAGCAGCAA
Organism: Thinopyrum elongatum; assembly: GCA_011799875.1. NCBI lineage: Eukaryota > Viridiplantae > Streptophyta > Magnoliopsida > Poales > Poaceae > Thinopyrum > Thinopyrum elongatum. The sequence goes on along the minus strand of CM022303.1, from coordinate 607,035,620 downwards.
CTTCTAATGCAAGCATAAGAGAGAGTAGAATAGGCGATATCGGAATGCTCAAAAGGGAGGGTGCTTGCCTGGTTGCTTTGCAAACACCAACGGGTCTTCGTCGAGGTAGACGATCTTCGGGTCATCATCGGTCTCGGGATCTAACGGGAAGAAAGGGGGAGAAGAAACAAATAAATACACAGCGATAAGAGCAGTTACATAAGCATGGCATGGCAACACGTTATTCGAGGAGTGCCCTAATGCAGTACTACGCAAGTTAGTGGGAGCGGGAAATTATCCGGGAGTATTCTCCCAGCTCCGGACGATTATCGCACAGATGTAATGTAGGGGAAAGTTCCATGTTCACCATGTTAGAGGGGGCTGACAGGTGTGTGAGTGGCTTATTCAGATTCGTCTCGTTTTTCTGATCATTTTTCATATATAAATCATTTTCATCCGAGTTACGGTTTATTTTATATGATTTTCTAAAGTTTAAAACATTTTCTGGAATTATTCAGATTAATAAAAATGCCAGAAAAGGCATATGACATCAGCATGATGCAAGCATGGCGTCAGCGAATGGCTGGCCAGTTGACCGGTCAACTGGGGCCCACCAGTCAGTGACTGGGGCTGCCCAGTCAGCCATTGACCTGTTCAACTGGGTCAAGGGACCCACATGCCATTGACTGAGGCCGTCCCAGTCAGCATTGACTGGTCAACTGGGTCCAGTGGGGCCCAGTTGACAGTGACAGTTAGACTAAACATTGGGTTAGTTTAATTAAATAAGTCAATTAGCACAGTGGGCCCATTTTGTCAGTGACTGAGTTAACAGTGGTTAATTAGCAGTTAATTAGCGGTTAACCTAAATGCTACAGTGCAATGGCCGAGTGTCATTGACTGTTAGGGCTGTGATTAGCTGGCTAATGGCTGGGCCCCACCGGTCAAACGCTCACCGGTGTTTAAAACACGGTGGCGCACCGGCGGCGACCACAGAGACGGCGGAACCGCGCAGGATTTGCCCACGGGCCGCACCTCGACGAGCTGAGGCCACCAGGAGGTAGCCCTCGCTCGTCCGCGTCTAGTGGTGGCGACGACAAGCCCTGCGGTAGCCGGAGATGCGCAGGGCGACGGTGTCGGGCGGTGGCCGGAGCACGGAGTTCACGAAAAAGAGGCAACACGGCGCAAACATGCGAGCTAGCTAACTAGGTGGCAGCAGAAGCTCACCAGAAACACGCTAGGGCGACTGGTTCGAGCAGAGTAACGCTGGGAGCATGAAGCTCACTACCATGGTGGACGGCGGCTCGGGCACAGTGGTAACCGTAGCTAGCGTGCGCAAACTCAATGGGAAACAGAGGGCTTTGGTACGGGGCCTCACCGCGGGTGCAGCGAAGGAGACGGGGAAGTCGGGGAGGGTTGGACGGCGACGGATTTGACGAGGGAGTCCGGCATCCCGAGGTTGAAGAAGACGAGCGGGGCGATGTTGTAGGGCTGCTCCGGTTGAACGATCGTCGCAACCGACATAGCCGAGGGCGTCGCGACTCCTGGACGTCCTCCCGGGCACCGGGGAGGCCTGCGGCCGCGACGGCGACTTTGGTGCGGCGACAGCCGCGTTTGGACAGAGGAGTTTGAGCGAGGGAGAGGGGATTTGAGGGGGAGAGTGAGCGAGGGAGAGTGCCAGGAGGGAGAGAGAGGGAAATGGAGGAGGCGACCAGGGGGAAGGGACGGGGCGATCCTTATCCCCTCGCGCCCCTGCTCCCGTCGCGGTGGCACGCTGCGGCCGGTGGAGAGGTGCACCCCCAAGATGAAGACGACACCGAGGCGAGGCAGGTATGTTGGGCTGGGCTCGGCCCATTACCAGGTAAGTGATTCGCCCACTTTTCTTTACTGTATTTTTCCCTTTTTAGTTAAAACAGAGAGGGAGAGGGAATTATTTGGGCATCAAAATGATCTAAGAAAAATATGGGACTTGGCCCATTAAAACCAAGGTATTTTTAGGCGCTGCCTCAATTATTTTGGAGGCCAGTGGAATTCATTTGCATTTTTCATAATTGAATTTGCAAATTAAATTGCTGGTTTGGCACTGTCATAAATGCTACTGCTCATGTTGGCATAAGGGTGATGTTGTATTCCTTAATAATTAAAGGTTATGGGATTTTTGCAACATCATGAACATTTTATTTACTGGATTTGAACAACTTTTGTTTTCACTTTAAGTTTGAAAATCCATTTGAATTGGAATTTGAAAAGAGATATGATACTAATGATGATCAAGCGCTGTTAAACAAGGTGACTTGGCATTATCAGAAGGTGATCACTGTAGTGTGAGGCTGAGGATGTTACATATCTCCTCCACTACAAGAAATCTCGTCCCGAGATTTAAGTGGGGAAGTAAAGGATAACTTTTGGAGAACTGACCCTTATAGGGTTGATTATCTGATGATTAATTCAGGGAATGTGGCAGAAGTATCTCTCGAGTTGAAACTTGGGAAACATCGAGAGCAAAGTATGAAGGTCCAATAAGAAGTTTCAAGCGAATGGACATCCGATCGATACCTGAACAGAGTGTGAGAAGGGGTTCAGAGTATCGGGAATAGATCATCTCTCGGAGGGTGGCTCATGATAACACACAAAGTCAAGTGCAAAGTATATTTCGAAATCAAGGTTGTACAGGAGAGTCAGGTTCCAATCCTGTGGAACTGTGATGAAGGTCGATCGAGAGTAGGGAGAACAGTGTCATCTTACCAGTCACAACAATAAGGTATGTCAGAGGATAGTCTGTCAGTTATGTCGGTAACAACATCGGTACCAAGGGTGAGGGACGAAGAGAACCATTTTCCTGCTCGTAAGAAGGAGGCAGACCAATAAGGCAATGTTCTCGTCCATCGGTGGTTACCGAAATGTCATCAACAATAGTAACAGGGTCTTTCTGACAGAGTTGTAGACCGAGATGTTTCCATAAGCAGAGAGTTAATACTGTTTAGGTCATATAGATCACAAGAAAGGTTAAACAAACCAATGGAAAGGAAAATGAATTTATCGGATTAAGCAGACCAATGGAAAGGGAAAAATGTGTTTACACCAAGAATTGGGAGTATTTCCTTCCCAAGGAAGAGCGGAGCATGATATACTTGATAGGGCAGCAAGTTCAAAAGTATTTAGACAAAGGGGCGAGGGAAGAATCATGATATTACCCACACCATGGTGTTTGGATAATTGATCAAGAGACATGTAGCATTGCGCTTCCACTGTTCTCAATGATATTTGGAATACCATAGTCATGCTTCGAGGTAGCAATAACATGGTGTTTCAAGTAAGGGTTGGAGTTGAAGATCACAAGAATTACTCACGGAACAATTACGAGAATAGTTAGGGGATCAGAGTATAACCAAGACATGATCAAACATGTGTTGGAAAGAAGACAAGAGTGATGTCGATGATATTACAAATCATCGCGGGGCAAGGATGATACTTCTTATCATGAATTTCAATTGACATCTCATCAGAAGTCAAAATGTTGATGCTGATCACGACGCACTTGTCGAGAGGTTACAGGAAGACGAATTTGATCAGCAAAATGACCAAAGCGGATGGAATAAAGTTCAAGGTCAATGGAACCACAGATATTACGCTCGAACTCAGGCTATGCAAGCAAAATGATAGGATGATGAAAGTTTGACACTGACTTAGCTCATTGCCAAAAGGTGCACCGGAAAGGAGGACCCGGTGGCACGGTTAGGATTAGCATGATAAATATGTAGCCAATCAGGCTAGGAATGGCATGATGGAGTAGTAACTTCCCAGCAAGAAGTACTAGGGTATTGAATCACCGAGTGGATTCGATTCATTGTTTGTTGGTCTCGGATGACGACAACCCAGAACCCATGGAGTGACTATGTCAGGGAAAAATATTGCTCCATTGGAAAATTCATAGAACGTAGTACAATAGGATGATATCATCAAATAGTAGGGGGTTAATACTCGAGGTAGATCAGAATAGATGTTGGACAAGCATATTGATTTGCAGAAGACAAGTACTTTTAACTTGTCCGAGAAATGGAATCAAGAAGAAAATATGGTCGGAACCACGATTGCAAAGTATTAATTCTCAGATACAAGATGAATTTGTACAAAGGAATTAATTATTTTTACGAGCAACTTCCATGGTAAGTTCTACATCAGGTCCATGGGCATGAACACAAAGGTTCAAGGTTGACTCCCACTTCTTCAATGCATCACCTGTCATTCACTTCTCGAATTCAGGAAAGCTGTAGTGTTGAAATTTTATCTGGCGAAATACCAGAAGAGTATGACTGTAGAAGTTTCTGGGTTCTCGCTGATGGCAGAAGCATAGATACAACCCATCGGGACATTTTATGAGTCTATACAACCATCAACCAAAGCAAGGGATACGAGTTTGAAAGCAAAGTGTCAAAGTCAAAGTAGATGATACAATTTACCGAAGGTATTAGCATCAGGGAAGAACTCAAAAGGTTATTGAATACGATGGACAATCGATTGCAAGTTGATTAGCCGAGAACCAACTCTTGTCCAAATTGACGTCTGAGCCAGAAGGACGAGTTCTAGGAATCGACTGTTGATTGCAAGCATTCGCAACATGATGAATCAATAGGCTCAGGATGGCAATGACGAAGGATGTTAATGAATATTGCCGAACGTATGGATTTAACCATAATGCAGGCAGACAAGACTTTCGGGAGCACTAGTCTACAGAGGATCTTCGGGAGATCGGATAGCAATACGAAGTATTTCATGAAACACAAGAACAACTAGGGATGAATGGATCCTCGGAAATGTGAGGAATTATTCGTAAGTATGTTCAGGAGGAAAGGAACTGCAAGGCACTGGGTTCAGAGAATTTTCGAAATGTTGGATAGTATTTCGATATGTCGGATGGAACAAAAGAGTAACTGGAATGAATATATGTACGACAAGTGTAAGTAGTTATTCGTCAGGATTTATCGGTGGTCAGGAACTGCAAAGCAGTGGGCACAGGATCTCAGGAATCATCGAGGAGTATGTTCAGAGTCTTCTGATGGGGCAGACAATCATCTTTAGTGAAAGGGGCTCTCCGGGAGGAAGTGGTTACGAGAACCTAATGCCAGAGTTAGTAAAATCTTTAACCAGAATAGAAGAGAGATCAGAGTCCCAGAGTAAAGACGAGGAATAAAGGATCCTAATACCACCCAATTGGCGATGTGGGCCCGTAAGCCACACAGCCATGTTAGTAAAACAGTTTTGGACCACTAGACTCAACTTCGGCCAAGGAGTTGGAAAGGGGGATCCTACAGGCAGACGGCCCTGATACCAACCTGTGACGACCCTGGCTTAATTGTGCACTAACCATACATGCAAATGCACATGATCAAGCCTAAGGACTCACTTGAATATATCACAACACAACTCTAAAACATAAATAAAGTCATACAAGCTTTATATTACAAGCCAGGGGCCTCAAGGGCTCTAATACATAAGCTCGAGTACAAGCGTCAGCGGAAGCATCAGATATCTGGGTACAGATATAAAACAGAAACAGAGATAAGCCTTAAGAAGGCGGGGCAAAGGAAAAACACTACGATCGAAAGGCGCAGGCCTCCTGCCTGGGACCCTCCAAAGCTACTCCTGGTCGTCGGACAGCTCCTCGTAGTAGTACTCGCCAGGTGGGTAGTAATAGTAGCCGTAGGCGCCAACTGGGGCAGCGGTCTCAAGGGCTCCACCATCTGGTTGCACCAAAAGGGTATGGGGAGAAAAAGAAAGCAAAGCAACCATGAGTACTCATCCGAAGTACTCAGCAAGCAAGGATCTACACTACATATGCAACATTATGAAAGGAAGGCTGTATATGTGAACTGGGCTACAGAAATGCCAGAATAGAGGGGAAAGCCTAGTCCTATCGAAGACTAGCATCTTCAGCGGTCTTGTAGCATTAGAAGAGTGCAGATTAGCATAATGTAAAGTAGTAGAAGTGTCATCAACCTCGCCCAGAGATTCTTCCTCGACTTCCTGCGAGAAAGCAATCCCAGAGCCATACTAACCAGTTATCATCTGAAGTGTCAGGTTCTAGTTGTACCGATCAGGATACAACTCCGAGTGTCCGTTACCGTAGGACAGGCTATCGATAGATTGTTTCTTCCCTGCAGGGGTGCACCTACTTACCCACCACGATCGATTAACTCCGGCCGGACACACTTTACTAGGTCATGCCTGGCCTCGGCCAAACGATACGCCGCAACCCGACCGAAAACTTAACAGAGAGGTCAGCACGCCGGACTAAACCTATGCACCCAGGGGTCTTGGGCCTTCACCCCGGGAACTCCTGCAAGTTGCGTACACGGCCGGTGAGCAGACCTAGCCCCCCTTATAGAAGTGCAGGGCGTTACCAGTCCAACCCAGCGCGCGCCGCTCAGTTGCATGACGTCTATTAAGCTTCGGCTGAAGTATATGACGCAGAACGCCCATACTATGCCCACGTGATGGTTAGTGCTATCAGCCCAGAGGCCCCTCGGATCAAATATCCAAACCATAGTGTATTAGGAGCGCGCGGTAACGAGCAGAGACTCATGATCGATGTGACCCCGTCGCCCCGTCTCGAGGACTTGCGGCAAGGGCTAAGAATGCCCGGCCACGCCTCGTAATTATCTCGCGGGCACCTTCCAGGTCAACCCGACTCCACATCACTCGCAAATATGCTCGCACGGGTACCCCTCAAGGCCGACCCGTCTTTAGTAATAGGGATCAGTGTAAAGTCATAGTAACCATAGTAACCGTGTGTCTAACACCAAGGGGGAACCCTGAGGAATCACCCTTGAGGGAATTCCACCTCATGTTATCATCAAGGTGAACGAAGGAGGAATCACCCTCGAGGTCCACTCTTGAGGATTTGCATGATAGTGTCATTATCGGGAGTGGAGAAGGAGGAATCACCCTCGATGACCACAACCAATGAACTAACCTACAAGGTTAACATCAGAAGTGTTGATGAGGTATCACCCTCGGCACTCGATAGTAACCCAGTAGTGTCGAGCAACTAAGGGGGAAGTGATGTGCAGTGCCGGGGTCTGGTCTTCGATCCCGTTGATCGGGTCTTCTGATAATCCAGCGGGGCAGTTGGGTCGAAATGGGGTCTCTGACGGGTCTCTACCCAGCCTATACTAAACAGTTTAGGATAAGCAGGTAGGTAACAACAGCAGTTTACAATAAACAGGCTATGTAGCAGAAATAGGATAACAGTAACAGCAGCAACTTCTAATGCAAGCATAAGAGAGAGTAGAATAGGCAATATCGAAATGCTCAAAAGGGGGGTGCTTGCCTGGTTGCTTTGCAAACACCAATGGGTCTTCGTCGAGGTAGACGATCTTTGGGTCATCATCGATCTCGGGGTCTAATGGGAAGAAAGGGGGAGAAGAAACAAATAAATACACGGTGATAAGAGCAGTTACATAAGCATGGCATGGCAACACGTTATTCGAGGAGTGCCCTAATGCAGTACGACGCAAGTTAGTGGGAGCGGGAAATTATCCGGGAGTATTCTCCCAGCTCCGAACGATTATCGGACAGATGTAATGGAGGGGAAAGTTCCATGTTCACCATGTTAGAGGGGGCTGACAGGTGTGTGAGTGGCATATTCAGATTCGTCTCGTTTTTCTGATCATTTTTCATATATAAATCATTTTAATCCAAGTTACGGTTTATTTTACATGATTTCCTAAAGTTTAAAACATTTTTTGGAATTATTCGGATTAATAGAAATGCCAGAAAAGGCATATGGCATCAGCATGATGCAAGCATGGCGTCAGTGAATGGCTGGCCAGTTGACCGGTCAACTGGGGCCCACCAGTCAGTGACTGGGGCTGCCTAGTCAGTCGTCGACCTGTTCAACTGGGTCAAGGGACCCACATGCCATTGACTGAGGCCGTCCCAGTCAGCATTGAATGGTCAACTGGGTCCAGTGGGGCCCAGTTGACAGTGACTGTTAGACTAAACATTGGGTTAGTTTAATTAAATAAGTCAATTAGCACAGTGGGCCCATTATGTCAGTGACTGAGTTAACAGTGGTTAATTAGCAGTTAATTAGCAGTTAACCTAAATGCTACAGTGCCATGGCCCAGTGTCATTGACTGTTAGGGATGTGATTAGCTGGCTAATGGCTGGGCCCCACCGATCAAATGCTCACCGTCGTTTGAAACACGGTGGCGCACCAGCGGTGACCACAGAGATGGCGGAACCCTGCGGGATTTGCCCACGGGCTGCACCTCGATGAGCTGAGGCCACCAGGAGGTAGCCCTCGCTCGTCCGCGTCCAGTGGTGGTGACGGCAAGCCCTACGGTAGCCGGAGATGAGCAGGGCGATGGCGTCGGGCGGCGGCCGCAGCACGGAGTTCGCGAAAACGAGGCAGCGCGGCGCAAACGTGCGAGCTAGCTAACTAGGCGGTAACAGAAGCTCACCAGAAACATGCTAGGGCGACTGGTTCGAGCAGAGTAACACTGGGAGCACGAAGCTCACTGCCATGGCGGACGGCGGCTTGGGCACGGTGGTAACTGTAGCTAGCGCGTGCAAACTCAACGGGAAACAGAGGGCTTTGGTACGGGGCCTCACCGCGGGTGCAACAAAGGAGACAGGGAAGTCGGGGAGGGTTGGACGGCGACGGATTTGATGAGGGAGTCCGGCGTCCAGAGGTTGAAGAAGACGAGCAGGGCGACGTTGCAGGGCTGCACTGGTCGAACAATCGCTCGCAACCGACGTAGCCGAGGGTGGCGCGACTCCTGGACGTCCTCCAGGGCACCGGGGAGGCCTACGGCCGCGACGGCGATGTTGGTGCGGCGACTGCCGTGTTTGGACAGAGGAGAATGAGCGAGGGAGAGGGGATTTGAGGGGGAGTGTGAGCGAGGGAGAGTGCCAGGAGGGAGAGAGAGGGAAATGGAGGAGGCGACCAGGGGGAAGGGACGGGGCGAGCCTTATCCCCTCGCGCCCCTGCTCCCGTCGTGGTGGCGCGCTGCGGCCGGTGGAGAGGCACACGCCCTAGGGGAAGACGACACCGAGGCGAGGCAGGTATGTTGGGCTGGGCTCGGCCCATTACCAGGTAAGTGATTCGCCCACTTTTCTTTACTGTATTTTTCCCTTTTTAGTTAAAACAGAGAGGGAGAGGGAATTATTTGGGCATCAAAATGATCTAAGAAAAATATGGGACTTGGCCCATTAAAACCAAGGTATTTTTAGGCACTGCCTCAATTATTTTGGAGGCCAGTGGAATTCATTTTCATTTTTCATAATTGAATTTGCAAATTAAATTGCTGGTTTGGCACTGTCATAAATGCTACTGCTCATGTTGGCATAAGGGTGATGTTGTATTCCTTAATAATTAAAGGTTATGGGATTTTTGCAACATCATGAACATTTTATTTACTGGATTTGAACAACTTTTGTTTTCACTTTAAGTTTGAAAATCCATTTGAATTGGAATTTGAAAAGAGATATGATACTGATGATGATCAAGCGCTGTTAAACAAGGTGACTTGGCATTATCAGAAGGTGATCACTGTAGTGTGTGGCTGGGGATGTTACATATTCTATGTAATTTACAGTGTAACTTCAGTAATTCTATAGTGTAATTCTAAGTTTTCACTGTAATTACTATAAATTTTTCTAAAGTCTAACATAATGTATAGTAACCCTCTAACTTACTATTCTCTGATCCGCTAACATAATGTCTCGGTTCATTACTATAAAACATATCTCGTCTTCCATACCTTCAGCAGCGGCTCCGATGCCTTTTTCTTCGTCTTTCCCGGCGAGGGGCACTCTTCCCAGTTCTTCAATAACTCATATATTTCTGCACCGCTATGCTTACGTGGAGGACCTCGATGCTCAGCCTTACCATTGAATAGATCTCCACGCTTTCTCCATGGGTCATCCTTCTCGAGCCATCTTCGATGCCCCATGTACACGATTTTTGAAGACCCGCCATCTTTCGATAGTTGCAGAGAAGTTGTATCATCCATGCACCTGGTGCATCCACAATATCCATGACACACCCGGCCAGAGAGATAGCCGTAACCGAGATAGTCCTGCACCATCGTGATGAGCGAGACTCTCATGTAGAAATACTCTCCTTTGCTTGCGTCCCATGTCTTGGCCGGTGTTGTCCATAAGGTCTGTAGCTCCTCTTTCAGTAACCCGAGATACAGATTTATATCATTTCCCGGTTGTCTCGGCCCTTGAATAAGCATATCCATGTGTATGTATTTTTCCTTCATGCACTTCCAGGGGGAGGTTGTACATCAATATAAACACGGGCCATGTGCTATGATTAGTGTTCTGGTTGCCAAACGGATTCATGCCATCACTACTAGCGCCAAGCACGATGTTCCTTGCATCATTTGCAAAAAAATCAAATTCAGCGTTTAATGCTCTCCACTGGCTAGCATCTACAAGGTGTCTCAGCTTCGGATCATCTCCGTCATCTGGCTTCACCCTCTCTGTGTGCCAGTGCATAAGCTTTGCTTCCTTAGGATCTACGAAATACCGCTGCAGACGCGGAGTGATCGGAAAGTACCATACAACTTTCTGTGGAGCTTTCTTTCCGGCCTTCTTATATCGTGAAGCATTGCACTTTGGACAGATGGTTTTTTCTGTGTGCTCGTTCTGATATATGATGCAATCATTGATGCATGCGTGATATCTAATGTGTGGCAGATCAAGAGGGCACACGATTTTCTTTGCCTCCTCTTCACTAGTAGGACACAGGCTTCCCGCGGGAAGAACCTTCTTTAGATACTTCAGAAGCTCATCCAGGCTTCCATCCGTCCATTTGTTTTTTGCCTTCGTCTTTAGAAGTTCTAGCATGAAACTCAAGTGGGTCACCTCGGGATTGCAACCATCATCCAAAGGAGTCATCGAGTCTACCCCCAGTTGCGCCAGTTTGGCCTCCTCTCTAGAAGCAGCTCTGTCGCTAGTCGTCATCTTTCGAAGCAGGTCTCAAACATGCGGGTCCCGCATGGCTGAACGTAGTAGCGACAAAGACGGTGGCGTGTCCGCGTCTTCTCCGCCTTGTACTGCCTCTTCGCCATCGCCATTTCCGAGGCCGTCTTCTTCTTCGGGCCCATAATCGGTCATCTCTTCGTCTGGCCCCATGTCGTTATTTCCTGCCCCGTGGACGTCCTCGTCATCATCATCTTCACTTATCCACCGAGAATGGCCATCCATGAAACAATGCATGAGCAGGTGCGCCTTGAATTTACCACCCTTAAAGGGGTCGAGCCTGACTCCTCCTTTGCATTTTCAGCACGGACATACAACATCCTTCAGTCTTTTTTCATACATGTCATTCACCGCGGATTGCTAGTATCTTTCCACCATCCTTCCATTGATCTTCATGATCACCTGCGCGTGGAGCAAAATATTAAAACCACGTATGCATGCATGGATCAAATTCATACAAAAATTCGGCATGACCTTCCCTAAACATAGGTGATACGTCTCCAACGTATCTATAATTTTTTATTGTTCCATGCTATTATATTATCTGTTTTGGATGTTTTATATGCATTAATATGCTATTTTATATTATTTTTGGAACTAACTTATTAACCTAGAGCCCCGTGCTAGTTTCTGATTTTTCCTTGTTTTTGAGCTTCGCAGAAAAGGAATACCAAACGGAGTCCAAACGGAATAAAACCTTCGCGATGATTTCTCTTGGACCAGAAGACACCCAGGAGACTTGGAGTGCAAGTCAGAAGAGCCACGAGGTGGCCACAAGGGGGGAGTGCGCGCCCCCTGTCTTGTGGGCCCCTCGGTGACCCCCTGACCTAGATCTTCCTCCTATATATTCACATATATTCCCAAACCACCAGAAGCATCCACGAAAACACTTTTCCACCGCCGCAACCTTCTGTTCCCATGAGATCCCATCTTGGGGCCTTTTCCAGCATCCTGCCGGAGGGGGATTCGATCACGAAGGGCTTCTACATCAACTCTATTGCCCTTCTGATGAAGCGTGAGTAGTTTACCTCAGACCTACGGGTCCATAGCTAGTAGCTAGATGGCTTCTTCTCTCTCTTTGATTCTCAATACAATGTTCTCCTTGATGTTCTTGGAGATCTATCCAATGTAATCTTCTTTTGCGGTGTGTTTGTCGAGATTCGATGAATTGTGGATTTATGATCAGCTTATCTATGAATATTATTTGAATCTTCTCTGAATTCTTTTATGCATGATTTGATATCCTTGTAATTCTCTTCGAACTATCGGTTTGGTTTGGCCAACTAGATTGGTTTTTCTTGCAATGGGAGAAGTGCTTGGCTTTGGGTTCAATCTTGCGGTGTCCTCTCCCAGTGATAGTAGGGGCAGCGAGGCATGTATTGTATTGTTGCCGTCGAGGATAAAAAGATGGGGTTTACATCATATTGCTTGAGTTTATTCCTCTACATCATGTCATCTTACTTAAAGCGTTACTCTGTTCTTCATGAACTTAATACTCTAGATGCAGGCAGGAGTCGGTCGATGTGTGGAGTAATAGTAGTAGATGCAGGCAGGAGTCGGTTTACTTGACATGGACATGATGCCTATATTTCATAATCATTGCCTTGGATATCGTCATAACTTTGCGCTTTTCTATCAATTGCTCGACAGTAATTTGTTCACCCACCGTATTATTAGCTATCTTGAGAGAAGCCTCTAGTGAAACCTATGGCCCCTGGGTCTATTTTCCATCATATTACTTTCCGATCTACTATTTTACAATCTTTTATTTTCAGATCTATAAACCAAAAACCTTAAAAATATTTACTTTATCTTTTTTTTAGTTTTATCTATCTCTATCAGATCTCACTTTTGCAAGTGACCGTGAAGGGATTGACAACCCCTTTATCGCGTTGGGTGCAAGTGTTTGATTGTTTGTGCAGGTATTGGTGATTTGTGCGTTGTCTCCTACTGGATAGATACCTTGGTTCTCTAACTGAGGGAAATACTTATCTCTACTTTGTTGCATCACCCTTTCCTCTTCAAGGGAAAAACCAACGCAAGATCAAGAAGTAGCAATAGGACATATTGAGTTTGCTCGAAATTCGCCGAAACAGAATTGAATCGACATTTCAGCAAAACATAGGCAACTCATGTCACCCACATTTCAACAAATACACAATATAGGCAACTCACATGCCACACACAATTCGGTATATTCTCATATATATATCGCACATATATATATATATAGTTTTGGTCCTATCGCACACACACACTTTTTTTTTTGCTCACCTATGTGTCAAGAGGGATATCGAGCACCTTCTTAATTTGCTATTAGCTCTACAAATAGCTCTAACTAGCTAGGGAGAGAGAGAGAGAGCTAGGGGGAGAGAGGGAGGAGAGGGAGGAGAGGGTAGCATTAATGGAAGGGGGTGGTGGAGGGCAAAGAAGAGGGGGGAGGGAATTAATGGAGGGGTGGTGGAGGGCAAAAATAGGAAGAGGGGCAAGAAGAGGGGTGGAGGAGGGGCAATGAAAGAAATAGGGAGGAGGGAGTGCATTAATGAGGGGTGGTGGAGGGGCAAAGAAGAGGGGGAGGAGGGGAGCATTGAAAGGAACAAGCAAGTGCAAGGAGAGGGGGAGAAAGGAAGGGGGAGGAAGAAGGGGTGAAGGTGGTAGGTATTTTGGCTGGCGACCATAGCAGTAGCGCTGGTCACCAGTGCGCGCTACTGCTATGGTCGCCAGCCAAAAATATCTACTGCTAAGTTCTACTAGCTATAGCGCGGGGTGGAAAAACACGCTACTGGTACAAGTGTACACATAGAAGAAATAGCAGTAGCATGTTTCGTACAACAGGCGCTATAGATCCTGAAGTAACAGTAGCGCTGGGTAGACGACCGGCGCTGCTAATTTTTTTTGATCTGGTGGTGTGGTGTGGCACACTTACCAGTAGCGTGCCCCGAGGAAACCAGCGCTGCTGCTAATCTATACCAGTAGCGCTCTTCCTACACAGCGCTACTGGTAACTACTAGTAGCGTGGTGTCATAAACAAACGCTACTGGTAAACTTCTATGTATAGGCATTTTCCTAGTAGTGAATCGGGACTAAAGAGATGCCTATATATACCCTCGCCCCTGCCCACCCTCTCCTCTGTTTTTGGCCGTGTGGGAGGTGTGCATGCGCTGCTCTGTTCTCCCTTCTATGCATGCACATGAGGTGTTCTATGAAATGCCCGAGCCACACTTAAGCTTTCTCCTCTCCAAGCTCGACGTCCAAGCTCCATTTCCCTCAAGATTTGTCCAGGTTTGGTGGTCCGTCCCGTCCCGTCCCCGTCCTCACCGCCGTCGATCGCCTGCACCGATCTCGTCACCGGCACCACCGTGGTGAGCTTCTTGTTCTTATCTTCTTTCTAAAAGAAAAAAATTCTTACTTGTATGATTTAGATAGATATATACTTGTATAATTTTCTTACTTTTACTATTGTTTGTTATTATATAGTGCCATGGTTTTGGTATCCGCCCCCGTCGGCCCTCATCCTGTCTATGATTCGGATGTGGTATATTATCTTTTATAACTATTTGTTTCATTTAGTGTTTTTGACAATTATGCGACCAACGCGACATAGATGTTTTTATCTAGGAGGTATGTGAACCGGAAATTCCAACCGGCCCTCTTCTCAAGAGGTTAAATTTAGTTGAAAAAGAAAACAATTACTTGAAGAAAAAATTGAAAAGAATTGAGGAGGATAAGATGGAATTGGAGTTGCATGTTGGGGATGTTGTCGATGATCACAAGATCAAGATGGATGCAATGCGCTTGAAGATTAGAAAGATTAGAAAATATGCCATTGATACTGAGGCTTGGTATCATTATGCCGTTGGATCAATTGTTACCTTAGTTGTGATTATGATCACATTTGTTGTTGCATTGAAATGTTTTACATAGTTTCAATGTATGTTTTAATTAGATGCTCCAGAGAGCTATATGTTGTTCAATGAGAACTATGTATGAACTTTATGTATTTATTTTTTCAGTAATAACATTTGATCACTACTGTACTTTGGTTTTAATGTGATGATGAACTTGTATTAATTTGGTCACTTCTCTATTCATGATGTTCTGTAATGGTTTTTGATACACTTAATTATATAATGCACGCAGATGAACCGGCAATGGATGTACGGTGACAGATGCACCTCTGAGTACATTGAGGGCCTGCATAATTTTCTCGAAGTGGCTGAGGCAAACAAGCAGAATGGTTTTATGTATTGTCCATGCCCTGTCTATGGGAATACGAAGGATTACTCTGACTCGAAAACCCTTCACGTCCACCTGCTTGAGAAGGGTTTCATGCCACACTATAATGTTTGGACCAAGCACGGAGAAAGAGGGGTTATGATGGAAGACAATGAAGAAGAAGAGGATGATGACAACTATCCCCCTGAATACGGTGATACTGTAACGAGGGAAGCTGAAGATCAAGAGGAACCAGACGATGTGCCCGATGATGATCTTCGCCGGGTCATTGTTGATGCAAAGAGACAATGCCAAAGTTAAAGGGAGAAGTTGAAGTTCGATCGCATGTTAGAGGATCACAAAAAAGGGTTGTACCCAAATTGCAAAGATGACAACACAAAGCTCGGTACCACACTGGAATTGCTGCAATGGAAGGCAGACAATGGTGTATCTGACAACGGATTTGGGAAGCTACTGAAAATAATGAAGAAGAAGCTTCCAAAGGATAACGAATTGCTTGATAGTACGTACGAAGCGAAGAAGGTTCCATGCCCTCTAGGATTGGAGGTGCAGAAGATACATGCATGCCCTAATGACTGCATCCTCTACCATGGTGAGGACGAGGATTTGAACGCATGGCCGGTATGCGGTGCATTGTGGTATAAGATCAGACGAGATGACCCTGGTGATGTTGAGGGCGAGCGCCCCAGGAAGAGGGTTCCTGCCAAGGTGATGTGGTATGCTCCTATAATACCACGGTTGAAATGTCTGTTTAGAAACAAAGAGCATGCCAAGTTGATGCGATGGCATAAAGAGGACCATAAGAAACACGGGAAGTTGAGAGCACCCGCTGACGGGTCGCAGTGGAGAAAAATCAAGAGAATATGGGGGGACTTTGCAGGTGACGCAAGGAACTTATGGTTTGGTTTAAGCGCAGATGGCATTAATCCTTTTGGGGAGCAGAGCAGCAATCATAGCACCTGGCCCGTGACTCTATGTATCTATAACCTTCCTCCTTGGTTGTGCATGAAGCAGAAGTTCATTATGATGCCAGTGCTCATCCAAGGCCCTAAGCAACCCGGCAACGACATTGATGTGTACCTAAGGCCATTAGTTGAAGAACTTTTACAGCTATGGAATGGAAAAGGTGTACGTGTGTGGGATGAGCACAAATAGCAGGAATTTGACCTACATGCGTTGCTGTTTGTAACCATCAATGATTGGCCTGCTCTCAGTAACCTTTCAGGACAGACAAACAAGGGATACCACGCATGCACGCAATGTTTAGATGACATCGAAAGTATATATTTGGACAAATGCAGGAAGAATGTGTACCTGGGACATCGTCGATTTCTTCCGACCAACCATTAATGTCGAAAGAAAGGAAAGCATTTCAAAGGTGAGGCAGATCACCGGAAGAAGCCCGCCCTCCGTACTGGTGATCACATACTTGATATAGTCAATGATTTACATGTAATCTTTAGAAAGGGTCCTGGCGGACTATCTGTTCCGAATGATGCTGAGGGACGCGCACCCATGTAGAAGAAGAAATCTATATTTTGGGACCTACCCTATTGGAAAGATCTGGAGGTCCGCTCTGCAATTGACATGATGCACGTGATGAAGAATCTTTAAGTGAATCTGCTAGGCTTCTTGGGCGTGTATGGGAAGACAAAAGATACACCGGAGGCATGGGAGGACCAGCAACATGTGCACGAAAAAGACGGCATGCATCAAAAGCAGTATGAAGGTCCTGCCAGCTACGCTCTTACCAAAGAAGAGAAGGAAATCTTCTTTGAATGCCCGCTCAGTATGAAGGTCCCGTCTGGCTTCTCGTCCAATATAAAGGGAATAATAAATATGGCAGACAAAAAGTTCCAGAACCTAAAGTCTCATGACTGCCACGTGATTATGACACAACTGCTTCCGGTTGCATTCAGGGGGCTTCTACCGGAAAACATTCGATTAGCCATTGTGAAGCTGTGTGCATTCCTCAATGCAATCTCTCAGAAGGTAATCGATCCAGAAATCCTACCAAGGTTAAAGAATGATTTGGTGCAATGTCTTGTCAGTTTTGAGCTGGTGTTCCCTCCATCCTTCTTCAATATCATGATGCACGTCCTAGTTCATTTAGTCGACGAGATTACCATTCTGGGCCCTGTATTTCTACACAATATGTTCCCCTTTGAGAGGTTCATGGGAGTCTTAAAGAAATATGTTCGTAACCATGCTAGGCCAGAAGGAAGCATCTCCATGGGCCATCAAACAAAGGAGGTCATTGGGTTTTGTGTTGACTACATTCCTGACCTTAAGCCGATTGGTCTCCCTCAATCGCGGTATGAGGGGAGACTGGCTGGAAAAGGCACGCTAGGAGCGGACTCAATATTATGTAGGGACGGGCATTCTTGGGCTCAAGCACACTACACAGTTCTATAGAATTCTACCTTGGTGACCCCGTATGTCAATGAACACAAGAATATTCTGCGCTCCAAACACCCGGAGCAGTGTGACGACTGGATTACATGTGAACACATCAGGACTTTCGGCAGTTGGTTGCAAACACATCTCATGGGTAACACCACTGTTGCAGATGAGCTATACTCATTGGCCAGGACACCATCTTCGACTGTATTGACTTACAAAGGGTACGAGATGAATGGGAATACATTTTACACGATCGCCCAAGATCAAAATAGCACCAACCAAAACAGTGGTGTCCGCTTTGATGCAGTAACCAAGAGGGGAAAGGACACATATTATGGTTACATAGTGGACATATGGGAACTTGACTATGCACATGATTTTAATATCCCTTTGTTTCGGTGCAAATGGGTGAATCTGTCACGAGGCGGGGTACAGGTAGACCCATAGTACGGAATGACAACAGTGGATCTGAACAATCTTGGGTACACAGATGAACCATTCATCCTAGCCAATGATGTGGCGCAGGTTTTCTATGTGAAGGACATGTCTACCAAACCGAGAAAAAGAAAAGATAAGGAAGCGAATACATCATACGATGATCCAAAGTGCCACATAGTTCTTTCAGGGAAAAGAGACATCGCGGGAGTGGAGGGCAAGACAGACATGACTAAAGATTATGAAAAGTTTCATGAAATTCCTCCCTTCAATGTGAAGGCTGACCCAAGCACCCTGTTAAACGATGAAGATTATCCATGGTTACGGCGCAATAAGCAAGGGACACACGCGAAGAAAAAGTGAAGGAGGATACGATGATGGCTCTGATTATGCGAAGAAAAAATGAAATGCCTTTTGTAACAGATGAGTTTTTGTCCGAAACCCTGATACTTCGAAAGAGATTGTCCATATTGTACACGAAGTGCATCCAGTTTTTTCCGTAACCCTCTCAACTTTTTAGCACATGCTATGTGGGTGAAATGATGATACCATGCCAACTTTCAACCTTTTCAGAGTTCATTTATAGTGCTTTTCAAAAGAATGAACTAAAAAGCTTTTATAAAACTCTAATAGCAAAAAAAAATGAACTAAAAAGCTTTCATAAAACTCTAATAGCAAAAAGAATGAACTAAAAAGAATCAATTAAAATATTTTGTTATGATCAACTAAAACAAAACTATAATATTCTTCAATAGCAAAAAGAATCAACTAAAAAGCTTTTATAAACCTCTAGTTATTATCAAAATAATATTAACTTAAAATTATATAAAATTTATGCACATAAAATTATCAAAGTATTTTTTGTTAAAAACTTTAATAGCCAAAAGAATTTTCATAAAGTATTTTATGTTAAAAACTTTAATAGCAAACTAAAATGACATAAAAAATAAAAAAATGCCGCCTACTGGGCCACCACGGCCTGCATACGACTAGAAACCCATCTGTACATGGGCCAGGATGCAGCCCCGCGGGCCCAACAGGCCCAACATGGCAGTGGCAAAGGTTAGGCAAGTACTGCCTGCATTAGAGAGGAGCTCGAAAGCTCAGCCGCAGCACGCCTTATAAACCAGTGTTGCCCTCTCCCAACTAGCAAGGTGGGACTAAACTCCCACCACCCCACGCCAGTGCCAGGACCAGGCCTTTGGTCCCGGTTGGTGGCACCAACCGGGACTAAAGGGGTCCTTTAGTCCCGGTTCGAGCCACCAATCGGGACCAAAGGCCTGTGCTTCCCGCCCTTTGGGCTGCTGAAATACGCCTTTAGTCCCGGTTGGTGGCTCCAACCAGGACGAAAGGGGGGCCTTTAGTCCCGGTTGGTGCCACCAACCGGGACTAAAGGGTGGGGTATATAAGCCCACACTTAGGAAATTTTCATAGTTCATCCGGAGTTTCCCCCGACGACGCCGAGCACCTCGACGCCGCCAGGCTGCCCCGACGCCGTCCACCGCCCCCGCCATCGCCGTGGCCGCGCCCCTTTCCCATTGTCGCTGTAGACGTCGCCGTCATTGTCCCCTAGCCCGCGCCCCTGCCCCGCCCCTGAGCCCGCGCCCCTGCCCCGGCCCGCCCCCGCCGCCGCCGTCGCCATCGCCGCACCCGAGCCCGCGCGCTCTCCCTCCTCCCCGAGCCCTCGCCGCCCCCGCTGTGAGCCGCCCCCGCCCCGGCCCACTGTGTATTTTTTTTAGTAATCATGTTTATGTATGTATGTATATGTAGATTTATATGTAGATGCTTAGTGTATTTTTTTATATGATGAATTTTTTAATCATGTTTATGTATATGTAGATGTATATGTAGATGTAGATGCTTAGTGTTTATTAATCATGTGTATGTATGTATGTGTATGTATATGTAAATATTGATATGATGAATTTTTTTTGTTCAAGTAGATGTATATGTATGTGTATCATAGAATTAATTAATTTTTATTAATTTGTTTTGTTCATATATAATGTAGATGTATATGTATGGATG
The DNA here is from genome assembly GCA_011799875.1 of Thinopyrum elongatum. Taxonomy (NCBI): domain Eukaryota; kingdom Viridiplantae; phylum Streptophyta; class Magnoliopsida; order Poales; family Poaceae; genus Thinopyrum; species Thinopyrum elongatum. The sequence continues at coordinate 607,015,544 of CM022303.1, read as the reverse complement.
GATGGATATCGATGGATGTATGTATATAAAAAATTCATAGAAAATTAATCGTAACTCCGATGAAAATAATTTATATATGAAAATCGATCAGAAAAATATGACGAATCCGAATATGCCCTCCGTTCGTCTGTCACAAGCAGCTAGCATAGCGAACCTGGAACCGTCCCCCTCCGGTTCATCTATCCGAAATTAATGCAGACCTCGGGAAAACATTCCCGGATGTTATCCCCCTTCACCTATATCATGTAATGCCGCGTTAGAACACCCGTAACTCTCTCGGCAATTCAACATATCCCTAATAACTTCGACATGAGGGGGGTCCGCAAGTATCCTCGACGACCCTGAGAGAGGCGGTCCGCAAAGTATCCTCTCTCGAAAGATAGGACGACTCATCAGACATGAGGGGGGGAGTAGTCCTCGACGATCGTCTGAAACTGACTGTTATAAAACTTGTCAACTTTGCATGATGTTTGCCACTAATCCATTGCTCATATGCATATGATTCCTTGTTGTGATATTAAGTCCATGTTTTCCACTAATCCATCTCTCATGTTTGTATATTGCCATGTTGTAATATTTGCAGAAACTATGGACAGAGACTTAGAAAAAGAAGAGTTGTTGGGGGATATAATCCGCGACGGAGGTGATATCACCTTCTCATTGCTCAACGACACCGATGGTCAGGAAGGAGAGGATGACGGCTCTAGTGATCCAATGGAGGAGGAAGGAGATCATGATGGCTCCGGTGAACGAATGGCGGAGGAAGGAGATCATGACGGCTCCGATGACCGAACGAAGGAGGGAGCCTTAACTGTTGCAAAGTCCGACGAGGTATATATATTAATTAAGCCTGTACTGACTTGATGCATTAATTGTTTTGTATGTACATATATTAACGCTTCTTTCTTCTTTTAGCCCTCCGGATTGAGCCAAACTTCCGTAAGGAGACGAGGCCCGAAGAAAAGGTTGCCCCAGGAGGAAAGGTTCACGATCACAGACGTCGCGAAAGATGGCCAACTGATTGCTCCCAAGCGGACCAAGGACACATTTGTACATCAGTGCGGAGTTGTTGTTAGGGACAGCGTCCCGATCAGCATCCAAGAATGGAATAAGAAGAAGGACCCTGAAGTTTCTTATGTCCAGGATAGACTGAAAGATGATCTTTGGACCTCGCTGATGACAAATTTCAGCCTACCGCCAGAGGAGGATCCGAATAACCCAGTTATAGAGCGAAAGGTCAAGGCGTTTGCTCTTAAGAAGAAGGCAGAACTATTCAACAACTGGAAGAAAGAGTTGAACAAAAAGTTTGTCAAGAAAGACGAGACTCCAGAATTCATCAGTCGATATGAGAAGATCAGAGATCACAGGCCCGCATTTGTGGCCTACAAGAAATCAGAAAAGGGTAAGCAAAGGTCACTGACAAACAAGCAAAACGCTACAAAGAAGAAGTATCACCATACCACGGGGTCAGGTGGCTATAGCAAAGCCTGGCCGTTGTGGGACAAAGCTGAGCAAAACCTGCTTGCTAAAGGGGTCCAACCAGTGACATTGCACTGGCCTGATCGGGCAAGGACTTGGTTCTTCGAGGTTGGGGGAACTTTGGACCCAGAATCAGGGAAGTGTGTTTGGATGAATGATCAACTTGCAATACCCATCAAGAAGCTTGAGAAAGCAATCAAGGCAGCACAGGAAGGGACGTTCATTCCCGACAGAGAGAAGGACGAGCTGACAGAGGCCCTCGGGAATCCTGAACACCCTGGACGAACACGAGGCACAACAAGCTCCGTTCCGTGGGTGCATGGGTTTCCCGATAGTGGTGGTTATAGAAGCCGAGAGATAAAGAAGAAAGAGGAAGCAAGCGAAATGCAGAAGCTCAGTGCAAGATTAGCGAAACTAGAGGAACTTGAGAGCCAGTGAGCTACCGGCCAACAATGTCAGCAGCACGAAGATCCTTCCTTCGACACTGCCCCAGAAGCTACCCCACCATCTCAGCAGAGAAGCAGCGTGGCTTCCATGGAGCTCATTCAGTTTGATTTCACGGCTCCTCGCTACCCCATGGATAGTATCACAGAGGCTGAACATTGTGTGCTAATGGCGAAATGCCAGGACCTGACCTTAAAGGCGGCGGTCGGCTCTGTTTTACCTCCTCGAGCTGAGGGAACTTTCCATTGCCGTCCGATTCCACATGGCTATGCTATTGTCACGGTGGATGAAATAATGGAGGGATTTGAGGGGCTGGAGCTTGACTACCCTACAGGTGAAGGGGATATTCTTCTGGAAAATGCTTTAAGGAGTACCTGTCTATGGAGAAAGGAGAACATCAAGCTTCCAAACTGGACGCCGCCTCAGCAAACTCAGCCGGATGAGGCCCCTCAGCAGACTCCTCACAGTCCAGCTTAGCCGTCTCAGCTGCCTGAGTCGTCTCCGGCGCGTGAGCTATCTCCGGCGCGTCAGCGGACTCCGTCTCCTCCTCCTCCGGCGCATCAGCGGACTCCGCCTCCTCTGGCGCGTCAGCTGACTCCGCCGCCTCAGCAACAGCGGAAGAGAGCCGCCGCCGCTCTGGCGGCTAGCAGTACAAATGGCGGGAAGAAATTCAAATTTGGTCCAAGCCTCAAGCCTCTTCCAAAGTTACCATATGAGAGGACTGACGAGGAAAACGCGAACATCGTGGAAGCCGAAGTGCAGGCCCATTTTGAACGGAAACGTCCACCTTCGAAGGAAACAATAGATCCGGTGAAAGCGAAGCGCACTATGGATGCCCTTAAGCGACCACCACCGCCTTCGCCGCAATCCAACTATGACCGCTATACTGAAAGGACATATGATGAAGAGTGGCGGTCGGAAAGTACTACCAGTGCTGCAAGACAAAGAAGTGGGAAAATAATTCCCCAGCTCGGCGAACAGGAGAAGCAATCGTGCCCCCCACCCCCCCCCCCCCCCCCACCCCCCCCCCCCACCACCACCACCCCCCCCCCCCCCCCCCACCCCCCCCCCCCCGCGCTCAAGGTGTCTAGCAATATCGCTAATCATCCGGGGCTACTGCCCGGTACCACTCTTGGTGATTACGTGGGCAATCATGTACAGTTTGAAATGGCTGAGGTACTAGAGATCTTTAGATACGAGCATGGGAAGCCTCTCGTCAAACCTGATCATCCTCCTCTAACAACGATGATGCAAAGATTGCATGACTGGTACTTGGAAAGCTGCAGGAAGAATGGGACCAATATTTTGATGGTGAGAATTAAAGATGAGCACGACCTCATTGGAGTCGACCTGATGCCTGTTGAATTGGTGGAATTATTTCAGTTATTCAATCAAGACGCCCTCGATAAACAACTCATGACTTGCTACTGTCTGTAAGTATTACTTCTATAATTAAGTCTCTAGCTCAGCTCATTCATTGCATGTATATATAATTACCCTCACTATATTATGCAGATTGAAGATCGTCGAATGCAAAAGAGGACAAATCTATGACATTGGGTTCATCAGCCCAAATACCGTAAATGAATGGACGGTAGAAAATAGAGTTGAAGATACTGAGGAAAACTTGCTAAAAGCGTTCCTTCGACACCAAAACAAAAGGGAAATACAATTTCCTTACAACTTCAAGTGATTGTTACTGTCTTGTGCATATTCGGTTTCGCTTACTCGATGTTAAGTAATATAATTGGTGAGTTATGCGTGCACAGGTTCCACTTTATTCTACTATCCATCAAGCTTGACGGGAGAGCAGTAACTTTCTTAAACTCGAGACGTAAATATCCCAAGGATTATGCAGACATGACTGCAATACTCCAAAAGTAAGTTAAATCATTATCGCACCATATTGACAACTTTCATTCATTTCCTGATATAAAGTAATCATTTTCTTTGCCTGGCCGGGTTTGGAAAAAGTTCACCGGAATGGTTCCGGGACTGAAGAACGAGCTGCGATTTACACACCCCAAAGTAAGTAGTACTAGCTAGTTCCGCACATCTCTCATTGATTCTATTTTCGTCAATACCATTATCATGCTTGATTATCAGTTTGATTGAACTCTATTCTTGTAAAGTGCTTGTGGCTGGCAGGCGGGAATAATTTATGTGGATACTACGTTTGCAAGTTCATTCGCCACTCGACCTCTGAGCGGGGCTTGTCTGACAAACAATATGAAGTACGTAAACAATATTCACAATTTTATTTTATTACCATCAATTGTGTTGAGTTTCATTCATATATAAGTATTGACCCCCTTCTTTAAATTAGATGTGGCAGATGCGGAATGAAATCCTACCACATGATCGCATACGAGCAATTCAAGAGGAATTGGCGGGATTCTTTCTTGACCACCTCATACATGAAAAGGGAGAATACCATACGAAAATTCAATCGGAGTTTGGCGCTTGATGATGTCAGGGATGTTATATTGTATATATGTAGTAGAGCTGGATAGATATACGAAAACTTGTTGTTCGACCAAGCACGGAGAAAGAGAGGTCACTTCTCTCTATATATGTTCATGATGATGTTGTCTAATTAATGGTTCCTTCATTTGCTTACTAGCTAGCGTCGAGTTCTCTCTATATGTAGTAGCTACCGTCGACCAAGCATGGAGAAAGAGAGGTCACTTCTCTCTATATGTAGTAGCTAGCTAACACAATATGAAACCCCTAAACCCTCCAAAACCCCTAAACCCCCCTTTAAAAAAAACAAAAACCGCAGCGCCTGGGAGCTGCTGACGCGTGGCTGCCTTTTAGTCCCGGTTGGTGTTACTAACCGGGACTAAAGGTCCTCCTGCCTGGGCGCCCCACAGCGGCCACGTGGAGCTCCTTTAGTCCCGGTTCGTAAGCCAACCGGGACTAAAAGGTTGTGGCCATTAGTCCCGACTGTTTTGTCCCGGTTCCAAAACCGGTACTAAAGGCCCTCTGGAACCGGGACTAGTGCCTTGTTTTCTACTAGTGTACCTACCAACACAGATGCACAGTGCAGAAATTAACCGTGTTATATATACACGTGCGCGGTACACGGACACACATTCTAATTAAAAGAATCATGCGCGATGGTAATAACGAGCAGGCACGGTTGATGGAAACAAGTCGTGTGCTCACATCGCCGATTGCGGTGCATCCTATGGTGCCCATGTCACGTACGCATCCAAGAATGCGTGCCCATGTTAAGCCATCCGAGAATCGCGCCTCACTTCGAATACCGTAACCATCAATAAATTTGAGCTTGTTCCCGTCACATTCGAAATTACCATGCTATATTTTATTGCAAACCTGTTCACACCGATCAAAACCTAAACGGTTTCCCACTTAGCAGCTTATTACTAGGTTTTAAATACTACCAACCCGAAAATGACTGCACATTCCTCCTCAATTCCTCATCAACAAACAAACAAGTCTTCGTCGTTCCTTGTGTCTTCCATGACCCGTGGGAGGAGTTCTTGGTCGAGAAATGACCATGGAGCAGTGAGCATGGAAGCGGAAGTAGCTGAGATGTCCCGCCTCACCGCGATAGCAGCCGAGAGGTCCCGCCGCGCCGCTGAAGCAGCACCGAGGTCCCGCCGCGCCGCCGAAACAACACTGAGGTCCCACCACGCCGCCGAATCAACAAAGTGGTCTGGCCACGCCGCAAAAGCGGCACAAATGTCCCGTCGCGCCGCGGAAGCAGCAGAGAGGTCCTGCCGTGCCGCGGTGGCCTGGAAAGATCTCTCGCGGGAGGGCGATGGCTCTCACACGTGAATGCACTCTATGCTCAATAAGGTGATGGATGATATCTCCGGATGGGCGAAGCTGTACAAGGAGAGCAATGCCTCATTGGATAAGGTGACCGGCATCATCTGGGGACTAAGGGATGACAAGGCGAGGCTCCACACGAGCGGGACCTCCTGAGAGCGCGCAAAGATTGCCGACAGGGTGAAGCAGCATGAGGAGACAATTGTCGTGTTGATGAAGACGGCCGTCATGGTCAAGAAACTTATGGACGAGAATACTAAGCTCTGCATCGAGCGTGAAAGGCTGGTGGAGGAATCCGTGGATGCTCTCAACCTATGTATTGAGGACGTGAAAGAGATCATTGCCGCTCGCCACGAGAACTCCTACGCCATGGACGAACTGACGAAGATGGCGGAGTAGATCGAGGTGAAGTAGAGAGCAGCGACCCAGATTGTTGTCTGCGTCTTCCTTTTTCTTTTTCCCTTGTGTCTTTCGTGCGTTGCCACATGTGGCATCTTTAATTATCTTCCTGAATATGTAAGACAATTATTATTATCCATTGCTATCGTCGTCATATATATCAGTCTTGCTAAGACTCAGTCGATGTTGTGTTCCTAAGATCTTACATCAAGATCCGTGCAAAATTTTCTTTTCAGATTTTCTTTACTCTCTCTTAAGTCTCAGTCGACTGAGACCTAGCCATGCCATTAAAACAGGAGCTTGGAAACCATTGATGGAGAAGTTGGGAGCGAGGTGGGTGGCGGATGGAGGTCAAAGGGCTCGCCTCCCAGTGAGACTGCATAGTGGTCTGCTCACACGCCTCCCGTCTACTCAAATACCTACCCCGCACGGCGCCTCCTAGCCAGTATAAATGGGGACACATGGCGGCACATAGATGGTTAGTGGAATGCCCACGGTTTCAATAATACTTGTGTTTCCGATTGTAAGTGGCATCTCCTTGTTCCAAAATGACATTATTGGTTGTTAATGTGTGCGCCTTCACAAATTGGACAAAACATTTACCGCACCATGTTGGTGCCATGTCAAGGCAACATGCCAAGTTTCATGATTTGCAGGCGAGTTTTGGATTTACAGGAATTTAAAAACCAAGGTTCTCAATGTTTTCGGCCAAGCCACGATGCCCATATGTTTCAAATTCATTCCCATTTCTTGCATGGGACGTAAACATTCACCCAAGGACACATTTATGATTTTCCAACCCATTTTGGTGCACTGGAGCATGTGCATGTAGTTCAAATTTGAATTATGCACATTAAATGCCTAGAAAACTCAATTAATGTATAAAAAAGCCCAAACAAATCCAGAATAATTCCAAATTTTAGCACGACAATCCTATTGGTCTATGTTGCCTCTGTAAAAAAAATCAAGGCATGAAGAGGCAGTGTATGTCGTTTCGCCCAAAAAGGTGCACATTCCCTATCGGAACCACGAGGCTTCTTGAGAGAAGCACCGATTTGCATGAAGCTTATACCAAAACTTGTCCCAAAATCAAACAATTTTTTACCACAGTATGCTGTTGACATGTCAAGATACCATGCCAAGTTTAATGATTTTTAAGCGAGTTTTGGATTTATAGGAATTTAAAAACCAAGTTTCACAAAGTTTTCGGCCGCGCCATTGTAACACCCCCAGTGGATAGCTACAGTAATCCCACTTTTGATAATGCCATGTCATCATGATCAACAGTGCTTAAACATCACTTGGATCATATCCCTTTTCAATTCAAATTTAAATGGTAATTCAAACTAAAAGTGGAAACAAAAGTTGTTCAAATCCAGAAACAAAAATGTTCATAATATTGTAAATATTCCAGAGGCAATTCTAAAATTATAACCAACATTCACTAAATTAATTAATTGACTCTAACAGCAACAAAACAGAGATAATTAATTCATATTCATTTATTTAAAATCCAAATAGAATTCATTTGCCTCCAAACCTTTTTATAACAGTGAATAAAACTGCAATATAAATATGTGGCTAATTCACCTATTTTTCAAAAGTCCATTTGGGGCTAAACAATTTGCAAACAGAAATAAAAAGAGAAAACAGAAAAAGAGAGAAAAGAAGAAAAATAAAAAAAGGCCGTAGCGCCTGGGCCTAAGTGGCACAGTGCGGCCCAGCCCGCCTGGCGTTTTCCCCTACCTCCTACTGCTCCTCCCCCACGCTGCTGTCGCCGCGCTCGCACGCCGCGCCCTGGCCCCCCCCCCCTTCTCCTCGCTCGACACAGCGCAGCCCCGCGCCCGCCTGGTGGATAAGGACGCCGCTCCGCACTCCCCTGACCCCTCTGGCTCCTCTCTCTCCCTTCCTCCCTTGCTCTCCACCTCAAACCGAGGGCAACCATGGGCGCGCTCCGTTGAGCTCGCCGTCACAGAGCCCCGCTCGCCCTGCCGCCATGACAGAACGACTCGCCGGCCTCCACTACGTCGGTTGCACCGACTGAAACGAGGCGGGAGCCCCTGCTTCGACGCCGGTGACCCTGTCTTCCTCCTCTGCCCCGTCGGACTCCATCATCGATTCTAGCGACCACAAGCCTCCCCCGAGCCAATTACTCACACCTGCAGGCTCCCTGTGAGCACCCCTACCTCTCCCCTCTCCTCTCTCCCTCTCGGTCGTTCCCTAGCCGCCGTTCCCCGTCGTTCCCGATCCCGTCACCGTGCGAGCTCATCTTCGACGTAGCCACGGCGACCATTGGGCCCTGTGCCTGTGCCCATTTTGCTCACCCTCGCGCGTAGAGTCCCCCTGACTACTCTGTTTGCTCGCCCGCACGCCGTAGCAACAATCCCGAGCTCCACCTGAATACTGTCGCCGCCGATGAGGTCGTGCCGCTTGTTTCCGGCCACCCCAGCTACAGCCCCCACCACGGATCGACACGGCTCGGTCTCAGCTTTCGAACGCCAGAAGAACCACGCAAATTGATGCCCCGTAGCACATTTTCGGGCTCGTCGGAGTTCTCTGCCGCGTCCAGCGCTCGCCGGCGCGTCTCCGGCGGCCGGCGCCGACGTGGCCAGCTGGGGCCTGCCCCCAGCACCACTGCCACTGGGCCCCAGTGGGGTCCGTTGACCAGTCAGCGCTGCTGACTGGGCAACCCGTGTCACTAACACGCGGGCCCCACCAATAAACGTTTTAAAATAAATAAATAAAATGTTAGTTAATTAATTAACTTAATCAGTCACTGGATAGTAGGGCCCACCACCTAATTAAGTAATTAGTTTAAATATAACTCTGTTTAATACTAACAGAGGCTGACATGTGGGCCCCACTGGACCCACATGTCAGGTTTGACCTGGCCAGCCGTTTGTTGACTGCTGACGCCAGCAAGGCGTCATGCTGATGTCACCCCCCCCCCCCCCCCGCGCACTGTACTGGATAATGTCAATTTAAATAATAAAAATAATTCCAGAAAATGCTAAAATCTTCAGAAATTCATATAAAATAATCCGTAGTTCAGATCGAAAAACTTTGTACATGAAAGATGCTCAGAATTTCGAGACGAATCCAAATACGTGATCCGTTCATCTGTCAGAGGCCCCTAGCTACCTGAACATGGAACTTTTAGACTGATTTCGCTAAATGAATAGTGCTCAACTTTAATTAAATAAAACCAAATAAATTTCTAAATTAACTAAATCATTTAGTTAGGCAGTAGAACACCTCTACATATCATTTAGGCATGTCATGCATATTGTTTGCATCTTTGCCGTGAATTTATTGTTTCTTTCCCCCCTCTTCTCTCTCGTTAGACACCGAGACCGACGCTGTTGCAGCTGAGTACGACTACGCTCCAGACGAGCAACCCGTTGACGACCCCTCCTTCTTGCCAGAGCAACCAAGCAAGCCCCCCCCCCCTTTGAGCATACAGATATCGCCTATTCTTTCTCTCTCATGCTTGCATTAGAAATTGCTACTGCTACTGTTTAACCTATTCTGATGCATAGCCTGTTTATTGTAACCTGCCTGCTTATCCTAAACTGTTTAGTATAGGCTGGGTAGAGACCTACCAGAGACCCCTCCTTGTCCCTAGTTGCCCCGCTGGATTATCAGATGACTCGATCAACGGGATCGACAGCCAGACCCCGGCACTGCACAACACCCCCCTTAGTTGTATGACACTGCTGCGTCACCATCGAGTGCCGAGGGTGATACCTCGTATAGCACTCCTGATGTTAACTCTGTAGAGTAGCTATTTGGTCGTGGTCATCGAGGGTGATTCCTCCTTCTCCACTTCTAATACGACCCTGTCGCGCGACACTTCAAGTGTGAACCTCGAGGGTGAATCCTCCTAAGTTCACCTTGACGGTTACATCGAGTGGGCATCCGTCGAGGGTGATACCTCGGATTCCCCTGATGTTATGGACACCCGGTTACTGTTACTTTACCCCTGAACCTTGTTAGAAACGGGTCGGCCCCGTGGGCGACCCGAGGGAGTTACTTTTACTGCAGGACTGGAGGGACAGGCGGTACCGCCCAGTAGAGGTGGACCTGAGTTCCCGACAGTCTTTTCTGAAACGGGTTGACCTGGATGGTGCCCGAGTGATGAATACGAGGCGTGGCCGGGCATTCTTGGCCCTTGCCGCAAGTCCTCGAGATGGGGCGATGGGGTCACATCAATTGTGAGTCTCTGCTCGTTACCGCACCCCCAATGTACTAACGTTTTGGATATTTGATCCGAGTGGGTCTCTGGCCAGATAGCACTAACCATCACGTGGGATCAGTTATGGGCACTCTGCATCGTAGCATCAGCCGAAAGATCTGTCAGACGTCCAGTTCAGTAGTGCGGCATGGAGTGATTGGCGCCATTCACGACAGAGGTGGTGCTTGGATCTGAGCCATGTGCGCAATGACCCAGAGGGCGAGGGGCAATGGCCCAAGATCCCTGAGCGCTTAGGATGTAGACCGGCGGGGACCTCTCTGCTGAGCTCTAGGTAGGGTTGCGGTGTGTTGTTTGGCCGAGACCGGGCATGACCCAAAAAAGTGTGTCCGGCCGGAGTTAAGCGAGCGTCGTGGGTAAGTTGGTGCACCCCTGCAGGGAAGAACTAATCTATGCACAGCCGGATCCTCGGTAATGGACGCTCGGAGTTGTATCCCGATCGATACAACTAGAACATATTGATGAGATGGGATATGGATATTATGGCTCTGGGATTGCTTTCTCGCAGGGAGTCGAGAAAGGATCTCTGGCCGAGGTTGATGACAGTATGGCTCTGGGATTGCTTTCTCGCAGGGAGTCGAGAAAGGATATCTGAGTGAGGTTGAGACTTAATGATACTACTACCTTATGTTGTACTAATCTACACTCTTCTAATGCTGCCAGACCACTGAAGATGCTAGTCTTTGATAGGACTAGGCCTTCTCTCTATTCTGGCATTTCTGCAGGCCAGTCCGCATATACAACCTCCCTTTGATAATGTTGCATATGTAGTGTAGATCCTTGCTTGCTGAGTACTTCGGATGAGTACTCATGGTTGCTTTCTTTTCTTTTTCCCCCATATCCTTTTGATGCAACCAGATGACGGAGCCCCTGAGACAGCTGCCCCCGCCGACGATCACTACTACCACCCCGAGGGTGGATACTACTACGAGTTGGCCGACGACCAGGAGTAGGTTCGGAGGGTCCCAGGCAGGAAGTCTGCGGCTTTTGATCGTAGCTTATGTTTTGTCCCGCCTTTCTAAAGGCTGCTCTGCTTCTGTTTCATATCTGTACTCAGATATCTGATGCTTCCGCTGACGCTTGTATGCCATCGAGCTATGTATTCGAGCCCTCGAGGCCCTAGCTTGTAATATAAAGCTTGCATGACTTTATTTATGTTTTAGAGTTGTGTTGTGATATCTTCAAGTGAGTCCTTAGGCTTGATCGTGTGCATTTGCGTGTATGATTAGTGCATGATTGAGCCGGGGGCGTCGCAGGTTGTTATCAGAGCCGACTGCCTGTAAGAACCCCCCTTTCCGACTCCTTGGCCGAAGTTGAGTCTAGTGGTCCAAAACTGTTTTACTAACTTGGCTGTGTGGCTTACGGCCCACGTCGCCATTCGGTGGTATTAGGATCTTTTATTCCTCGTCTATACTCTGGGACTCTGATCTCTCTTCTATTCATGTTAAAATTTTACTAACTCCAACATTAGGTTCTCGTGATCACATCCACCCGGAGTTCTGAAAATATTCCCCCTTACTTCAAGATTGTGGGCAGATTCTGTTTACAGGATCCTTTTATCGAGGGCACCTTGTGTTGACACTTGCAGATTCCTCGCTCCAACAGTTTTCCCCAAGGTTGACGTTGCCTTTGCTATGTCTCGTTGTGTGCTTCCTTACCGCGTGGCTGCGCGCCACCTAGTTTGTCTAGCTGCGAGCGTTCCCGGGCGCGTACTATCCATTTGAAACCAACTCTGTGCATGGATTGGTATGTCTTTAACGACTACTATCATATATCTAATGCCCTTCTTGTTCATTACTCATGTTACATCGTGAATGGCCTCAAACACATGCAGTTTTCTTGCTAAACTGCCCCTGTTGATTTGGCAGGATGGCTGATGATCCCCCACCTCCACCTTATATTGCCGCAATGATGCAGCAGTTTGAACTGAACCATCAGGTTATGACCGGGATATTGGCTCAGTTCCCAAACCAGAATGCTCATCAACAGCCTACCCCAATAACACTGCAAGAATTTGTGCACCTCAACCCGTCTGTTTTCCGCAACTCCACCAATCCTATGGATGCTGATGATTGGCTTCGTGACATTCTGTTTGAGATGGAATCAGCTAATGTTGCCCCTGACAGTTACGTCACCTTTGCGACATTCCATTCAAAGGGTCCAGCTGCTCAATGGTGGGAAAGCCACAAGAGTATGTCGCCTGTGGAATCTGTAACCACTTGGCAGGAATTTCAGTCAGCCTTTCGTGCACGATACATTCCACAAGGTCAGATGGACCACAAGAAGCAGGAGTTCCTCAAACTCTCACAGGGCACAATGACTGTGGATGATTATCAGAGGAAATTCCTTGAATTATCCCGCTATGCTGCAGATGACGTCGACACTGACGCTCGCAAGCAGGAGAAATTTCATGAAGGACTATGTTCCGATATACAGCTCGCACTTGTTGTCTTTGCGACGCTTGTCAGTCAAGCCTACCGAGCTGAAACCGGTCTGGCTAAGTACCAGGAGTCGCTCAAGCGCACTCGTGATGTTGGCTCATCGTCGGGTCAGCCTGTTCGGAAACGTCGAGTGTGGATTACGCACAATGTTCATCATCGACCTGCCCCTGTACCGAGGCCATCTTATGCTGCACCTTGTTTGCCTCCACCACCAAGACAACTGAACATTGCAAGTGGACAGCCCAATGTTGATGTTTCTTCCCATAATGATGGTTTGTGCCACCAGTGTGGACAGCCAGGGCACCGTACTATCAACTGCCGTCAGAGTCAGCCTCAACATGCATCACGTCCTTCTGTTGGTTGCAGGAAGAGCCGTCGAAAACATCCTTCCAGGAACATTGAAACCAGACCACCTGCTAATCAGCTTGTTCATATCAACCAAGTCAACATTGAAGAAGCTCAACAGGACCCCAAAATTGTGATGGGCACCCTTCTAGTGAATTCGATCCCAGCTTCAGTCCTCTTTGATTCTGGAGCATCGCACTCCTTCATGTCCGAAAGTTTTGCGTGAAGCCATGATATACCTTTCGAGGAGATGTCCACTCCATTAGTAATCTAGTCACCCGGGGCTAATTGGCAAACTACCATGGTAAGCCACGGTAACCACATTGTGATTGGAGGATTGATATTCCCCGTTTCTCTTATTGCTCTCAAGACCTCCAACATAGACATTATTCTGGGTATGGACTGGTTGAAACCTCATAAAGCTTTGATTGACTGTGCCACTGAATCAGTCCGCATCACACACCCTTCCGGCCAGATAGTCAGATACTCAGCTCGGACAGTTCAGAATGCCGAGAATCAGATATATGCTCTGAATGCATTGAATGCCTCACCTCTTCAAGGCATCAAGAACGTTCCAGTTGTTCGTGATTTTCAAGATGTCTTTCCAGAAGAACTTCCAGGAATACCCCCTGCTAGAGCTGTCGAGTTTGTCATCGACTTGAATCCTAGCACTACCCCTATTGCGAAGCGTCCTTATAAGATGCCTCCGCACCACCTTCTCAAGCTTAAGGAAGAAATCGACAAGTCACTTAAGAAGGGTTTCATCCGCCCCAGTTCCTCTGCTTGGGGAGCACCTTCCCTCTTTGTTAAGAAGAAGGATGGAACTAACCGATTGGTTCAGGATTATCGGCCCATTAACCAAGCCACAATCTAGAACAAGTATCCGCTTCCCAGAATCAATGATCTGTATGATCAACTTGCCGGTTCCTCAGTATTCTCTAAGCTTGATTTGAGATTGGGATACCATCAGATCTGTGTCCGTGAAGAGGAAATTCCAAAGACTGCATTTATTACTCTCTATGGCTCTTATGAGTACACTGTCATGTCATTTGGATTAACAAATGCTCCAGCCACATTCTCCCATCTGATGAACTACATCTTCATGGATTACCTCGACAAGTTCATCCTGGTGTATCTAGATGATATTCTGGTCTATTCAAAGAATAAAGAAGAACATGCTGAACACCTCCGTCTTGTACTAGAAAGGCTCCGAGAACACCAGTTGTATGCCAAATACTCCAAATGTGAATTTTGGCTTTCTGAAGTAACCTACCTTGGTCATGTGATTTCCAAGGATGGAATTGCTGTTAACCCGGAACGAGTTCAGGCTATTCTGGACTGGACTCCACCGAAGAATGTCAAGCAAGTGAGAAGTTTTCTCGGCCTTGCAAGCTATTGCCGTCGATTTGTCGAGAACTTTTCTAAGATTGCTAAGCCCCTGACTGATCTGCTTCACAAGGGCGTTAAGTTTGAGTGGACAGACAAATGTCAAGAAAGTTTTCAAACACTCAAAGACAAGCTAACATCTGCCTCAGTACTTGCTCCTCCAGATTCTCGCAAAGACTTCGTGATTTATTGTGACGCATCCCGTGAAGGATTAGGCTGTGTCCTAATGCAAGAGCGTAAGGTGATTGCTTATGGCTCTCGACAGTTGCGCCCACATTAAGAGAATTATCCAGTACATGATCTAGAACTAGCTCCTGTCATCTATGCACTACAGTTGTGGCGACATTACCTCCTCGGTAATCGTTGCGAGATATACATGGATCATAAAAGTCTGAAGTACTTGTTCACCCAGCCATCTCTAAACCTCCGTCAGCAAAGATGGATGGAGACCATTGCGGACTATGATTTGGGTATTTCTTATACCCCTAGCAAGGCTAATGTAATGGCTGATGCATTGAGCCGTAAATCCTACTGCTGTGAACTTGAGGTTCAGCTACAGCAACCACTCCTGTATGAAGAGCTTCGAAAGCTAAATATCAAGATAGTTCCTCAAGGATACCTAAAAACCTTGGTTGTTGAACCAGACCTTGAGAAGGCCGTTAAGAGTGCGCAAGCTAAAGATGCTGAAATTGATCTGATGAAGAAAGAACTTCACCTGGAAAAGTACAGGGATTTCTCGCTGTCTGAAGATGGAACCTTGCATTTCAGAGACCGCATTGTCGTACCTCGCTTCGAGCTTATGACTGACAAGGTCATGAAGGAGGCACATGATACACCGCTGCCTATTCATCTAGGTAGCACCAAGATGTATCGTGATCTCCGTCAAAGGTACTGGTGGTCTAGAATGAAGCAGGATATTGCTCGATACGTTGCTGAATGTGATGTTTGCCGTCGTGTTAAAGCAGAATATCAGAAGCCTGCTGGAATTCTGCAACCACTTCCTATTCTGTTGTGGAAATGGGATAAGGTTCAAATGGATTTCATTACTGGCCTTCCCAAGTCACAGAAGGGTCACGATGCTATTCTTGTCGTCGTCGACCAACTCTCTAAAGTTGCACACTTTCTGCCTGTCAAGGAGACGATCACTGCTAGTCAGTTAGCAGAATTATATATCTCCAGAATTGTATCACTCCACGGTATTCCGAAGGAGATCAGTTCGGACCGTGGCTGCCTTTTCACTTCAAAGTTCTGGGAAAGCTTCCAAGAAGCTATGGGAACTCATATTACCTGGAGTTCAGCTTATCATCCCCAATCCCAAGGCCAAGTCGAGCGAGTCAATCAAGTGCTTGAAGACATGCTTCGGGCTTGTGTTATTTCTTTCGGCAAGAAGTGGGAAGAATCTCTCCCGTATGCCAAGTTCTCTTATAACAACAGCAATCAAGCCAGCTTGAAAATGGCCCCCTTCGAAGTTCTATATGGACGTAAGTGTCGAACCCCTCTGAATTGGTCAGAAACAGGGGAACGACCGCTCGTGGTTCCGGATATTATTCAACACGCTGAAGAGCAAGTCCGTATCATCCGTGAAAACCTCAAGGCAGCTCAGGACCGCTAGAAGAGCAACTATGATCGCAAACGATGGGGTTTGATCTATCAACCTGGTGATCAAGCTTATTTGCGAGTCACTCCTATGAAGGGCACCCACCATTTCGGAATCAAGGGCAAGCTAGCTCCCCGCTACATTGGTCCTTTTCGAATTCTTGCCAGATGTGGTCAGGTGGCATATAAATTGGAGTTGCCGCCGCAATTCTCTCATATCCACGACGTATTCCATGTGTCGCAACTTCGTAAATGCTTCAAGGAATCTCCGCACCGAGCCGTGTATCACGAGATGCTCGAATTGCAGGATGATCTTTCTTATAAGGAGCATCCGATCCACATCCTCGATGAATCTGAACGTTGAAACCATCAGAAGGTTACCAAGTTCCTCAAGGTGCAGTGGTCAAATCATACTGAAGATGAAGCCACTTGGGAACGCGAGGATAACCTCCGTGCTGAATACCCCGAACTTTTCCCTTCTACCTCCTAATTCTCGGGACGAGAATTCTTGTTAGTGGAGGAGACTTGTAACACCCCCAGTGGATAGCTACAGTAATCCCACTTTTGATAATGCCATGTCATCATGATCATAAGTGCTTAAACATCACTTGGATCATATCCCTTTTCAATTCAAATTTAAATGGTAATTCAAACTAAAAGTGGAAACAAAAGTTGTTCAAATCCAGAAACAAAATGTTCATACTATTGTAAATATTCCAGAGGCAATTCTAAAATTATAACCAACATTCACTAAATTAATTAATTAACTCTAATAGTAACAAAATAGAGATAATTAATCCATATTCATTTATTTAAAATCCAAATAGAATTCATTTGCCTCCAAACCTTTTTATAACAGTGAATAAAACTGCACTATAAATATGTGGCTAGTTCACCAAATTTTCAAAAGTCTATTTGGGGCTAAACAATTTGCAAACAGAAATAAAAAGAGAAAACAAAAAAAGAGAGAAAAGAAGAAAAAGAAAAAAAGGCCGCAGCGCCTGGGCCTAAGTGGCACAGTGCGGCCCGGCCCGCCTGGCATTTTCCCCTACCTCCTACTGCTCCTCCCCCGCGCTGCTGTCGCCCCCCCCCCCCTTCTCCTCGCTCGACACCGCGCAGCCCCGCGCCCACCTGGTGGATAAGGACGCCGCTCCGCACTCCCCTGACCCCTCTGGCTCCTCTCTCTCCCTTCCTCCCTTGCTCTCCACCTCAAACAGAGCGCAGCCATGGGCGCGCTCCGTTGAGCTCGCCGTCACAGAGCCCCGCTCGCCCTGCCACCGCGACAGAATGACTCGCCGGCCTCGATTACATCGGTTGCACCAACTGAAACGAGCCGGGAGCCCCTGCTTCGACGCCGGCGACCCCGTCTTCCTCCTCTGCCTCGCCGGACTCCGTCATCGATTCCGGCGAGCACAAGCCTCCCCCGAGCCCAATACGCACACCTGCAGGCTCCCTGTGAGCACCCCTACCTCTCCCCTCTCCTCTCTCCCTCTCGGTCGTTCCCTAGCCGCCGTTCCTCGTCGTACCCGATCCCGTCACTACGCGAGCTCATCGCCGGCGTAGCCACGGCGACCATTGGGCCTCGTGCATGTGCCCGATTTGCTCACCCTCACGCGTAGAGTCGCCCTGACTGCTCCGTTTGCTTGCCCGCACGCCGTAGCAACAATCCCGAGCTCCACCCGAACATCGTCGCTGCCGACGAGGTCGTGCCGCTCGTTTCCGGCCACCCCAACAACGGCCACCACCATGGATCGACGCAGCTCGGTCTCAGCTTTCGAACGCCAGAAGAACCACGCAAATTGATGCCCCGTAGCGCATTTCCGGGCTCGCCAGAGTTCTCTGCCGCGTCCGGCGCTCGCCGGCGCGTCTCTGACGGCCAGCGCTAACGTGGCCAGCTGGGGCCCGCCCCCAGCGCCACTGCCACTGGGCCCCATTGGGGTCCGTTGACCAGTCAGCGCGTCTGACTGGGCAACCCGTGTCACTGACACGCGGCCCCACCGCTAAACGTTTTAAAATAAATAAATAAAATGTTAGTTAATTAATTAATTAATTAGTTAACTTAATCAGTCACTGACTAGTAGGGCCCACCACCTAATTTAGTAATTAGTTTAAATTTAACTCTGTTTAATACTAACAGAGGATGACATGTGGGCCCCACTGGACCCACATGTCAGGTTTGACCTGGCCAGCCGTCTGTTGACTGCTGACGCCAGCAAGGCGTCATGCTGACGTCACCCCCCCCCCCCCCCCCCCGCGCGCAGTGTTCTGGATAATGTCAATTTAAATAATAAAAATAATTCTAGAAAATGCGTAAAATCTTTAGAAATTCAAATAAAATAATTCGTAGCTCAGATCGAAAAACTTTGTACATGAAAGTTGCTCAGAATTTCGAGACGATTCCGAATACGTGATCTGTTAATCTGTCAGAGGCCCCTAGCTACCTGAACATGGAACTTTTAGACTGATTTCGCTATATGAATAGTGCTCAACTTTAATTAAATAAAACCAAATAAATTTCTAAATTAACTAAATCATTTAGTTAGGCAGTAGAACACCTCTGCATATCATTTAGGCATGCCATGCATCTTTGCCGTGAGTTTATTATTTCTTTCCCCCCTCTTCTCTCTCGTTAGACGCCGAGACCGACGCTTTTGCAGCTGAGTACGACTACGCTCCAGACGAGCAGCCCGTTGACGACCCCTCCTTCTTGCCAGAGCAACCAGGCAAGCCCCCTCCCCCCTTTGAGCATACCGATATCGCCTATTCTTTCTCTCTCATGCTTGCATTAGAATTTGCTGCTGCTACTGCTTAACCTATTCTGATGCATAGCCTATTTATTGTAACCTGCTATTGATACCTTACCTGCTTATCCGAAACTGTTTAGTATAGGCTGGGTAGAGACCTACCAGAGACCCCTCCTTGTCCCAATTTGCCCCACTGGATTATCAGATGACTCGATCAACGGGATCGACAGCCAGACCCCGGCAATGCACAACACCCCCCTTAGTTGTACGACACTGCAGCGTCACCATCTAGTGCCAAGGGTGATACCTCGTATAGCACTCCTAATGTTAACTCTGTAGAGTAGCTATTTGGTCGTGGTCATCGAGGGTGATTCCTCCTTCTCCACTTCTGATACGACCCTGTCGCGCGACACTTCAAGTGTGAACCTCGAGGGTGAATCCTCCTAAGTTCACCTTGACGGTTACATTGAGTGGGCATCCGTCGAGGGTGATACCTCAGAATCCCCTGATGTTATGGACACTCGGTTACTTTGACTTTACCCCTGAACCTTGTTAGAAACGGGTCGGCCCCGTGGGCGACCCAAGGGAGTTACTTTTACTGCAGGACAGGAGGGATAGGCGGTACCGCCCAGTAGAGGTGGACTTGAGTTCCCGACAGTCTTTTGTGAGACGGGTTGACCTGGATGGTGCCCGAGTGATGAATACGAGGCGTGGCCGGGCATTCTTGGACCTTGCCGCAAGTCCTCGAGATGGGGAGATGGGGTCACATCGATCGTGAGTCTCTGCTTGTTACCGCACCCCCAATGTACTAACGATTGGGATATTTGATCTGAGTGGGCCTCTGGCCCGATAGCACTAACCATCACGTGGGATCAGTTATGGGCACTCTGCATCGTAGCATCAGCCGAAAGCTCTGTCGGACGTCCAGTTCAGCAGTGCGGCATGGAGTGATTGGCACCATTCATGACAGAGGTGGTGCTTGGATCTGAGCCATGTGCGCAACGACCCGGAGGGCGAGGGGTGATGGCCCAAGACCCCCGCGCGCTTAGGATGTAGACCGGCGGGGACATCTCTGCTTAGCTCTAGGTAGGGTTGCGGTGTGTCGTTTGGCCGAGACCGGGCATGACCCAGAAAAGTGTGTCCGGCCGGAGGTAAGAGAGCGTGGTGGGTAAGTTGGTGCACCCCTGTAGGGAAGAACTAATCTATGCATAGCCGGATCCTCGGTAACGGACACTCGGAGTTGTATCCCGATCGATACAACTAGAACATATTGATGAGATGAGATATGGATATTATGGCTCTGGGATTGCTTTCTCGCAGGGAGTCGAGAAAGGATCTATGGCCGAGGTTGATGATAGTATGGCTCTGGGATTGCTTTCTCGCAGGGAGTCGAGAAAGGATCTCTGGGTGAGGTTGATATTTAATGATACTACTACCTTATGTTGTACTAATCTACACTCTTCTAATGCTGCAAGACCGCTGAAGATGCTAGTCTTCGATAGGACTAGGCCTTCTCTCTATTCTGGCATTTCTATAGGCCAGTCCACATATACAGCCTCCCTTTGATAATGTTGCATATGTAGTGTAGATCCTTGCTTGCTAAGTACTTCGGATGAGTACTCACGGTTGCTTTATTTTGTTTTTCCCCCATATCCTTTTGATGCAACCAGATGACGGAGCCCCTGAGACAGCTGCCCCCGCCGACGATCACTACTACTACCCCGAGGGTGGATACTACTACGAGTTGGCCGACGACCAGGAGTAGGTTCGGAGGGTCCCAGGCAGGAGGCCTGCGCCTTTTGATCGTAGCTTATGTTTTGTCCCACCTTTCTAAAGGCTGCTCTGTTTCTGTTTCATATCTGTACTCAGATATCTGATGCTTCCGCTGGCGCTTGTATGCCATCGAGCTATGTATTCGAGCCCTCAAGGCCCTGGCTTGTAATATAAAGCTTGTATGACTTTATTTATGTTTTAGAGTTGTGTTGTGATATCTTCAAGTGAGTCCTTAGGCTTGATCATGTGCATTTGCGTGTATGATTAGTGCACGATTGAGCCGGGGGCGTCGCAGCAATGATGCCCAGATGTTTGAAATTCATTCACATTTCTTGCATGGGACCTAAACATTCACCCAAGGACACATTTATGATTCTAGGCATTTAATTAAAGAAATGGGCGAGTTGAAAAGGGCAACCACATCTAATAGCAGCTTACAAACGGTACAAAAGCATGAGGATTAATTGTTCATCAGGTTTAGACAAAACCCAGATTAAATAGGGAAATAACATCTAACTCATCCAAAGTTTTTGGCAGTCACAATCAAATGGATCGGTCTGATCCATAAAATCAAGATCCCGGGTCAGACAATCTATTGGTACATGAAGACAAGTTGATGTAAATAGAAGCTGAGCACGTTCAGAAGCCTTTTTGTCCACCTAAAACTTCTTTTTATGTTGTTCAACGTGTCCATCCATGAGAATTTTTTTGTTAAAAAACTTAATCCTCAGGGACAATAGAACCCTCGCATTCAACAGGAAGAATGTGACAAAGCTAGTGTTTGCATGGTTGGATGTATAAACTTCCAGCGTTATTGTCCTCAAACAAATGGCATGAGAACTGAGAAAATCCTGGTGCTTCTTATGCCACCGATTGGTTATACCTTTTTGTCCATGTGATTGTGCCTAAATAGACATGAAGATTGAAAATAGTTAATGTCTAAAAAAATATTATGTCGAAGGAGCGACAACCGAATGGTTAATTCTAGAACATAATATATGGGCTTTCAATGTGCGTGATATCATCACCTCTATATACAAATTCTTCAGACATAGAAAGCACCACAGCAAACCAATAATTGTGTTCATATCAAAACACCACATACTAATATATAAGGTTGCTACTTCTTGAGCTTGCGTTGGTTTTTCCGTTGAAGAGAAAAGGGTGATGCAGCAAAGTAGAGATAAGTATTTCCCTCAGTTAGAGAACCAAGGTATCAATCCAGTAGGAGACAACGCACAAATCACCAATACCTGCACAAACAATCAAACACTTGCACCCAACGCGATAAAGGGGTAGTCAATCCCTTCATGGTCACTTGCAAAAGTGAGATCTGATATAGATAGATAAAACTAAACAAAAGATAAAGTAAATATTTTTAGGGTTTTTGGTTTATAGATCTGAAAATAAAAGATTGCAAAATAGTAGATCAGAAAGTAATATGATGGAAAATAGACCCGGTGGCCAAAGGTTTCACTAGAGGCTTCTCTCAAGATAGCAAATAATACGGTGGGTGAACAAATTCCTGTCGAGCAATTGATGGAAAAGCGCAAAGTTATGACGATATCCAAGGCAATGATTATGAAATATAGGCATCTTGTCCGTGTCAAGTAAACCGACTCCTGCCTGCATCTACTACTATTACTCCACACATCGACCGACTCATGCCTGCATCTATAGTATTAAGTTCATGAAGAACAGAGTAACGCTTTAAGTAAGATGACATGATGTAGAGGAATAAACTCAAGCAATATGATGTAAACCCCATCTTTTTATCCTCGATGGCAACAATACAATACATGCCTCGCTGCCCCTATTGTCACTGGGAGAGGACACCGCAAGATTGAACCCAAAGCCAAGCACTTCTCCCATTGCAAGAAAAACCAATCTAGTTGGCCAAACCAAACCGATAGTTCGAAGAGAATTACAAGGATATCAAATCATGCATAAAAGAATTCAGAGAAGATTCAAATAATATTCATAGATAAGCTGATCATAAATCCACAATTCATCGGATCTCGACAAACACACCGCGAAAGAAGATTACATCGGATAGATCTCCAAGAACATCAAGGAGAATGTTGTATTGAGAATCAAAGAGAGAGAAGAAAGCCATCTAGCTACTAGCTATGGACCCGTAGGTCTGAGGTAAACTACTCACGCTTCATCGGAAGGGCAATAGAGTTGATGTAGAAGCCCTCCGTGATCGAATCCCCCTCCGGCAGGATGCCGGAAAAGGCCCCAAGATGGGATCTCACGAAAACAGAAGGTTGCGGCCATGGAAAAGTGTTTTCGTGGATGCTTATGGTGGTTTGGGAATATATGTGAATATATAGGAGGAAGATCTAGGTCAGGGGGTCACCGAGGTGCCCACAAGGCAGGGGGCGCGCCCTACCCCCCTGGGTGCGCCCTCCCCCTTGTGGCCGCCTCGTGGCTCTTTTGACTTGCACTCCAAGTCTCCTGGGTGTCTTCTGGTCCAAGAAAAATCATCGCGAAGGTTTTATTCCCTTTGGACTCTGTTTGGTATTCCTTTACTGCGAAGCTCAAAAACAAGGAAAAAACATAAACTGGCACTGGGCTCTAGGTTAATAAGTTAGTCCCTAAAATAATATAAAATAGCATATTAATGCATATAAAACATCCAAAACAGATAATATAATAGTATGGAACAATAAAAAATTATAGATACGTTGGAGACGTATCAAGCATCCCCAAGCTTAATTCCTGCTCGTCCTCGAGTAGGTAAATGATAAAAACAGAATTTTTGATGTGGAATGCTACCTAACATATTTATCCATGTAATTTTCTTTATTGTGGCATGAATGTTCATATCCATAAGATTATAAACAAAAGTTTAAAATTGACATAAAAACAATAATACTTCAAGCATACTAACAAGGCAATTATGTCTTCTCAAAATAACTTGGCCAAAGAAAGTTTATCCCTACAAAATCATATAGTCTGGCTATGCTCCATCTTCATCACACAAAGTATTCAAATCATGCACAACCCCGATGACAAGCCAAGCAATTGTTTCATACTTTTGGTGTTCTCAAACCTTTTCAACTTTCACGCAATACATGAGCGTGAGCCATGGACATAACACTATAGGTGGAATAGAATATGGTGGTTGTGGAGAAGACAAAAAGAGGGAGATAGTCTCACATCAACTAGGCGTATTAACGGGCTATGGAGATGCCCATCAATAGATATTGATGTGAGTGAGTAGGGATTGCCATGCAACGGATGCACTAGAGCTATAAGTTTATGAAAGCTCAAAAGAAAACTAAGTGGGTGTGCATCCAACTTGCTTGCTCATGAAGACCTAGGCAATTTGAGGAAGCCCATCGTTGGAATATACAAGCCAAGTTCTATAATGAAAAATTCCCACTAGCATATGAAAGTGAAAACATAGGAGACTCTCTATCATGAAGATCATGGTGCTACTTTGAAGCACAAGTGTGGAAAAAAAAGGATAGTAACATTGCCCCTTCTCTCTTTTTCTCTCATTTTTTTTGTTTGGCTTCTTTGGCCTCCCTTTTATTTTTTTCCTCACATGGGACAATGCTCTAATAATGAAGATCATCACACTCTTATTTACTTACAACTCAAAAATTACAACTCGATACTTAGAGCAAAAATATGACTCTATATGAATGCCTCCGGCGGTGTACCGGGATGTGCAATGACTCAAGAGTGACATGTATGAAAGAATTATGAAAGGTGGCTTTGCCACAAATACGATGTCAACTACATGATCATGGAAAGCAATATGACAATGATGGAATGTGTCATAATAAAACAGAACGGTGGAAAGTTGCATGGCAATATATCTCGGAATGGCTATGGAAATATCATAATAGGTAGGTATGGTGGCTGTTTTGAGGAAGGTATATGGTGGGTTTATGGTACCGGCGAAAGTTGCGCGGCACTAGAGAGGCTAGCAAAAGTGGAAGGGTGAGAGTGCGTATAATCCATGGACTCAACATTAGTCATAAAGAACTCACATACTTATTGCAAAAATATATTAGCCATTGAAACAAAGTACTACGCGCATGCTCCTAGGGGGATAGATTGGTAGGAAAAGACCATCGCTCATCCCCGACCGCCACTCATAAGGAAGACAATCAAAAAATACCTCATGCTCCAACTTCGTTACATAACGGTTCACCATACGTGCATGCTACGGGAATCACAAACCTCAACACAAGTATTTCTCCAATTCACAATTACTCACTAGCATGACTCTAATATCACCATCTCTATATCTCAAAACAATCATAAGGAATCAAACTTCTCATAGTATTCAATGCACTTTATATGAAAGTTTTTATTATATCCCTCTTGGATGCCTATCATATTAGGACTAAATTCATAACCAAAGCAAATTACCACGCTGTTTAGAGACTCTCAAAATAATATAAGTGAAGCATGAGAGTTCAATAATTTCTACAAAATAAGGCTATCGCCGTGCTCTAAAAAGATATAAGTGAAGCACTAGAGCAAAATTGCCTAGCTCAAAAGATATAAGTGAAGCACATAGAGTATTCTAATAAATCACGATTCATGCGTGTCCCTCTCAAAAGGTGTGTACATCAAGGATGATTGTGGAAAACTAAAAAACAAAGACTCAAATCATACAAGACGCTCCAAGCACAACACATATCATGTGGTGAATAAAAATATAGCCTCAAGTAAAGTTACCGATAGACGAAGACGAAAGAGAGGATGCCTTCCGGGGCATCCCCAAGCTTAGGCTCTTGGTTGTCCTTGAATATTACCTTGGGGTGCCTTGTTCATCCCCAAGATTAGGCTCTTGCCACTCCTTATTCCATAGTCCATCAAATCCTTACCCAAAACTTGAAAACTTCACAACACAAAACTCAACAGAAAATCTCATAAGCTCCGTTAGTATAAGAAAATGAATCACCACTTTTGGTACTGTTGTGAACTCATCCTTTATTTATATTGGTTTAATATCTACTGTATTCCAACTTCTACATGGTTCATACCCCCTGATACTACCCATAGATTCATCAAAATAAGCAAACAACACATAGAAAACAGAATCTGTCAAAAACAGAACAATCTGCGAAGATCTGAATTTTTCTAATACTTCTGTTACTCCTCAAATTCTGAAACATTAGGAAAACAGAGGAACTTTGTATATCAATCTTGTGTAAAAAATTCAGGGTTTTTCCACGCTCCAGTGAATCTAAAAATTCTGTGACTGGACACAGAAGTTTCTGTTTTTCAGCAAGATCAAATCAACTATCACCGTAGGCCATCCCAAAGGTCTTACTTGGCACAAACACTAATTAAAACACATAAACACATCTAACCAGAGGCTAGATGAATTATTTATTGAAAAACAGAACCAAAAAGCAAAGAACAAAAATAAAATTGGGTTGCCTCCCAACAAGCGCTATTGTTTAACGCCCTTAGCTAGGCATAAAAACACATAGATCTAGGTATTGTCATCTTTGGTATGCAATCCATAAGTAGCTCTCATAATAGATTCATATGGCAACTTAATTTTATTTCTAGGAAAGTTTTCCATGCCCTTCCTTAACGGAAATTAAATCTAATGTTTCCTTCTTTCATATCAATAATTGCACCAATCGTTCTAAGGAAAGGTCTACCAAGAATAATAGGACATGTAGGATTGCAATCTATATCAAGAACGATGAAATCTACGGGCACATAATTCCTATTTGCAACAATAAAAACATCATTAATCCTTCCCATAGGTTTCTTAATACTGGAATCCGCAAGATGCAAATTTAAAGAACAGTCATCAAATTCACGGAAACCTAGCACATCACATAAAGTTTTTGGAATCGTGGAAACGCTAGCACCCAAATCACACAAAGCATGGCACTCATAATCTTTAATCTTAATCTTAATAGTAGGTTCCCACTCATCATAAAGTTTTCTAGGGATAGAAACCTCCAATTCAAGCTTTTGTTCAAAAGATTTCATCATGGCATCAACGATATGTTTAGTAAAAGCTTTGTTTTGATTATAAGCATGAGGAGAATTCAACATGGATTGCAACAAGGAAATACAATCTATCAAAGAACAATTATCATAATTAAAATCCTTGAAATCCAAAAGAGTGGGTTCGTTGCTACTTAAAGTTTTGACCTCTCCAATCCCACTTTTATCAATTTTTGCATCTAGATCTATAAACTCCGAATCATTGGGACGCCTTTTAACTAAAGTTGACTCATCTCCAGTCCCATCTTTATCAAGATTTATATTGGAAAACAAAGATTCAATAGGATTCACATCAATCACTTTAAGATCTTCATCATTGTTTTCAAAAAAACTAGAAGAACATGATTTTACAAACCAATCTCGTTTAGCACGCATCTTAGCAGTTCTTTCTTTGCACTCATCAATGGAGATTCTCATAGCCTTTAGAGATTCATTGATATCATGCTTGGGTGGAATAGATCTAATTTTCAAAGAATCAATATCAAGAGAAATACTATCCACGTTCCTAGCCAAATCATCCATCTTAAGCAATTTTTCTTCAACCAAAGCATTAAAATTCTTTTGCGAACTCATAAATTCTTTAACACTATTCTCAAAATCAGAGGGCATCTTATTATAATTTCCATAAGAATTGTTGTAGTAATTACCATAATTATTAGAGGAATTACTAGGAAAAGGCCTAGGATTAAAATTACCTCTATACGCGTTATTACCAAAATTGTTCCTACCAACAAAATTCACATCCATAGATTCATTATTATTCTCAATCCAAGTAGACAAAGGCATATCATTAGGATCAATAGGAGCACTCTTGCTAGCAAATAATTTCATAAGTTCATCCATCTTTCCACTCAAAACATTAATCTCTTCAATCGCATGCACTTTTTTACTAGTGGAAGATCTTTCGGTATGCCATTGAGAATAATTAACCATAATATTATCTAGGAGTTTAGTAGCTTCTCCTAGAGTAATCTATTTTTTTTTTGAGGTAAAGCATAGCTTTCATAACTTAACGGTGCTCAGGCAAATTGCCCGAAACACATTGAGCCACTTGGGCTGGTACATCAGACTCCCACTCCATACAGTGGTTCTCAGGGTACATACGGCCTATACTGGCCAACTCATGTGCTACAGAATTCGCACTCCGGCGACATACAGTTATTACATGTTTAGCGAACCACAACTTAAGCTGGTATTTCGTATCTTCAATGACAGCCGCGTACGGTGAGGAATCAACTTTCCTGATGTCCATGGCCTCAGCCAGAAGCTGTGAGTCCGTCTCGAACACCACCCGCGTGGCACCAAGATCAGCCGCAAGTGAGACAACATTAGACAATGCAAAGACCTCCGCTGCAAAAGCATCAGCCACATATTCCTGTCGCCCCGCTCGAGCGGCGATAACAGCGCCAGTTGAATCCCTCACCACCGCGCCCCAGCCAGCATGGTATTCACCCGGGACGAACGAACCATCAACATTTATCTTCACCATATCACCAGCTGGCGCTGCCCACTTGTTCGGACTTAGTTTCTTCGCCTCCGGGAAATAAACCTGCAGGTACTCAAGAACAGCACTTCGAGTGCTCCTTGCCACATCACCAGCCTTCACACCGAGCTCCCCTTTCCTTAATTTATTCCTAGCACTCCACCATAGCCACCAAAAAGTGAGGATATGCATGCGCTTCCTTTCATCCAGCCTCCACAAGTAATCCATCATTGCATGCATGGACGTAATTTGTTCCAAGTCCATCCTTTCTTTCTCCAGAGCCAGCTCTCTCCATTCTTCCTTCACAGATTTGCATTTGATAAAAAGATGTGCCCCATCTTCATCTGCTTGGCCACAGAAATAGCATTTCGTGCTCTCAAGTTTGAACCCTCTCCTCTCCATATTGGTTAGAAGTGCTAATGACTCATGCTTCACTGGCCATGTAAACATGTGCACAGTCCTTGGGCAAGGTACCTTCCAGATTCTTTTCCATGAATCATCCTGACAAATTCAGGTTACCAGCAGCAGCCGAACTCATTCCCACTCCACCATTCTTCCTCTGCGTGTCCAGCTCGACATATAACTTGCAAGCACTTTTCAATGAATGTTCACCCTTTGTATCAAACTGCCAAGCAATGAAGTCCTGCACCCCTTCACGCAAAGGCAGTTGGAGGATATGACGTGCATCATCAATCCAGAACGTTTCCCGCACCAACCGTTCATCCCAAAGCCCAGTAGCCGGATTAATTAGATCGCTAACCTTACTCAGGAGACTGCATCCTCTAGGCGTAATGACCCTTCGTGACCACGGCCTTGGGATCCATGGGTCCGTCCAAATGTTCACATTGGCACCATCACCTATTCGCCATATGTAGCCCTCACGGACTAGTTGTATCCCCTTGACCACACTCCTCCAGGTGTATGAGACACCATTCCTGACCTCGGCATCAAGTATGCTGGTATGAGGAAAATACCGAGCCTTGAGGACACGAGCGCATAGTGTATCCGGGTGTTGGATCAGACGCCAAGCCTGACATGATAACATTGCCATGTTGAAGCCGTGCATGTCCCGAAAACCGAGCCCTCCTCTCGCCTTTGGTTTGGTTAGCTTTTCCCAGCCGATCTAGTGGACCGTGTTCTCCTTATCTTGCTGGCTCCACCAATAGGTACCAATTAAGGAGCTTAATTCTTGGCAGAAACTTTTCGTCAAATCAAAGCAGGACATTGCGAATGTGGGAATTGCTTGCGCCACGGCTGTCACCAAAGTTTCTTTGCCCACCTTCGCAATGAGCTTTTCCTTCCATCCATACACCCTCCCTGCCATCGCACCCTTTATATATGCAAAGGCCTTCTTCCTTGATTTCCCCACATGTACTGGTAGGCCTAGGTACTTCTCATTCCAATTTTCACTATGAATGTTAAGGGCAGCCTTCACTGTATGCCTCACTGTCTCCGACGTGTTGGGACTAAACATAACCGCTGATTTTTCAACATTAATACATTGCCCAGAGCAAGCCTCATAGAGGTCCAACACTTCTTGCAACGCTTGTGCTTCTTCCAACTTGGATTTCATCAACAGAATCGAATCATCCGCAAAGAACAAATGTGACACAGCAGGGGCAGCCTGACAAATCCTGACACCACTGATTTTGCCCTCCCTTTCAGCAGCGTGAAGAAGAGCTGAAAGGCCTTCCGCACATATCACAAAAAGATATGGTGAGATTGGGTCCCCTTGACGCAATCCTCTTGAGGGTGAAAATTGTTCAGTCAATTCACCATTAACTTTAATCTGGTACCGGACTGATGTAACACACTTCATAATGAGATCCACCCAAGCTCTATCGAATCCAAGCTTCCCAAGCATTGCCTGCAAAAAATTCCATTCGACCCGGTCATACGCCTTACTCATGTCCGCTTTAACCGCAACAAATCCCTCCTTCCCCTTCTTCTTATTTAACAAGAAATGGGACAGCTCGTAAGCTATTAGAACATTGTCAGTGATTAGTCTCCCCGGAACAAAGGCGCTTTGGTTATCAGAGATAAGAGCAGGCATGATGGCTTTTAGTCTGTTGGCAATCACTTTGGACACCAGCTTGTACAGCACATTGCAGAGCGAGATCGGCCGTAGGTCCTTCATTCTGCTCGGGTTTTTGACCTTGGGAATCAGCACAACCACAGTGTCATTCCACCCCGTAGGGATATCTCCACCATTCAGAATAGCAAGCACTTCCTCCACAATGCGATCACCCATGAAATGCCGATGCTTTTTATAGACAATAGCCGGCATACCGTCCAGTCCAGGAGCCTTCAGATCGCCGATATGGTCAAGTGCTGCCTTGATCTCCTCCCGGGTAAATTCAGCATTAAGGGCTTCCCGCATAGTACTCGTAACCCGCGGTTCCACATGATCTATCAGCTCGGACAATCGGTTGCCATTACTTGCAGTGAAGAGATCCTGAAAAAAAGATCGAATATAGTTAGTGAGCTCCGACCCCTCCTCCAGCACCGAGCCATCCTCTCTTCTCAACTTCTTCACCCTGTTCGATTTCTTTCTAGCCGAAGCGAAGGCCATGAAATATCTCGTGTTCCTGTTACCATGCTTCAGCCATGAAATATGTGTTCGCTATTTGGCCTTAGTGTACTTTTTATCCTCCAGATCACCCACCACACATCTCAGCCTCGCTTCCTCCCTAACCTTCTGCTCGGACACTGGCTCCTTCATGCACCTCTCCAGATCAGCACGGGCCTTCTTAAGCCTACCTTCCAGCTCTCCTGCTACCTCCTTATGCCATCTCCTCATCCGGCCTGCCACACTTCCCATCGCCCCAGCCACACCCCCACTCCCTTCCACCCAGCTCTCTTCCCAGGCCCCTTGAATTTCTTCACTGCACCCTTCCTCTTGTAACCACCAAGCTTCGAATCCGAAACCCCGATCACCACCTGGCTCCACTCTCCTGTTTCCTTCCGTGCAAACAATGATTGGTCGATGATCCGAGTGGCGTGGGTTTCCATTCAGTACAGAGAACTCAGGGAACGTTTCACACCATTTCGCATTTGCCGTAGCCCTGTCCAATCTCTCACAAATATAAGTGTCGAGCTCCTTACTTTGGTTCCTCCAAGTGAATTTATCTCCTTCGTACCCAATATCACACAACCCACAAGTGACATGGCTAGTTCTGAAATTATTCATACAAGACTGCGATCGTGGCACTCCTCCCACTTTTTCATCATATGTGAGGATCTCGTTAAAGTTCCCTAGACATAGCCATGGCCTTCCGTCTTGGTGCTGTTGCCCTAGCAATCTGAGAGTGCGCCATGTTTTTCTTTTTTGCGATCCGCTGCCGACTCTCCATAAACCCCAGTTAACCTCCATACACCTCCTTCCTCCCCTAAAACATCAACATCCACATGTCTCCGACCATACGATCTCAACGACACATCCACACCCCGCCTTCAGAACAAAGCTATCCCCCTGCTTCGTCCCACCGGGTCCCAAGTTAGCATGTTAGCAAGACCAAGCGTCCACCTGAATTTATCCAACTCCGCCCCTGTAAGTCTAGTTTCAGCCAAGAACACATTGTCGGGATCCTCCGTTCTCCCCATATCGAGGAGACTTTGAACCGCCGGGCCATTCCCGAGCCCCCGGCAGTTCCAGCTTACGATTTTCATTGCTCCCGGCGGGGCTGATTGGACAGCCCGGCTGATATGTTATCTGAATTGTTCTGCACCTCCTTCATCTCCTCCGCCACTACTTCTCCTGTTTCACCTGGCTCCTTCCTTCCCTTCTTTCCTTCCTTCTCCACGCTTATATCTACCAGAGCTCTCTTCTTCCCCAGGACTGACTCCCTCTGATTATCATTCACATTGACATGGTCTGGCCTTGCCTTCCTTCTGAACTTCCTTCCAATGGTGTTGTTCCCTTTGGCTATCACTTCCCTTCCATCCTGGTCTACCTCCATGCCAAGCTCACCAGAAACTTTTTCCACGGCCTTAATCGCTTCCATTCCAACACCTCCTTCCTTCACCTGTGCTTCCCCCACTCCTAAGGTCAGCGTTAAATTTTTCGGCTTCCCACCTCGGTTCAGCCCTCCCCCAGCTTTGGACGGGCTTTTGACTTCTACCCCCTTCTCTGTACTGCCAACTCCACCTCCCTCATCAGCCCAAAACCCCTCCTTACGCCAAGAACGACCATCACTCCCTCTCCTCGGACGTCCAAACGGGCGACTGTACTGAGAGCTCCTGTAACCACCATGGTCCCTATGCCCTCTCCTCCAAAACCCCTCTTCCACATACCCTTTCCTCACTCCCATGTCCGCCTTCAGCCATCTCCCAAATTGAGCATCTTCTCCTCTTTTCAGCTTGATTGCACAATCCTTCGCCCCATGACCAATTCGTCCACACGTGTAGCAGAAGTCAGGAAGGAACTCATACGCGAACCTGCACCACCCATTATCTTCATCTTCCTCCTTCGTTTGTTTCCCCTTCTTCTTCTCTATGCCATCCTTGCCCTCATCCCCCTCCAGTGTGAATCCCCTCAAAATGGGCTTGTCAATTCTCATTCTTATTTTGATCCTCAAAAATACTCCTATAGCACTGCCATCAGCACCCGTATCCGCCTCCACAAACTCACCAATGATGTTACCAATTTCTTCTGCTGCTCTCGCATTCATCATACCGAGTGGCAAGTTGAACACCCGGACCCAGATCGGGATGTTATTAAATTCATAATCCTCCATCCTCCTAGACGGCACGTAATCCTCCACCACCACAAGCTCCTTATCAAACATCCATGGCCCATTATCCAGCGCCTTCCTCTTCCCCGATTCTTGGAGAAAAGTGAACATGAACATGTTTTCCCCCACCTCCTTACATGTTGTTCCTTTGATCGGGCACCAAACCTTACCAAGAGAGAGCTCGATCGCATCTGGATGAGCAAGCTTCTCCGACATCACCTTCCCAACCGCCTGCAAATCCACAACCTTCCCCTTCTCTCTTGCTGAGAACCGTATCTTGACCCCCTTCTTCTCCTCCTCGGACAGCTTGAGACCCTTCATCAGACCCGCCACATTCTCCATCGTCTTCCTCCCTTCTCGCCCCCTTCACCACCTAGGGTTTTGTGGTGTATTACGACCGTGCGCCCTAGGGAGCACCCAGAAGGCTTTGGGTGGACGGGAGCAGGGAAAGAGCACAGATCAACACAGGGATGGGGGCCAGCGAAAACCAGATCGAGGACGGCGATCAGGACGAGATGCAAACCAGCCTCACGAAACCCTAAACCCGCGATCGCCCCCACAATCGCCGGAACAGAACGCGAACCGTCACCCTATGGGACGGACTTGGTACCCAATAACTTTATATACTTAAAACAAGAGTCAAGCAAGCCTTCATGTTCGTCCACATATATTAAATTATCTCAATTGTCAATTTTATAGATTAACGGTTAAGATTTAAAAGAAATAGCGTTACATACAAATAAAGTTACATGCAAACAAATAGGCATGTCACGTAAAAATAGATTGACACGTCTTTTTCTTTTTTTAAGAATCGACACGTCTTTCATTGAGTCACATGTTTTTGTATTAAAATAGTCTATCCAAGAGAATCACACCTAACGTACATAGCATTGCAAAGTACGGCCGCCCGCTCCCTTAGAACAGGACTCGGTTGCCAAAGAGCTAAAAAAGCACGGCTCCCATATAAGGGGAAGTAATACAAATAGTCTATCCAAGAGAATCACACCTAACGTACATAGCATTGCAAAGTACGGCCGCCCTCTCCCTTAGAACAGGACTCGGTTGCCAAAGAGCTAAAAAAGCACGGCTCCCATATAAGGGGAAGTGAGCGACAAAAAAAAGAAAAGAGTCCGATCACAGTACTACTACATCATCTATAATTTTAGGAAAAAAAAATTGGGATATGCTTTTAGCAAATTAATCAATCTGGGCTCTTTTTACAGATAATCTCTGGACTACTACATTAGCACTCCACGTTATCATAACAAACTTTCTCTACCCATGAGAAAAAACTTTCTTTATCTAAGTAGAAACCTAAAAAAATGTTCATTGTGTACGTACATGATCCCAACCTTTCTCTACCCATGTGTACGTACATACGATGAGTGTGGGACAAACAAATTAGCAATATACTTTTGTTTAATAGTATAATAAAGTATGCCTATAATAGTATGTTAGCGGCGCTAAATCATGAATGGACAGCCGATACCCCAAATACATGAATATCTAAGGGCAAAAAAAATATTTCTATCCTCGCAAGTTTTTCTAAAATGAATTATGAAGTGTGTTCTAATTACAATGGTTTATAATATGGTAATGGTGAAAAATATATGAAAAGGTTACGTGAGAAAATGTAATTCTATGAAGTTATGAGAAATCTTTACCAATAATTATATAACCTTAGAAGAAGTCCAATCATGTTGAGATGTACATCTTGCCCACATTTTTATATTAAACCTAATGTAAACTAATCAAATGAAAGAAGACCGGAAAAGAAAAAAATATATAACAATGTATAGCAAATCTAGATGTGCAAATATGTCTGCCATCTTATGGTTATCACTTAAATAACCATAAGATTTTAAGTGATAACCATAAGAAAAAAATCTTATGGTTATTTAAGTCTTATGGTTATCACTTAAAATAAGAGTCTGACAAGCTACCATACAAATAGAGTAAATTATGTCTACCATCAATTACGTGGTGTAAAGATTTAAAAGTCTAATACTTAGTACAACAATGGTGATATTGAATCAATCATAAGTAACACGTTCTATCGGGCTACAAAATATATTGGCATCAGGGTTACATCATCAAGTCAATATAGGCGGCCATGATGCCGCGAGCATGGCAGCGACACCCCCAGGGCTCCACGTCTTGGTTGTTTGTCCTTTGCACCGGCAGGGGATCTACCATAACATCTCTGATAGGTGAGATATTCAGCAGCTTGCGCAGCAACCAAAGTACAATCACGAGAGTTACAGCTCCATGACAAATTCACAAGCCGACGTATGTGCAAACAAATAGACGAGAAAGAGGCAAACAAAGAGACGGCTAAAAGAAGTACTTCTATGTCACAGGTGATTAATCTTACGGCTAGCTAGCAAGTTTAGTGGGTACTGCTCTACACCAGGAAATCGAATATGATTATGAATTTCATACTTACGTGACGAAACAATGGGTTCTCAATACAGGAAAAAACAAACTTGGCAAGTTGATTATACCCTCCAAAATAATTTGAAGTTAACCATTGATAATATGATGCGCTGTTGTCCATCCTTTCTACCACACTGCAGCTGTATATATAGTCCCAGAGATAGACTGATGCCGATGACATGTGAACAAACAAATAACGGACTGACGAGTGAAGATATAGATTCTACATATGTGTACACTTTTTTATAGTGGAAGTATGTCTCCAATTTAAGTGATGAAAGCAGCTACCACAATTCTTCTACAAATAACCAAAACCTGCAAGAATATTGGCTACAATTATTTTTTACAAACGGGTTTCACTGTATATTTTCAATGAAATATGTAATTTTGCAAGTCTAACATCCGATACAAACATATATTGGCTACAATTATTTTTCACAAACAGTTTCCACACACTGTGTATTTTCAATAAAATTATATAATTTTCCAAGTCTACCATCCTATGCAAACACCTCAATGCTAATTTAGGTATAAAATACATTTTAAGAAATCTAGCCGCGCAAATGCGCGGGTTACACCGCTAGTTTCCATAAAAGTACCTCCCGCGGCCGAATCTAAAAGATTTCTAAAAGCAAAATTCAATCCGGCATAAAAATTTTGTATGATCATCCATAAATTTAAACCATGAGTAGGGCAATTTTGTATCTTCAATTTCATTCTCTCCCAAGATTATGCAACATGTTCATGATCAAGTTGCTTAAAATTCATAATATCGTTCCTAAGGGAGATGATCTTAGCGGAAGGAAAATACTTGGAAATAAAAGCATCTTTACACTTATTACATGAATCAATACTATTTTTAGGCAAAGATGAAAACCAAGTTTTAGCACGATCTCGAAGTGAAAACGGAAATAGTTTCAATTTAACAATATCATTATCCACATCTTTTTTCTTTTGCATATCACACAACTCAATGAAACTATTCAGATGGGATGCGGCATCTTCACTAGGAAGGCCGGAAAATTGATCTTTCATAACAAGATTCAGCAAAGCGGCATTAATTTCATAAGATTCCGCGCTAGTGGCGGGAGCAATCGGAGTACTAATAAAATCATTATTATTAGTGTTGGAAAAGTCACACAATTTGGTATTCTCTTGAGTCATCATGACAAAGGAAGCAATCTAACACACGAGCAAAAAGCAAACGAAAAAGACGAACGGAAGAAGGGCGAATAAAAAGGCAAATCTTTTCGAAAATCGTTTTAGAAGTGGGAGAGAGGAAAACGAGAGGCAAATGACGAATAATGTAATGCAAGAGATGAGAGTTTATGATGGGTACTTGGTATGTCTTGACTTGGCGTAGATCTCCCCGGCAACGGCGCCAGAAATTCTTCCTGCTACTTCTTGAGCTTGCGTTGGTTTTTCCCTTGAAGAGGAAAGAGTGATGCAACAAAGTAGAGATAAGTATTTCCCTCAGTTAGAGAACCAAGGTATCAATCCAGTAGGAGACAACGCACAAATCACCAATACCTGCACAAACAATCAAACACTTGCACCCAACACGATAAAGGGGTTGTCAATCCCTTCACGGTCACTTGCAAAAGTGAGATCTGATAGAGATAGATAAAACTAAACAAAGGATAAAGTAAATATTTTTAGGGTTTTTGGTTTATAGATCTAAAAATAAAAGATTGCAAAATAGTAGATCGAAAAGTAATATGATGGAAAATAGACCCGAGGACCATAGGTTTCACTAGAGACTTCTCTCAAGATAACAAATAATACGGTGGGTGAATAAATTACTGTCGAGCAATTGATAGAAAAGCGCAAAGTTATGATGATATCCAAGGCAATGATTATGAAATATAAGCATCAGATTCGTGTCATGTAGACTGACTCCTGCCTGCATCTACTACTATTACTCCACACATCGACCGACTCCTGCCTGCATCTAGAGTATTAAGTTCATGAAGAATAAAGTAACGCTTTAAGTAAGATGACATGATGTAGAGGAATAAACTCAACCAATATGATGTAAACCCCATCTTTTTATCCTTGATGGCAACAATACAATACGTGCCTCGCTGCCCCTATTGTCACTGGGAGAGGACACCGTAAGATTGAACCCAAAGCCAAGCACTTCTCCCATTGCAAGAAAAACCAATCTAGTTGGCCAAACCAAACCGATAGTTCGAAGAGACTTACAAGGATATCAAATCATGCATAAAAGAATTCAGAGAAGATTCAAATAATATTCATAGATAAGCTGATCATAAATCCACAATTTATCGGATTTCAACAAACACACCGCAAAAGAAGATTACATCAGATAGATCTCCAAGAACATCAAGGAGAACATTGTATTAAGAATCAAAGAGAGAGAAGAAAGCCATCTAGCTACTAGCTATGGACCCGTAGGTCTGAGATAAACTACTCATGCTTCATCGGAAGGGCAATAGAGTTGATGTAGAAGCCCTCCGTGATCGAATCCCCCTCCGGCAGGATGCTGAAAAATGCCCCAAGATGGGATCTCACGGGAACAGAAGGTTGCGGCGGTGGAAAAGTGTTTTCGTGGATGCTTCTGGTGGTTTGGGAATATATATGTGAATATATAGGAGGAAGATCTAGGTCAGGGGGTCACCGAGGGGTCCACAAGGCAGGGGGGCGCGCCCTCCCCCCTTGTGGCCGCCTCGTGACTCTTCTGACTTGCACTCCAAGTCTCCTGTGTGTCTTCTGGTCCAAGAAAAATCATCGCGAATGTTTTATTCCGTTTGGTATTCCTTTCCTGCGAAGCTCAAAAACAAGGAAAAAACAGAAACTGGCACTGGGCTCTAGGTTAATAGGTTAGTCCCAA
This sequence comes from Thinopyrum elongatum, assembly GCA_011799875.1. Classification (NCBI taxonomy): domain Eukaryota; kingdom Viridiplantae; phylum Streptophyta; class Magnoliopsida; order Poales; family Poaceae; genus Thinopyrum; species Thinopyrum elongatum. The sequence goes on along the minus strand of CM022303.1, from coordinate 606,977,381 downwards.
AAATAATATAAAATAGCATATTAATGCATATAAAACATCCAAAACAGATAATATAATAGCATGGAACAATAAAAAATTATAGATACATTGGAGACGTATCAAAGGTCTTGACAGAATCCAACACCATTGATAGTCTATCCATGAACAAACTCTTCATTGAGCATAGAATGTAATATTAGTACCAAAAGTGTACTCCAAGATGATATAAAAACTTATGCGCACAAATGAAAAATGCAGCTTATGATTACAGAAGTGTTGATGGTAATATACAATACCTGAATAAGTGTGGAGCCAACCACCATCTTGTAACCTTTAAATGGATCAGGAATTACACCCAAGGTCTCTAGTTTAGGCGCAGAGACCATAGTTATTTGTGAAGGCGCATAACAATAATCAAGGAGCAAACTTTGAAGTGAAGGGGCATCTTCGATGATGAGCTCCTATCCTTTAAAACAAATTCTAATGCTTACAAGGTGAGGCGCCTTTATTTGGAGACAACGGATATCGATTTCTTTTCCAAAAATAAGGAGCAAGTGCTCTAGGGCAGGGCAGCTGGAGTGGATGATGCTGTGCAGTGAGGCCTTCGACAGATCAACCACCACAAGCGCAAGATTTTTTAGCAGTGGGAGTCGAAGCATTTGTACCAGATTATCTGCTAGATGGCACCGAGCCAAGGTGGCGGTGTGGAGAGAGGAGGAAAATCATGAGATGGACATCGGTGGTGAGGGCACAGATACAGGGGTTGGTGGTAAGCTATTTCCGTAGTAATGGTAGAACTTAAGCTGCTGGAGTTTTTTGAATTGACGGGATGTTAGCCAGGCATTCACCATGCAGGGTATGTGCAGCAGACAGCATGTAGGGATGCAGAGGCGTTGAACGGAGCCCTGGTCGGAGGAGATGATGCTCCGTGAAGTTCAAAATCATGAACGACAGATAGCTGACGACAGTCGAGATTAAGAGGCGTGGCGCGCCACAGAGTGCGCCACCAAGATGGGAGGACCTGTGTGTGGAAGTCATCCTCGGTGGGGAGAAGGGAGATGATCTCCCCAAGGATAGCGTCCGGGAGATCGCTGATGCGGTCCGCAGAGATTCTACGGGTTCCTCATATCCAGGGGCGTGGCCGCTTCTGCCCGCGCTGCCGGGTGCAGGATCTACAACCGGCGGCACCACTGGCCGGAGCCTCATCAGTGTACATACCAATCAAGGAAAAAAAATTGGCACAAACATATATGTAGCACATTAAAAATCAATTCTCAAGATCTGGAAGAAAAAAATTTTCACAAACATATATGTAGGACATTCAAAATCAATTCTAAAGATCTGGAAGAAAAAATGGCACAAATATATGTAGGACATTCAAAATCAATTCTCAAGATCTAGCTACGAATTATTAGCATGAACGCTAACCCTAGTCGGATTATTAGTAAAAAAATCATTTATACCGAACAAACAATTAATCACTAACCATATACGGATACCATTCAAACAATCAATACACTACACGGATCTAACGAATCTTACTCCGATTTCATGGACTGAGAGAACATAACCATAGGATTTCTATTCCAAAAAATGAAGGGGGTGAGGACTAACCGGTTTTCCGTCGGAGTCGGAGTTGTTGTGGACCTCCGGCTCCGGCTAGGGAGGCAAGACGGTGGCGACGAAGTCAAGGTCGCGCTATTGCCCGCGTGAGACCTCGTCGGTGGCGACGGCAACCTCTGTGCCCAGCTTCATGCGTTGCACGGGTGCTTCACCAGCCCCGGCGTCACCACTCCCTTCGATGGTGTGCTTTGGCGGCATCCTCATAGACTCCAGGCGACGGTGACCACTGTGGACGGGGGGTGTGGCCGCCTATTATGACCAGCGGCTCGAGCTATATGGAGGAGTTGGAGCGAGGCGAGCAGCGGGCAAAGGGCTGGTTCGCCTCCCGGTGAGCCTGCACAGCGGACTCCTGGCATGCCTACCGTCATTTCACACAGCTACTAGCACGCTTCCCGGTGACACTACACAGCGAACACGCACACGCCTCTCGGTATGGCTGAGCGGCGGACTGCTCGCATACGTTCCTCCATGGTCCCGCGAGGTCGTCGTCCATCACTAATTTGACCCAACGAGAGAGGTTAATTTGACGAACAAGGAGGATTATTTTTGGGTTGTATTACAGTAGGAGTATATGTTACGCGTCGAAGAGGGGGGAGGGGACCAACATACACTACGCGTCATGAACCTTGCTTCGTGTGGGGACTTTACGGTTTCTGAGGCAGGTGCCACATCAAAGTTGTGCATATTAGGTATTCAAACATCACAACTACACACCTCCATACATATGTTTGGCCCACATGCAAGCAATGGCGGTTGTCCTCTAGCACTCACTCACGTGGTTATCGGCGAGATGCTTCCATCTGTGGGTCCGCTTGGTCCATCACTTTGACCGACATCGATAGAGGTTAATTTGACTTAGGAGGGGATTAAATTTTCGGTTTGTCTTACGATATAGGTCATGCTGTTAGATTACATAATATACTTTGAGTGCATGTGTACGCATGAATCCCTCCCACCGGATTGAAGTGGGGGGCGTGGACATGACACATCATGAACCTCGCTCTGTGTGGGGACTGTGCGGTTTTTGACGCATGCGCCACATCAGTGTTGTGCATTGGGTATTCAAACATATCATGCATCAAGCACCTCCATACATATGTTTGGGACACATGCATGCAGTGGTTGTCTTTGGACACTCTCCCTCGCTTGGTTATCGGCAGCAACCTATATATTCGTGGGCCCGCGTGGACGTCCATCACTTTGACCGACAACGAGAGAGGTTACCAGGCTGGATTCTTCTTCTTTTGGTTCGTGTTACTGTATAGCAGGTCGATCATGGTGAGATTCCAGACCTAAGTTTGAGCGCATGTGTACGCATGAATCCCTCTCACCGGCTCGAAGTGGGGTGACATACGTACATATATACTACGCGTCGTGAACCCTCGCTCCGTCTGGGGACTTTTCGGTTCCAAAGCATGGTGCCACATCAAAGTTGTGCATTGCATATTCAAACACAACACAACACTTCCATACATATGTTTGGGCCATATGCATGTAGTGGTTGTCTTCGGGCACTCCCTCGCATGGTTATCGGCGACAAGCTAGCCCATTTGTGGGGCCGCGTGGATGTCCATCACTTTGACCAACAACGAGAGAGGTTATACGACCAAGGTGGTGATTCTTCTTGGTCAGTATTATAGTACGTCTTGGTGAGATGCCCTCTCCCACCGACTCAAAGTGTGTGGGGGGGGCACTACTTCGCACTTCCTGAACCTCCGTGGGGTACGGTCGGGAATGTCCGGTTAATTTGCGAGGCACATGTGCCACATTAAAATTGTGATTTGGGTATTTAAATATCACACCACACCATTTTCATATATATAGTTGGGCCATCCGTAGGTGGTTCGTATGTGGTCTCACCCATCTCGCGTCACAAGCACACATTTGTGGGTCCACACACGGTCCACCTTTGACCAGAAGCGAAAGGGGGTTTGACCACGATGGACTCCTATAGGTTTTGTGTAACGGTAGGGGTGAGATGTCAGACCTAGCTATTTGGGGGAATGTGATAATCCCCAAGTGCAAGGAATCATCGTAGCAATTTCCAAAGGTGGAAGTGATAAGTATGGGGTGTCGAACCCACAAGGAGCTAAAGGTAAGATTAATATTCTCTCAAGTCCTATCTGCCACTGATACGACTCTACGTACACCAAACGTTTGCTTCCATCTAGAAACAAGAAATAAAACTATGATGTGGGTATGAAGAGGATAGCTTTGCATGATATCGGAGAACTAAAATATAAAATAGGTGTTGTTATCATAAAGTTAGAATATATTACAATATATTATAAGTAGCGGGTGTGGAATAATGATGGGTCGGTGTGCATAATTGTCCTAGGCAATTGTTAGAGGCATAAGCTAACATACTTTCTCTACTTGGATCATATGCACTTATGATTGGAACTCTAGCAAGCATCCGCAACTACTAAAGATCATTAAGGTAAAACCCAACCATAGCATTAAAGTATCAAGTCCTCTTTACTCCCATACACAAACAACCCCCTTACTCGGGCTTATGCTTCTATCACTCTAGCAACCCACTATAAGCGAATCATGAACATATTGCAAACCCTACAGCGGGAATCCCTCACATGTGCGCGGCACGGAGGGCACCATAGGACAACACCAAAATAAAACATACAACTCAAACCAATCTAGATCATCAATCAACCCAAAAGACAAAAGAAATCTACTCAAAACATCATAGGATGCATGGCAACACATTATTGGATCATAATATGTGGCATAAAGCACCATGTTCAAGTAGGGGATTACAGAGGGGTGTGGGAGAGTGGACCGCTTAAAAGAGATGAGGACGGTGATGAAGAAGGTGATGTTGATGAAGACGATCACCGCGGCGATGATTCCCCCAGTGGCACTCCGGCGCCACCGAGAGGGAAGGGGAGAGAGTCTCCCCCTTGTGCTTCCTCCTCCATGGCCTTCCCCCTAGATGGGGAGAGGTTCTCCCTCTGGTCATTGGCCTCCATGGTGATGATGGCCCCCTCCGGATTCCTCCTCCATGGCCTCCGATGATGATGGCACCCTGGCCTAGATTGATTTTTCGTGGCTACAGAGGCTTGCGGCGGCGGAACTTCCGATCTAGGGTTCTTTTTGGAGGTTTGGGTATTTATAAGAATTTTAGCGTTGGTCTCACGTCAAGGGGGTGCCCGAGAGGCCCACAAGCCGTAGGGGCACGCCCTACCCTCCAGGGCGCGCCCTGGCGGCTTGTAGCCACCTCGTCCATTTCCTGGCCCAGCTCCGGTGCTTCAGGGGTCTCTTTTGGTCCATAAAAAATCACCGTAAATTTTCAGCCCATTCTGAGAACTTTTATTTCTGCACAAAAAACGACACCACGGTAGTTCTGCTGAAAACAGCGTCAGTCCGGGTTAGTTCTAATCAAATCATACCAAAACCATATAAAATTGTTATAAACATGGCATGAATACTTCATAAATTATAGATACGTTGGAGACGTATCAGAATGCGTTCATAGCTAGGATTCGCCTCCCGCCAACACGAAGTGTGTGGGGGGGGGAGGGTGGCGGACTAGCAATAATAATGTGCGCTTTGTGAGACAGGTGCCACATCAAAGTTGTGCATTATGTATTTTAACATCAAACCACCCTTTTCATACATATATTTGGTCCACATGCAAGTGTGTTCGTGTTCTGAGCCTTTCCCGCATTTTTTTGCCCAATTTAATTATAAACAACAGATGAGTCGGGTGCAGCAACCGTCTGTGATTGGGGACGCAATAGACACGGTCCCCTCAGACTACCCATGTGCCACGCCCATGCCCCTGTCACTCACATCAGGACAGTACATTGGGCTCCATGACGCTTCCCTCCCACTCTCAAAAATATCTACTCCCTCTCAATCTCGAAAATATCTACCCGCCTGGAGGGTTTTCTGTTTGATAGCATACGAATATTATGTGTGGACCATGTGCGATGTTTGTTACTCCCGTTCTGCTTCAATCCCTTGATCTAAATTTTCAGTAGCCCCGGCATTTTACTCCTGCCTGCATCCCTCGCAATCTCAAATATATCTGCTCGCCTGGAGGGTTTTTCTGTTTGATAGCACACGATTATTATGTTTTGACCATGTGCGATGTTTGTTACTCCTGCTCTGCTTCAATCCATTGATCCAAAATTTTAGTAGCCCCAGAATTTTACTCCCGCCTGCATTCCTCGTAATCTCAAATATATCTGCTTGCCTGGAGGGTTTTTCTGTTTGATAGCACATGATTATTATGTTTTGACCGTGTGCGATGTTTGTTACTCCCGCTCTGTTTCAATCCCTTGATCCAAATTTCAGTAGCCCCGGCATTTTACTCCCGCCTAGTAAAATTTTCACTAGCCATGACATTTCCTCAATCACCACCTTGGCCCCCTCCACACACACCCCAAAACCTCCGCTCACACACACACACACCCCACCACCCCTCCCTCACTCGAAACCCTAGTTAGGCCACCGCCACCGCTGCCGCCTCTATCGTCAACCTCTGCTGGTCTACCCATGCAGGTTACCCACCGATCTACCTACCCTCCCGCCCTGAGTTTCTTAAATGACGCTTGTGAAATGCCCCCTGATACGTCTCCAACGTATCTATAATTTTTTATTGTTCCATGCTGTTATATAATCATTCTTGGATGTTTTACAATCATTTTATAGCAACTTTATATCATTTTTTGGGACTAACCTATTGACATAGTGCCCAGTGCCAGTTGCTGTTTTTGCTTGTTTTTTACTTCGCAGAATATCCCTATCAAACGGAGTCCAAACATAGCAAAACTTTTTGGAGATTTTTTTGGACCAGAAGACAACTTGGGAGCCAAGGAAGCACCTGGGGGAGGCCTGTGGGGCCCACAAGACACCAGGGTGCGCCAGAGGCCCCTGGCGTGCCCTGATGGGTTGTGGGACCCACAAGGGTCTACTCCACCGCCTCTCAGCAATATAAATACCCAAATATTCCAGAAACCCTAGAGGAGTCGACGAAAACACAATCCCAGCCGCCGCAAGTTCCAAAACCACGAGATCAAATCTAACACGGTCACGGAGGGGTTCATCATCCTCATCGGTGCCTCTCCGATGATGCGTGAGTAGTTCACCATAGACCTACGGGTCCGTAGGCAGTAGCTAGATGGCTTCTTCTCTCTTTTTGATTCTCAATACAATGGTCTCTTGAAGATCTATTTGATGTAATGACTTTTTGCGGTGTGTTTGTTGGGATCCTATGAAGTTCGAGTTTATGATCAGATATATACATGATTATTTATAGCCTCATATTTCTTCTCCGAATCTTTGGTTTAGTTAGGACAACTAGATTGATTTTTCTTGCAATGGAAAGGGTGCTTTGTGATGGGTTCGATCTTATGGTGTCCTCACCCAGTGACAGAAGGGGTAGCGAGGCACGTATGTATCGTTGCTATTAAGGATAACAAGATGGGGTCTATTCCTACATGAATAGATCTTGTCTACATCATGTCATCATTTTTATTACATTACTCCATTTCTCCATGAACTTAATACACTAGATGCATGTTGGATATCGGTCGATGTGTGGAGTAATAGTAGTAGATGCAGAATCGTTTCGTTCTACTAATCTTGGACGTGATGCCTATATATTGATCATTGCCTTGGATATCATCATAATTATTTGTTCTTCTATCAATTGCCCAACAGTAATTTGTTTACCCACCGTATGCTATTTTCTCGAGAGAAGCCACTAGTAAAATCTATGGCCCCCGGGTCTATCTTTTATCATATTGCTTTCAGATCTATCTTTACCGTATTTGTTTTCAGTTCTATTATTCCAAAAACCCAAAAATACCTTGCTGCACTTTTTATTTATTTATTTATTTTATTTTGCATTTTATTCAGATCTACCAATCTCATACAAACCAATCTATCTTTTTACCGTGGAGGGATTGACAACCCCTCTTACGCGTCGGGTTGCAAGTATTTGTTCTTTGTGTAAAGGTACTGTTTACATAGTGTTGCTTGGTTCTCCTACTGGATTGATACCTTGGTTTCATAACTAAGGGAAATACTTACCATAGTTGTGCTGCATCATGCCTTCCTCTTTGGGGAAATACCAACGCAGTCTCAAGCCATGATAACCCACAAGTATAGGGGATCAATTGTAGCCTTTCTCGATAAGTAAGAGTGTCGAACCCAATGAGGATCTGAAGGTAGAATTTATATTCCCTTCAAGTTCTATCGACCACCGATACAACTCTACGCACGCTTAACGCTCGCTTTTCCTAGAACAATTATGAAACTAGAAGTACTTTGTAGGTGTAAAGGGATAAGTTTGCAAGATAATAAAGAACACGTAAAGAAAAGCTAGGGGCTGTTTAGATAAAGAAACAATTAAGTTAGTTTTAGTAGAGAGCTTTTTGACACAAGAAGGTTATTTGTCCCTAGGCAATCGATAACTAGACCGGTAAAACCCAACCATAGCATTAAAGTATCAAGTCCTCTTTACTCCCATACGCAACAACCCACTTACTCGCGTCTGTGCTTCTGTCACTCACGCCACCGACCATAAGCGAATCATGAACGTATTGCAACACCCTACAGCGGGGATCCCTCACGCTTGCGCGACACGGAGAGCACCATAGGACAGCACCAATAATAAAACATACAACTCAAACCAATCATGATCATCAATCAACCCATAGGACAAAACGGATCTACTCAAACATCATAGGATAGCCATACATCATTGGTAAATAATATATAGCGTTGAGCACCATGTTTAAGTAGAGACTACAGCGGGAAGAAGAGGTGTTACACCGCTGCATAGAGGGGGAGAGAGTTGGTGATGACGGCGGCAAAGTTGTTGGTGTAGGTCGTCGTCACGATGATGGCCCCGGCGGCGTTCCGATGCCACCGAGAGAGAGGGGGAGAGAGCCCCCCTCCTTCTTCTTCTTCCTTGACCTCCCCCTAGATGGGAGGAGGGTTTCCCCTCTGGTCCTTGGCCTACATGGTGGCGGCGGGGTGGGAGCCCCTTCGAGATTGGATCTCTCTCTCTCTCTCTCTGTTTCCTTCTGTTTCTGCGTTCCTGTTTTCTGGCCTTTGACTGTTTCTTAAATTCCCGGAGATCCGTAACTCCAATTGGGCTGAAATTTTAACACGATTTTTATCCGGATATTAGTTCCTTGCGGTGAAAGAAGGGCACCAACCACCTTATAGGGGCCCCACAAGCCTCCTAACCGCGCCCAGGGTAGGGGCCGCGCCCCTCGAGCTTGTGGGCCCCTCGGGCATCATTTCGCATTGATTCTGATTCCCAAAAATCACATATATTCCAAAATAATTCTCCGTAAAATTTTATCGCATTTGGATTTCGTTTGATATGGGTATTCTGCAAAACAAAAAAATATTCAACAAATAGGAACTGGCACTGGGCACTGGATCAATATGTTAGTCCCAAAAATAATGTAAAAGTTGCCAAAAGTTTATGAAAGTTGTAGAATATTGGCATGAAACAATAAAAAAAATTATAGATACGATGGAGACGTATCAGCATCCCCAAGCTTAATTCCTGCTCGTCCTCGAGTAGGTAAATGATAAAAAAGATATTTTTTGATGCGGAATGCTACCTAGCATAATCTTGATCATATAATCTAATCATGGCATGAATGTTAAGACACGAGTGATTCAAAGCAATGGTCTATAATTTGATATAAAGACATCAATACTCAGGCATCCCAACAAACAATCATGTCTTTCAAAACATCAATGTTAAAGAAAGTTATCCCTACAAAATCATATAATCTTGTCATACTCTATCTTCATCACATAAAGTATTTATCATGCACAACCCCGATGACAAGCCAAGCAATTGTTTCATACTTTAACGTTCTCAAGTTTTTTCAACCCTCACGCAATACATGAGCGTGAACCATGGATATAGCACTATAGGTGGAATAGAATATGATGGTGGAGGTTGTGTGGAGAAGACAAAGAGGAGAAAATCTCACATCTACGCGGCTAATCAATGGGCTATGGATATGCCCATCAATTGATGGCAATGCAAGGAGTAGGGATTGCCATGTAACGGATGCACTAGAGCTATAAGTGTATGAAAGCTCAAACTGAAAACTAAGTGGGTGTGCATCCAACTTGCTTGCTCATGAAGACCTTGGGCATTTGAGGAAGCCCATCATCGGAATATACAAGCCAAGTTCTATAATGAAAAATTCCCACTAGTATATGAAAGTGATAACTCAAGAGACTCTCTATATGAAGAACATGGTGCTACTCTGAAGCACAAGTGTGGGAAAAGGATAGTAACATTGCCCCTTCTCTCTTTTTCTCTCATTTTTTTTGTTTTCTTCTTTTTCTTTTTTTCTTTTTTTGTTGGGCTCTTTTTGGCCTCTTTTTTATTTTTTATTTATTTTTCGTCCGGAGTCTCATCCCGACTTGTGGGGGAATAATAGTCTCCATCATCCTTTCCTCACTGGGACAATGCTCTAATAATGATGATCATCGCACTTTTATTTACTTACAACTCGATACAACTAATACATGATGACTCTATATGAATGCCTCTGGTAGTGTACCAGGATGTGCAATGATCTAGCATAGCAAAGATATCAAAAACGGACAAGCCATGAAAATATCGTGCTAGCTATCTTATGGTCATGCAAAGAAATATGATAATGAATGCTCAAGTCAAGTATATGATGATGGAAGTTGCATGGCAATATATCTCGGAATGGCTATGAAAATGCCATAATAGGTAGGTATGGTGGTTGTTTTGAGGAAGATATAATGAGGCTTATGTGTGATAGAGCGTATCATATCACAGGGTTTGGATGCATCGGTGAAGTTTGCACCAACTCTCGAGGTGAGAAAGGGAAATGCACGGTACCGAAGAGGCTAGCAAATTGCGGAAAGGTGAGAGTGCGTGTAATCCATGGACTCACATTAGTCATAAAGAACTCACATACTTATTGCGGAAGTTTATTAGCCCTCGAAACAAAGTACTAATACGCATGCTCCTAGGGGGATAGATTGGTAGGAAAAGACCATCGCTCATCCCCGACCGCCCCTCATAAGGAAGACGATCAATAATAAATCATGCTCCAATTTCATAGCATAACGAGAGACTATACGTGTATGCTTCGGGAATCACAAACCTTAACACCAATATTCTTACTAAACCACAATCATTCACTAGTACCTCCCACATATTATCATCTCTATATCGCAAAACTATTGCAAGGAATCAAACATATCATATTCGGTGATCTACAAGTTTTATGTAGGATTTCATGACTAACCATGTGAATGACCAATTCCTGTTGACTCTCTAAATAGATATAAGTGAAGCATGAGAGTTTAATTCTTTATACAAAACATTTACCCATGCTATAAAAAATATAAGTGAAGCAAAAGAGCATTCTACAAATGGCGGTTTTCTATGTGCAGTGAAATAGGCAATCCAAACTTCAAATGATATAAGTGAAGCACATGAAGTATTCTATAAAGCCATACTCAAAAGATATAAGTGAAGTGCATGAAGCATTCTATAAATCAACCAAGGACTATCTCATACCAGCATGGTTCATAAAATAAAAAGGAAAAATAAACACAAAAGACGCTCCAAGAATTTGCGCATATCATGTGATGAATAAAAATATAGCTCCAAGTAAAATTACCTATGGTCGTTAGAAGAAAGAGGGGATGCCTTCCGGGGCATCCCCAAGCTTAGTTGCTTGCAAGTCTTTTAATATTACCTTGGGGTGCCTCGGGCGTCCCCAAGCTTAGGCTCCTGCCACTCCTTAATCCTTCATCCATCGTGATCTCACCCAAAACATGAAAACTTCAATCACACAAAACTTAACAAAACCCTCGTGAGATCCGTTAGTATAATAAAGCAAAACACTACTTTAACTACTGTTGCAAACCCATTCATATTTTATTTTTGCATTATAACTACTGTACTCTAACTTCACCATGGCTTATATCACCCATACAATCCATAGATTCATCAAAACACGCAAAACAATGCATCAAAAACAGAATCTGTCAAAAACAGAACAGTCTGTAGCAATCTGAACATTGACCATACTTCTGTCTCTCCAAAAATTCTGAAAAATTAGGAAAACATAAAAAATTTGTATAGCAGTATAGTGTAGAAATTTCAGAAACTTTTAATGTTCCATTAAAAAATGTAAATTCACGCACTACAGCCAAAGTTTCTGTTTTTGCACCGCGCATACCAAACAAGCAATTTAAACATCCTAAAGGCAAATCTTGGCACATTATTTTTATAATACAATGGGCTTGTACAAGGGGATAATTATTTTTTTTGAAAATTTTCTGTAATCAAGGTTCACAAAGTTTCCATGGGCATGTACAAAGTTCAAGGCTAGCTCCCACTTTAACAATGCTCGTCTTTCTCACTTTCGCTTTTCTTTTTGAAAAGTTTTAGGTTCTCCTCTATATTTTTTTTTAACTTTATAAAATCACATAACAGAATAAAATGACTCTCTAAAACTTCCGGGTTGTCTCCCTGGCAGCTCTTCCTTTAAAGCCATTAAGCTAGGCATATAGTGCTCAAGTGATGGATCCACCCGGATCCCAAGGTATATCAAAGCCAATTTTAATTAACAATGATTTGTATTTTAGTAGTGAGCACAAAGTAATATATATCATGCAAACAACAAGGTCTAACTCTCTTCCTATGCATCGACATGTCATAAAAGAACAATTCATGCACATCAAGTAAGGGCCAATACATAGCATAAGCAATTTCTTGCAATTTTATTGTATTGGAAACATAGAGAGGCGGATATGTAGTTCCTCTCTCATAATAATTGCAAGTAGGAGCAGCAAGCACATACATATTATATCCATCAAAATCATCATGTGTAGTGGTAAAACGCAACCCATCAATATAATCCTTAAAAAGCGCAAACTTCTTCGATATAGTGTAGTTGGGAGAATTCAAAAAGATAATAGGACTATCATGTGTGGGTGCAATAGCAACAATTTCATTCTTAACATAAGGAACTATAGCAAGTTCATCTCCACAAGCATAATTCAAATTGGCATCCTGGCCACAAGCATAGCAAGCATCAATTTCATCAAAAAGGGATATTTCAAACGAATCCAAGGGATCATAGCAATCATCATAGCATTCATCCTTCGGTAAGCACGAAGGGAAATTAAACAATGTATGAGTTGAAGAGTTACTCTTATTAGAAGGTGGGCACGGGTAGCTAATCCACTCTTCCTTCTTTTGTTCTTCGCTCTCCTCGTCATATATTTCATCTAATGAGCTCGCAGTGTCATCAATTTCTTCTTCCATAGTTTCCTGCAAAATATTAGTCTCTTCTTGGACAGCGGAGACTTTCTCAATAAACTCATTAATATCGTCATTATATTCATAATTCTCATAGCAATATTTAAGTATAGCATAATTTTCAGTTCTATAAACAGCATCATCATAATCTTCATACTTTTCAAACAAAGATTCAATTTCATAAGCACCCTTAAAAGCAACAAATTCTTGTATTTGTTCCACATCATAGTAATCATATATACCAATAGCATAAGAAGCCAAGGTTTCATTATCATTAAATTCACATGAAAAGGGAAGGTGTGGAGCCTTCATCCTAGATCAACAAGTATAATCATATCTCAAGCATAAATTCCAAGCATACCAATGCAACATTTCAATTTGATCCCATGACAGTTTCCCTTGATCCCATGACAATTTCCCTTTTTGAGTCAACCGATAATCCCTAAAGTATTCATCTTGATCCAACATGTCTCCCTTTATCAAGTTGAATGGGGTTTTCTCATGATTATCAAAGTAGTGTTTAATATTTTTCACATAACGAGCATCGAGGGTTTTAGGAGGTTCCCCATCTCCATGAGTAGCAAGTACACCTAATTTTTTTGGTATTTCGTGTTCCATATCCATAACTGAAGATAGAGAACAACTTAGAACAGAAAATAAAAACTACTTAGTGATAAAGCAAACAAGCACACACGAGAATATTCACCCCACACTATTCCTCCTCGGCAACGGCGCCAGGAAAAGGTCTTGATAACCCACAAGTATAGGTGATCAATTGTAGCCTTTCTCGATAAGTAAGAGTGTCGAACCCAACGAGGAGCTAAAGGTAGAATTTATATTCCCTTCAAGTTCTATCGACCACCGAAACAACTCTACGCATGCTTAACGTTTGCTTTACCTACAACAAGTATGAAACTAGAAGTACTTTGTAGGTGTAAAGGGATAAGTTTGCAAGATAATAAAGAACATGTAAAGAAAAGCTAGGGGCTGTTTAGATAAAGAAACAATTAAGTTAGTTTTAGTAGAGAGCTTTTTGTCACAAGAAAGTTATTTGTCCCTAGGCAATCGATAACTAGACCAGTAACCATTATTGCAATTTTATATGAGGGAGAGGCATAACCTAACATACTTTCTCTACTTGGATCATATGCACTTATGATTGGAACTCTAGCAAGCATCCGCAACTACTAAAGATCATTAAGGTAAAACCCAACCATAGCATTGAAGTATCAAGTCCTCTTTACTCCCATACGCAACAACCAACTTACTCGGGTCTGTGCTTCTGTCACTCACGCCACCCACCATAAGCTAATCATGAACGTATTGCAACACCCAACAGTGGGGATCCCTCATGCTTGCGCGACACGGAGAGTACTATAGGACAGCACCAATAATAAAACATCATACGATAGCCATACATCATTGGGAAATAATATATAGCATTGAGCACCATGTTTAAGTAGAGATTACAGCAGGGAGAAGAGGTGTTACACCGCTGCATAGAGGGGGAGAGAGTTGGTGATGACAACGGCGAAGTTGTTGGTGTATATCGCCGTCACGATGATGGCCCCGGCGGCATTCCGGTGCCACCGGGAGAGAGGGGGAGAGAGCCCCCCTCCTTCTTCTTCCTTGACCTCCCCCCTAGATGGCAGGAGGGTTTCCCCTCTAGTCCTTGGCCTCCATGGCAGCGGAGGGGCGGGAGCCCTTCCGAGATTGGATCTCTCTCTCTATTTCCTTCTGTTTCTGCATTCCTGTTTTCTGGCCTTTCACCGTTTCTTAAATTCCCGGAGATCCGTAACTCCGATTGGGCTGAAATTTTAACATGATTTTTATCCGGATATTAGTTTCTTGTGGCGAAAGAAGGGAACCAACCGCCTTACAAGGGCCCCACAAGCCTCCTGGTCGCGCCCAGGGTAGGGGGCGTGCCCCTTGAGCTTGTGGGCCCCTCGGGCATCATTTCGTGTTGATTCCGATTCCCAAAAATGACATATATTCTAAAATAATTCTCCATAAAATTTTATCACGTTTGGACTTCATTTGATATGGGTATGCTGCGAAACAAAAAAACATGAAACAAACAAGAACTGGCACTGGGCACTGGATCAATATGTTAGTCCCAAAAATAATGTAAAAAGTTGCCAAAAGTATTTGAAAGTTGTAAAATATTGGCATGAAACAATCAAAAATTATAGATACGATGGAGACGTATCAAGCCATGTCACCCCCTTTCCCACATATCCCCATCCCCCTCCCCCACCCCCACTCCAGAGTGTCACAGTCTAAGCCCGGCTACGCTTCCCGGGGAGCTCGAGGAGCGAATGGCCCAAAAGAGGTTTACCGCGGCCTCTTCGCCCGACGTCAGCGAGGTGGCCGCCGAGGAAGCTGGCGACGATGACTGGCCGCAGCTTTCAATCAGCGGGCTAAAGTATTGTGGTACGTCGCGGACGCCGACTACGACATCGAGGTCGTCGACACCGATGGCTTGGCACCGGCTATGTCATAGGTTAAGTTGCCCACCCCCAACCCCTCGGGTTCGACTACCATCGATCTCATTGATGGCCCTGCCGCTAATTTCCTTTGGCTCATTGTCAACAATTTGCCATCCTTCATCGCCATGGAGCCCCTTTTGTCATTTCCGAAGGACATGTTTTGTGATGCTGGCTTGGGATCCTCAGCTGCGAAGTCAGACCTCATCGACGGCGACCACGAGAAGGAGCCCATCTGTGACAAGTGAGGAAACCCATGATTTGTTTTGCCATGCCTCTTCACAGGGGAAATCTCATGATTTGTTTTGTCGAACCCCTTTGGTAGTGAGAATATGTCCTATTTTTATTGCTATATTTGGTTGTTTGCATTATGCATTGTTTACTTCAATGGTTTTTGGTTGTTTGGTTGTTTGTAGTTAGCATATGTCCAGTTTCAATTGCTATCTTGGGTTGTTCGTAATATGCCTTGTTTATTTCAGTTATTGACAATGTGATGTTCTATATGTGCAAGTATGAACTGTGCAGTTCAATTTCATCAATACCAGTTTCAAGAATACCTCTATGAATGACGATATTTGGTTGTCGTTAAGCATATTGTAGTTAACACGCCTTTCCATTTTGATTTAACAATAACTAGTGTACTTAGACCTCCACAATACCAGTTTGAATGACTATGTTTGCTTGATTTTAAATGTTAGGCCTGTTGCAGTTAACACACCTTTTCACTTCTTGTTTTGCTTAACTATCGTGCTTAAACCTACACACTGGAGCTATCATTTGAAGATTATGTTGTCTCCATGGATATATTTGGTTGATTTTTAGCATGTTGTGCTTAACACGTCTTTAGGTGTACTTACACGGGACAATATTGGGAACAAATATTGTTTTCCATCGAGGTTACTTTCATCACATGGATTATATATACTCACTGTTCAGGATATCGGTAGCTAGTACCACATAGGTCGGGGGATGATAAGGATTAATCGTCGAATCAAAAATTTAACTGAATATATCTGTAACCCATTTATCGGTAGGTTAACTAGGGCCATATCTAATATATCTGAGTCTATATAGCAACATGCGTTATCCTGAATGACTAAATATGCAACCTGAGGCTACATAGCAACAAGGAAGAGTGTTACCTTAATGCTCTGATGATGTCCAAATATACATAGAAGAGCAGCAGCAGCAGCAGCAGCAGCAGCAAAAACAACAACAGCAGCAGCAGCAACAACAACAACAACAACAACAACAACAACAACAACAACAACAACAACAACAACAACAACAACAACAACAACAGCAGCAGCAGCGGCAGCAGCAACAACAGCGGTAGCAGCAACAACAACAGCAGCAACAATAGCAACAACAGCAACAACAGCAGCAGCAGCAGCAGCAACAACAACAACAACAACAACAACAACAACAACAACAACAACCACGACGACGACGACAACAACGACTACTACAACAACGACGACGACAACAACGACGACGATGACGACAACGACAACAACGACAACAACGATGACAACAACAACGACGACAACAACAACGACAACAACAACAACAACAACAACAACAACAACAACAACAACAACAACAACAACAACAACAACAACAACAACAACAACAACGACAACGACGACGACAACAATGATGACGACAACAACAACAACAACGACGACGACAACAATGACAACAACGACAACAATGACAACAACAACAATAACAACAACAACAACAACAACAACAACAACAGCAACGACGACGACGACAACAACGACGACGACAATGACGATGACGACGACGACGACAACAACGACGACGACAATAACGATGACAACAACAACGACAACAACAACAACAACAACAACAACAACAACAACAGTTAATCGGCGATATTTGTAACAATGTAATAAACTCCCTCCACCCCATAATATAAGATGTTAATTCATCCAATATGTGAGTATATTGGATGTTATAAGATCTTATATAATGGGACGGAGGGAGTGTTGTACAACATCATTGTGCAAAGCTTCTAATATTAACTTGGTGCTTTTAGGTACATATGTCATTGGTAAAGATCTGCGCTTCGACCCTTTCTGCATATGGGACAATGAGATATTGATGAACCAACATCAAGTGAGGAATTTCATAAAAATTGTTAGTAAAATGGGTCAAAAGATGGCAATTAAACTACTTGTTTACACTTTATCCAAGACAACAGTGAACTGCAGGATGGTAAGTAAGAGCTCTGCAGCCTTCTTTTCACTGCCTATAATAAGTTGTGTTAGATGACAATGTCTTGATCTTTTTCCTTTGCAATGGTTTCTGAAGCAGTTTACTCAAGATTACCTCTCAAACTACATGATTGGTGGGCATGCAAAGGTTAAAGTATTTCTACATAACACAATGACTATCTAGATGTCCTCATGAAGACAGTGAAGGATTGGCGGTCGGCCATCACAAGGGGTTGGACTAGAGTCGTACGTGCCTTTTGCATGGAAGAGAGCACAATACGGGCATTCCGCATCACCTTGTTCAGCAAGCAGAATGTCTTTCGCCTCTTTCTTTACCGTCTTTAATAGTACAAGTATACAACTATGGTTCATCATTCTTTATTTGGTGCTTATGTAATTCTTGAAATATGTACCTGTTAATCGAATAATGCATTGGTTGTTTGAACCTGATGGATATGGATAAAGCTATAGCATACTTTCAAATTCAAATCCGGTATAATTTTAAATAACAACAATTAAATTACGGTGAAATTACGCTCTGCAGGTCGTTACGATGCACACGGTTGGTAAAACACAAACGTTTGTGATATATACCATAATCTGACACGGTTCACAAAGAGGAAATATGTGCGAGCATGCACACAGTTGCCATTTGCAAAGCGTGTGTGATGTCAGACAATATTAAAAATGGTGCGGGCAAACTAAATGTTTGTGATAATTGCCTTATCGTACACGATTTGCAATCATGAACTGTTTCTGATGTGGTATGCATCGTAAACGTTGCACCACTGAATAGCGTGTGCGATAGTTATCATGTACGACGCTGTTACGATGGTTCGACGTTTCGTAATCCTATCCGACACTCGTACAATTATTAGCTAATCTTCTTAATTATATATCGCATATGGTTCGGGAAAAGTGAATGTGTGTGATAGTCTCCTTATCACAATCATGAACTATTTGTGATGGGATGCGCATCGTAAATGTTACACCACAAAATAGCATGTGCAATGGTAATGCCAGCACACACGAGTGGTAAGGATGGAGCGTTTGGGATATTCGATATATCACAAACAGTTGTTGACAAATCGCGTTTGGGATAGATGCGGGCATCACATACACTTTGTTCTGGAAAACATATGCATTCCTACTCCCTATCCCCGACGGTTTCTGGGTCGTGTGGGAAGGACCCCCTTATCGCACACACAGGCAAGGTGGTGGTTTAAAACTCCGTCGCGAAAAGGGGTTAAAAACCGTTTGTATAGCAGCTCGCTGTACCAGTGCATTTCCCTGGCAAGAGAGAGAGGTCAGCGGAGTGCCACGAGCTGGCGGACGAGTGTGGCAAGCTAGCAGCAGCGGTGGCACGAGGACCGGGCCGCCGAAGATGAGAGAGACAATGAGGTCGGGAGAGAGATATATCTTTTCTTTTGTTTATTTTTTGTTAGGCCCCGTGTATAAGTTAAAGAGAGAGAGTTTTTTTCAATTTCTTTCTTTGGGCCCACATGTAAGAGATACAGAAGAGGGGTGAGAGAAAGAGGTTTTTCTTTTTATGTTTTTCGAGTGGGTCCCATATGTAAGTGACACATGTAGGCAGGGGCAAAATGTCCGAGAAACGTCTGGTTAACCGTCAAAGGTCTTTGACCGGACGGAAACGGAACGGAAGGGTATTTCTATGAGGACACCTAACCGTCAAAGGTCTTTGACCGGACGGAAACGAAACGGAAGGGTATTTCTATGAGGACACCTAACGGCAGAGGGGTAAATTTGAGCATGCTTCGAAATTAGAGGTAAATATGAGTAGTGAGTTCGAGTTAGCGGCACAAATGTAAAAGTCCCTTTTATTATTGGTTTGTTTCACAAAAAACGCATCTATTTCAATTGCATATTTTTGAAATAACATATCTCACTCGTTTGAAATAAACTGTTACACATTATACCGAAAAAGGCTTTCGCCCTGCTTTATATTATAAAGCAAACCGCGAGCCAAACATCCAACAAAGTTCACACAACACGCGCACACACACACAGAAGTCTCACAACCAACAGGAGTACAAGGTTTAATGCTGAGGGCACAGCTCAACAAGCCTAGAAAACAAAACACACACACAAATAGTGCCCCATGTAGCAGGCTCAATCGGGCTCCGGAGGAGGGGGCGGCAGCGGAGGTGCCACGCGGAAGGCCATCGAGCGAAGGTCAGCGAGAAGGGTGTTGATGGCGTCCCGGTCCTGAGGGCGGCTAAGCGGCCGCCAAAGCTGCAAGTAACCACACATTTTGAAGATTGCGTCAGTCGCACGTCGAAGAAGCACTTTCTGAATAACGAGCTTGTTGCGGATGGTCCAAAGCGTCTAGGCGAGGACTCCAACGCACAACCATCTAATATGGCGGTAGCGAGGAGGAGCAGCGTGGATCTCCGCAAGCAGGTCGGGGAAGTTGGTGTTGCACCACTGTCCACCGACCGTCTCGCGGAAGCAGGACCACAGGAATTGGGCTGTGGAGCAGGAGAAGAAGATGTGGTTAGTATCCTCCACCGTGCCGCACAAGGGGCACATCCCATCTCCTGGTCCATTACGCTTGAGGACCTCAATCCCAGAGGGAAGGCGTCCTCGGATCCACTGCCACAAGAAGATCCTAATCTTCAGCGGTAGGCGAATGTCCCAGATCAGGCTAAAGGGCTCAGGGGCCACCGAGGGGGCGATTGCCGCGTATAAGGACTTAGTGGAGAAGCGGCCAGATGGCTCCAGGCGCCAGGAGATGGAGTCAGGGGCACCCTCAACATCCATCGGGAGAAGAGCGATATCCTGGAGGAGGGAGTCCCACGCGGCAACCTCAAGGGGGCCGAAGGGGCGCCGGAAGGCGAGACGCCCTAAGTCAATAAGAGCCATCTCGACAGAGACCCGAGGGTCGACCGCTATGGCGAATAGGTCCGGAAACCGAGCGGCCAGGGGGGTGTCTCCTAACCAGCGGTCGAACCAAAACTGGGTCGAGGACCCAGAGCCAACTGAGATGGATGTGCCGATGCGGAGCACGGGTAATAGCTGAATCACAGCTTGCCAGAACTGGGAGCCGCCCGAGCGCTGACAGAACGCTAGAGGCTGGCCACGAAGGTATTTGTTTCGGATGATAGTGAGCCAGAGGCCTCCCTCCCCATTGGCAATACGCCAGAGCCACCGGGTCAGGAGAGCGATGTTCATGCGCCGAGAAGACAAGATGCCTAGACCACCCTGGTCCTTGGGTTTGCAGATGTCGGGCCAGCTCACCATATGGTATTTCTGCTTGTCACCCTCGCCTGCCCAGAAAAACCTGGACTGGTATTTGGCGATCTCCTGGTGGAGCGTCTCATGTAGGCTATAGAAGCTCATGAGAAACCAGAGGAGGCTGGCAAGCGAGGAGTTGATGAGAATTACCCGGGCCGCCTTCGAGAGCCACCTCCCCTTCTAGGGCTCAACCCGGTGCTGCATCCGGGTCACTGTCGGGCGGAGATCAGCCACGGTGAGCCTCGAGTCACTAATGGGTATCCCCAAGTAAGTCGTGGGGAAAGTACCCAAGCGGCAGTTCAGCCGGTCAGCAATGGCCAGAGCCTCGTCCGGAGGATAGCCCAGGATCATCACTTCGCTCTTATCGAAGTTGATCGTGAGCCCGGACATCAGTTGGAAGCATAGGAGGAGGAACTTCAGGTTGACTATATCGGTCGCGGAGCCCTCCACCATTATTATGGTGTCGTCAGCATATTGAAGGAGGGAGACCCCTCCCCCTCCTACAAGGTGAGGGACAATGCCATGGATATGGCCAGCAGATTTGGCCTTATCCAGGATGACCGCAAGGGCATCGACTACCATGTTGAACAGGAACGGGGAAAACGGGTCGCCTTGGCGAACCCCACACAGGGTGGGGAAGAAAGGCCCAACCTCGCCGTTAATGTTAACCGCGGTCCGACCACAGGTGACGAGATGCATAACTCTGGTCACCCACCGGTCGTCAAAACCCTTGCGGAGTAATACTTCCCGAAGGAAGGGCCAGGAAACCGTATCGTAGGCCTTATGGAAGTCAAGCTTCAGGAAGACAGCACGGTGGCTGTTACACATTATCAAATAATCATTTTCAGAAATTGACATTTCAGTTTCATATTTGGGGTAAATAGGTTCCCAGTGGAATATGTTGGTTTCACATTTTTCTAGCGAAATATGTCTGCTTCACACATGGAATGTGAAATGTAAAAAATTAAACATGTTTCAAGTGTATCTAGGTTTGATCTTGTTCTAAAGGTCTTGATGCCAGAAGTTCAAATATATATAAAAGAAATTAGCAACGGATTTTTTGTTTAAAAAGTATTAATTATGAAAAAAAAATAAAGTGATGTATTTAAGAGAGAGAGTTTATGCTTAAGTCAGAAAAGAAAGAAAGGTATGTACCATACATGTGTCTTTTCAACTATGATGCTAGAACCTGTGTCCGCTAGTGATTTAACTCTGAAATACGTAAAAAAAATGAAATGCGTTATACATCTAGGTGAGCCATAGCCCATAGCTACTCCCATGGCTCGCATGTATCTCACAAAATGTGAGCCGTGTGAGATCTGCCGCTTGGCCACCTTCCTCGTCGCCGTCGCGCTGCTGGCGGAGCGCGTCTCCCCCTCCCACTGGCCCGGCAGGATGAAGCTCCTCGGCGCAGCGGTGGACGTCGCCGAGGTGTTCTTGTCCCCGTACTGGGCCACCGCGCTCACCTGCGCCGCGCGGGCAGCTTGCAGTCACGGTGGTCTACTCTGGGGTGTTCAACACGGGCGCCACGTTCGTGCTCGTGCCGTGGGCCGTGGCGCGCCGCGGACCCGTGTACCCGCCCATGTTCAACTCCCTGTCGTTTGTGGCCAGCACCGCCGTCGACGCTGTCGTGCTCGGCACCGACTTCTGCCTCGGTGGCGTGCTCGGGGCGGCGCTCGTCGTCGGCGGCTTCTACGCGTTCCTCTGAGGCAGCAAGACCAAGGAGACCGCCGCCGCCGCCAAGGGGGACAACGGCGAGCAGGAGCTGCGGCGCGGAGACCCCGACGACTACATCGCGCTAGCATCGTCGATGGAACTTGAGATTGTCATTTAACTACTCAATCAATAGTAGCATCGTACTTGACTACTACTCCCTCCGTCTCATATAAGAGCGTTTTTTATACTATGATAGTGCAAAATCGCTCTTATATTATGCGACGGAGGGAGTAGTAACTTGAGATTGTCATTGACGAACACTACATGAATTCAATTTCATATCTTCTTTCTTCGATAATCTAACAGTAATGTGCGTAATTAATCTGCTATCATTCTGCACCAGCGAGCTCGAGGTCCACGCCGAACAGCCGGAGGCGCCGCCCGCGCGGTGCCCTGCCTTCGTCCGACGTCGCCTGCTGCGGAAGCGCTACTTGCACGAGGAGGCTTGTCGCCGGTGCCGAGGCGACCCCGCCGCCCCGTTTCCGGCAGTCGATGAAGAGGCGCGCGCCGGCTCGGCAGAAGGAGACGGTGTCGCCTGCGGCGAGGCGGCGATCACGGACGAAGGAGCTCCACCCTTTCGTGATGACGTAGCTCTGGCTGCTGCTCCAGTAGGAGAAGCGGAACGCCCACGCCTTCCCGCCGCCGCGGCCGTCCTCGAACCGTAGCACGGCGCCGGGGCAGGCCGCCCTCGCCCCGCCTCCGGGCAGCCGCGGGAGGAGGTGCCGCTCGGCGAAGTGCTTGGGCACCACCAGCCGGTTCAGTTTCCCGACGTCGCTCGGAGTCACCACCTTGTCGAACATGTGCTCCCGCATGATCATCCTCTCCTCGCCGCCGCCATTGCCATTGCCACCGTTGCCGCCCCGGCCATCCTGATCTTGCTCCGCTCCCCGTCTCCCCAGCGCGGCCGTCAACGACATTGATCTATCTTATTCTGGAGCTCAACTTGTCGATCGATCTGTTGGTTAATCCCAATCAGAAGCACGCCTTCGCGTGTGTATATATATAGATGGGATCTTTGTGGTTTACGCGCCAAGTCGTCAACGCCTAGACTTTTCCCATGCACGGCACTCCTCTCGCTTGGTGCTTAATCTCAGCCGTTGATTATTGGTGATCATGAGGACATACTGGTCTCTCGTTTTTAATCCAATAGATAGTCATTTCGGCTCGGTTGGCTAGCTGGTGGCATGCATGCCTGACGTGTCACGCGTAATTTCATGTGAATTGCGTATACTAGGAAGCAGGTGCATGTGTCACAGCCGATGACAATCACTAGTTGCGATCGATTCAAGCTAAAGCTAAACATCATCACCACAACATACTTATATGTACTATAATTACAGTAAAAACGACAATGGACTCTTAAAGTCAACATGTACGCACGGTAGATCACTCAGTAAGCTACATCTACTCCGCAGTTTTCTTTTGTATACCTACGCACGTAAGTTTAACATTTTTATATATTACTTACATGTGTTTGTTGGGGGGAAATCTTTTTAACGCTGTAGATTTGGGAAGATTGTAGTTGCAAGAAAAGGTCCTGGTCAAGTTCAGTGGTTTAAGCCAGATGGGCTACCTTAAACAAATCATGTGATGAGAAGTCATGCAACCATGGATGTGACAGATGTGCATAGATGGATAGTGGGTACTAGATAATCAGTGCCACTTGCGGGTACAAGCTCAGTGGCACTATACAAGTATATACATGCCATGATGAGCTTTAGAGACAAGAGAGGATGGATGATGAACGACAAGGTCAACTGCTAATTAAGTTTCTTGCGCGTTTGGGACAAATGGGTATAGACAATACATGATGCGAGCCATTTGAGCTAGATATGTATATATTGGATGTATTATACAGGGACGAGCAAAATCAGAAGTGGTGTAAACATAATCAAAGAGAGATCAACGATGAGATTAGTCATTAGTGTATGGAGAAGCTGGAGAAGAGAATTGGCCAGGTGGTCGTACAAGTCTAAGAGTAGGTAGCAGTACAACTTACCATAGGAGTTGATTATTATTGGGTTGGTAGCTAGTGCATTTTTGTTTTGTTTTTCCCAGAAGGTTCCTAGAGCACATTGTCTAGTACCTAGCCTTATTTGTGTGCAATTAGACCAGATGAGCAAGCTAGCTAGTTATTTGTTACTAATGTTTTTGAGAAATAATATAGGGGTTACGATCAAGCTAATTAATAAGCACTACCTCCGTTCGAAAATAACTGACGTGATTTTAGTTCAAAGGAAATACCTAATTATGCTATTAGCATATTTGAGCATAAAACTATAAGCACAATATATAAAAAATATATGCAAATTGGATTTGTGCATTGTGGTGGTGTGCTTGTCATGCGTTCTCCTCATGTTCCAAAAACGTTTTACCCTAGATAATCAAGCAACTGGATATCAGGGTGTTATTACTTGCTTAGTGATGACATCATCCTCGAAAATTTGGCCTAGGTCACATCCACTCTACTTGGACCTGGTCGCTCTCCCAACCCAAAGGTGTATGCAGTAAGCAAATTAATTAAGCTTCCTGACCAGGTAGGTGGTGGCTAAACTAAGTATCGCCACTTGGGTGTGGTCTCCGGTGACCCAGTTAATTAACTGCTCGTGCATCTTAGATGCCCTCCATGAGGCCAAGGACTTGCATTTTGTATATGCATATGTAACTAAAAAATACACTAGCTGCTGATTGATGTAGTCTCTACTTGACCCTCAAGGGCCAAATGGACGGTTTTGAACATTACATCTCAATCCAGTTCACTGCAGGTAGCTAGGGTGGTTTGCAGTGCAGTGCATTTGCTAGTTTGCAGTAGTACCATTCAGCCCCCCTGTCCAGCCCAAAACCGCTTTGGATTTGCAGCAGCTTGTATTCATACGTTGTTTCTTGGAGTAGCAAGGTCGGCAAGGGTTAGTTTGTTTCTTGGAGTATTATGCATGGCATGCATCGCACCAGAGCATAGTAGTAAAATCTTGATTCAGGTGGTGATTATCTGAGTCCTTTTGGCTTAGGCATGCAAATTAACTTGTGAAACATGTGTTATACTATGACACAAAAAAAAAATAGATTTGTCATCGAATAAAGTTTTCAAACACGTACTTTTTATGAGATATTACATATGTTTTCTTAGTTAAACTGAAGACCTAGAAATATGTGCCCGACTTATAAACCCAACCGGAGGGAGTAGTGGTAGATGGGAATGGGATAATATGCTCAAAGAGTAAGTAGATAAAAACTGCAACTTATTAGGCATATATTATTGTACATATTTATACCCGTGCATTCTAAAAAAAAAATCCTTGGCAACTACATACAAATAGTAGTTGACCGAAAGCTCCACAAGGCTGACTAGGCATAGATGAAAACTGCAGCTTACTAGGAATATATGTGCGGAAATCCAACTCGACTCCTGGGAGCATCCTTCACACCAAAAGTTTTTTGCAAATGTCAAAAAAAGTTGAAAAACAAAATACAGTAGATGGGATCATTGTTTGTTGAGCAATTTTAACATGCTCCCTCTTACACCTCTTTTCACATGGGAGGTAGGAAGATAAGAGTTAATCAAGCCCACTACTTAATGCAATCAACGGCTTAGGTCTATTTTATACTCTTACCTCTCAAGTGACAAGTGGAGGTAGGAGGGACCATGTTAAAAAAAAAACCTTGTTTTTTAGGGGTAAAGGTTAAGCATTTTTGACCTGTTAAAAAAAAGTCGAACGTCAAAGGTTACCTCCAAATGGTACACTTAATTTTGTTTTTTCAAAGATGAAGCACTATTATCCCTTTTCGCATGAAAATTGTCAAGCACGCTTGTTACACTAACAAGAACAACTACACACAAAAAAAATCAGATTTTAAAAATTTTATTTACTATTAATTTGAATTTACTGTTCATCCAAGAGCATATGCACCCTAGAGCCAAACAGCCACCCTATCACTCCGTTTGGATGTAGACATTCAAGGCCTTGGATTTGAATTGGCTTCAATATCAAATCATTGACGCTTCGTTTGGATGTAGACATTTGCATGTGGAATTGGATATT
This sequence comes from Thinopyrum elongatum, assembly GCA_011799875.1. Classification (NCBI taxonomy): domain Eukaryota; kingdom Viridiplantae; phylum Streptophyta; class Magnoliopsida; order Poales; family Poaceae; genus Thinopyrum; species Thinopyrum elongatum. The sequence continues at coordinate 606,950,719 of CM022303.1, read as the reverse complement.
GGCATTTGCCTATCCGAATGTGGCTGTTTGGATGGTCTTGGCATTCGCGCACGGGGGGCAAGGCAATATCAAGCAAATCGGAGGGGCAGAGGTCCGAATTCGGGAAGGGGTGGCGCTAGTGTCGCCGAGGATGGTTCGATATCGAGGTGCGATTCCGTGCGCGAATGCCAAGACCATCCAAACAGCCACATTCGGATAGGCAAATGCCAATATCCAATTCCACATGCAAATGTCTACATCCAAACGAAGCGTGAGACATTGATATTGATATTCTACCCGAATTCTGCTGTTTGGATGTGTAAGGATTTGGCACTTGGAATTCAAGGAAAGAAACCGATGTTCATTCTTGTTTGGATGGTCAAAGTATTGAATTGGCTCATCGTGAGATTACATGCACAACACCCAGCCATGATGAGGTCCCCGAGGCCGAACCATTGCACATAACAGCGACGGGAGAGACGCGCCGGAGTCGCGAGTGCACACGAAGCCAGACTCAGGTCCTTGCTGGTCAACCCCAGCAAACACGCGAGCGATCTAGGACAACCACGGCAGCACAGGTGGAGGCGTGAGGTCGACGAGGCGGCGGAGTCCTTCAATTAGGAGAGAGACGTGGAGGAAGAGGCCGACGGCGATGGCCGCCATGGACAACAGTAGCATCAGCAGTCCGACGAGGGCGCCGCCCCGCCAAGAAACATGGTTGTGCATCTCCATCTTCGCAGCCCCCTTGTTGTTGTTCCTCGTCTACGCGTTCCTGTGGATCCTGGCCTTGGCCGTAGACGTCCGCATCCTGCAACGGCGACCACGCTTCAGTCCCCCACCGCTGCGACATGACCGACGGGATTGATGCAGACTAGATCTCGACGGAGTTCCGGTGGCGTTTGGGTTGAAGAGGGCCAATCGGTGACTGCGCGAGCGCTGCATATGCCTGGCCTCGCAGCAGGAGTTGAATGTGTATTGTACTTTTTTTTGTGGGGCACTCCAACTCTAAGATGCTGTTGTAAAATAGATGAGACTCGTGAGAGGCGGAATCTTAGGCAAACCCTAAACGGCCCGTCTTTTCTTTTTCCCGTTCAATCTGAAGCGAGCGAAAATAGATTGTGCTTGCTGGGGTTCGAACTAGGGATCTGTCGGTCGACTTAGCAGCGAACTATCAGGTGGACTACGAACAACTTGTGTCTAAATGTTTCTTTCGCTTCTTCTATTCTTTCTCCGGGTCGTGAGAGCATTTTGTGCCTTATAATTTATTTATTTATTTAAAGAATCGATGACACTTTTTTTTTATTAAAGAACATTGAACTTATTCCAAAATCCATGAACTTTTTCCAAATTCATGAACTGTTTTCAAAATCGGCGAACTTTTTTTAAAATTTGTGAACTTTTCTTCCAAAATTAGATGAACTTTTTGTCGATGTATGAACTTTTCTAAAAGAAATTGATGAACTTTTTTAAAGTTGATGATTTTTTTTCAAAATTGATGAACTTTTTTGAGAATGATGAACTTTTTTTGAGAATTGATGAACTTTTTAAAAAATAGATGAACTTTTTTTAAAATCAATGAACTTTTTTTGAAAATTGATGAAATAATTTTCAAAATATTTGAACTTTTTTCAAATTTGTGATTTTTTTTAAAAATCGTTGAACTTTTTATGAATACATGAACTTTTTTTTTTCTAATTCGTGATATATTTAAAATCTGTGGACATTCTGAATTTTCTCACGTTTTTTAAAAAAGAAGTCACATTTTTCTAAATAGTGCGGCTATAGTTTTGGTTTAATATGTTTCGCGTTGAAAACTTTCACATGGGGGTTATAGCTTCAGTGGTTAGCCAACCATGCACTTATGTAAATTGACGCAGGTTCGATACCTCAGGAGATAGACTTTTGCTGTTGGTTTTTCTCGCTGTAAATACGTTTTGCACTGTCAGCGTGTTCATGGGCCGGCCCACTAGCGTGCTGCTGTGTGGGCGCCCGTCGCCTCAGCCGGCGCATAAGGCGAGAGTAACTAATTAACGAGCGCTCTTTCGGAAGCCTTGCAACGATCAGCGCCACTTGGCGCGCTCTCAGCCATTCGCCATGTGTCGCGCTCTGGGCGCTCCCTACGGATTTTTTTTTTTAATTTTTCCGCACGCGTTTTCGGCTTTTTAACGGTTTTTTTTTTGTTTTTTTCGACGTTTTGGTTTTTCACCGGTCTTCCTTAGCTTTTAGAACAAAAAAAAAATTCAAAATTTTTTTTTCGCGCAAAAAAACGTGTTTTTTTTCCTTTCGCGAGACTCACGGTTTTGCTTCCGCGAGAGGCATGGTTTTGCTTTCGCGAGAGTCTCGGCCGTGCCGCTTGGAAATGGAAAAAAAAACGTTTTCTGTTTTTTTTTCCTTTCGCGAGAGTCACGGTTTTGCTTGCGCGAGAGGCACGGTTGTGCTTTCGCGAGAGTCACGGCCGTGCCTCTCGGAAAAGGAAAAAAAAACATGTTTTTTGTTTTTTTTTTGCGAGAGTCACGGTTTTGCTTCCGCGAGAGGCACGGTTGTGCTTTCGCGAGAGTCACGTCCGTGCCTCTCGAAAATGAAAAAAAAACACTTTTTTGTTTTTTTTCTTTCGCGAGAGTCACGGTTTTGCTTCCGCGAGAGGCACGGTTGTGATTTCGTGAGAGTCACGGCCGTGCCTCTCGGAAACGAAAAAAAAACGCGTTTTCTGTTTTTTTTTCGCGAGAGCCACGGTTTTGATTCCGCGAGAGGCACGGCTGTGCTTTCGCGAGAGTCACGGCCGTGCCTCCTCGGAAACGGAAAAAAAACGCGTTTTCCTTTTTTTTCCTTCCGCGAGAGTCACGGTTTTGCTTCCGCGAGATGCACGGGCGTGCCTCTTTCGGAAAGGAAAAAAAACCCGTGCTCCCGGTTCGGTTTTTTCTTCCGGTTTTTTTCGTGAAAAAAAAGTTCGTCAAAACCTATCAACATGGGATCTAGTTTTGAAGATATCGACGCGAGGAATCCAACGGTGAAAGCGGTTTGAGATTTGGACGCACGGTGTAAAAGATAAAATGTTTTGAATAAACGGATCTACGAAAAAAGGGAAAACTCTCAGGTTGCGACAAGTGCAACGAGTACTCCTCAACTAGTGATTTCGGCATAAGGCGCCCGTTAGGAGCTCCCAGAATCTTATTTGGCGCTTAACGTGTCAAAGACATGCCTATAGGGCGCCCTCTACCTATTCCTCGGCTAGGTTCTAAGTGGGCTGACGGCCCATGTTATCTCTTCTCCATCGGTTTTGGGAACCTTCTAGAATGTTTTCTCTAGATTTTGAGGCTAAGTTATCTTTGTTTTTTGTTTTCACTAGTTGTGTTTGGTTTTATCGGTTTATTTATTTTACTTTTTGTTTTCATTTTTTTTTATATTTTAATTTAAAATAATCTAGAATGATTTTTTCAAATCCATGAAGAAATTTTCAAATTCATAAACATTTATAAGTTTATGAAAATATTTAAATGCTCAAACATTTTAAAAAATTATGAACATTTTTCCAAATTTGTGATTTAAAAAATCCAAAACTTTTTTCAATCTTGTGAATTTTTTTCGGAATTTTTGCAATTTTCTAAATCCTAGAACATTGTAAATTAATGAATATTTTCTCAAATCATAAATTTTCTAATAAAAAACCGAAGGACCAGTTTTTTTTCAAACTAGCAGCGCCTGGTTTTTCTCTGTACAGTGAGCGAGCGAGCAAGTCTGCCAAGCGAGGCTAGTGCCAATTTGGTCCTTGGTGCACTATTTTTCGTGTGAGCGTCGAAATGCCAATCAACGCTCAAAGCGTTGTGGAGGACCTCTCGAGGTGGAGTGCTCCGCAAGGCTGAACGAAAGTGTGTTGGTGGTGGACCGAGCCTGAGAACGTCATCATGAATAAATTGGTGCCCAAAAATTATTTTCAGGGTAGGAAAGAGAAGATTTTTGACCACCACGACTGATGTTGCTCCAACAGGTGATGAAAAAGTGGTGCCTAATTCTTTTCCTTCTTTTCTTGTACTACAAAATTGCATATACATATTGAAACAAAACTTCTTGTGATAAACTTTGTGAGATCGCAACACAAATAATGAAACAACATATCAAATTCAAGGCCAAATCAACTATTCAAAATCAAGTTCAACATATCAAGCTGCAAGAATTGTGCATCACAACCACAAACAAAAGTGCATACATGGAATACCTATGTGAGAGGGGTGGAGGAGGGGGGGGGGGGGGGGGGGGGGCGGGGAACATCACCGGTGGCAACCTTCTTCTTCTTGTTCTGGCAGGAATCACGGCAGGGACCGCTGCGGGTTCGACGGGGAGTAGCGGTGAGTCAGCCGGCACCGGCGATCACATTGTAGTGGCCTTCCATGGCGAATTGGTGGCCGACGGGGGTTGCGGGTCGGAGGCGGTCGGGTGACGGGAAACTTCCATGCGACAGCTGGGAGTTCATGTAGCTGATTTTGTATTTTCTGGCAGACGCATGGATGCTGCAAATATGTAGCACTTTGGACCGCACCAAAAATATTCCATCACCGCTTGCAAACAAGGATATGTTGAAGCAGTGCTTTTGACCCAAAATGACTGTTTTTGGACATGGACGGTGTTTTTTCATCATCTTTCGGAGATGCTCCTCATCAGGTGAAAAGCAAGGACGATACCATGCAATCACGTCGGTTCACGCATGTCCAGAGCATATGTACGTACGGCAAGCACGCTACCACGCTAACGTAACTATCTTCATGTGCGTGCGTGGCATGGTCCGTGAGGCAGGTGCTTAATTATGTGTGTGCGTGCGTGCGTGCGTGTAGGTGTGCGTGCTCTTTGTGCGTGTGTGTGTGGACGGATCGATGGCCATAGGACATGCATGGCAGAAACGGACGGCCGACTGATGTGGCACGCCTACCCTCCTGAGATGGTACTCTCGCCTCAGACACGTCGTAATCAATAAATCAATCACCACACCACATCTGCATGCAATGGCTACATCAAAATCGAATGCATGAAAGGGGCGTTTACGACGACTGGCTGGGTGAGCCAACACATGAAGGGCAAGCAACCTCTCTTCACTTCTTTTTGGTATGCAAGTTATTGCCGAAGATCTCTAATTTTTTTGCCGAAGAAGTTGTTGCTAAAGCTATGCTCCTTAGAGCATCTCCAACAGGCGTCCAAAAACTACTCCGCGCGTAAAATTCTGGTTTTTTGAGCCGGACAGCTCCAGCAGAAGCTGTAAAATAGTGCGTGCGCAAAAAAGGGTTGGACGCACGCTGAAAAACGCTTTCGCATGCTGCAAATTTGAGGCGCCGGATTGCGCACACTTCACAATTTACATTGCGTGTTTTTTTCGGCGCGCGTTTTTGGGCATCTGGTAAAGCAATGTTGGGTCCGGCGCGCTAAAAGTGCTACAGTGTCGCGCTAAAACTATTTTAGGGTGCGAAACTTTTGTACGTCTGTTGAAGATGCTCTTAAAATAGAGAGAGTATAAAGGACACACGGTTGGTCGGATGGATGAAAGTGGACAAGACATTCGTGAACCAAATCCTCAGTTAAAGTTAAATTCTATCACGATTTTTTTTCTTGTGTAGAAGCTATAAAGAAAAACTTACAAGCTCTAATTAATGGCACTTAATTTTAGGGCACATATACACCGGTGCATTTTTCTAAAAGAAAAAAAAGGTCTCTGGCCACTAAAAAAATCCTCGAGAAATATATTGATTTAAATTACTCAAAACAGGTTTTGCCCTTGCTTTGTATAAAGCAAACGACACGTCCATTCATCAAGTTTAAGTGTCCGAAAGGCGAAAAGAAAAAATTAAACCTGTTGGGGCAACAACATATACATGCAAAAATGAAAAAAAAATGATGCATGGCTCCAAGGAGCTGGATCAATCATGACGCCTAGCCAATCCCTGTTCCATTGATTATAAAGAGGATGTCAATGTTGAAAGAAGGTCAGAAAATTAAATGCGAATTCAGTAGCATGCCACAAAAAGACATGCCTGATCACCTTGTTGCACATCGATGCAGGGTCCAACTCATCATCGCGAACACGCGTCTCCTCCTACCTGTATGGTTGGCCTAGGCTTCTAGAAACTCTCCTAGGTTCGTAGCATGCCATTCACTCCCAAAGCCTCATGGACAATGCTCCATAGGAAACGGACAACATGACATGAGGGTCTTGAACTAGTGGGACGCCACACAGGGTGCACAGCCCATCAACAGGACCACACAGCAGGCGCGGGGGGGGGGGGGGGGGGGTGGGGGTGGAGGGGTCGGGGTGGGGGTGGGGGGGGGGGGGGGGGGGGGGTGGGGGGGGTGGGGGGGTGGGGGGTGGGTGGGGGGGGGGGGGGGGGTGGTGGTGGGGTTTTTGGTGTATGGGAGTGGTGTTGTGTGGGTGTTGTTTTTTGGTTGTGTTTGTTTGGGTTGTTTGTTTTCTGTCTTTTGTTGTTTGTTTTTTTTGCTTTTTTTTTTTTTTTTTGTTGTGTGTTTGTTTGTATTTTGGTGGGGGGGGGGGGGGCACTCTGGCCTAAATGCTTGCCTCCAGACCAAGCTGTTGCACCGCC